>JASUUG010000615.1:8135827-9512770 GCA_030449905.1 Luvunga scandens
ATCAATCAGTACCCCCAAGCGATGAAAGTGGTCTCTTTTTATAGCTTGGCTGGGACTATTCAATGTTCAATTTTCTCGCTGATTATGGAGAGAAACGTCAATGCTTGGAAATTAAAGCTAAACATGGAACTTCTTCTCATTATTATAACAGTAAGTGCTTCAAACATAATTACCAAAATTAATCTAATCATTCAGAAGATATAACATAGGTATACATAAAATCATTCTCAAGTGCGGACGCCCTAATTTTTTTTTTTTTAAATGCGGACAAGCTAAACCATATTATTTAATAGCATTAAAATTTTTGATGCACTATATAATGCTAAACCATGTTGTTTAATAGCATTAAAATTTAATTTTATTAAACTACACAGCCTAAAAATATATCCGCATAAAAATAAAAAAAACTTGAGGTCACTCGCACTAGAAAAGGATTTGTATACATACGATATGGACTTAATTAATTCCCTTGTTTTTTAAGCACACATATGGTCTGTTATTTGTTACAGGCAATTTTTGGGAGTGTCATTCGTAGCACTGTCCCTATCTCGTATGCCAAAACGAAAGGCCCTCTTTACGTGCCCGTGTTCAAACCATTTGGAATTGCTTTTGCCACCACTTTCGGTTTAACCTTCTTTACAAATGCTCTCCATTATGGAAGGTAATATTTATACGAGATATCGTTTATAATTTATCAAGCAGATGACATATCAGAAAATGTTACATATGGAACACGAGTATATATATTTTCAGCACGTAGATAACATGTTGCATTATTTGCTGAATGGATTATTTAAATAAAATTAATTTAAGTTTAATTCTTTTACAATTTAAAAAATTACTAAACACAGCTATATACGATATGTTTATACCTAGTCTTGTTGGGTGTCAAACAAATTAATCCCTCCAATTAATGTTGTGTTTTGATTAATAGTTGAAGTGAAATGCGTGCATGAACAGTGTGATAGGAGCCGTTATAACCGGAATGGGCTACTATACTGTAACGTGGGGAAATATCAGAGAGGATGAATTACTACGTAAAGGCCTTGATTCTAAAGATGCTGCTGACGATGAAAAGGTCCCTCTCTTGCAGGAAGATTCACAAGTCTAAAAAAGGTCTCCGCAATTTGGAGTTTTCACTTTTCAACATGCTCGAAGCAAAACTTTATTCAAGCCGCTTTATATATAAATATATATATATTAAAATTTTGACATGCACGGGAATTTATTAACTAATCTAATACGTTCCTTAACTGTCATTAATTATCCCTTTTTTTTACCCCCATGTTCCAGATAGCTTGAGTTGAGGAAGATTTGTCAAGCCTTGTTGTATGATACAGAAGAAACATGCGTGCTACCTGTGTATCAACCAACAAATAAAAATAAAAAATTTAGAGTTTGGGAAGATTGGTGTGTTCAATTGTAGATATTTGGGTGAGAGAATTGCAAGAACAACAGTGAAGGATTTTGCAGCAGGTTTTTTTTGGCGTGTGCAAAGTCCTCTTCATGTACATATATTAATCTTTGAGAATTCTGATTGAATGAAACTGTTCTCTTGTTTTTTTTTTTTTGTTTCTCTCAGCTAGCTGTTACTTGCTGCGTACAACCGCTCTGCCAAACACCTCAGAATTTTAACTGAGGTTGAATTAGAAATTTTCAGCTAAAATTTAAGATATCTAATATTATTTATTTATAATTTTCAACCATTTATATTGATACCAATATTACAAATCTAGAAGACCCTTGATGTAGGATGTTATTTTAGGAATTTTAAGATTCCAAGATTTTATTATTTTAGGAATTTCTATTTTAATTTGAGTCAATTATGGTATTTTATTATTTTAGAACTTTTTATTTCCATTAAAGTTAATTAGAGTATGAGATTTAGTTAATTTAAGAAAATATATTTTATTCTATTATAATTGTGACTTATTTTTCCTTTTTAAGATTAACTTAGGAAAGTGAGTTTCCTCTATTATAAATAGAGAGGTCTTATAATTATTTTTATAACTTCAAATTTAATTATTCAATAAAACTCCTCTTTTATAATTCCCTTTGGGATTATCTATCAAAATATCTTTTGTAGAGTCGTTTGGATTAGAGTGTTATTTAATCTCGCATTACGCGTTATTAAAAATCTCATTAAGTCGTTTTAATTAAAACAATATCTAATTATACTTCGATTAGAGCATAACCTAATTGTGTTGATTTAATTTAATACTAAAACGATATCTAGGTTTTCTATCTAATCAATTATGCTTCCGCTACGTTTCGCCTCATTAGTTGGTATCAGAGCTAAAAGCCTAGTTCTAAACTATCCCTAAAACCTATCTTTCTTTTTTTTTCCTTTTAAACCCGGTATCTTTAAAAAAATAAAAAAAAATTAGAAAACCCAAAAAAAACTGAAACTGAAGCAGAAATGTCAGCCCTGTCGCCCACCGTCCAAGGCTATCGACGTTGAATTTCCTTCACCAATCAGCCCATAACCACCACCATCCAAATCAGAACAAATCGGCCATCAAATATCGGTCTCGTTCTCCGCCAGTACACCTCTGAGATTGCTGAAAAATAGCCAAAACAGCCGTTAAAGCCGCCACTATCGTTCGCCGGTTTCTACCACGATTTAGCTAGCACCACCGCCATCAATCCAATCCTCTCCACTATCTCAACTCTTTCACCATTTCCCACTGTCGATCAACCAAACAGTCACCAAAACCAAAGCCAACATTAAACAACTGCCTTTAACTTTAAATTCCAGCCAAAACACCAACTTTTCTGGCAAATTACCACCACCATCATACTCACCAACCCTAGACCTTCTAGATCCACCCATCCTTGACGGATTTCTTACGACCACCACCAGAAAACCTCAAATTTCAATTAATTACTGTTTTACCTAAAATTTTATTTAATTTTTCAATTTAGCCCCTAACTCTTTTAAAACCAACCTCTCTTACCATATTCACTCTGAATCATGACCATACCAAAGTTGAGATTTAAGCCTTAATTACGATTTTGCCATTGTGTGAAATTTGACCATAAATGGCAAACTACCGTCTTTGCCCTAATATTTGTCATGTACCGAAATTATTTGCATACACTCATCCAAATAAGTTTCTTGATTGGTTAGACAAGATTGAGCACTGGTTTCTATTTTGGCCCACTCCTAAAGAAGAGTAAGTATCGTTTGCTGTTAATAGATTGCTAATAGATTAAACGTAAATGATTCAGAATAGTGGGATGAGTTACAAGCTTCTTGACTTGACAAAGGCAAATGCAAAATTCGATCATGCAACCATATGAAGTGTATTTTACAATGTAAGTTTATTTTTCTTGATTATTATTTGATACAACAAGATACGAGATTTGTTTCTACTTATGCTTATGAGTTTGAACTTTATGGGTGCAATCATTATTATGAACCTGAAGATAATACAGTTATAAGATTTGTGAAAAGGCTTGATTTACATATTCAATAAAGGATACCTAAATACACTATCAATACTTTACAGTATACCAATTCATTTAGTCGAGCAAATTGAATCACAAATCAAGTCACAACGACAAAGAAGCTTAGATGATGTGATTAAAGGAATTGTCGAAGATCTAACCAAGCAATGGTTTGTCTCTATAATAGTGCCTGAAAATGCATCATTAAGTTCACCTATCATTAAGAAAGAAAAGTCGAGTAAGATACCAGAGGAAAAGATACAATTCATTATTGATTTAAAATTTCAATTTGGCAATCCGTGTGAGAATGTGCATAATGTTTCCTTGGAGGACAAGACAAGTGTTGAAAATGATAAGATTTTTTATCTCTTCAGGATTTTTAAAGAAGAAGAACAACCTATCATTCATTTGTTCATTGAGCCTAACCGTACGATTAAGGATGTGTAGCAAAATCAAGTTGAAGAAGTTGAAATGATCAAAATGGTTCTACCTATTCACATTGATGACGAGAAGATTGTGCTTGAAGAAGATTTGATTGAAAATGTGAAATTTATTTGAGAGCGCATTGAGCAAGAATTGGGGAGGGACAAGAATTATTTGATCGTTGTTCAATCTTGGAAGTCTTCATCGCCTCAAAAAATGTACAAGCGAAGGAAGTTGATGAAGTATGGATTCTTTAAAGTCTCAAGGAAGATTGATGAGAAAGACCACAAGTTCGAATTACAGGATGATTTGGTATTACACTACAAGTTTTATCCTCAAAATTATATTCAAACTCGAGAACGAGATTCAAGAGGGGGAGATTGACGTAGGACGTTATTTTAGAAATTTTAATATTCTAGAATTTTATTATTTTAGAAATTTCTATTTTAATTTGAGTCAATCATAGTATTTTATTATTTTAGAGCTTTCTATTCTCATTAAGTTAATTAAGGCATGAGATTTAGTTAATTTAAGAAAATATATTTTATTCCATTATAATTGTGATTTATTTTTCCTTTTTAAGATTAACTTAGGAAAGTGTGTTTCCTCTATTATAAATAGAGAAGTCTTATAATTATTTTTATGACTTTAGATTCAATTATTCAATAAAACTCATCTTTTATAATTTCCTTTGGGATTATCTATCAAAATGTCTTTTGTAGAGTCGTTTGAATTAAAACGTCATCTAATTTCACATTACGCATTATTAAAAATCTCATTGAGTCGTTCTGATTAGAACGATATCTAATCGTGCTTCGATTAGAAGATAACTTAATCACGTCGATTTAATTCAATACTAGAACAATATCTAATTTTTCTATCCAATCAATTCCGCTTCTGTTACACTTCGCCTCATCAACCCTCCTTCACTCTAAGTCTCCAACAACCATGTTATGCGTACAACATTGTTTACATGTGTGTGTGGGCGCATGTGGTGGTACGTAATTAGATAGTGAGGTGATGATGGGAAGGGGTCCTTCCCATCTCAGACTTTCTCAACTTCCATTGAGGCCACAACACTTGCAAGATTTTGATCAAATATTATATTTTGAAGTCCTTCAAATTTGTAAAATAATTTCATATTTACTTATTTTAATAACTTCTTTATTATTTAATAATTTTTTTATTATTTAGATGAGTCAGTATGAATACGCATAGGCCCCTTATACCCAATTACCTTTTATCATTTATTTATTAAAAGAAAAAAATCTGGATCCAAGAAAGTTAGGTTAGACGGGGTCAACGGTTCGCCTTTTGCTACAAGCCAGTGGGTTAAATTTACAGACAGCAGGAGTGCAGGAGGGAGCCCAATGATTTAATGTGATGTCTGATGTTGTAAATGATTCTGTGTAAAATTAAATCACTGCGTGATGTCTGAAATATAAACGATTGCGCGTAAAATTAAATTACTGGTTCTGTTAATGCTATGCCTTAGCGAATTTTCGCATCTCACCAGCCCCGTCTTTTGGGAAAATAGAAAAGCTTGGTAATTGAAGTGACATGTGTTGGAAGAAAAACACTATATATATATATATATATATATATATATAAAGGAAGAATGTTATTACACACGGAAAGTTTTTCAATTCCGACGAGTTCAAATCAATTGTAAAACGCTAAAAATTATAATTTACAATATTATAAATTCGTCCTAAAATTTTAATAAAATTTGAAATTCTCAAACTGAAATGTAACTCTATTGCACACTGCTACATAAAAAGAAATTGTAAATAACTACTTCTCTGATGATAGACAAAAACTTATCCTGCCACGTTGTTCAATGTTCTCATACAGGAACAAGTAAATAAATAAAAAAAATAACAGAGCTCATATGCTAGTAAGCCACCTATTGATATATATATATATAATTGATGGTGATGCTAAGGTTCTGAGTGGACTTAATTATTAGTTTTAGTAATAGGAAGTAGAGAGTAGAAACATTGACGCTAATAATAATTATCTGAAGCTTAGCTTTTATTTAGTAATGAACCAATGTATAAATAACAATGGAGGTAATTAAATATTAGCTGACGGAGAAGCTCTTACTCCTTACAAACTCACAGTACAGATACATAACAAAATAAACAATGTATAGAATACATAGCGGAAGGTAATGACTCCATGTTATTAATAATATTGTTATTTTATAAGCCCAACGACACAAATACAAGACTAAAACATGATGAGCAACGCAACTGCGCGCTTATTAGCTAGTAGCTATGGCTGGCTTTTGCTCCTAATTGGCCTTGAGAATATAGTCATCCACTTCTCGAAAGTTCTTGACCGCAAATTCCTTGATGACGCTGGGATCAGGAACCTCATCGCTTGCCTTCTCAAACTCACAAGCCCACTTCACCAGGCTCCCATCCCCCTTCGGTCTAACACTTACGATGCCTTTGAAAGCCTTGTAGTATTTCAACAGGTCCCCATCAATTACCTTGTAAGTAACCACCTTGTTTGCTTCATCTACATTCTCGATCTTCTCCGTCGATACCTTCACGATTGGAGAACCTACATATACGCCACGTACGACAACAGAATGTCTTATTAGAGCAGCAAGTAATATGTATATATGTATAAGTATAACCACCCAAACTAATTAGGTAATTAAAGAGAAAGATATTAATTAATTAATAGGAATGTGATTTAATTAGGCAAGGTGCGAGTGTTAAGTTTTACCGTCAGCATAAGTGATGAGACGCACAGAGCCAGGGGCCTTGCCGTCACCCTCCAGCACTTGGATGCTCTTGTAATCGTGAGAGAATGCCTTGGGAAACAGGGTGGTGGAGTCCCTAATGCACCCCCAGAATTTATCAGCCGATGACTTCACCTCAACCTCTACTTCAAGCTTCCCACCCGCTGAAGCCATTCTCGATTTGTTGTGAGATATTAAAATAATATTATAAAATTAAGACACGAGATCGTCCGATTGCACGATAATTTGAGATGGATGATCAGACTGATGTCTTTAGCTTGCTGGAAAATGCATACACGCATGTGTTTTATACAGTCCTAGTACTGGTGCTGGTATATATAATAATTGTTTTCGTTGGTTGAGTGCATTGTATTAAGTTTACTAGCTAAATGAGCTAGGACCATCTCAACTGCCTTATCGGCCTTTTTGAAATCTTATGTGAAATTCATTAATTTCATCACGATGACATGCTCAAATAAGTTGTTGCAGTCTAGTACGTACTAATAAATAATGCGGCCACCCATATTTCTTTCGATTTAATGTGATGTCTAAGAAAGTAGGCAGCGAAAATAATTAACTTCGCTTGAGATGCCGCAAAGCCCCAAGGCCATATATAATGAATGACTTGAGGATAACATTAATTACTGAAGCTATTTTTTCATATTTTTCTTTTAGGAGTGAAATTTGACAACACCTCCATTGCAAAAATAGTGTAAGCTAGAGGAAAATGGTGAGAAAACAAGATAAGGGAGTCATTTATCAAATTGTGCAATTGGAAAAGAAAAGTTAATAAAAGAAAATAAAATAGGGAGTCATTTGTCATTGATTCAGAGATTGATAAATAATTTCAAGAAAGCTATCACGTTATTTTTAATCTTTTGAATCATGATGTGAAACAACTAACGAGTAAATAAAGCATAGCAGATATCAAAATTTTAAAATAATAAACTAACAAAACCGGTGGTATATGCAAAATATGTGAGTTAAATAAGAAACTATATTATTATTAAGTACATGTTTGGTTGGAATTCTTAATATTGTTAAAAGTGAAATTTTGATATGCAAATTTTAGATATAATGTAAAGAATAAATGGGTCTTCGGAAGAATATTTAATATATATATATATATGTAGTGTTTACTTACTAAAGTAAGCGGAGTGCGAATGGGAGCGGAGAGTGTAGAGTCTTCTCATTTCAGTATTTATTTACTTATTTAAAGGAGAGAGTAGAAGTTTAACTTTGTAGAGTCCACTCACTTTTAAGATGTGAAGTGAGATTTCTACTCTCGTAGGGGAAGATGAGAGTGGAAATCCACTCCTACCTCTTCTTTTTTTTACTTTTTGTTATTAATAGAATATAAATTATATTTATTTAAATTATATATATATAATTTAAATAAATATGTATGCATGTATGAGGGAGAGATTGAAGTTTTATATTACAAAATAAAATATAAAATTTTGCAATACCGAGCTTCTAAGCGAGTGTGACGAGAACTTAGGTTTACGGTAATTGGCAAAAGACAATAAATCTGGCTTTGGCCGGCTGCATGCAACTGTCCTGATATTTTGAAATAAAGCATTTCTAGTTTAATAATGATTGCACTATTTATTGAATCAAACAAGGATTCGGCCTTTCAATAGTTGGAGGAATTGCATCTTAGGAAATACGCAGTCTTGTTATCATAAACAAAACAGGTTGTTAAATTCTGTTAGTCACTGTCTTTCATTTAATTTTAACCACGGATATCAGAGCAACCCAATATAATTCTTGCTTTAGGGCAAGCGACTTTTTAAATTGAATTGATGATCTTCCATCAAGAAGCCATACAAATTAAAATGGACAGGCTGATTGTCCGCAAACAAGAACTTAAAATCTCAATTTCAAGAGCCCTCCGTCTCCGACCCTGAAGGCATCCATCAAATTCAAGTTAGGTGCAGGAATAGCTTGAAAACAAAAGATTGTTACGTCAGGTCCCACGTCAACAGCAATGAAATTTGATTTTCATTTAATTTTTTTTTATTTTTTTTTTCCCTTGCTTTGTCATCATCAATGCCAATAGTGATAACATCATGGTTCTAGAATGATAAATTTCGCCATACAAAGTTACAAATATAAGGATGGGATTCAAATAAAGAATAAAATTTCAAATAACTAAAAAAAGAAAAGAGGAAAAAAAAAAAAAAGATATCAAATGAAAGCACCCTCTCAACGGCTACCTTACAATTCTTCGCTGACAAAGCTCGAGCACGAAAGTGAAAAAATGGAGGGAGAGATTGTAGTTTCCATTTCACTATCAAAGGAAGCAAACCCCACAAATTGCTCATTCGAAAGGTACGCAAGCAATGCAGCACAATCACCAAACTTCACCTTTATTTGGCCTTTTTCTTTTTCTTCAAGTACGTCTCTCTTCGTAAAATATGGTTGTTGGAAAGTCTAGTTGAGTATTCTATAATCTCGCTTGCTCTCTATACAGATGATTCGTCTCATACTATCCCAATTCACTGTTTTTTCGTATATTAATAATCCTTTCCATTCTCTTCAAGTTTTGCTTTCGCATGCATGAATTCCAAATTCACTACTAGTTAAGGATGCTGTGATATTATTGTTTCTCCTATTTCCAGGATGCTTATGCACCTTCTCTATCCAATCGTCAGTTTCGTGTAATGATACAATCTGTCGCTGCAATTGTTTGTTTGAACAGAGAGAAGTTGTTCGATTCAACGGAGTAGTGATTATGCCTTTCGGGTTGGTTTCAGCATGGAACAAGCGCAGGCGAAGCAAGTCCCAGGATCATACAGACCCTTGTACGTTTTTCTCTTGTTGTTTCTTCTTCTTTTTACTAATGTTAGCGAGCAGATATTGTTTTTCTCTGTTTTAACATCTACTTCCCCTGGTTCTCAGGGGTTTATAAACCTGTGGAGCACTGGAAACTTGAAGATCAACCAACCCAGCCCCAGAAGAGACATCGTGGATCATCAGTATTCACACTCAAGGAGATGGAAGAGGCAACATGCTCCTTTAGCGATGACAATTTTCTTGGGAAAGGGGGTTTTGGCCGAGTTTACAAGGGCACTCTGCGGTCAGGAGAGGTATTGTAGCATATTATCTAATCAAATTCCCTTCGATGAAGTCACCAAAAGCCTACTTGCAAACTCTTAGAAGGGGCTTCTGATATCAAACAACTACAATTCAAAAACACTGCTTAAACGCTTAAACTATAGATATATAAGAACAAGAATAGTTGACACAATTTTTTACCCGTTTGGTATCTTAAGGTGGTTGCAATCAAGAAAATGGAGCTGCCACGATTTAAAGAAGCTGAAGGGGAACACGAGTTCCGCGTAGAAGTTGATATCTTGAGCAGACTTGACCATCCAAATCTGGTCTCTTTGATAGGCTATTGTGCAGATGGGAAGCAACGGTTTTTAGTATATGAATACATGCAGAAAGGGAACCTGCAAGATCACTTAAACGGTTGGTTTTACAGAAAAAATCACATTTGCCTTACATCTTCCTTCCTCTGAACATTTAACAATCTGCTATTCAATGCTAGGAATTGGGGAACCAAAGATGGATTGGCCTTTAAGGCTCAAAGTGGCACTTGGAGCAGCAAAGGGACTTGCTTATCTTCATTCAAGTTCTGATGTTGGGATTCCAATTGTCCACAGGGATTTCAAATCCACCAATGTTCTGCTAAGCGCCAATTTTGAAGCAAAGGTAAAAACGTTGGAGGATTTTATCATGATTAGATAGAAGTCGTAGGTACTATTTACATTGTAAATTACAAAACTAAACTGCATATGCTATTATTCCTAGATATCTGATTTTGGCCTGGCAAAGTTGATGCCGGAAGGTCAGGAGACCTATGTGACTGCTAGAGTTCTGGGCACGTTTGGCTACTTCGATCCTGAGTACACATCGGTACATATCTGTGTTACAAAGATTATTTTCTGGCTCCAAAACATCTTCAAAGGCATTCATCAATATAATCTTATTGGTTATTCCTGTCCATGTTGTATCAACTGCTCATGCATTATCCACAACTATTATTGTGAAGGTCAATTTTATCGTTACACAATGCATGAAGTTACCTACATATAGAAATGAAAATATACGTGATGGCAATTAGGCAGGTTAGACAGATGAAGATAAGTTGCTAGGTATGGACAAAAATAAATAGTCAAAGAAAATATGAAACAAACTAGCTCCCAAGTTCGGTGTTCTTAGTACTATATTGGTCAATGCTGTTTCGCACTTGAAAATGAACATATTTCAACTCCTAACAAGAACAGTAAATAAATATACATAAGCACCTCGTACTCTTCTTTACCAAACAATATCAATGACTTGCTAGTTAGCTGCTCCTACTCCCAACTGGTCTTGCATATTTAGCAAAAGTAGATGGATATTCAAACATTGCTATGCCTGGATAGGATGGAATCAACTGATGGCCAGTCAGCTACCAGATGCTAGATACCTAAAGTGAACTAAAAGGATTATTCTGTTACCACCTAGAACAACTACGGTTAATTGTTTTCCTAAAGAAATTTGTTAAAGAATGACATGCCATTATCTGAAATTGTATTGATTCTTGTATTTCAAACTGAAAATAAAGTAATAGTTTAATATATCCCGAAAATGTAGTTTTGAATTTAAACCACTTACACATGCTATTATCCAATACCTTTCAAGCATGACCTTTAAATAATTTGCTTCATATAACTTTCAATTAGCAAGCAGCAGAGCAACCAACATAAAATTATCCGTAGAAGACTCTGGTCTTAGATGTTAATCTTTCAGCTACTAAGTTTTATCAGCATGGCAATTCTGAATTATTGACATGTTTCTCATGGTGACAGACAGGGAAACTCACTTTACAAAGTGATGTTTATGCATTTGGTGTGGTTCTTCTAGAGCTTTTGACAGGACGGAGAGCAGTCGACTTAAATCAAGGGCTAAATGATCAAAACCTTGTACTACAGGTAGGATAAAACTGTAATCCCAATGATTCTGGATTTCTAATTTCATGGACACAGAATATAGATGTAAAGTCTGTCAAATAACAAAATAGCGGTTCTTTTTCAGGTGAGACACATATTAAATGATCGAAAGAAGTTGCGAAAGGTGATAGATCCAGAGCTTAACCGAAGTTCATACACCATGGAATCTATAGCCATGTTTGCCAATCTCGCATCACGCTGTGTCCGTACTGAGAGTAGCGAGAGGCCCTCAATGGCAGAATGTGTAAAAGAACTCCAGCTGATTATCTATACAAATTCAAAAGGATTGAATATGCCCTTGCATGCACTCAGAATGGTCTGATAAAACCAAAATGTTATATCAGAAAGCGACTGTTGTATATAATAAATATTCTTTGTTTTTTATTGGATTCTTGAAACATGGAATCTGAGGCGCATAATATCAAAATGAAATTATATGAGACGGAACCAGAAAAAGAATTGTGGATGAGCTTTCATTATTTATAATAGAAGAAAATTATGAAGGATAAAGATGAGCGTAATTTTGTGTTATAATGGAAAACAGAGAAATTAGTAAAGCGAATTACCAAAATTAGTTACAGCTGTTTTGACGAGTTATATACTGTTCTAACTACAATAACAGGAAATATGTATTCTGTACTTGAATAAATCTTTAATGTATTTGTATACTTTGATCAAGTTTAGTGACTAGAGAAAAAGATGATTTCCTATTTTCAAGTTGAGACTCAAGATGTACTGTATGTAACCTGTGTATTTAAGATTGAAAGAAAAACAGCAAACAATAATCTCTCAGTCAATGCAATTACCTGAAACAAACAGATTTCTTCCAAAAACATGACATGTATTAACAAAAAGACACCGAACCATCTGATTGACCACCTCCTATTCAGAAATCAATCAATTGGAAGATTATCACAGCCTGGTTGGACTATTAGTTACAGCTGTTTTGACGAGTTATATACTGTTCTAACTACAATAACAGGAAATATGTATTCTGTACTTGAATAAATCTTTAATGTATTTGTATACTTTGATCAAGTTTAGTGACTAGAGAAAAAGATGATTTCCTATTTTCAAGTTGAGACTCAAGATGTACTGTATGTAACCTGTGTATTTAAGATTGAAAGAAAAACAGCAAACAATAATCTCTCAGTCAATGCAATTACCTGAAACAAACAGATTTCTTCCAAAAACATGACATGTATTAACAAAAAGACACCGAACCATCTGATTGACCACCTCCTATTCAGAAATCAATCAATTGGAAGATTATCACAGCCTGGTTGGACTACATCCTGGACATGGAGAAGCCAAATCTGAAATTGGTAAAAATACAATGGAAATGAAATTAGAAAGAAAGGAAATTAGAAGAACAAAAAGGACCATAAACTCAAAACAGAAAATTGTAGTCTACAATTTGTACAATGAAAACAGTGAACGAGAGAAACAGAGACTGACTGTTGCAGCAGAGCATGAGTAGTCAAGTATTACTGATGACAGTAAAAACATGCAACTGGAAGTGCATATACCTTGGAAAAATTATGCTGCGATTCCCACATATCCATTATGAGGGAAGTTCCACAACAGACCCAGAGACATCAGATTCTGAGAGATGGTCAACAACTGGAAGTTTCTTCCACATCAAGTGCTTGCGTCTCTGCAGCGTCAACAGGATGATTATACTATCTGTCTTAACAACACTGTATCCTGCTTTTGTGTACATCTTAAATGGAGCTTCATCAATCATTCTGCAGTGCAAGTACACCTCTTTTGAGGAACTCATCTGAGATATTAGTTCCTCACTTGCCTTCAGAAGATGCCAACCGATACCCCTTCTGGAAGTTGCAAACTAACACACTTATTAATCCAGTCTGCTCAATAAATTGTACTTCAATACTAAGGAATTGACTAGTGCTAGCTGCCAGAAAGTATCTGCGTAACGCAGAAATGACAAGACTGCCAGAATGATATGGAATAAGATGAACAAGGATAAACAGGAACCCATGACAACTATTACCAGTCAGTCAATATTGCAAAAACAATTCTGTCACCATCAAATGTAATATTTGCAATAAGATTGGAGAATGATGAAAATCAAGTGTTTAGGAACCACACGATTGCTATAACCCCTAAACCAATGCATAAATTCATTATAGTTTCATACTTTCATATTCGACCACAAAACCAATGCATAAATTTCTACTTATTCTTAGACACACCTTTAATTAAGATTGCGTTCACATTATAAATTCATTGCGTTGTCGACATATAATCAGATAATCTTGGGCACAAGATTTCTTGAACAATTTTTATTTTTTATTTTTTCCCCCCCAAAAAAAAAGATAACACAAAAATTTAAAAAAAAAAAACTGATAAAGCAAAACCATAAGTACCTTCTGCGCTCCTTTCTAACGGTCATGTTACAAATATAAGGTGAATTCTGGGGCGGTGTGGGCGTAGCAGGTGAAGCATTGGCACCCCTTTTATCAAAACAAACCTCCACAGTGCCAGCCAAGTCAACATCTTCCCCGCTCTTACTCTCTCCTTTCTCTCGATAGAATCCAATAAGAGTAACAGCATGTGGCATCACAGCTCTTCTCTCAATCAAATACTGCTTCACCAAGAACCTCAGCAACTTGTTGTATCCCATAGGCAGCAACATTGATTCAGAAAAAGACTCGGCCAATAAACTCACGGTTCTTTCCATCTCTTCTGGCCTCATGACACGAACCCACAAAAACCCAGATTGCAATTCTTGAAAATGAATAAAATGTTCAAGGGTTTTGAGCTTTTCAAGCTCTTCATTGGTTAAAAACCTGCCTGTTCTAAATGAATCCTCAAGAAATGAGGAGGTTGTGGTGGCGGCTGGAGAAGAGGAAGAGTGGGAGAATGATAGAAAGTTATTGAATTGACAATGGTTAGATTTGTGAAGAGGAAAGTGAGAGTATTTTGTGGAGATTATCGGAGAAGCGAGTGCTGTTCCTGTTTTGTTGTGGTATTGTTGGGGATCTAAGGAGAGCGAGAATGAGAGTGCTGCAGCAGCCATCGCCGCAAGTACAAGCTAAATCGGATTTGGTTTGGCTTTTTTGTTGAGCTGATATTATAATTTTCAACAAGATAAACAAATAAAAAACAGTGTCAACTCTCAAACCGCATTCCTTTTGCGGGAAGCTTTGCGCCTTCGCCTTTTGCATTTTGCTCGTACAATAACGACGTCGCTCCATGTGTAAAAAACAAACGACTGCGTTTTGTTAGTGCAAAAGCTGAAAACGCTAGAAAACTAAACTCATCCAAGTGTACACCACTCGTCTTGTTTTGTTTTAAAGTATTTCACTTTCGTCTCACTCTCGACTCACGTTGACGTTCACCTAATTGATGATAAAATTATTGAGTAAATCACATGAAACAAAGTTAATCAACATCATTTCCTTCATAAGAAATTTATATTATTATGTGCTAATCAAAGCTTTATTTAGAAAATTTAATCTGTGTTTAGAATAAATGGGCATTTAAAGTAATTTTTAGTGTGCAAATAATTTCATCATTTAACAATTCCTTTTTGTGGTTAAATGCATCAAATCCATGCGGAGTTGGTTTTGTTTGATCTTATTCCAATATTGAAAATGGAAATTGATATGGAAATGTTTCATGAGCATCACATAATCACGAGAATATAGATCAATACTACTGAAGGTGCTAAAATTTTACCTTCACACGTGCTTTTAGCATGCGTATAACTTGTAATGATCTGTTGGCCTTGAATCTGATAAGGTGGATACATGAAAAAGACACTTTAACGCTCACTTTAGAATTTGATTAAGGATAAAGAAAAAAGAAAGATGAAGAAGATGAGTTTTTTCTCTCTACAAAGAAATGAACAGTGTGCTTATTTGGCCAATAGATCCCTTTCTCTTAGAGATGAGTCTTTATTTATAGACAATAAGTGGTGTGTATTTAGAGTTTTGTTTTGAACTCTTAACCTTATAAAATGTGTTATCTTTAATTTTTGTATACATGGAGGTGAATTTGATCGTACTAAATTATTCCACGTGTGCTTATTTCCCTGTAGTTATGACCTTTGAGCATAACTTCCCTAGACCAATTGATTGCGGAACTAATTCCCCTCTTACTATCTTTATGAGCTCTGGGGAAACTTTTTCTTGAGTATTATTCTTGGAATAGCTCAGACATTATTTTCTTGGAATATTTTTTTTTATCCAAAAGGATGAAGAGGTGGCATAGTTTGGTGACTTTGTAATATGGCACCTACATTACCCCCTCGCAAGTGTATTTTCTTTAGATAATACTTTGATGGCAATAGAAAATTTTTTACTTCTGTTTGACTGGCCACATGACCTTTTATTTGAAAAAACTATGCCTTGGGTGTTTGAATATATTTCAAAAGGAATGTATTAATGAACTTTTCTTTTTGTTAACTTAGGGAAAAGTGAATTGTTTCCTCTTAACTGAAGTTCCTAAGTGAAATGCTAGCTCTGTGAATCTTCCTCAAACCAAAGTTTCAGGAGAAAATGATAATTATTCTTTGAGTTTTTCTCTTGAACTGAAGTTGCAGGAAGAAGTGTGATTGTTCTTTAAATTAATATAATCGAATCCACTAAATTTTTCCTTCTAACTAAAGCTCCAAGAGGAAATGTCAGCTCCCTCAACTTCTTCTTTCTTTTTTCCAACCAAAGTTCTAAGGGGAAATGCAAATTTTCCTAAGCATTCAAGTTAGCTGAAGAATAGTTTATGAAAATCTTTGTTTTTATTCACGAATTTTGGTAACTAGATATTTTATATCCTAGTTTAGCTTGAGTAATTTTTGTCTTGCCTTGTATAAGGTTGGCCGTTCGATAGTTTGGCTTTCTCTTGTTAGCTTTGGCTTTTGTTTACCTTGGTCTTCCCTTAGCTTTTGTTTACCTTGTTAAGCATTAGCTTTTTCTTGGCTTGGTTTGTTCTTGTGGCCTTGGATTTTGTTTATTCTGGTTTTCCTTTAACCTTTATTTGCCTACTTGGGCATTTGTTTTCTCATGGCTTGACTTGTCATTCTTGCCTTGCTTATTGTTTACTTAAGTTTTTCTTTGACTTTCAGTTGCCTTATAGGGCATTGGCTTTTCTTAGCATAAGGAAAAGTGATTTTTTCTAGAGAAATATTATTATAAAAAAAATTTTCCTTATTGGCTTAGGAAAGTTTTTCCTTTTTGTTAGATTACAAAATTAAACTTTTGTTTTACTCATATTTGAACAAAAAGGTGTATCAATGATGGGCCACTCTAAGAAACGAAGGAATATTGAGCTTTTTAATTGATATTCATGAAAGGCCATATATAACTCTTGCTCAAAGCAGTTATCTCGACGTGATGAAAGTGAGAAAGGCCATAATGAGATTTGCTTTTGCGGTGACGGCTCATATCTGACTATCTTTCACTATCATTGGGGTGTCTTCATCATAAATCCACTGACAATCATGTATATAAATCCCCTTTCTCATGGTGGTCTTTTGGTTTACAGAAGGCAGTGGTTCAATTACTTTGAGCTGAGGGCTTCTAGGTTAATGAGGATTGCTTCCATGGCGATGACTATAAGTGGATTATTGAACGTCCTCTTGCTGCAAGATTGCCCAATGATGATGTTTCACGTGCCTATGAGTCTGTGGTGTTGTCTTGGCCTTTAACAGGGAGGAACAGGCATATTGAGCGCATACATCCATCATGAACAATAATCAATTAATAAAAGGTTATTATAAAAATACCCTCAAAATAGAATTCCTCTAACACTAAGGTGGATTCTCACATACATAAGTGCTTTTGGTTGTCTCGGATTCATCTTTGAATGATTCATTTTCATTCTTTTTTTTTTTTTAAATTCAAAACCATCATAAGTTGGGAGGGTTAGGCAGAATCCTTTTATATGTAAATTAATAAAAATAAATGAAAATACATTTAAAGGGAAATATGAATCAAAACCTCCAAATTAAGAAACAAAGAGAACTGACAGAAAAAATGAAAGAACAAAACAAGTCAAATAAAATAAAATAAAATAAGGTCAAATTCTATATAAAAAAAAAAAAAGACTAAGAGAAGCTGAGCTAAATGCCATAATAAGAATGCCTCTTAAGTCTTAACATTCTTGCAACCAGTGACTAAAGTGAAATCTTTCTTAGAACGAGAGGCATGTGGGTCAACAACACTAAAATAGACTAAGATCAAGCCCTCCAATACCCTCACGCTTAGACAACAGATGATCATTAGTCACAAGATTCCCATCAAAACTAAAATTCTCAACAAATTTATTGTATTTTAATTCAATTAACTAATTTTGTATTGATTTTATGTTGATTGTATAAGAAATATTTTTAAGCATTTATTGTAGGGAAGTTATACAGTATTTAATAGTACTTTACTACTTTCGTTCAATTCAAATAATTTTGCTCGTTGATTTATTATCGAATTGAAAAACTAAATAGTTACTTAATAAATATATTTTAATTACGAAAAAAAATTATTCAAATGTCGATGAATTAATTAGGACAATCTAATAGAATTAGATAAACTAGAGGAGATATTAGATTCAAGTAGGTATACGCCGTGGCTTTGACCAAAAATACTAGATCGAGAAAGCTGGCTTTTGTCGTGTGAATTACTAATCAAGGTTAGCCCGCCCATTTCCTTGTTTTTGTCGCGTAGCGTTTTTCTATAACCAACTAATTCACAGCACTTCACCACGGCAAACGGCATCGTATTATGTTATTGCCAATCCTTCTCTTCCCTCTCATTTCAAAAACACCCGCTTTTTCTTATTCTCCATCATGATTCTCGCCACCATGTGGAATCTCGATGACGAATCTCTCTAATCTCTATTTCTCGTCGTTGTAGGTTTCTTGTTTAAGACATAATCAATTTATTGAAATTTTCTTGAATTTCTGTTACACCAGCTACCTTCATCATCAACTCGACTTTCTTGATTCTTGATGATGTGTTTCCGGGGTTTCTTGTTGGTCTCGTCGTCATCTCTCGGTCTCTTTCTGTTATTTTAGGGTTTATCTTAGCGAAGTTAAGTCAATTCTGCATGTTTCTTTGATATTCTTGTTGATATGGCTGGTAGTATCGAGATGTATCAAATACAGATTGAGTTTGATGCCAACCTAAGCCGCGCAGTCTATAATTCATGGGTCAAACTAAGAGAATCGGGAATCTCGAGTTTCTTCTTTACAAAACTGATCAAAGAAAGACCCAATATACCATTGTTAAATAGCAACGATCTTGATGTGAATAAAATCAGAAGTGAGTTGATTCGTTTTGCGTTCAAGCGGCAATCGCATGTGCCTATAAATCTCAGTTTTGTCGGCATGGAAGATCTGGATTTCAGCGCTAATGTCCTGTCATTACATCCAATTCCAAACACTGCCCTATGTGATCTGCAGAGAGATGTGTGCCAACTTGTTGCTCAGGCAGGATTCGAGATGAAAGCGACAACCCCACAATGCCAAATCGCCTGCCATTTGGAGAATCCGCAGTTGGTGCCCGCATATTGGGCTGCCACCTCAGCTCTGACCTCCCTGCCACTCAGAGGATACGCCGCGGAGCTGGCAGTTGTCAAGTATACCTTTTATGACGCTGGGAGAGTTGCAGTGGATGAGCAGTTGGGAATCTTTTGCCCGGCGATTGCTTTGAAGCGAGACAAGTTGCTATCCGTGGCATTGCGACCACCACCGCTACTGGGTAAGTTAATTTTTCACTTTCCAACCTTTGTAGTTCTCGTCTCACGGCTTTTTAATTATTTGGTTTATGTGTCACTAATTTGGGTGATAGACTTTGTGTCTATTGGGGTTCATTAATTAAGGTTTTTTTTTTCTTCGCATAAATCCGAGAATGGATTGGGTCGAAACGAAACGGCTTCCCTTTCACCGCCCTTGTCTTTAGACTGTTATACTAAATCATTATTTTGGTTTGCCTTTTGGCATATCGAAATGAATTTGATTTCTTTCGGTTTCACTAACCAAACATATCTTAAGCTCTTCAAGGCGCTTAGTCTGACTACATATATATCTATGATGTGTTTCTGTGTTCGGAATTGGATTCGTGCATGCATGATGCATGTGAAGAGAGGTATTTAACTTTGGGCGAATCGGGCTGGAGAAGTGAGAGGTTGCCCTTGCCATGAAAATTTGATTTAGATGCAATTTTTTTTTTGTATGGACGCTACCTCATATTTTGTTTTTGCATGATGTTTATTTGGCGTTGGGACTTGGGACATACAAATACTGGTGAAGTATATTTGCCTTTCTTCTTTCTGACTTTGTAAATACTACTAAACAGTGTGGACAAGTAATTAATATTTTCCACACCAAATATCTTTTCAATAATTTTAAGGCAATTTACTTACTGCCTCATATCATATATTGTTCTTGAACAATCACCTAATGATCTCATATTTCACTTAACTATCAATTTTCCCAAATGCATGCATCAGTACTGCAATTGCTTTCCTTAGACGCATTTTTGAGCATGCATTCATCCACTAGTACAGTGTACATGCTAAGTTTATATATTCTTGTACTGTGGTTGGAAAGTTGGGTCCATCAAATATATATGTCTATAATTTTTTAAGAGAAAATCTTAAATAATAAGATGGGTGTTTTACTAGATGAAGTTATTAGAATTAACGACGACGAGACTTTTTCTTATTTTAAATGTGCATGCTCAAATATGTGTGCGTGCGCACATAATATAGCAATATTATCTACATGAAATTTTTGTATAAAATTTGTCAATCATTGCAAAAGAGGACCATAATTTTTACTTTTCCCTCCCCCTTTGCAAAATTCTATCACATGACTCACGGCTTTGTGAAGATTCGTTAATCTTCTTTCCTTTTTCTCACTTGTGTAATTTGATTGGCAAAAATGTGCAGGGGGATGAAGGAATTAATTGGCTGAATGAGAACGAGGATGCTGGCTATTCGGTTTACTTGCTTGGCATTTCTTCTTTCCCGGATGATACTTGCTAAATTTTTGCTTATTTTGGGGATTCGTTTGGTAAAAACTTTGAACCTAACTAGATACTAGATAGTACTCTTTGGTACAGCTTGCAGTCGTATGATGATCAATGCTTTAACTTCGGCGCTCTGGTATAAAATTAACCATTTTTGTTTGTAAACGAAAGTTCACTTTGATAAATCGTTCGATTATTGTTGACCGTGACAATAGTTAAATATAAATTCATAGTTATTTTTATGAACAGAGATTAGGCTATGAGGATTTTTGTTTTTCAATTTTATCTGTTCCGAGAATGAGAAGGTTTTTGAAAGCAATCAAGAACCAACAATATTTGTCTCTGTCTTTGGAAAAAATTTTGTAAGCAATCAACTCAAATCATTATAATTAATTTACTTTTGTAAAAACTAATCCTGCGGTGCACCACTCATTAACAATGCAGGCAAGGCAATCACTAGGCTTTTTAATCCCACGAAATGAGCGCAAATTAAAAAGAGAGCCACTGTACCAAATTGACACAAAACATGCTTTTCACGCCTCTTTAATATCCTTATAACACCCTATTTTCGTAATCATAATTCTCTTGCTATTGAAAATTACACTAAAGAACAAATATGAATTTAATTAAACTAAAATGTCCCCACAAATCATGAAGACCTAACTATTTTTAATCTAATATAAATATATTTAATTTTGTTGATAAAATCAAAATAATTTTAAAACAATTAATTTATTATCAAAAGTATGTTTATAATTTAATTAATTTATTCTAAATGACAGTAAAATTTAATTATAATTCTGCTGTATTTCATGTCCTTTCTTGTAATTTTGTAAAAGAAATAGATTAAAAAAATAAAAAATAAAAAATAAAAAATAAAAAATGGATTTCCTGAGAGTTTTGTAGAAGCTCCACTCTTCACACAAATCACATTTTTCAGCGGTGTAATGAGAATTTGCGCGGGTAGCGTAGGTGGACCAATTTGAAGCCCAACATATTTTCAAAATACCCGCCCTCCGTTTTTTTTTTTTATTAATAATAATAAGAATAAAAAATTTAAACGGATTACACATGAAAAAATTGGAAATTATATAAACCCAAAACTACCCCGAAACCAACTCACCGGCCATCGCACTGTCGCTCACACTCACACAGCCGGTAAGTTCCTCTCCTCTAGCAGCTTTGCTTCCTCCTTTCTTGTCTCGTGCAACATTTTAATGAATGGTGTGCTCATTTATCTGATAACGATAATCTAATTACTTATTTATTCATAAATGCGGCCAATCTGTTCTTTTCAGTTGTCTCTACATCAGAATAATGGTTCTTTTTTTTTTTTTTTTTTATTTCCTTATTTCAGTTGATTTAGGATTTTTTTTTTTTTTGTGTTTTGTTTTGGATCTATAGTGCTTTTTGTTGTCTCAGACTAGAGGGATTCTGATTTGCGCCATTTGTGCCTCTTTGGAATTGTTTACATATTATATTATATTACTTTATTACTCAAGTTGTTGTTGTGCTCTGTGTCAGTTCTCTTGAAAAGCTATAATCCGATCAAGTTTTTAATGTTAAAGACCTTTCTATTGGAACGCTAATGCCGATATATTAGTATAACATGCAATTTGGTTGTTTAGAGATTAACATTTAACAAGCATGATTGCAATTTACAGCCATGATTATTGTCTATTGATTCCTGTGCTGTGCACGAAACTTAACATACAACACTGGTAAATAAATGTGAGGATAAATTAGCCTACATCTACGATTTTTAAGCTCTGTTTTGTAATACTATTAGCCTGCTAATTCTCACATTGCCGTTATCAGTTACTACTTAATTTGCTATATCTAATTGTTTTTTTCCCCCTTTTCTTTCCCCTTATATATGCTTGATGATTCTTCGTTTATAGGTCACTTGCATAAATAGAACTTCAACAAAATGGAATTTGCTGTGGAACTTACTTTTGATGATCCCCTTAAATCCCTACTTCGTGGTTCAATGGAAATGCTCAATGACTGTGAAGTCACTCCTCTTTCTACCGATGAAGACTATGAACCTTACCTCACCCTTCTGGTTACCAGGAATGGTGCCAAACTTCATAATCTCATGCCACAGTCTCTCCCTCTTCAAGGTAGCTTCCCAATTAGTTTCATTCAATTCGTTTTGTCTCCCAGATTGGACTGCTGCCTCCTTCCTCTCATGTCACCAGAACTTATGCAATTCCATAGAAACTTGTTTGAGAAGCTTGTAGCAGAAGGTCTTCAGATTTCTCAGGAATACCACCCTGGATCTTGGACTCCGAATTGCATGCTTGCCCAGGCTATCCCAGGAAATCTTCTTGAAAATGCTTTCATGGTAGCTCGTAACTTTGCCCTGCCATTCACTGGGAGAGTGGAGCATATTCGTTTTGTGCGGTTTCCGCCTCACAATATACTATCCACTTACAACTTTTGGGAGGAAGTACCCCCACCTGGTACGCGAAATTACTTCAATCTTTTTTATTAGTTGTGATGTATATGCATGTCCTTTTCTTTATGTGCTTGCAGTCTTAACCACTCAGGTAGGTCTTTATTCTGAGCCATGCTGTTTGCTTACTAACTCCTAAATTGGATCAACATGATGTGTTGTATCTCCAAAGAATCAGTTAGAAAATTTATGCAATAGAGATTCAAAATCTGTTTCTCCAATTTAGTCTTTAGGCATGTCATCAATTTCAACATGCCTCGTGTATGTGTATTTCAGTGACAGTCCAAATGAAGTGCAATAAGCACATAGCCTGTGACAGAGGTCATGCTGCTTTTTTAAATTGACATCACATTCCTGGTTTGGATGCGGCCATCTTGGACGCCCTCTACTTTCTGTCTGTTTATAGCAAAAAAATAATGATATTGATTTTTTTCTAAATATTTAGTGCACTTTACAGTTATTAACATGGATGTAGCTGGAGGTGCAGGAAACGTACCTTAAATGAGCAGCTGGTGTTTTAGTGGTAGAAATTTGACTTGTAAACTCACCATTATGATCCACTCATCATTAAGATGGCTCTCATTGCATATAATTGACAATTTGTTCTCCTATAAGTAATGTTGTGTTAGTTTCCTTTTGATATATTACATCATCAGTTCTGTAACCGACTTGTGATGGAATGACCATGTACTTTACTTTCTATGAAACAAAGATGGTTGTTAATTTTAGTTCTATAGTGCTTACTCTGCAATCAGCCATAACTGCGGATGTTTCAGTTTTCTTTCTTTCTTTATTCGATGTATACTTCACTGGATTATTTCTCACAGGCATGGAGCCTCTAATTGCTTAGTAGTTTTTGATAATTATCTTTAGTTGGTTTTGAAAGAAGTGTTTAATAATTATTTTCAGTTGATGTTGAAAGTTAAAATTGAGATTGCCATGGAATCCAACACTTCCTATCAAATTTTTGGCGTTGCCAGTTGGAAATTAAGTTGGAGTTGAATTTCCCTTTATTAGAAAGTTTTCAGTAATGGATTTACTAAGAATACGCGTAATATGTACAGAAAAGATTTTCTTGTTACTTACTAACAATACTTAAGAGGCAGCGGTGCGCTTTTTTTTTTCATTTTTTTTGATGAAGACAATCAATAAACCACAAATTACAATCCAATTTTTTTGTTACATTCCTCAGTAAATGCGCACACACAATTTGCTGAAAGCACAACACGAATTGAAACATCTTCAAAGGTGAGAGGAATGGAATACGCAAGGATGTTTAGACCATTTTTTATTTACAAATTTGCTAAATTTATCCAGTAAGCTAGTCTTTTGTATTTAATACTTAGAAATCTTAGTTTCAAAGCCTAACAAATGATATCAGAGTTAAACTTTAGTAGCTAAATATGGTTGAACAACTCATGCTTGTCGAATGAAAAAATTAAAATTCAGCAGTGGGTTTGTCCGATAAAATTGTTCAATTAGATCTCACGTTAACTAACAAAGAGAAATTACTTGATTTTATAATTAGAATAGGTCCCTTAAAATAAAAAAAATAAAAAAAATAAAAAAACCACAAACAGAAGAAGAGTAAGGGAAAAAAAAAAAAAGGGGGAGACATACCCAATGCCATGTATGTAATTTTGATTAAATTCGGAGAAGTAGAGCTAGACAACGAAATTCAAATTCCCACATATATATTTATAAGGCCAAGACTCCAAACCCTCATCATCCGTCGCCCTCTTACAGAGTTACAGATACCGCAGGCAAGTTCCCCTCGGCCTCAGTCCCTCGAAAGGTATGATTTTTATTTGTAAACAAGAACCCGTTAATCCCTTTTTTCAAATAGTGGTCTGGGTCTGTCTCTGTCTCGTGTTCAGTTATCTTTAGATAAGGAAACATGTTCTTCAACAACAACCCCCCCCCCCCGGCCCCGCCCCGCCCCGCCCGGGGGCATTAATTATTCTCTTAGTTCATTCACACGTCGGTTGACTTTTTGCTTGCTTTATGTTGTCTGTGGGTAGATTAAATTTATGCCCTTCTTATTGCCTTGTTCAAGTTCTTATTGTTGTAGTAATTTGAAAGAACTTGTCGTAATTATTAGAAACAATTTGGGATTAACAAGTATGATTACAGAGATATTCCATGTCTTTCATTCATTAAACTAATTTAGATAAAGTGCATGCAAGAATGAAAGCCAAGTTGATGTTGTATGCAATTCTTTTCTGTTTATTTTGTTTCTAATAATCTCGCCATTGTGCGTTCATTACAGTTTGTCCTCGAGTGTTTCCTTCACTTACACTTTCTTTTCTTTATTTCTTTATAGCCATTCAGAATGCAATATGCAGTCAAGCTCTACTTCGATGATGCTCTTAAATCCAAAATCCTGGATTCAATGAAATTGGTCGGAGAGCTTAGCATCCCTAATCTGATCAAACCTGAAGATGAACCACACATCACTCTTCTTGTCACCCAACCATGCTCTAAACCTGAGGATCTCGTCCCTGACTCCATTCCTGTTGTAGACAAGTTTCCCATTTCACTCTCTTTGTTTTCAGTCCTTCCCAGAAAGAACAATCTCCTCTGTCTCCTCACAGCCCAATCATTGAACCTTACTGAACTCCATGACAATTTGTATGATGCACTGACGACAAAGGGTTTTCAAATCGACAAGGAATATGTCCCTGGTGTGTGGTATCCCCACTGCATGCTTGCCCCGAGTGTGCCAGCGGATCGAGTAGGCAATGTGTGTAATATATTAGCTAAAGTGAAACTGCCTCTTCAAGGGGATGTTGAGCATGTTAGATTACTGCAACTTTCACCAAATTGCTGTTAGCTGTTAATGTTTCCTCTTGAGGAGTCAACACATAGTCAATGCGTGCATCAGGTATCGAAGAGGAAAACATTCCTGCATCATCTTCATCGTCATCATCATTATTATTATTTATGTTGGAGATTGATGACTACATAAATCTAAATTTTCTCCAGTTTGATATCGATGCTCTACATGATGTTGCTTTTCGGACAGGATAACAGTGAAGAAGCTGGACTAGTCAACTAAGGTCAGCTAAGGCTCCGTTTGTTTGTTTGTTGGATAGCAATTGTGGCTTTTTTCAGTTATGGCTCTAGCATGTTTTATAATCCCTTGCAACTTTTATTAACTTATAAAAGTTAATAACTAGAACTTTTGCATTACAGTAGCTATGACTTTAGAACCATCGCACCGCAAAGTAATCTTAAAATAAGATTACTTTTAAGGACAAAGTTGGTTTGAATAAAACCAAAAAAAAATAAATTATATTTTGTAAAGTAAGCAACTCAAAAAGCCCTTTTTAATTTTTATTTTTTTGTAAAGTAAGTTGATAAAGTAAGGTGATTACGTGTGTTACTTGGAGCGGCTAGAAACTTACAAGAGCTGTTAGGAATCAAATTCAAAACTCAAAACCAGAGCACTGGCAGAACCGTTAGGTAAATGGACTTGGATTCAAGTTGTTCTTAGTAAGACGCATACACATTCAGTATTTGCCCACGAACAATATTTATTTAGTATTTGGTAATCTGTTAAGATTTATTTCGAACAACAACGGCACTTTTGGTGAAAAATAATTTATTTATATGCGTCAGCCAATAATGATATTGGACCGCAATAACTTATTCATATGTTCAGCCAGTATTGATATTGGACCCTAATAATTTTTTCATACACAGAAAGAAACTAAGATTTTATTACTTCCCATTAAAGAAGGCCGAGCTCTATCCTATGTGACAATTTTTTCCTTTTTTCACTTTAGATTTCGAACAACAACGGCACTTTTGGTGAAAAATAATTTATTTATATGCGTCAATAATGGACCAATAAGAGAAGTACTATTGGACCCTAATAATTTTTTCTGATCATCCATTTCGAGCTCTATCCTATGTGACAATTTTTTCCTTTTTTCACTTTAGAGGGGAATTCATTTAGTACTATCCTGATCATCTCTTCAAAGACAAGCTAGATAAAGTTGCTTAGGATTCGTTAGAGCTAGCAGTTTTTGAGCCAACAAATCCCAAAGAAATTGGCCAAAGGTTACGACAGTTAAAAAGGAGAATAACAGGGTAGTGTTCCTTTGTTATCGAAGCAGAGGAAACTTCTTCAAACCTACATTTGCTTTGAGAATTCAATTCACTCAAGCAAAACTTATGCTAAAAATTATTTGTACCTGTACAAATAATTTCATATTTTAGATAAATTATACAAAACTCACACATCCTATTTGAATATAAAGATGGCAAAGAGGTATAAATTAGAGGACGCAGAAATCAAAATCAAAACGCAGAAAGAGTAATGGTAGAGATGTAGAGAGTTGACAACAGATAAGCTTACACCCAATCGAATAGCTCAACGGACAAAATTGAAGGATGTTCCAAGAAGCTGCCAAACTTTCCATTGTGAACTTCAAAACAAAGCAACAAAAAAACTGACAATGGCCTGTGATTTCTTCACAACTTCACTTTGATAACTTTTGTACATTTCACAAGCACCAGCAAGTACCTTTCAAAAGTAAGTCATCTTCGGGCTTTGGCTATTTGTTACCACTGAAACTTTAAACCTCCTGTCAATCTTCTTGAGTAGCACACTTGCTTTCTGGTCTTCCATTTTCATCAACAAAACGGTAAGCATTCAATCATCACTTCACCCAAAATTACTTTCTTTTGATGTCTTCTTCAGCAATATGTACTGATCAGTCAAAGAAATTGGAGTAAAGAATCACAATGAAACGAAACCACCATTTAAACACTTTAATATCTCATTCTTCTCTACTTGATTGATGCTCCCATTTTCTGATAACCTCTAGCAATATTTGATTCCATGTATCTATAGGCCCAGGCAAACACCAATGAACACAGTCATTCTGTACATGCTCTTGAACTCCATTAGCAAATGGATTTGGATACATGTAAGGCCCCGGATGACCATCTGGCCTCATTAACGATAATTTGGTCACATCCAATGCTTCTAGTCTCAACCCCTTGAATTGCTTAGCATTCTCTTTGGCCAATTCCACTTCTTCAACCTCAATATGCCTCATCTCAGCATCCATTCCTTCAAGCAACTTCTCCCCCTCCTTATAAGGCTTGGTCTTAGGACAAGCACCAGCCTTATCCCATTCACCTTCAAAATGTGATGGAGAAAATGTAGTTAAAAACACATCTATAAAATCTCCACTAGACCCTCTTCTTTCAATTATTGTTTTGAGGGTGGTCTTTAAAGCCTTCCGCAAAACATCATAAAATCCAATCTCAGTGTGATTAAGTCCAGGACAATAATGACAACCCAATACAGAATCTCCCTCTAAATACACAGCTGGATGCAGAAACCAATGACCAACAGATAAAACAATCATATCAATTTGATCCAAATCAGCAGCCCACCTCTCATCAACAAAATCCACATACAATTTGTTATAATCTGGACCATTTTCAGATTTCTCAACGCCCTTAACTAAAAATGGTGACCAATAAACAGAAACAGTAACGTTATGAGCATCAAAATGCCATCTTCTAAACTTGTTATCTTCACCATCTCGATAAACAAGATTGGGCACAGAAACTGTAGAGAACATGCAAAGAAGAGACTCCAATTGATTCCTTGCCATAGAGTCCCCAACAAAAGCCAAATGTTTGTTACTGAGAAAATCAAGAAATGCGTTGGGATCAAACCTAGGAAGCTTGCATTGGTTTGGTTTCCACCTCCAGTAGAGGTAACCCAAGTCAGGTCTTCCATGAGTTATGCAATTTTGACCTTCCTTGATTGTACGGCAGGTAGTCCCATTGTACAAAGGTCCCATTTTGTCATGAACCCATTTGCCAATAGCGTAGTCACATGGAGTTTCATCATCGTGATCAGCTCTTTCCTTTTCTGCAAAACAAACAGAACAATGTGAAACAAAAACTCTTGTTAGAACCAAAACATTAGACCCTATAAATTATAAGAGGAAAGGACACATTTTGAGTCACTGCATGTACCTTGAGCGAGAGAAGAAGAAGTTAAAGATAACGATGATGTTGAAGAAGAAGCGGAAGCAGAAGAAGTAATGATGAGGGATTTGCTGTGAGGGAGTTGATCAGAAGCAGAATGGAAGTATAAGTGAAGAGGGTAAAGGTACAACCGAAAAATGGCTAGAGAGAGGACTGCATAAAAGGTCCAAGGTAATAACTTCTTGGCGATTGAATGAGGAGGATACAAGTAATCTTTGCCCATTTTTAGAAACAAAAAAGGACTTGGTTTCTTTTTTTTCTTTTGAACTGAATGTTTTTTTTAGTTTCCTGATTAAATCGAGGCTCTAAATTGAAGCACGGAAAAGCTGTGGAAGTTACAGTAACAGTTGTTTCTTCCTGACTTTTGCGTTTCAGTTGGCAAGAGAAGAGAGAGAGAGAGAGAGAGAGGCAGCTTAGTTAGCTCTTTGTTTGGTGATAAAGAGTCAAAGTAGGCATTAAGAATCCCATGTCATGTGCGGTTTGGTTTGGCCAACTAATTATTGATTTTGTGGAAACAAGTGATGTGGCCCGGCCTGGGGTAATATTCGGTGTCCTCCCCCAAGATTTGGGCCCTTCCACTTTAATAGATTGTATAACTGTATCTTTACTTTGCACCCCTACTCTTAGCATAAAGTTTAGTGTAAGTTTAGCATATGAGGATAAGTTAGTAGTTTTGAGTTAAATTGATTAAATATTCAAATATTTTTAAATTTTTACACTTTAGAAATGGTATTACGTCTGAAACACTGTATTATCCTCTGGATAATAATAGAATCATGTTAATATCTAATTTTTTTTTATGACAAAAACTATATTTTTATTTTTCGTCTTCTTAAACCGAAGCCACAAAACTCAAAATCTACTACAATTATTCACAAATACATTGAAGAAATTTATTGTTGCTAGTAATATAATAATCACGAAACAATCTAAATCAATCATGTTGGGAATTAATTCAAAAACTTTAATTGAATTGGCGGTCATCGATAAATACCAATGATAATTTGAAAATCTATGAAATTTCAAGCATTTGAACTTGGTGTTTATGAAATGAATATTTAATGATTGAGAGTAGAAATTGAGTTGATTATGAATGAGAATGTTGGGATGATTTTGTTGTGGTTGAATTGTGTTTCTCAGTTTTTTGTTTGTGATGAAAATTCCCACCAAATTACTTGTGAATGTTGGCTGAAGAGATGATGAATTTACAGTCATCAACTCTGCCATTATAGCCATTTGATTCATCGGTAATATTGTCAAGATTAATTCTTATTTTCTAATTTTTTAATTTTGATTTTTTTGGTGATCCAGCAAATGAAAATTAATATGTACATTTCATTATGTTTGCATACTTTGGCTGCAAATTTGTCAATGATCTTATAGGCCAACATACGTCTCAAAATACTGCTTTATTGATGCAAGGGTATCTCAATCATTTATTCCGTCAATAAACAGTCAAATTGTAGGAGTACTAACCGTAAGGGTGTAAAGAGAGAAACACTTATAAAATATATCAAAGTGAAAGCACTCCGAACCTCAGGGGAAGAAACAGAAAATTAGCCGTTGGGGCCTGTGGGTGGTGCTTTCGAGTTTTTGTCCTGGCATCTTAATTATAATGACACTAAAATTATAAACATGCTCTTGTCTTCATGCTCATTGGAACGTGTGGTACTCAGTCTAGACACTGTTTGTTTTTTTTTTTTTTCCCCTTCCCTCTTTTCTTTGCCCTTTTTCACTGCGTATAAATTTGGCGCCCAGGCCATAATCATGTTAGAGATAGCACAAGTCCAAAATTAAACAACTTTTAACATTATTCATCATTTTTCATTATTGAAGAAAAAAATTATTGGTTTTGCAATGCTTTAAAAAAAAGAAAAAAAGGAAAAAATATGCCATCATATCCCATCTCGCTGAGATTATGCCAAAGTCAGATAACCCAAATATGAAACGCCGTTTGCTCATTCAAAATAAGAAAGTTAACATTATCGGCCATAAATTTGAATTTCTTTTCAGATAGTTGCATGGTACCTACTTTTTTAAGCGTTTACTTTGTCTTTCCCTCCCACTGCCAAAATAATAATAATGACTTTTCAAAAACATTATGTATTTTCATTGTGATTTTAGCTTTTGAAGGCGTTAAAAAAAAAAAAAAAAACCATTCCCGGCAACATTTTTTTTTTCTGTCTTTATTAAAAAAAATAAAAATAGGTTAAGATTTATAATAATTTAAGAATAGTTTGAAGATTGTCGGGTAATCCAAAATTAACCATTATTTATGGATGCTCGATAAAATAAGGTGATGTGATTAGAGTTGACGACACTTGGCATAATACAATGCGTGCACGAAGAACACAAGTGCTTCCCCACATTGGATCACATCCTACCAAGAACGCCATGAGAGAAAATTATTGCATAACCCACTCAACAATCCCACCCGTAAATTCATCCTTCCTAATCAAAATTTGTGAAAGTTGTGATACAGAGGGGAAAGTAAATTAAAGAATGCTCAGCTCACAGATAATCCATGCATTCATCTTCGCTTTATATGAATGTGATTATTTTTACATGTGATTCTTCAAAGCTACGTGCTATACATTTTTTTGTCTTTTTTTTTCAAAAATATTAATAATAATAATAAATTGATTCAGTGTCGGCAGATAAATAAATTTTGTAAATCAGCCTTTAATCTTTGAATTTTTCTTCTATTAAAATATATAAATATTATGCCATTCTTTAATCAACAAAATTAGAAACTTTCAAAGAAAAAATAATTAAATAGATGAGAAGAATTCAGGATTGGTAGAAGACTATGTACCATTCAATTAATTTGAACTTTCAAATCAACGAGGGATCAGATCCAAAGTTACCTAACCAATATCCCCTGCAGTCTGCATTAAATAATTATATAATATTGCATATGAAGGGTCAAATTGTGGGAGGTCAAATTCACTGGTGAATCATTCATTTTATGTTATAATCCATTAGTTGTAATATTACACGTACAAGAAAATACTATAATTCAATAGTTTCGTTTACATTTTATTATATTCTTCGTACCACTAGCTACTAAATAGGGTCAGAAAAAAAAAATCATTATTTTTAATCTTCACAGTTCACACCACTACTAAATAATATACAAAAATTCAAATTTATCAGACGCATTGTGGTCGTAGCCACAAATGAAATGAATCTGCAGTGTATCTGTAAAGTCTGATCTAAGAAATAATAATATTAATGAGGATCACTCATTATTGAGGACATAAACCCCATGATCTGTCATTTGCTGAATCTTACCAAAACACACATGCGTGCTTCAGGCCTTCGGCTTCACCGACGTAATAGTTTCGATCGGTTCCATATCGAGTTGAGCAATCAACACCAACCAACACCTTGAGGTTTGTCTATATATTTATATACACACACTCACACTTTGAAAGCTTGTTTGGTACTGAGGGTGTATAAATGTATCTTAAATATTACAATAATAAAATATTTAATAACTACTAATTTTATTAAAATTATATTTATTAAAAAATATTTTTTAGTTTATATTATGGTATAACTTTTCTTTTTAAATAATTATAACACTTTAATTCCAAACAGACTTAGATCAATTGACATCGGGTACACATGCCCATTCCATCTCATTTCTTCAATAGGAACATAATTTGAATGGTGCGTGCAAATAATAAGACTTACGTATCTCATACTGTAGAAGCACGGCCGCGGCGGTGACCGGTGACGTGAACCGTGAGGCGGTGAATAAAAATAGGAATAAAAACGCAATTGCCAACTGGGCGCACACACGTACACGTGCGGTTATACTCGCCCGTTAGAGCAGCTCGATTATTCATAAGATTCTAGAGAGTGACGTGGGGATCCTTCTCGTCTCCGCAACCAAAAGGAACCACTCCACTCGCCTACTCTTCGCTTGTAATTGACTTGATGTATTATATATTTATTCATGATCAAAAAGTTGCCCCCACTTTGATTGCATTATAGAATTGCCACTACAGAGCTCACCGTGTCGTCCCTGCATTTTGGGCTTCCTTTTGTCTTTTGTTTTTTTTAATAAATTAGATTTTTTTTATTAAATAGATCTTTTTAAATATTAATAAAATAAAAAATATTGAGTTTTATAGATAGATAGGCAGATTGTAGTAATTAAAAAAAAAAAAAAATCATTGTTGGAGAATTTAAGAGTACTCATCATGGTGGTACAGTCCATAACATAAAACCGGATCAGCTAACATTACTCTGCGGATCACTGAAGTTTTGGTAGAAATCAAAAGCAACAAAACTCTAACAATGGATTTTATCCACTTTAATAAAAAATAAATTAGAAAAAAAAAGAAGAAGAAGAAGCAAAGACAAAGTCAAAAACCAACCATTCTCATTAATTAAGTAATAAAAAGAAAATGAAATTAGTGAAGACATTCCCGTATGTGGCAGTAGCACCATCCTCGTCTTTCGCATGATATATATGTATGTATATTAATTCATTCTAAATTAATCTCGTCAATCTATGCATCCCAAATCCCAATCCGACTTGTAGTATCCGTATCTTTAAGAGATATTAGAGTATTTTTTTTCATTTTTCGTTGTACTCTGTCTACTTAATACAGTATAATTCATATATTTATTTTAAAAGAATTATCGTGTAATTGATTATTATAGATTTAATTTATACATGTATGTCACACGTACATTGATTTTTTTAAATTTATTGACATTCAAGAAGAACCCTTTAGTAATTGTGTTTATGTTGTTAATTTCAGTACAGTTCACAGAAAATAATAATAACAAAAAAAAAATCTTTTAAATATTTGTTAATTTGTATTTATACCAAACTGGGCTTATAAATGTATTATGTAGTTTTACATTATTTTTTTTTTCCAGAAGTAGAGAAAAAAAAAAAAGAAAAAAAAAAACAGACGCGCCTAAGCCACTGTATAGGTAGTAAAACTAAAAACATTTTCCTTCATCTTGGAGAGCAACAGGTTAGAGCAAAGATTCGTACCACCTTTATAAATAAATGTTGGCAATAACGTTATGTTAATACTTTCATTTAGACACCTTATCTAGCACACCCCCACCTCGTTAGAATTTTGAAACTCTAAAGACGCACGTTTTCCTGGCAATTATGATGTTTCGTTGGCCTAGTTTGTTCCGCCAACGTTCAGTAATTATGTAGTCCAATATTAAATTAAAGCAGCGCTCAAGTTCAACAACTCTTCTTTGTGCCTCTCTCGCCTCTTGCTCTTGAAATGTAATCCAGCCAGCATGCAGGTGCGGCCCGGCTTTTGCAGCCTTTCTTCCCCCTGGCAGATGCCAACTCCGCGGATTGAGTGACCCTCACAATCTCCACACTGCGTGGGCTTTTCACGACTGATAGGCATTGACCGTGCAAGGCCATTGCCACTTGGGCTGCCGGATTGTAAAATTAGATAATGGTAAACATGATATATATAATAATTTTTTAATGAGGACCCCTTTACTTATTAAAACAAGAGATAAAATAAAGGACAAACACGTGCTTTTGTTATATTTTAGTTTACCATTTACTTTAATAATTTAAGAGATTTCTAATAAAATAATCGTCATATATATATATAAAATTTAGTGACATTCTCACTTTAATAAAGTGCGAATGTCTTTATTGAAAAACTTCTTTTATATGAAAATTAAAACGTAAATTTCATACATATATAAATAAATGACTCGAGAAAAAGGTGATAGTTCTTCTCTAATGAAGACATTTTATTTATTAGTAGTATTTTTACTTTATTTAATGAAAATTTCCTCATTGAAGATATATATATATATATATATATATATCAGTACCTTGACCAACTCTAAGTCCAATAGAAGCAAGCCTAACAGCCAACCCAACAACAATAACGGAAGTGGTAGAAATCAGTGGATTCATGATAAGTCCCTCGCACTAAAATAAAAAAAAACTAAAGAAATCGTTAATCATACAATCATCAAATAAATTATGATTAATTATTCAGTCACTAGGATTCGCCCAGCCGAAGTAACTAAGAACTCTCAATTGGCGTAATAATAATATTATTATTAAACCATCAAAACTTTTAGATATCTCTTTTTTAGTTTCGATCCATAGGCACAACACAGGATTTTTGTAAATCCATACGACTTTTGTTCTTCCATTTCTTTTTTCGGAACCTTTTTTTGAATTCTTCATTCATTTTATTTCTTTCATCTCTTTATTTTTTATTGATTCAATTCCTAGTCAAAGCAAAGATGAAATCGAACAATTTCTATTAGAATCCCTATCGAAATTCACAATAATCACAAGAGTAGGGTGGATTAGATATATCTTTAGTTCATATATAACTAGCAATACCTAATATACCATATACATGTCTTTCGAATAGAATGTAAATCAACTATTCATATCTTAGACTCCAAGTATTCATATCTTAAAGTCAATCGTATTTTAGAACCCCTTTTCAAATCCAAAAAATATACAAGAGTTGGCATTTGATTCCATATACCTAATTATGTCCCCCTCACCGAATCACCTCGTTTTTTAGAAATCTCTTTTTTTTTTCTATTCCTTTTCGTTATTTCGTTATCATTATACACTAGGCTACAATCGAAATAGATGAATTCATTGGGGCAAATCATTACATAGAACTAAATATTAGTATTTGATTAAGGTACGGCCTATTATATTAATATTCTCTTTTGGTCAATCGTTGAATTGAAGAATTGACTAAAATCAACTAAAAAGGGAATCATTTTATAAAGCATTTTTCTTTTCTTTTTTTTTTAATCACCGGCTTGTGATACTATAAGAATTTTTATTCAAATTATCACTCTTGATATTTGCTATTTGAATTGAATGAACAAAAATGAACAAAACAATATAAAGAAAATATTAATTGGCGGGAAGAGAGGGTATATATATATATATATAGTGTGTTTGTGTGTGAGCGCGCGCTAACGCTTGTGCGTGGGTGTTTATTCACATTTAGTAATTTCATATTGGGACAAGATTGAAATTAACATAAAAGTCATTATTGAAGTTTGATGAGATAAATTAAAAGGGTTGTTGGATTAGATGTCATCTAATTAAAACCAAAACAATTTTTTTATGGCGAAAGTAAGAGGTCTGAACCGCTCGCAAAAATTGAGAAGGAGATTTGGTTGCTTTAGACTAAAATTACAAAAGGTAAAGTGAAGAGCCGCTCGGCCCAACCCCATTGCTATGCTGGCAAAGAAAGTCAACATGTAGCGGCCCAAACCCAAATCATAAATTGAAATTCACTCCGAGGACCTGAACCCATTACAGACGCCCGGGACCATTACGTGAATTTGCTGGCAACAAAATACGTAAGTTAGTTTTGATGGAAAAGCAAAGCGCAGGGTTATAGTTAATATTATTTCTTACGCTGTCCCTGTGGCAGCAGAATCGCTGGTATTATTAACAAATAACAAACACCATTGCAGGGAGGGAGAGGGAGAGGCAATCAAATCAAATTCAATAATAAAAAAGTTGAGAGTTCTGAAGAATGGAGGGTCAGGTTGGTGGGAGCAGTGAGGAGTTTGCAGTGGGATGCTTGCTCTCAATCAAGACCACTTTAGGCGATGAATTTGATGGCCAGGTCATGGCCTTCGACCGCTTCACCAACATGCTCGTTCTTCATATCCTTCTTTTTTTTTTTTCTTTTAAGAAATTGTTTTCTTTATTACACATCATCTTTTGCTCATCAATCAATCAATCAATTCATTCAATTTCTGAGTTTCTTTAACTTTGGTTTTGGTTATTACAAGAGGGTTTGAAATCTGGGCCTCGTAGAAATATCAGGCTGCTGAATGTTAATTATATTAAGGACTTTTCCTTTCTCGGTCAAGCTGACGACCCTCTTGATCCCAAAAAATCTTTTCTTGATCTTAATCGTCTTCAAGCTAGAGAACATTTAGCCCTTAGGTATTTTCTCTCTTTTTTTTTCTTTTTATATGAAATTTATAAAATTTGAACGCTTTATTTGATGTTGTAAATTTCCAGGCAAGCTGAGGCTGATGCTCAGAGGATTGGCGTGGGAGTCACAGCTGAAGCTCAGAACATTTTTGATGCTTTGTCTAAGACGTATGTACTTTTAAAAAAAAAAAAAATTATTGGTACATTTGAGTTTAGATTAAAAAATGGTTTTACTCACAAAGTGCGTAAGAATATTTGCTGGATAATCTTTAAAAAATTGTTCTTATTCCATTTTTAGTGAATTTCCTAGGATGTTTCTAGATACTATGATTTGATAGTAATTATTTTATCTTGGATAAATGCATACCGAGTAAATGCCATTTTTTTTTATTCTTTTTTATTTTTAATAATTTCAAACTGATGATTTCCTATTTTTTATATTCTGACAAGAAGTCGATTTGTCATAGAAGACCTCTAGGCGGGAGGTCTTAAAGTTTGTTTTTGGCAAGAGAGTCTACAGCTATCTTACAAATATGTCATTCTGAAGGTGTGTTTCGACGTTGTTGATGCAGGATTGGTAATCTTAATAATGATGTTATAGCTATTAGAGGTCTAGTTGTGATGTTTATTGTCAGCTAACCTAGTTCAATGATGATTTAGTTTTGTTAGAGAAATGGGCCTGCGGCTGATGATTTACAGCCACATTCTTTAGTCTTTTGCATTTCATGGCAATTCAATTTAAGGCTAATTCATCCTAAAAGTTGAAAAATTGATGCATGTGACTTGTCTTACTTCCTTGGCGACGAGCAAGAGAGAAAGAGAGCATAATGAACTAAGTAGAATTCAGCATTACTTAACTTTTAGATGGTAATTAATGTTTCTATGTGAGTCTTGCCTAAAGCAATGGACGTAGACACAGCTGGACAACCGCTGAACTTCCACATTAGAAAGCTACATCTTATGAAAGATAGAAAGGACTTTTCCTCAAAACACCTCCTTTTCCTAGCAATTAAGGGACTGTAACCTCCGTATTTCCTCTTTTCCTTCCCCTTTAACAATCCACTTCCGAACCCTGTAAATGAGCTAAATAAGAGGTCTTCATCTTTATTCCACATTTTTAAACTGAACATGTGAGATTCAGATTGCATTTATGGGTATGTATGCACCAGTGGGTGGATAATTGATCTTTATTGCAATAGACTCATCTTGTCGTTTAAGTTTGAAGGAACTTTTTTCCCCTAATTTTGAAGTTATACACGTGCTAAAAATCATAGTGTTTGCATCTAACTTACGAACTTTTCCATAATTTATGTCAATGATATCAAACAGGCTTCCTGTTCGCTGGGACAAGACAGTCATAGTTGTAATGAACGAAGTGCGTGTTAGCAGTCCATATCTTCCAGAATCTGTTAGTGGAGGAACTCCTGCAGCCAATGAGCGGGTGAAGAAAGTGGTAAGACTCTTGACTGGATGAAACTTTCATTTTAGTTGAATATCGGTATGGAAACTTATCTATATATGCAATTTTCTTATTCAGCTTGAATTTGAGAGAAAAAGGTTGCAAGCTCGTGGGTCCGGTCAAGGATGATTTCACCTTTGTATTTCTGAATTCAGGAGAAGTGCCTTCAATGATACTATGTTCATTGTACCCCACCTTAGGTACCATCTTATCTCAAGAAAACGTATAACCTATTTGCCAAGGTGATCTAAAGCTTACATTGAATAAGTTTGTAGCACTTCTTTCATCATGGCACCTCTGGCTTTGTTTTGGCGTGCTTCAAAATGGAGCGATTGGAGGCAGGTTGCCTCATTTGATTGGCAATAGGAGATGATGCTTTCTGCAATGTGCTTGTAGATATTTTATCATAAGCATATATATTTTTATTTTTCCATTTAACTTGGAAATTACCAAATCAATTGGAAGAGACATTTGATGACTATATGAGCTTCAGTTTACATATTTCATTTGGTGTTGTGTAATACCATCTGGATCATTGAAGACCTGTGTTGCCTTTGGAGTAGTGTCATGCCGTCGCCCGTCTGGATCATTACAGACCTGTGTTTCCTTTGGAGTTGTAATCACACAGTTGCGACCTGTCAATTTTAAGGATGATGCATCCAGTAATCAATGACTTATTAGCCAAAATTTAAGCCAATGATCGAAATGTAGGATCATAAAACTGATCATGGTCTGTGGAAACTCAATTCTCCATGATGACTGAAGATCGTTACCCAACTAGTCCTTAGACATGAAAAAGGATGGATGATGCATCAGTTTGACTGTAGATTGGCTCTTGTGCACATTGAGGAGGAAGTTACTGAATCCTTATGAATTCTATTTTCTATGGCTTGCTTGATGAGTCCAGTTTGCTGAGCATGAAAAAATTACCTTATCAAAGTATCCTCTCCACTGAGTTGGTAGAGGTGATATCGACTTGCTGTAGTTGGTCCTTCACATCGGCATATTTGATGATGTTTTCGCACAGCGAATAGATGCGGAATAGTCAGGTTCAGGTTGTTGAAATTGTCTTCCTACAAAGCTCTTTGGGATGTCGATTCTGCATGGTTACGTTATATCTAATAGGTGGTCAAAATTGTAATTTTACTTTAATTGACCATTTCACCAATGCACGCTCCAGCATCTAACCAATTTATTGACTATTTAACCAGCAGGAATTCAGGATACTTCCTCCCGTGTACTTTTACGTGTGACCGAAAGCAGCTCACGGTACCTTCACAATAAGTAAATAAAACACATGATTGAAATAAATGGTTGTTCTTTCTTCTTAGAGAGATGAAATTATGAAAATGAATAAATAATCGAGCCTGTGTTAAGTTTGTTTAAAATTTTGTACATTTTATGAAAAAAAAAAAGGATTAATTTTTCTCTGATGGATTAGTGCAAGCAATGAACTAAATTTTGAATTAACAAATGAAAACAAAAATAATTTTGTTGGGCTTGAGCCTTGAGACTTGGGAGGACTCGGCCGCATAAGCAAAGTAGAGGCACCTGAGGATCAGAGCTTTTCGAAGTTTACCGAAGCAAATCAGCAGTGTAGTAGGGTCACACAACTCGCAAACAAGCAATAATGACAGTTTGAACCACTTATCACACGTACGGCAGAGCCCCAAGCAAACAGAATAACTCAATCCAATCGAAAGCAACGTGACATTTCACATCAAGAGATACGCTATTATGTTTCATAAATGTTCAGGGAGTATTTTCCACGTCATAAATGTTCATTAGATATATTGCCAGCCTAAATAATTTAATAATAATGAAACTGAACTTGCAAGGTAAGTGGGTAAAATTCTTTTACTCATTTTAAGTCGAGGTAGCTAAATCTCATGATGCCTCCGCGGAAAATCTTTCTTCTGAAATGCTGAAAATGATGGAAAAGTTGGCGACACGATAAAATTTGCGGCAATTAATCTGGATTTTTTAGTGAATTAATTAATTAATATTCAGGCGCAGAATAATAACAATATAGCATCAGCATCTTCCTAGCGAAGAATATATGCAATGCGAATGCAACAAGTAACATTGGCATAAGTGTAGATGTGAGAGTTACTAGACAAAGATTTTGTATATCTTCAAAGTTCAAACAGACACAGAGAGATACAGAGATAAAGATGAGTCTGATATAACTCGAGACGTGTCCATGATGTATAGACGGAGCTAGCTAAGTACTAGATGTGAGAAATTGACCAATCACTCAGTCCAATCAAGCCATGCAACTGAACTAATATTTAAAAAATACTGATAATAATAATTCATTACTACCACGCAGAATGAGAGCATAAATTGTGAAATTGCGTTACTTTTTCCTCTCTCCGACTCCAAAGTTGATCAGCCTTAACGGGAGTGTGAAATAGCGACTTTAAGTCTTATTGCTTTAATAATGTTCTATTTTGATTTTTGCTTCATTGGGATGGGATTGGAGTGTTAAGTAATTCAAAAATCGGAAAAGTTTGGTAATTAGCTAGCTAAAGATTAGTAAAGGTCACGGTGGAGATGCTTTAATACAAGCTTTAGCTTTACGTGAATGAAGAAAAAGATTTAAAGAGCTTTAGACCCGCATAAACAAATAGCATAATAAGTGTAAAGGAATTGAAGTTAAGGCAAGGAGATTCCTTTTGGGTTACAGAGACGAATTTTGGTTTCTTTTCTAGCTTTATTTCACGCTCCTTTTGCTTTTTAGTTCTTCAAACTTGATCTTTTATGTTTCTTGTTGCTCAAGTGGGTCTTTTGGCTGCGTAAAAAAAAACATCCAGCAGGCCGCTACGTTGCATAGCTTCCTAGCTTTTGAGTGAAGAATCTTTCACTAGAAGAATAGAGCAGTTTTAATTTTTCCGTAATGCTTATCTTCTGATTCTGCTTCTTGAGCTTTACTTGTCTCTTTGACAGTTTCTCTTATCTGTCTAAAAGCTTGTTACCAGTCATTTGCTTTTTGTTGAAATACGTTTGGGCAAGTTTTAGTTAAGCTAGTTTTGTGTGTAGTTTGTTATTGGGAAGTGGGACATCTGGGTTTAAGCGCTATTTATATTTAGAGTTTTAGTTTTTTGTTATTGGGTTTTGTATGGAGATTTGAGTCTTATGATGCTTAAAGATTATAAATTTTTGTTAAAAGAATTACCTTGAGAAGAAAAAGAAGAAGAAAATGGCAGGAGGTGGTGGAGTACTTGCACCGCCGCCGAAACAGGAGGAGCTGCAGCCACATCCAGCTAAGGATCAGCTGCCCAGTATTGCTTATTGCATTACTAGTCCTCCACCTTGGCGTAAGCTTCCTCCTTAATGAGCTTTTTATGTTTCATTTATCAAGTCCACTGTACCCCTTCTTGTGAGTATTTCTCTGGTTGTTTATATTTAGGATGCATTTTATTGACCTTTGGTTCAATTTGCACTGTTGATTTATCAACGTTTGCTAGGAGCTAACTAGTTACAATGTTGTTTGTTCTAATCATTGGTTTTTAAGAAAGAAACATGCGTTCTAATCTTTTTCAATCGAAACCATTCTTGTTTTGCTAGCATATGGCCTTGTTCTGGTTTTTCTAAGGATGGAAATCCATTTCATTAATTTAACACTTGCAACTTTCTGTGTGTTTACAACGAAAAATCAACCAGCATTTGCTTTTGAGAGTGATTATTGCATATTATGGGTTGTTTCCTGCTGCAGCTGAGGCTATATTGCTTGGTTTTCAACATTACCTGGTCATGCTTGGCACAACTGTGCTTATACCGACACATCTAGTTCCCCAGATGGGAGGAGGAAATGTAAGATTTCTTGAGGAAATTTACCATTATGACATTCTTGATTCTTCTTGTTTATGTTCTATCTCTGATCACAATTACGATTGTCTGTTTAGGAGGAGAAGGCAAAAATGATACAGACACTGCTTTTTGTGGCTGGATTGAACACTTTGTTTCAGACGTTCTTTGGTACTCGTTTACCTGCAGTGATAGGAGGCTCTTATACTTATGTGCCAACAACCATTTCGATCATCTTGGCAGGTCGATACAGTAATATTGTGGATCCTCATGAGGTCACTTCCCTAAAACCATACTATTGCAGTTTCTACCTGTTTCTATATCAGCATGTTCCTGATGTGCCTGTTTCAATGAGGCTTGCAGAAATTTGAGAGGATAATGCGGGGAACCCAAGGTGCACTTATTGTTGCCTCAACTCTGCAGATTGTTGTTGGCTTTAGTGGCCTTTGGCGCAATGTTGCAAGGTATATATGTTAATACCTTGTTATTCTTATCTGATTCAAACGTAAATTTTTTACGATATAATTGTTAGTACTGAATATCTTGATTTTTGCAAATATCACTTAATTTGGTCAAAACAACTGTCAACGAATCAGAATTTTAAGCTTGAGTTAGTGAACTCTGTGTGCGTTTCATAATTATACAGGCTTTTAAGTCCATTGGCTGCTGTTCCTTTGGTTGCTTTGTCTGGCTTTGGGCTCTATGAATTTGGCTTTCCTGGGGTATGTAATTTCTTCCTTTCTGGATAAAAAATCATGTTAAAACTGATCTAGCCGTCTGCCCTTTCTCTCTTACTGTATTTTTATCTTTTCCTGTCATTATGCCTATGAACTCTGGCCTTATATTGTAGGTGGCAAAATGTGTGGAGATTGGGTTGCCACAAATCATCTTTCTCATAATTTTTTCACAGGTAATGTTCATCTTTTAATTGCACATACCCTCTTTTTCTGTCACAGGATTGAAAACAAATTAAAAAAAAAAACCTTAATCTTGACATGACCTTTAATTTCAGTATATACCTCATCTTGTACGTGGGGAGAGGCACGTGTTTGATCGCTTTGCTGTTATATTCTCAGTTGCCATTGTGTGGGTTTATACCCACCTACTCACTGTGGGTGGTGCATATAAGAACACAGGTCCCAAAACTCAATTAAGTTGCAGAACTGATCGAGCTGGAATTATAGGTGCTGCCCCATGGTAAGATTTTTGCGGTTTCTTCTTGTATCAGATATATAAGACCTCTTTGTGATACCAGATTGGGGTATGAGAAACAATCATACATTCTATTAGTTGCTTCAATGGGGAAAATAATTTTGAACTAACTTGGAGGGACTGCCAACAACTCTTGTGACGGATAATTGTATGTTTTGTTTTCATCTGCATATAGGAAAGATAAGCTGATCATGTTTATTTGATTAATACTCAATTAATGTTATTATGCAGGATAAGAGTCCCATATCCTTTTCAATGGGGAGCTCCGACTTTTGATGCTGGAGAGTCTTTTGCAATGATGGCTGCTTCGTTTGTCTCTCTTGTAGAGGTTTGTTGACTCTTGTGCTTATGGCTCTCAGGTGTATTTAATTATGTAATCTTTTCAACTCAAATACTTCAAATACTTTTTATGATCAGTCCACTGGTGCCTTCATTGCTGTCTCGAGGTATGCAAGTGCAACTCCACTGCCGCCATCTATTCTTAGCCGTGGTGTTGGTTGGCAGGTAGATTTTCGATTGCTTGTCTCATTACTTTTTGCATCCATCCTGGATGTTGATACCTTCCTTTTTTCTCAGACAAAAAAAGAAGGGAGATAATATTTAAAGGAAATCTCAGTGAACAAATTTAATTTGCATAAAACATTAAAATTGCCCTCAAAATTTCTCCCACAGCTCGTAAGTGGCCAACATTAATCTAATTACCTGTTGGAACTGGCCCCTGGGATCTCATCAGATTTCCCATACCAAACCCAGAAGTAGTACATGACTTTGCTAATTTTATTGTCTGGTAAACTTTCAACTTGCTGAAAAATGTTTCTCTTATTGTCTTTTGATTATTGTTGGCTTTTTTGACCTCAGGGAGTTGGCATCCTCTTCTCTGGGATGTTTGGAACTGGGAATGGTTCATCAGTGTCTGTGTAAGATTTTATAATGAGCTACCTGTTAAAAAAGAAAGATTGGCTTATCCATTTCTTTGCAACCTCTTGGCCTGAAACCTCCCTTGGTGTTCTTGCAGTGAGAATGCTGGTTTGTTGGCACTAACCCGTGTTGGCAGTCGAAGGGTTGTTCAGATATCAGCAGGGTTCATGATCTTCTTCTCCATCCTTGGTTAGTAATTTATGTGGCAACTGCACTTTCTAGCACATTTAGCTACATGATTTAACATACATTAACTTTTGCCAGGAAAATTTGGAGCTGTTTTTGCTTCAATTCCAGCTCCAATTGTTGCAGCTCTGTATTGCCTGTTCTTTGCCTATGTCGGTAAGCCTTGACAAGTTGTGTGACAAATGTTACATATGTTATCCAGTTGGAGGTTAACTGATGCATATTACCAATATTGCAACATGACTACATGAGCAGGTGCCGGAGGCCTCAGTTTCCTTCAGTTCTGCAATTTGAACAGCTTCAGAACAAAGTTTATACTAGGGTTTTCATTTTTCATGGGCTTATCAATACCACAGTACTTCAATGAGTACACTGCTGTTAACGGTTATGGTCCTGTCCATACTGGAGCAAGATGGGTAAATAATTATGGTTTTTTTTTTTTTTCGCCCCCTTTTTTGGACACTTTTTTTTTAAGTCCATCTGCTCTTCATCTTATTTTTGCTCGTTTGGCAGTTCAATGACATGATCAATGTACCTTTCTCGTCTGAACCATTCGTTGCTGGTTTGTTGGCGTTTGTCCTTGACGTCACACTGCACAAGAAAGACAACGCCACCAGAAAGGATCGTGGCATGCATTGGTGGGATAGGTTCCGATCATTCAAGACCGATACAAGAAGTGAGGAATTCTATTCTCTGCCTTTCAATCTCAACAAGTTCTTCCCATCAGTATGATTACTTGCACAGGTCATGCTCTCCCAATACTTGTTTGTGGGTGTTGCACTTTTATGTAATGCGCGTTCTTTTTGGTTTCTTGTCAGTCACGAAAGAACTTACTAGGTACAAATTCATATTTTTGTTAACAAATTAATCCTTCTAGCCTTATATTATTATTGTAGCTGATGAGATATTGAAAGAATATCAAGATGCATCGTGAAAGCAAATTTTAGCACTTTAGTTTAAGGTCACCTAATAGGTCCAAAATCTGTTCTTTTTTTTTTCTTTTTCTTTTTCTTTTTTTCAAGAAATAGTAATCAGCTTGCTTAATCTTTAATTGTCTACAAAAATCGAGGCAACTTGATGCATGATTCGAGACAATGGAGATAACAAGGTGACACGGTGACCACCCTAAACATGGTTGTGTCTTAACCCTATTTCTGATTTATTGAAAGTAAGGGACATGTTCCTGCCCATAAAAAATAATTGAGACTGCGTGTCAGTAATTAGCTCTTAATCCCACATGCAGTGCATGCATGGGAACAACTACAATCAATCATAATTCATAAAAGTGGAAAAGAAAAGTGTAAATGTTTTTCATTATGCATGAATTTGCCTGAAAACGTCAATGTATGCTAAGAGATTTTCGGATTTTAATGAACTTTAAAAATAATAATAATGTGTGAAAGCTCTGGATCATAACAAGACAAGACAAATTCCCACGAAGAAAAAGATGTCAAGCTCAAAACGAGACACGATGGATCACTAATGTCTCTCTCTCTCTCTCTTTTTCATCCTTTTGCCATTGATAGGTGACAAATAAAATGAATTAATGTCCCCAGGCGTTGAAATGCAGTGAATGGAAAAGTTTTGTACTCTTGCCAATGAGATTCAGTTGACGGACCTTAATTTTACCTTCAGTTATGTGAGTGTGCACGGATGTGGAAATTATACGGGAGAATGACAGTTTGCTTATTATTGTTTAAAGGAAAAATAATAATAATAATCCCTCTAATGAACTCCACATCGATCTCGCCTAGATAAAATTTTTTAGCCAACTTTGATATCAAATTAATTTAAACATTAAGGGTATGAGTTAAAATATTCTATTTTTTATTCATTTTCGTGTGGGGTTGCCCGGATTGGGATTAACTTTTCTATCCTTACTCATTTCTTAATTACTCGTTTAATTCTTGGTATTAAAACTAGTATTGGAAATAATATATTGCTGAATGTTAAATGTCATATTTTCACATAAAAATCAATTACTTCTACCTTTACAAATTTAAAACTATGTAATTTATTTGTTAAAAAGTCATATATATTCTTTAGTATATACACACACACATGTGCACGTGACTTTAACTCTTATAGATAAAATATCTAAGAGGAATCCCCAAGTATAATTCACCTTAGTTATAAATTTTAGAGAAAATTTTAGGTGAGGTGATCTCTGTAAGACCATTAAATTTGAGGTCCTTGCTTCTTACTTTATTAGTCTTACACGTGATCTTTATAAGGGTGTTCAAAATCCAATTCAATCTAATTTACTTCTTTTTTTTGGATTGACGGATTGCAAAATGGAAAATCTAATATTATTGGATTGGTTTATGGATTTTTGTGTTAAAATCAAACATAAACCAATCCAAATAATTAATTTTTATTTTCATTATTTATTTTATTAAATTATATACCATTTTTTTTATTCAACTTGTTAAAAAAAATCTTATTTTCCTAAAAAAAATAAAAACTAATTTTGTATAATTATTAAATATACACAATAGTACAAATGTACAATGCACAAACTACAAGTCGCAACCAGTGTTTACTTTCAATATTCAAATTTCAATTGTTTTTTTTTTAACCATGTGATAATAAAATGCATGAATGATGAAATATTAAAGAAGTTGGTATTTTTTTTTCAATTGTTAGTAACTAAAACTCTGAGGAGCAATTGATTATTTTTATGGGTCATTCTATGATGCCGTGATTAAAGTTACGGCATTAATGTCGTAATTAAACATAAATTATGTAAATGAAACATAAAACTTGTAAATTTAACATAAAAATTGTAAATCAACATTAACTGTAAAATAAAACATAAATTTTAGAAATTAAACATAAGACTTGTAAATTGATGTATTATTAGTAAATAAAACAAAAGCTTGCTAATTTAACATAAAAATTGTAAATCAACATTAATTGTAAAATTAAGCATAACTTTTAGAAATTAAACATAAAACTTGTAAATGGAAGGTAAAACTAGTAAATTAATATAAAACTAGTAAATTGATGTATTATTAGTAAATAAAATAAAAACTTGCTAATTTAACATAAAAATTGTAAATCAACATTAACTGTAAAATTAAGCATAACTTTTAGAAATTAAACATAAGACTTGTAAATGGAAGATAAAACTAGTAAATTAATATAAAACTAGTAAATTGATGTATTATTAGTAAATAAAACAAAAACTTGCAAATTTAACATAAAAATTGTAAATCAACATTAATTGTAAAATAAAACATAAATTTTGAAAATGAAACAAAAGACTTGTAAATGGAAGGTAAAAAGAGTAAATTAATGTACTATTAGTAAATAAAATAAAAACTTGCAAATATAACATAAAACTCGTAAATCAACATTAAGTGCAAAATAAAACATAAATTTTAAAAATGGAACATAATAATTGTAAATGGAAGGTAAAACAAGTAAATTAATATAAACTAGTAAATTAATGTATTATTGGTGAACAAAACAAAAACTTGCAAATGTAACATAAAACTAGTAAGTCAACACTAACTGTAAAATAAAACATAATTTTTAAAAATGAAACAAAAGACTTGTAAATAAAAAGATAAAACAAGTAAATTAATATAAAAATAGTAAATTAATGTACTATTAGTAAATAAAACAAAAACTTACAAATATAACATAAAACTTGTAAATCAACATTAAGTGCAAAATAAAATATAAAGTTTGTAGATTATGCCTAAAATTTATGAATAAAAGGTAAAATAAGTAAATTGATATAATAGTTACTGTTAAAAAAAGTTCATAATTGTAAAATAAAAACTCATTATAATGTTTATTATCGTATATATTTATTGATTTTTTATTTAAATTGAATAATATTAGTTTTATATTTATGTGATACATGTGCTATTTTATTAAAGATGAAATTTATGCTCAACATCAGATTTTGAAAAAAATATTATTTTAATATCTTTCATAGTTGTTATAAGATGATGTTATTTTACATCTTTTTATACTTCCTCAACAATCCTAAATGGTCTTCAAATACAAAAAAAAGTTTGAGACTACATAAAGTATGCATAAGAGTCAAAATTAGATCTAATTTTATTGATATATCATATACGTGTCTAGTAATATAAGAATATTTTTTTATTTTATTTTTACTTGATCCACACCAAGATAAATAATTGTGCTTAATTAACATGTGTAATAAATAGATATCATTGTAGAAAATGAAAAAAAAAAAGTATACAAATGCCCTAGAATAAATATAGAACTATGGTAACCAAATTAATAAAAACTTATTCCACTTTTTTTCAATATAATTTTTTTGTTTAATTAAAGAAAATATTTTTGTATAAATGCATAAAATATTTTTCACTAAAATTCTATAGAAACAATGGTAATTTTTTAAATAATTAATAATCTTATATGAATTTACTAGTTTTACTTTATATTTACTAATTTTATGTGTAATTTATAATATTTATGTTTATCACAATATTGATGCCGTAATTTTTATTACGATATTATAGAATTTTCCTATTTTTATTTGTAAAATTTGTATTTTAATCAGATTGGTCGGATTGGTTTGAATTATACTAAATATTAGTCAATGGTTGGATCTAAAATTTATAAAAAAAATTCAATACATAATATATTAGACTTATATTTAATAAAATCAAACAAATTTAAACCCTAACCGATACTAATCTGAGCTGTGGTTAGTTACCAAGCAATGACCAGTCCGTTAATATAATTAAATAACAAATATGGATGAGGAATCTTTTTTATCATCATCTGATCATACTCGATCGCGATGTTACTGGCTACTGACATTTACAATCTTTTAAAGATTTCTCGAGCTGATCACCCATTTGTTTTGTTGACTCATTAAATTCTTAGAAAGTTGTCAATTTAAAAATCATAAAAGGATACATATCTTATTATTATTATCTGATCATCATCATCATCGTGAAAAGCGAAAGGGGATTATCATCATCAAAGAAATAAAAAAAAAAAAAAAACTCTTTTCTTTTTTAAAAGAAATTGCTTAGTGAAATGTAAGATTCTGCCATATCCATTATGCTGTTCGGATATGTATGATTACGAGTGCAAAAGGCAGAAGAGTCTTGTGTCGAACTATTAGAGTTACAAATAAAGGCGAATATTAAGTTACAACAGATGTAATTTACCGCACGCACGCACAAAAATTATACGTAAATAGTAATAAATGATGGATTTTATGTAATTTTTGTGTGCGTTGTGAATTATAATTGACTATAACTCATCAGCTCTCACAAATAAAATGCCATGCATATCGTTCTTTGTGACAATTTTATTGATTTTTCTTAAAATTTAGTTAAATTATAGAAAGATTTATTAATTTAGATTTTCATCATAGGGAGCTTCTATTCTACTCCAAAGAAGTTTATAAAACATCAAGGAAGATTTTTAACAAATTTTATTAAAGATTTATGATTTTTTTAAGTATTTAAATTGATTTTGTCTTCTTGAACTGAATCCTCAGAAAAAGAAAGAATATTTTTATCTTAAATATATGTATATAGAGAGAGAAAGAGTAATTTTATAACATGAGAATTCATTAATTTAATAAAGTAATGGATAAATTAAAAGATAAAAAAATACAAATTTTAATACACTACAAAATAAAATTATCGAATTATACCTACTTAATATTTGCGCAATTGAATACAACTTTCTCATTCTATATGGTTTTTTTTTTTTTTCCAGATGTGTAAATTCTGATTGCCATTGCTAGAGGGGAATCTATTTTGTGTTAAAAATGCTTTCCACTAAGTGGATTGCAATGGAGATGCTGCATTATCAAGTTAAAAAGGACCATTTAAAATGCTCCATTATAATGATAGGAGAATATACCATTAATCCACCATCATCAGACTTTAAAAAGACGAATTCCTTCTTCAAGAGTCCCGAGGGGAAAAAAAAACCAAAAGAAAACAAAAAGTTGATCTCCACCCACTAAGCTACTAAGATCTACGGCCTTCATCAAATGAACTAATGATATATAAACATTTTTTTTTATTATTTTTGAATATATGTGGGAGTATTATTATAACCAATAATCTTCTTCTTTTTTAGAATTGGTTTGAAATGGTTTTAGGATTGCCTATCAAAAAATATACTTTTGAACAAACGTGAGATGTCCTCCTTGCATATATAGATTACTCATTTACGTGGCCGAGAAGCAATGGCATTCAAAATTCTTCAAACTAATTCTTAAATGGACTTGAATTTTATTCGCAAATTCTTGAATGCAACCTTATAAAAGAGAACAGGTTCATGGTCAACGCAATGGCAAACCCACCGCATCATAATTACGTTCCATTTATTTGTCAAACCAAAAACAGAAAAGATGGAATGGGAAAATCAATAATAAAAGCAGATTCTTCCTTCTGGGTACTCGAGCAACAGCATGCACAACATTGTTTAGGGAACTAGAAAATAGTGCCAGCAGCTTGCCCAAGTGGCCAACCCCAAAAATAATTGCCTCGCTTTTTAGGTTTTGTTGAAAAATTTTCTATTAAATACAAATTCCATCGGCAAAATAATTTCCACCGACTAATTTATCCGTACCAAATTGTACTGAATTCAAGTTAGTTAATATAAATTATTAAATGCATTGTATTGGCAACTGAATTTGGAAATTCGTTTCCCTTCTTCTTTCCTTTTGTCATTTGTCTATTGTCCTTTAGATCCTAATCAATATAATCCACTAATCTTCTTCTTAATTTAAACACTCTTTTAAACTAAACCATGAATGGATGGTTTGTATTATTGTATTAGAGGGGAGGAATGTGCACAATGCAACTTTGAAAAGCAAAAAGTCAAAAACCCTACCAAACTTTTAATTAATTACATATTGGAATGTTTTTAAAGAGACACAAAGAGTTAACCTTGCTGCCCCCCCCAAGGCACAGTATGTTACCATTGTAGGGCTTCAAAAACTTTCACTTCCATCTACCAGATTAGTCGATCCTGTTTAAACCCAAACCCTAATTTCTTTTCTCTTCTTTTTATTAATTGCCGCCTCACATAAGAAGTTAAAGGCACCGCATTATTATTATTTTATTACATGAGATTATTGTTTAAATTATAATTTATATTACATGAAAATTATGATTGATATTTACAAATCAGATTATTATTAGAACTAATTTATATTAATTTATCTTGTTTAAATTTTTAACCATCGTTAATATTCAAAAAAATGTCTATCCCGTTCACAATTAATAAAAAAAAAAAAAAACTATCCTCATTTAATTATATATTATAATGAAAGAAAAAATTACCATCACAATACATTGCAGAGATTCGAACCAGTCTCCTCCAAACAGATCACCCGGCCAAAGGGCGAGTGGCCACGCACTGCATAATTTAGAATGAATGGGTGTAGTCCCCTACAAGAGTCATGTGTGAACACGAAATGGTCCATTCATCATTTAATATACGAGCCATTAATATCCGACATGGCACGTGGCTTACATACGTACTGAAATTTGTCAGAGACGGTTTGTGCGTGTGAATATATAAATCTCCAGGCTGTGGGATTCAAATGGTTTAATGAGGTTGAGTTACAAGAGTCAAAGATTTTGAGGAAAGATTACCGTTTCGTTCTCAACGGAATATCACGACGTTGCGCTTAATCCAACAAGAATTAATAATTATGAAGACACGATTGGAGAATATTAATTTATGTAATTATATGTCTTATGTTGGGTTTGCACAAGTGGTGTGTTCTTAACACATTTGTTAGTCGGTTTTGCCTCTGAAATGTCGATGCGATCTATGGCTCTATGCCGGCAGCCGACTTCGGTACCGCAAAATTTTTTATAGCATCGATTAATTTTATTATATGCAGCATTTAGAATATACAAGTCATTTTAAATACCTAAATATTTATATTTTATTTAATATTTTTCTCTTAATGTAAATTCAATAAATACTATATAATGATTTTACAATAACTTTAAAAAATAAATTATTATCCCAAATAATTTTTGAAAAATATTTTACTCCATCCTAAACATTTAATATAACAATACACACACAAACACACAAATTATTATTATTATATAGAGGCAAGTTTTTTAATATATAATCTGCAAAATATACCTTATTATAATATAAAACTTATTCTTATTTATAATTGACCTAAATTGAGACTAAAATTTTTGCTGACTGAATAAAATTTATTCTTATATAGAATATCACTATAAAGAGATTTTACTGTAATATTATTTTCATACCTACTACTTATTTTCACAAAGTGAAGACTTAATTGTTATCATATGTTTAATTTAACTCACCTATCCTCCATAAGCAAGTTGATATAATAAAAGTCTCTTCTAAAGGAAAAAAAGAAAAAAAGAAAATTATTCAAAGAAGGTTTTGCAAAGAATATCTTAAACACACTCTTAATCAATGATCATAGATAGATCATATTTATTAGTTTTATTTAGTTATTACTGGAAATGTCTAGTGATTTGTTATTTGTTTTAACTTTATTCACTTTCCACGCACACAAAGGAACCCAAAACCCTAGCGAGCAATCAAAAATGAAATACAGCTTGTTAATTAATATATATATATATTAACAAAATAATAGAATCTCGAGAAAAATTTAAAAACTTAGATTACATTATAAGATACGTTACTTTGAGATTACTCACAACTTCATTGGACTTCGGGGCTTTTACAAAAAGTTGTGCTTATTGCTTAGCGGTTTGATATTCTTTACATGTTAAAGATGACGATCAGTGGATTATTATTATTATTATTATTTTGGGGGGTGGGGGAGGGGCAATGGTCACTATAAATCGTGATAATAATAATAATGATAATATATATATTTTTTAAGGGTATCACAACCTAGATAGATAAGTTTGCTTGCGGGTGTCCATAATAAAATTTGAGTAGCAAATGATATGAAACTAATTATATCGAAAAGATCTCATTTTTGGATATATCAAATCAAGCATTTAATTTTGAAGAATTTTAGATAGAAGCCAAAAGCCAAATTGCATTGCGTTGCCATTTGCTTGGCTTACATTCCTACATACGCGGATAAGATGGTGGGGTGTCCTTGTCCGTGATTATTTAGTCCATCTGTGTTGTATGTTTTTTTTTTTTCAAAAGTAGGAGTGTGTTTAGCCTTTACTTTTACAAGACTCGAATTTGAATAGTTAATTACTCAATCTCCTATTCACTCACGCTCGCTTTCCGCCTTGTTTAGCTTTACACGTTCGTTATTGTTATTATTATTATTATTATTATATTAATCGTAGACACGTACGTAATAAAATCAATTAAAACAAATCAAAAAGAAATTAAAATCATTCCTCCCTTATAAAGTAGAAATATTGACCCCGTCGACAATGCCGAGCATGCCAGTCCAAAGGTTCCATATCCTGCCGTTACTCCACGTGGCACTCTCACCGGATTCCATGGTCCGGTGCCGGTGCGGCCCCATTGGCTAAGCATGCAACATGCTGTATAGTATCATCATAATTCCCTTGTAATAATAATAATAATAATAATGATTAATATTATTATTACTGCACAATATAGCGTTATCTAGGTTACCAACATGAATATATATCTATAAAATTTTTTAAATTGGAAAAGTAATGTAATAAGTGCCAATTATTATTATTCTATTAAAGAGAAATTTGGTTGACGTTAAATTGAACCAACGTGGCATTGGCAGCTTTGTTAGTTGGGGAGTATAAGGGGGACGGCCTGGCCTGGCCTGGCCTTTGAGAAAGAGAGAGACCCTTTGTTGCTATTTGTAGGGGAATGGGGATGGTGCGGGAAAGTGACTGCTGAACGCTGCCCGGCTTCAGCCTCCTTCCTCCTTGCTTCTCCTTTTTTATCTTTTATTCGTTAAGCTTCATCGCCTTCCTCAAAAGCCAAAGGCACAGAATAGATGGGGAATTGCCAAGCTATTGATGCTGCGGCTCTGGTGATACAGCATCCAAATGGGAGAATAGAGAGGCTTTATTGGCCTGTTACGGCTAGTGAGGTCATGAGGATGAACCCTGGCCATTATGTGTCCTTGATCATTCCACTGCCTTCTTCTTCTGTATCCGACGAAGAGAAGCAGGGCGATCAGAAAACGGTGCGTTTCACTCGGGTTAAGCTTCTCCGGCCGAGTGATACTCTTTCCCTTGGTCATGCCTACAGACTTGTTACCTCTCAAGGTATCGTCATCCTTTTCAGCTCTGTTTCTTTGCTTGCAAGCAAGCGAATTGTTGCTTCCTCAATTAGGATATCCATCTCTCCAACTTATTAATTAGAGTAACAACGGCTTGACTGGTCTTCGTTCTTCTTCCTGCAGAGGTTATGAAGGTGTTGCGGGCAAAGAAGTCTGCAAAAACAAAGAGGCTGCATCAGGAGTCGGTTCATGAGAACTTGCAGACGGTGCAAGAGAAGCTGCTCGGTTCAGGTGCCGAAACGCAACGGAAACCTTCTGACAAGGAAAATAACAACCAGGTATCTATTTGCCTTTCAACTTACAAGCGCATCACAGAAGGAATATTATTATTAGCCCAGAATGAATTTGAAACCTGCACGAGTTTCTTATCTGTCATATGAATCTATCCATTCTCTCATACATAAATGTGTACTTAATGCCTGTTAGCTTAAAAATTTTCAGGTGATGAAACATGAAAGGCAACGTCCGATGTCCACGCCAGTGAACCAAGGGGCAATGAGGCCCAAATCGTGGCGGCCTTCGTTACAGAGCATCTCAGAGGCTGGGAGTTGATGGTTATTCCCTGCTCTGTGATATGAAAAGATTTTCTAGTAATAATGCATCTGTATAGCTTCAAACAGAGGAAATGAATCTCTGTGACGTTGTATTGCAAGTAATGTTTTTGTGATTAAGATTAGATCTTGCAGCCACAAGTTTTTGTAAGCTATATATGTATTGATAGATGGCTAGGAATTCTAGCATGACATGACAAAATATCAAGCACAAATAAATGAAGCATGAAGAGGACATCCATATTATCACTTGGGTGGGTTCGAAATCCAAATCTCCCCATTGGGATCGACTTTGTTTTGAGCCCCATAACAGGGTTGTCCGTGCGGCCAAAGGTCGTCCGGGTAATTTCCTCCCCTTCAGAGCAATCAACATATCTGTGAAAGGCTACACCAGTAATGTCCCAGGTCCTCCATACTCCTCGTGCAGGAAATCATTAAACACATTTTTCATTCAAAACCACAAGCTGATTAATTAGCATCAATCAATTCTGAAATACTCGTATAAAATTTTTTGGATCTTCTGCTCTTCACATAAAAGAATCACGTTGTGTAATGAAGGGCTGAAGGCATGGTCAGAAATGGGCCAAATGTGTACAAAAAGCAATATCTATTTGAATGAAGATGTCTGCAACGCGGTGATTAATTGTTGTCAGGTCAGATATTTCTTTTAGGGGTTTCAAGAATTTAACTTTTTGCAAGTCAAGCTAAAAGCCAGACCTCCTAGAGAAAAGCAAGTGAAGAGAGTTTTATTCTATCAAAACTCTTTAAAAAAATGAGAAAAGAAAATAAAGTTGTGAGGGTATCACATTAAACAAGTTGCTTGGATTAGAAGTTCAGATTAAACTTTGATGCCAATGATAACTAGCCTATTAGTAGATTGAGATGAACAGTTGCTAGAATTGTCTGGAAGTGTGGGCAAGAGGATATATTAATAAATATTTCTCTATAATCTTAGATAACTAGCCCCTTGTAGATTGAGATGAACACTTGCTAGAATTGTCTGGGAGTGTGGGCGGAAGGATATATATTTCTCTATAATCCTAGATCCATGCTTGCTCATTTGAGGCTAATCAAGAGATCTGAATTCTGATCTCCTTGCTGACCATAGTTCTAGGATCATATTAGAGATTAAGAAGGTAACTGGGTTAATGTTTTTTTTTTTCAATTTTACAAATTGTTTAAAGCCCATAAATAAGTAAACTATCACCCCACATGGCAAATTATGATTAAGAGCTCCACCAGAGACTCTATTTCGTTTCTAACCAGCTGACTTAGTCATAGAATAGCTCAATTCCAGCCTCTCACACAGTGTCAAGTTGCTAAAGGTTTAAAAGACTTGAATTCTGATAAACCTCCTCGGAGGACATAATTATTCCCAAGGTATACTTCCTGCGAAAAGAATTTGATATTAGATTTTCTATATATTCGACAAACACCTTCCAACGAAACTATTAATGAAGTCTGTAAAGCCAGCAAATAAAGTAATAAACAAGGAAATCACCAGTTTCCTGAGGAAATACTGTTACTTTTCCAGAATAACATCAATGCGTGCAGGTCAGGTGCCATGTTTTCCATGAGGCTTTGTTTTCTGAGTTCATGTGAAGGTACAATATATTTCGGCTTAGATATGGCTTCATTTCGTATGATCCTGGCAAATTTTTAATTGTAGACGCATAAACAAAAAGGTAATTAGAAAAAAATGAATAATTAATAAAATCATACAGCATAATTTATTGGGAAAAAGAAGTTAAATTATGGAATATGCAACCAAAGGATTGGTTTTTTCGCAAATGGGGCGTTCGGTAACAAATCTGGCGGAACATTAATTAAAACGGGGCGTACTCATTAAAGACCATATGGAAAATAATCAAAGCATGTTGAAACTGTAAATACTAGGACCACACTTCCCATCAGCAATCAATGTTGAGTCGGTATTAGAATTCAATCACACTGACGTGATGAATGATCGCATTCAGATCCTTAAACCAGGGGACTATATAAAGTTATTAACACAAACATATCATAATTTTATCACGTAAATTGCTGTCCATAAATGATGTGCTGGGGATTAGTTGAAAGTTTCTAACATACCAGTGAATACCCCACACAGGCATAAATGCAAAGATCCCAAGGCTTGATGAATAGACCATAGTCCACAGACGAGGGTCATTTATGTACATTGATATGTTTGGACATCTAAATTTATTTTTGAACCTATGGGGAAGTCTTATAACATTTTACACTTATAATACAATGGAAATGGGGCAGTGCAAAACGTTCAAGCATCATTTGTGAGTAAAGATCTCTGATTTTTAGGTGGTTTTCTTCATAGTGATGCATGTGCTAATTAGGAGGGGGTACGTATATGCACACAACATAGAGAGATACACCCAATGGATAAATATTTTATCAAACTTGAATAAATCATCAGGAAAAACTTCTGTGTACTATTTTTTTCCCCCACTTGGTATAACTTTACATTGAATGTAGCCTACAATAATTTTACCGAAATGATGGGAAAAAAAATGTCTTGGTATCTGACAAAATTTAAACTGAAGCACAAACGAAAAGTCAGGAGGCATACTTTGACTCTAATGATTCAAGAAATTACCTAAAAGATCGTGAACAAACATTATTTCACTGCCAGATAAAACATGAAACCATAATCCAGTTTCTTCCCTTCATCAATATTACTAGACCCAACATTTCATAAAGGGTAATGTCATTACACAATGTATTGAAAAAGAAAAGAAGGAAAAAAAAAACGTCTGTTGAATCCATTGAGAATGAGATACAGCCTGCTGGGAATGCATTGGATAAGCTATATCTATGACATCAAGATGAAATCTTGTTTTCATGCACACATTTCGTCAAGCAGCTATATTATGCTAAAGTGCAAACGTACATGAGTGGACACACATGAATCTAGTAAAATTTACCCGTGATGATATATATCATAATAATATAGATACACATCGTTGTTCAAATTTTTTTTGTACAAACTGATGTGGAATGATTAAATTAGTTAGATTAAATATCTCTTGGTCCACATGATTTGTTTTTATTATTTTGTATTTTCATCCAACCAAAAAATTAATGTCAAATTAGTTTGTGCAAAATAAATTTGTACAAGAATTTGTGGCTGTATTAACACTCTAATATATATTACCTTATGGTGAGGAATGTAATGATTCCAAGCATAACGTACCTCCCCAGACAACAGGCATAGACCGAGGAGAAATGTACATTAGTCATGCAAATGCACATGACTTGATCCAGTTTTACTAACATTTCTTAGACCAAAGTGAACTGACTAGCGAAAACAATTATTGTCACAAACGACAACGCCTGAACTCCATAAACCATCGAATGTACGTTGCTAATTTTTCTACAAAAGAATTCTAGCTAGGCGCAATTTAAAATTTCAAGAACACGACATCAAACAGATAGTTATCAAGCTTTCAACGGTTAGTAATGAAGACAATTCCCACAAAAATTGAATGCCCAATTAATATTTCATGGGTAACACAATATTTATTAATTAAAAAACATGAAAAAAGTAAAAAGGATTACTTCAACACAAACCTCAATGACAGTATCAAGATCATCTCCAAAGGTCTCTTTGTCCTTGGAGAGCTTCTTCAAAATCGCAGCTCTGAACTCGTGGGTTTCCTGTAAATAAACCCACAAGAACAAACGCAATAACATAAACTTCACAGAAATTAATAGACACGTAGAACATTTATCATACAAATAAAAAGCACTTAGAGCTTCAGCAAATTCAGGGGTTGGGTCAGGATAAGTGCATTTCTGGGGGAGAAGAAGCTCTGTCAGGGTTTGTAATTTTGGCTGAGACTGAGAGATATGAAGAAGAAGAAAATGAAAGGACTGAAGATGGAGGAGTAACGCTTGGAGTGCGTAGGATAAGAATGTTGGAAATGGTAATGATGGTGAATGGCGTTCTGGGGGGAAGGACTGTGAGTGGCTGACTGCAGGACGAGCGGAGGGCCATTTTGTCTGAACCGAGCAAAAGAAACTGGCCTAAAATTGGGCATTTGGGATTGGGTCCATTTACTACAGATCCACGAATCACAATTGAGACCCAATTTTGAAAGTTATTCGGACGTTTTGGGCTACTTGGGCCAGTTTGATTATCTGGTCTATGGCGGGCTGTGCAGCCTGACAATCAGCCCTGCAAGTGCAAATTGTGAAGTAATCGAGAAAATTAAAGTTGATACTAAAGCCTTCACTTATTTATTTATTTATCGGAAAAGACCATGTGGAAGGACTCGAAGAAGGAGAGAAAATATATATATATACATATTAGAGTTAATCGGATATGTCCAATGTCCCTAAATAAATGAAAAATAATAACAGAAAGGGAGTGTGTGACCATAATTATGATAGGAATATACTACCCATACAATAGTCAATAGGGCAAATCAAAGCCTCAGTATTTTTCTCTTATTTATTTTCTTCTTCTTTTTAGATTCTACAAGATCAATCATACATCTCAATTGTCCAAGCGAACATTGTGTTTTGCATATCACTTTAACCAGAAAGATGAGGGACACAACCTCTAAACAATTTCAAAATCTACCAATTTGTAAAAGGGTGTCTGCTAATAAATCTACCCTTCGCGTCTTGTGAAAGCAATATGAACATCGATCTTATGCATTGATTTTTATATATATTAATATCAAAGATTAGCTTTTGCGGCTTGCTGATGATGTGTGGATTGTTAAGGGCACTCGCCATTTCTTTATTATTCCAAAAGTTATTTAAATTATTCAAGACGTTATTAGTCACGCTGAACATTGTAAAGTATTATTTAAAGACTAAACAAATCTCTATTAATTATCTGTCAAGGAATCGAACCAAACTCATAATAGTGTTGGATTATCATTAATCAAACTAAGCTTTGATTGCGAGTTATTAACAGCTCTGCCTCAGCTGCTGCATAACAGTCTGTGCAACAAGGAATTGTGTCAAGAACATGACAATCCACTGTCTCAGCTTATTGTAAGGTTTATACATGCTTTCTTGCGTATGACGCTGTGACAGTCATGCATCTTATGATAATTTTTTGTATTCTTCTCATGGAAGTTGGCTACTACATGTGTCTACACCTTCATTGTGGGATATTGATCTGGAAATGCACAAAGATGGATATTTTGCACACTTCTTTTTTTTTTAATATCTTTTACTTTCCGTAAGTAATTGCACATGTCATCTAGGGCTAGGGTTTCTTTAAATCAATGTTTAACAATTAAAACAAAGCCTTCTACACAGGCATAGTTGTATAAAGTCATATGATTAAAGTGAACTATATATGTATATGCATGTTCCCATTATACCTACTAGACAGATAAATCTTTGGCCGAAAAGATAAAAACATATGTATACTGTATTCACGAGACAAAGAGAGTGGAAAATTGCTTTAGAAAATGAACAAGGAATGATGTAATTGATTGTGTATCAGACCATGAGTCCATGACTGCATCCCAAATCAGTCTCATCGAGCGAACAGTGAGAATGTGTGTACTTTCTTTCAAGTGTTCTTTGAAACGCAATTTTGGTACAATCTTTCGGCTAAACGGCCGTGCCTTTTTGCATTCCACCTTTTCTTTCTTTCATTCTTTTACATGCAGACTCGGTTAAACCGAGTAAAATCTTGAAACACGTTACTGTTACAAGTTTCTCTGTTATTCCAAGTATACACACACACACACACACACACACACACACATACATACGCCTTTCATCTTTTTATTGTATTAAATTATCGGCACATGGGTGTGTTGATGCTTTCAAAATTTGTACAGAAACATAAATTAATTTGGTTCTTTAACGATGATGATTGAACAGACGACTGCTTTCGTCTCCACTCTTGTAAATGGAGGTCCTGGCCAGGACATGCACTATCACGATTCACAAAATTAAAAGCAATAATTATAAAGAACAAAACGACATCGCACATACGCTCCCTCGATTCGAGAGTAGCCACAGCCACAGCCACTCCATTCTTTCCTTTCGCCTTCTTTTCATGGGATCCAAAGAGAGCAAGTAAACGTGAGTTGGAAAGCCAACCTTTTGTGCTCCCCTTCCCTCAGAAATCACATGATCATTTTCTTTTTTATCAGGCACAGATAGCTTAGCTTTCGCTAGTGTTTAATCTCGCGATAAATTTAACTAATAGTTGCAGAATTATCCAACCATTGAAGAGACAATACATAAATTAATATATTTTTTCTTTTACGGTGTAAAGACTAGCGAGATATGTATTTCTTTTCCTTTTGGCATTGCTTATCTTTTTATGACATGAAATGGTGACATTTGAGTACACTGTGGATTAGAGACTGGTGCGCCTGCGTCTTGCATTCAGCCTCAAATCACAAATCATATCCATGAATTCAGAATCATTCTAGCTTTTGAACCCTTTGTACAAAATGGGCCCAAGGGGCTTTTACGGCAGCCCCACGAGTGTAGTTTTACAACCAAAAATCATCTTCAAAAGCTGAATTTTAAGGGTCCTCCATTCTTGTCATGGCCAGGGCAACTAACACTAAAGTTGAAATTTTCCCCAAAGAAAAGCACTTGGTTAAAGAGGTAGCTAGATTCTACCCCCTACTCCCCCATTAAACCCTAGCTATTCATTGGAAGGGAAAAAAGAATTTTTGGCTTTTGGGTTTATACTTAGGATTCCTAACTTCAAACACCATTTTGCATTTTTGTTTTGAGAAGCAAAGAAAGTGCGTGGGGGGAATTTTATTTAGTACAAGATAAGGCAGTAAAGCATTGGGTCCCCTGGTCTCTGTATATAGAGTTCAATCTTATTTTGATTTTTGCATTTAATAAAGCAGCCGCTGGCCGTTAGTCTATATATTGAGCAATGCATGTCATCCTCTCACCGGCTTAAGGGGAATTGAATAGTTTTAACTTGTATTCCACGATTATTACCTCTCTTCTTTTTATTTTAATACTTGCCATTATAGGTGAATTATAGCTGCAATTGTTAATCATCATCATAAACCCAAACTCTCATATGATCTTTATTTTGCTTTCATGATGAGGGCTAATGGTGGGAACCTCCTATTGCTGACAAAATCCAAATTCACATCGTTTCACCTTTTTTCAATCCAATGAGAAGGCGTCACGTCCCCGTCAAGCCCCAATGAGTGATATGATAATAATCTTTAGTAATCAAATATCGACTAGAAGTTTTGTGACATACCAATTAACCATCAAGCTTTTCTAAGAATTATATTTTACCATATAATATTTTAACTAATATTGTTTTGTCACCAAAGCTTGAGTACTGTTAAAAAATTGCTGAGGTTACAAGGATATTTAAAGAATTTTAAGTTAAAATTATATTTTTATTTTTCTGGTTTTTTATTTTTTATAGATTTTTATCTTTTTCTCTAGACATCTGATTTATTAGTCTTTTTTTTCTTTATTTTAGTTATTAGAATTTTATCATGTTAAAATATCCCCATGATTAAGTTCTAAGATTTTTTATCAGAATAATAGTAATTAAAAATTTTTCATACACCCATGAACAAACTAATGCATGTATCATTTTTACTTGTACAAAAAAGTTTCACCATTTTAAGCTCAACTATAATTAAACCAAAGTTAAAATGATATCATGAATTAGTTAGTTTATGGATGCATGAAAATTTTTCAATTATTGCAACTTTGTTAAAAAAAAGTCCTGGAATTCTATTATGGGTAAATTTTAACATAATAAAATTTTAATAACTAAAACAAAAAAAAAATGGCTTGATAATCGGATGTCTAGGACAAAAAGATAAAAAGCCAGTAAAGAGTTAGAAAAATAACTACAACTTGAAATTCCTCAAATACCTTTATGACCTCAACAATTTTTTTTAATAGTATTAAGGTTTTGGTGTAAAATGAGAATAGTGGAAACATTTGGTGATAGAATATAGTTGTTAAAAAATTTTGGTGTTGAATTAATATGTCCTGAAAGTTTTGGTTGGCATTTGATAACATTCCTCATCTTTATATTAAGTTATATTTCAAATCCTTTAGTACATAATTAGAGCTTTTTTTTTTTGTTTCATTTAACACTCGTATACAAGCGAGATGAAGATAAATTCAAGCCAAAATAAAGAAAATTAGCTCGCTATAGAGATTAAAAATATTAAACACCTCTTCATTCATACCACTTGATGATTACAGTAAAGATCATGTACATCAATGTTTTATTGCGGCAACTTGGATTAATAATAAAGCACGTCGATTATAAAACATGGTTTGTACTTTGTAGAGAGAAATTAAGGATGGCGAGACATAAGGGGTCGCAAATGTAATTATTTTCTTTATAGTATTGTCATTGTTTTCCACGGCTCGTCCTATTCCCCGTTCCATTATTGTTTTAATTGATTTAATTAGACATTTAATTAATCTAGACTTTTGTCACTTATCATATAGGGCGGGCGCTGGTACGATTTAATTACAATTATAAGTCGTTGATTACCAAACCTGACCCACAATTAATACCTAGTTTAATGAAATATAGAATTGAGATTTTTCTAGTGAGGAAGAAGAGAGAAGAAAAGATGGTGGTGTTTCTGATTAGCTTAATTAGCAAGGTTAGTCCAAATCTTCATGGCTCCCACTCTAGATGGTCGAATGAAGAAACCCCACGTTGTCTTGATTGATGTATGAATTTGGAAGCCGCTCCCTGTTGTAATCAGTGGATTCAAGATATTATATTATCAAGTGCATTTGGACACGTCGTTAACGTTAGAGTGCGGGATCCACGTTGTTGGAATATTGAAGAAAAAAAAAGGTACCTTTATAAATAAAGCCATAATGTATTTTTATTAACCATGCTTACATCCACGTCCTTCACTCAAAATTTCCTAGGCTTTTAAATAAGATCAGATTATGACATTAATTACTAGGCCTTGTAGTAGGCTTGTGGCACCAACATGCACCCTCAACTCTAAGGAGCACAAGTTTGAGTCCCAACTCCAACAATATCGGTGTTGAGACTCTATTCTCAAGTTCTCCTTGTATTATAGGATAAGGATAGAAATCTCTTCAATAAAAGTAAACATTCAAGTATGAAAATTGAAATATGAATTGTGTTATTAAATAATAACGTTAAGAGATCGGTCCAAAATAAAATCCTGATTGTAAATATTAAGAGATCTCTAATTGTAATAACATATCAGTATTCTAGAAGAATGTCGACATTAATTCTATAACTCTCTTCCCTTCTTTGAACCAAAAATCAATCACAAATTTATATGTATGAATATGGGTGCCAAACCAACCCCAATCGCAATCTGATTCTGATATGAATTCGAGTAAAACTTTAGACGGATTTACATTTCATTATATTTACTAAGTGGTCCTGGCTGCATGTTTTTACAAATGGCATAGCGGGTCGTACTGAAAGCAACAATCCAATAGAAATGCCACACAAAATTTGTGTGTACCACCCAAAAATTGGAGCAACATATGTTTTGATATTTCTCGAGCGTGGTCCATAGAGAATAAAGAGAGTGGCACCGGCGCGTCTAATTTTGCTGTGAATGAATGAAAGAAGATGATGATACTTTTGGATGTGATGGCGCAAATGCGTATACTGTATGAGCTTGGTCACGGATCCCACACGTGTGACAAAGTGAATAGGTGATTAGGTTGCATGACAAGTACTGATGCAGGGAAGTTGCCTCAAGATATAATTGCATGGTTACTTTTTTTTCTTATATAGATGCACCCTCATGAAGGGTCGCTGTGCTGTATATATTATTACTGCATGCAACACAAAGAAAATAATAATAATATACCATATGTCGGGCATCAAGGGCTAAATGACAACTTCTTGATCGACTTTTTCTTTTTGTAATTTAGAAACTTGTCTGTAAATAAAAAGTAGCTTTCTTAGCCCTCTGCAAGCTTTTTCCCACACACTTCACTATACATGGAGTAAAATATACGTAATATATGTATGTATATGTACATGCAACAAAGCAGTTAGAGGCCATATATATGGATGTGATAAGAAGCTGGCCTAGCTCAGGCTTAATTATTGTCGGATATCTGAAGCGAGGTACTTAGCTGGCTGGAAGAAGCAGCCAACGCCCAATAGCCACGGACTGGTCACGAGAAGCGCTTAATTACTGAGGAGTCATGTTAATGAAATGAAGGGTATTGATAGCTGGCGGGACCGAGCACTGCCCCTTAGATCGCTTGGATAGCCTGGAGAGTCGATATATTCACTGAGCGTGCCTCGCAAAATTCCATATTTGCATCTTAAAGGGCTTTAATTGGACGGTGTTCAAACAATGGGAAAACTACAAAAGTCTCCAGTGTCAATCATGTGCCTTTGCATAGAATTAGACAGAAATACCAAAATGAAATGAAACGAAAAGAAACAAATATATGGATTTTTATTATATATATTGATGAATCAAATCCCATACATCACGCATGAAAAGGCCCCAAAGACCTTTGTATATTTTTATATCTTTGGCCAAAACTGAGGCCATGAAAGAGGTTTCTCCCCTTCTGAGACACTTTCTTTTGAAAAAAAAAAAAGAAGTATCCGCGCGTGTCACCTCTACACGCATGGAGGCTTGAGTATTAAATGTTAGGCCAAGGTCAAGTCAAGGCCATATTAGGAGAGGCATTTCCCGCCAAAAAAGCACACATGCACACGTGCGAGCCATGCACCTATCAAGTGCCTGAGCTCCCAAACCACTCAACAAGTCTATATTTTATAAACATGGAGTCATCTTCTTAAATAAGTTGTTGGATTGCGCTGTCAATGAAAAGTTGCAGAACGATAAGGAAGAAGAAAATGGAGGATGCCCGTTGATTTTTGATGGGATGCTTTGACAAAAACCCCTTGAGCAGCTTCAGCTCAAACTTCGAAGTCTCCGTTTCCCGTCATTAGTTTGCCAAATTTTCTCCTCTTTCCGCCAACTCTGTAATAAGGGCCCCACTATCTTCACTTCTTCATTCAACAATCAATGCAGCCTTTGAATTCAATCCCCACTTGATCTTTCACACTCCATCACTGATTCCACTATTAATACCCTTCTTTTTCTTTCCTTTATTTTTTTTCCCCGGCTTCTATCTGGCCCTAACTTTTGTCACACAGAAATATTTATAATGTAGCAAATCCCCTTCCCTTGGGAATCTGCAAAGCCTTCAAAGGCTTGAACTTAATGGATTGATGTAATCCCACCAACAACTAAGCCAAAAAAAAAAAATAATAAATCAATCTCCCAACACTCACCAAACTCTTATACATAAGCTTATACATATATACTATATAATCTACACACTCAAGTCAATTTAATTACTCTCAAAACCGTCCCTAAAAATATTGAGGATTAGACAACTTGGACCACCATTTTCTTTTCTTTTTCGTCCTTGCCCATTTTTTTTAATTGAATAAAAATTTTCCCCTTACTCGGAGCCTCCTTTGTCGTCACCTACCCATAGATAGTTATTTAATTTTCTCCTTTTATAAGTTGGTGATGATGAAGATGATGATGATGATGAGTCACAGGAGGACCTCATTCTGGCCCGAATCGTAACTCGAAGCTGGGGGATAACTTTTGGTTGTTTTCTTCTGCTATCATTAAGCACAAGTTGTTGCATTAACCGGTAGCAGCTGATGATTTTCTCCTGCAAAAATGGGTATTTGTTCATGTTGGCGTTGGCAGATATTATAATTTGTGATAAACCATATATACACCCACACGGCACACACATGAGCAACATTAATACATTATTAATTACTCGCTTACTTTGCTTAGTCCATCACACCATGATTCCGCATGTTCAGGATTAACAAGAGACAAATTTGGAATTTCATTGGCGGCACAAAGAATCGCTGCAGCAGCAATGCTTGACGGCCTATATTCTAAAAAGCTGGCCTCTGTTGACATAATATTATCAATTAATAAGTTAATAATTATAGAAAGTATAATGTGGGAGCATGTATAATTATAATGTATATTGTACTACCTTGGATATTCGATAAAATGATTTTTGTGGCCCTCGAAATTAGAAACCCCATAAAAGTTCCTGTTGGATCGAGCTTGCATGCGAAAAAATCAATAAAGCTGAATGGCGTTACGGATCGGAGCCTCCAATCCAAGACACTCAGCACAAGAAGCTCCATGCGACGGATTGTTTTTGTTTCAAAAATATATTTTGCACCTTCAACCTATAATTATTAAAAAGTGTCTATTATTATTATTATTATTATTATTATTATTATTATTGTTTGTATAATAATAATAATATCAGCCAGTGGGTAGTTCGGTTTTTAGACTTGACAATTACTAATTAATACCTGAAGATCCAACAGAGAAGGAACCACGGGTTCCTCCATCTTAGCCGCTAATGATAAGCAAGCGACAGATAAGAGTTGCCATGGCCACCCATTGTTATCCTGAAAAGAGTTTCAATTAACAATGATTTAAAATAAAAAATAATCATTACACATTATATCAGGTTTCAAGCCGCCTCTAATTTGTAACATTGTTGTTGAAAATGTTATTCCCACGTGAATTTCACGTGCTGACAAAGAATAAAAAAGTTTATAAAAGCATTAAATGGTAACGTTAAATAGAAAGTAAAAAGTTTATAAAAGCATTAGTGAAGCCACAATAAATAGTCTATACTCGATTTGTTCATTTAAAATAAAAATAGTTTTTGTCTACAAAGTTAATTCAAAAAGGGGAAAAAAAAAAAAAGTGTTTACTTACTCGCGTAAAAAACACTGTAATCCATAAATTGATTAATCACTTGTGTCATTTTCTTTGTTTGCAAAAGTCAAAGACAAGTACCTTAAAGTCAAAATTAATTAATCACTTCCCGCGATCGTTATAAATTATCCCGGTAATCCGTTCTGCGGTCCAGGTAAGAAACTTGGAAGGACAAGCACTTACCGGCAACCGGCGAGAGTACAGAAACCGATCCATGTAGTTGACGGAGAGATAGGACGTCAGTGGCAGGAAATTATAGTATGCTTGCACCTGTAGATTAAAAAGACACTCAAGTACGTGAAAACTTTTTAATATCAGCCACTGCCACGTAATACCAAAATCGTGTTTATACAATAGAGAGAGATTAGAGATGGGAGGATTGATCATTGATATCTCCATTAATCCAACGGCTGGTCAAACTGATTTTACCAAACTTTTAACTCAGATCTACGGCTCAGAATGATTGACAGTTGCCTTTTATGATCATCAACTCTCCAGATAATAGCTATACGTACGTATTAACATAACCAAATTTATGAGGTGGCATTAATATCATCACCTTCAGAATCCATGCAACCGATTCTTCTCTGGCAGAGGCGTCGAGAGACTGAGTTTGAAACCGAGTGAGGTAATCAAACCCAGGAACAAAGTTCCGCTCATCTTCTATAAATCCAGCGATTGACTCTTCGATGGAAGCCGAAGTCTCGAGGTCCGATGATGAACATGCCGGCGACGACTCGCCGGTGAAGATGCCGGAATCCTCGCCGCAGAGAAGGTCCGGGAAGCTACTCGAGCACGTCACCGACATATCTCAGAGCTCTCTTCTCATCGACCACTTCTTAAATTTCTCTTTTTTCCCGAAAAATCCACCCCCGGGAAAGTGATCGGAGAAAACTCACGAGAGAGTGAGTAAGTGAAGAAGAAGAGGAAGCTTTGTTTTGATACCTGAATTATATGTGCTTGTTTGGATATAAATATGAGGTTGAGGGGAGTGTTCCGTGTTTTTATTTTTATTTTTTATCTTTTCAATTTCCCTTTTGGAAGTAAATGTATATTCGGATGATTTATCTGAAAAGAAGAAGAGAGAGAGAGAGAGAGAGAGTGGCAGGGATTTTAATTTTCCCGGGAAAATGGATTTTCTATTTTGGGGCTCAGACGTTTGTTACTAGTCATATTAATTACAGGAAGATTACGATAGATAATAATGTTACGTTCCGAGGTTAGGTTGGCGAGATTAACTGGCGGTTGATGACTTCACTCGCAAACGCTATTATTTGCATAATCTTCCAACGTCGTCGTATTGTTTTCTCACGTGGCCTTTCTATATTACTTGTTATTTTTTACACAATTTTAAATGGGTGCGTTTTACGAGTGTTTCCAAATCCAAAAAAGGGGATTGACATTTTCTGGTGCGGTTTTTTTTTTTTTTTTTTTTATTATTATTAACACCACTTCCTCTTACCGTCTTCATGATGCTTTGTTGTCTCTTTGATATCAAAATTTTCACAGAAGAATTTCATTCCAACCGCGAAACAATGACTTGTTTTTATTAAAATTTTTGACTTCCAAGAGGAAACGGAGTATTATTTTTTTTTAAAAAAAAAAAAGGGTATATTTTTTAAAATGCAAAAATTCTAGGAGAAAAAGTGTTGTCATCCCGTCCAAAATTGAGGTGATAAGTAATGGCACTGGAGACCCTACGTTATTATAGTCTCTCACGTTCGGACATAATTTTTCTATTTCAATCAACTAGACCCAATTAAACAATAAAAGTATCCATACGGTAGTGTATCTAAATACTATTGACTATGTTAGTCGTTCCAATAAGAGTTAGGCCCCTGTTTGATTCAAATGACAAATATGACTGCAGCACTTACTTGAAAAAGAAAAAGATACAGGTGTCATTGTGCCTTGAACTATAACACATTAGTCTACAAATTTATTAAAGGCGACTAACTTTAGTTTAATTGTTGTCACTTTTTAATCTTGTCATTTAATTCGATGATTTACAAATATTTCTCTTCTTTCCTTATTTGACAAATTAATTCATGATGAAGAGTTTGTCAAATTTTAATCAGTCTGTAAAACAGTTAGTTGTTACTTATTTTAGAATTTTCCATGGTACTGTTGTTGGGGTCCACGTGTATATAAATAATTGTTAAGGAGAATTAATCGAGGATAAGAGTCTTAATGCGGTGACCATATTCAATAAAGTTATATACAGCACGTTCAAGAGTGAAGACAAAGAAGAATCTAATTAAACGAAGCCACATGTTTCCAATTACAGGCCGTTGGGATTGAATTAGGGACACATGGCTAATTGTGAGATTACCTTCTTTCCACCCTTCAATCTTTTCTCTCCCATTGGCCCAAGGGAAAAATTGAAGAGGAAACAAATCTCTGTCTTGCACTCTTATTTTCATTTTGGGACAACGTTCAAGCTAAAAGCACTCGCATTGAGTGATCAACCGAACGTACCGTGATTTCGTTGCTTGCACGACGGGGTTAATTACATTTCAAATAGCATAAAATCTCCAGCTATATAAAGTATCGATAATGTTTCTATTTTACCGAATAATGTTCACGGAAACAATATTCAGAAAAGAAAAGAAAGAAGAAACCACGCAGTCACTACAAATGGTTATGTTGCCGGGGGGATATGCCGATATTCAATTCGAAAATTAAGAAGTTGAAGTCCCATGCGAAAGAGCGAAAGTGAATATTTGATTTTATTATATAAATGCTAGGAAGAATAGTTGGTTGTTTTGAGATTCACGGTACATTTAAATCGCATTACGGTAGAGCTCGTCAAAGTAGAGTTGCGGCTGCTGGTTAAATCTTAGTTAATGCATGTTAGTAATAAAAATAATTTAATATTTTGTTTGGATATATCTTAATACAAATATTATAAGCTGTGTGAGGTTGTTTTATTTCTTTAATATAGTTGTTTGTTTGTTTAATTAATAACATGTTAAATTAATGTCTATATTTATTTTCGGCTCTTTCTATGGAATAAAGGGTACAATGGGTTAATTGGTAACACTTTTGGGTCTAGAATACAAAACGCCTAAGGTCTAAATTTTGTTCAGCCTAGCGAGGAGGTGTGTTCATTCGAATCATGCATTGCTTATTTATTTATTTTTTAAAGTTTAGGCTTTAGAAAGGAATGAAAAATTCCATTTACTAAACACTAACTGCTTTCCCTCATCCTACTCAATTTATGTATTAATTAAAAATATATAGATAAAAAGGAAAACAAATAAAAAACATTAATTCGTACAAACTTTTAAAAGCTTCTTTGATTGCACAAGTAAATTTTTGTTGTGAGGGCCAATAATGCAAGATTAAAAAAAAAAAAAAACTTTAAAAACGCATGCTAACTCCTGAAACATAATACAACTAACATAGTCTAATAAAAAGTAAAATAAAAAAATTGGTAACGTCGTCGTACATGATGAAACTTGGATGTCATGCTTGTGGGGGCGACTCATTGAGAACAAGCCAAACAGTGAGGCCTACTACAGTACTGCCGAGAATTTTTTAAAACAAATGAATTTGACAGCATTAAAATGATGGCCTAACAGTCGGGGCATGGCAGGCACTTGCTGCATATGACAACAATAATGTGAATGTCTTTTCTACGATATGATTATTACTCAATCTCAGTGAAAGACATCTTGGCTCAGTGGCACCATCGGATCCCAAATATCTATAGCTCATTAGCTCTACGCCCGTAGCCATTGTTCTCCACTTTAGTTCTTATGATTAATGGCTCGGAATTTCAAGGTTGCATGATAATTTATGCGCAATGAAAGATGAATTTGCCTCTCACCTAATTCATGAAAATGAAGTACCATCGGTCCTCATTAATTGGTTATTCATGTCTTCTTGCTTTTAATGAGTAGTACAATGTCCTTTTTGGCAACGGTAATTGTTGGATTGTGTAACGAAATCATACTTGATGTTAATTTTTCTTCAGTTGAATATCGATCCATTTGGACAAAATTTTATTTAATAGAGCTATTGAGATGCCAAATATTGTCAAGCACACGTTGAAAATTGCTGGCCATTCGAAGCAATTAACTAAATCAATACATGATCTTTAACTTCACCCGAAATTAGATGCACGACAATGACTTAGTCTAATCATTTGTAATTGCAATTCAATAAGAAACGATAACACAGATTAATTGAGCAAGAAAATTATAAATAATGATTGTTATTAGCTGCTTAATAGTGCTAAGTGTTCACCATAATTATAAAGTGAAATAAAAGGTACATTACATAATATGAGGCAATTACTCAGTTTATCACTCTCTTATAAAAATTACATTAAGAAATTACTTATTGTATATTTATTTCCGTCAAAATCTATCAAATTAACATATATTTTTACCTATTGGATGTTAAATTCATTTGAATTTAAGTTATATGATGTAAAAATATAATTTTATCCTTGAATGTTAGTTTCAGTAACTATGATTCAAGATATTGATTTTCTTAGTTAGAATTTTAGTCTCTAATTTTTTAAAAACCTTAAAGATTCACAGTTTCTATTCTAAAAACCAGAAGATTGATTAATTGATTCAAATTGCAAGAATTAAAGGGGATGTTTTAACGCGTGAGATAAATTTTGTAAATTGGCAGGGAGTTATGGAACTTCCTGAAAAGGTTGCGTACGTGGTTAATGAAAAGATAAAAAGTCACCGCCTTCTTTCTCTCTCTCACTCATGGACATGGACAAGGACAAGAACATGATTTAACATTTTGAACTCAATAAAAAGTTTGCCCATACAAATCTCCCCGAAATGATTTATCGTGTTATATCATACAATGTTCCATTTATTGGTGAAATAATTCAATTCACCTTTTCATGTTGATCATGAGTCAAGTGTGCCATTCAGTTAAACTTGAAATTGTACAGCTACTTTTACTGCGTGGTAAGTAACGTAACTTGATGGGAACCAACCCTATAGTCATTGACATTTCAATTCAACACTTTTATTTTTTATTTTTCCCAAAAAAAAAAAACTCAATTAATAAATATTCCATATCTTTTTTTTTTTTTTTTTTTTTTTTTTGGGGGGGGTTGCTGTGGATGTCCAGTTGTCCACTGTCTAGGATTAAGACTAGTTGTCTGCTGTTTTCTGTGCAAACCCAAATCTGAAAAATTAAATCACTGTTGCATCCTCCCAACGAACATTTCAAATTCAAAATGAACAGTTTCTTTTTGACGAAAAGATGAAATAGTGCAGTGTCCCCCATGTAGGGCTTGTATCATCCCACTGGAAGGGATTCAATCTCACAATAGTTGTTAAAATTTGATGCTTCTTCATACAGAATTCGCTGTAGATAATGTACCGGTGACATTTTCATCATGTCATTTTTATGACAAATCACACATATATAATTTTTTTTTTTTTTGGGGGTTAAAAAAGAATAAAGGCCACTGTTTATCTGGCTGTAAACATTAGATCACCACTTTAGGGCTTGATCGATATCCCTTGAAGTTTAGTTGGCAATAAGATTAACGAATACCATGAGTTTATAAACCTCACAAAGACAAATTAATAATGGCAATGCCTTTCCTACTATGAAGTTGGAATCACAAATCATTATAAGAAATTGACTCACGTTCAGAACATACATAATCCATCAGGTGGTGGTGCATCCCTAGCGTGGGCACAGATTGCTCTACATATACCACGAGCCACTGGGTGCGATTTGTAGGTCGACAAAATTAATAATCAAACCTCGAGTCCACCAAAGACTAGAATAATTAAATTCTATACAGAGATAATAATCACAATGTATATATGTCTCTCCCAACAAGCCTACTGCTTTGTGTGTGGTTTTTGTATAGGTTGGGGGGGCGAGTAAGATTTAAATTAAATTTTTAACTCTTTTTTATTTTGTGTAGAATATGAATTCGGTTGAATAGTCAAATAAAATTGCTTAAAGTATATTTCACCAAAAGGCTAAGAGCTATACTTTTAATTTTGTATATTGCTGAAAATGAGTAGATTTTGACCTGATAGACGCAGACATATACATGCATATATATATTTTATATATAATATGATAATCTATCGTGCTAAGAACTGAGAGCGTTGCAGCCTATCCTGGGGATCATGAGGACTGGGGATTTGTTGTGGGTCGACTTCCAATTAGTATTTACTTAACAGCTAATTTAAATAAAAAAATAAAGATATATTATTATTATTAGCGGCCTCTCGTAGACACGAGTCACAAAACTATAGGGTTTTCCTGTTTTATTTTATTTTGCCTTTATTTTTATTGGCCCTGTTGCTAAATTTATAAAGTCACGACCCTCTTGATGGTGAAATAAGAGGAAACATGGTTCCGGTTGTGGCGATTTATTATCCTTCAGGATTCTGGCATTGGTTCCTTCTCGGAACTTATAGGACCCATTGTAGCACCTTTTGGACTTTGGTCGGTGAGTTAGATTGAGACATTCAATTTCGCATATAAAAGTCTAACCACCTTTGAACCATGATTTTGAATTTTAGGTTAAAGCGAAGTTTTGTGTGTTATTCAAAATAAAAACTTAATTAGTGCAAATAATCGTGACGATTTTATCGAAAGTATCAATTATTGTATAAATAATGCATGCCTAACTGACTATGGTATCAACTTAATTATTTATTACCAACACCCTATTATGTTGATTAATTCTTTGTGAGCATGCTTTAATTTCTTTAATTAATTTAGTACGACGGTACATCAATTTAATAGTTGAAAATTAAGAATATATCGACCCTCCTACGAAGTGGCCGGCATTTATAAATTCTTCATAAAGGTCTTTTGTTATATCATGCACAAACACATATCGCCATCCAAAGTTTTTAATTTGTTTTATAATCTTAAACGAACCACATGTTAATGGCGTTCTGAATTTTAATTTGAAGCATACGAATTAATCAACAATCAATTCCGACCAAAATAATTACAGTAATTAGCTAGTTCTTTAACAGGAATAATAGTTGACTGAATATAGCGGCAAAACAAATTAGGTTTAATAATTTCAAACACATTCTAGCAATACCATCAATTCACCAATCACTGTCTAATATTATTTGAGATTGTGTAATACTGATACACATTATTAGTTTGTTCTTTTTATTTTTCCCCTTTTTTCCTTAAAGATGGCGACATTTCTACTCCCAGCAACAGTTAAATAAGTACAAAGAATTCATAAAAAAAATTAATAATGAGGTTTTGCTATATACAAGACAAATAATTAGAAAAACTTTAAGCTATATATAAAAATACTGCGATATGTCTTCATCAAGCCTTCAATTCTTTAATCGAGAGCCTCCTCCCTATGGTCAATGTCACCCCCATCATATGGTTTGGCGTTTACGTTTCTTTAGAGTAACAAGTACCGAACTGACTGACTTTTGTCCGTAAGAAGCTAGAGATCTTTTTCACATTTGCATAGACATTAATTTGGTTTATTCAATTTAAGTGAAAGTAAATAAAAGTGATATTTGAACATATTAAATGAAATCACAACAATTTCTCAGTGGATGACCAATAGGAAAAGCACGCAACGTGGATGTATAGAATCAGATAAATTCAATACCACAAACAATACAGCAATCATGTACATCAAAGCAAATTGGCTGGCTAGCTGGGAACTTTTTAAAAGCAAATCCATCCGCCAACCACCAAACAAAACCTAACCGGCCTTCAAAAACACACAAGTCTAAGTCTCTCAGGCTTTTCATTTGACTCTAGCCATATGAACTATCGGTCTGGCTAGGTCCTGAATGAAAGCTCTACGGACCTAATTAATCTCAACATCAATGGAAATATATGAGTCATGAGATCCCCACTGCTGTAGCTACTCTTGAAAAATCAATTCAGAAACTGCTGTTTACTTGATGGAATTGGGTACATACACAGCCTAGCGTATTACTATGTCATCGTTGTTCATAGTTATAGAAGCCCGTAGCGGTAACTCGCACTTTAGTAATCTCCCTAATACCTCCTTCACATGTATGACATGCAGACCAGATCTTTCGCTTAATCATTGTTACATATATAGAAGATAAGGAACTAGTGTGGATCCATTTGTAGATAAATTTCACTCTGATATCATATAAAAACCTACGCGTCTAACTCAAAAGCTAGCTCACGGTTGGCTCAAGCAACGTCCTGGCAATAAATATATAATCTATATATTTTACATACAATTAATTTTTGTTCTAATATTATAATTCAGTCATGATATGAGCTAATGAAATTGACAAATAAAGAGAAAAATTGAAAGACAGACAACATCAAGCAAAGGGCCTGCATGGTGAGGGAAGAGTTTTGGGCGAGAACTGCCGGATTTTTTCTGGTAGGTAGCAAAACTCGTGGCCTTGTGGGGTAATTCAGTCACATGCATGCGATTGAGATCGCGTTAGCGCCATGCAATTAAGCTCGAAATTTGAAGCTTTTCATTTACAGCTCATAGTTTACAACCTTACGAAAATATAATAGTATTAATTGTACTATATATCTCCGCTTTTACCCCGAAATAATAATTTTGAAGGTACAGCTTTTCGTCAATTAGACCCTGCTGAAGGTACAAAATGATGCATATCCCACAAAACAAATCTGTAACAAGAGAAAGGACTGCCATTAATTTGCCAGGGATATCATTGGATCCTTTGCATGAGCAATCGTGGTGGTGGTGGTGTCTATGTATATGTTTATATTTATACACACATTCTTACTTTGGAAATAGGTTAATGAGCCCGTGAGGTGAACTTTGGTGGCATTTTTTGTATGCTAATGGTCCATGGACATGGACAGGGACAAGGAAGTATCACTAATATGATCATCCGCATGCAGGTTGACTTGTATATATACTTATGTGTGTGCGCGCGCACTCGCGCACATTCTTACTTTGGAAATAGGTTAATGAGTGGGTGAGGCGAACTTGTGTGTGTGGTCATTATCTAATAAGGAATTCATTAGATTATTTAAGTAAGAAATAAATTAAAAGACAAGTAAAACATATATTTACTGTGTATTTTGTCTTATAGTATACTAGATTGTTTATTTTATTTTATTTTAATTTATTCCTTATTTTAATAACTTAAAGGATCGCTAATTGAAAATTTTCTATATATATATATATGATTTCCTAGTGATCAATCAATTGATGCGGGCACCAACTTCATCCCCTACTTGTATATTGCATTTTGTTTACTGTCTTACAATCCCTTCTAATATTGTAGAGTGAGAAATGGAAGTCATTATAAAAATTTTTGTTAAATCGTGCTGATATGAGCTTTCAACTAATCTTTTTGTAAGATTTTAATTTGCCGTTATTAAATAAATTTACATATGTAATTGAACCTAAACAATACATATGTGATTCAATTACATATGTGGCTCAAAATATCAACACAATTAATTTAGATCAACACTGAATCCAAATTTGATAACAATATATTTGATTTCCAACTCTCTCAAGTGAAAATGAAGTTTAGAATATTCATTTTTTTCCCCTGGAAACTTGAGTATTCATCCATTTAATTATACTACTACTAATTTTGTACAGTATGTGCTAGCGGCTACGTAATGGATGAAACTTGAAAGTGAGTCGAACATTCAATTATTGGATCTGAACTAGCTTGTAATTAAGAGCCCATATATATACGAGGATGAAATAGCTCATCTCATTGCCCAATATTGACATCCCATCTCATCCAACATAACCTTAATTTTTCATAGAACTCACTAATTAAATGATAATGGCTTTCTCACCAAAATTGTTTTGGCCAATGAATGGTTAATAAAAGATGACATATATGGTAATGGTGGTGTTACTACTTATTTCCTTTACGTTCAAGTTTAACCAAGTGCAACAAATGCAGCTACGCCTACGCACACAGTAAGCCAAAAAAAAAGAAGGTCAGAAGTAGGGATTTCCGGTGATCCCACTCCAATTCTTAAATCAATAAAAGCTTTTTAGTTTCAATTTAATTAAGAGTTTCTCTTTAGTTAGAGTTCTCGTACCTCTTTCTACGTTTGTTTCCTTTTCAAATATCTTTTGAAATGGGAGTAGAGTGTGTTTTTAGGAGTAAGGGTTGTGCCCCTAGTTTTGTGCACTTGGTAGTTTTGTAGTCAATTTCTTCAACTACCTTGATTATGTTTCAACTATTTTTCTTTGCTACTAAGCTTTATCCTTATATTATTGCCTTGTTAGATTAATGGTTTTAACCAATTCGTAGTCTAGATCTAGGATTCCTCATTTTCTCCCTCGAGGGATTCTTACTACCCATGTAGTGCTTCTCATTCTTACCCTTGAGGGATCCTCATTTCTTATTTAGTGGTCTTCACCCCTCGATGTAGTGCGTGTCACAAATTTTCCTATCAATAGATAATACCCTTTGTGAGCTAATTAATGTAGGATTCTACGACCTCACAATTGAGGCTCTTTTAATTAAGGCTCAAAAAGAAAGAATGTTCAGAGAAAACCCCATTTGTAGGCTACATTTTTAAAACAGTCAATCTACAAAAATTTAGAAAAAGTAGTGCTATTAGCACTTTATTTATTTATTTATTTTGTAACACTTGTTTTATGCTATAACTATATTAAAGAATAAAATTCAAAATCAGAACTAAAGTGTGCACGAGGCTTAAACTAGAGTTTTGACAAAAGGAAAGGTAAAGGCCTACTATATTCCTGTAAAAATAGTAGCCTTGGAAGAAGAAGTAGAGAGGAAAGCCTTTTAAAAGGGCCTTTTTATCCAACAAGAGGGTGACTCTTCTCCCTCGAATCCCCTTACCCCTTTCAAGAGACACTACCATTCTTAATTCCTCTTGTGTGAGACTGTAAATATGGACTATGCATTATAAGAATATTGGTTTTTAGCAACAAAACTTTTATTTTCATTATTGTGAGTACTTTTTTGCAAAGACAAAATTTTTTCCGCCAAATTTATAGTCGAAAAGTTAATATATATTCATCATTTTTAGCAACGAAAGATTCATTACTAAAGGGGACATATTGTGATAAAAAAATTTTGTTCGTCGTTAAAAAGCTAAACGGGAAAAAAAGTTCACGCCAAAACATTTATGACCAAAATTTAATATATTACGACAAATAATTTCATCACACAGAATACACATTCAACAATGACATTACACTCTATAGCAATGACTTTTTTCATTGCTAAAGCCATTTATAGTGACAAAATCAGTTTCATCCCAAAAAATAATTTTAGCAATGAATAGATTTTGTACTTAAAACTATTTGACATGCCAACAAATATGTTTTAGCAATAAAATTAGTTTGGTCGCAAAAAAAAAATCATGATAACTAGATTTCATCACTAAAATTGTTTGACATGTCAAAAAATATGTTTTATTAATGAAATCAATTTCTTTACAAAAAATAATTTTAGCAATGAATATATTTTTTCGTTAAAATCATTTGATATGCCAAAAAAGTACGTTTTAGCGAAGAAATAAGTTTCGTCATAAAAAACACTGAAACTAGAAATGGCAATGGGTTAGGCATGGACTTGGCCAAGCCCAAGCCCAAGCCCAAGCTCAACTTGATTACTAAAATTGAATGCCTGGCCCAAAGAAAAGCTTGATTGTTTGTATTTTAGGTTGGGTCAGCCCCAACCCAATTTGGGGTCAAGACCAGGTCGTGCTCTACTTTGATTTTCTATTTTTCTTTCTTGTAAAAATGACTATTGTAAAATTTAGTTTATACATGATAAGTGGTCTATTTTTAATAACATTACATTCAAATTTTTTAATTTTAGTTAGCAAGCATGTACAAGATGATAGGTTTGTTTTAGTAGAAGAGTCAAACGACGCGTTGTCCGACCTTTTTAGGGACAACGATGTGTCATCCCCATTATTTATGTAAACGACAAGCATACCCAATATGTGTTGGCGCATACTATATCCCATTCGTCATCTATTTTATATATATATATATATAAACAAATATGTAGTTTTTGATAAATTTTGTCATATGTCATGTCATCTTTGTATTTCACTCGTCAGCAACACGTCATCCATTATGAAGAACTCCACATGATTTTAAAGAAAGTAAGAGGTCATTTGTTTATTTAAAAATTAAATAGAATAATAAACTATTATAATTACTCATACATTTGTTGATGTTCTTTTTTGCTAGCATTGAAAATAATTAATTTGCACATTAGGTAAAAACAATGGAAAAAGCTTTAATTTAAAAATCACGCTTACTTATGAATATGTGTTACATTAAATATATATAGGAAAATGATAATCAATATGAACGTATACTCCACGCACACACGTACACACACAACAGCCAGACTTTATATAAGGAAATGATCTCTTAGCCTCTTATTTGGCTAATTTTAAAATTGGTACATGTGACATGCAATATAACATTTTATTTGAATTTTTCTTCTCAATATTAATATTAATATATGTGGATAGAAAAACCATTTATAAAACTGAAAGGCCATTTGTTAATCTAACATAAAAACAAAGGTAGAAAATTTGTCCGGAAACACTTTTCTTTTTCTTTTATAAAAAACTTGTACTTCTCAAAAAAATTTAAAAAATGCCATTAACTTTGATTTTCTTTTTTTTTAACCATAGAAAAATTTAGTTTAGACGTGACAAGTCATATATTTTTCAATAACATTACATTCAATACCTTAAAATTTAATTGTTTTGTCCAACACTGAAAATAAATTATTTATATATTTAGGTAAAATTAAGGAAAAAGACTTCCATTTAAAAAATTACGCTCATGTATGCATATATGATGATGAATATTTGAGGGACCAATGGTTTATGTGTTTAACATTTTTATATGTATGTACACACACGCATCTTTGTAAATTTATTGAATACATCATTAGAAATTTTTTTCTTTTTATTTGTGACTGTTCATCTATTCAAAATAAGACTTTAGTTTATTTTATAGGTGAAAAAATTAAAGAAAAAAAGGTTATTTTACAATTTGCTGATGCATTATCAAGATCAAGGATTAGGAATTAGAGATTTCATAAATTTTGAAAGGGTGTTAGTATTCCACGTATTTTTTATAAGAATTTTGAATTTATTTTGCTGGTGAGAAAATTTTTTAAAAAATAATATTTGGAAAAAGTGAAAAGTTTTGGCGTCGCCCGGACTCGAACCGGAGACCTTCAGTGTGTTAGACTGACGTGATAACCAACTACACCACGACACCGATGCATTGAAGCGTTACAATATTTAATAAATATAAAATTAATAATTGCTGCAGCGTTCAGTCTATTGATGGTAGATGTGGCAAGCGGGGGATGGAGCACGAACTTGCAGTCGCAGCGACAGGGAAGGATGATAAATGTTGGAACAGTTTCACCCTTTGATTCAGCATATCTTTTGCCACCAAAGAAGCCCAATTTGGCGTTTCCTAGTCCCCTCTCCCCATTCATTTCCAAAAACGCAATGTTTGTTTCTTCTCCACAGCAAACCCAACAGACACGACTCAGTTTCAAGACAATACACAATGGGCTGTCCTTGTTATGTGTCGCTGCTGTAAAAAATAAGTGGATAAAGGGTGGGAGTGAAGTAGTTGAATCGGACGGTTCTGATTCTGATGACTTTGATGATTTTGATGAAGACGACGCTGATAATGATGAGGATGAGGGAATGATGATACCGTTGGGGAAGATGAGGAGGTGGCTGGAGAATAAGCCACGTGGTTTCGGTGAAGGCAAAGTGTACGATACTTCTATTGAAGATAAGTTGCTTCAACAAATACAGCAGAGTAGAGAAGCGCAGATGGCTAATATTATTAAGCTTAAGAATGAGCTTTTAAAGCCTAGTTCCAAAAAAGATGAGCCTAAGAAGAAAGGTTAGTTTAATTTTTTTTTTATTATTATTTTTAATCCGAAACCCATGGTTCAATTCAATTTTCTTTTCTTGAGCTATGGGAATGTTTTACTGTGAAGTTGGCTTCCTTTTGTGTTTATTTAAACATTTTTGGTTTGGTTCGCTTGTTTAATGTTATGTATTAATAAGTAAGAGTGAAGAACTTAGTATGTCATCGTATAAAGAGAGCAAAATGCAGGAGTAATCCTGGTCTAATTTATTTTTTGTACAAAACTTGGTTCGATTGAGTACAAACTAAGGCTATTGCTTAAAGAATTGAACAATGATGTGCTTGGAATCTAATTCCTTTGAAAGGATGAACATCAGACTTTATATTTATGCTGTTAAAAGGAGTACTAGTTGACTGTCAATTGCAATATCGGTGTTTTCTCCTCTTGGGGTTGGTTTTACTGATGATGGCTATGCTAATGAATATATTTCTTTGTCCGAGGTTTGTGGACAAGTTTTGGAAAATGAAATGAAATTACTTTGCCAACTCAACAGAATTTTGGGAGATCATTATTTTTGCTCCTGCATCAATGATACAAGCTGAGGCAGTTAACCTGCATCATTTTGCGAGCATCTCAATTCTCAGTTGAATTATCATAAAACTTTTGCTTTACCAGATTCTTATTGGTTGCCCTAATGCTACTTCTCTGTGTTCCTAATTGGTGAAGATATTATATCAACATCTTCTTTTCCTTTGTGCCATCTGCACGTGGCTTGTAAATAGATAGTGTAGACATCTTTGGAGGACTTCTGTTCTCACAATGTGGGGAGAATTGATTTCATCTGCAGTTTACCAAATTAATTCAATGAATATTATTTCTTCTTTAATAATGCAAATTGCACTATGTTCTTTTGCTTTCTCCATTCCTACTTTAGTCTGACTTTTCAGTGCTATACTTGAGTTTTGCAGAACCTGAAGATATGCCAAGTGGTATCCGTGTACGTTTGTTCAACCTTCCTAAGAAAAAGAACATCCACAGAGATCTGCAATCGGCTTTTAAAGGAGTCCCTGGTATAATTAACATAATACCAGTAGTCTCTGGAAACAAGAAGACTAAGGATCCTATCTGCAAGGGCTTTGCTTTTGTTGATTTTGAGTTTGAGGACTATGCAACCAGGTATGCTAAACTATAGACTAATTGCTGCTCTGGGTTCTTGCTTGCATCTTGGTTTGAGTTAACAAACAAATCTTTGTTCTTGTGATATCTCTGGGTTCAATTATGCTTTAATCCATCAAGAATTCAAGATGGGGAATTTGCGGTACATATTGTTTGCATATGCATCGGCCCTCTTCTCTCTCTCTCTCTCTCTCTCTCTCTCAGAGTCTGAACTAAGAGAACTGAGTTTTAAGTCTTTGGGTACTTTGTCATGGTAAAAATTCTTTACTTTTACAGAACTCAAGTTTGTTGTTGGTAGAATAAATAAGCATCTCAGGGACTCAAATGCTGAAATAATGCTTGTAAATAGAGACTGCAGTCAAAGCTTTCTACATCCCATGGACATTAATGAATATCAGAGCTTTCTCTGGCTAGCAGAGAGCATTCCGTGATTCTCTTAACTTAGGGTTAATTGGTTAACACTTAATAAGTAGAGCTAGAACAAATTTAACTGAAAATATGATTGCTCTCCTTTCAGGTTTGTGCAATTATTTTCTAGACAAATTATAGCATTTGGCAAGGTTCAGAAGCAGATAAGATGTGAGATGATGAATTCGAGTTTGTCCAATTCTGTTGATGAGCATTCTGCTAATGACACCAGCAGTTATCCGAAAACAACAGTTAATGGCTTCAAAGAAGACGCGCGTGCTGATTTTGATGACAATGAAGACTCCTATGGTTCAGTGATGGAAGCGGTTTCTGATGGCTTTGATCCAGATGATGAGCTCGACTTTGCAGAATTAGAGGAAGTCAGAGAGAACCCAGAATTTGTAACTGTTTCCAAGTTGAATGGCAGTAATAACATGAAACAAGCTAAGAAATCTGCTACTGATTCATCTTCCTCAAATCAGCAAAAGAAAATCCTGGCAATTGAGAAAAAGCTAACCGCTGAAGGAAAAGTGAAAAAGGTTCCAAAGTTGGATATTCCAGGTTCTGCCAAGAGGTAACCTTTCTACATTTAATATTAATCCGGAATTAATTTGGTTAATATCATTTTCTTTGCATAATTATTCCGTTTACTATTATGCAGATTAAAGATCAAGGAGAAGGCTGTGCTGACAGACGTGTTCTCAAAATATGCAGTAAAAGCTGCTTCAACAGCAAAGGAAGAGAACTAACAACTTATACGTGTGTACATTTATTATGATTATGTATTTGATATTCACCAGGATTGAGTTCGTACCACTTATAATATTAGTGCTCTGTTTAGTAATCTTGATGATCTCTTCAACAGAGGACTACAGAGTCTATGGCCATCTTTTGTTAACATCATGCATTAGGACTCGGGATTAGCTTGTTCCTTCTATCTGTGTAAGGAAGTGCCTTTTTAGTCTTAAGTAAATGTCAAATGGTACTTTTTTAATTTTGTTCATTGAACTTAAACATTAAATAAATCTATTTAACTCCTTTCAAAACAACAACAACAACAACAACAACAACAACAACAATAATAATAATAATAATAATAATAATAATAATAATAATAATAATAATGAAATGAATGGATGGTTTAACGAATTTTAAAATTTTAGACAGAAAATCTTGAGGAACTTTAAAATCATTCTGATGATATGTCCCTGGTGCGTGCGTGACGTCAGCCAACCCTATATGCCAATAAAACATCCGGATCTGGATATCCCGAGTTACAGGTTTAACCCGCATCTGGATCCGTAGAATCTCTATCCGGATGTCATGTTTGTCAAAAAGTTACCCTTACCCGGTTAATTTCTCAGTTGGCCTTCTAATATTTGCATTTGCAGAGCTTGATACGGTCATCGACTGCCGCAGTCGGTACGTTATGTCAGCTAACTCTCTCCCTTAACTACCAAAATCTTTCTTTCTTTCTTTTTTGCTTCTTTTTCCCCTCATTCGGAAAATTTTGAGACATATATATCCAGAAAAGTAAAAAATCAGCCGATGAGTTGCTTGTCTCATGTGGCTTCATATTCTGCGGCTATACTTCAAGGGACTTGTAATTTTATTGGTAGAAGTAATTTGCATTACCGGTCATACTACAATCCACTGAAAATAAATTCTGGACATCTGGGTTTTAAATATGTCAATTTAGAGTTTTTGCTTACACGGTTTCGTCTTCAGTGTTACTCTTCCAGTGCTAAAAAGCCTCGGTCACGTAAATTAAAGACTGAACCACAGATGGAACAAGGCAAAGATGAGTTTTTTGTCGTGCGGAAAGGGAATCTTGTCGGCGTTTACAAAAGCTTCTCCGAATGTCAGGCTCAACTTGGATCTTCGGTAATTCTCCTTTTTAGTTTTCATTTCTTTGACTATGGCTTGTGAAGTTATTGTTTGCGGTTTATCAATATTTTTTGACCTTTCTCTTGTTTTTGGATAGACTGCCTTTGACATTACTTTTAACAATGCTTTAATGTGATTTTCTTCTTCTTCTCAATGCATTTTTCGTTATGTGGGGCTGCAACTTATGAAGCAATTGATAAATGCTTATTCTAAATACTGTTTTATGTTGGAACAGCACTTCAAGTGCTTTTCGGAAAATCACTTGATAAATAGTGCTCTTTTATAAAGTAATTTCAGGTGCATTCTTGCTTGAAATTGTTTCTTCGTTTGTTTATTATTATTTTTTTTTGGCAAAATCACTCCAAATGCACCAGCCATCCTACAAAGTTTATGGTATGGTGCTTTCAGAATTTGAAACTTGGAGTACACTGATCATTTTTCTTTTATAAATTTTGTCAACATAATACTTGATAAATTTGCTGGCAGTTCTTAATGAGTAAGACCATGCACTTTGGTGGATGTCAATCTGTTTGTGGAAAACAGCTCTTTTTTTTTGCCTTCTTCTTCTTCTTCTTTTTCTTTGGTCTTGATATTCTTTGGATCTATCTCTATTAAATTTTGAAGGTACTTTTAGGACTTAAAAATAGATAGATGCATTTTACTTACCCTTGATCATGTTTTATGTTATAGATATGCCATCCTCCGGTCAGTGTGTACAAGGGGTACTCTTTGCCTAAAGGCACTGAGGAGTACCTCACATCTCATGGGCTTAAGGATGCTCTCTACACTATTAGAGCTGCAGATCTGACTGAGGATCTTTTTGGCTCGCTCATGCCTTGCACTTTGCAGGTAAGATGGTCAAAGACTGCTAAGATAAGATTAAGTCTGTCATTATTTATATATTGAACAGAAATGATTAGCTCTAGTTCTTGATGCAAATTCCTTTAATCTTTTATCCCTTTGGATGGATCGCTGCCCTACCAAGATCCTGGTTTCATGAGTTATTTGGCATGCCAGTTTAAGATCCCCAGTTCTAGGTCACCGAGTCCAGTTGTGATTTGAGGTGTTGAACCGGGCATCACTTGTATTCATAATCTTATGTTACTTGATCTCATTGACATGCTTGATTTCTGACTAAAGGAATTCTGCAACATGCATTTGGGGAGGTTTTTTGGCTTTGAGCTTTTACACTGTAAAAACGATAGCTTGAAAACTGATTGAACATTATTTTTGTTTTACTGTCATAAATATGTTATCTTTTTTTTTTTTGGGGGGGGGGGGTTATTAGGCTGATACTCCCTTTGTTTCTGTACATAACAAATTCATGTTCTCAGTTAAGAACTTACTGTCAACCTTGGCATGACAAAGAATATTGAGGTTGGTGACTCAAAAATTTTTTGTTTCAGGACCCAACATCTAAAAAGAGACCACAGGATATGATCGGAACAGAGATTGGGGTAAGCTGGTAGACATAGTATTTTCTGAACTAGTGCATCCTTGTTGAAGAATAGAACAAATTAATTGCTCATGTAGATAGAGGCTTGGTAAACATTTCAGTTGTATCTCCTTTTATCTCTTTGAATTGTTGAGTTTTATCTAAATGTTGTGCTGAATTGATCATGGTTTATGATGCAAAATCTGCTATAATATCATTGCTCTCTATGTTGGTTTTCTAATCTGAAAATGTGTATTAAATCTTATGTCATAGAATAAAATATAGATAACATTGGCTGGTGTTATGACAAAACTATTGGACTGATAAGTGCAAGTGCTTGGCCTTGGTGCTCTATTTGTAAGATTAGCCACTTTATGTGAAATGCTAAAGTCTAAGACTGTATCCTAAAACTCCCCTTCGTCCTGCATTTACCTGTTACTGATGAACAACCTTTCCATGGTCTGGAGAATATATTGGTGAGCATTTTCTTGGTCTTATTTATTTGTTTTTTGGTATTATTCTTAATCTGATGCAGTATGAACTTGGTTCAACGTCCGTTTTAGCTGATCCTTTGAGAAAGCATGTCAAGTTGGATCATGATGCTGAGGCCCAGGCAGCATCCTATCATGTAAGTATATTTTCATTTCTGCATAAAGATAAAATGTCACATTTGCTAGAGTGACTTTATTGCAAGTCCTTTTCTGGCCTCTGGGCCCAACCTTTGTACTTACACAGGTCTTACCATCCCACAGTTGCTATAGTAGATATAGCTAAAATGTGGAGTATTTGGGAAATGTCTTTTATTTTTTTGTACCAAGCCTATGCTTGCATTATGCTGATTCCTTTGTTGGAGGTGTCTCCAAAACAGTATCTAGTTACAATTTGGTTACTTATTTGCAGCGTTCCTGTGTTATTGAATTTGATGGTGCATCAAAGGGAAATCCTGGACCGGCTGGTGCAGCGGCCGTGTTGCGAACTGATGATGGAAGTTTGGTATGCAGTCACACTCCCTATCGTGAATCAGTTCATTTCTTTAACGTATTTATCTGTTTAACATGTTTTTTTTGAACAGATTTGTAAGTTGCGAGAGGGTGTGGGCATAGCAACAAATAATGTTGCTGAATATCGAGGCTTGATTTTGGGATTGAAATATGCTCTTATAAAAGGTTTTTCCAATATCCGTGTCCGAGGAGACTCCAAACTTGTCTGTATGCAGGTTTGTGTTTCCTTTATAAAAAAGTTAAAAAGAAATGGACTTTATGATTGGCTTATTGATGACAAATGTTTCACCATATTCCGATTGATATCTTGTTGTTTCTTCTTTTGCTTGCTTCTTACACCGGTTGCTTCTTGACGCAGGTAGCGGGTTCATGGAAGACCAAACACCGGGGCATGGCTGAACTATGTGGGGAGGCCCAGAGGCTGAAGGATAAATTTATTTCATTCCAGATAGCTCATGTCCTAAGGGTGACTATAATTTTTGTGCCTAATGGCTCTTATCGATTAGTACAAGATAATGTCTTTATTCCATAAAGGTTCTTGCTGCTGCTTTTTCCTTTTACTGCACAAGTTTCTGACATTTTCTTTGCACGTTTGGAAGAACCTGAACTCTGAGGCTGATGCTCAAGCGAACTTGGCTGTCAGACTTGCTGGTGAGGCTTGCATAATTACTTAACCGTTATGCCATTCACGTTGCTTCAGTCAATCCATGAATGCTTAATCAGCTCCATCCGTTGTTCCAGATGGTGAAGTTGCAGAGGAGTGCGTGATATAGTGCATACGATGTTTGGCCGTTGGATATATTTCAGGTTTGTTTGACAACACATATGCATTGAGATCCAGCAAAATGCATCATTACTTTTTAGTCTTTGGGCTAAACGTTTATTCTCTATGTAGGTGATATTGGCCATTCTCAGAGCTCAACTCACTCCTGAATAGGGTTTTCTGAAACTGCAATTGGTGGTGGTAACAGGAGGTCAAATAACCTGAGCGAGCCCTTGACGGGCTTTATTTTGTTTTCCCATCTTGACGATAGAGAATACCAATTGATTATAAACCTCACCTGAGATCAGCTGCTGGAATGAGATAAGAAAAGAAAATTCTCAATTACTCGTCCGTATTCTTCTGGTGAAGCCTAGCAATATATTCCAGAATCCTTATAGTAAACTAACATGTGCTGAATCGGTTATTATCATTGTCCGAAAAAGCATTGATCCAATTAAAATAGGGAAAATAATACTACGTTTGTCTCATATTATTTATTTAGCACACTTTTAATTTTAAGAATTTGGACCCCTTGTCGAAATGTACTTAATTGAAAAAGAAGGTCAAAGATTGACAATGTTCTAATTATTAAATTTTGGAATGATATTGATGTAAGGCGTACATTGGATCAGAATAGACAAAGTCAAAGCAGGGACATAAATACGCATAATTACCATAAAATATTTTCTAGTAAAAGCAAAACCTCGAACGGCCGGACGACCCGGAACCTTTATTTATTTATTTATTTATTTTTATTCTTCTAAATTGAAGATCTGTTTTTGAGAGGGAGCATGGACCGACTTGGGCGCCACGAAAAGTACCAAATTACCGCCAGTTGAGGCGGTGCAAGCAAAAACGAAACGGAAACGAAAAGGAAATGACATGAAATAGAATCGCCGAGTTTGAGGGAGCGAAACAATTATGTTGATTAGACAAACTCGAAACTTCTCAAAAGCGTATGCGGCCCCATTATCATCTTCTTTGAAACCTCTGTTTCCTTCACCAACAGACGTCGTTCCAGGGGCAGCCGCCGATATCGCCGACGTTACTGGGGCTGACGATCTCTTGTACACTGAACCACCGGTTTCTTCTACTGTCAAGCCTGCGATGGAGCCCTCTCTCCTTCAGCCAGGTGTTGTTATCTATGACGGCGTTTGCCATCTTTGCCACGGAGGTATGTGTTGTTATTGTTCTTATGATCGAAATGCTTATCTAGGTCTTGTTTTGTTGCTTGTAAACATGGCCTCAACTGATCATTCTTTGTTGTCATTTGGCCTTTTGGGTGCTTAATTTTATTTCATTTCATAAGAAAAGAATAGCTGACCCCACTTGTTTTGTCGCTTACTTTGTTGTTTAGTTTCTTTCTTTGAGTGCTTTGTCTTTTTGGGTTGCAATTTTGTTTTAATATGAAGATGGACATTCAATTGTGTTTTCTGTATCTCCATGTGTTTGCTTGCATTTTCATTTGTCTGACGATTTACATTGGAATATCAGCAAGTAAATTCTCAGCCTCTCTAAGATTCCTTGGTATTATTTTTTTATTTCCTTGTATTCAACTGGTCTGTACTTTCTTCAGCTATTTTAGAAATATAGCAGATTATTGCCTGATATAGACGTTTGAATACATTCTGGACATTGGTATTTTTCAAAATATAAATTTACTTTTTTTTTCTTTTAGACAAAAAAAGGGTTATCAGTGAGCTTCTTTCAAAGAATTTATGATGGGATCAAAATTCTAATGGCAAATAGCAACCACTGATCTGGCTTTTAGCAGTTTTAAAATGCATCTCGAATGCTTTTTCTTCTTGGCTTTTTGTCAGGTTTCTTTTCCATTAGAACAGTCTGGAAATCATCACAAATAACATTCTAACCTTGTTGAAACTGTCTTTTTATTTTCTTATTTTCTTGACATATTTGTTTGATTTCAGTCGGTTATGTTGGCTTTCCAGGTAACTATTATTTTTTCATTAAAGTCTACTTTCTTGAAATGCAGAGGGAAAAGTTAGTTTCTTATATTATCACCATATTAATTCTACAGGGGTCAAATGGGTAATTCGAGCTGACAAATATAGAAAGATTAAATTCTGTTGTCTCCAATCTCAAGCTGCTGAACCGTACTTGAGATTGTGTGGTCTTGACAGAGAGGATGTCCTCCGTCGCTTTTTGTTTGTCGAAGGCCCAGGTTTATACCATCAAGCATCTACTGGTATGTTATCAAACATTATACATGTGTCTACAATTTTTTGGCTTTGTCCACATTATATTTTGTGCACTCAATTCTGTAGCATGAAAAATAGAAGGAAGTTGTGCTACTCTCTAAATTCTTCTATTGCATTATGGGGCTTCATCATAAGAACATGGTTTGAAGTTGGGTGTATTTATGTGATAGCTAGCTCTGTTTGTTATCGTTACATAATAATGATGTCATTAAGAATTTGTTGCATTGTGAGATACTCCCTACATATCAGTAGTTGAAGTTCTGACTTTATTGATTCGGAATCACTATTCTGAATTTCTTCTATAGGTGGGGGATGGGGAATCACTGTAAATGGGAGGCCAGGAGACTAAAAGTCATTTATATATGGGTTATATGGATCTTTCTTCACTAAATGACCAAAGTTGAATGAAGACTGCAACCCAAATACATCATTTACCATATAGTTATGAATCATAAATATAGTCTAAAATATTGTCCTCGTTCCTTGGTGCATCATGGCCCTATTTGGTATTGAGGTGTTGTAACTTCTGCTGTGGAAAAGAAGTTGTAATTATGAAGTAAAAGTTAATAATGCGGAGTAAATAGGCCTTTTAAATAACAATTTTGACAAGCTAGTAAAGATAATAATTTTGACAACACTAGTGTTTGCTAAACACTTTAAAAGATATTATCGCTTTTCATCAAAAAGCAACGGCTGCCAAACCTCCATATCAAATAGGGCCTATATAATTATCTGTGCAAATAGTTGAGGGCGAAGAAACTATACTTTTTAACTTGAACTCTCAAAGGGTTAAGAGGCTGTCGGATCAGCAGGCTACAAGCCCACACCATCTTTTTTTTTTCCAATTAAGGGAAGGAAGAAGTCTGCTTGTGCTTGAAGAATGTAATGACAGTTTTTTGTAACATCACATTTTATAGTCTTTGATATTGTATTATATGTATGTTTGAGAGAGATCCACTTGGTCAACGAATCCTAATCCTTGAGCCTCAAGCCCTCAACACTTACTTTCCTGCTCAGTGGACTCTTTTCCGGTCAAAATGTGGGAAAGGATGAATGGTGCGTATAGACCTTGCTTGCACATCATTTCTGTTGATTATATAGTTTTATGTTTCTGTGTTTTCTTTGGATTTAACACATTTTTTCAGTCTGGACTGGAACATTGGAGTGTGTACTTTTAAATGTTTGTGCGAGCTTTTTTATATATGATTGATGATTGGAATTTTGTCACTTTATAACACTGCTTTCTTCACCTGTTTTCCTCAAGATGATAATGTTTCAAGTGTGTATGATTTGCAGCTGCACTGAAAGTCCTGTCACACCTGCCACTTCCGTACTCTGCTTTAAGCTTGTTGTTGATAATACCAAGGCCCCTAAGGGATGCTGTCTATGACTACGTAGCCAAACGACGCTATCACTGGTTTGGGAAGAGTGAAGATTGCTTAGTTTTGAAGGAAAAAGAGCTCTTAGAACGTTTTATAGACAGAGATGAGATGCTGGGTCGGAGTTGATCAGGTTGTCTACGCCGTATCTGCTTTCTTTTGTTTAAGATGTCTTGTTGAGATTTCCCGAAGAGAGATGCTAGGATGTAGAATTGTAAATTCATTGTCCTCTTTAAGGGTAGCTTATTAACCCAAAACATGGCTTTGGATGGACAATAGATCTTTGATACAGCTCCATGTTGGTTTCAACATACTGGCACACAACCCAAACGCATGTTTTTGAAGTGATATGAATTCACCAGTTTTCACTTTTTGACAATACTTTATTTGAAATGCTGCGGTTACAGATTTTAAGTTTGTGTCCTTATCCCCACTTCCCGAAGTCACGACCACTGCAAAGCCAGCTCAAACCGTAATTTCCCTCTTCATCTTCAGATTTTGCATCGACTTCTCAGTTAACAGATATTGACAAGGGTAAAATTTTTCTCAATGAGCTCTAAAAGCCTACATAAACAATATCAAAATCTATCTTCGACATGAGGTGCAAGTTTTTGGTTTAATCACTATCCCCAGTCCATTCCTTCCAGTCCTTGTCGACATGTTTCTGAGCCCATTTCACAGCTGCTCGAGCAGCTTGTGGCCCTCCAGGCAATCCACGTTCATTTATAGTATCAGCCATGTCAATGAATGGGAGGACTAAGAGTGTTCCAGGACCACCGTACTCACTGTGTAAGAAGGTGCTGAATATCTATTACAAATTATAAAATACAACAAGGTCAAGAATCTGTTAACTTGTCCACACAACAGCACATCAAGCAGTCAAGAGTCATTTAGGCAACAAGAAAAACAATCAAGCAACTGTAAAGCAAACATACAAAAAACTAGCGTTACATGGTGGAGAGCAGGTATGAAATTGAAAAAAAAAGAAGAATTTACTGTCTAAAGATGTACTCCTATGTCAATAGAGAATGACACAGTCATTCTATAGTTAGTAACTTGGGTACAAGCAATTTGCTGAAACTGTGGCCCCTGCAATACGATTGTCACACAATGTCAAATCTTTATCAATGCCAAGTGAAAGCACCATAAATAATTATCCACAACACCGTCATGGTTTTCAGTCTCTTCATTAAAAATAAAATTAACTTCTTTCTGAAGAAGAAAACCTGCAACTACCTTTTTATTTTATACTTGGTCTTCTTGTCTTAGTACATATCCGTTTGAGGAGCATCAATCAGTTGATCTTTCAATTAAAAAAAATTAAATATCACCAATTTCATTTCGCAATGTTAGTACGGATGATTCTTCGCAGCAATTACAGCGAATATTTCTATCTTTTCCCCATTTTAATTTTCTATTTCTCTACTTATTCTGATAGTGAAAATAGCAATTTGAAGAAGCCTGATGGAACTCAAGAGGAAATTCTTATGGCCATTAGTGAAAAGAGCAAATTGATATCTCCAAAGTTATGAACTTTTTATCGTCGCACTACATTTTGGGTCACTCCAATTATTTTAATCGAAAAAAACCTTACCATAGAACAGATCACAGACCTCAACTTTACATGACCATGGTTTTCTGCACATTGCAGAGGGACCCTGCAGAAGATTGCAGAAGTGTTTTTTCCTAAAGAAATTTTTAGACTTAAATTATTAAACAAATGAGAATTTCTATACTTGTCAAAAATGCCTATACATTTGGAAACTCCATATACTATTACTCTCTTCTGTTCGTCCAAAAACACCACAAGTGTACCCTGAGGTGATCTCTCAATTTTCCCTCATCATAGTCAAGATCCCTCTTACAATTGGGTGCTTTCTATATGAATAATATAGAATGCCCAAGTGAAATGAAGCTAGCATCCTGTCATCCACCAGCTGCCAGAGACATTCCCAATCTACATTTAGAGGAACTGGTTGCACTTTATTTATTTTCAGAGATTAGTTGCCAATAAATAAACTAATGAATACGACCTTTTGTGATCAAATGATTTCTACTAGTCATCTAAATAATGACTTTCAGGCTTCAGTGCAGTGAAACTCACAATTAACTTTTAACCAAAAGTGGAATATATGATGAGACATCTAAAAAAGTTGATGTTCCTCAATTCTAATCTTCTTCTGATGCACAAAAAGAGGTCCAAACCAGATATGCAAGAATCGAGTTATATATGATATATTTACCAAAATGAGAAAATGAATCACAAATCAGGGCCCAAAAAGAAGAAAAAGAAAAAACAACGCGCCAATAGAAAATATATATTGAGCAATAACTCTGTCTTCTCACCGAAACAAAATTCTATACAATCATCACAAGAACTTTAAATTGGAAAAAAAAATGGTTGACAAAGTAAAAGAAAGCATCACCTCAGCGCAGATTCCTACAACGTCTTCAAGTGAATCTCCAAACATATCTTTCTTGGCAAGCTTGTTGAGCAGATGGGTCCTAAACTTCTGTGTCTCCTGAACCCAGAAAAGCTTTTTTCAGAATCAGGCAATTCACCAACTAGGACAATGAAAGCACAAGAAAGAACAGTAATAGGGAAGCTTACAGAATCAGAAAATTCGGGAATTGAGTCAGGAAATTTGTACTCGGCAGCTCTACAAATGTGGTTTCGGAACGAGGCAGAAAATGAGATAGGTGATACTTGTGCTTTCTTGCTAATTGTAGAGTCATGCAGCTTGATACCACCGCCAAGTAAAACAGATGAGTTGCGATGAAAAGCAAGACGCGAAGAAGAAGGAGAAAAGGGGGAACGAGGGTCGAGTTTTGAAGAGATGATAGATCTGTTACAAGAACAAGCCATGTTTCCGTGTCTCTGACTCCAAGGCTCTGTACCTTACCAGGTTCTGCTGTGTTGTGTCGCCTGATAAAGGATAATAAGTGAGGGACTGAGGGGTTTAAGGACGTTTTAAAATCCTCGTCTGCTTTCAACGTAGGCATTCGCAGCACCAAAGTTACAGTGGTAAAATCTGACCATCAAAATTTATTTAATTCAACACGAAATTTTCTTAATGAACATAAAGAATCCTCTTTCTCTGAATAATAATAATAATCAAATAAGTTTGTAGTAAAAAAAAAAAAGCTATATCTAAGTCAAGTTTGTTGTTTACTTCCAATAAATGAGCAACTACAATTTACCTTTCCAATCCCAAAAATCAAAATAGACAAATATACTTACATGTAGTGCTAAAAGCTTCGTTCATTCAAAGAGAACCATCCCCGAAAAAACAAAAACGTCAGTAAAATTTTCTAATATGCCTAAATCTGCCGTAAAGTAATTTAAATTACACATAGAAATGTTTAGGATAAAAATTTACAATAATACAGAATTTTTACACCAGATAATATATACATTCAAAAACATTTGTCTGATAACTTAAGTCGAGCATCAAAGGTTGATAACTTAAGTCGATCATCAAAGGTAAGGCAAGGCAAGACGAGGAAATGCCTATCACCATGACCACCAGCACGCTTTACGGTATAATTAGTACCAAACATGAGTCTGTTGACAGACTCTTAAGTACAGCCCGCTCTTTGATGCGTGCCCATTTACAGCATCATTTTACTGCTAAACACGCTACACATGTTTCACAAATTTCTTTCATGAGGTTCTACCCAAGGAAATCCCAGGAAATCAAACACCTCCTTTTCAGTATCAAATTTCAAACTTGTTCTCGCCCTTACACCCTGCGGGTAAAATTCACATAGCTGAGCTTTTAAATAAACAAGGAAAAGAAGTTCCAGCAATGAGATGGTTCTGAAATCCAGCTGATAACCTGTTTACCGCCTGAGCCATGAGTAGCTGGAAACAGCCCTGTATCATCAAGTCGGTATCCTTTGGAGTCCGCTAGTAATCTCAACCTGTGACAATTGAAAATGTATGGCATCGCTTAAGACGGAAATTCCTCATCCAGGAAAATATACCAAGGATAAACTACACACCATCTATTGTTAGTCTACATATTGGTTCTACCTGTTTCACACAAATTCTCTGTTCAAGTGGAAGTATCAAACATCAATAACAACATAATATCCAAGTCCACGAAGAGAGTAGAGACCTCCTATTACATCATCAAAGCTCAAATTTATTTCATTCATTTTTTCTACAAACCAGAAACTACCAAGACAACAATAGCAAACTTCACAGGAAGTGGGCTCCTGCCAGAACCCCACAATCTTGGAAAAGCAGGAAACTCATGGATTTTCAAGAAGTAGGTATCCTGAGAAATTGAGCCAAATTACCAATTGAAGGCTTTCTAAACTTCAAAGCCCTGAAATATAACACTGCACAAATTAAATTATCCCCAAATATTCAACTATTAGTGATGTAAACATACCTCCTATTTAGTACATCATTCCCGGTCCATGCTAATAGTCCAAATGCATATATGTCCCTTGGATACACCTTTAGAATACAAAAGATATAATGTAAAACGATAATTAAAGCAGTATGTGGATGTCTGGAACTTTGAACCTAATTGAAAAACAAAAAAAAGGAAAGAAAAGAAAGAAGAAGAAGAAGAAGAAGAAGAGTTTCGACCATGACTATGATGAAATATGTCAACGACAAATAAAATGGAAGAATGAACACAAAAGATGTAGTTCAACAACAAAACCAATAAAAGGCATAACAAGCACAAGTCTCTAACCACAGGATTGGAAGGAAGTATGGTCGACCCAGCCAAAACAAGGGCAGGTTAAACATAAAGGGTTACACTGTCATATTATTATATTCAAATTAAAAGGCACAAGTATGTGGATAACCCTGTCACTGTTCTTTCTCCTCTTGAATTCTGTCATCCTAAGTTATTTAAAGTATGAGTGATAAACTATCAAGTACTTTGAAATCAATGCGATGCCGCAGCTCTCGACCAGGATAGGTGCAGAGACCAAAGTACGTATCGACACCAGAATCAGTGCCCTGTCAATGGTTTAAACATGTGATAGCAGGTGAGAAACCACAAAAACATGGGTAATGCAATACATAGAGATAAATGGTCAAAAACATACGCCTTAACTTATAACAAAAGATTCAGGCCAAGAGAAAGCAAGTTACATTTTTAGAAAGGCATGTGATGATGAAGTCCACAAAAATGTTACCTTTCTTCAGTAGTTTGAAAGAAACTATATAAAAATGATAAGGGAATGAAAGAAACTTAAAGTATTACAGTATTCAGTTCCATGAAAATAAAATTATCATCTGATTATGGCCCTATGCAATTATCTCCCAATAACTTTTCTGTTCTCATAAATGCAGAGAACACAAAAGTTCTCTCTGCTACCTTCCTCTTTCAATTTCTAGGAAACTGACATGTAAGAGAATAATATTTTCAGCCAGGAATAGAGAATATAATGAACTAATTTTCCTGATACACTAGAGTACGATTTTTCAATATTCAAAGATCAAGTAAATAATTAAAATTACTGAAAGAAAATGACAAAAGATGGAACCCAATCTCCTTGGACACAAGACCAATGGTGACTAAGGAGAAGACTTCTACCGATCAAATAACTAGCTTTGTGCATTTCTCAAGGAATCAACGTGAACAGATGGTTATTCATAGACCATAAAACTTTGTAGTACAATTCCAACAGTGTGCCAAATGATACACAAATCTGTGTAACGATAGAGACCAGGGCAGCAACTGATAGATCAGGTATTACCTGACCAGGTCTACTCATACAGCTCATCTACAATTAAGTTGTATTGATAACAATACGAAAAAAAAAACATATTACCTCCTCGCTGTGAGTGCTGAAAATCAAATCCTCTCTTAAGAACTTCATTTCCTTTAACTTCTTCACATATTTTGACAAGAAACCCTTATGACTGAAAGTAAAGAAACAATTAAGCCAGAATTTTATAGCCAATTTCATAAACATGACTCAATAGACAGGACAGAAACCAACAAAGTAATTAGGAAATCATATTTCACAGTGAGGGAAGACAGAGAGAACACAAAAAACTAGATTTGTACTGATCAGAGGTATGCTGTAATATTTACATTTTAATATTCACATCTTAATAAATTGAAGAGAGCATTTTAGAAACTGATGGCTCATAGAGGAAGTAGTCACACCGTTTGCTGGGCATCAAAAGCTACGAGCTTCCATTGTAGCTCTTCCAACCCACTACAAAGTTGAACTCAAAGGCTTCTAGACAAAATCAATTCTCTAGGCACCAATAATGGTAGAGGATCCAAAGATAAAAATAATGGTCAACAAAGAAGTCTTAAATAATCGCTGCTAATTGACCTTGTCAAAAATATAATCAGCTGCCTGATCTTTTCTAATCAAAGCAAGACAAAAACCCGTAACTATTTATAAGCAAAAATAAATTAGATTCGCATTTTTACCTTTTTCTATCAGGATGCGTAATTACAACATCTAGATCTCCACAGGAAGCCTTTCCACGTCTATATGATCCTCCACACAAAATGGTCACCTTCAGGACAAATATGGTAACATCAAATAAGTTGTAATACCACGTACAAATATTTATGTCCATGGCTCCTGAACACTATGCCTTAAAGCCTTAAAAGGACAGTTTTGTATGCTTAAAGGGCTAAAAGTTCAGATTCAAACTCTAATAAATCTTACGATATAATGGAGATAGATGTCACCGGCCAAAAAGACTATTGGATCAAAATTTACAAAAATGAATCATCAACCAAATACTTATTTATACAGACAAACAAAAGTGTAACTTTCAACTAGTGCATTTTCTTTACATGTATAAATGTTGAGGCAACTATTCATTGTAATTGTTTAATCTTCACAAGCGCGTGCACATGCATACAAAGGAGAGAGAAGAAATTGAGTACGTCCACTTCATTCTGAACTAACCATGCCTTGTATGTCCAGTTCATGACACCAAAATCAGTAACAAGGCATTCAAAGTTTACTTCAATTCAGTACAATACACATGGTGCTCACCCCAGGCAAAACTTCTTCCCCAGCTTTCTGCAGAAGACGTTCCATCTGTTCAACCTATGAATGCAGAGTGCATCAAACTTTGGACATAAGGAGAAATGAAAGAGAAAAAGAAGGATAAGTTCAAGGAAGAGCAAAATATCAAACCTCATGGCGTGGAATCCTCGTCTTAATATCATTGAAATATTTTAACCCTAATTTCTGAGAATGTGTTAATGAATCTTCATTCTTCAAATCATCTAGTGTACGGTGTCCTTTCTCATATAATTTCTGTGCGGTTGCTGGACCAATACCCCAAACTTCCCCAAACAAACTGATTGTCCTTACCTGCAAATTATTAACAATTTAACTACAGCATTAGTGGATAATCCACATAATTTTCTGTCAGATGGATGCATTTCTTTTCCTGTTCTTCCCAGCAAACTATGCTTTGAGAGGAGCCACCAAGGTATTTACATGCAAAACTATATTTTCTTTTTAAAACCAACAGCAATACCGCTGAAAGCAATCAGAAAAGAGGAAAAATATAAGGAACCATAATGCTGAATGAAAGTTTGTAAGAAGATAACACAAACGAAGATAAATTAAGAAGCATTAGACACCCAATTATGCTTAAACAGAAGCTTCAGTTAAAATAATGATAATAATATTAAAATTCCAAATTCTAAAAAAAGAAAAGAATTATTTCCCTTTGAATTACGCATAAATGAAGAAGTGGCAGTAGATAAGAAGAGTATAAATCTGAATTTGATTCACTGCACAGAACAAATTGGTCAACCTTATGTTGCTGAGAATCATTGCATTACCTTTTCATCCTTTTCAAAGTGCTCCAACTTTGATAATTTTCCAGTAGTTATGATCTCCTGAATCTGCATGCAAGAAATGTTGAAGAACGCCAATCATTTAAAGAAATGCTGAACACTTTTGACTTTAATCTTATAGTTGCTCACTGACATGGTCCTGCATTGACTTTCCAATCCCTGGCAGGCCTTTAACCTGATCTGCACTTTCAATTTTAAATGGTAACTTCTCAACAACTGGAATAGCCTTGTGATAGCTAAATGATCTCCAATCCTCACCCAGTGCTTCTCATATAAAAACCACGCAACAAAGTACTTATAAGAAAACAGTGATAGGAAAAGAAATCCTCTCTTTGTGAAATAGATTTAATAGAAAACGTTTACAGATAGTAAAATCAAGCCTCACCCCTATATATGTTGATAAGCTTTCCAAATATCTCAGTGATATTCTTGTTTAAATCAGGTGGATTGTACAGCAGGGATGGCTAAAAAACATTACCCTGATTAGTTAAAAAAAAAAAAAAAATTGCATGGAAATAACTATAAGTTTATATCAAACATGATAAAATTGAGTAGCAAACATTACTGACAAAATAAAACAAATTTCCAGCATGAAGTAATCTTTACTGTTCATTACTAAATCTTACATCCGTAATATGATGACTGGAGAAATCCGGACTGGCACTTGCAGTGCTCAGGGTGTTAGTCAAACTTTCAGAATTAATGGGACTATTTGGTGCCTCAGATAGAGGATTGGTTTCCACATCTCTCTTGCTTTCTGCTTTGAAGTGTTCCATGTCCTCAGTAGAGGATTTGATCTTTTTCCGATAAGATGATTCACCATCACTTGAAGTATTTCCATTTCCTTGTGTTTGACTCAAGACCCTGTCTGCTATATTCTCTCCTTCTGAATCCAGTTTTATGGGATACAAATCCTCAGAGACCTTTTCCCCTAATCTCAAGCTGTCCTCCAGCCATTGATAACGGATAACACTCTGCAAACAAGTTATTATTTATGATAGCATTCTAAACTTGCCACAACTTAAATTGCAAGAAAATTCGAACAGAAAGAAATTAGCAAAGTGAATGTATGTTTCTAGGTGCTTTCACAAAGTGTTGTAAGAAAAATTACTTTTAGGAGAGCAAAGAAAATGATAGGTGATTGATCCAAATTCCACAATTACTCTTTAGAACTCTCAAAAAAAGGCTCTTAGGCATATTCCAAATAAACATAGACACTGAAAAATATGAAACAATAAAACAGAGCAAAATTTTGACAGTTATGGAATAACTGCATCACAATGAGAAATAGTGGGAGACAAAGAATAGAAACTGACTCCTTTGAAGCGTGAGAGGTGTTGTCCACTGACTTGTTGAAGAAGCGCTTCTAAATCCATCGCTAAAACATGCGTGACTTTCCTGGATAGCTTTTCCTCAACAGTAGCCCCCATTTGCACCAGCTTCTGCCTCCAAATCTTAATCGCCCAAAGGCCACACCCATTAAAAACAAACATTTTGTCGGTAAAGAAATATAGTTACCCATAAGCACGGATTATGAAATAACAAACGGCGATTAAAACCTGTAATCGACGATTAAAACCTGTAATCGACGGTTTTGAACTCCGTTTTCGACTAAGAAAACGTGCATTCCGGCGAATATACCGTTCGGGTCAAGAGCTGGAGTTGGTTTTCTGGTTGTCTTTGGCGCCATTGAACCTCTTCATCTTCTTCATGAAGCTCTTGAGCACATAATAGTAAAACCCGTGGCCCATGAGGGTCCACTTAAAAAGAGACAGAGTATTGACACGTGTAATCAGATGCTTAGCGTTGAGCAAGTGCAATTATATTAAAAGGAAAAAAAGTTAAATAACCGTGTTTTTATGCTTAAGGCACGGGCCGATGCTGGATGGGCTTAAAAAGTCAGACATAGAACCACGTTACATCTAAACGACAGACCGTTTTGGTCCTTTTGGAAACCGGATTCCAAATCCACCACCAAAATCAGCACACTGCACTAAGAGTTAACTTGTGATTAGAGCCTTAAACCCTAAACCCCAAACACCATCCTACTCCTCTTGCTCTTCTGGCGATACGCGGAAGCCCATACACAAACAAAGCAAATGATTCTCCATCGTTCATCTTCAATATTCCATTTTTATAAACTATCAACTCCGCCCAAACTCCTTTCCAAATTCAACGCCTCTTCTTCATGTCTCTCCAACTCTGCTCCATCCTCATTTTATCCGCTCCGCGTCCGCTTTTTATGCCTCAACCAATCGAAAGGCAGACCGTTCAGGAGATTCGCGACTGCCGCTGCTGTCGTATCGGATAAAAATGGATCAAGCGATACGTTCTTTGCCGGCGATAATATCACGTGGAAGTCTCTAGGCTTATCCGATCGCCTCACTCGTGCTCTCGAAAATTCCAGCTTCGGCAGACCCTCTATTGTTCAGGTTCCCTAATTCACTGTTGTTATTTCTAAAGGAAACCTCAAGTAATAATGTAAAAAAAAAAAATTAATGTTGGATAGTGGAAAATTTCCATTTGCAGGCTGCTTCCATAGGACCTGTTCTTTCAGGAAAAGATGTTGTGATTGCGGCAGAGACTGGTAGCGGTAAAACACATAGCTACCTCATCCCTCTGATTGAAAAGCTGTGCGATTTGGAGAATCCCAATTGTGATAAACAGCTGACTTCTCCCGCTGGACCTTCTCTAGTTCTTTGTCCAAATGTATTACTTTGTGAACAAGTGGTTCGAATGGCTAATGCTCTTTCTGCGGATAATGGCGAACCACTTGTACGAGCTGTAGCTGTCTGTGGGGGACAGGTTCTAATGCTCTAATCTTTCTTGATATTGATACAACTTTTACATATTGGTATGGCTATGCATGATTCAGGGTGTTTTTAGTATTTGTTAGAACTTGAGATTCACAAATAAGAAACTTCCTCTGCAGGGATGGCCAATTGGTAAATCTGATATTATTGTGTCAACACCAGCAGCTCTTTTGAATAATATAGACCCGAAAAGAAGCCGTCGCATGGCATTTGTTCGTGGTGTAAAATATGTGGTCTGTTTACTCTCTTCCAGCCTTGTTGTTCATTTTGATTAACTGATAAATCACATAAGTGTAATTGATTTGTTGCTTTACAATAACTGTCAGGTGTTCGATGAAGCTGATATGCTTTTGTGTGGGAGCTTCCAGAACCAAGTTATCCGTCTCATTAATATGTTCCGTTTTGATGAAAAACAACTCTCTCGAATGAATGAATCTGAAGTTGAGAAGCCTTTGGAAATGGATTATAGTTCCTTGGCACAGCCTGACTTGCAGGATGAAGAGAACCTCCAAGATGAATATATCTCTGACGAGGAAAATTTTGAGGGTGATGCTAATGTTGAGGACTTAACTGAGGAAACTAAATCTGGGTCCATTAAGAAAAAAGATTGGAGGAGGGTAAGAAAAAATTATCAGCGCAGTAAACAGTACATCTTTGTTGCAGCAACCCTTCCAATTAATGGAAAGAAGACCCCTGGGGCTGTGTTGAAACAGATGTTCCCTGATGCCAATTGGATTAGTGGAAACTACCTCCATTTTCACAACCCCAGGTGCTATTTTCAGTTGTTTTATTTAGTTATATTATGATATATTAGTTTTCTTCTTTCGATTTGTCAGTGTCTTTCTTTCGCTGAATGATGTATAAACATAACCATGGAATGCTTACTGTCACTTGCAGGATATACCTTAATTCAAAGTTTATCTGCTTTGTGAATTCAAATGGCAGATTTAAAATTGTTGTTTAATTTGTATCATATACTTTATTTGATTTGTGTTTGTTCCATTTGTTTTTGCATGTTTGGTCTTGCTGGTAATTTTTTATTTCTTTTCATTCAGGTTGAAGGAGAAGTGGATTGAGGTTACAGTTGATACACAGGTGGATGCTCTCATAGAGGCTGTCAAAGAATGTCTGGAATTTGGTGCTGAAACAAATCGAACTATGGTGTTTGCAAACACTGTTGATGCGGTTTATGCAGTAACTAAGATTTTGAAAACAGCTGGGATTGAATGTTACTGTTATCATAAGGACCTTTCCTTGGAGGAACGTGCTAAGACATTAGTTAATTTCCAAGAGAAAGGTGGAGTGTTTGTGTGCACTGATGCTGCTGCACGTGGTATTGACATTCCAAATGTTTCACATGTTATTCAGGTGCTTGCCTTCTAAATAGTGTAGAAAAAGTGCTGTTTTTCATGCATGATGCAAAGAGTTTGTTCAAGTAAACCGGTTTTTTTTTTTTTGGTTAACTCGTTATTATCCTATCCTGCAAGGTTGACATCTGTGGATGGCCTGACTGTTAGCTTCTGCTGGGGGCAGTAATAGATTATTATCTTGAATGCTAATTTCTTATAGAAGCAACATTTAATGCACTTCACTATCATCAAATCAGTTCTCTTAGCAATCTCTTCTCTTGTAAGATGTTTGATCTCTGACATTATAACATCCTGGAACTTCTTTGAGAATCAGTTTTCTACATTGTATTCAGAAACCTCTGTTCCCACAAAATCTAAAATTTTAAGGGAGCTAAAAGAATGATTTGATTTGTTCCAGGCGGACTTTGCCACTTCTGCGGTGGACTTTTTGCATAGGGTTGGTCGCACAGCTCGAGCTGGTCAATATGGACTTGTCACTAGCCTTTATACTGAATCCAACCGGGATCTTGTTGACACAATTCGTCGAGCAGCAAAACTGGGCCAGCCTGTGGTAAATATCAAATCTTGCTGTTACAAGTTGCCTTAATATATGGTTTTTGGTGCTTACAAAGCCTTGTTGAAAGCTTCCCACCCCACCCCCACACCACCCCCCCCCCACAAAAAAAAAAAGCCTTGTAGAAAGAAATAAATATGTTTTTCTGCTAACAATCTTACTTCTAAAGTGGTATAGGCTACAAAACTTTAGTCCAAATCATCATTTGACAAATTATTTATCATAAATTAGTACTATAATGGGATAATCTAAGCAATAAGCATATGCATCCTTTATTCACCAGCAACTTCTTTAGTGATGCCTAAATTGTATTTTTGGTACAGGAAACAGCATTTAGCAGGAAAAGAAGCTTCCGAAACAAGCTTAAGAAGAGAGGTGAAGAATTAATTCTCTGCCAAGGTTTAAATGTTTCAACCCAAAAAATAAAAAAATTAAAATTAAAATTAAAATAGCACTGCAGCAAAAACATAGTGGTGAGCTAGAATTTCTTTTGGATTCTAGCTAGTATTATATTCATTTTTAAATTGAGTGCACTCATACAGATAAGTCATGATAAAAATTTGGGAACTAATATGTAAACATCATAATCTTAGCAGGTTCCATCAAAGATGGAGAGACATCAACTGCAGAACTCAACAGGGTTTGAGGAACTTGGTATGTCAAGGACTATTGATATTTCCTTTTCTTTCTTAATAATTTATATGTAAATTACTTACCCTAGCATTCCTCTTAATTGGTGCTGGAAACTCAAATGGCATATAGCCATATACATGTTAGAAATCGAATGAGAGAGTCCCAAACTGTTGCCTTTTCTTTCGTCTTATATCCACCCCGTAAACTTCCAACCATTTTGTGCCAGCGTCAGTCTATTTCATCACACGTTTCCACATCAATGTATCATTGCCGAAACCCGACACTGTAATTTGGGTGGTCAATTGCTCAAGGTGAGGCAATCCTAGGTTATCATTATGTCATGAGCGGTTTCCAGAACGTTTGGGTCGTGTTTGAACGAACTACATCCTCAAGTTCTCTTGAAAGGGGCCAGGCTTGGGTCGAGAAGCAAATAATTGTGGGCAGAATTAGCCGTTGAATTGCTCAGATGAAGACAAACAGCTGCTGAGAACAGAGAATATAGCATTATGTGGTCTTTCTTTTGTACATCTCGCCGTAGCAGGGCCACTCGATTTTAATACAATTTTGTATTGTTGGCCCACAACCCCACAACCCACCCCCCCCCCCCCCCCCCCTTTCTCCCTCTCCTCAAATGTTCGATATCCATAGATTTTTTTTTTTTTCACATGGAATTTTTAAAATTTGACTTTAAGGTTTAAACTATTCCCACCTTCCCCAACCATTCCCACCTTCCCCAACCACCCCCCCCCAAAACAAAAAGAAAACGGTAATTGTCTTAGTATGTAATAAGGGGCTATTGTCTCACATCAAAATCTTATTCGATTCTTATTCTTAATGGTCCATCATCACGTCAAATGTGTCTCAAAGATAGGCCGAAGTTATCTATCCAAAAGCGGGTCATGTACTTGGCTGTTTCACATTTCAACTTAGAAACCACAAATGCCCAAACACTATCTAAGTAATAAGGGGTCATCTGCAGTACATGCATGTATTGCATATATGTAAAAAAAAAATAGATTAATAAATATAAAATATCTATTATTAAACATGAAACATCTATTATTAAATTTGATATAAAAAATTATTAAATTTAAAATTTAAAACCATTAACTTTAATTTTAAATTTAATAATATGTATTTCGTATTTAATAATAAATATTTTATATTTATTAATTTTTTTTTTCATGTATGTAGCTTTAAGCAAAGTAATAATGATAGCAATTAATAGTTTGTCGGTTATCAAGTCTCGAATGAAAAAGGAGACATGTTCCAAGGCGTCTGAGATTTTTTATTTTTTTCAAGCTCGGCGATCAGCATGGACAGAAAGTGGATCCCTTAATTTATCGCGGAGTTTGACGGAGACATCTCTTACCAACTGGCATCCATGCCCATACCTAGACTGAAACTAGGCTTGTACACAATTGTCGTTCTGAGTGCTTTCGTTTTCCGTTGCTAGAACACATCAAAGCGTTGACAAAATCACAAATATTCTGGTCAGAACTCCCTCCTTCGGTTATAGCTTTCTCTGACAACTTCTTCCATTCACTAGCATTCTTCTTAATCATTTGGCTTCTATCTCCTTCCATAACTTCCTTGAAGCACTTGAGGATCTCTTCTTTCCTCACGATCCCTTTTTCATCTTCCTTAGCTCTAACCCCGACTCGCCAAACCTCCTCAATGTACTTGGCATCAGTCAATTGATCAGTCCATTGCGGCACGCCAATCATGGGAACCCCAAGGCTTAGACCTTCTAGCGTTGAGTTCCACCCACAATGAGTCACAAAGCATCCTATAGCTGGATGCTCGAGCACTTCTAGCTGGTTGCACCAAGTCACAACCAGACCCTTTTGTTTTGTTGAGTCCATGAACCAGTATGGTAACTTCTCTTGCTGGGCCTCTCTAACAACCCAAAGGAAATGCAAACTGCTTTCTTTCAATCCCAATGCAATCTCTTCCATTTGTTCAGCTGTCAGTGACACCATGCTTCCAAAGGAGATGTAAACAACCGACTGTTGCGGCTTTGTTTCTAGCCATTCGCTGCATTCTTCACTGAGTGGCTTCCATAGACTGGATCCATATCCACGATCCCCCTTGATCCTGCCATCTAAGTAGGCTGATGGAACCATCGGACCTATCAGCTTCCCTGGCCATAGCTTTGATATGCTTCTTGCCTCCTTTTGTAAATCATATAATAACCAAATTAAAACCAGTAATTATTAGCACCACCGCATAATATATAACAATAATCATAATAATACGTTACGTGCTGAATTAACTAAGGAACAGTACTTATACCTCGCCTTCTAATTCTTGAAAGGTGTTTCCAAATATCCAATCAGCCTTGTCCAAGTTGGAATACTGAGAGAGTTTCATAGCTAAGTAGGCAGGGTAACTTTCAGGAAACTTAACAAAAGTTGGCAAGTCAATGAAGTTCAATGGAGGCAGGCCAGGGATCGACAAGGGCGTGTCTTCAAGCTTCACGGGCAGTGTAAGCAATCCATGATGTATGCGACAAAATATGTTGCACACAGCGGCTGAATTAGTGAAAAATGCTGCTCCGTACAAGCCATATTCCTTGGCCACATCAAGAGCCCATGGCAAAAACGAATCATACACAACACAGTTAACGGGAAAGCTGGAGTTTTTGTACTTTTCGATGAGCTCAGAGAGAGTTCTTGAGCCGTTGGCCTGAAATGACTTAAGGTACAAGTCCTCGTTTTTGGCTTGAGCAAAGCCACCTTCATCGAACCCATCGGAAATTGGCTCGACACCAACGTGCGGGGCACATATGGACTTGGCAGTGTAATGGGTTGTGGCTAATGTAGCCTTAACGCCTTTAGAGGCTAAACGTTTTGCAAATTGAAGGAGAGGATTTATGTGGCCTTGGCTTGGATATGGGAGAAGCACCACGTGCCTTCTACTCTCCTTCATGGCTTCGGGCTTTGAGTTTCTTATGGCCGGGGTCCCTTATTTATAATTAAACTGAAACAATTCCACGTCATCACGCGCCGTCGATCGTTGCGTAACTTTCGGATTCATTCGACGTCAAAAAGATGAAACCATTTTTCAGAATAAGTAACCATTAATCCGTGTAAATTAGGAAATGAAAACGACGGAATAATGCCTAACATATTAATTACCAATATATAAAATAAAGTGGTAACAAGAAATCGGTAAATGTAAAATCAATATATATATATATATATATATATATATATATATATGTATGTATGTGCACATGTTTAAGTTTCAAGTTGTTGTAAATAATCAAAGTTTTGGTCACCAAACAATAATTTTGAGCCACGTTTTTGCGAGAGATTTCCATGTCTATGAAAAAGGATTGCCATTGCCCAATAGCATTAAAGTGTATAACCTTATGGAGAAGAAATTGGACCCCACATAACGTGTGACGTCATTCATATTACATAATAAATGGCACAACTTCCCTCGAATTAATTGTCGACGCACCTCACGACGTAAACACTTTTGTCCCTGTGCGACAATGGTGACGAGTAGAAGACTCTAGAGATCCGGACTCGCATGCTGATGCCTTTCCTGCTGCTGAATAATTGCGTCTGGGAAAATGATCCGTTGCCCTACCGAGGGACTAACGAACGACACACCGCGCATGGTTTGTGGGACAATCCTAATAATAATGGTCTTGCAATTGATACTCAACTAGAATTTGTTCATTCGGCCACTATTTCATCATTTATTTTTTGCTGAACAGGCTTCGCAAAAAGCTAAAATATAATAGTAATAAAGAAGCGGGCCAACATCATTACTGTCAATGAACGCTCTTCTTTCATCGCGGGCCTTCAATTCGTGTTACGTCTACGAAGTAGAGAAAGCGTCATCCACGAATGCCACTTCAACATCGTTACAGTACTCATCACTGCACCATTTCTATTTTGTTATGTATTCGTTAATCCACTTTAAAATTCGAACAAATTTTCTGTAATTTTTTTTTTAAATCTGGTATCAATTAACTATTTTTACACTAACATCATTAAATAATTTAAATAAAATAACAATTTTACCCCTAAATAAATTAAAAAATCATTTTCCCCCATAAAAATTTTAAACAATAAAAAAATTATAATTATAAAAATACTCCTAAATTTAATAAAAAAAATAAATCCCAAAATTTAGCAATTAAGACCCTCAAATCTGAAAATCTAACTTTAAAGATATACAATCTCTAAATCAGCAGGCAGCAAAAACGTCCAGACATTGTCTTTTCAGAAGAAATGAAAGCATCAACTCCAAATCCGAAAACTGACGACGATCACCATATAAAACCTTTAACAGTAACTTAAAATCATAAATTCAACTTGAAGCACGTGAAACCATACATACCAAATTGAATCACTATCCAAAATATGGCTTATAAGCCATCCAAAATATATGCAGAATGTAAATAGGATTGAAAAAAAAAACTACTAAACGGGATTTTAAAAAAAATTACTACTGAATATGCAGAATGTAACTATGTAAGCATACTAGTATATGATTCTAACTTGAGAAATCGCACTCATAATCAATAACATCAATATAATTTCAAAAAACCTTGAACTAATTTAGCCCATTTCACAGAAAACCCGAAATAAATATCTCGGATTTGTACTATTAGCGAAATAATATCATACAACCATAATCCAAGCAATTATTTATGTATATATAATTTACACTTCTACGACTTAAAACCAACTTAATAGTATCATTTTAACAAAACCCCTCCCCCCCCCAAAAAAAAAACTTCGTAATCTAAGGTTTCTGGAAATAAACAAAACAAAGCATTTTTATAACATAGATCAAATAAACAACATTTTAATACAAAAAATCACTCAAAAGTCATAATTATTTTATGCATTTGACCTGGAACCGAATAAACCCCAAAATATGCCACGACTTCCTCACATCGAACTAATACTCCATTGGCGCTTCACTTCGACTTGTTTACATGAAATGCTTCTTGACGATAAGGATAAATGCTTCTAAAACGATAAACTTACCCTTTTGATATTAGTAAATTTTTTACTTTGTTAATGTAAAAGTGACTAATTGATAAATAGCACTGGCATAAAAGAAAATATGAATCAAAAAGTTTGACATAATGACAATAAAAATAATGTTATACATATTCAAGATTGTGGCGTTAATTGAAAAATTTTAAATAATTTTTTTTATTAATACTATAATTTAGGCTTGACTATTATATCTTATCCTATGTATTGTATTTAATTCTGAGGTAATCTTGTGTTTATGCCCCGCAACATTGTACTATTGACTATTATTAATCCTTTAATGAAAGGCAAATTGTCCTCTGAAAAGTAAGACTAACATTATACTATAACTTAAAGAAATATAGCACGATCACTTCGATAGAATCTTACATGATTTTTGTGGCAATTGCGTTCGGCTCTTTATCACTTGACTAAGGAAATGAAAAAGACAGGTGATGATGACTTGATGAGTAATAAAAAGAGCAATAGCATAGGAGGTACCAGCTCTAACTCTCAGGCTCAGCTACTGGTTGATCTACGCCTAGCTAGGGAATCGTATTAATGGAGAGAGATGTGGGTACATATAACCCCACAAAATTTAGTGACCTTGAGCTGTGGTCCAGTTCCAGTCACAGTAGTGTAGAACAGGTTATTTAATTTGATGTGAATGGTCTGGAAAGAGGCAATGAACATGCATCATCCCTTTGTTTATGCTTTTCAATGGGCTTGGGAATGAAGAAGAAATGCAGGACAAGACACACAATAAGGGTCAAAACCAAAGCCTAATTATAAATGATGATCATGATCCATGAGGGTACAGTACAGGAGATGTTAAGGAACAAGTAATTAAAAGAGACACAAACGGAATAACACTGAAGGAGTGTAGCCACAATCACGGCTTTATTATTCACATATGAAGGTACCGACAATTTGCATTACATTAGGCCATATTTATAGCCAAACATCAAGCGGTGTCGGTAGGATGTGATGCAAGCGGTGTGTATAGCTAAAAATCACACGGTCCACAATTTTCGCTTGCATGTGATAAGCTTGTGCAGACTTTGTGTGATTCACGAGATAACACTAATTTTGGTGGATAGTCGATTTATAATATTTCACAACATATATATATATATATATATAGACACACACATAGTGATTTTTTAATAAGAGATTACATACCTTGGTTAAAGTGTGGATTTCAAGTGGAACTATTGAATTTAACTCAAATGACTCATAAAATCTACATTTGGTGGACTCTACAATGTTTACATTTTAATATTAAAATGATAAGGGATTCAACTAGATCAATTGAGGTCCATACTCTAAAGTGGGAGATATCTTTAGACATATGTATGTATGTATGTATGTATGTATGTATGTATGTGTGTGTGTATACATATTCATGTATTTCAATCTAGGATTCTAAATTTGTTAAAGTTTGAGAAAAATATTAAACCATGTGGTTTAACGGTATAATATACGTACTTACCGCAATATGATGCAACTCTATTCCTCTTGAAACAAATGGATTAAAACCTCTATGTGTGTGTGCGTACACAAACAATTAGAAATGTTTTAATCTAGAATTCTAGATTTGTTAAAATTTGAAAAAATTATTAAATTGTTTGACTTAATAGTATAATAATTGTGAAAGCTATTAAATTACATGATTTAATATTGTAATAGTTTTATACACCTTTGTATGTGTGTGTATGCGCACAAACAATTAGAAATAGTCCAATCTAGAATCCTGAATTTGTTAAAGTGTAAAAAAACTATTAAATTACTTGATTTAATAGTATAATAACCTTAAAAATTATTAAATTATATGGTTTGATAATGTAATAGTTTTATACTATTAAACCGTATGATTTAATAGCTTTTCAAACTTTAATAAAATTTAAGATTCTACTAAATTTTATATATATATATATAGCAATACTCAGGACCTTAGACAGATCCACACTTATATATATAATACATTTTTTTATCTGTTAGTATAATAAAATATGTGTTTTTGCCTTTTGCTAGCATCCTGACTTTAATATAATAAAACAAAGATGCCCTACACACACACATGAATTTGTTAAAATCGTAAAAAGTGAGCCCTGTGACCAATGATAATCACTAAACGTGAACATCAAAATGCACCTAAGTTTTGTGTTTTATTTCTTTAAGCCAAACCAAATACGGCATCCACTATTTATTTAGGCTAGCCTATTAAAATTAATTTTAATACATTATATTTATCACAAACAATCAATTTAATTTAATTTTATAGTTATAATTTTTTAACGTAACAGAAAATATAATTTAAGAGTTACAATATCACAATATAAAAAATTGCCTAATTCTGGACCTAAAGCAATCCTGCTTCAGTCTTTGTATTAGTTGCCTCGTTACCACTTAATACATGTTTTATTTTGTTTTTATTGTCAGTTAATTTGATATTAATTTATGTAGAGTGTTAGAATTTATTATAGTCAGGTCTTGTTACGTAATTGGTTAAATAGGAGGCAAAGTTTGTCACAACGTGATATATGATATATATATATATATGTGTGTGTGTGTGTGTACATATTTGTGTGCGCGCGAGCGCGCATATACCTGGATAAGCTTCATGAACATGTAGGTGATGAGACTCATCTCAATGTTTATCATCTATGGTTTCACGCATCGGCAAACACATAGAGAACTAAATTTAAATACCTTGCTAGCCAGTAGCTTCAACTTCATTAATTTATAAATAAATACAATAACACTTGCACAGGACCACTTTCTTCTCTTACATTCTAAATATACATACATAGTTAAACACAAACAGAAACTCCCACACGAACTTGAAAACACATCATTCTATCAACAAAACAAACACTGCTAAGAAACAACTTATTAATTTAGCTTTAGCTTGATACGTATTAATGAAGCTTCCTTCAACTTCATTAATTGCACATATAATTAATTAAGGGCATTTGGTCCTGTTGCCATGAGTAGTCATGTCAGTATAGCATCTCCCACACATCTCTCTGTTCCCTGAGGTTCCAGGAGGAACACATTTGCACCTTGCACAGCATGTCCCGCAAGCTCTCGTGCACACGTTCGGCCTCGAGTGTAAGCTGCATCTTACCCTGCACAACCCTCCACAATCTGCTACAACATAAGCTTATCAGCTCATCAACAGTGATCCCATATATAAAACAAAGGTTCAATTTCTTTTTTTTTTTTAAAAAAAAAAAAGAAGCTGTGTACCAACGGATGTCAAAAGCCTTCTATTAGCGCCTCTGACCTCCTGGCCCCGCTGGGTGTCTTGATTTTCAATCTTGGCATCAGATGAAGCCTGCGGGCAAAGTAAGTAGGATGTTAATTACGAAACGAACCAAAGGGTTTCGTGCAAATGCAGAAACTATTTTTACGATAAACAAATCATTAAGTTATTTCTCAATTAATTTCAAGAGCATGCAACATGAGATAGTTTGTTCGCTTCACTTACCTGTGCTATGCAGAAGAGCACAATCGCCGCTAGAAGAAATAAGCGAGACGCCATGTTTGAGAATTGTATCAGCTCTATCAGACCTCAGAAGCAGTGAGTTTCTCTGTATTGCTCGTATTACCTTGCTTTTTTTTTTTTTTTTGTTTAAAATAAACTCAGAAGTACAGAACTTACTAAGCCTGCAGTTTTTGCCAGAATTGGCACTTACTAGCTAGGGTCTAAACGCCATGGATGACTATTTATTTATTTATAGCCGTTTCTTTCCATTGCGAGCTGCCGCTGCGAATGCAATTACCAAGTACCCAACTACTACTGCAATTATTTACACGCCCGGGAGGCAATCATATTTATTGCACACAGTCCATTACAATTTTTTTTTTTATTAACAGAAAAACATTTTGGTGTATATCAATATCTCTGCATCCCATTGCATAAAAAAAGAATATATATATATATATATATCCTATCAAATATATATTTTTTTAATACAGTCCATGCATGTCTGTAAATCCGTGTTTTTTTTTTTTTGTATATATTAATATTACAATCAGAAATTCGATTTAAATGACAAAAGAGAATTGTGTATCATGCAAATACATATACAGAAGATATCACGGCTAAACCTTTTTTGAAAGAAAGAAAAATGGTAATGGATGACAGGGCCGAGCATCGCCCTCCCTGGAATAAGGGCATGTCTCCATCTGTAATATAAGCAGAGACGGAGAGACAAGAAGATGATTCTTATCCAATATCCAAATTCCGAATAAATACCTAACTGTACTTCATATTTTTTAAAAAATTAATGTCGCCACCGCCACCGAAAGTGTAGCAGCAGCTTAAACATTAAACGTAACATTAAAATGTCGTTTTGTGATCAAGAAATTAATTAGTTTCTGGCTGATGAGCTAGCTTATAACAGAAAAAGCAAAGAAATGAATTATCCAATCTACCTATCTATTTCCTTCCTTAACGTAATTTTGGTCGGAATCAAGATTTTAGCTTGGGATTGTTGTTGAAAGTGTTCTTAAAAATTTTATTTGGAGTTGCCAAAATATAAAGTTAAAAGTTTCCTTAAAAATTTGAAGTGTTACCTTGCACTTCATAAAATTTTTATACCAACTTATATATAGTTCTGCTTCTGAACTTCTGAAACGTAATACAGAAGAACTTCTTTAAATTAATACTCAATAAATTAATAATTTTTATTATATCATAAATTTTTTTGATTTTGACTTACGTTAATGGAATAAATTAATAATTTTGATAAATAATAAGATAGTTCTTTTTAAAAAAAAAAAATCGTATATAACTTTGTGTTCCTATTCAAATCATAAATTAATAATTTACTGAAATTACAAATGTAGTTGACTATAATATTTTAATTACATAAAATATGACTCTATAGTTATTTGTTCATATAAAATATGACTCTATTGTTACTTATTTTTTCCTTAAAATTTAAATCTAATTAGATCTCATCTATTATTTTTCTTATTGCATCTAGAAGCTCTCTTCTCAAATTGTAAAAAAAAAATTATGAAGTGTTGTTGATATATGTTAATTGAATTGTAAATAACTATGTGAATTAATTAATTATTAATTCACTGATTAATTAATAAATTATTAATTTATCGATAATCTAATTTCTCTTTTAATTAATAGATTTTATACAATCCTAAACCTATTAATTTATAAAGGTTGTATTGTACATTCTTATCTAGGGATCATTCTATATTGTAGTAACTAAAATCACGGTATCAATACCGTAATTTAACATAAAAACTTGTAAATCAATATTAAGTATAAAACAAAACATAAATTATATAAATAGAACATAAGACTTGTAAATGAAAAGTAAAACAAGTAAATTAACATAGAAGTAGTAAATTAGTGTAATACTAGTAAACAAAATAAAAACTTATCGACGTAACATAAAACTTATAAAATTAATATTAAGCGTAAAATAAAACATTAGACTTGTAAAATGGAGGGAAAAACAAGTAAAACAACATAAGAGTGGTAAATTGATGTATTATTAGTAAATAAAATAAAAACTTATAGATGTAATATAAAATTTGTAAATCAACATTAAGTACAAAATAAAAAATAAATTAAATAAAATATAAGATTTGTAAATAGAATGTAAAACAAGTAAATTAACATAGGAGTGGTAAAATGATGTATTATTGGTAAACATATCACAAATTTATAGAAGTGATATAAAACTTGTAAATAAAATGTAAAATAAGTAAATATTATAAGAGTAATAGAAAAAAATAAAGTTTACATATAAAATAAAAACTCATTATAATAATAATTACCTTATATACGTACTATTTTTATTTTTAAATTGAATAATAATAATTTTGGGTTTATGTAATACATACGATGATATGTGTGAAATTTTATTGAGGGTAAAATTTATTCTCAAAATCAAATTTTAGAAAGTCTTTTTTCTTTTTCAAAATTTTTTATAAGATAACTGACTTTGCATCATTCTAAACCACCTTAACAACAATCCCAAATGATCTTTTGGTATAAGTAAGAAGCAAAGTTTGAAAACATATGAAATATGTAAAAATAAAATTAGATCTAATTTTGTTGATATTTTATATACATCTAGTAATATAAGAATATATTTTTATTTTGTTTCAGCTTGATCAACATCAAGAAAATTAATTTTTCTCAATTATCTTGTATGGTAAACAAATACTATGATATAAAATGAAAAAAAAAAAAGTTTATAAATGTCCTAGCATGAATATAAAACTTATGGTTAAACCAATTGAGTGAAGTTTATTTCAATGATTTTTAATACAAATTCTTTGTTTTAATTGATGAGAAACTTTTATCTTTGCTCAAATAAATTAAATAGGTAAACTATTTTTTAAATTAGAGTTCAATGTTGATTTACAATTTTTATATTATTTTTACACGTGTTTGTCTTGCTTGTAATTTTAAAGTAGTAGTTTACCACTCTTATATTAATTTATTTATTTTATCTTTAATTTACTAATCTTATATGTAATTTACAAAAATTTTATTTATTACAACATTGATGTCATGATTTAATCATGACATTATGAAATTTTCCTCTTATCTAGTGATAATATAATTTTGCCAAGCAAGTGACACTAAACCGAAGTGCATGTAGGTCATAAAAGACAACTTTTAATTTTAGAAGTAGATACAGACAGACAAGTCATAAGATAGTAACATCTCCTATTAGGTTAATTAACAATAACTTATAAATTTTTGATTTTTTTAAAAATATTATTACTTGTTTAATTTTTATAACTCATGTCTAATTTTTACACAATTACATCTTAATAGAAAAAGTAAGTTTTTGTCACTTTTATTTAAATAGAAAAAGATCTGACTGAAAAATAATTATTATATTTTAAATATATTTTTATTAAATATACTTATTTCTTAAACTATAAAACATAAGAGAAGGTTATTTTATAATATTTACAAGGTACAACCTTCTCACATAAACAGTACTTAACTATAGGGTCAAGTGAAACACATGGCCAAGTTCGTGAGAGAGCTGCACCTTACAGATGCCGTAAGGTAGAAAGCTCCTAAAACATAATCATCAATTCAATTTAACTTATAAAATATAAATATCAAATAACTATATTTAAAATATTATTTATTTATAAAATTAAATAAAATATCGCTTATATTATAATATTTAAAAAAGAATATACATATCATTGAAACACACATATTCAAATCCATCCAAACTTAAAATGGTATCTATAACCCCTCCCTGTTGTACAAATTATGGCAGAAAGCCGCTAGCATTTTGTAGCGTGCACATGAGCGTGAATGAGATCAGACGTGTATCATCCATCATCCATCTCATATGCATGCCGCTAACCTACACACGTTCACCCTCAGCTCGTTGAGTCGTTGACTCGTTGCTTTGAGCACACGACATACGATGTTTCACATTTCATTTTCGAATGGTCTTTAGTTTGTTTTCCCATATTTGTTCATTGAATTTTAATTAAACAGAGTCTATATAAATAATTGGTTGAAGCTGAACAAGAAGGAGACGGAGCGAGACAGTTCCAGTCTATAGACTATAGTAAAGACTTGAAATTTAATTAAAATAAGCTTGCGAGTGTGATTCCCAACCACCCAAGCATAATTAATAAATAAATTCAGCCACCATAAGAAGAATTCTTTTGCACGGGCCAGTATCTTTCAGATGATCCAAAGCCATGCAACTTAAGATATTAGGAGTCCATAATTCATTCAAGTCACGAAATTACCGCATATTCCTCAGACAAGGGATCAATTTGCAATTGCAGTTCACAAGGCAACACCCAGCCGTGGGTTTGGGTAGAGAGGAAAGGCCACTCGTAATCTCAATTGGCATGGCGTAGCCTTTCCTATCTCCTCCTTAAACTATGCTGTCACCAACTAGCTAATTAATCAAACCCATATACATTTACCACTATGGGAAACATCAGCTTATCAATCAAACCTTGTAGGAATGAAACTTTTAAATAGAATAAATTCCAAACTTTGACAATCAAGATCCATCAGCTTATAAGCTAATGATAGAAATCCAGAATATTTAGAGCCCACCTAATTTTCAAAAACTAGTGAATATAACAATTGCACTATGCTTAACATTTCCTAGTCAAACAACATTATAGCAGACCAAGAGAATTCGATATGCAGATATATTAATCTTGAACTCTGATTGAAGAAAAATCATTTAATCAACAATGGTAAGCTAACTACAACTGCTCAATGTCAAAATTCCACATATTCCTCAGGTAATTGATGTTGGTTACACTTCTCATATCTGACTTGAGCAATGGAGTTCTTACCATTACTCGCCAGCAAAAGAATAAACAGAAAGAATACGCAGTGACTGACTATTTTCCTCCTTTACTATATGAAGGATCTTCTAGAAAAAAATGTTGACTTCCTTTTCATTCATTTCATATACAAGGTCTTTTGCATCTGTGAGAGCACTCTGCATGGTAGAAAGGTCCATTACAACATACTTATGCACCAGGAGTGAAACAGAAACTTAATTTGTTGCAGTAAAAAAGAAAAAAAAAAGTGGTATTACCTGGCCAAATTTTGTAAGAAAATTATTAGAAAGGTTAAGAGATGTGACTGCCACATCTTCATTAGCCTTGAGTGCTTGAGCTATAGCAAAAGCTCCATCGTCCTGTATACAACCCAACATGTGACAGTGCAATAATATTACTACTTTGATAACAATCAATCCGTGAAAATCGAAAAAAGGGAGAAAAAAATATATTATTAACCCTTATTTCATTAAATGCCAAATCAATTGATGTCAAAGCTTCATTGACCACTTTGAAGCTTCGAGCCAGGCACTTCGCACCCTGCAAATCATTGATGCACAACGAATAGAACAACATAAGGTTAAGAGAATAAATGCCGAATGAAAGACATAAACCAATACATCCAGAACATACTTCATCTCTAAGTCCATTTGCCCGTAAGTCCAGTATAGATACAGTATGGTTATATCTCAACATATCTGCAACAAATTCTGCACCAGTGGCTCCTATCTGCAAGATTCTTTTTTCATCACTCTAGTTTTATAAAAAAAAAATAAAGAAAAAAAAGCTCTGACGAGAAGACTCATAACGGTGGAATTACCTGACACCAACCAAGCTTAAGGGTGTTTATGTTTCCATGGAACTTCAGAACCTCTGATAAAGCCTTTGCTCCATCAGCTCCAATGGGATTATAAGCTAGGTCCAACTGAGAAAGGGAGAGTAAGAGAGAGGAATCATGTCATCATGCTCAAATTAAAATAGTAATAATAATAACAAATAAAGTAGATCAAAATGATGGTCGAGGACTCACACTTGTGATGACAGAATTATCTTTCAATACGCGGGCTATTGCACTGGCTCCCTTAGAATGTATGTTATTTCCCCCCTGCACTATTCGTCGCCATCTAAGAAATAACTCAATGCAGACCCCCAAAAGATAAGGAAAGACAGATATAGGTAATAAGAAAAACAAATTTCTCCTCACCAGGTCTATGGTTGTTATTGTCCGGTTTTGCTTCAGAGCATCTGCAATTTTTTCAGCTCCCTGATGAGTTTTCAACAATTAATATCAACAAGAGGGGCAAGTCCAAAATGTGAATCAATTAATACATAATGTATCTAGGCAGATACTACAAGTTGATTGGTTTTCTGAAAAAAGAACGCAGCAGATTAGTTTTCCTCCATCTAAATATATTCTGTCAATAACAGTTTCTCTCTATGGTTACATTTGATAATGTCCGAGTGATCTACACAAACTCTAGTAACTTTAAACCACAAATGGAGAACTTGAAAAATTTACAAGCACGGCTAACTATTAAAAATATGAATACCTCATCGCTAATGTCATTCATGTAAAGATTTATCCACAACAAGCTCTTGCAGTTCTTGATATATTCAGCAACATGAAAGGCACCTTTTGCACTAATTGAGTTGTTGCCAATGTCTAGAACTGCAAGTTTCCCTGGAACGTATAAAAACATGTCAGCTTAACTGTAATATGGTCAAATGTTTGGTAACTTAAAATGTCAATGACAGCAGTAAAATGCAAACCTTTACGAGAAGATAGACCAGACATCAATGCACGAATTCCTTCATCTCCAATGGAATTTCCATGAAGATGAAGTTCCTGAACATATAAATTAGCTATTAGTTTCATATCCCTTGAAAAGGACTATTTAGTCTTCTCTTATGTCAAGACCCAAGTCTTTTAAGCGAAAGATATCAATGCTCCACAGACAGAAGAAAGCTACCTAAACAAGAAATAGGCAGGACATAGGCACAATATTTCCAAAGCAGAGGAGGACGAAAAAAATTTTATTTTTTAAATATTCAAATTCCAACTCAAATATCATAACAAACTTACATAGGGAATGTATATTACGATTTTGCATCTTTCCCAAGAGGGATGAGGAATCATTATAGTTTCCAACTTGACTTGATAGCCAACATCGTACATTCAGACGCATCATTGATGTATAATTTAAATATCACTTCATCATTCAGCAAAATCTAAGTTTTCTGGTTTACTTTTCTTGCATAAAACTAAAACAATTAATCCAGCATAATTGAGCATCATATTTTCCAGTGAACATAATGTTAGAAAGTCCTAAACAGATTATAGACAACAGTGTGACCTATGCAAAGCTGAAAGAAGAAAGTAAACATATAAAATTGCCAAATTTAATGAGACACATACCCGCAATGATTTGTTCCCTTCAAGCCCTTTAGCTAAAGCATTAGCCCCCAGAGCACCACCATAGTTGCCACTTGAATGATAACAGAATGTTAGAAAATTTTGAAAAGCCCCACAAAGAAAAATGCAATACCAGAAAACTTTAATCTAAGGCTGCCCAATAAAAAGATATACCATAACATATCCCTATACCACAAAAAGATAAATTTCATGCTTAGGTGGATTCCACATATTAGAAAAGCTTAAAGAGAAGAGAAGAAGATAATAGACAAAAATGCACTCACTTAAGATGTAGACTTCTTATAGTGCTATTCTCAAGAAGAGCTTCAGCAAGACTGCTAAACCCCTACCCCCATTTCCAAAGACATTTCAAAACAGTATTAATATCTGAAACTTTGACAAACAGACCCATTTTAAACCTATGAAAAGAATGTTTAAGATTACTGCATACAGAATAATCAATCATATTGTTGTCAAGTTCAAGAACGCGCAAGATTGGATTCTTTTTCAGCAACTCTGCAATAGCCTTCGCACCCTGCACCAAAAAGTGATATACAATTTAGGCAAATCAATAAATCATCACCTGAAAGGCATCCTTCTCTCCTTGGAAGACCTTCAATGAACTCATGTAGGCACTGGCTTTGATGCTAAAAGTAAACTAACCTCATCCCTCAAGTCAACACTGCTAAGTTGGAGCCTCTCTATACCAGCATTGTCCACTAATATATCACACAGGCACTGCAAATATGGATTAGGACAAGTAATTGGAGCACGTTTAAACTATTGAGAAGGTTACAACTATAATGATCCAAAATGCCCAGGGAATTTGAGACTGAGATTTCCAATCATGATATAAACAAAAGAAGGATGAGAATTGCTATCTGTAATCATAAAAATCAATCTAGACTTTGAATATGAGAACCCTTACTAATATAATCAAAGTGAAAAAAATTAGCAAAGAGAAGAAGTCTGCCCAATGGAATTACAAAAGTTGCCTCTCCGCTCATAATAGCAACTCCAAACTGAAGAAATAATTTCCAGACACATAAAATATGTGCTGCAAAAGATACATCAGCGTCAATTATAAGATGGCACTAATCATGCAAGTCAACAATTCGATACACTGGTGGAACTGATGCCAATTTATGACCAAAGCAATAGACAAAGCATAAGACCAAATTGACCCTGAACTATCTTCTAACTTAAAGACCCCTATGTCATATTCCATTTGACTCACTCAACCAATGGAGATAATTAGAAAAGAATTTATAAAACATCAGCAAGCTGACTTGTACTGACCTTCACTCCTTCATCTCCAATAGGGTTACCAGAAAGATTTAGCGTCTTTAATGCAATGTTTGATTGGAGAACGCCATCAAAGGCTTTAATTCCAGCAGCAGTTATTCCATTTGCAGCAAAACTAACTTCCTCAGCAGTCTGAAACAAATTAAAACACAATCCATAAACTCAATAGGAAAGAAACCATAGCCATGGTCATCACATCACCAAACAAATATGAAACATAATGATAGATTACTCAAGAAATCCAACCTGATTGTAACCTAAGCTCTCTGCAAGAAAAAATAATCCTTCATCTCCAAAGTTGCGTCCTGTCCAAAATCTCATGTAAGCAAGCACATTTTGTTACAAGAAATGAGTTCTACACTGCATTCATGAGACTATATTTTAAAGCCTCCAGAAAATCACCATTGGATATAATATACCTGACATGTCAACAATGCCGAAAACTCTGAGTTCTTTTGCAAATTCATTGAGAGTCTGCTTTGACTCGCGGAATAACTTTGCAGTGAAGCCGGATAGCAAATTTGTGCCTGCTCCTATGGACCAATTCATCCCTTCGGCGGTAGATTTACTTGGCCTTGACGGTTTTGGCATAAGGAGTTTCTCCACCAATTTCCATAGAACTGTTAGCTGAACTTAAATTAGTACAACTACTGAGAGACGTTTTATCAAAGGAAATTGCAAATGCTTATTAATGTACGATAACAGACATGTGACAATCATTGGACAAATTAGCAAATTATTATTAAGCTAAAATTCAGTGATTAGAAAAACTTGCGTACCAAATGTAGCGGCGACGAACACGCCGGCAGGCACGACGAAAGAGGCAATCTGTTTGACCGGAGCGGTGGTCAAAGCGTTGTCACTATGAGACTGCCTATAAACTCGCCGTTGTCTCCGGCCTCCCTCCGCCCGAGCAGCAGCCGTCACAACCAAACGCTTAAGCCTGAAACACCTTCTCGTGCTACCAAACGGCAGCGCACGCGGAAACGGGGAGTCTCGCGCTCGACAGAAAGAGCGAGATAAAACAGGTTGGGCCCGAAGCGAAAGCTTGGGATGTGAGTAGAGAGAGATGGTTGAGGTCGAGCCCATGAGAGGGCTAGCGCCAAGTGTCGAAGCGAGTAAAGAAGTTGAATAAAGCCGAGCAAGAGCGAGCGATTAAGCAGCTGGCGAGTGGCGAGCTTCCGAAATAGTTCGAAGAAGAAAAACGAAACTATTGAAAGTGGTAAGGGTCTCAGAAGTCACAAGTCACGGTTACGGTAACATTAACACAACCCAACGTCATTTCAATGCTGTGGCATGGGCTGGTTTATTATGTTTGACCAAAATCTCTGGGTGGTGCTGTTGGCACCCCGTTTCTTATCTTTTAAAACCCTGCTTCTAAGAGTATCTCAAAAAAATTCTATTAATTTTTACTTTTAAAATATCTATTTACTTACTTATATAGTAAAAAAAAATAAAAAAATATATTATTCTCTAAAAATCTCTTCAAATAGAAATAATTTAATATTATTTTAGTCAAATAAATATTTTTTCAAAGAAAAAATAAATAGTAATTAAAGCATTTCTTTTCTTCTCTCCAATAAAAAGTAATAAAATCTATATTGAAGAGGAAGAAAGTAATTCTACAAAATTGAAGAAAGATAATCATTTCTTATTTAAAGAATTTTAATTAAAGTGTATTTTGAAGTCTTAAATACTAATGTGGCTTTTTCAAATAAGTAATAAATCTTATTTGAAGAGTTTTTTAGAGATGCTCTAAGGCCATTGCATTTATTAACAATATTAGGACCATCATCTAGAAAAAATTAACCAAATCTCATTGAGCTTTTAAAAGAAAAAATCAATCGGTGATTCGGTATATAATAAAAAATTAAAAGTTGAAAAAAAAAAGAAAATGCAAAGAAAATTACCGTTTAAAATAAAAAAAAAATATTAAATCAAATCAATTTTTAAAAAACTGACATTCAATTTAATTCGAGACCAAATTTTTGCCCAACCCTAATCATGAGTATCATAAATTCTAATAAAACCTAGCTTCATTCCAAACGTACCCTTATCATTAGCCATCAATGGCTCTTTCATCCTATGATTTATTTCATCCTGTTTCAAAATATAACAAGCTTGTAGAACCAACAAAATAATGTTTATATTTGACGTTTCTATGAGAGATGTAAATATTAATTCAGTTAATTTGTCATCATTGCTTCATCAAACAATAACCCAATATATACTATGTTCTCCGTCTTACAACTACAAGAACATGATTCACCCATTTAATTGTGCACTCTACAATGACAATGTTAGAAACTCAGGCAATTTATTTCAAAATTATTAAGCTTCTACATACTTGATTGCAACAATAACCAGGAAAAAGAAAAGGGTAATTTTTTGGGATCTCTCCTGAGATTTGGTGTATTAATACTTAGATAGAATGTATTGATGTAATTATATTCAAAATAATTCAAAATTAAAGCTAAAAAATGTATTGATGTCTAAGAAATATTGGTTGGTAACGCTATTAACTAGTGCTTTGTAAAAATCAGTGGACAATAGAAAATAAAAAATCTTTATGAAATGAAACTGAGCTTTCTCTTTCACATAAGCAAAACCCAACACCACTTTCATCTTTTCAAAACTGTGAAGAAACAACTCTTTTTGAAACAGAAGCAATTAGTTACAACACTGATACATGAATTTAATGCATGTGCACGCATATGTGATAACTTTTTTTGTATTTAAATATTGCCTTTAAGTCCAAGCCTCTCAAAGAAGAGGAAATTATAAAGAGATATAAGATTGTGAAATATATAAGTCTAGGAAATTTGGGATGGACAAGGGAGCTTCTTGTTGTTAGGTTCATTAAGAGAGGCTAAAAGGGTTAGGAATATTCACTTGGACTAATTTTTCCTGTTTGGGTTACCATTTTTGCTTCTTGGCTCTCGATTTTTGCTTGAATAAGGTGTTTTGCTGGTCTTGCATATTGATGAACATGTGCAAAGGGGAATCATGAACCGCAAATCATTAAAGTATCCTTATATTGTCAAAATCAAAGAGGTATGGTTGTAAATGCTAATTTTCTTCTATTGAGTGCTTAGATGTTGCATGTAATAGTAGCCAATGTTCTGTTTGCATATGCAAAGGTAATCTCTTTGCAGGTTCAGTTATCCCAACCTTGTTTCCTATTATATATGTTTTACCATATAAATTAGAAATTTTCTCTTCCAAATTCTATTGTGCGTTTATTCCTTGATAATTAATTTCAAACTAAAAGCCTATCTTAAGTTATATTTAAGAAAATGAAGTTAAACAATTTGTCAAAAATGCTACCAAGTTTATACACTAAATAGCATATGGCAGTTTGAAGTTAGTTGCTTGATGTTTCCCCTTCATTTTTAGATTATATAGGGGTTAAAGTTTCAAGGTTTTATTATTGAATAATTTACCTTCATGCTTAACTAGATACACATGCATGGTTTTTTTTTGCTTTAGCATTAAAAAGCCACAATGAGAACTAATTCAATAGGTTGAACAACCCCCTCACCTTACAAATCTGTATGCTCAAATTAATATGAACCATTGCAAATTTAGTGTGGTTATCAAAATTTTGTTTTTAGTTAGATAGCAAAATAATAATGGGTATGTACATTGTATTTTGACAAACAAGATTCTACATATGATTTTTTAGGCTACTGCTTGCAAGTCCTGCTAACTCCTACTCATCTAGCCATAGTCATGGAATACACAGCTAGAAGAGAACTATTTGAGAGAATATGCAATGCTGGCAGATTTAGGGAGGACGAGGTAAAGCATAAGGAGAACAACTCATTTAACATATTTGCTTCACAAAATATTTAATTTGTTGGCTATTCCACAGGATAATTTTCATTCTAAATTCTTTCTATATGGCATTTGAAAAGATTCTTTATGATTATAGTATATTTTCTAACAGTTTGTTAACAACTAAAATTCAATTCATATGGTATCCTTATACTGTTATTTGTTTTTACATCTTGCAAGGTTTTTCTTCCAGTAACTGATATCAAGAGTTAGTTATTACCATTTTATTTTAAGGATCTTCAATAATGCTATCGGCAACTTGAAGAAGCGAGTGTTCCTTATCCTTACTTTCATCCTTTTGCATCAAATGAGGCTATAGAGTATGAGAGGTTTTTCTTTTATCTTTTATTCCTCTGAATGTCTTTTGGTCTGTCAGTTGTTCTGTATAAGAGGTTGGGTACTCTATTATAGTTGAATATATATATTGGAATAAAATTGTAAGAATTTATTCAATATGCAGTAAAACCTCTATAAAATAATATTGTTAGGACCCAAAAAAAATTATTTTAGCAATGTTATTTTATTTATTGATAAATAAATAATATACTAATTTATCAATAAATGAATATTTATTAATTTATGAAGAGTTTTCTTGGTACGTGTCTAAAAGAAGTGTGTAAAAAGAAACAAATAAAAATAATTATTGCGATAAACATAGAATATGCTAAAATTAGTATAGAATATGCTTTGTATGCACGGCATAAGGGATGAAATCATTGAGTAGTATGCCCAATCAAGGAGGGAAATGGATGACAAATAATCCTTGAGATTTGACTTTAATAACCACAAGATTTGTGTGATACCATTACTATTTTACACATAGTACATAAAACATAAAACACAAACTTTATAAATATATAGTCCATTATTTTTAATTTTATACTAAAATTATTAGAATCATGGCTTTTCATTTGAAAGTAGTAAAAAAATCTATATTGACTAATCAGATGATTAAAGCACTGTGCGAATATAAAAATGAGTACCCCTCCTCAAGTCAAAATATTTACAATAATGGGTTTAACAAAAATTTCAACTCTCTATAAGATAGTCAACAATATCAAATGTTTTTAAAAGGTCAGCTAAATGTTTATCAAATGAGATTAAGAATAATAATGTGAAGAGGCACAAACCAGTAAAATATCTCCAGTTGGAAAAAGTATTACATGAGTGGTTTCCCTAATATCAAGAAAAGCGAATATAATTGGAGAAATGATCCAAACCAAAGTAAAAGAGTTTTTGAAGAAAATGTATGGCAACTCTCGTCAAAATTAACTTCTCAAGTGTTTGGCTTGAGTGGTTTAAGGTGAGACATAGAATTAAATTTTATCAAAGGTTTAATGAAAGTAGTTGGTAGCTATGAAGAATATTGAAACTGCTTTACCAAGTTAAAAGTTAAACTAGACCAATTTGAATGGAAAGATTTCTACAATATAGATGAAATGAGTTTATTCTATCGTTTGAAAGTAGATCACTTGCTTACTACAAAGCAATTGGAAGGACGAAAGAAGGACAAGTGGAGAATTACTATTGCTATTTATTGCAATGGTAATGGTTCTGACAAAGCACCACTCTGGATTATTGGTAAGTATGTTGATCCTGGATGCTTTAAAAGTGTAAACATTAGCAATCGTAATTGTGATTATTAAGCTAACAAGAAAACATGGATAACTGGATTACTTTTTGAAAAATTTGTTTATTATTTACATTGTTGCAATGGTAATGGTTCTAATACAGTACCACTTTGAATTATTAGTAAGTATATTAATCCTAGATGCTTTAAAAATTTAAACATGATTACTCTTAATAGTCATTATCGAGTTAACAAGAAGGCATGGATGGCTAGATTACTTTTTGAAAAAATTATTTATTGGTTTGATAAAAGAATGAATGGTATAAAAGTTTTACTTTTGTTGGACAATTGCTCAGCCCATCCAAAGGTCATTGAAGGCTTGAGTAATGTTGAATTATTTTTCTCACTCTTAATACAACATAAAAAATTCAACCGTGTGATGCTGCGATTATTTGACCACTAAAAATCCATTGTCGACGTTGTTTTTTTTAACATCTTAGAAGGCTAGGAGATAGGAGTAACAAATCGAGAAAAAATTAACATATTAAATGCTATCAATTTTATTAATTCGGACTAGAACATTGATGTTAAGACAACAACAATTGCAAATCGTTTTCGACATCATAAAATTTAGTCAGATGAAGGTGTGGCTACTGAACAATAAGTTGGTGAAAATGAAGTCATCCATGAATTAAATTTATGCTATATAAATGTGATAGATATTGAGCATCTTTTGAATTATCCTTGTGAAAATGATGCAATGATGGAATCTCCTACTAATGAAGAGATTATTTAAGTGGTAATGGGTACATCCACTGATGACGATGATAATCCAAATGACAGTTATAGTTTACCAAATGTTTCCACAAAAAAGGCTTTTCAAGCAATAATAACCTTAAATACCTACTTTTTATAGCAAGTAGCAAAGAAAAAAAATTATGTCACATGTAATACATGTTTTACAAAAAATTAAAGATGGGCCTAGTTACAAAAATACAAGAATTAAAGTTGCTAGATAAAATCCTACAAAAAGAACAATTTTTATTATTGTCCGCACGTTCTTTGTATAGAGTTTTGCTATTTATATACAAGGCAAGATACTACACATGGTAAGAATGTTTACATGGCAAGAATTCACTATTAATTATACAATGATTCCATGAGATTATTCTTCTTATATTTATAAACTTGTTGATCTCCTTCCTTGAATACAGATTCTTGCTTTGCATCCAAGATTATTACCGGACAGCTTCGGCATGATTACGATGAATTTGGTTTGAAGTCTTTTCTAACTAACCTGAGGTTAATTTAGGAACAAAGAAAAAACAAACAACTTTAAATGCATATTTTAGAAAAGAGTTGAATTGAAAAATGTAAGTTATTAAAAAAATTATTAATAATATGAATTTTATAGTTTTTTATTTTAATATATTTTTATATTTGGTCAATTATTATTTTATGTTTTCGCCGGGCCTTAAAGGATTTGAAAAAAAAATTACTATCTTATACATTGAGCGAAATTATTATTTTAGTACACTAGCCCAAGTCGGGACTAGAAGAATTTATTATTTAAGCGAGTTTATTAATTTATTGAACATTTATTTATCAAGATTTTATTGTATTGTTCATAGTGATAGCCAATAATGATAAAATAGTTATGTTTTGAATGTCTCAATAGTTTACTTGTATTGTGAAAGTTGTATACCTTCAAATTTTATGTAAATTCAAATAATTAAGTTAGTTAGTTGTATGCAGTTCATTAAACGGCTACAGGTTAGTAACTGAATTTGAATCAATCAAAAATCACATCACTTATAAGGTTGGAAAAATTCAGGTCTGGGTCCAGGTCCAAGCTTGAGCAAGGTTTTTTAAGTCCGGTTCCTGGCCGGATTTTAATTCGGGTACTTGGATTTTGTATTTTTTAATATTATAATTTTTTTTGTAATTTTATAAGTTTTAAATTTATTTTAATGAAATTTGACATGAAATTATAAACTTTAAGCATTTAAAAATTTATATTTGTATAATAGATAAGTCAAATAAATATAAATATTTAAAATAATATATATTTTATAATAATTTTTTAATAAAATTCAGGTTTTGAGCTGAGTCCCGGATTTATCAAGTGATACCCAAAACCAACCTGCCTTCATACTCGACCCACATTGCCTGAGTCCGATCTGGGTTAAGCCGGACCAACCAGGTATTTTTGTCACCCCTAATCACTTACCTAAAAGTCCTTGTTGATAATAACTGGCACTATGCAAAATACAATATGAAACACGAAAATGATAAGTTGAACTTGCATGACAAGGCCTAAAGGTGATAGTCATGCCTTGCCTTAATGTGGGTACATTCAGCGGCGTGCTTGATGGTTCAAATGCCATTGAGTTGAAGAATCAACAATACGAGACAACGGCTCTAACAGATTTATCATAATAATTCAATTTAAGCATTAGATAATGGTACTTTTAAATTCGTATTGTGATTCTAACATGAAATTTATTACTCATAGGTTCTCAAAGCTTTTTTAATAATTAATTATTTTGGTGGCAAGATTATTTTGGTCATTTCAATAGTCCACAAACGGTCAATCAAAATAGTAACTACAATTACATCAATACATTATAAGTGTTAATACACCAAATCTCCGGAGAGATCCCTAAAAATTACCTAAAAAGAAAATATTAATTCGCACAATATCCCATTTTCAAATACATACCAGCAATAAAGAATACAACGGTACGAATCATTAATTCTAAAAGAATTTTAGTGTCATGTAACAATGGTAGATTAGCCAGTTGGAATATATAATTATATTAATTAGATAAATAAAAGTTTATATACGTTTAAAAATGATATGGGTTTAAAAATTGTCTCGCAAAACAAGCACAATTAAGAAATAGAAGCAGATTAATCAGTGTTCTTTGAGTTTTCCGCACAACAATGTTTATTGAGTAATCATTGATCTCATCAGTAAATGCAATTGGTCCAATAATTTAGACGACAGCACAGCCCTGGATTAATTGCTTGGATACATATGCTCGTTCGCTTTGGTCTTATCGAACCTACATCATCCAAGCAGTACAAATACAAATCAGCAGCCAGCATTCTTTGATCCATCGATCAATCCTTACAAGTTGCAAATAAAAATGGCTTCTAGCACGAAGGCAACCGTGTTCGCGGTTTGTTTTGCTGTGTTGCCTATGGCCGCTGTCGCCATGGACCCGAATATGCCTGGTATGACTCCACCCCCCGGCCCGTCACCCTCGGATAATCTTGGAAACCTCGAATCGCCGTCGATGATGATTGGATTCCTTGCCTTCATTGTCGCTTTTCTTGGTCTTTAGAAAGCTGTTGCCGTTCTCAGACTCTCAGTGTGTTGTTTATGTTTCTCGCTTCTCTTTTCTTCAGGTTTTTTTGGTGTTGCATGTGTCGACGTTGTTTGCTTTATGTATGTTTTTTATCTTCTAGCTTTCGGTGGATATATACTTTTATCTTACTGAATAATGTCGTGAATCATGATGGTTTCTATTATTTAATCTAGCTATATACTATTAGTTTGGTTATTGATGTTTATTAACTGATAAGCCACACACCACAATCCCAATAGATATGAGATGTGCTGTATTGTGTCGTGTGAAAACACAGATGCCGCCTCATTAATTAATAATTAAAACTCCAAACTAGCTAATGCCCCATGCAGAATCAAAATGGTAAAACTACAAACAGATAATCAAATATCGGTTTTTGAATGATGCTTTGCTTGTTGAAAAAATCACAAACCAACCAGCTCCCTTCTCCGGGAATCCAAAATACTAATGATAAAGGCAGAAGTTGGTTGCCTTAAGCTTCTAGTGCTGACTAGAAAAGTATATATATGCAGTATGCTGATACATGCTTCAATTAACTTAGGTTTTCAGGATTTACAATGTAAGAATGAGCAAATGCAGCGTGAATTACAGCTCCAATGGGAAGCACATTCTCATCAATGGTAAAATAAGGACTGTGCGGAGGGTACAACGATCCAATACTCTCATTTAGCATTCCCAATAATAGAAATGATCCCGGTATTTCATCTAAGAAGAAAGCAAAATCCTCACTCCCTGTGAATATCGGAGCTAGTTTGACATTTTCTTCTCCTAATATTTCAGCCGTGACACGCCGTACATGTTGATATATTCTGACATCATTCATAGTCGGAGGAAGTGTAGGATGCTCCCTTCCTGAAAAATCAACCTCAGCAGAACACCGATGAACAGCCGCCTGCCCTTTGATAATCTTGAACAAATCAAATTAAGAAATTGTATTTGTGAATCTTGATATGATATTAATGGCTTTTAGAATTAGGGCAGTAATTAAGTCAGTACCTCTTCGATTCTTTCTCTAAGTGCATTGAAGCTCTTTTTGTTGAAAGCTCTAAAAGTTCCAGCAACTGTAGCCGAGTCTGGGATAATGTTGTATGCGCTCCCTCCATTGATCATAGCCACCGAAACCACCTGCCATGCCCGAACTTTCTTGTCAGGGGCAGGGAAAGCTCGAAATTCTGATCAAGTGTGGATGTCTAATAATTACCTGAGAATCTAATGGGTCGATTTCCCTGGAAACAATATTCTGCAAGCTAATGACTGACGATGAAACTGCCAAAATTGGATCAATGCAGTGTTGTGGGATTGCAGCATGGCCTCCTTTACCACTGATTTTGGCCTTAAAGCTCCCACAACCGGCTAGGAAATCTCCAGGCCGTGAAGCAACAACGCCAGTGGGATACCTATGCACCAAGTGCAATCCAAAAATGGCTTCTACATTTTCAAGAACACCTTCTTGAATCATATCTTTTGCACCTGTCCCTCGTTCCTCAGCTGGTTGAAATATGAGAACAACAGTGCCCTGTATCGGAACACCAAATGAAAATTAACTCGGTTCTAAAGAAAGAAGGAGAAGAAAATTCTAAAGTTATTAGCAAAATTTTGCATAAATAATTCCACCAATTACCTTCAACGTTTCACGCATTTCTTGCAGAATCTTTGCAGCACCAAGGAGCATTGCGACATGCGCATCATGGGCACAGGCATGCATTTTCCCATCTATCTTGCTCGTGTGTTCCCATTGTACCAATTCCTGCAAAGAGGCAGAACCGTTTGGCATGTGTTCAGAGTTAAGCATAAACACAACCCCTTAAAAACATATGCTTATTTTAACTTAAAAATTTTGATCAATTTATATTAAAAAGCACAACAACTTAATTAATTAATTATCTGGTAAAAATCCGATCAAATTAACAAGGAATTACCCAATAGCAGTTATGCTTTAACTAGATGAAAATAAAATTTACTTTTCCTTCATCTGTATCCCTATCACACAACGCCATGATGTATATAATAGCAGTCCCGACATTTTTCACATAATAGAGAGACTATACAGTGAAAAGTGGAAAATGATAGACAAAGCATCTGCCTTAACGAGTCAGTTGGGGGTGGCTGTGGCTTAACTATTATTACAATACAAAGCTAAAAATGGCAGGACATGTCAAATATTCTTAAATAATAAGAATGTAGCGCATTTCAGCCCTTCATGAAGTAATTAATAACATGATACTTCACAGCAATATGACCCACAGAGGCATCTTTTGCCACCACGTTTAATTTCTTTGTCCTTGATTTTTCTTTTCAACAAAATAAGGAACTGGTCTGCAATGAGCTGCGCTGGAAAATCATATATATTGACTTGGAAAAGATGCTTTGTTACTTATGACTGCCAATTTTAAATTTTGTTTTATTATGTTGAAACTTTATATCACATGTTTCAGTCTAATTGTGTCTTATTAAATTATCAAAAAGCAGCCGAGAATCAGCTTCCTCACCTGTGGGTCATGACCCTTAACGCATTTAGTCCACAGAACACGATTTTAAAAGATATTATTTTGTTGCTGCGTTGTGCAGATTTTATTCTGCAAAGCTAGCACTTCAAATATTTAATATCTGCATCATATTTGTTATATTTATAATCTGATGAAGTATGAATTATAGAACTGACCTGAATTGGCAAGGCATCCATATCCGCTCTTAAAGCAACAAAAGGAGGAGAGCCAGATCCAACGGTGGCTACGACACCAGTCTTAGCTACTGGCCATCGATAAGCGATGCCAAGTTGGTCAAGTTCTCGCCTAATGAGCTTACTGGTCTCAAACTCTTCGTAAGCAAGTTCTGGGTTCTCATGAATTTGCCTCCTTATCTTTTTCATCCAGTTCACTGTGTCTTGATCGTTGGCCAGCTCAATTATCTGGCTTTTTACGGAACTATTTTGACTTTTGCTTGTTTGAAAATTCAGGCTCTTTTCATGAGAAGAAAACTGAAAGTTCCAAGAAGCACAGACAGTTATGGAGATGAAGATGAAGATGAAGAGAGCGTGTTGTAGTGGATGAAAAGCCATTGCCAAGTTGGAGAATGGTGTGATGAAATGGTTGTGGGTTTGTAATTTTATGTGCAATCGATTTTTTATTAGTACGCAACTTAACTACGCTTCAGTTAGTAATATATATACATACAAATATACATACACATATATACATATAAATATACATACACATACATACGGAGATTGTCGGTTCTTTGAGTTAGAATTAGTATATGCTACTTAACTCTTAATATAGTTTCATAATATTCAATAACTCTCTTTGCATAAAATAATAATAATAATAATAATAAAGAAAATGGACATGATTGTGAATAGATCATTAATTAATTTATGATTTTATGAACGTAAAATATAAAAAAAAATAAAAAATACAAGAAAAATATCTTATAAATGATTTTTTATTCATATCGAACCTATATTTTTTACTTTTAATTTTAATTTTTTAATTCTAATTTTAATTTATGTGACTTATTTAATTTATAATAAATATGAATAAAAATACATTTAATAATTAAAATAACACTATAAAATTATGATGTCAATAAAATTATTAAATATTATGAAAGTAGAAACAGACCAGTGATATATATTAATTTTAATTAGAAAAACCGAAAATCCCCATAAACTTATACTCCCACTCATCATTCGTATGTCCATTTAATAAATATTAATAGCGATCATGGTAATTTATATGGGAGGTTAATTTAATAATATAAAAATTGTCAACGTGATTTTATTTGATGACTTCATTCATTGGTCAGACATACGAATGACAAGTCAATAATCTTGTCCGGCTGAATAAATTTCACGTATAAGATAAAATAAAAAATAAAAATTGGGGCTGTTAGATTCGGTGAAGGTGGGGGGGCAAGTTTTAAAGTTTTTGAACTTTGTTAGAGAATTTTAATAATGAGTGGCGAAATAACTAACATAAATATATAAATATTTATCGAACTAGAGCATTTTCATTAATTTAAAGAGCAGAAAGACTATTTATATATATAAAGCCACTATTAGCAGGATCCCATAAAAGATAAATACATAAAATCGAGCCTTTGATTTTACACAATCTAATTGTTGATAAATTGATATAATTAATTTTTTTTTTATTTTCAGTATTGTGTAAGATCAATGGCTTAAAATTTGTGTTAGCAATTTAAGTTAAAATAATATCACCTTATATATACATAATCAAAACTTAGATGTAGCCCCACGTACGTATGCAAATTAATATGAAAGCATGACAGTTTTATTTATTTTAGTCGAATTTTGACACAGTTTCTTAAAGGCGATACTTCGAATGAATTACCAAGAAGCTGCCATGTCCCATATGCATCCCGTGGATAAATCACCATAAATTTTTTACAATTTCGTGACGGCTATGAATTGAGGCCATCCACTTTTCCTTTTCTTTTTTTATTTTTTTTTTAAATCTCTAATATCTTTTTTGTTGAGGAAACATCTTGATCCTTGTATGTTGGAAAGTGAATTAATTAGAGCACCTTTTTTCATTTTATTGATTTTGTATTTCTTTTTTAGTGATAAAAACGACGTCGATGTTTAATAATTTGTATTTTTGTACCCTTTTTACAGATTATATTCGTTTTTATCAATTTTGAACCAAACTTAATTTTTTTTTTTTCCGGAAATCCATGTATGCAGAAGGAATTTAATGTTCTCGCTTTTCGATTTTTTTTTTTTAAAAGATAAACATAAATGCATTATCCGAAAAGGAAATAGAGAAGGCAGATTCCTTTGTAAATTCTAGTGAATAGAGCGTACAAATCAAATCAACATGATTGAACTTTCATTAGCTTTAGCTGTTGAGAACGTCGATATATGTGATAATTTACGAATCATTTCGTGTAGGAATAATAAATAACGAATAGGGGATTCAGCGAGTGTGAATTATATACACGCGGACAAACAAATAAATCTTCATATTTTCATCAAAATGCAAAAAGATAAAATGAAACTTGGATTTATGTTATAGGGAAGAATTTCAATGAATTGGTACATATTCAGAAGAATGATCTTATATTATAATTCGTTCAATCAATAAGATTTTTTGAGACGGTGAAAGATTTGGAAATTTATACTCTCATGTTAAAATTGACAGCAATGATTAGGTTAAAAAGGTGTGGTGCAAAATTGATTTTGACCCCAACACAAACTCATCATTTGGATGAATTAATTACACTAATGGAGTAGAAATAATAACATTTAATAGTTATTTCTCATATAAGTGTGTAACGTTAATTAAGTTACGTCTTCCAACACATTGATTAAGATACAAAATTTATACTTTTACGGTTTACTTAATTTGTAAGCTGTATCATTATTACTCTAAAATTTTAGTCCAGGATTTATCAGGGATTTAAAAATGAAGATAAAATGAATATAAAATTTCAGTCGAACTCATGTAACATGAGATAATTGTGCCAACATGTTAATTAACCATTCGTGGAGGAACATGAAATAACCGAGTGATCCGTGATGTAGGGCCTGTGAAATGAAGCCACCGAAGAGGAAAGTTCAAGTTATACGCACATGCCAAAAGTATGCCCTCGGAAGTTGGATCTGGTAGAGACAAGCACATGACTGGGACCCAGCTCAACTTAATGGTTATTCGTCATGTACCGTTGGACGATGTGAATGTGATCGTGGGAAAATTTGTCGTGACTCGTGGGCAAGAATTTTCATTTCTTTCGCGTGGCGTCATTGTCAGCTCACTATATTCCCCAATGACCGCCTCCTATTTCCAAGATTTGAAAATTTTCCCATCTTATCTTTTCTTTTTCTTTTTGATAACCCTTATTCATATAAGTTAATGTGACATGTGAGATGATGTTATACAAAATTATGACGTGTCCAGTAATCACAACCACATGGTAAATTATCTAATGGCAACGTGATATTGCATGCACCGTAATATTTGGCACCACAAGTCCACCGGACAGAGGCCGTCAATTTCGATGTCACCAAGTGATCATCACATCTCCACCGACAAAATTGCGAAAGCCTGAACTGTTGCAAATTTGTTCACCTCTTGTGTGTGCACAAAAGCGAACATACCTGGCCACCTGCACTCAGTTAGGGCGATTTAGAATTCTTTTTTAGAGGTTTGTAGTAATTTTTAAAAGTTGAAAGTTGATTTTAATATTTAATAATTTTTTAAAAAAAATTTATTTTTGACAAAACTACCAATTTTACTTTAGATTTTGAACAATAGGGTATGAGTAGTTTTTTAAAATATAATTTTGATAATCAATTTTATAATTAATATAACTTCATACACACACAAAAAAAAATCAATTATTATATATACACATTAAAATATTATATATACAAGTTTACAAATACGTAAATAAATTTTATTCAATATTATGTTCACTTTATTTATTTATATTCTTACAAAAGTTCAATAGCAAAATTCATTAAACACATGCAAGTTCTTTTTAAAACTCACACTACTTTTAAAAATAAATTTTACTAATTGATTTTCTTCGTAACTGATTATTTTTAGAATATAATTAAAAATAATTATTTTTAAAAATTATTGTATTACTAAGTTGACCCTTATTCAATTCTCCTCCTTCACATGAAAATTACTTTGAAAGCCAAAACTAAAGGAGAAACGCAATGCAAGATGCATCTTTTTATTTCAAGTTTTCTTCAATCCCATTGACCCTCTAAATAATTCGCCACTCCACATGAATATTATTGACCAAATTAAAGTAGACACATCAAGCCCCTTAATCAGTCACCGCTAGTTAAACCCATATCTAAGCAAACCAAATAGGAAGTACTCCTTTAAACTCTCTCTTCCACATACTTTATAATGTATAAGAAATTTAAAAAAGAAAAAAATGAGCACTAATTTCGCCATCACATTTGTTTTTGTTTCTCTTCAATTATCATACCAAACAATGGCTCAATTCTCTTCCATTATTCTGATCTCCTGTTCCTTCTTGACCATTCTTCAACGTACACAATCCCAACTTGCTCTTGACTACTACAGCAAGACATGCCCTCAGTTCCCACTAATAATGCAACAAGTCATTACGGACAAGCAACTCTCTGCCCCCGAGACAGCCGCCGGCGTCCTCCGCCTCTTCCTCCACGACTGCTTCGTCGACGGCTGTGATGCATCCGTCCTCATCACCTCCAATGCCTTCCATAAATCCGAGCGAGATGCCGACGTCAACCTCCCCCTCCCGGGGGATGCATTTGACCTGGTAACACGTGCAAAAACAGCCCTTGAGCTACAATGCCCCGGCATTGTCTCATGTTCTGACATCATTTCTGTAGCAACACGTAACCTTGTTGTCATGGTGGGTGGGCCCCATTATAAAGTCCTTTTGGGACGTAAAGATAGCCTTGTTTCTGATGCTTCTCACGTTCAAGGCAATATCCCTACCGCTAATCTTTCGTTATCTCAAATTATTGATATCTTCGGCTCCAAAGGGCTTTCAGTGCAAGAAATGGTTGCTCTTCTTGGTGCACACACTATAGGATTCGCCCATTGCAAAGAGTTTGCTAATAGAATATTCAACTTTAGCAAGACTTCACAGTCTGACCCTGCCATGAATCCTCAATACGCTGATCGTTTGAGGAAACTTTGCGAGAATTTCACCAAGCAGCCTGAAATGTCAGCATTTATTGACGTGTTCACGCCGGGGAAATTTGATAACATGTATTACAAGAATCTGAAACATGGGTTGGGATTGTTGCAAACCGATCAAGATATAGCTGTGGACAGTAGGACTAAGCCGTTTGTGGATCTGTATGCTGCCAATGAGACAGCTTTTTTTCACGCGTTTGCTAATGCAATGGAGAGGCTTAGTGTTTATAATCTTAAGCAAGGAAATGATGGAGAGGTAAGGCATAGATGCCACGAGTTTACAAATTTCAATGCTCATCAAGTGGCAAAAGATCGTAATTTAAAGGATCTGTGAAAGGACAAAATTGAATGGTGAATGATAGGATAGCTGCGGATTTTATTTACTAGTAGTGTCAAGTGTTGTGTTGCAAGTTGACGTCCAGGCTCTTAAAAAATGGAAGTTATGGTGTATTATCCCTCAAAAAAAAAAAAACAGTTATGGTGTATTATGTATGTGGCTCATGTTCAGGTTTTCTCCAAGTGAAAGTGACTTCCTCCACCCCCAGCACTCGTACATCGCGAATAGACAGACGGGCCTAGACACACAAAGCAAATAGTGATGCGAACACCATAAATGGAAAACAAACGATGAGGCATCACGGTGATCGCTCAGCAAACTAACATGAACATATGGTAGTCAAACCCATGAAGGAGACTAATTTTTTTCATTTTTTTCCCTCTTAACATCAAACAGTCCATGCAAAGAGGTAACAGAAAGAATTTTCAATAATCATTTATGCATTTACATGAACGCTCCTAAAAATTGAAGGGAAAAAGTTAACAAGAGAATGACCTGGGCAACACAAAATGAAGGAAATTTACAATAACAATGAGCTATTGTCATCCTTGCATGCTGAAGATATTGCACCATCAGCACAACTTTTGCCGTCGCTTCATCATAGACTAGTGTACGCTGGAGTAGGAATCATTTAGTCTCTTTCTTTGCTCATTCAGATGCCAGATCATCAAAACATAAGATGATTGTGCAAGTTTTCAGCTAAGGGTAGCAGGCTCCAATACTATTTTAAACTAGCACAGTACAAGTGAAAGCATACTTCAATTACTATTAAATTTAAAATAGAAACAAGTTAAAGAAAGCTGACATGACAATCATACCCTGTTTTAGCATTTGTTTCGCTTGTCAGCTTTTAGGTGGATATTGAACCACTTCTTCTTCTTTGGTCTATCCCTCATTGTAGGTTTCTTATCTCTCACGTGGCCTTCTTCTTTAGTCTCCTTGGGGGAGCCTCGATTTCTATTCTTACTCGTACTCCGCTTCATTGGCGGGGCAGTTGTGTACGAGGCATGAATTTCATTTCTCTGCTTTAGAAGCTCATCAATCTACAAAACACATTGCATTTAAGAAACTACAAATGTATGAATCTAATTCTCAAAAGAAGTTCCACCACAAGGAATCTGCAAAGTTAATCTTACTGCTTGCATTTCTTGTGCATATCTACTAGTCATCTCTGTAAATTGTGCCAGGACCTGTCAATATTTCCAAGTGAATAACAAAAGTAAAGATTTAATATAGGGATATGCACTGCACGTGTCAAAGTTTGCACCTCTCTGTATTCACTCTCAAACTTTGATAGTTCCGCTCTTTTAGAAAGAATTTCAGCTTCTACAGCTCTAAGATTCTCTTTTTCTTCTGTAAAAGGGGCAGCACAAAGGGCTTCTATCATGTAGCTTGCACTTTTAAAAAAATTGTCACCTATAAGATATGTGACAGAATAAAAAGGCAGTTGGTAGGGTTTCACCAAATGCATTATTTGAAAAAGAAATCTAACCGAACAGAGAAGCTAAAGAACTGACCATAAACAGCAAACACATGGGTACCAGCCTTCAATTCAGTTATTTCACAGGGCTGAAACCCATCCAGTTTTTTAAAGAAGGCAGCATCTGGATCCTTTGCAGCAGCCATCTAGAGCCACAATAATTCCAAAACCGTAGAGAAACAGTAAGCAAAAATAAACGTGGAGATGAACATAAACTAAGATTTATTTACAACACAATCAACTCACAGAGGTGGCTGCTTGATCCAACCGGTAAACTGGGAAACCAAGAAAATACATGCCAGCAGATGTAACCTTTCCAGTTTTTGTGCAATCCTCCTACACCAGAAAGAAATCAGCATAAACAGTGTGAGCAATGGCACGGAGAGGGAAAAAATATATAAAAGGAGTGTGTATGTTATATATTCTTCGCAAACCCCCCACCGCAACCCACCCCCCCCCCCCGCCAAAAAAAAATAAAAAGGAAAGGGGCCAAACTTCCATAAAAGGAGATTAACAGAAGGAAAAGAAACCTGCTCAATACCTGAAGTGCAAGGCTCAGTCCACCAGCCCCTTCCTGATCAAAATACAATAACTGCACAAAGCCAATGAGTTAGGACACCTGCTTTAGGAGCAAAGATGAAATAAAATATAAATTTTACAATGCAGCACATAAGAAATCAGCCAATAAACAAGTAGGACTGAAATTTCACAAATTCCTGATTCCATAAGAAAGATTTTTACACTCAAGAGGATATGGATACAGAAGTCCTTTGTAGTCAACCAAAGAGAGAAGCATGCTAGCATATGTGCACTTAGCTCTTTACAGAATTGTCAGCCTTTGACTAATAATGCATTAAGTAATTCAGAAAATAGACAATTAGTATTAACAAAGAAATAACAACAATATTCCAAAAGTTTATAAGTGCCAAAAAACCACTGGCTTTTTTAATTTTTTTTTTAAAAGCCAATATGAGTTGTGAATGGAAGTTAACCAGGCTGCACATAATTTCTCTTTGCTACTCAAACAAAACATGGTTCTACTAAAGTTTAACAATAACTAAAAGTTACACCTCGTCTATCCAAAGTTCCTTATCCCTGTTATTATTTGATTTTACAAATGCTGCAAATATAAAATAAAAAAGGCACACTAGTTTGAATCTAGTTTAAAAAACAATTATTATTAGCCTGCCAAGCCTTACATTCAGAAAGAACTAAAACGCAGTATAGAAGATGAAAACAAGTATATAGTTCCCAGAGGAATAGAGACAGAGTTCTTATAAACCTTGAATTTGCTTTTGTCAGATGATTGTACTCGGCACACGAATCCAGCCCGTGCTTCCTCTTCTGTTATTATAACAGAATAGAAGTGAGCACATTGCTTTTCAACCTGTTCAGATGCAAAACAATTCAATCAGTACACAACTTAACAGCAGTAGCAGCTAAGAAATAAGAATGCCTACCTTCCTAGTTATATGTTGACCAAGCAATAGTGGACGAACAGTTGCCACCCCATTAAGTGCCTCCTCCAAGACAGTAGCCGATACAGCGGTCTTGATTGGCACACCAAGTTTACTATTTTGTAAAAGCCATTAAGAACAAAACTCAATTTACATAGCCCACTCAAATTATAGGAATGATTTCAAAAGTTGCAGAAAAGTTCTAAAGAATGGAAGAAAATATTCACAAAGAATATACCTAAAAAGTGCCGCAAACATGGTGTTCACAGCTCCTAAACTAGAAAGATCTAGCTCCAATTCTTGACTTTCTGCTTCAACAGCCTATGGAAAATTATCATCACATCCACAACTGATTTAATGCTAACCCAGGTATCCAAATGTATGATCGAAATAATTGATGAAATCATTAAAAAAAAAAAATCACAAATTAGCCCCTTATGTTCATCTCACCTCAAAACCAGCGGTGTCATACTGACGTCTTTTGTCAGGATCTGACAAGATATTATAGGAAAATGTAACCTCCTTAAAAATATCAGCTGCTACAGGATCATTTGCATTCTTATCAGGATGGTACCTATAATAGTTATATGTTAGCATTTACAATAATATATACCATCAAATAAATGGAAGAGAGATGAAAGATACAAAAAAATACTATGTGGAAGAACATAAAACAGTAAACAATTTATGCATCTCATCTTGTCATTTGCAACCAATACACTACGCCTTACAATGAAATTGGAACTAAAAAGCCAGAAAAGCATCAAAGGAAATATCCAAGAAGGGCTATTGATGGATGTCTTGACTAAACAATTCAAAATGACTGGAGCTTAAATGTCGAACAAATATGACATCTTCATGGATGGTATGAGGAGTGTGTCCAACATGCCTTTTTATGGACAGGTACCTATCAAGGCTGTCAGACTAAGCGCCCCCCCCCCCCCCCCCCCAAAAAAAAAAAGCATATACTAAAAAATCACTACCTTTTTTTATCATTTCTTTATAGTTTCTATGCAGTATGTGGTTAACTAATAGAGACTATACATGATTTTTACAAAGTTACAGCTTCTCAGAAAAGCAAAGATCACTGAGCACTACTTTTAAGGTAAAATGTAATCTATTTCTGTGTAGTATGTCACTTTCTAACAGGCTCTGTTTGAAAGTACCACTTTTTTTTTCAATTGATAATAAAGTTTGAAAGCACCATTCTCTGCAACTTGTTTTTGTAAAGGCTGCCTTTGTCTTACCAGGTTCTTAATTCATAATCCAGTATCGTTTTGAAGGTCATCAATAAAAATATGCAGTCAAGACTTTTGATTTTCCAAGCTTTTCTCAATGGGGTTTCAATGTCCATGATCCATAATAATGCGGTCACAACATCTGATCTGGCAGATCTCCTCTAAACAAGAACCAGTCTACCACTATGCCCACATTGAAATCAATTTTCACACCAGCATTCTCCAATTATTTTTGTAAGTACAACTTTTCTTGACAGTTTCAGCATTAAAAACCACCTTGAGCATAAAGAACTGGCCATTTCCAGGTCAAATATCATGACTTCCATGGTGGCGCTCTTTGAAGAGAAAATTTAGGATAATCATCCTAGAGCTGAGGCACCTCTACCACACTACACAAGACCAAAGTATAAAATGACCACATTAAAAGAACACATTCCTCCTTTTCAAAGTTAAAATGCAATGCAAAGCTGGTTTGAATGACAAAATCAATAAATCAAAGTTGCACCTTCAGATTTTTACTCTATCTCAATTGTTATACAGGTTAGAGATGTCATCATTAAAACTACAAAAGACCAGCAACACTCATTGCAAGTATCCTTGAGCTCTGTATATATCTCACTTGACGAAGTGCCATTGTTTCTCATAACTAATTTCCTTAATCTTCTCCATTCAGATAGCAAATTAGCGGCATATGCATTCTGCCATAGGACAAGGGACCAAAGTAATGACTATGTTAAGCCCATAACTTTGACCTAACCAATCATCAACAGATTGTAAACTCCCCAACCACCAACATAGGCGACAAAGTTCTGCCTCAACTTTGAGCTACACTATGTTACTTCAAAATCTACCTCATTTTAATTCTTCTTCTTACTCTGATATATTCATATTTTTTACCATCGCAACATCTACATTAACATGAGCAAATTCAAATAATCTATCTACAATAACAATAAAACAATTTATTTTGAATAAAATGTCTAAACAAAGAACTTCACATTAGCAAATGAATTACAGGATAAAGACGCCAAAAAAAAACTTAAAAAAAAAAAGACATACTTGAGAGCCATTTTCCTGTAGGCGCTCTTAATTTCTTGATCCGTACAGTTCCTGGAGACGCCGAGAACCTCGTAGGGGTCCCGCCGGAGCTGCTTTCCAGCGTCGGTTCTCTCGGACTTGGATCGTTGAGCTGGCATTTTCAATAAAAGAACCTGAAAAAACTCCACCCAAAGGCCCTAGAAACGACTACCGTGACAAAAAAATTTTAGACAAAAACAAAAAACAAACAGTTGCTCCTCCCAAATTCTCTTGCATTTTTTTTTCTTAATCTTTTCTCGGAAAAATAACAGACTGGTGAGAAAAGAATAAGGAAACCCTAGGCTAGACTTGATGGAACATCCAAGCTGTTGCCGAAGAGGACAAAAGCGACTGGAGAACGAGAAAATGGAGGGGATTTTACAAATTAGCTGTGATTTCGTTCTTTCTTACTGTTAAATTTTTTAAAATTACTATATTTGGTAAAATGCGCGGGGTGTGTAATGCGCACAGGTATTGGATGTTGGCACGTGAGTGTGCGCGTGCAAGGGTTTTGGGCCGCATGAAGTTACGATGGATAATACGCACCGTTTCAAAGAGGTGGGAGGCTTTAATTTAAATGATGGCAGAGTGTGGGAAATTTGATTGCCGTAATCAAAGCTGAAAAAGTTATACATTGATATCGCAGTTAATGGGGCAGACTTTGAGTAGAAACTTTACAATTAAACATTGATTAGGTGTTCACTAATTTCCCTTTGTTAAAAAATATAGCAAATGATTTTCTTCCTTTCCAAGCAATTATGATCATTTTCTTATCCAATTTATTACCTATGTGTTGGTAATTCCAAACATGGTCAAGGTTCTTTATAAATAGCTGTTGTAGGTTAGTGATTTCGATTGCCAATTTTAATATTATGGTGTTAAATGGACTAAAAATAGTTTAAAAGCTAATGAAATAAGTGCTGTCAAAACACTACAACGAAATTTCATTTATAATTAAAATAATAATTAATTACTTACAAAGCAATTCATCCCGAATTGATATTAAATGTCTTGTAGCATATGTCTGAGTCCACTAGAAAAAGACGATTCTAACAAAAGAGAAACATTAACACAAAAATAATTCCCATTAAAAAATTAAATTCAAATTTTATTAAGCACTGACAATGGTTAAAAATTAGAAGAGAGAGAGAGAGGAATGAGATACAAAATTTAAATAAAACAAGTCTAAAAAGTGCAAGTAAAATTATTCTAAACTATAACGTCTAATTATTTTACCACTGGACAGCCGTCACCAAAAATTTTATAAATAACTGTTTATCTTATAAACCTATTGTCATGTCGTGTGGAGACTTGTAGAAGGGGCAACATATAAATTATACAATCGACCAACTGTAGGTAAAAAGGCAAAATTTTGATAGTATGCCCCATACGATCGAATTCAGGCGTTGTGTTGTGACGTTAATGTGAACTTTTAACTCACTGTTGTTGGCATGTGACATAATATTTGCGGCACTTTCCTAATCATCCCGAGAAGGAGTACAAGGGCAGAATTAGGGATCGCATAAATCTGTATGGGGATGGGGATTCTAGAGGATATTTTTTTTTTCGGGGAGAGTATAAGAACGATTTTATATTTAATTTTTTATTTGAAAAAAAGATGAAAATAATTTTTTATTTAATTTCTTATTCAAAAAACGGACAAAGATGAGGTGAAATCTCAATCTCCTCTCTATTTACTCATTTTAATTTTAAATTCTTATTTTATTTTTCTAGGATTATTAGTTAATAAATAATAAATTTTATTTTGTAAAATATTAAATATTGGTATAAATGACAAACATCGAAATATTTATACAAACAATATAAATATTAGTTAATATAAAAAGTTTAATATAATTTAAATTTAACTACAGTCCAAAACCCACAATTCCACAAGCCTACTATTCATAAATTAAACTCAATCTCTCACAATTTTACTCATCCTTTCCAAATTATTCACGCGTGGCTAGCATGCAACTTATCCTCATCTCATCATAACCTAGTAGCACGTTGCGTTGTCAGTGGTCGAGCAACCCAACTCATCGCAATATCAACTAGTAGCCCCACTCGCGATTTCATCGCACCATAGTCAATGGCCAGTGGTATCATTGTTTGTGGATAGCACTCACGTTAATATTATATAAAAATCACATTATTTCAGTTTTATTTTGGAAATCATTTTTTGAATGTTATATATGCCAAAAGTTTGATGAAGCATAACGAAATAAGATGCATTTATGATCATTCTCATTTTATTTTATATTTTTTTATATTAATATGATTAAATTAAATTTGAAAATTAAAAAAATATTATTTATTTAAGAATCAGAGACTTTCGAGAATCCCTTATTATTTTTCAGGAAAAAGGATGAGAATTCACTTAAACAATTCTAAGAGGGATGGAGAAAGAATAGAGAAGGAATGAGAATGCATACAAAACATCAGAATGAGCATAAGGATGTCCATCTCCTCCTCCCCTCCTCATTGCCATCCTTGGGCAAAATGATTTGTCACAATTGGCTGGCAGTGGCAATGGCCCAAAAGCTCCACTTTTAAGTTATAAATAGCTGCCCTGTCTTTAGCATCGCATCTCCCTTAATCCTTTCCTTGCCATAATAGTTATTTTGTAGTGAATCCCCTCAATTTTTTTTTTTTTTTTTTTCTGGTCGTTCTGTTGATTCACTGCACCTGCTTTGGAATTTTTGGTTGGACGAATGTGATTTTTACCTTCTACAGACTACAATAGTGTTTATAATTATCCAAAAGAGACCAATGTCGTGTCAAGATTTTTTTCTAAAGCCGTCCTTGACCAGTTTTCAAATAATTAAATTCCTAGTTCCTATCTTTAGGGTTGTTCACTGAACCCACTAGAACTGTTAAAATACAATGCAATCGTTGTCTTTTTGCCCTTTTCTCCTTTTATGACGAAAGTAAATCTTCCGTACTAATTTATCCACACGCATTATTTATTGTTGTTATTATAATGTTACATCTCAGGCGTAGTCATGTACATTTTGGTAGGATTTTTAGAAGAGCCAGCCGGCATGATTATCTTTCAAACTAAGTCCGAGGTCCCCATACGACAGAGATATTTCGGAAATGATATGTTTCCAGCCGCACCACGTGCAAAATCATGCGCCGAGAATTGAAATGCGGTTCAAGTGAAGCTCACTGCTGTCGGACCTTTTTTTTTTATTTAATTTAAGAATTAAGAAGACGCAATTATGTAATTGTAAGCCATTGTTGACAAATTTCTGCAAAGAATAAAGAAAGCGTAGATATGATGGAGTTGTACGGGAAACGTCTGTAATTATTTGCTTCAATTATTGATTCCGAGGAGAAGAGACAATAATTTCGCCGTCAACATTGCCAGGGGAGGCTGACTTTCCACCAAACAAAAACTGTGAACTCAATTTCTTTAGTTTGTCTCTTACGAAAAACAAAGATTTAACACCTTTATTGTCATTATTTTTGAGTGTGTGTGTGTAAAATTAACAAAAAAAAAAAAAGGGCTTAAGGCTTAAGCCTCGTGGTACGTAATTTACGGTGAAATGCTAAATGCGCCCCTCGTTTCGATTTTTGAGAACTTTAATGCAATCGAATATCATTTCATGTGAGAAAAAGGGGTCCTTTGATGTACTTGAAGCTTTTTCAGAATCACTCTGACTGGGTATTGCCGTTGATCCAACGAGCCCAGAACCTTCATGCAATGTCATGACCACAAGCCCACTTAGAATAGTGCCGTTGATCCAACCGGCGGAGTCAATATCTCGTAAGACTCTCAAGATTCCATCGTAACTAACGTGACAATTCAATGATACAACGTTTATCAAATCAACGGTAGAATAATATAATTAATTCATTTGAAAATTATCAAAATTTATTATAATCTTAATGAATGACACGTTCATTTACCACATCATTTTAAAACATTTTGATTCCTCATTCTACAAAAGCTTTTAAGTAGAAATGTAATTTGTTAATTTAAATCAACAAGTCTCTAACCTACTACCTCTAATTTGCCGAATACGCCAATTTGATAATACTGTAATTTTAAAACAATTACAATTAGATATGTTGTAGAAATAATCAACTGTAAAAAAAATCAATTAAATGTTTAATAAAATATGTTTTTAAAAGTGCTGTGAGTTTTAAAAACAATCATATATCTCTGATAAATTTCACTATTAAACTGCTGTACGAATAAAAATAATTGAATTAGACATAATACTAAATAAAATTTATTTGCACATTTATAAACACATTTATAAAATATTTTTGTGTATATGTAATAATTGATAACTAAAACAAATATTTTATACTATTAATTTTATTTGTTATTTTATTATCTCAAGATAATTGGTAATAATGATAATCTCTATAAAATTAATGATTTTGTTTTTTAACTAATACGGACAATTTTAAATTTTTATAATATATACAAGGATATATATGGAACTATATGAAATATAAAAGTGATTTCCAAGATCACATTCTATATATATAATGAGGCGATTCGGCCCAAAGTGGTTTTTTTTTTTAAAAAAAAAAGTTTATGAAATATTAAAATTAACTTTTACCTTTCTAAAATCTTATGTATGTACTATAAGATCATTAAAACATTGTTCTCTCTCTCTATATATATATATAATAGTTTTCTTCCACCCAAATCTAGATACATGAATGAGTATGGTTACCTTTTGTATGCCTATATTCGCTGATAAATTATTTATTTCTAGATCTAAAGCCTCAAAACTCATATATGAAAAGTTACTGGCCTAGATCAAGTTTTATATAGAAGATTTATCATCATGTTCGTTGATATAGCCAACCATAAGATGGAGGATGAGCTGAAAGAGCTAATGAGTTATCTTAAAATCTAAATGAAGCTATAGCCTATTGCGTGCTCTATTAGTGGAGGAAAGTATTCTCTTTTGGGCCAATTTTCTCTTGATGTCTTATGTGATGGACTAATACCGTAAAAGGGGTTATTCACAAATGGATCTTTTTTATTTATTAACATTGTTATTAAAATACTTGAACATCGGGGACCCAATGCCCTTTTAATATTCGCATTTTGATTTATTCAATGAAAACGCTAATAACGTGTTATGCCTAACTTCTAGAATAACGATTATAATTTTATTGTACCCAGATCAATCTACTTATCTAACTTAATAATTTTTTTTTATTAAAACAGTTCTTGTTAACTTTTTACATAAGTTACTTTAGCTGTTTCTTTACCATATCATACATCTATTGTTTTATTTTATTTTGCTCCAGCCAATACACATTCAACTGCCTTGGCCCCAAGAATCTAAGACAAAATCTTTAAATTGCACTAATATATTCCATCTACATGCGCTGAATTATCAAAGACGAAAGCACATATAGCCATTATTCTATGTTAAGATTTACAAATATTATTATTAATGGCGTACTTGGAATGCATGTACCCCATAATACGTTAACCCAATATTTTAAAAAAATTTAATAGGAATAGCGAGTCCATTTCATTAATAATTCGTTAGGGTTTGTACATTATTCAAAGCACCTTGGCGGCAATGACCAGTTGGATATTTAAAAATATGAATTATTAATCGGTCCAACTAACAAGCTAAAAATAAGCACTAAAAAATTTTAAATGTGACGTATCGATTTATCTTTTATTTATCTAAACAATCTTATCACACACTTGAGTATTTTAAATGCGTAACAAATTTTGATTGAACGAAGGACCAATTGTCTCCACTAAAAATGCTTGATTGCAATGAATCAACTACAATGCTTGTAAGGAACAAATGGCTTAAGTTTTATTATTATTAAGAAATTTGTGCACGTTTCAAAATTTGATAGAAAGCCATCAATTATTGCTATGAACGAACCTAATCTTAAACGCTACGTCTCTGTGAATTAAATAAATCACAACCGATATTATCATTAGCAATCAACCAAACTTGACCAAGAAGAATCATTCAAATAAGTATATTTGTATCCACAAAGCTATTCAATCAAATATTTCAATACTTTAAAAAATAAAAAATCCGTTGTTGTGTACTGAGAGAGCGCTGCTGCGATAGTTATTAGTTTCTGATAATAACTTGTTGATAATGTGGCTAGATTTGAGATCTTGTGTGTAGAACTTTATTTATTATAGAATAATATTATAATGCTTAATTAAAGCTGGTCAGCCCAAATTCATCTTTGTTTTTTTCAACTTTTAATACTGGGTCAAAAATGCGAACCCGGCAATTTTGTTTTGAAAAATTTCGAGATTGATAGTCTTTAAAATTTTATTTTAATTTTTATATATATAGATAGCCGTGCGTCACCAAGAAGTTGAATTAAAGGTTGACACATGGACACAAGTACAAGTATTCAACAATTATATCCATATCTATATTCCTGATGATAAAACTAAAAAAAAAAAAAAAGAGAACCCATGAGAAAAACAATCCATTCTCAATCAATTACATACACCACCGAGACGAATTTTTGTCAACTAAAATAAATGAAAAGACAATAATGTAGCTCCAGTCTTGTTTTGAACCATTTTAAGTTCAGGGAATTGCCGTACCTTGAAATGGATGCAACACGTGGTCGATAGCATCTGTTTGTGTGCCATTCATAATAATTTAAGATTGAACTTGTTGAACGTAATTGTATGAATCTTATAATATCATCGATCATTTTTTCCCTTGGTGAGTTACAGCGAGCAAACGCTAGATTTACAATGTTGGAGTAGCTAGCTAGGTTCATATGGTATAGATAATACTTCATACGCCGCTTTGCAAGCTGAGACCTAACTGAAGATCCAAAGATTTACAGCTTTGCTTAGAAGCCGGGGCAGACAAAGGGGAGGGCTTGATGATGAGTGCAGGCGAGTGCTCTCCGGATATGTCGGTCCGAGTGAACATACTGGGAGTAGAATCTTGCTGATAAAATGGAGTTTGAGTTGGCATGGCGGCAGCACTATGCCATTTTGAGACATGAGGATCTTGATCGTATGGATTGAAGCTAATCTGAGATTCTTCATGAAGAGTGAATTGATTATCACAAGGGTAGCATGAAGGATCATAGAACCATGTAGACGCAGTAGAGGTGCCGTGGTAATTATTGAAATTGAGGTTGCACATGTTTTGATAAGGCTGTAAGTAAGAGTTGAGGTTGGCCTTTCTGGCTTGAAGCTGCAATCTTTTCTTCTTCATTCTCTCCTTTTTATGGGCATTTTGGTGACCCCCCAATGCCTGTGAGTTTGCAAACTCCTTGAAACAATACTGGCACTCGAATTTTTTGTAGTCGGATTCACCAGTCGGTGGGCTGCTTTTTTCCCTGCAGCTGCTAGGTTTCTCACTTGCAGAAGATGCAGTGTTTGATGAGTTAACACTTTCATCCCCTTCAGCAGAACCTTTCAGGCAGCATGTCTCATTGTTGATGTTGTTGTTGTTGTTGCATGGATTCAGCTCAAACCCAAATAATCTGAGCTTCTTTTCAACACAGGAACCGGCTGAAGAGGCATTTTCTCCATCTGAAGTATGAGAAAAAACAACAGACATCTCCTTTTCCATGTCTCTTGAAATGTGATGAATTTTTTTTTTTCAAAGAATGATATTGTTTTTGTAGTGACAAAAGGGCCTATGATTTAAGACACAGATGATGATGATGAGTATTGAGTTGTTTGGCTTGTGTTCCTTTTATAGTAAACTCTCTGTGGCTTCCAAGAATGCATTGCATCTAAAATAGGGGATAGTTTTATAATCATGAACAGCATTTTAATCGTACTAAGGTTCAATAAAAAAAGAGAGAAAAAGAAAAGTCAGATCAGAGAAGCCGTCTCATGCAATATTGATTTTTTTAATAACTTTTTTCAAATTTGCAGTAGATACACCTCAAGCTTTCTCCATCAAAGAGGATTCAGTGTGCTTTGTTAATGAGGAATAATGGTCTGGAAGCAATTATAATATTCACTAAATATATGCAATTACGGTACCACTTGGTGATTAATAACATATATTCCATGCTTAAGGAGAGGGTAAAAGTTAATTATTTTATCAATTATAATATATAATAATTGACACTAGTCAAAGCTAAGAAAGCTGGGATGCAATAATGCAAATGCAATCGCCTGAAAGAAGAAGGGGGCTCTTATAAGCTGTAGTTTGAAATTAACAAAACAAATCTTCCACTGTACTTAAATGCATATCTATGATATTTTACTAAACTAACAAATGAGTCAGTGGATTCACGTATTGTCCTTTATCCAACCTTATCATACATAATATGCTAATTAAAAACGTAAAATTTTATTGCAGTGGGTGCCCAGTCCCATCCACTAATGTATATACAATGTTGAAAACTGTAGAAATGTGATTATTCAGCACCAAATGAAGCTTCTCTGCAATTATCCCTCCACCCACACTTTGTTTTTTTTCACTTTCTGTTCTTTTATAAATGGGCTTAATATATCAATCTTGACCATGTTTTACAAAAGCTAATATAATAATAAGGGAGAGTAGTTGCTAAACAAGGGAATATAAGAAGTGGGTAATGATGTAAGCATATATACTTATAATGGTCTTCAAGAAGATCTGGCCATATCTTCTTAGAGCAGGCAAGCCTATTATTTTATACCCAAAAGCATATGTTTTCTGGTGAATCAAGTCGTCAACTAATATTATTGTACACATGAGCGAAGCATTTGTGTTGGACAGTTGTTCTCAAATGACCCCACAAACTTGTAACTTTGAGGACATATTGGAAACTATCAGATTGCGTTGTTTATTCCATTGTCCATAGGTAAGATCTTGATCTTCCATTGGTGGAGTTTCTCCACCAATAGATCTCTCATGCTATAACCAAATTCCCAGTTCCCACTTCTTTTTTTTAGCTTTAGGAGAAGAATTCCAAGTAGGCATGCTGTCATCAAGCATTTAACTATCTTAATATGTGGACTAAAATGAGGCCGTAAGGGGGGATTAGATTGAGTCATTGTGCTCGTGGTGGGTGGGTTAGCTGATTGATTGATTTCTCATTTCATTTCACTTTGATTTGATTTATCAATGGGCCCTACCGTCAGCCACCCCAATTCTCATTGCTCGTCCAATCTATATCTTCCTTCTTTTCTTCTGGACAAATCCTGAAGGAATTTTAAAACCGTATTTATAAGCCACACAGAGTGCTAAGATTGACTAATGCAACAAGATTATATACTAATATCATTTGATTAAGATTAAAGCTACAAATAGGAATCAGGACGAAGCAGGGTTGCTACAGAAGGCTACTTTTTAATTACACTTCGAGGCGGACCTTTAACAGAGCTTGCTGTTGATAATATCACGACACTTAGCATAACTCTAAAGTCTTTTTTATTTCACTCTAAGGTCCTTGTGGTCTAAAAAGTCTGCGAAAGTGTACAAAGGGGATAATTGATAAGGATTCTAGTGACGAAAATTTCTAACTTGACTTAACCATATATGTGAATGCTACTAGAAAACTACATATCTGGGCATTGTTTTAGCAGGAGGAAACAGTGAAATTGGTCTCACGATCCAGAAATGAGGAGTCATGTCATAAGTGGTGAAAGTAGTGGGGACGGCACTTGGAAAAATCATCCTGCTGGCTGCTAGCTAGTGGAACAACAGCAAAAATGCCACATGTCGGCCATCTTGCAATTACCATGTTTCTGCGAAACCTGTAAATCATAAAGCAGGAGCTGCGTAATTTTGTTGGTGTAAAAATGCAGGAAGCATCACGGAGGGCTTTATTGCTAGAAAGATCGTCATCCTCCGAAATTTGCCTAATAAATTTGTATCTAGTGGTGAAATAGAACAAAGTTGATAAGTATAAAGCAGCAATCCCACTAGGCAAAGGAAGTGTTACAAGATTGACCAAAGCCGTAAAGCATATTAATTCAGGCCTCCTGCTCATTTCCCAGATGTGAAAAACTAAAAGGCACGAGCCTTTTTCTAAATGTTTGAAGCTATTTCCGGTTTCAGTCGCAATCCCATATGGGAAACATTCAAATCTTTATGTAATGATGGAACATTTGAACCAAAGGGTTTTCAAATACAGTGTGCAGACAGCAGAATTATCTCAACTCATCATTACTACGAATTCCCCAAGCTGAGACGTTACCTTACAAGCAATGAAACTAAAGTGCAAACATGGCGCACCATTACCAACAAGTACTTGCACTTAACTACTTGTCAAATCAAACAAGATAACAATGTTGATAAAAAAATTTAATTTTATGTGAGGAGATGTGGAGGTAAAATTCAACACTCAAACAGATGTATGATCGATGAGGAGAACAATGTTCAGTTTCAGTGAGATACATTAAATGTGAGAAAAAATCGGTTGTTATCTGGATAGTGGAAAGCAAGATACCGGCTGTTTGACAATAATTAGAAAAATATTTATATATCAACATTATGCTAACAAAAAGCACTCCGGAAGCAACCATGGTGAATAATAAAGGAAAATAATAATAATAATAATAAAAAAAAAAAGACTCAACAAGAAAATAACGATACGACTGACTCAATAAGCCGCATTCCTTGTTTGACGAGGGAAAGCAGAAATTTCTCAGTCATGGAGAAACTCTAAAATTTTGAGCACGTTTGGAACACACATCACTTAATACTGTAGCTGGCGGATGTTTCCCGGTGGCTGCGAATGAAGTGCATGCACATTTCACATAATAGACCGTTGATAAACAAACATTTCTTTTTCAAGCTACAACCCTATTAGGCCCGCTCGATTAAGTGGCTTTCAATAAACTTTCTCTATCTAGCCACTTGCATTCGAAGGAAAATAAGCTTTATCCTTATTTTACAATATCCTCATAGCGTAGGTTGGTTTATGGTGCAAAATGTGAAGGGGCAATGGTCGTTAAGATTTGAAAGCAATTAGAATTAAAGTGGGACTGTGTCCCATTCTCCCATTCCCATAAACACAGTCTGTTTTATCATATGTTAGAATAGTGGCCCTTGCTCATAGCGAAATCTATTAAATTTGATATTAAAAATATTAATAAATCCTATAATATAACCTACTACTTTACCCTATGACAAAATATCATTAGTTAGTCCAACCAACTCAACATGTTAGTCCACATAAGGTTTTTTTTTCTCCCTCTCTTTAATGCAAGTCGTCTAGGACAGTTACGGAGAAAGTCTTCTTTGCTCCAGGAGCTACAGATCGGCACACTGATTTGATGCTCTCAGCCAATAATTTAATGCCATGCGGTGCCAGCATATAAAAAAGTTTAAAATTAAAAGTTATGCTAAATTTTTTATGGGATTCTTCCCTCGTTTCTACTCTCAATTTTTATTAAAAAAAAAAAAAAGGTTGACATTTAAAATTTAATTACTTTTTAACCTGAGCACATTATTCTTTCAAGTTCTTTTCTTTTCCACGACCTAAGAATTGAATTCTTTGAATTGGCGCTAGATCGTTGCCAATCCACCGGAAGTGGCTTTCTCGCCGACCGACGTCACGCCTGCAACTTGCCTTCATCCTCATTACGTTTGTAAGTCAACACCATTGAGTTGACTTGCATGGATATATATATATATATATATATATATATATATATATATATATATATATATATATATATTATTCACTGATTTTTTCTGTGAATGTAATAAGACCCGTTGTGCAGATTTTGCATTCCATTTAATATGTTATTAATAGCCTTTGCATGTCGGGATATTTTTTTTTTTAATATTTGAATTGACCCATAAGTCAGAGCTTATTGATTCTCTATCTATTTCATTTTAGTTTTCGGCTTATATTCAGGTTAATTGATTCGAGTTCGATGGATAATTCAAACAATGAGAGAGATAATGATGGAGAGCCCAGAGTGGGAATGAAGCTGGAGCTGACGTCTGATGCAGAAGACTAAGCTTTTTCTTTAATTTTTGAAGTCAATATTATGCGAGCCATTTGATATGTTGTTCTTTTATTGGCTTTTAAGCAATGAGAATGTTGAACTCTAAAAACTTTTAGACCTTCGCACGCAGAGCTTAAGAAATTTTTAGCATGACATATTATTTCCCTTTGCTTGAATTTAGACCAGAAAGGTATTTAAGGATCGGGTTAGAATGTTAGATGGCTTTTTCTTTGCACTAAATAGAATATGTATTTGCTGCCACACACACACACACACACTCAAAAAAAAAAAAAAAAAAACCTACTGTTGTATTTTATATTTTTACTTATTCCAGATTTGCTTGTGTGATGGAATTGATACATCTAGTTTGGGTTACTTGTGGGATATATTTTGCTGATTTTTTTTGTTTTTTTAGGTGGCAGGTTGAAACTCCGCTGTGTTGTTTATTGACATCTTAAGAAGGAAAGAACTTCAGAAGAAATGTAATTATCTTTCTTTTGCATGTGATACGGCACCTACATGTTTTAGAATTTAAGAGGATTTTCATGTGCGAATTTCGCCAAAGTGTCACAATACCATACACTTCTTGCTACAAATATACGCAATAAACTTTCAACTTTTTGGTTGAAAGCAAAACAATACGAATATTTCAAAAATTGCTGCTAATGGTAAAAGAATGCGGAGAGATTCAATCAACGGAACACCAAACCTGCCTCAATGCGTCAACATACAATGAGGAGGCATCCAGACCAATGAGCCGCCAGAATTAAGGGTTTTTCAGCCCCACAGACAGTGGTTTTCAAGTCCCTCCTTTTCTCTTCTCTCCTCTCCGATCGACGACTGGAGAGAGAATGACAAAAATGTGAGGGAGTGGATAAAAATGATTTGATCTGATAAAGGGAGAGAAAGAGGCAAAAAATTGTTTTCTAAATAAAAAAAATTTTGGGTATAAAAAATGAGCGAAGAATCCCACAAAAAACTATAGCTTAATTTCCAATTTTTTTATTTTTTAACTATGATGACGTGGCACTAAATTATATTATTGGCTTGGAGAACCAAGTTATTGGGCTGACCAGGTCCTTCTGTAATTGGAAAAACTAAATACGCTTTAATCGTAACAACATCATGCCCATGAAATAAGATTTAAGATTTTGTATTGATTAAACTTTTACTGAGCATTAAATCAATATTTAAAATTATTTTAATATATTTTTATATTTTTAACTGACAAGTAACAACAACTGTTATCTCATGCTCGTCCTTCTCCCACATACGCAGACAGCGAAAACAGTCAAACGTCAAAGCAAATTCAATGGTGAGAACTTTTTTAAAAATGTTCCCGAAATCCATTGTACCGTTCAGTTAATCAGTTTCTCTTATCTGAATCATACCAGTAGACGGTTTACTAAAATATGAAAAATATACGGCCAAGATGAAAGTTAAAATAATGAGAGCAATACCAAGATAAGGTTACCCACAACCGCAACCCATCTCCGGTCCTGGGATTCAGATACATCTTGACATAAAAAGCATCACAAATGATTTCTAAAATATTCCAACTGGAACCCCGATGTTACATGAGAAATCAATGAACGATATACAAGTGTGGAATAAAATGACAGAAAAAAATTCCACCCCTCAAAATTTCTCAAAACTCTCTACTGAATTCCAACTTTTTGAGTTTTTTTTTTTTTTTTGGGGAAGGAAACTTTTTGAGTTCAAAAGGCAAGAATGCGATTAACTGATTCTTGACCCATTTCCACTGTAAATGACAGAAATACAAGCAATTTCTTTGATAGGAAAATATTCATCAATACAACCTCCCGTCCAAACTAGGATTCATGATCGTGAAATACATCCTTGCCTTTTTTGTGCAGTTGTCATGGTTGCCGTTTGGAGCGAGGCAATAGAGAGAGGAGAATTTTTTTTCTAGGCCCCTGTTAATCAAACAAGATTTCTTAATCCAACAAGATTTCATCAGGCAATGCATGAAAAACCAAAAACTACAGAACAAGCTTTAAAGACCAGCATGATATGAGAACTCGCAAATCTGATTGTTCTTAAAATGAAAATCTATAGGACCATCTCTTGGTAACAATCTATATATACTAAAAAAGTAGCCAATTCCAACTCTTCCTTAATTGTATTAAAAATGAAGAATTGATACAGTAAACTGAAATGAGAATTCTTTTAGGAACACTCAAGTCATCACTTGAACCTACAGACTCAATCCTGAAACTTGAGATGGAGTATAAATAAACTGAGTCAAAATAAAGGGGGAAAAAAACTCACTCCTCAACCTAAACGTGCTTTTTTGATTGCACAAGCTTTACTATGCATGGATCCACACATATTGTTCTGGAAAAGGATGCTTAAAATGTTGAATACTCATTTGATCATTTTAAAGATCATTAAGCATCCATATATGACATGAAAAACATTATAGAGTACAATACATGAATTAAAACTGCATGTGCAAATGTACAAACCACAAAAAGGAAGAAGTTTATGCATACCATAGGTATTCCCAGTTCCTTGAGATCGGTTTCCCCCATCTGCTTCAATGCAGTCATATCCACCTACATCAAATCAGACAACAGAAAAATGAGAGTTAAATTAAAATTAAAAAAAAAAAAAAACTTGTAAGACAAAGTTGCAACGGTTACTATTTATTAAGAAGATTAGGTTAAATTAAAATCATAAAAAATCTTGTAAGATGAAGTTGTAACACTTACCATTTATTAAGAAGGCTAAGATTTAAGTCAAACACAAGGAACACCCTAAAATTAACTATGCCTATGATGAATTCTCAAACACATTAACCGGCCACACTATCACTACTAAAGCACTTGTGTAACGGCCAAGAAGCAAAATGCAAAAATACGAATCCCTCGTATCTTATACTAACTGCAGTAGAGGGCATGGGCATGCCATGCATACTCAAAATATAAGTGTATAGAAAACAACTGCATAGTCAAATGGCATCTTACCTTCACACTACATAGAATTTATGTAATTCAGCATGATATTGAAAAAGGACACTTTTCAAATTATTCTAACTCAGGTTCAGCAGAGCATTTAAATTTAAAGAAGAAGAGGAAAAGAAAAAGGGGGGGGGGGGGGGGGGAGAGAGAGAGGGAGAGGATAGAATAACATACTTCCTCAGCCTTAAAAAGAATGGCATATTTTCCCAGTCCCAGTGAATGCAACAGCCCATCAACAGTTTGTTGTTCTTCACCCTGCATAGTAAACAGTAAAAAGAAGTCAGAGACACATAATAGCAATTGCAAATTAATGATGTCTGCAAAGAAGGATTTGGAGCCACAATATAAACAGAAATTAGTCATTGAGAAATTGTAGAACAGTCTAGAAAATCTTGATGCTAAGAGATATTTTGCAAAAAAGCTGATAAGAGAATTCAGATACAACAGGGGATAGGGACAGAAGTCACAGACATATACAGGTGGAAGAGAGAGAAAATGAGTTGCATGCAAAATTTTCAACTAAGGCCTGCAAAATAGCACAACTTGTACCATACACTAAATTCTAATACTGTACCCCAGGTATCATATTGCATCTCCTCATGGCAGTTCCTAATGCAACAATAGAAAAGCATCTCTTTTTTTTTTTTGTGTGGGGGGGGGGGGGGGGGGGGGGTGGGAAGAAGAAGGAAGATACCATTTAATTTTAGAGGAATTTAAGGTCCTAAGACATAGTGCTGACACATCATATTGCTCCTCAAGAAATAGTAAAGCCGTTCTGTCTGGAAAATTAATAAATTTAATTTGTCTGACACAGTGCAGCCTTCCTAGTGCCAATGGTTATCATCAACGATTTCCATCAATTGAGTACTCGTATCAAAGATAAATAAGTAGGCCATCCAACAGAGCAAATAAGAGTAGCTGTCACAGAAAAAGTGTTGAAGATGGTTCATGGTTCACCAAATCAAAGGGAAAACCATTAAAAAAGGACACATCAATCCACGACCTTATTTTTCTTGTACCAAAATCATGAAAAAAGCTACATAAATCCAGCCAGATTTGCCTAGCTGGTCTATCCTTGAGCTTGTAGCACAACAATTTAGACATTATTTCATAAAGTGTGTGCATATTATTTTTGAAAAATTATCTACAATTTGTAACTAAAAACATTTTCCCTTTACAGCTAATTTTTGAGAATTTTTCTTATTCCTAATTGAAAAGTCCAATTACCTAGCACAAATACCAGAACTACTGTCCAGTGCAATTTACAATCATTTATACGAAGTAAATAAAAAATTAGATGAGACATCCAACTAAACAGCAGTCTGAGGGACAACTGTGTATATTTGTCTTAAACAAAATAATAATAAATAAATAAATAAAAGGAAGGGAGCTCTTACTGTATATGAACTTTTCTGCACAATACCAGGCGGTGGAGGCAGTTGGCCTGTAAGTGCTGGGACTGGTGGCAAAGGCTTTACAGATCCAGGGGGCAAAATGGGTTTTGTCATGTAAGGTGAAGTACTCATGGGCCTTGGAGCATTATGAACATCTTTGCTCATATATGGAATTGGTCTCATATCATCATATGTCCTACTTAATGGCTTTCTTTGTAAGTCCTCCACATTCCTAGGGGGGGATAGACCCCTAGAAGAACCTACAATTCTCTCTGGCGATCTTCGTCTGAGATGATCTAAAGTCCAAGCAGAATAAGAACTCCTAGATGAGTTCACCTGGGGCAAATCATTTGTACTTCTTGAGACAGGAATCCTTCCCAGGATACTGGTTTCCCTCGACTCAGGCATGCGCTGCCGTGTATCAAGACTACTGTGCGGAGGCTGCCCGGTCCTTGACAGTTTCTCACGGAGGTCCACGAAATTACAATCATCATCACTCTGAGCTCGTCTAACTACATTCTTTTGCATGAGTTTGAATCGAAGGTCGTTCCTTCCAATTCGAAAATCTTTAGTCAATCAAAGAAAACAAGTTTGGTAATCAGAAAATCAGTTAAAAAAATATTAAAAAAGAAATGATAGCTTCTAAGCTGAAAAGAATGCTAATTACCATCGATGCCATTAGTACCCAGACTTGAAATATAGTCATCCCCTCTTTGTCTGGAAGAAGTGAAAATAGAACCACCATATATATCTTAAACAATTTCATTGACAAAAACATGGACAAAAGAATCCTGCAAACAGAACTACACACGAAAGATTCCTAATGCAATTTTTAGCTGTCACTCATAGTTAGTGCTTGGCAATTTCAATTATAAACAAAACTCAGAATATCCAGAAACCCTCGATCATAATTTAAAAACTCCAGAACAAACCGGCAAATACAAAAAAAGGGTTAATTTACCGGCATCAAACTTGCAAATTTAAAACTAAAAACACAGACATAGAACGAGAAAGATGAATGCACCGTTTGTTGTCAACTTGCGGACTATCTAAAGAACTTCCTAATCGATCTCTTACAGACCGCTTACTTCCAGTACCAGGCAAAGAATCAGAAAAACCAACATCTGATACAGGCCTCTTCACCACCTGCAAGTTAATTGCTCCAAGTCAATGCAGGCATATTATCACGAATATAACAAAACAAATGCAGTTCAGCTTGTCAGGTGATTCTGGAACAAAAAAACCACAAATTAATCCGAAGTAAAGCATCAAAGTTCAAACTCGCACTCAAGCTAAAGATTTGCCTCAAGCAGAATTGAGCATGTAATCATATATTTTGGTCTTACAAGGTCCCATGTGTCAATAAACAGATTCAGGGCAAAAATTCCGTGCTCATTCCTTAAGCAATACCGAACAAATAACAAAAAGTCTTTCACTCCATAAAACACCTCGAAACAAATTAACAAAAGAACATCCATTTACATGCATACTAATTAAAGTTGCCACAAAACCAAATGAGTAAAATGGCCAAAAAAAAAAAAACCCTAACTTTGGGGAAAAACATACCTGACCGCTACGTCCAAGAGTAATAGTGACTCGGGCTCTCGAAGCTTCTGACATAATCGAATCTAAAGCCTTCGCTTAATCAAGCAATCAATCAACTGATAGACGGGAACATCAGTGTCTTCAATTTAGTGTTGAAAAATTAATAAATGCTAAACAAGCTCGAGTTAGAATTTTTTTTTTTTTATAAACGAAAAAAAATCGTGAAGGTGTTGGGTAAATGAGAGGGATTAAAATACTAAGTATAACGTTTGTTATGAAAATTTTTCCGAAAAAACAGAAAGGAAAGAAGAAAGAGGAAGAGAGGGCGGTCGTGATGAGGAAAGGCAGAGGCAGTTACTGTGGAACTGTTACAGAGGCGGCCTCAGGAATTGATGGCCACGATTGTCCCTGCGCTGTCTTTTTCGTCTTTCATCAGTTCAGTATACGACGTCAGATCGAGTGATTGATTGATTGATTGGAGGACAACCGAGCCTTTTGTTTTTTTTTTTTTGCCCTTTTTCTCACTCACATGAGCGTCGCGCTTTTTCTTGGGAAATAAATTCTTTTGTTTACCTCAACGGAATTATGGCTAAATAATTAAGGAAGATAAGGAATAGACGATAATCGGACAGCTTATTGAATATATATAATTTTTATGAAAAATTCAAATTAGAAGGTGATCCCAAGTCCCTACTCCGATAATATCACAAAATTCACAAGCTGTCTAATAAGTTCATTGATAGAAAGATGAGGACTTAAATTTTAAATACACTGCATTTATTGAACAAATCTAATATATAAAAAATTATATCACGATTTTAATATAAAATTTAAGTGAAATCATTACCTATAAATCAATTTTTTTTTTTTTTGCTTTGACATAAACGCATGAAATAACCTGGATTCTTTACCCAGTTTAAAAAAAATAAAAATGAAAATGGTCGTCTGTGAACTGGATGGACGAAGCTTGGGCTTTGCTAGGCCCAACCGAGAGCGAACGAACTTGGGCTATTCCTTTCTTATAACTATTGTCAATTTCCTTGAACTTTCACATCTTCAAAGACTTTCAGTCTCTTCTATCGATTCATAAAGCTTATTAATTTTCAAGATGCAACATCAATTGGTGCAACTACAATTAATGAAGCAATAAAATAAAGCAAGAAATGAGAGAATTTGGATTCAATTTCATCGTATTAAAGAATGTGGATACTGTTGAAAAATTTGGATGTATTTTTATTTGGTATGAACAATAAGAGAGATTAGTCTAGAGCAAGTGCGAGAGTTTAGCTGTCTCTTATATATATTAATATTCTTATGTACGAGAACGTAATTCTTTTGTATGTATGTTCTGGCAAGAAACTTGTATATATGATCATATAATTAATAAAACGACCAAACAACCCAATATCCATATGCTAACGATTGAGCTATCATCGTTTACAAGTGCAAATATTTTCCGTTTGCCTACCAGCTACTGCTGTTCCTACTTGTACTTAGATGCAATCCACAAAAGAACTCAGATCTAGTACACAATGTGTTAAATATAATTTAGAATTGGTTTATTCTGCAGCAACAAATTGAATTCTCAATATGAGTTTCAACAAAAGAAATTTATTCATTATTAAAGTTGAAGTAAACCAGAGTCCTACTATGAAAATATTAAAACCTCGAGCTTAGAAACCCTCTATATTTTCACTCCAATCGCTCTTTTGATTCAAAAAAAAAACAACAACTATATTTATCAATATAGCTACAACCCAAGATACATAACTCTGAGACATAGAACAAAATTGCATTTCTTTGTATCGATCTTTCGCGAGGCTCATTCACCATTTAGCCGAACAATTACTCAACAAAAAATAAGCTTTGGTTTCGGCCGAAGAATTCTAATGATATTGGGCAACCTCTTTGTCAATTCATGCATATATACATAAAATCATCTCTTCTGAAGTTATGCATGCATCAGGATATATTCTAAAATCTAATCAAAGACATTGAGTGGTGGTGGTGGAGCTAACAGTCAATATCTTTTGCGCACATACTTCGCCCAAGATACAACAAACAAAATGTGTATTGTTAGAGAAGCCACACTTAACCCAAAAGCTTAAGCTATTAGGTATAAACGGTAGTATTAAAAGCAATTCTTAACAGATTAATATATATAGCTCGCTCAGAAATCAATCAATCACGAATACAAGTATACTCTTAATTAAGATGGGCATGCAAATGGACTTTCACTACAAGTAAGTGCGCGCGCGCGTGTGTGTGTGTATGCCTAGCTATATCAGGCATCGATCCATCTTCACAGAGCAACAAATTGGACTCGGGCTACAGAAGTGTTAAAATTTTCGGGATAATTCCATTTGCATTGCATGATGCCTAAAGCAAAACAAATCTTCCTTCATATGTCATCACTTTCAGCATATCCTCAAACTGCGATCTCAGAACCATGCACACATAGTAAATAACTCCCCCAAGCTAGCGTCCATGTATCTATAAACGATGGCAAATAAATACGAATTTATGTACTGTGTGTGTGTGTCTGTCTGTCTATATATGTTCCTTGTGTGCATAATTCAGTACATAATTTATTTGATACTAGTTTTAACTTAATAAAAACTCAATGTTTAATTGGACCGACAAGAAGATAACTATTTTAGAAGAAACTTATCATCCGCACGAGCTAGGACAATTCTCTAGTTGCTTAACAGCTCATGGCCATCTTCTCACTATCCTTGACTTAAACGAACCCAATTAGCCAGCTATATGCATGCTTAATCGGGCCCGTGAGAAGGAAAGTGGAATGCTTGCTTTCTATGAGATAATTACCAACACAAGGGACCCGTAAACAGATGCAAAGGGTAAAATGTTTGTTGTAACTTATTATGAGACAAAAAAATGGAAAAGAAATAAATACATGGAAAAGAGAATGATTAATTGGTGAAAAAGGCAGACAATGTAAGAATCTCTTAAAAAATGGGAATCAAGTTATTAAGGGTACCTGCTGCTTGTTGTATTAGTGTGCATTGCGCTATTTCAGGAAAAAAAAAGAACAAGGGTATCGTTAACATCAGTCCTCAAACAAGCATAGATCATCCAAGAACAGCATGCACAACGTGAGAGTGTGTGTACGTATATATATTTCAAAAGAGAGAAAAGGCTTAATTAGGCATTAGATAATTAAATATGCATCATATATATGTAATTAATTTAACATATATGAGATTCATCTGTCCGTGGATTTCTTTATATATATATATAATAGGTTCAAATAATAGGTAAACAAGATTCAAAACCCAGAGGAAGATCAAACCCTAATTGAAGAAAAGATAATGCAAATATATATACATAACAAGATATGGATCCGTCCGTCTGATTTATGTCTCAGAAATCAATCACTACATAGGAACATACAAACAGAAACTGAAAAAGATTTTACCATTTATTATCTCACATATTTATATATAAAAGATTCAGATCTACCTCCAATAGCGTTTTAGTAATAGTTGCTAACAATACAGTGTTCACACAGAAAAACCAAACGAAAGCCATTCAAGAAAAATATAGAATTCAAGCTATGAGAAACGGAGCAGATCACGAAAGAGCTTGCATCTTCCCATTGTATAATTAATACGAAACACACTCAAACGAAACACTCACATACCGTGATACGTAATCATGCCATCTTCTTCAATCACAGAAACCCATATTATACATAGATATATAATTTTCTTATATATGTATATATTTAGATTTGTTGCTTGATCTAGCAAACAATCGGACCATGATGCTTCGATTCCCCAAGAGAAGAGATGAGAGAGATTGACCATTAAACCTTTAATTAGACAGCTTCACTACTGCATAATAGCTAGACTGTGAATGAAAGGTAGGGTTTCTTCTTCTTGATTGGAGCCATCTTCCTCAACGTCCACAAAGTACAAACCCTTCTCTTAATTTCTTCTTTCTCCTTCTAGCTGATCTTCCTATCTTTGTTGAAGTGGCTGGTGGCTTTGGTGCGGTTGGTAGATAGCAAAAGATTGAGTGGTCATGATGAAAGTGAGGGATTAATGATGGGAGGAAGAGGCGAGAAAACATTATGATTGCTGCACTGCAGTGCAATGAGGTGTGCGTTTATTTTGGTTTTGAACAGAGAGAAGATTTACTAAAATATCCAATTTTTTTTAAAAAATATATATGTATATATACATACAAAATATTTGTGCTATATAATTTCTGGAGTCTGATCTCAGAGGATTGATGATTGTTTGTGGCCTTATACTTCACGCGGAGACAATTATCATGAACCACATGACATGCTATTCTCTTTTTACCCTTTCTCGCCTCTATAATATCTGAAAAAAAGCCTTACGCTCTTGTTCATCTGCATAGGAGGTTAGATTTGACTTTCAGAAATAGAGTTTGTGTACTAAGAAGCGACACTATATTATACAAATAATTAGGTGGGTCATACAATGTTTTTATCCAACCACTCCCTTCCTCACACATGACTTAGGTTTATTTTAAACTATAGTTGATGTGAAAAAAAATTATATTTACGAAATAAAAGATAACAGTATATAGTAAATATGATTTTTAAATAATAATTTTAACAAAAATAATAAAGATATTATAAGTTTTTCATCGTATAAATGGTGGATCAATTCTAAATCATTGCAATTAGTGTCTACTAAATACTTTAATTCTATAATTTCTAAGTTACAGCTACCCAACTTCAATACTAAATAGGACTTTAACTTGTATACATTTTTTTTGTAAAAAGTGTTTCTAAATGTATAATATAAAGGTTAGGTTTGTGATTTAAAATTCTTTTTTATAAGGAAAACGATTAACTTCTTAAAAAAAATGACATTTCAGTTCATGATATTTTTGTTTCTTATTAATTTGTTTGTATTTATCGTGGCCATGAACTTAACTCATATTAAAATGCAAACTCATGAGTTAAGGATTGCCTCCCGAACTTTTACTTTTAATACTTGATTTACTCACAACTGATATGAGATGACCTCTCTAATAATATTTTTCTTACATAAGTAAATCAATTTGTATGGCATCATAATTAGTACGGTGTCGTATATAATTTGCCAGATAATGTTAAGAAGCCTAAAAGATGCCATTACATATTTTGAATTTAGAAAATGTAAGCCCGATGTGATCACTATTAAGGTTGCCAGCAGGACAATTCAGGCGGCTGGAAATTTTCTTTATAATATTCATGTATGAAACAAAAGTAACGACGGATTAATTTGTCGAAGAATCTCGGTCAAACTTTTTTCCATCTTTTCTCACTAAGAAGTTTTAATTTAGAAACCTACACCAGATCTTTCTAGAAAGGCAAAAACGGACAACCACATGCATGTGATATTTGCTCGATGTTATAAAATCGCATAAGCAATTGAACCCTTTTTAGATCTGCACCAAATGAATTCATCAGCTCGTGGATAAGCGAACGATAATCCTCTTGTCGTTGCCAAAAAATTTGAAGAACAAAGAGCATCATCTGCGATTTAGTAGTCGAAAATTTTTTTCTACGCGCTGATGATGCAAACTATACGTATATATGGTCATCTAGTATTTTGTTATTTTTGAACGAGCTTACCATGCCGTACAAAATTTCGAGTCATTTGCATCGCTGCCCGAAATTCCGGATGAGATGGTGATGATGAGTGCTTTACGGACTTTACAGTATTACAGACATGATGATGACAATAATTGAATAAGATGAAATGACAATTAATGATGATTAATTCAGTGCTGACATTTTTTATCAACAACCGAACCATGCTGAGTTTATTTTGCAAATTGAAACAGAGGAGCTGTGAAAATTCTGTAGGTTTTAAGCTAGGTATAAATAGAGAAAACGTACGAGAACTAGTTCATGTTTGTTCTTGAGATAAAACTTACAGGCTTTAACCTTACCAACCTTATCCGAGGATTAATTTTCTTGCGGCACAATCATGACTGGAGACATTGGATTCTCAATAAGGCTTGCTGTGGTCAATAAATCAATTATTCCGATTTTGTCCATTTTTGCATCTGGATTATTAAAGCGTACTTGCATGTGTGTAAGTGTTCTAATTGTCAATAAATATGACTAGGAAATGTTTATCTCGGAATAAAGAAAAGAAAAACGTTTTTTTTTTTTAATTTACTGTACGTAGTCTTCTTGCCGCAGAAAAAATAAAAATGAATGCTGAAAAGCTTAGGAAATGAAGGAATTGTTTGATTACTCATGCTAAATGGTTATAAAAATCCTCTCTAATAACTTTATGTTTGACCTTTGTAAAAAGTCATCACTTTTAGTGGACTTATCTTTTATTTTTGATCTTTACTTTTAGGGTTCCAATATGGTGTTAAAAAGATTTAAAAGGCAGGTCCAATTACAAGTCACATAATTGCAACACCGAGATGGCGCTTCTGTTGGTTGATACATTTGGGGAAAAAAAAAAAAGTGATCATCGTCATATGAAGGAACGCAACATAATATATAATAATGAATAAGCAAAGAGGTTTCCTCCTTTTTAGCTGAGTAGAGTAATTTTCTTCTACGTACAAACAACTTTACTGCAACTCCTTAGTGGGAATCTGATGCCAAGTGCGTCTTAACTAATTTTGGGACTTTAGCCGAATTCTTTCAATTAGAGCTTTTAAAAAATTTTAGGTCAAATATATGTATTAATTTTATTATAAATTTATTTATTTAAAATTAATTTTTTTTAACTTTTTGAGTTTCAAAATTATTAATCAAATTTTTATATTCTAATTTCGCTAATTTTTTTTAAAAAATAATATAGTTAATCCATTTAATTTTTCTTATGATATAGTCGATCTTAAATAAGTTTTTATCAATTTTAATTTTAAAACAATTCATCAATTACTAATTATTCACTCAAATTCACATCTTTTTTACTATTTTGACCAACTTATGAAAAGCTTCTTTTTCATATTGAACTAATTTTTCTATTTTTTCTTTTCTTTGAAGTTTTTCATATCTTAATGCACATTTTCCAGTAGACTTTGTTTTGGTGAACGAAGAGTAAACAAGCAAACATTTATGCTAGATAATTAGAAGAAACAATAATAGTATTTAAAAAAGAAACAAGAACAATTGAATAACACGACTAATTAAGAAGAGAATAGGCAAAAAAAAAAAGCAAGATATTTGAGAACTCTAACTTTATTGGATTGAAGCTTTAAGTAGCAGTGATCCATGAAATTAGTTTTTTTTTCTTAAACGAAAATTAAAGAAATTGTTTTTTTTTTGTTAAGCACTAAGAGCATTGAATGAGTGGTGGCCTTTTTTTTTTTTTAAGTAAAAAAAATTGATGGACGATACATTAACAAAGTTGTGGATTTTATAGAGCTTTAAATGAAATAACATTAAATAGAGATTTTGTAGGAATAAATAGGATTAAAATTGCTAATGTTAAATGAAGATTGTGTAGGGATTTGATAATTTATTTACTACAAAGATTATTATAAAATAATAATAAATATAAATGAATAATTTAATAGTTATAATTTTGAATAAAAATTTGGGGTCTTCATATGTAGTATATAATGAACCGCTATTGTCTAATGCAATGGACATAAAAGGTGATCACTAAACTGTGAAACTGAGTGCCGTTTTTTTTTTTTCTGACTTAATGGATTTAATTTTAATTAGTTAAGTTATTAAATTTGTTTGTTTCTTTCAACTTAATAAAAGTTTTCAGCCATTAAGTCATTAAGTTATTAAGCTTTTTTTTTTTGCTTAATCTAAAAAGTTTGAATGATATCATTAAAAGATATTATCTAAAATATCCATATCTAAATAATTAATATTCATCATTACCTAAATAAAATTTAATAATTTACATTATTACTCATCTCTATATAATTTGTGATAATATATAGTGGTAGACTATTATTATTTTTATCTTTTTATTTTCTTAAAATTATCATTATTTATCTTCATAATTTTTTATGAATATTTTTCATATAAAACATCATAAACTATAATAAAATTGATTAATATATATAATATAGAATATTAAAGAGTTGTATTTAATTGAATATGATTTATGTTATGATAATATATTGACTTATTTATATTATTTGAGATTTTTATTATTTGTTTATCATTCATAATTTGTAAGGGCATAAATGTAAAAATATTAGTTTGCAGATTTTTTTAAGTTAAAAAAATAAACAACTTAATATCTATTTTTCACAATTCAGAGAGGAAAAGAAATATATCATTCAGATTTAGATATTCAGCTCTTTTCAAAATTCAGACTAATTCATGCCTAGATTTCAGATAAAAAAAAATAAATGCTACTTGAGCTTCCTTCTAAATTCTGACAATAAAAATTTACATCAATTGGATTTTAATATATATATATTCTTTTCCTTATGGTAGAATTGATCTAGAAAATCAAATATAAAACTTTGAACTGTGAAAATTATTTTTTGCGAAAGGGCAATTATGTATCCATTCTCACATATTATTTAAAGTGGAACTTCGATAAATTAATAATATTAGGATCATGAAAAAAAATCTATTAATTTAGCTAATATTAATATATCAATAATTTAATAATTTGTTAATTTATGAAGATAATATTACATTCACAACAGGAACTTTTTGAAGTATAAAGGTAGGATAATTAAAGTATAAGTAGTGATTATGTCAAGCCATATGATGTGATTCTAATTTGACATTGAATCGGTGAATCAGTTACTTAATAATGCTTTGATTACATTATATGACTTGACCACAGTTACACGATAATTCATAAAAAAAAAAAATTTGAGACAATATATTAAGCTGCTCTTTTTATTATTTCTTTTAATATAGCACATAGATTATAACACTAACTTCTCATCTAAAAGATATAAAGAAAGCGGCAATGATCAATGAAACGCTTTAAGCATTATACCAATACAAAAAATAAAGATCATAGACATATCATATCTATTTAGTTTTAAATTAGTTAATTATTAATTTATGTACTGATTGGTTTCAAGAGAAAAAGAATTTAAAAAATTTATAATTATTTAATAAATTTATCAAATTATTAATTTACCATGTTATCCCCAAATTGGAACCGATAAAAATTATCATTTAATTGAGGTTTTTAATTATCAAGTATTATTTTAACGAGATTCTATTGTTTAAGGCTCAAATTAATTCACTTAATTTTCTCTTCTTCTTTTTTACTCCCATTGAAATGTCTTATTATACCAGGCGATGCGAGGTTGTAAACCATATTGTTAGTTGTTACAAATAATTTTTAACCTTATTGTCACATATAGTTAATATTTCATCATAATGAGGAGAAGGAAGTTCGTTGTCCATACGAAGTTGCCCAGCTTTTCCATATATGATGCATATCGTCTGTAATTTATTTATTTTCAAAGAATGTGATTTCAATCAATTTGTTCATTGTAATAATTATGATTTCATTTTATGGGGCAAACAAAAAGTTATTGTCTTTCGAATCAAACTTATCCCTTTGTTGGGAGCCATTAATGAGACCCATCGCCGTCATCCCTGGCCTTGGGCGCCAAACTGATTACTTCTAGGCTAGGCATTACAGTATAAATTCGAAGAGTAATAATATAGTTATAAATTTTTGTATAATTTTTTTATAAATTAATATGGTATGATTGAATTAGTTAGATTAAATATTTATTGGTCCAAATAATTTATTTTTATTATTTTATATTTTCATTTAATTAATGAGTTAATGCTAAATAAGTTTGTACAAAAATTTACGGTTGAATCATCACTCTAATTAAGAATGTATTCCTCTAGACTAACTATTTTAACAATTAATCCACTTCTTTTCACCTTTCTCTAAACACAAATAGATAGTTAATACTTTTAGTAATAGTGATTGTAATTGTTGATAATCATTTTTAAAAATGTATGCTTATTTGCTTTTTGAAGTGTTTATTTAAAATTGCAACGATTATCATGTACAAAAAGAGAAGATGGTTGAATACAATATTGAAATAAAGATAGAGGAATTATTGATAAATTAATAAAAAAATAATAATGATGATATTTTGTTATACTATATTGTTGAGAAAAATAGTCTGTAATTAAGTTACGTGTCACTATATCAAAATTTGTCTTGTATTAAATATTGTTGACTTTATCTTTTATTATTAGTGTGGTAATTTTATAGTATTCATAAGCGACAAGACATAGTGCCCACATTATTTAAAATACAAACTAGACATTGTTCATAATATTCAAACATACGATTTCAAAATTCAAAATTAATTTGAAATTGGTGAGGGAACCAGTCCCCCTTTCCATTAGAAAATTCTTTTCTTCCTCAATTTGATCCTTGTTTTAATTCCCTTTTCCTCCAGGTATTGGATAAAGGTCTTCTTTTTTATCTAGATCTTGATATGCGAGCATGTGATGCTTTGAGTATTTATTTTACTTATTATTTTTTTTTAATTTTTGAATAAATATCGTCCTTCTAAATCTAAATTCTACCCGTTCTAAATAAGATAAATTAGTGGTTATGGATCTGTAGCATATACATTTCTATACCAGTTGACAAGTCCAACAATGATGCATAATTAGATTTTAAAAGTTCACACGTGATGATGATGATGATGATTATTATTATTATTAATGACTTGAAAAAATAACTAAAAGAAAGATTCAAATATGATATTACTTGTAAAAATCAAATAATTATAATGTATTGCATACTGAGAGTCAAAAGGTCACGTCATATGGAGCAATCAGCGGTGCGAGGGACAAGGAGAATGTAGGGGAAAAGTTAGAAAATTGGTGCGTGGCAGCCGATAATATGTATTAACGTCAATAGGACCTGCAACAAAAGTCGCACCATTGCCAGTTGACTTGGGCACTTCATTCATTTTTTATTTGTCGGCTTATGAAATGAAATAATGATAATGATCAGAATTTTAATATACAAGTTAAACTATTATTATTATTATTATTTAATTAATAATTATTATATTAATTGAGACTTGAATTAACACTCGGTTACCTCTATCGTTATTCAATGAAATTAACAGCAAAAATGATATTTGTTCCTAAATAAGTGATTAACCCATTAAATTAAGATTCTTCTCCTAATTTAAGCGTCTCTTAAACAAAAATTCAAATGTTGATTGCAGGTTAATAAATATAAAAAATAAAGATTTTAAACTCTATTTATACACTATTATTATATAGCATATGACATAAAATTGATAAAAACTCAAAATAACTCAAATCAGGAATGGGTTTTAATCCTGAACCGAATAGACAAAATTTAGGGAATTTACAAAAGTGCACCTAAAATGGTGCTATGACCAAAATTTCCTTATTCATTTTTCTTCTTCACCGGCAAACACGATCTTTTCTTCTTTTTCTCTTCACCTGCAGCAACACAATTTTTTTTTTCTTCACAATCATTACTTAATCACAAAACCAATCCCGCAACGCTGCAAGAATAATGATGCAAATTTCCTAAAGCTAAACTTGTACCGAATTTTGTGTTTCTTTCTCTCTATTTACTGTTGCCAAAGACTGAATGCTTTCCGTAAATATCTTTTGCCGTTTGATTGGTTTGATGGGAGTTGTCTAATGGTGCCAGATCAATTGGCTAGCATCCACAGCTTCTGCAATGAAACTAAAATGAATATGATTACCTTAAGATATAGTAAACACAGTTCTGGACGTCTAATCATGATTTCTTTTGTCATTTTTCTCATATTTGTCTCTGGAAATTACTCAGTTTGCTCGTTTTCTGGACAAGAATTTGCAATTAACCGCTGTGTCGCTTTTGGTTTTAGCTAGAGGAACAAACTGTTACTTTTGGTCAATTTAGCTTGAAAGTTTCATAAATAATACTGCTAAATCAAATATGAACAAGAACAAGATAATACTTTGGGTGGTGATTTGGGTCTTGGGAACAAGATGAGATGGGGATGAAGATGGTTTGAGAACAAGACCACTCAGGTTTTTTTTTTTTTTTTTAAAAAAATTAATTCGTTGTCACAACACAAGTACACAACGCAAGTGGTCAAGTACAGTACCGACTATCATTGGGCTGCCCTAGCCCTGTCTTACGCATTTCTGAATTTGCCAATGAGTCTGATGGCCACGTCATGAGCAAAGTCAAAATTGACCAACCAAACGCCATCACTTGGGCCTTAATTGGGCTTTGGCCCACTTACTAAAGCAATTTAGAGTGCAAATAAATCTGTTGATTATCGATCGCATATGGCGCCAATTATATTGGAAACCCCATCATTCTATCTTGTTGTTTGTTTACTCAAATTGTTTTTGAGTAAACCATAGTAATTAAGTTAAGTATATCAAATAATTTGATTTTGAAGTGGAATTTTGTTCTAATAAAGGAAAATTTTCTTACACCGAAATAGAACTTCTAAAGTGGTTTTTTCTTAGTTGCATAAATCTCCTGTTCATCGGTAGAAATAATCTGCCCGTGATATTATCAGTTGAGGGTATTTGCAAATAATAGGCCAAAGGTCTAAACCTAAGAGATGCATTTAATTTGAAATAAAGTAATTGCCGTTGGTATGGAAAGCAACTGAATAAACTACTACTTTCTATAGTGGTAGTTGACTCTTCTACCTAGTAGTTACAGCCACAAAATTAAAGATCAAATATTGAATACGTTAAGAGTGAGAGTGCTTCCGCAACTATTAGCAATGATAATTTTGATGATTCGATTAACAAATTGAAAAGTGAGTAAGAGTTAACTCTATGACTTGTTATTGAATTGAGTAATTAAACACGGGACATTCTTACCCTAAAATCATGGAAATGGGAGGCCTATTACCAATTTTCAAGTGATGCATCCATCTTTTTTCTAAGAAAAGTTGCCTGCAACTTAACTATTGATGACGAAGAAAGGAAAATCAATAATGTCAAATGAAATAAATCATGTGTGAACGACATTGAAATCTTAGGTAAATTTATTTTTCCCATACGGTTATATACACAACATGTGAACCGGATAAAACTCTAATTAACTAAAAAAATCCACATTCTAGATGCAACCAACTATATTTTATTAATTAAGAACGTGAGCATGCTTGAATTGTGACTGGTCTTGCTTCTTCCTTTATTTATTAACCTTAGCACCGAAATTGGTTCCCACTGTTCCTAATGTGGAAATGGTGCAAGTCTTGTGCCTTCCTTTCCAATCACATTAATATAAAGCTTAGGTCAGAAGCTATGATTAAAGAATTTTATCGCCCTGGTGTGGTGCATAAAGTAAAGTTATAATAATTCCTTGATTCAACAATATCACTGGATAAAGTCCCTTTCTTTCTCTGGGTCCTTCCACAACACTTTCCTCTCACCGCTCCTCACTTTTTCCTTACTCAATCCCTGGAGAGGGAGCTCTTTCTCTCCTTCTCCGGTGGCCTCTACTTTTCTTTTTTATTTTTTGTTACAGCTTCCTCATCTTTTTGGATCGAGGATGGTAGTTTTGTTTTGGCCTCCTTCACTGTCGGGTGTGAAGATAGAAAATTTACTTTAGTTTCTTTCTCCTTTTAACTGTGAGGAAGATTATTGTGTTGGATCAATTGCTACAATAAATTTATTTTGGTACCAATTGGCAAGCTTAATTATATTGATGGAGATTATATCGAAAGAGCTAGGAAATTTCGACTGGAGCTCAATCTATTTGTGTACTGTGAAGAGAAATTTTTATTTATTAAGTACACGTATTTCTTTCTGTTCTTTCAATTAATTACTGTTGTAGATCTCTGTATCTTGATCTCTATAATGTGTACTAATAATGTACAGCAACTCATTATACTGTTGTTCTTTGTTTAATGAAAAATATAATTTTTCAAAAAAAAAAAAAAACAGTATCACTGGATCAAGATAGAGTAAACCAGACGTTTATAGCCATTTTGCAATCACACTTTCAAAAGTGGCCAAGCGTATAAAACACACCGCATCAGGACAGAGGTAGGTTTATAAAGTTTATTAGAATGTGAAACTGCGCTAGAGTTCAAATTTGTCAACTTATTTTTAATAATTACCCAAAAAAAATTATTAAATTGAATTTTGTTCCTGTCTCCCAAAGTTCCATCCCTCGATCTCCACATATTATTAAAAAGAAAAAAACAAAAAGGAAACTGCATACAAATGTTACAAAAGTAGGTTATTTTGATAATTAAAGGCGACAGCCAATCAATAACTTTAAACCTAACCCCCAACCCACTTGTAATAAACTGGAAAAAAAAACTAATCTTTGAAGCGCGTAATCACAATATTACTTTAGTCTAAGAAATAAAAGTCTATAGACATGTGTATTCTCACGTAGCCTTCATTGATGTAAAACAAGAGTATATGAAAACATGTGATGCAAATTGAGAAACAAAATTAAAGTTGTTTTAGCAAGAGCATATCGTCATAAGTTGTACTGGTGAAAGTTCATAATATTATATCATCTTCATTCAATTAAATATTAATCTTACCTACCTGCTCCGAAAAGACATCACGTCGACTTCCTTCTCTACAGTCTACATAATTTTGTTTTGTTGGAAAAAAAAATATTACATTAATTCATGGCACATGGGTTGTTTTTCTCTAAAAATGGTAATTGACTGATGAACCTTGTTAAGGTGCATTATAATGTAAATTACATGGACCACTAAGTTAAAACTGTCTTCATTTTCTTTCCTTCGACATGTGAAATTTCATGCCATGGTCCGCAATAAGCTGTGCATAAATTGAATGTTCACCAATAAAGTACTACACCGAGCTGTTAATCATCGGTGGACTGCACTTAAGCGCATGCGCCGGATTTAGGTCATAACTTTAATGTGACCACAGCGAAGATCTTATCACAGAAAATTTTGATTAAAATTAATATGTATATTCACATCTATAATCACTGGTCCCCACAATTCAATCAAAATTTATCTTATAACTAAATTCCAGTTTATTGTTGGGACTCCAACTCATGCAAATTTTGAGTGCATGAGTTATATCAATGGAGCATTCTTTAATTAAATTGATAACACTTCATTTACTCATTATCATGAAGATACAAATTAGCGTATGAAAAAAAAAATTATATAAATTAAGTTGACCTAACGTAAGGATCTAATAATTGAATTCTAATCTATTTTTAGCGGAAAATCAACGCTAGTAATAAAAAATAAATAGTAGGAGATCTTTAAAATCTTAATATAACTCATATTTTTTAAAACTCGGTAGGATCCTATTTCGAAATTATGGAGTATACTTTTGATGCAGAAACAAGGATTTTTCTTTGTTTTTTTTGAGGGTAGGGGGGTTGGAATTAAGCAAGAATTAAATACCTCTGCCTGTAAGTTGTGCAAATGTTTGCTAATCTGGAGTGACTAGGGAAAGTGTGGTCATATGTCAAGACAAGTCAGCAAGGGGTCCGAATAATCTAGAAATTAAGGTTGTGTAGATATAAGATCAGATGTGTTAGGCATCATGCATGCGACTGTCCCCGCAAAGAGCTGATAATATCAGCCATGAGATTGAAAGGCTTGTGGCTAGCCACATTAGATCTAGGTTACAGCTGTGGATGGTACAAGCATTCTTGTTTAGCAAGACATCATCTTGTATGTATTATGAAGCAAGGAATGAAAAAGCCTCAGGCCGTGCATTTGTTTAAAAAAGAAAGCAAGGAATGAATGCAATTTGTTAGTTGAATAGCTTGAAGTAAGTATTTCATTTCTTAACTATTAAGACTCCTACCATTAAAAAAGAAAGAAAAAGGGAAGCAAAAACATCAAAGAAATGGAACCCGTATTTGCCAGATCTTAATCTCACAATCTAGACTGCCGCTATAAATCAGGAACGAAGTACTTGAATGATCAGAATTTGGATTGGAATAATCAGAATCAACGCCCGCAGTCAGGCACTTAACAGGCCTTCTGTGTCCTTCAAGAACTGCCAAACAAGAGTAACACTTCTGATGATCGGTTACTGACGATGATCTCCTCCAAATCCTAATTGTCTTATCAGCCGATCCACTGAACACCAAATTTGACACAACAGCAAGGCACAAAATTGCCTTTGTGTGCCCTCTAAGAGCACCCTTCAACACCATGTGTCCGCTGTCATCATCACCGTCAACAATATAACTACCCTGCTCTCTCTCCCATACAAGAATTGAACGATCAAACGCACCGGAATATAGCACTGTTCCATCGGTGCTAAGAGCTAATGCATTGACAGCTGACTTGTGTTTCTCCAGAGTTTGCACAAGTGAATGCTTTTTGTTAACTTGTAGTGCTGCTCGTAATTTCTTCCACACTTTTATTTTCGTATCAGCGGATCCTGTGTAAACAAGCCCATCACTGGATTTGGACAAAACTATAGCGTTGATGGCATCATCGTGAGCGTTCTTCACAGACTCAAGACACTTGAAATCGGAGGTTCGCCAAATCTTGAATGTCCGATCCCACGAAGCGGAGTAGAGAAGCGATCCATCGCTTGATAAAGCTAGCGCTGACACAGTATCAACGTGATGTACCCACGTGCACTTCTTGTGCCGCCTCACTTGTACGTAGTTGTTGGCCAAGAAACATTTTATAAAACGGTCATTAAGTGTGGGGAGGGTGGCTATGCGTTCGTAGTATTTATTCTTAAGCTTGCCTGAGGTTGAATAATAAGCACTAGCGTTGTTATCGATTTTCCAGACACGGATTTTGTGATCTTGGTGGCCACTAAAGAGCTTATCTCCCAAAACCGCTAGGGACTTGACTGCAGCGCCATTACCAGTAGCTACCACGTTAGCATGATCATCAATATCTGTGGAAGTAATATTCACATAATTATTAGGATCTCGGTTCCAAGCTCTGATCTCGCCGTTAGAACAGCCGCTGTAGAGCAACTTTCCAGCTATAGCGAGTGAGGAGATATAAGATGAGTTGCCTTTTACTTTGAGAATTGCAGAGCACTGATATTCACTTGCTGCCGGGGCTTGTTTTTTGAACGATGATGATGAGGAGAGTGAAGGAACTGATGGGAGACTTGGTTGAGATGAGAGGGATGCGTTTGATAATTCTGATTGAAGATGATTCGAGCTTGGTTGAGATTGGGGTTCTTTGTTTCTTCGGCAAGGCATAGGACAAGCAAGAAGAAGCCCCATTCTTCTGAGGCTGATGTGATGAGACTTGAGAGAATTAGCTATTGATCAGTTGAGAAGCAGGGGTTAAAAGGACGATAAAGGGCATTATCCTTGTGTCATTGGTGGGGCATTCTGCATCAGACAAAGCTTATAATAATTTTAAAAATTTTAAATATATTACGACAAAAAGAAATATTAAATTCGGTAGGGAAAAATATGTAGAGAGTTTGGACCTACTAAGAATAATAATTAGTCAATTGCGCGGAAAAGGCTCTTGCATCACTACTTCGCCAGGTGGGTATATGTACGCAAATTTACCGTGCTATTCGGCAGTTTTGCAAGTTTTTAGCACATTTGATGGAGAGTGTTTACCTTCGTCGTGGCACATTTTCCAGCACATTAATGGCAAAACTTCTTGATTGAGTGAGCAGTCTACACATTTGCCGATATATGGGAACGCCAGCTCAGATAATGGGCTTCTACCACCAACACCAAAATATGTAAGCAAATGAAATTAATTAACTAATAATGTTTGTGGTGTGATTTATTTGCTTTTCAGATTAGCTTTCGATGTAATTGATAATGGGAATTTCTAGATGAGCATGAGCGTCATCTAGTTGGAATTTCTCTAGTGAACTAATCCTAAAGCTTGGATGACTTGATCCAGATGCGTCAAGTGCATGCACCACACAGGGTTAATTTCCTTTACCATGGCTTTAACTTATCTTGTTCAAATAAATTAATTTGACTACTAATATTATGATTCCTATGATTTCTTCTTATTTGAAAAGGAGACAAAAGCTTTGTAACAGCTTCTGAGTTTGTAGTGATATGAATTAAGACGAAGGAAAATATCCAGAATTGCACAGGAAGATTACAGGCTTAATATGGCGAATTAACGTGTTCTTGTGGGATCCATTAACCGTAGGGAACGTATCACCATCACTAATTCTTTTATAGCGTGTGAAAATCATTTGAATGGCTGAAGTTCGAAATTTGTTACTTTCATTAGAAAGCCTTATAACAGCTGAATTAATATATTAATTAATTAAAAAGAGAATAATTAGAAATAAAGAAAACATTTAACAAAAGTTTAAGGTATCCAAATTGGCTTTGGCCTATGAAATAAAGGAGTGAATTGGGGTAGGTTTCAAAGGAAAGAAAATGAGAAATCATGACAAAAGATTAAAATTTCCCAAAAGTTTAATCAATAACGAATACACCAGAAGATGCTGGCAGCAACTTATGCGTTGCAACTGCTGCTGCTACATGCATCTAAGTAAAAACTACGATAAAGCAACCTAATAAACCGAAAGCAAGTACAATAGAACGAAACAAGATGGGACACGACTTTCTTTTCTCATTTATCTCTGCATCGACAACACCTCATACGAAAAGTTGGCTCTATTTAGAGCTCGCAAGTCGGGTCGTCGAATTGTATTTGTGCCGTATTAATTTCGTATTATGTTAAATTTAATTTAATTTAAATACAATTTATTTAATAATTGTATTAAAATATTAAGATCCAAACTCAACACGAAAAATAAATAGATTATCCAATAATATATTTAATAATTATATATTTAACAAATGTTATATACACATACAAACACACCCACATATACATATACACCCCAAAATATTATACATTTACATTATTAAAATTTTTAATTATATATATGTAAACAATACCATATATCAATATCATAAAATATATATATTTATTAATATTTTATATACTTATACTATTAAAGTTTTAAGTCTATACAAAATTTTATAAATAAAATACTGTGTATATATCTATCCTTAAAAAAAATTATATTTAATATTTGAGTTTTAATGATGAAGACTTAAAAATTAATTTAAAAAGAAAACATAATTATGTCATTGGTTGGATAAATAAATAAAAAAATTTAAATTTAATTCGATAAAGAAAAAAATTATATCGATCAACCCCAACTTATTTAATAATCATATTAAATTTAATAATATTTATTTATTCACGTTGTATTCGTATTGGTAGTTGAATTGTGTGAAATTTTACGGACTCCAGCTCCCTTGTTGACATAATAAGCTGTGTCTATTCATTCTTTACTGGCCAAGATTGGTTGTATATAAGTGGTGCAAATATCAAGAGTCCCATTGATCAACATTTTCATGAGGTCCCTAATTGAGTCTATTCATTAAACAGATGAACAGTTTAACTAGGCTTGACATGACATGATTCTGACCCACAATTAACATAAACAAATTGACGCAATTCCAAAAAGCAAGACGGGAGTTGGGGTTTACTAAAAGACAATAGCATTGAACGCGACTTTATCAGCTTCACGTCCTTGGCTCTTGAACGCTTCACGTACAAGCATACATGATTAATTACATGGGCCATGCTACCTTATCAATTTGCAGATGTTAACAAGTTAACTAGCGCAGTTCTTGAGTCACATGCTAAGAAGCTGCTCGTTTCACATGGGCGGCAGCTGTGGCGTTGGTGAACGGTGAGCGCTATCATGCGTAATTGCGGAGGCAAGAAAACATGCTCATCGAGAGCTCTTTAATTTTTTCTATAATGGTTCCGTATGAAAGGGAAAATGGCTATGGATGCATAACATCAACTAGTTGCTAAATTCCTTTGTAATTTGCCAATAGCATGCAGAGGTTAATTGGCCTCAAAATGTTGTGACTAATTGTTTTATTTTCCATTTAGGCACAACAAAATAATTTCTCGGCCTGCTTTTTTTTTTTTCCACAAAAACAAAATCAAAGCCAAAATCGACCTTCCATTTTAGCTTAAATTTTGCATTGCCACTATCGTACTGAACTCCCAGATCGCGCCCATGGGTCGCGGCATTAAAGTCCATCAAATTGGAGGTTAAAATTTGAACTCGAGTGACTGATGGGAAACGGTTGATTCGTGATGTCCAGACCCCACTCTTTATCTCATCAAACCCATATTTATGTTGTAATAAAAAATTTAATCCCGAGATAAAATTAACTAGAAAGGACAAAATGAACAAAATTGGCGTGGCGAAAGTTTGAACTTTGAAGGGCTACAACAGAGCCGAGGTCCATATTCGCGTCTTTTAATTTACAAATACCTGTGTAAAATCAATAATATAATCTACTGCTGCTTACTCTGAGGACTGAGAAGAGATATTCTAAAAAGAAATACGGTCATCGCAAGTCCGCAAGAATTTAGGCATCATCACATGAAGATGAATTAGTGGCTGGGACTACGATACCTTAACTGTGACGTATTCACAGTTAAGATATTGTTGGATGATTAAATTTTATTGATTTTTTAAATTATTTAAGCTCTAATTAGGATTGATTAGACGACAGAGCAGGGCACTTGGCCAATGTAGTTAAACTCTAATTAGGATTGATTACAATATTTTATTTCCTAAGAGTCAACTCTTGAATATAACATACCATTATTGTAGTTTTTCCGTTTTCTTTTTTAAACAAGAGCGTGTGACGTTTGGATCAATTAATTTATCATCTTCTTATTAAAAATATGTTGTTTACATGTATTCACAAGTCTATTTGCAAAGAGGAAGGGTGTAATTTTGTCTTATTTGCAATCAGCACACCCAATTTTTTATGGATCAAGAGCTTAAATTATTTTCTTTCTCTTTTTTTTTAAATTAATAAATTTTTTAGTTTTAATTGCATGTTTATATAAAGAGTAGGGCTGTATTCACTCTAAAAATTACCTTGAACATTTTATTAAATTAATTAACTTTATTTAAAATAATTAATTTTATTTACTTGAAATGGTAATAAAACTATTCAGCACACTCAACTTTAAAAAGATTTAACACTTATTTACAATAATATAATCAAACATGTTGCAAATAAATCATTTAACACAATTTTAGTTATTAATTGTTTATTTATTTCCACTCCATTTTAGTTATTACGATTTTGAAAATAAAAATTTTAGGATTTAAAGCATAAAAATTATAAATTGAATAATAAAAGTGTGCTATACAAGTATTCAAAGTAATTATATAATGTTAATTTATAATAAATTGTTCTTAGTAGTAATTCATATGATGAGTATTTTTTGTAATAAATATTTGTATTAAAATTAGAATGTTCAAAGTATTTTTTAAAAGTACAAATAGCTCCATTCTTATATAAAGAGTGTGCAAATTATATATATATATATATATATATATATATATATATATATATATATATATATATATATTAAAAGAATAAGCAAATGAATATATAGTCATATATATCACAAAATTAACAATAATACACCAAAAGAATAAGCATATACATATAAAAGAAAAAAAAAATACAACGAATCATGAATCAACTGTATCACTAGATCTCAGAAACCAAAGCTTAATGCCGGATATATTATAACTGCTTCCACAAACAACTGGAATGGAAGCAGAAACAAATATCTCAGGCAATATTATATCCCTAAAAAAAATTAATTAATTAATTAAAAAAATCTACAGGCCCAAAATAGCGGCCACCACGAAGAAACTCAGGCCCAAACAGGAGCCCAAAAAATAAGCCCTATGGGCATCACTGGTGTCCCTCTGCTGAGCGGACGGCACAGACGAGCCGTTGAAATTTGGATTAGTCCCGTACAGGGCCTGGATCCCCTGGATATCATCATCGACCAATTCAACTTTCCTGGATCCAGAAGAAATCGAAGGGTACATTATCGATTCTTCAACAGATGAATGCCCTAACCCTAACAAGTGCCCAATCTCATGAACAGCAACTGACTCAAGATCAATCGCCGACATCGATATCGACGTTGAAATATCACTCGTGATCACCCAGTTTTCGTCGCCGTCTAAATGGAACCGTCCACTAGGCGGCGAGAAGGCGTGCGCCAGCGTGCCCATAGCCCCATCAAATGGCTCGCCGTCACCGTGATCGCCAGTAAAGAAACCGATCCTGATATCGGCGGCCTGGTACAAGTCCGTCTGAGTGAAAGTCAACGAAGTAACTTCCGACCAGCGGTCAAAGGCTGTCGCAAATACGTTCTTGACTTCGTCGGTCAATTGGTTGTCGGGCAAGAACGCGTATGTCAGATCGCGCCTATTCGAAGGCCAACGTGGCATGCCGGGGAAGAAACTGTAGTGACCGACGGCGTGGAAATGACCATTAGTACTGGAAGTGGCGTTATACGACGTCGGTTTCCCTGAGTTCATGGTGGTTGTGCCGTTGACTATGTCTGGATTACCGCATCTGGGCCGTAGGATGTGTTGGATGGTTTGGCTATCGAGTTGGCCGGTGGGTTCCAGATTGAAGTTCTTTTGATAAGTTTTGACTGCCGATTCGAGCATGTCGTCGAAGTCGTCAGTGAAATTCGAGGGCAAATCAGGAATGTAACCGAAGTAGTGAAAGTACTTCTTGAGCTTGGCTAAGCCGTCCATCTTGTCGCCGGGATGGCATCCGGTGAAATTCTGAAACGCGTCCCACGCGCCGGAGGTGGCGTTTGAGAGTATCCATGTGGGGATTGATGATATGTTGGGGAAGAAATGAGCTGATGTTTGAGTAGGTGATAGTGATAAAACTGTAATTGCTGTTGCCACAAGAAGAAGGTATCTCATTTTCGATGTGGGTGTGATGTTTGGCTGGGTAGAAAATGTGATTTTCGCTGGAAAGAAAGGTTATAATATGGGTTATATATAATAGAAGAAGAATGTTCGGGGACGGCAATTGTTAATTGCGTTGAGTTTGAGCTCTTCGTCAAGCGAATTATTGAAAAATAAGTTATCGTGTTGAATTTAGGCTTTTGAATTCGTGCTTTTTGGTAGTTTACGTATTTGCGAAACAACCTGTATTTATTTTTGCGACGTCGATTGGGAACGTTGAAGTTGAAAACGACAATAATGCCAGAGTTTTTGACTTTTTGTCTTAAGTCTTAACGTGGTCAAAGTCGGGGGTTGAGCTGCATCGGTCGCTCTTGTGCATGGAAACTTCGCTGGAAGTACACGTGGACGTAACGGTAATTGAAAAACATGGAAATTTCGAAACTACAGTGGTTAAACTGGAATCAACCGGATTCTTGAGGTAGGCTGTGACGCTAGCAACACGCAGAGGAAAAGAAAAAGTGTGTGTGTGTGTATATACACACGTACAATAAATAAAGATTATACACGACGCTGGCCGGCTCGTCATAATTGGATGAGACATGAGGGAATATACAACTGCTCAAAAGGAAAAGTCTTGGTGCTCCATAAACAACTGCTCATTTCCCTATAAAAAAACATAAAATCATTTCCTTTTTTTTTTTAATTGTCATGTGAGGGAACACATTTCGGTATAAAACCAATTACGAAATATTATATTATTTACCTTTTTTTTTAGAAATTATGGGTAATTAAATCTTAAAACATGCTTTCTTGATCTTAAGTGACCATTCTACAAACAAATTCCTCTAATACAGAAATTTGAGTTAAGTATAAAGTAACGTATATCTCAAGAATGGCTAGCTTTGAAAAGTATATTGTGATCTATAAAATTTGAGTTAGGACAAAGTAACATATATCTCAAGAATGGTTGGTTTTGAAAAATATATTTTGATTTATAAATTAATCATATACACAGATGGCAATAGGGAGGGGAAGTAAAGGGAATTGACATCTTCATACCTATTTTTAATGTTCTGCATATGTCCTCATCTCTTCTCTATTCCTATCAAAATTACTTAAGGGTATTTTCGTCTCTTTCTTAAAAAAGAAATTAGGTAAAAAATTATCCTCATTCATTTTCTGAATAAAAAATTAGGTATAAAATCGTGGAAAAAATTTCCTCATTCCTTCTCTAATGTCCTACATATGTCCATAACCTTTCCAAATGAGGAAAATCCCTGCAGGACCTCGGCTTCGTAGGGATTTCAATCATCCCTAACCCTATATATATTGCTTCATGTTTTTGAAACATTATTTCCCATATGGTGATCTTGTCACCTCGAGAAAAGCTTATGGAACATAAGTTGAGATTTTAGCAGTGCCATTGTGAAATGTATACTAATACCAAAATCTAGCTCAACAATGTGATCGAGTTGTGTGAGGATCAGGCTATGTAATCTCCTCAAGGTTGCACTATGTGGCTCTTAAATTTGAGTGCTTTGATCCACAAAACAAAAAAATTATAACAATATTGGGTTGATACTGGCAAAGACCCTTCGATGCTTAAGTAAAAAATTAAGAGTCTTGTCGATAACAACTGAAGGAGAAAAAGAGCTTTTAGTTTGTTTTTTGTGCTTGAAAATATTATAATTATGACATGTAAGATTAGGAAAATAGGGAATAGTAGGGAGTCTTTTAGTACACTTATGTTATGTATGGTGTGATAAGATAAGAGATCTAAATAAATGGTAACACTAAAGTTATAGTAAGGTAATACTAATAGTCCCAACGTATATGCAAGGAACGTGCACATTTGATATTGAGGACAAGATCAAAGTTTATCTATGTGTTATCAAATAAGTTAAGAATTTTATTGTCTTTAAAAGAAAAAAGATGAATGTAAAGAAAAGTGAACCATTTGGACTAGATAATCAAACAAGGCATTTAGGAATGTGTACATATCAATAGGACATTACGTATGCACATCACACAAACAGGCATGTCTTATCACTGTCGACTACATGGCAAGATTGAAGCAATAGTGGATGTGGACTAAAATGATGAATTCAAAACCTAAGCTAATTGAATGACAACGTTTCAACTTATGTAATTAGCTTAAGTTGTCATGAGCTAAACGTGTGGCTTGCTTAAGTTACAAAATAGCAATGGATGAAAACGTTTTGGCTTAAGCTTAAGTGATGCATGTGATCAGGCACATGAGAAGAGAATCAAGTTAGCTATGAAGTTGTTATCCATATGGCAATAACATGTGCAATCTGGATTTCATGTCAGCTAATATATAAGCTGATGAGTATAACAGTTTCAGGAGATTTTTAAAAAGAGCATTATAAAGAGATTGAGAGAGGAAGAAAGTCATCTTTTTCTTTGTAATCTTTATAAGAATCACCGATAAATCTCATTCTGGTGGCTTCTCCCGTGGATGTAGATTGTGCATTCATGCATAATTGAACCACGTAAATCTTTCTCTATATGTGTATGTTTGCTTTTAGATTTCAGTTTAATTGTGCTCAGATCATAGTTGATTCTCATAGCAAAGTGTGATTAACCATGAAAGCCGTTTAATTGGTTTTAAAGCATCTTGTTTTGATCTTGGCTATGATCTTGCGCAGTGATTGAATTGCTAAGTAGTTTAAAGCATTTAAATCACTTCAGTGGATAATCAAACAACTTGGGAAAAGTAGAGATAAGAAAGAAAATTCAACAGACTATAAGTAGGATACATTTTAAAATGGATAGAGATCGTACTATTTCTGTTATTAAAAAACTTAGAGCATTTCAAAACATTGAAAAACAAAAGAAAATAAGACGAATGACAAAGGAATCAGAAAAGAAAGTGAGCTGATAAAGAAATAGCAGTGAAAAATGAACAAAGACAATGAAAAAGCCAACTGGTATGTTTTCCTTAATCTATCCCTCTATTTCATTCATTGTTCTTTGTTTTTTTTTTTAAGATTTTCTTATGGGTAATGTTGATAAAATTAGATTTTAGAATAGTTATATATATAAAGAGTCTGTTCGTTTGGTATTTTTTGGGGAAATCGTGACCAGTTCTTGCTCATAAACAAAGTGAGTGAGAGAGATTTGATGAGTATAAATTCACAAAATATGTTGCAAAGTCCTTAGGTAAAGTGTTTGAAAATGAGACAAAAGTTAAGGTTAACTCTGGAAAGAGTAAAACCAAGGTAGATTCAAAGAAAATAAAGAATGACCTTATTTTTAAACAAATAGATGCATATAAATTTAATATAGATGAGGTCGGGGATACAACTACAAAAGATAAGGGATTGGGTGATCATAGTAAAAGAAAGAAGAAAAGACAGGTGAAATCCAACCCTGAACCCTATGGCTAGAATACAACCCATAGAATATGATATAGATAAAATTAAACCAATCATTTAATAGCATGGCCTCGAGATTATTAGGGAAAAATATAATATATTAGGGTAGAGATAGGAAAATGAGTTATTGAGTTGTGTTCGTGTCATGTCAGTTTTGTGTCATGTTAAATTTAGGTTGACCTAAACATGAGCCATTTAATAATCATGTCAAAATATTGAAATTAAACCCAACACAAAAAATAAACTGATTATTTAATAACCCGTTTAATATTTATATATTTTTCAAAATTTACATCAAACATTTACTTTTATATATACACACCCCCCAAAAATATTAAGCATTTACACTATTGAAGTTTTAATTATACATACATAAATAATATTATATATTGATATCCTAAAATATATATATCTACCAATATTTTTTACATTTATACTATTGAAGTTTTAAATCTATATAAAATTTTATAAATGAAACACTATGTATATGTCCATCCTTCAAAAAATAAAAAAATAAAAAGAGAGAATCATGTCCAATATTTGAGTTTTAATGATAAAAATCCAAAAATTAATTTTAAAGAAAAAATATAATCGTGTCATTGGTCGGGTAAATGGTTAAGAACTTTAATTTTAATTTTAACTCGACACGGAAAAAAATTATGTCGACCCAGACACAAATCATTAAATTTGACATAATTATTAAATTATCTGGATCAAATTTAATAATTATGTCAAATTTAATAATTCGTACTCATTTATTTGTATCATGTTCGTATCGAGTAATTAGGTTGTGTTAAATCTTGCCACCTCTATCCTAGGGGTTGTAGAGATGAGGGTACCTAAACGAGGTGAAAATCAAGCCATCCTCTTAAGGTACAGCAGCCGTAGGTTCGAAGTTTTTAGATTGTGGGCAAAGATTACCCATGCAACCTTGCTTTATAAAAATGTTGGCCTGACTAGGCTTAGCCCTCTGTCCATTATCGTTAAATGGATGGAGAATACTAAGAGGTTAATATGAATCTGGGCGAGAATCGGTCTACCTGGGCCCACATTTCAGAAATTAAAGATGTGTTTCAAACTCAAGAGTAACCTAGAAGATCATGATGGCTGGTATTATTTATCAGCATGGCCAAAAACACAAAGGTTAGTCCAGAATCTACTGACCGCTAATAAATATTTCAAACATCGATGGTTCTGGATCTTAGGAGAATACGGTCAGTCTACAGAAGATCAAATGTATCAAGCACTAAATATGTTTAAACAACCAGGTTTGATCTTAGTGAACAGTTTTAGAATATTTAGTTAGGGAAAACAAAGATTGTAAAAAATGATAACTTATGTACCTGTGCAGTTTTGTGCGATGGCCAGCCAAAGTTATCAGCACATGTTCGGTCTAAATATTAGAAGAGCTCTACCATATCGTTGGCTATACGTTGACCTCCTGAGATTAGAGAGTTTTCAGGGAAGTGGACTTGTTCCTTTGCGTGGAGCGAGACCATTACAAGTTGTTCAGATAAAGAGGAAAGGTACATGATTTGCTCACAGTTAATATCTTCGAAAGACTTGTTAAAATACAATTACATGATTATGTTATTAATCTCATGAACAGAAGCAATGATTAAAATACAATTACATGATTATGTTATTAATCTCATAAACAGAAGCAATGACATTGAGTATCTTGGCCAGATTGAAGAAACGGCCATGTAAGGAGTCAGCAAAACAGGACTCAAGAGATGGAGATTGAGGGCACGCTTTAATCGCTATTAGAATTTGAAAATGGAAATCGCCCTTTTGTAGTCTGCTCTACGGCAATGGTTCCCGCTACTATGCTGAGCACTCGTCTCGAGGAGATGACTACAACATCAGGCCATGCTATTTCCGAAGCAGAGAAATCCATTAATTCTTGTGGATTAAGTGTGTGTCTATATTAAAAAAAATGAGGGTGTTTGTACTTGAGAATGTGAACATATATATATATATATGTGTGTGTATTATTTTCATACGCAAATGTCCTCATTTATTTTATTATGGACACGTTGTTAAAGTACTATAAAATTGTGGGATTTAATAATATTAAAATCGAATTCTATTAAACTATACGACTTAAAGTGTATATGCATAAAAAGAGAACGCTGCTCGAGAAAAAAGACTCTATATGTGTGTATTGGTTTAAAAAATACACAGTTTTAATTGCAAAACAACGGTTTTTGGATCGTAGGGACCGGAGTAGAAGTTCCATATATAAAAGGATAAACTTTGTAAACAGCTAGCGATAGAAACTGGTCAAAAACTCTAATTATATAAACCCAAAGGCATCCTCTCTCCCCCTCATATTGAAAGAAACAACAGCCTGTTAACATAACAAACACAACTCCATCGATCGCCCGAATCTGTATTCTGTGATTGCGATCCGAGGTGGGTGAAGGAGCAGATCATCAAAAATGGGTTCTCATAATGGAACTGGAAACACATGGGCTGATCAATGGGACAAGGAAAATCACCACAACGTCAACCCCACTGAAAATTATTATACCCCAGAAGACAAGAAGGCTAAATATAAGAAGAAAGTCGGAGAAGGTCTTGACAAAACTAAGGAGGTTGCAATTACCGGCATGAAGAAGGCTAAGCTTGGTGCCTCTGCCAGTTTCAAATGGATCAAGCATAAGTGCAACAGGAACAATTCTCATAAGTATTGACATTATCCCTGTAATGTCTACAATTAATGATCTTTCTTCATTTCTGTTTTTCCTTTAATTAAATTGCTTCACAACTCTGTTTCTGTTATGTAAACATTTGGATACGTATTTGATTGTGCTCTTGTTCTATGTTTTTAGTTTGCTTGTTTTGTTTTGTTTGTATAGAATTATGATTGGGACGTATGCAATATATTGAGAGGCTTTTTTATCTGTTGATTTTGATGCCATTAATATGCATGCAGTGTTATTTTAGTTTTGTTTCTTTTGTTTATAGAATGGTATTCTTGATATTTCATATTCGTTCATCAAAGCGTAAGCAATTATGTCATGGGTTCGCGGGTTGGAGCTGGTCAATACCTTGCCCTTCTCGCCAAGAAAATAATATTATTAAGGCACCGGTCAGTATTCAGGTTGAAAAAAAACAAAATCATTCAACCGTAAACCTGCCCTGATATGAGACTCTTTCAAAGTGGGGGTAGCTTGTTGAATTGATCTGGAATGATTTTAATATTGAGTCCTCTCATTCTGGATTCCGTTTAATTTTGATTTTTCCTCCCTTAACGTGGATGACTATGTAAAAGAGATTATAATATTTGTAAATATTAAAGTTCGGAATAATATTCATTGATTCTGTATGTTAACGGCGAACTATTTTTAAATAACGGCGTGCCGATAATTTCCAGAGAACATGTTATCTGTTAACGGCGAACCGTTTTTGAATAACGGCGTGCCGATAATTTCCAAAGAGCATGATGAATGTTCTTAAAACTACAGATGCAATATTGAAGGCACTGAAAATTAACGGTAATCCGATAACTAAAATCGCCTAACCGTTTATTTCCAGAGGCAGTTAAATTCCAAATCGAATTGTGTCTTTTTAAAGAGTGTGTATCTTTTGAAGATGTACTAAGGTTAATAGTTGCAATCTTTCAATAAAAATGCACTTTCTTCATTAAAAGAAAACAATGAATAACAATAAAATATACAGATTTACAGATTTAAGATTTATATGTTCTTAGAATACAATTTTATTGTTAAAAATTATATTCAAAGTTTGTTGTATCTTAGGGATAATTTACCATTCAACTCTATAGCAAACAAAGTGTGGTGAGGGCAAATAAAACTTTAAAGGAAAGTGTAAATGTACTCATTTCCCTTGCAAATAATGTGCATTTGATTCTATTGGAGAATCAGTTAGATATTTTGTAAGGTTCCGGTAAATGTAAATGTAGTAGCTAAATACTCTGTCTCATACAAACAAGGGCGGTAACAACAACCTGTTACCTGTTGCAAGTTTCATTGAAATCAGGCAAGTGATGGAATGCCCAACAAATAAGAGATTCCCTTATCTTTAAGCTTTTTCATGGCAGCGCAAAATTCTATATCTATCTATTGATTGTTTGAGTGGGTTTTAGATAGGGATACCAAAATCTTGAGCCCCAAATGAAGCGGGGATTGGGAAAAAAATGTTTTCAAAATTCTTGATGGATGGAGTTCCGTTTTGAGCCCCACTTCCACTCCATTCTAATCCTGAATACTTATTATATTATTTTTTAAGTGCACGATCACAAAGAAAGTCATTTTATCTCAAATTCTAATTTTAACACGCGGACTACACACCTAGTAATTTATAGTCCATGTGAGTCTTTAAAAATACAAAATATGTGCATTTTTGGCATCGGTGGGATTGGGACTTGGGATGGGATCACCCTCCTCCCAGTCCCTGGATGAGTCGAAACGATCACCCTTCCGTTCTACGTAAATAATGGGGCGACGTCAGATATTATATTTGTGGCAGAGACAGCATCATTTGTTGTTTCTTTCTGACCTTTTACACCTTTTTCATCAGCAGCCAGCCATTCATTTTTTGGAGCAGAGGTTGGAGTTTGAGTTTCCCTTTGTACAAGTCTGAGTGATTGATTTGTCGTCAACTTTTCAATCGGAAGTTTTTGGTGTTTCTCTTTTTTTTTTTCACTTTAGAAATTGGATTATGAGTTTAGTTATGTAATTATACAAGATATATAACTCTTTTATAAGTATTTGATAAAAAAATTAAACAATCATCCGATTTTTATCAAATGAATATAAAATAATTATGTATTTTACATAATTATATAAGATAAAAAAAACTCTTTATTTATTATTTATTTTATCTAATTTTATTGTATACTGTGGCATCTTAAGTCGCACGTATCCGTTGATCCCTACGAAGGAAAACAAATAGAAAAACCAAAAAATAAAAAAATGTGCCTCGAGCTACGCAATGGAGTAATTAAAAATGATCACGTGTTCCTCGAGCTCTAGCCATCACTCGACAGTTGAATGTTAGAAATAAAATTACCCCGCATGTGCGTGTGCGTGTCCGCGGCGTTTTTTAGAGACGAGTCTCGGGCACTCAAAACAGTAAAAAGTTTGTTCCTAGTCCAAAGGCAATAGTGTCTCCATAGTAGTGGCTGAGCATTACTTGTTAACAACCTAAGAATAAAGTTCATTGTTATATTGACTCGGTCAGTTTCTCTTGAAGCATATTCATTCATCTCCAATCCACAGACTTGTTACAGTAACATATTGAAAAAGTTAATCTGGCTGGAGCTTTGCTGCAACAAGAATGGATCAGGGTTCAGAGATGGGTTCTATCAGTATCCCGGATGTTCCTCTGAAGTCTAGCAAAAGGAGAATGCCGGTCTTGGGCCTCGGCACAGCGGCCTCTCCGTTTTCGGGATCAGAAACGACTAAACTGGCAATTCTTGAAGCAATGAAGCTTGGTTATAGACACTTTGACACGGCTACGCTCTATCAAACGGAGCAGCCACTTGGTGATGCAATAGCTGAAGCACTCTCTACCGGCATAATTAAGAGTCGAGATGAACTTTTTATCGTATCGAAGCTTTGGTGCAGCGACGCTCATCGTGAACTCGTTGGTCCTGCCCTTCAGAAGAGCTTAGAGTAAAGCATTTCTCTTGCATGATCAGATAGATTTCGGGTCCATGACCACATGTCGACTTCTTGATCAATAAATCCTTTTGTGTGCTTATACCTCTTTTGTGCAGGAATCTTCAGTTGGAGTACATTGATCTCTATGTTATTCATTGGCCTGTGAGCTCGAAGCCGGGGAGCTACGAGTTTCCGATAAAGAAAGAAGACTTCCTTCCCATGGACTTCAGGTCTGTCTGGGAAGCCATGGAAGAATGCCAAAATCTTGGTTATACCAAGTCCATTGGTGTCAGCAATTTCTCATGTAAAAAGCTTGGTGACATCCTTGCCACTGCGAAGATTCCTCCTGCTGCGAATCAGGTGAGTTTCTTAAAGAAATCTTTTTGAGTTTTGTGAGTGGATTTTATCTGAAGTTTTTGCAATTTCAAAAGGTGGAAATGAACCCACTATGGCAACAAAACAAATTGAAAGAGTTCTGCAAGGCTAAAGGTATCCAATTGGCAGCTTATGCTCCCCTAGGAGCCAGAGGAACCATTTGGGGCAGCAATAGAGTTATGGAATGTGAGGTGCTGAAAGAAATAGCAGAAGCCAAAGGGAAGACTGTCGCCCAGGTGCTTATTTAACTTTGAACCATTTGTTCACTGAATTTTATATCTCAGTTTTGATGAATTCAGAAACTTGGGATGAAATATTTTTGACAACAGGTGTGTTTAAGATGGGCATACGAGCAAGGGGTCTGTGTAGTGGTGAAGAGTTTCAACAAGGATAGAATGAAAGAGAACCTTGACATATTCAACTGGGAATTAACCGATGAAGAGACCGAGAAAATCAGTGATATCCCACAAAGCAGAGGGTGCCTTGGAGAAGATTACATCTCAGCGAATGGACCCATCAAGACAATTGAGGAACTCTGGGATGGAGAAATTTAACTGAATAAGTTAATCATAGCCAGAGGTACACCGCATTCTTGTAATGACAAATGTTATTTCCATCAATATGATCAGCTTTTTGAATTGAGCTTTCAACCAACCTTCACATAATCTTGAACAAAATAATTATGAAGGCCCTGCATCCATTGAAGTTTCAAATCTTCCGCCCACATGTTCTACGTATCGATTAGTCAAGCCATTTGCCATTGCTACCAAAAAGCCACGCTCTGAATGCTTTGTATTTCAACTTTACCCAGAAAAGAAAAGCAGTATGCATATATATGAGATCTGAAACGAGAATTAATCCTCCAAGAAACCATTATAATCTTTTCTAGTGCCACATTTTAACTCATTTATCAACTTAGCTACTTAAGTAGCATCTCTGCGTTTTCACCAGCGTGTACGAGTGCTCATTTTATTTGGAAGAATGGGTACTAATGAGCTTTTCCTTGCAAGTTACAAGGCTATACGACTCATGGCTAAGCGTTTTACGTTTATTCAGAAACCACCCATGGAATTTCAAACCATATTTATAGAGAAAACAAACAAGAAAGTTCAGAATCCATAAATTAAAATCATTCCCCCTATTTCAGTTACATACATGTAGAGACACATACTCCAACCCTAGTGGAAAGTAGCTAGGAACATAAAGCTTAGAGCTTACACTCTTTCTATGATTTCCATACCTCATCTTTGCAGCTTGATAAATGGCATTAGACAAGATTTAATGCCAGCATCAGTGCATCTTCTAGGAACATAAATTATAAACAAACAGAATGATAAATTCAGCATCGCTGGGGCCGTTCATAACTAGGAGGTAAGGATGGGCAGTTTTCGTTCATGTTGGCATATGGCTCTATGGTGTTGTATTGAGGCAGTTCCATCCTATACTCACCAAGAATCTGGCAAAAGGGGAGCTTGGCATCCTCATTGTTGCACCAGCTTGGCAGGCGTGTTCGATTGTTTTCAAAAATCTTAAGCATGTATGCATCACGAATCTGTTACCAGGAAAAAATGTGAAATGACATAGAACTTGCAATATGTGTAGAACAAAGGAGACCAAACAATTCAATACTTACAGTAAATTCAGTCACTTGTATAGAGTTGGACATAGGACCCAAGATTCCAGCTTCTTTATACATTTCAAGAATAAAGGCAACACATGTAGTTGATTTCCCATCACTGTATACCCATTCATCTTGCTCAGGGATGGTAAGTAACTGATCAAAGGATATGCCACGCTTTTCAATCTCATCTAGAATTCCATGGAGATCTAAATCCTGATAAGAACAGGCGAAGGAGAAACAGCAATTTCTTTATGCACCATTTAACATAGTACAGGAACAATAACAATTAATTCAATTATCTCAGACAAGTGAAATAAAAATTAGAAAGCACATTTCCAATTATCCATATTTCAACAGACAAGTTTAAAATTGTTCGCAAAAAAAGGCAAAAAGGCAAAGAAAGTAATTGAGGATTAAGCACAGAGTACCTCAGTTCCAAGCCGCTTGTTTAGAGCTTCATTCCACATATTTGCAGCGTATGCTGGCTGCACTCTAGTCCACATAGACATGACAGAAACCACCTGCAAATAGAATCAGACAATCACGAATCTCCTCATCCTGTATTTCCAAATACAATGCAAATGCATATTGATTATACATACTCTTACTTCTCTTTTCAGGAAAGAAGAGTTATAATAATCACTAAACTAAAGCAGAGGGACCAACTTCCAACAACACCATAAATTTGGATTTAGGAAGCAAAGCTATCTATAACCATGATTGTTACACCTGGTAAACTGTACACATCATTATGTTCATGTTTACGCCCTTGAACACTGCCTGCACACATGTATATGATGCACAAACATGCCACACCCATGATGGATGCACACATCCCTGATAAAAGATATCCACACTTAAAGACAGGAAGCTCAGTGCCATAGCAAGACCTAAAATAGAATGCGTGTGTTTCTCATGCACCTGACCAACTAATAATTATCTCACAAGCAGCAGGCCAACCACTTAATACAACAGTATGTTTTTCATGTAGAATACAAGTTCAATGAACAGGTAAATCTTATTAAACTAACATATACCAAGTGAGCATCAAGGGGTGGTGGATAGTTGTCTGCCATAGTGTCAATCCAACTAAATATCATGTTATGATAACCATATGGCTTTCCCGACATGCTCTGGGCATATTCCCATGCTGCTGTAGAGTTGAACTTTACACGCACATCAGGATGTAAAGGAAGTAAGGCTATCTGTGGATTAGAATCATCCTTAAGTGCTAATTCCCACCATTCATCCCATGGAATAACCACTATGATTTCTTCTCCCTGCAAATTCAAACAACTATATGTTGTAAGCACAGCACATTTATATCCACAAAAATCATTTCCATATAGCTCGGACCCTTTCTTTCCTATTCCATTTATCCATGTCTGGCAATATATATTTCTTCATTGCATACCTTTTCATTTTCATGTCCCGACTCACCAACCCATAGATTACCCTCTTTGTCCTTCAAACATACAGCTGTATGTCCAGCAAATGCTCCTGTCACCCATTTTTCCAAAGTCTCAAATCCACCCCACCGGCCACGGATCTTTGACACTGCCAAAAAATCACCAGAATGTACATCCTCTGGATTAATGGTTGCATGCCAAGGCTGAGGACGTTTTTCAAATGTTGCCCCCATGTGCTTCTCTAGGAAAGCCAAGTTAGCATTCTGACCCCAGTGAGAGTTTGAAAACAGAGGCAAGACATCTATTAGAGAAAGCAAGGTCCCCATCATTCCTGATGGCATGAGAAATACAGAGACTCCATGCTGCTTCACCTGCTCAAGGAACAGTGAAAATGTCACTCCATACAACAGAATAATGAGCAAAAATGCAACAGACAAGAAAATTCAGCATACATATTCCAACTCAGTTGGTTCTTCCCAAGAGTCAAATTTCAGTGTATGTTCTCGAGCAGAGAAGTAGTAGTCCCAAGTAACCCTGTAGGGCGTTGCAAAAACATACAGATCCATACATGTCCAGCTGTGCGCATCAGACGTCTGCCGTAAGAAAAGAACAAATTAATTTAACAGGAAAGTAAACAGCAACAGTAAAAACACACCATTACAAGAAAATACCAAATTTCAATTACCGACCTATCAAAGCCCTGTTCATACTATTCCAAATTATCAGTGTATTGAGACATTTAAACAAATTCAACTTCTTTAAATAATCAAAGCTTTTCCTCAGATACAAGAGACTGACAGAAATATCTATAAGCTAAATTGCAGGCATAAATTTATTCATTACATTCAATGGATGCCCAGAGTTGTATGTAATATCACTAATTAAGCGGTAATAATTAGAATTAGAATCATACATGAAAACGAAATGGCAATAATAAAAATCAAAATAAACAACCAAGGTTACCTTGAGATAAAGGACGCCACCGCCCAAGGCAGGCTCACGATCACCTTCGGTGAACTCGAGGCGAGCTTCGTTACGGTAAAAGCAGGCACCTTTCCACTCGATTGACCCATTATTAGGAGTGACCGATCCGACATAATAAGGCAACAAATCAACGGCACTGTGAAAATTATTCAGTACCGGCCATGATAACTGACGTGGCAGAACTGGAAGCACGTCGTTCACTCTAAACGGAACCTTGAAGCCTTGACCAAAACCTAATCCTAAAAAACACAATAACAACACCAGTAAATATCGAGACATGGCAACGTTTCTTTTTCCTCCTTTTATTTGATCAATTAAAGTCTGCAGATAAAAAAACCCTACAAAGCTTTTAGAAATTTTTTAGCTCAATTGAACGGGCGAGTCAAAGTGGGTCCATGGGGATTTGAGTTGGCATGCGAGGGCGAGGAGGGAAGGATTCTTTATTTCTTTTGTCTATTTTGCTTCGAATTTGGATATTATGGGTTCGTGGGAGTGGCATTTATTAATCGACTTTTGTTTGATGATCATTCTGTGCTTTGATGTTGAGTGACGCTCAACTGTCGAATCAACTTGGCCACGCATGTGCGGTTCTGTGAAGTTAAACCTGATTATCTCAGTAATTACCTCCACGGTTCGCTCCGGTTTTTTTTTTTTCGCTTTTCAATTTGAGTTAAGAGAAGACTTTTTTTAAAAAAAATTTTTTTAATGATAGTTGAATGTGTATGAGATTAAATTTTGTCAAATACAAATAATTTCCGAAATTACTGTAAATATATGCACAATGATATTTAACAACAAATACGATAAAGAATACTAACAGCCGATTTGTGACGTTAATATGAAACTAATCTTTTTCTGCGTTCAAGTGTTAACGTTTTCTCCCCATCGAGCAAGAGTAACTGCTTAACCACAACAACAATTTTGAGTAATTAACACTAAAACAAGCCAAATTTGAGTAAATGATCTAAGCTGCAAATGGGGGAAAAATTATTATGGAGAACCACAAGAAGTCTGGATCCCAGATGATGCACGAGCAGAACACCATGAGAATGAGTTGCCCTTTACACAACTACAGTAAATTAATCTGAAAAGTAGGTGTCGTCAATAAACCATCATCATCTCACGTCAGAATCCAAACTCACGCACTATTAGCTATCCGACTTCAGTAATCTGAAACATAATCACTAGTTTTTCTTCAGAGAAACTTCAATCACATAAATAATAAATTGGACATCAGCAACTTCACAAATCATTATCTATCTCAGATTGCACAGAGGTGTGGACTGCATCAAACTCTGAACCTGGATTCAATAGCAAGCTGGCAGGCAGTAGGATAGCACCAAACCTTCACAAACCCCTGAACAGAAAATTTCAATGCTATACCATTAGACAAATCTCATCAGCCTGGATAACTCCATCAAAGTTATTACCTGAATCACATGCTCCTTAGATTGAAGGGCCTGACAAGTACGCTTGGAGGAGGACGCAGCAAACAATTTTCAAGCGGATGCAAATTGCTAAGCAATCCACTTCACATCCCAAATAGGAAGCAATTTGAATAGCAAGGAAGAAATAAAGCACTGTCTTCAACCACCATTGGCTGCCTAAATGGGTTTAAGTGAATCTACAAGGCATAGGCTTTGAATTAAAATCTGTTCAAATAGAAGATTAGGTTTATTACCATATTTAACAGCATCAAAATTACAAAGAAGCAATGTGGACATACAGGAAGTGAAAGAGGACGACCAGTTAGGGTGCTTATGCAAGAAGCTGCAAGATGACAAGCTTCCTCACAGTAATCAGAAAATACTGCTGGGACATTAATGTCTTTTAGTAGCTCCTGAAAAGCAGTCATCCGAGCAATTGAGAAGTGTCGAACGAAGTGCAAGAACATAGACATAGCAAAACCAGTTAAAGCAATTAAAGCGTACAATAGTCAACGACCAACTTGAATAAGCAGCAATGCCAGCATTTGGAGCAATGATTAAATGAGGAAATGAATCCTGTCAGTAGAAAATAAGTCATGAGAAATAAAAGACATAAAACAATGCAGATATAAGACTCCCAAGATGGGAGGCTTTGGATGGACTACTAAGGAAAGAAAAAAGAAGCACATATAAATGTCTGGGCAGAGCAGAAGAGTACACCTTTATAATATCTCTAAAACGATCATGATAAAATCCTTTGTGAAGGTGCAATGTCACTGCTGAAGATCTACCTGTGTCTACACTACAATCGAGCTCTTCACTTGGAGATTTGCATATGCAATCAGAGTCGGTGCAATGGGCATATCTACGAAGATCAATCTTCTCACCATCCCTAATCATTAAACATGCATGAAAAGAAGATTTAAGTATTGAGAAAATAATTGATGCAAGTATTATCAATTCTTTTCACTAGATTCTAGAAGATTAGCCAGGAACACCCAGAAGTAGCAATTGCCTTATCTTCATGAGAAGTTCATCGATTCAAAAATAAATCAACAAAGGCTTATCCAAAAAATAAAATAAAATAAAATAAATAAAGAAACTGCAACTTCACAATTTATATCCTCATGGCCTGTTGATGGGATCAGGTCATTGACCAAGATCCTTCCTTACAACCTGGCCACCTATTCATGAGGCCTATTTGGGATAAACTAATTTAAGCATAACCGCATAAGAGACCCTACCAGACCCTTGCCAACATGAATCTTGTAAACATAAGAAATATAAACATCTAACAGGGCTTGAATTAATTAATGTTTATCTTTCCATGATATGTATAATATGAACTACCAAGCACACTGAAGACTTGGATTTGACTCCCCGCTCACTGGAACACAGCCAATTCACAACTGACCTATTTGGTGGAATTTCAGGTCCAATAATCTCCATATGCACCTGCACACCAGGAAAAAGTGCACGCAACTCCCCAAAGACAGGAAGTTGTAGAAGCTCTTGCTCAGGCCCTGAGAAGTTCAAATCATGAAGTAAAACCACAGAAATACTACTGCAACTGAATACTAACCAGATTTGGTGTGAGGAGACAAACCAAGAGCATGCATTCAAATGAGCAATAATAAAATTAAGAGTATTTCCCAAAGAAAATAATTCAGCATTAACAAATATTAAATCATGTATATATGTTGCTATAGCCTAAACCGCAGTGTTTATCATATGCTTTAGAATTTGATCACCAATAGCTACAATTCTTGAACCTATTATAACCTGATCACCAACAATCCTGAACTAAAAAAACACCAATCAGACATCAAAATTGAATGTTGTCTTCCCTTGGCATATAATTATATTGAAAAAGTTATTGAAAGGGGATTGCCTAAATTTCAAATAGTTAAAAGTCCATGCACTAGAAGCAGTTCGAAAAAGAAATGCTTATGGAGTGAAAAGTTGAAGGAAAGACTATACCAAGGTAGTGTATGCAAAGTTGACGACCGATTTCTGAACTAAAGCTTCTCAATCCAACAACTTGAGTGGCATAATATATTGTAAGTGGCTGCAATTAAAAACTAAATGATGAGAGTGGTAATAATAACCTGCATATGTTTGGGTGGCTGGAAAAAGTTACAAGTATTCACTTAATATTGTGTCTTGACAATTAGACGTTAATGAACATCTGGGATAAGAGAGTTTCAGTCCTCAAAGTTAAAGCATTCCTGCATTAGAGAGATCTTGTAAAACAAAGTAAAGCAACCAGGTAAGTGTCCATTCATAAAATATATTCCAGATTCGGCCATGTGAGATTAAAGGTAGTCTGATTAGGAATTGTGTAATTACAATGATTGAAAAGGATATACAGACACATGCTTCAACTAGTTATTTTTGAACACCATACATATCTTACCCAGTGCAGAAGCAAAGCAATAGGTGAATCCAGTGGGATGCTCCTCCACTCATAGTAATCCTTCCAGCTACATAAATCCTTTGATATTGGAGATGAAGGCCCTGCATGATACAAGACAAAATTAGACGAGCCAATTGTTGCATGGAAGCAGGAAGTTGAAGCAGACGACAATACCATAACATGGGCACAAGATACTAGGGAGATCCCAACCATCATCTTTTGACCTGCCAATAAAGTAACATAGGTGAACAAGATTAAAAAGTTACAATAATAATAATAATAATGATAATCACGCATGCTAGAACCAATCCAATCTACTAATGCCCCAGTATCCGCCATGATGATTTTTCCCTCACCCATGGATTAACAAATGGTAAAAGCATCACCAGAAATTGAGAAGAACATGAACCATAGCCCTTCCTCTTATTCTCGTCATGTAGATGGACCAGTACGCTCTTAATATTGTAGAACAATTTATAACTGTTTTATATAGGTGAGATCTACAAGTGAAAAAAACATGTTAATGTTAGTCTGTTGAAATAATTTATATGCTTTTGACAGATTATTAGGCTCGAAGGTATGATTGACTCAAGTAATCAAGCTTAAAACAAAGCACAACCAGGCAAGTGTGATTTGGAAGCCCAGCTCCAAAAGCAAGATAGACATCTTTTGCCATTCAAAGATTGAAAGGATGTCAGTGTAATGACATCTTGAAAAAGAATTATATCAAAATTCTGTAAGGTTAATAGAACAAATCCTAATTCTAATCTATCAAATCTCTTACAATGTAACCCAGGATGCTAAACTCAGACTACCGAGTAAAGATAGTAGGAAAACAGAATGCATAAACAACCTTGCACAGTCAAATGAAGCAGCTGATAAGGATAAACCGCAACTGCATTCACACATCCACATTCCCACTCGATGAATTCCCCTCTTGTTTAAAAATGAACATCTTGTTTGCTGCTTTTCACACACCTAACAAAATTATGCCGAAAGAAGCACATTAACTCAGTTAAAACTTAAAAGGGCACAAATGAAATGATACACACTGTGAATACTAGTTCAAACACCAACCATTCTTGGTATCCCACCAAGACAACAATAAATTACCTGAACAGTAGCTTCTTCAGAAAATGTAAAAGGAAAATTATTCAAGACATCTACACACTTCATTTGCTGTTCTAACCTTTCACACTCTCCTTTATGATCACTCCAATGTGAAATCTGTAAAAAAATAAAAAAAAAATGTCTTAAACAATAACTTTCACTTATTTTTTTTTTCCAAAAAAAAAAATTAAATAGTTATATGCAAAGAAAGAAGTTAAAAATGATGGGCACCTGGTGAGAGACGGAGCAATAAGCAACGACTCCACAGCGACCACAACGTCTTCTGGCTGGGCCAATGCAACGAGTTCCACGCCCTTTACCAGCGCACTCCATTGCTTTTGGTGCCTCTAATTCCCGATTAATTTGACAAAATAATACTATCTGCTTGTGCTTAATGAAATTGAAATCCAATGCAAAAGTCTGGTATTTTGATCATCTAATATCAATCAATCAAATGGAGGAGGCAACGGGTGTCCTCAAGAGCCGATAAAAGTGAAAAGCGCTAACGTAGAAGAAACACAACGAGCTTTAATTGAAAAACCGAGAACATGAGTTTGGGCTTAGATATTAACCATAGGCTTATTGCCGATACCTTAAGAGGCATGCTTCTAACACCCCTCAAAAGTCCTTAAAACACCCCACCTCTTCAAATTTACAATGAAAGACATTCTCTCTTTGCCTAATTTGTTTTTTGTCCGTGTCTTTTAAGTTGTCTCTTCTTGAACTTAAATCAGTAATTTAGTATTATGGCGTCAAATCTTCTTATACCATAACAATAAAAGGATTAACCCAGTTCCTCGTAAGTTTTAAGAAAAAGAAAAAGTTCCCGTAATCAACAATCTTTACAATATTTTCAAGATGGATTGTTAATAATAAATCTCGTACTAATTTTTAGTTTTTTTACCTCAACTATAAAACTCTCAATGTCTATCTTTTACCTACTCACCATGAGGAGGAGGAAACAAAACGAATTAATAAACCATAAACCGAAACAGCAATAAAAATCGTCCTAATTAGTCACTTCCAATTCACATTAACTTATTGTAAAATTTGAAAGAAATGGCTTATATGTTATGAAGCTTTTTTTTTCTTTGCCAAAGTTTGATCGTAGAAATGAGAGAGAGAGAAGGAGAGGCTGTTGGAAAGTGAGAAGGGCTGGAGTCTACGTTTATAAAGAGAGTTTTTAAAATGCTGTAGAAATGAGAGAAGAAAGAAGAGGAAGGGAAAGAAATAAAGAGAAAAAAATAAATTTTATATCCAACAAAACACTAGAATGTGTGATTGATTATCTTTTATATTTATTTTCTCTTTTATTTTTTTCTTTCCATTCATCTCCCTCTCTTCTGCTACCATTTATTCCAACCAAACACCACCTTAAGAAAAGGATTTTATGAAAAATTTTGAGAGTATTAAAAGATCAACTCTTATTAAAAATTTTGACCCAAAATAAAGCATTCTCTACACTATTTTTACATTAAGAGTGATTCTACAATATTAATGTAAAATGATACGCTCCACCCAAAAAAATATCTCTTTTTTATTAAAATAAAGGATAAATTAAAAGATAAGAAAAAATAAATTAAAATATAAGAAAAATACATATTTTAATATAATATATTTTATTATGTAGTATATTAAAATATTTTTTTTATTTTTTAGTTTATATATATTTTTCTCATTTTTTAGTTTATCTTAAAATAAGAGATCTTCGTTGATGCATAAATATAAATATCGATATACTTAGAGGACTACAATGATTTTTATGTTTTCATTTTTTTGGCCCAGGTTGGATTTAAGTGGGTTGTTAGTGGGATGGTATCATTGCCCTTCTTCGATGTGTCTTCGTGCGTGAAGTTGCTCAATGCTCACCGTGTGAGTGTGTATGGTTACCTACCTACGTGCGAGGTTATTCCAATTTTTTTTTTTTCCAACATAAATACTTTTTTTTTTCCTTTTGAAGAGTGGTGACTGTAGTTTAGCCACTGCCACTCCCAGTGTCCCCACGCAATCAAGCGGATTGCTTTTAAATTGGAGGGTGAGTCGACAAGCAAACGGAGTCATCTTCATGTGTTTAACTGTTTATTCACTTGGAAACAGCCACATACAACATCATAGGTTCTGTTAGGTTGGGATTCAAAGATTTTGGATTAATTTAAATTATTTTTTTCACTAATTGATTAATTTTAAATTATCTCCTTATTTTCAAAACTTCAATTTACTCTTTATTTTTTGTTAAGAAGACAAAAAAACTTCATCAACCCACTCCAATTGAGGCTTTAAAAAATAAATGGATAATTTAAAGATGGTAAATTCATAAAGGGATAATCCAAAATTTATCCTTTCATCAAAACCAACAAACAACATTTGCCCACTGTTTACAAAACAGATTTGGGACGCTAGCCATTTGGCTATGGAAGTAAATTTTACGTCTCTTGATTGTTCTTTAAAGTTTTAAAAAACAAGTGAAACAATACAGTTCTGTTCGCTAGTAATTTTTCTACCAACCGAATTGTGAGTGCTAAATTTTTAGTTACTTTTCTTTTTAATAAGACTAGAGTAAGACTGTGAATATTTTAGATGTCACTACCAAAGTTTTTCAATTCTTGTGATGTTATAGCATGCCATACCCTTGATTCCTTAAATATACTCCAAGATAATAGTGTTTGAAAATATGGAAGAGGTCTTGTTGTTACCTGTTTCGTAGAAGGAGAAAAGGAGGAATAATTTAAAAAACAAATAAATAAAGTTGCCAGTTCAAGAAAGTAGAAGCCCTGGGAAAAAAAGATACCCAATTCAGTAAATCACACTGAAATATTAAAAAGCAGATTCCCACCCCATTTCACCTTTAAATAAAAATTCATCTTTCGCACCGTCGTCATTGCCTTCTTTCTTTATCTCTTTTTTTTTCTAATCTTGTGAGGCAATGAAAAATATTATTAACCTTAATTATATATTTTGGGTACATTTGAGCTATGATTCTCTTCGAACCTTCAATGTAAATATCGGATCCCCAAAATCCAATCCGTTCAAAAGAGTTCAGTTGGTCGGCCATGAGCCCATGCCTCGGAAACACACACACGCATGCTCACACGCCAAAAGAACAAAATGCACAAACTCATCAAGATTCCGAATTGGTCGTACGATTATTTTGACCCCACACGTTTTTCTTTATTTTTTTTTCACTTTCTTGATCATCAATCATGATTAAAGCTGAGGGTGACAAATATAAATTAGTGGGTCATGATAGACCAATTTGAGATTCTGTTTGACTAACGGGCATGGGATTACCCTTAAAAACAAAACCGGAAAAAAAAAAATTCTATCAACCTCTAGTCTGATTAGCGTTGCTTTTCATAATCAATTCCCAAGTCAACGAATTCCTTATGCTCTTTTAATTAAAAAATTTTGAAATAATTTCAAGAAGCTGTTCTAGCCAATTATTTATCAAAGAAAAAATAATGATAAATATTTCAAAATTTTTTTATTTTAAATTGATAGGATCGAAGCTAAATTAATTGGCTAGAACAGCTCCTTGAACAGTCTAACTATTATTTATCACAACTGAGATGCCTCAAATTAACTTGGCTGCGAACAATATCGAAAAGAGAATAGCACACGAGATATGCATGGCTCGACTTTGTTAGGCTTATATTCGCGAGGGCAAACACAAACTTGCCGAATTACTCAGCTTACAATTTTTTCCTTTACCTGAAAACTATTCACCAAGTTCTCTCGAGTGTTTCCCAAATCACAACCACTTGGTTCCGTGGTTGCACCTTTACCCGCCTCCTCAACTTCTGGTTGTACCTTGGCCTGCCTCTTAACTGTCTCTTTGACTATCTTCTAGTTGCCCAATTGACTTGCCTCATTGGTTGCCCCCTTGGCTTGCTTCCCTTGGGGCAACTTTGTCAATGATATAATCACATAAATAACTACTACAGCGGTTACCTGTTTGTCATGGTTGTTTATCCAACTACTATGTGTATCATAGGTAGTTATCTAATCATCATGGGCAGTTCCAATTAGGTCACAAAGCCTAGATAACTTTTGTAGCAGTTATTTATCCATCATCTGTCATGTAAATTAAAACTCCAATTGCTAGATCAACTTCCTATGACATATGTGTAACCTAGTTGCCCCGCTGGTATACCTCAACTACAAGCCACATTTCTAATGGAAGCTAGAATTTATAACCATAATCTTACATAAATTTTATTTTAATAATGTGTTATTTATTAAGTGGTTAATAAAATTTATGAATTCTAAATAAATTAATTATATTATCTCACCAATTAATTAATGAATATCACATCATTTGAGATAAAAAAAAACATAGAATGTAGAAAATAAAATTATAAAGCATATTATTTGCAAAACATATATAGCAATTTATGCTTGCACGTACCTCAATATCAATGCTTTGGACGAGAGTCAACCCTTTTTATTTTTCTAAGAATGTAATTGTATTAGTTTGTTAACAAGACTGCAATCACTCTAACATATCTTTTTTATTAGTGATATTGTACTTGCTCTTTTGAGATACTTGATTTAGATCTTAATTAAGAACGTAATTGCATTATTATTATTATTATTCTAAAATAACGTGAAAAATATAAACCACAAGACTAAGGATTTCTTTTTTTGGTGCCACTAAGATGCATTAGTTGCATACATTTTATTTTATTTTATTAACTCACACTCTCATTAAAGCTCGAACCTGGGACGTGAGCCAATAATTGGATAATAATTAATGAATTTATCATTTTTTTTAGTCATTACTAGCGATTCTTTTTCATTGTTAATATCATATAATTTTCATTAACAAAAAAGAGAAAAAAATGTTGTTGATACCAAAATTTGGCTCAACAATGTGATCAAGTTGAACGGAGATCGACCTGTGAAACCTCCTATCGAGATAGTGCTGTATGACTATTTAATTCGGGTGTTCGGATTTGTAAATTAAAAAATTGCAAGGGTGTCGCTGTTGCTCCAATCGAAAGTTTTGTCTATAACAACTAAAGAATAAGGAGTTAAGGAAGAGAAAACCCTTTTAGTAGTCTTTTTTGTGCTTAAAAATCAAAATAACTTACTTCGTGGGCAGTGTTTCTTTTTTATTGAGGTGACCTATAGAATATTTATTGTATTTGGAGTACCTAACGAGGTGACATATACAAGATATATAGAATTCTTCTTAGAGTCAAATATTTTAATTATGTAATTAAAGCACCTTAGCAAGGAATTAATCCTACAACTTCATTATAACTTTTGATTGTTTCAAATTCATCGGCTCATTAGCAAGTGCTCTTAACCCTCTGTAGCAATGCGTGATTAAAATGGAAAATAATGCAACTCTGCCAGTTGGAAGAGAGACGACAAAAATGGAAAAATGAAAAAGAAAAAGAAAAGCCCGTACACGTTAGTCGTAGGAAATTACCTCGGGTTAGCGTAACCGAGGCTTTCCTCCTGACGCGGGTTTAGGTGAAAAAACAAAAAAAAAACCAAGGCAAGGGTGCCTCTGACGACAAAACATCACGTTGTGTGACATGAGTTTTCACCTCGCTTTAAGGAGACGATGCCGTGATATGTTGATTTGATCTACGTGAGAACACAAAATCTTCTTTGGAAAGGCAATTCAACCGAAGTGATCTCCAAGATTTGATCTGCTATGTGCCAGTACAGTGTCTGAAAGTTTAGACACTATAGCAAAAGTCCAAATTTTGAAAAAGGATGTGTTGGTCCCACACCAAGATTTCTTTGGACTCCCAAATCTCCCTCATTTGGCGTGTGGTAAATATAAATTTCCATTTAAAAAGGAAAAATGAAAAAAGTTGGGAATGGATTTCGACAGATTACAACATCATCCCATCCCACTGATAGCCGGTGGTCCCACTTTACCCGCGACGTCAAATGCCCTGACCCCAAATTTTATATTTCTTATTGACCGAACTATTTACTATCTATAATTTGATCTATATATAATTCCAACGTACTTTTTAAAAAATTACACGTAATTCTAATATACTTTTACCGTTACAATATGTGTATTTTATATTTATAATTCTATGAAATAAATTATAAAAATAACTATATAATTTATGACATATGTATCATAATACTTGAAACATATCATAAATTATGCATCACACTAATCGATTTAAGAAATATAATGCACATAATATCTAAAAAAATCAAATAGTGTATTGTTAAATATACCATGGATTGATATACTTCATCACCTCAGTTATAAATAGCCATCAGTGCTTTTACTTGAAAATTGCGAAATTCAAAGATCGAGGAATGAAATAGAGGGCAAGTCGAGAAAGTTATGCTAATTATTCTCGCATTGACTTACTTATTATCATTTAGCTCCATTTAGCTTCATATTATTTATGTTGTTTACATCCACAGTTTGGATAATTCCCAATTAGGTCTACAACATTTACCACGTTAGTGCATGTTGAAAATTTTTAATACCCCGTCCTATTCTTAGTGTTAAAATAACATGAGAAAAACACACTATTCAAGGATAAAAATGATATTTCAAAACACAAATAGATTATTCAATTGAAAATTAAGAACAAATTATTTATATGTTGAGAGGTTATTTTTACAGTTTTATCCTTCAATGAGACACACACGCATATATATTATCACGATTTGTACACAAAGCATGAATAAGCTATTAAAATTCTACCAAGAACTAAAGTGTCACTCTCTTTTTATTTATTTACAAATTACAATGAATATGCATTGTTATTGTTAAAAAAATTAAAAACACGATTGTTCAATTAAAAGATTATTATTATCAACTCGCAATAAGTTTATGATCTTATAAGTTATTCCAATGAAATGGTTCAATTATCTTGGTCCATGTACTGGAACCAATAAGTCAATGCTCAATAGATCGATCTTTCCTTATACTAATATTTTGGATGGGGAAAATCTTCTGTTTGTTTATGCATGTGTGGCTGTGATGGAGTCAGGATGTGTAAAATGAAATTAAAATAATTAAAATAATTATAATTTCGATGTTGCATTGGAATTGCGATAGTTAATTTTGTAATGAAGAAACATCCATCTATTTCGTAGAATTCTCCATTTTTAGTCTGAAGTAAATCATAATCGATCATCACCTGATATATGTACATCGCTTTCATCTTCATCTCATACGCGCAGGTCGGCAAAGACGAAGAGATTATCGTTGGCGTCTCGTTTAATCTGATCTGCACAAAATATTTTAATCATAATTTATGTGTATGCTTATATTATTCCCATTCAGTAGCAGATTACATTACAGCAGACGAGATCATACTCGTAATTCCCTTGAAATTAAAACATTTTGAAATTCAAACTTGCAATTAACACAATCTCAAACTTTAATTGAAGCGAGATTCGTTCTCGTATACAGAAGCAAACTTGATACGCTAAAAGCTTTAGGTGAAATCATAAAAAGATTATAGGATAGGATCGCCTAAAAGTAAAATAAATAAATGAAGCAAACAAAACACGAGGCAGCACGTGTATGACCAAGCGGTGGGGTTCACGTACCGCTCTCACGAGATTACTGCAGATGCCCACAGCCATTTCCCTTCTTTGTTTAATCAAAGGCTTGTGCGCTTGTAGAGGTACCAACACAGTACAGATCTAGCTGTAAATGTCACCGGCAAAACGCAGTACAGTAAAAACTTTACCATCCATGAGAACGCCGCCAGTTCTGAACACGTGTCAGTCATCTGATTAATGATGTGATCGTAGTTTGACCTCGGTCCAGTTTATCTCCCCGATCCCGACCATTCACTATCAATTTTTTTTTACGCATTCCAATATTTGACCAAAATATCGCCGGATTAAAATCAATTGCACCGCGATAAGATATGAGAAGATGAGATAATGGTGTCTTGATTTGGAGATCTCTCCAAAGTGGATTTCAGAATCCGAGCGTTATTAGAGGCTGGAATTTAAAAAAAATAAAAGTGCAGAGACGAGATTTCTTAGAGAGAGAGAGATTTGATTTGATAGAGAAAAAAATAAAATGAAATAGACAGATAGGACGTTTTATAATAATACATCACAGGCAGCGTATAAAAGAAGATGGCTTAGCAGGCCAGGGTCATTATTTTTCCTCTTGCTCAAAGAGAGTCACTAAAGTGACACCATTTCTGCTTTAATTAAGAGTTCTTTTTTCTTTCTTTCTGTTGTGAGAAATAAGAAAAGACATGACGACGACAAACGGCGTCCCTTCGTTGAGGTTGATGCCTGATAAGATCGATGGTTTTGATTTATCGCCGTCTGATACTGAAGAAGTTCATGTCCTTGCAGTTGATGATAGTTTTGTTGATAGAAAAGTCATCGAGAGGTTGCTAACAATCTCTTCTTGTAAAGGTCTGCATTTTCTTACCATTTTTCTTCAGTTATATTTCTTCACCCCCCCCCCCCCCTAATTTTATGTTTCCATTTGCAGTGACTGCAGTTGATAGCGGAAGGAGAGCTCTGCAATTCCTTGGATTAGATGAGGAACAGAGCGTTAATGGCTTTGATGTAGGTGAATTTTGAACTTGAATCAAAGTTCAAACATTAGGCTTAATCTGCTGTTATTTTAAATCAACTTCGACCTGAATTCTAATCAGTCGTGTGGTGGACTCAGGGTTTAAAAGTGGATTTGATAATCACAGATTACTGTATGCCTGGAATGACCGGATATGAGTTACTTAAGAAAATCAAGGTAACAACTCCATTTAACTTGCTTTATTCAATAATTATTTTTAATTTACAAAATCTGTTTTTGTTTGTTTATCAATCTGTTTTTGTTTTCCTTTCTTTTTTTTTCTGTAAACTTGAGCAGGAATCATCTACTCTCAGAGAGATACCAGTTGTAATTATGTCATCAGAAAATATTTTGGCGCGCATAGACAGGTAAAATATTTATTAATTTAAAACACTGAAATTAACTTGAAAGCTGAAACTATTTTGCAGATTTATTATTGATTTATGTTTCAAAATTGAAAATTGCAACAGATGTTTAGAGGACGGAGCAGAGGATTTTATAGTGAAACCGGTGAAATTATCAGATGTGAAAAGGATTAAAGATTACCTGACGAGAGACGTTAAATTGGGAAATGAAGGAGGAGGCGTTAACAAGAGGAAGGTACGAGAAAGTTGTGATCTTTCTTCATCACCTCCGTCCGTTATCACATCATCTTCCTCTCCATCGTCACCATCATCACCCTTACAATCACCGTCGAATCACTCATTATCAGCACCGTGTTCTGCTTCTTCGACGTTAGATTCTCCCACCAGACGTCTCAAAATGACCAACACTGATTAGATTCTTGTCATGTATTTTACCGATTAGGAACCATGCAAAATTGCAATTCTCCGTTGGTTCCAACGGTTTTTGTTGCTCCACCGCAGTTTTTTTTTTTTTTGGGTCATTTGGTCTATTTTGTATTTTTGTATGATAATGACGACAATTTTAAGGGCAAAACTATTAAGTAATTAAATTATGGATCGATCTAGTGTCAGCAAGTCAATGAATCTAAAATCTGAAGAAGTAATTGCCACAATTGAAGACTTTTCACAACAACATAAAAGATCTGTGTGTAATTATTTTGATTTCAAATCTCCCTTATTTTATTTTTTTAAGAAATAATTGATGCAATTTGAAGAATTATCAGAAATAAAAAATGCTAGCCTTTTGTTGTATTTCCCCAAAGAAAAAACAAACCGTGAACCTATTTCATTCGTAAGCGTGATTAAAAACGTTAAATAACATTAGGTAGTTCAAAACAGTTGAGTCATATTTTATATGACTAATTTATTATTAGATGATAAATTGTATAATTTATAAAATTACTATTAACATCTCCACTTGAAACTCACTCGAAACTAGTTGGTTACATGAGTGGACTGTTGACAATGAAAGAAATTGATTCCGTCAGAGTTTATTGATGTACTCAAGATTGGTCTATTTAAATGGAGTTAATTGGAATCTGAATGATTGCAGCATATTACGGTGATATCTAGTGAAGAAAATGCAAAACAAAAAAATGGGTTAGAAAATACCAAAGGAATATTTTATGAATTGTGTGTCGAGATTGAAACTGAGAAAAGAAATGGCATGATGTGAAAGGATTAGGATTTTGGGTACGCAAAGATCTCGTTGTCTGCTAAAAGAGAATATTTGGGATAGGAACGTGAATAGTTGTGAGATGCGTTGGGATGTCTCCTAATGAAGAGGCTGGCAGCTGGCCGAGGTGGGGCTGTAGATGTGGCTCAGCTTCAGTGTTCTGTCCATCGTCGAGTTGGCCTTTCGTGTATGGCGAGTGATATTTAGCCATATGCCTTGCTGTTAACACTCAACTGGGCCTTAAAATCTGTCAAAATCTCCTTTCAGTTCCCGGGCATCTTTCTTTCGAGCAAAAGCATCGAACACCACAGGGTTGGAGAGATTTTGGTTGGGTTTAGCCATTATCCACAGCTGAGCTCACGGCTTTGCATTTGCAATGGCGTGATTGGCAGCTTGGCGCTGCCAGCACCCTCTTCAAGCACTTTCTATAATTTTGGTTTTATCTCTCTGTGTTTAGTCAGCTTAAGCGTTAATAATGGGACGGTTAATTTGTCATTACATTATAATATGTGATGTTGATGATGTGCCGCAACTAGTTTTTTGGGAGGTGATTGGTGCGGCTGGCCAAAAAATATTGCAAAAGATCCGATGATTATTTAGTTTCCCTTTCGTGAAAGATATTAGACTTTTAAAAAGCTTTTAGTTGTTAGCCGTGAAAGCCTAGTTAGGCTAATGCAGACGAAAAATAATAAATTATAAAAATCCCTCCTTTGTTTATGTTCAATGTCCCCATCACGTTTCCCTTGAACTCTTTCCATGACCATCACCAATCGTTTTTTTCTGTTTTGGGATTGGATACGATCACCAATCGTTCGATAGTCGGCAAGAACTTTGAGTTCTTGAACTTGATATTTGCGCAGCTCATGCAAGAAATTTCAAATTCGTATCAATGGAAAATCAAATAGGGTAATTTTTTATTTTTGAATTGGTTACCGGCTACGTATATTTTAATACAAAGCCCACACACACACACACAGAGGTGAATCACCATATTAAGTTGGAACAAGACCCTAAACCTCCAGTCTCGATGCCTACTGCATGGCGCCATCTTAGCTTGAGGAGTTGCCAAAACAACTCAATAATTTGTTGGACGCAGGGCTACATCTGCCAGCCTAGAGAGAGAGAGAGAGAAGAGTTTATAAGAGATTTTTATCCCATTCACATATTTGTGGGAGGAGAAAGGAAAATTTACAAAAATAATAAAAAAAATTCTCAATTTTTAAACATAACCTCCTCAATATTTTCATATCATAATTAGCCAAAATTATTTTTTTTCCTCATATTACCCTTCCCATTCCCACACTCAAGCTCTCACTAAAAACATTCAAAATTTTTGCTCGTGAATGAAAAACGATGACCAGCAATCGGCGACAGCCATGACTCACGCAAAACTTACTTCAATCCACCTTAATCTATCCAAATTGGAAACAGATCAAAGAAATTGAAAAAAATCCAAAGCCTAGGTAAGGAAATTTCAACATTCCATAATGATTTGAGTGAATTTGATTGAGATTGTAGGTGATTATAGGTTGTTAGAGTGGTGTAATAAAAAAATTTAATTAGAATGATGAATTATAACTATTGCACATTATGTGTTTGATGAAATTTCACATTAGATTGTTTATGTTTAGTTTTTGTACAATGAAGGTGTGATGAAAATTTTGTTGAGTTGTATGCATTGTTTGTTGTATATGGAGTTTGATGGAGAGTAAAATTAGTGATCGGGAAAAAAATGTAACGCGAGGCCGACGGCGGAGATGCTAGCCCGCGACACAGAACTGTTTATATGAGACAAACACCTGTCCCACTGCCTATCTCATTTGTTCTGGGCTTCGGTTTTTGCCCGAGTTTTTGATGTTTTGAACCATTTTTTTCCTTTTCTCAACTCAAACTAAGCACTTTATAAATCTCATTGTTTTGTGAATGAAAAATAATAACATTTACAACAAAACCTACTTTAATTTCAAACTTATTTGCCAAACTCAATATATTAAAAGATTATATTGTATAAAAACACTAACCTTAATAAGCTTTCTAATTGATGAGTGTATCTTCAATTATGCAATACGTATTTGATGGAATTTGTTGATTTGTTGAGAGTGATAAAGATTTGTTAAGTTGTTGAAGGTAAAAAGTTTTTAAATTTGTTGGAAATTGTTAAGTGGCATGTGTTTAAAAATTTGTTGAAAGCAATGAGAGTAATTTGGTACAATAATAGAGTATTTGGCTAATTATGATAGAAAAAAATTTAGTGGACTAAATTTGAAAATTATAAAAAAAAATTTGGTTATTTTTATAAATTTTCCGAGGAGAAATAACCTTAACTCTATTAAGATAACAAGTTCACTGTTAATAAGACAAGATTTTAACTACTCTAATAAAGGTAAAATGAATGCTGAACTTAAAAGTAAAAAAAAAATAACCAAGCCTTAATTGGGAACACTAATGAAGCTTTTATATGGAGAAACATTAAGAGTGATGATACTTAATCCCGCAATCTCTCTCTCTACAAGACATTTCATTTTAACTCTTTTATTTTTAAAATTATTCTTATTAAAACATAGTTATTATTATATATTTTATTTGGATAATGATTATTTTTCTCTTTTAATAAAATAAGTTGTCTAAGATTAAATTTTGAATTTTGATATTGACAATCAAGTCAGTTTTGTTCACTTCATTTATAACTAAGTCATTTTTTTCACTAGATTTAAAAAATTGTGAGAGAAAAACACACAAAAAAGAATCATAATTTGTTTTATTTTGTTCTCTCAACCATCATTATCACTCCCAAATCCATTATCTCCATCAACACCATCACCTACCTTCATCACTATCAATCCACCATCCCCATACAATCTAGAAATCTAAGACTATTCTCAACAGGACATACAGGCTTACAAGTTCAGCCGTGCTGATTTTCTGAAGTTAATTGTCTCTATTTTACTTCGGGAATCTACTATGTTCTATTTGGAATCGCCTCTCATGTCCTTTCTTGATCTGAATTTGTAATTGCTGCCATTTGCTTGGCAGAGAGATAATTCTGATTTCTGATAACTTAATGGTAGATTGAGGTTATTATTGTAATCAAATGGATCTAGCTGGTTGCTTGCTAGTTTTGTTTTGTTCTTCTGTGGTTCCTTAGATATCATCGTCCCTGGGCTAATCGTCAACTTGAAAGAGCCTTTCTGGAAGCAGCAACCTATGACATTTGCTATCTCAGAATATCAGAGACTTAACAGTGAAGTATTTTGGCTGGTGAGATAAATTGAGAGGTCAAATGTTAAGTAAACGATTTGATACAGATTGAAGACAGCCCAAGTAACCTAAAGTAGGGCCGAAGTGAGCAAAGCTTAAGCCCATAGTAAATGATGGGCTTTTTACTCTGGGCTTATGTTTAAAAAAAAATTAATGTTTGGTCGATTCAATTCAAGGGCTCCCAAGCACAACTTATGTTTAAAAAGAAAATTAATCCAACTTGCAAAGTTACATGACATTACAATAAACGTTCGGTAATTACTTCTCTTCTTCTTCTATCATCTTCTTATTATTATTTAATCTGTCATATAATGAATCGCATAGAAATCTCGAAGGATTCATTTTGCTAGAATATATGTCACGCCTAAAGTGAAAATTGAATAGAAAAAAGTAGCCTTAGTAATTTTATGTCAAGCAGGAGGCACAAATGCGCACCGATTTTCGGCACAAATATTGCAATTCGCGAATGCAAAATTTAATCAGGAAACCCTCCAAAGATACAAATTCACAGACACAGTGTTAGGTTTGACTTTTGACAATTCTTCTCAGGCTGACCGTTTCGTTAGTTTTATCTCTTTCAACCACCACCGACTACACAACACGGAGAAAAAGTCAATGGAGCGGCCAACAATTCAAAAAAAATTTGGTGAGCAGAGCCACTCCCCCTTCTTAGCAGCAATTGGGCCCCTGAAAACCTTTAACTTTGTTTCATACATTTATTTATTTTATCATTCGGAAAAGGTCTTTGCAAGTGGGTGATCCCAAAAACAAAACTTGATGCAAGATCGATGCCACAAGTCGGCACCATATCTCCTATTACTATTATTATTTTCTGGAAGACACTTCAAAATTTTGATGTCAAAACTCAAGACCAGTGAAATGTCTTATACAAATGATTAGAAGTTGGGAATTTGATGGTGCCTTCCTCTTGATTTTGTTTATTACGTGTAAGGAACAAAAATCCTTATCACTATTGTCATGATGACCCGCGCATTATATCGTAAATTTTTTTGCTTTTCATTTCTTTTTAATTTAATGTTGTTACCAACTTACCACTCCAAGAATGACATAGAGGCACGGAGCACCAATTCAACAACTTGCCCAGCCACACACAAAATACTAAATTAAATAGTCCGAATTCAATTTTAAAATACAAAATCGTCCCCTAAGTGCATCATTAACTAAATCTGAAACAAGGTCTCTTTTGTCATTTTAACTTGAACAAAAATGGCCGCGAAGCGATTAAGATTTGCATTAGAACAAAATGGGGAGCAACTAACTACATATGTTATGTGTTTCTTTGAAACTGTCAAGGCAAACCAAAAACCCCAAAAGAAGAAGACAACCGAGACTAGAGAAAAATAATAAACTGAAAAGTTTTAGTTTCAAATCCATCTGCAAAATTTCAAGGCTGTAATGTTTCAGCCATGGCTTCTGCTTCTCTATATTCTCATTTCTGTTATTCCATTTTCATCTTGCCAGCCTCGGAATATTGAAACTTTTTATCCATTTGACCCTCCATCTTCTCCTGCACCATCACCCTCCATCACTAACGATCCTCCGATTATAACTCCATTGCCTCCACCAAGATCCCCGCAATTATTCCCCCCGCCGCCATCACTATCGGCACCGCAATCAGGGTCGCCATCGGATAACAAAACCATCGCAAAGGCAGTAGCTGCAACAGCAGCCAGTACTTTATTTATTGCTGCGTTGTTTTTCTTTGCACTTCAAAGATATGTTTTACGTAAAAGACGGAGAGTTGGTGAAGGTGATCATAATAATCCCAATGAGGGGCGGCCGCCGAACGAGTTTAGAAGATTTGATGGGAATCTCAGGGGGTTGATTGTTGATGAGAATGGGTTGGATGTGCTTTATTGGAGAAAGCTTGAAGAGGGTGACAAGAGAAAGGGTTTTGACAGAGAGATCTTACGTAGTCCAAGACATGAGGAAGAAAAGGAACAAGAGATGAGTATTAACAAGTTTGAGGCTATACAACAAGCTCCTTTACTCAGAGGAAAGTCTTCATCTTCCCACGTTAAAGTTCAACCGGAAAATGATGATTTGGATCATATTATCACTCCGAAGCCAACTCCAACTCCAACTCCTGCGCCCTCTGTTCTCAAGACTATTCAAGAAAAGCAGCCACCAATTCAACAATCAAACGTTCCGCCACCTCCACCGCCAGTTCAGAACAACAAAAGCACTGCACCACCTCCGCCTCCGCCTCCGCCTCCGCCTCCGCCTGCGGCTCCGCGAGTGCCGGCAAAAAAAAATCCTGCTCCACCACCTCCGCCGCCATCAATTTTGAAACCGCCTTCAGTGCCAAAAGGGCGTTCAACCGAGGGTCAAATAAAAGACTCTTCAGCCGTGACAGGAAATGAGAATGGCCACGTAAAACTTAAGCCCTTGCACTGGGACAAAGTGAACAAAAATGTTGAACATTCAATGGTGTGGGACAAAATTGATGGTGGTTCTTTTAGGTAATTGTGATTTACAATTTTAGATGGTATTAAGTTTTTATATGTAAACCGGATCAGCCAACTGATTTCTGTAACGTTTGATTGATGCTTGTCCAGGTTTGATGGCGATCTTATGGAAGCACTCTTTGGGTATGTTGCCACCAATAGGAGATCACCTACAAGAGAGAGAAACTCAAAGAATCCAACTAGTCCCAATTCACAGGTTATCCTTCTTGATGCCCGCAAGTCTCAGAACACGGCAATTGTGCTAAAATCTTTGGCACTCTCTCGCAGAGAACTCCTCAGTGCAATCGTGGATGGTAAAGAATTAAATCCAGAAACTCTTGAAAAGCTGACAAGAGTAGCCCCAACTAAAGAAGAACTATCCAAGATTCTTGATTTCGATGGAGATCCAACAAGGCTTGCTGACGCTGAATCCTTCCACTACCACATTCTGAAAGCTGTTCCCTCAGCTTATACCCGTCTTAATGCCCTGTTATTCAGATCAAATTATGACTCTGAAATTGCCCAATTTAAAGAAGCTTTACGAACACTTGAGCTGGGGTGCAAGGAGCTTCGAACTCGGGGACTCTTATTGAAACTTTTAGAGGCAATCCTCAAGGCTGGCAATCGTATGAATGCAGGAACTGCTAGAGGGAATGCGCAAGCTTTCAACCTTACAGCACTTAGAAAGCTCTCTGATGTTAAAAGCACTGATGGGAAGACAACTTTGCTTCACTTTGTGGTTGAAGAAGTTGTTCGAGCTGAGGGAAGACGTTGTGTGATCAACAGGAACCATAGCTTGAGTCGTAGTGGTAGCGGCAGGAACAGCAGCAGCCTAACTTCTGAAAATTCTACACCAAAAGAGGAAAAAGAGAAGGAATATATGCGGTTGGGTTTGCCTGTAGTAGGAGGCCTCAGTGCAGAGTTCTCGAATGTAAAGAAAGCAGCCACAGTAGATTATGATGCCGTTTCAGGAACTTGCTCAGCTCTCTCAGCTCGCGTAGTGGAAACCGAGAGCTTGTGTCCCAATGTGCTGCTGGCGGAGGAGGAGGGTTTGTGAAAGAGATGAAAGCGTTTCTTGAAACAGCTGAGAAAGAATTAAATGTTTTGAGAGGAGAGCAAACCAGGGTAACGGAACTTGTAAGGAAAACTACTGAATATTACCAAGCAAAACAGCACAAAGCACATCCACTGCAACTGTTTGTAATAATCAAAGATTTCCTAGGCATGGTTGATCAAGTTTGTATTGAAATTGCCCGAAATATGCAAAAGAGGAGGTCACCATTGACAGGCATTGGATCATCATCTCCAAAATCGCCAGCACTAAGGACTGTGAGGTTTCCAAATTTGCCAGAATATTTCTTGACAGACAAGTCCAGAGGCAATTCTAGTGAGTCAGATTCTGATTCTTGATGTAAGTATATATTCATCTTCTAAAGGCAGATTTGTGTACATAGATCATATACATTTTTTAAAAAAGATTACAAAATTGAAAATGAACATAACCGACTGAATGTTTTTGAATGCATGAAATTGTTTGTTAAATTTCGGAGAAGTTAACTTTTGAGTTGCCGAGATATATGTCGTTGTGTGTGCTAGGTTCTATTCCTCCCACTCTTGTATTTTTATTCTAATACAGTATGTTGAAACCAGCATTTGGTTAAATCACAGAGTATAGCAATGTAGGGCCGTCTTCCACCTATTTACTTTCTCAGTGGAACTGTAACTATTATGGGGTTGAATTTTTCAATTTACTGTCGAATGTTACTATGGAATCCCTCCCAAATTGGTCACGGTCATCGGAAGCTACCATTGACTTTGAAATTGCGAACATTTAATATTATATGCATTGAACTAATTATCAATTGAGGAAGCATCAGTAGAAGAAAACAATGAGCATTTCGGAAAGCCGCACCCCTTTTGGTGTCGGCGGCCAGTTTGAATGCCTAGTTTCCGAATCCAAGTCTAGCAAGGAGAAACAAATTGCTAGTATCATGACGGAGATTCTCACAAAGTCATATCATAGCCCCCATTGTGTCAATTAGTTTGAGGGAGGAACCCAATCACAATTTATTCTAAATTTCTAGAAGGCTTTTTTAAATTATATTTATTGTAATTTACAATCAAGTTTTTAGTACAAAAATAAACGACAAATAAATAGCATTAAATAAATCTGTGGGTATATTTTACCCAACTATAAATCACATTAAATATAACTTAGAAAAAAACCTTAAAAAGAAATAGAAATTTTAAAATTTTGAACCAAGTTACAAAGTTTGTAATAAAGCAAATAGGGAAATTATGTCTACGAACATCTTTGTTTTGTCATATTTACACCTACCATAACAAAATCTTGATATATTTTTTGCATCACATTTATTTTTAAACTTGTATCAATTAATCGCTTTGACATTTTATTCCAAAATGAATTAAAAGACCATTTTGTCCTATAAAAATTTGAAAAATAAAAATATTATAATTATAAGAATACTTATGAATTGAATATAACAAATAAATCTCAAAATTTAAGAAGTTAATTTTTTATAATTATAAGTTCATTTAAAAATTATCATGCTAATTTTTTGTGGTTATAATTTCATTTAATTTTTGTAATTAAATTAAGTATAGCGAAGTTTTTTAACTTTAATTATAGGGACCTTTTCTCGTTATGTTAATTTTTGTAAACTTTCCTATATTTAATTTAATTAAAAAAATTAGCATGATAATTTTTAAATGAAATTATAATTATAAAAACTAACATTTGATTTTGAGATTTATTTGTTTTATTAAATTCATCTGTATTCTTGTAATTCTAACATTTTATTTTTTAAATTTTGTAGAATAAAATGATTTTTTTAAATTTATTTAGGAGTAAAATAATTATTTGTTAGTGTTAGAGTAGTTGATTGATATAAGTTTAAAAATAAAAATAATATAAAAAAATATGTCAAAATTTTATAGTGTTTGAATATACATATTACAAAATGAAAATGGTTCATGGATAATTTGCCAAGGAAACAATACACTGCCCAAAAATAGGGGGGTGCGAGAGAAGGGGGAAGTTCAGAAAGAAACCACCAAGAAGTCGATGATGATCGACTGAACTGATTCGCTTCACTCCACGACACAGCCTGCCAATGGCTCACATGGTAACTTTCCTTACTCCAAGAGAAAACATTTTCTTCTTCATTTCTTTTTATTTTGTTAATTTTATTTTTGTCAGTTGAGAAAAACCTTTAATTCAATGATTCTTTCTTTTTTAAGAAAGAAAGGTAAATACATTTCCACAAATTTTAAGCACTTTGATAAGCTTAATAGTTTATGAACGAAACCAAATACATAACCTCCAATTTAATAGATGAATGACTAGCATTAACCCAAAAAAAAAAAAAAAAAAAAAAGTTTCAACATTCATATTTGGGTGCAACAGGCACAAGAAGTCCATGCTCTTGTGACATTTTTACAGCTCATTATGCAATACAAAAGCTACATAACCTTCTAAACAGAAGACCCACGCCCACCCTTTTTCATTGAGGTTGCATATTATATATGGGTACTGTAGTTCACCAATGAGAGATATCACAGCTTCATTCTCATCTATTTCAACAAATAATGAACAAGACCCACAAAAAAAGAAGATGACCATTAATGGGATGTTTCATATCCGCAGCCTGTGAATCATCAATGACTGGTTGGTTTCTCCCTGCTAGGTAATAATATCACGACACATGGCCATCGACCCTTACACAGAAGCAATGACTTCATATTTTATCTGCTGTCCATAGATTTAATTACCCTCCAAAGTAGATATGCACATTATCACATCTTGTGTTCCTTCCCAGACCATTGAAATTGTACTCTTGATTGTGTTTGCTGATGGTGGATACTTGGTGATTTCCAACCAAAGAGACCCAATTCACCACTTCACCGACGTATCTCATTCTTTAAACCCTCCTGTGAAAATAGACCCATGTCACAATATAGTTTACATTAATAGAAACTTAGAAGACAAAGATAAATCAAAATTTTCATGGGTGGATTCATGACTCCACTCAAAGACCTCATTTGGCTAGACAGATTTGATTATTTTTGTTGTACATCCCGGCACCTTTGCGAGCTAATCTCAGATGACTCAACCAACAAGAGGAGATAGCCTTGATCAACTTCTTTGGTTGCTCCAGGCTGACTAAGCTAACAATCAAGATAGGGTTACATAAGGCACGGTAGTACATGTCGCACTACTAACTGAATGGAACTTCCCGGAAGAAGGGCTTGAAAATTCCAAGAGTTGGAGAGACATTGGTGGACATATAAAATATTTCTCACTAGTTTTCAAAGTAATATTAACTTGAGTTTTAAACAACGATTGCAGATAAATATGGCAGCTTAAACAGGCACCTCAATAAAAGTGTAAGAGCCAACCCACCAAGTAAATACTTCCACAGATCCACTCAAATACTAATGACCAATAAGCCAAAAGTGCTTGCTGGCTCACATAACCAATAGATCTCACTCAACACAAGTGATAACTCATGTAAATCTTTGTATTCCTCCACATGGCAAACATTAGACTCAGGGTAACAGCGAAGCATAAAATCTAGTCAATGGTTCATCTACCACCACTGATAATAAGTCGGCACTAACTTCACCTTAAATTAAGATTTTTATTCTAATTGTGCAGAGAAAATTTTAAATAAAGGATATTGCAACCAGAATGCGATTAACATAATAAAAGATATAGGGACCTTTTTGGATCAAAGAACATTGGTTAGGAAGAGATAATATTTATTAAATCATGGAGCCAATACCAAGGTGATTTCACATTGACACCAGATGATATCTATAAAGTAATCAGTCTGTCCCTTGGTATGAGGATACTCATTTGGATAGTTTGCCGGTATAAGTAATGATAAAGTGACATACCTTATTTAAACAGCCTTTCGATATTTTTTGTCCAGGATATAAACTTGGCGCTGATCTGGCTTTGGAACTTGAGTTCTGCCTTACCTTTTTGATATCCACTTCTTTGTTCTCCTGTGTCAAGCATGTGGAGTTCAGGAAAGCAATTTACACACACACACACATTTACCTACACAGATACCGACAGATAGAAAAGTTTTCACATAGTGTGAAAGTGGGAATGAAAGGCAATGTAATCCACCAGTTCCTATAGAATTTAATTGATTCCAATAAGCATATGAAGCGACTTTTGACAAATGACAAGGATGGAAAGACTGGCTTCACTATGAAAAATATAAAAGGACCCTTGATTTTGTATGGGGCTAGGTCTCTCTGCCTCTCTAGCATTGGATTTTTCCTCCAACTTCTTGGAAAACTGAATACAAGAGTTGAGAATACCATAAAGGCTTCAATATTTCAAAATCAAATGAAGCTGAGTGCTAGCAAATGACTCGCAGACAGAGAAGGAAAGTGTTGACTGATTACCTCTCTCCTTTTCTCAGCTCTTTCATCACTTTTCAATGGTAAAGAAGATGGGGCAGCCTTAGCAGATTTTTCTCCACACCAGCTGCTTTGAAAGACCTATTCAAACCAAGCAAAACAAAACTGACTTTTCCCAAAATGAAAACTGGCATTACTGGACATTGGACAACAACAGAACTGTAGCTAAGAGGCACAAAGCAATAAGTTTTAGAGCATTTTGTCAATGAATTATAACAAACTGAGCCAAGTGACACTGCGTTTTGGGTCATAACCAATTTAGACAGATCCATGATTTGAGTAAATGAACTTGCTAACTCTCACACATCAACACAAAAGCAAGCATAAAACAGTAGCTACACTCATCAGCAGAGAAAAGTGTAAAAATAGAAATATTACCCTGCATTCTCTCTTGGGCGTAATCAAAGAGGAAACCCTTGGTTCGGCTCCCTTTGCAGACACCTGTGCAATTTCACCCAGGGGGGGGAATATCCGCAAAGTCAATAAGACCACTACATGGGAGAAATGAGAGAAACCTGAACAGGCCTTTTACATGGGAAATATAATAATATCACAAACCTGCTTTGGTGCTGGCGATCGCTCTTCTATAGAAGATTTCAACTGATTGTGATTGTTTTGAAATGTCTTAAAAGCTCGTTTGACAATGTCCTTATCCCCCATTTTCTCCATAATGAGAGACTTTCTAGTTGTGGTGAGAGAAACTGGATCAGAACCTGATGGTCCCAGGCTCAGAGACATGTGCAACGACTTAGGAGCCACTTTCTTGCTTTCTCCTGCAGAAAGATTCTTGCTTCTTGGTAAAGATGAACCATTTCCTATCTTTGTTGAAGACCTTGATGAAGATAGAGTAGATGAAGGGGTTGGCTTTGACACTCTGGGGGTGGAAAGATGAGGCGCCTTAGCTATTCTTGATGGCGTAGTTATAGGTGATGACTTTGCAGTAGGTGATGCTGGTTTCTTCTTTATCTTTGAAATGTTTCTCTCCTTATTCACCGGTGCAATCTAAATTAAGAATTTTGAACAAAATAATAATAAAAAATAAAAATAAAAAGAGACACCAAATTAACCAAACAACCAATTAATATACAAAGTTTACCTTATGAGAATCCTTTGAATGATCCAACTTCACGTTTTCTTCTTTAGCATTTGTAGCAGGTTTCATTTCCTTTTCCTGTAACTCCTTTACATTGACCATCCGCATGGAACTATTTCCGACCTCTTCTTTCACTGTAATATCCACAGCTTCCTCTGGTTTGTTTGACGTTGGACTTTCTAATCTGCTTTTCTCATCTTTCACTCTCTCAACTCGCGAGCTTTGACGCTCCACTTTAATTGCAGCATCCCCACTAGGCTGATCAACAGGCATTCCCCTCACTTCATTAACCAAGCTGGTTTCTTGGTAAACTATTTCATCAGACCTTTGATGATCAGATATATCAGATTCTGATTTGTTCTTGCAATTGTCTGCCATCAGATCGCCACAAGTTTGATTATCTAACCTTGACGAATCATTGTCCATTTGCTTCTCCTGATCCAGCAGCTCAGCCTTTCTTGCAGCAATCTTCTTGTAATGGGCTTCAAAGTAGGCTGCTTTCTTAGCTACTGATCCCGGTGTTGCACACTTCTCAACTTCTTCCAAATACTTGTTAGGTGAAAAAGATGACCACTTCTCCCAAGACAGTGAATCCTTCTCAAATCTACCAAAAGAAACCGAGACTTCGAGGAACGGATTTGAGGGAACTGCCTCTCCCATCTGTTTACATAACACAAAAACCAAAATCCAAGAATACTTTCAAGATCTAAGCAAGAAACAGAGTGACAACACAAACAGCATGGGAATTTAGAAATCACGCGTTCAACAAATCAACAGTATACAAACAAACAAAACAGATTCAAGAACGAATAATGGGAATTGAAACTAGCAAATGGGACATTCCATTTTATAATTCATTATAAGGACAAGAGGGTTTGTACCTTATCTTCAAGATATGGACTTGAAGGTGAAGCATCCAACATTGGTTCACCCATTAGTTTTCAGAAACAAACTTTGCACTGCATGGACTTAACTGGCATGAATAAGAAATCAATCCACTGGATCACACTAGGAGACCAAGAATGAGCAGCTTGCAATAAAGACAAAAAGAATTAAAACTTTAAATTACACAACTAGTGAAGAAGAAAGCTAGGCACGGCATGTGCTCGGGGTGTGCTGTATTGTGTTCTACTCTTTTTTCAATGCTTCTATTATCACTTCATTTCCACCTTTTTACAGTAATAAAATCATTTGTCTGTTCTATTGCTTCTAGAAACTCCCACAGCTCAAAACTCATATCATTTTAACAAAAGAAACAAAAATGGGAAGACAAGGATAAAAGGGGGAGAGCGAGAGAGAAAGTTGTTCAAAAGTAAAAATAACTCTCAAGCAGCATTATATTTCCAATGAAGATTTTAGTCTTTTATTTTTACTAGTAACGTTTCAGGGTGTATTGACCTTAAAAAAAAACTTTATTGTTGAGAAAGTGGAAAAGGTTAAATGGGGAAAATATAGTTACAATATTTAATGAATCATTGAAGATTAGTTGGATCAAATTTGGAGATACAACAAATCAAAAGTCGGTGCATTGATTAAGAAAGATTCATAACTAATCTAGGCAATTTTTCAATTATTTATAGTCTTACCAGTAGATTTTGAGTCAAGATCCAATTTTTTATTTTAATTTTTTTCTGAATAATTAGGAGAGAGATGTTAAAGATCCAATTGGGAGAGAAGTTAGGAGAAATAGAAGACAATCTAAGATTACAAGGCCCACATGGAAAAGTACTAGCGAAGTAGAAAGGTGGAGCGTCTGTAATGAGAGCTCCAGGCGGCACTCGACAGGTGACACAGCTCTCCGAATTTAATATTTACTTAATCCCTTATCCCGTCTTTGCAAGACATCTCAATTTTCAAAAACCAAAAGTTTCAGGGCTATATTTATAAATTCTTGCCTCGGGATTGAATTAGTTGGGCTGAACCAATCGGACATTGGTAATTTTCACTCTCCTCCCTTGAGGTTTGGTGTATTTCTATTTTAGTAAAAAATATTATTGTATCTCCACTTTTTTCTCCTGCCGTTAGTATATTGTTTTGTATATGGTTAGTCACTAGTGACAATTTTGTAATTGCATACTTTATTGATTATATATTTAGACAAATTTAAAAGTTTTCACTGTGAAAATAATGTAGTCATAGAAACATATTAATATCTACCGAGTAATAATATATGCAATCTTTTATCCATTATGTTTTGACTCACAACAAAAGTCATGCTTTTCTTTTTCATTTATTCGAAGCTACAAAAAAACTTATAAAACTTCTCTTTCATCTATCAGAATTGAAGCCACAAAAAGCTCATAACCCATTTCAATTTTTCTCAAATCATTTGAAGAAATCAGAAGCTGCTTTTAACAAAATGCAAAAGAATAAATATTAATAGATAACTCTTAGGACGGATTCAATGAATCCAACTAAATGGACTGCCATTAGCAAATATCGACAACGATCTAGAAATCATCCACTTGCATTAGAGCCAAAGGCCATATAACTGTAACTTTCCCTAGCTTTTTTTTTTTTTTGTTTTAGGCTTATAATGGTAATGGGATTAGTTTAAAATGCAGTTGAGTTTGTTGTTGTTAGTAGTGATGTGGGTTTATGGGGATGATTTTTATATATTTTTTCTTTAAAGTATGAACATGGATGACACAAATTAGTGTTTCAATTAACTCAAATTGGTGTTTTAGTTAATTGTCCGTAACTTTACACTGAAACGTCTTTCATTGACGTTTGCTTCCCTAAATACCCAAGATGAGAGAAACCTGTAATGAGCATTTATGAATCATTAAAATTTTCTTCATGTTTAAATAAGTATTAATTTAAAAAAAAATTTGAAGAAAAGCTTAGCTAACCCACTTATGTATTTATGATATTTAAGAATTCTTGGTAATGTGAACAACTACCTTATTTATAAATGCAGGAGAAATGTAGAAACCATCCATATTATTGTCTAAGTTATACGTAAAATTAATTCAATATCCACTTACGATCAAACTTCAAGTCCAATCTATTAGGCAAAAGTTCAATTCCATTTCATTATTTTCAACTTCTACATAAACAAATTGGTGTTTTAATTGCTTATTATTTAATTCGACATGGATTATTTAGGCTAAAGACGAAGTGATAATATGAATTTTGCAGGCAACTATTGGATGCTGAGTTTATTGAGTTCATTTTTTAGGGGCTATTGTTTGGTATTTATAGTCAATTGCTACACTGAATTCATGGTACCTGATTAGGTGATAATATCAACTATTACATGCATTTGTTAAGGCTATTGAGTTCTATTTTTAGGGTATTTGTTTGGTATTTATGGTCAATTGTTGCAGTGAACTGTTAATACCTGATTAGGTGATAATATAAGCTTTTGATCATTTGTTGAGTTTATTAAATTCTGTTTTGGGGGAAATTTTTTGATACATATACTCAATTCTTTGTAGTGGTTGTGTTGGTTTGTTATTAAGTGATGAAGATGTTGGATGCATTTGTTAGAATCGAGTTTGTTTTTAGAATGCAGTTGTTTGGTATATATGTTTAGGTCTTTGCAATGATTCTATTGACTTAATATTAGACAATACTATGAAATTTAAAGGTGTGAAATGTCTATGTTTGACGGAATTTTTAAAGCATTTTTTTGGTTAAATTTTGATTTTTAAATCAACAAAGACAATTTGAGTTTTTGTTAGGGATAATATGATCATTTTGTATTATTTATACATTTGGCGCCAATTTTTAAAAGAAGTTATTGCCCAATAGATCTTCGCTAGCTTTGATTATAATGATTAAAGAGTATTTTCATCTTTTACTCAATCAACTAATGGGTATTTAAATAGTATACTAACGGCAGGGGAGGAGGAGGAAAGTAGAGATACAACAATACTTTTTACTAAAGTGGAGATAGATCAAACCTCAAGGGAGGAAAGTGGAAATTACCCATCGTGGCATCGTGCTCAATCAATTGCATCGCCTAGTACTTTAATCTGTAATGTACATATTTGCTTTTGTATTTATTTTCATTTTTCCGTCTCTTTCAGTGGGAGGCAAGTGGGAGTCTACTAAGCAGTGCTGTTGCTTTAAGGCCAGTCTACGTACAGAAAGAGTAATTAGGCATTTCACAATTTCAAGCACATTATGACTGATGTGGGACTGTGATGGCTTCATTTTATTTCTTTTTTCATTGCCTTGCTTTTTCATCTTCTAATGCCCAAAACCTCAAGCGACTCAATCACTTCTGTTCCACATAAATAAATTCTAATTTCAATCTAAAATATCATTATCTAACACCTACTATATATAACTTCTGTTTGCTTATTGAAATTCACACATACCCATAAACCAAAATATTACTATTCTTTCTCACAACAAATAGCAACTATGAAAATCAGCACGAAGATGCTCCAATTGTTGCTTTATTCCCTAGCTCTTCTACTAAGCCTAGCAAAAACAGATCCACTTCCGCTACAAGATTTTTGCATTGCTGACACTGCATCAAGTCCATCATTTTATATCAATGGGGCACCATGTATCAATCCAAACTCGGCAGCTTCTTCCCATTTTGTCACATCAGCTCTAGCTAAGCCTGGCAAGACGAGTGGTAACCAGTTTGGGTTCAACGTCACCCTCGCCAACATTAAAAATTTACCTGGGCTCAACACAATGGGCCTGACCATGGCCCGAGTTGACATTGCAGCTGACGGGATCGTGCCGCCGCACTCCCACCCACGTGCCTCGGAGGTGACCATATGCCTTAGGGGAACACTACTTGTAGGCTTTGTGGATACCTTGGGTCGTCTCTTCACTCAACAATTGCAGGCCGGTGACTCGTTTGTGTTCCCTAAAGGACTGATTCATTATCTCTACAACTTGGACTCCTCAAAGCCTGCATTAGCCGTATCTGGGCTTGGTAGCCAAAACCCTGGAGCCCAAATAACTTCCATGGCTGCTTTCGCTTCCAAACCAGCAATACCTGATGAAGTTTTAAAGAAAGCTTTTCAAATTACCAGCCAAGATGTCTCCAGAATACGGAAAAACCTTGGTGGCTGACCATTCTTTTGAGTGGACTCGATCATTAAAAGATTCGATCATTAAGTCCTAATAGATTTTATTGTACAACATATATTCTCGAAGTACGTATACTGCTGGTAGCCAGTGGAAAGTTGGCTTTGTTTATTACGCATTACAGGAAATAGACTTGCCAACACTGGCATTAATCAAGGGCTTATTTAATGGGTGAATCAAGGTTGCGTAAGGATAGACAATAACAATAAATAATGTCTAGGTGAATCGAGTGAAAATGAATCCTCATAAAGCTGTTGGGTCTTGATTCAGTTGACAACTTGATGACATGCAATTCGACGTCGTTTAGTTTACCGAGATGAAAAAGGAGAGAGAAACGATGAGGCACAACACAAGGTCAAGGACTTTTGGCCATTGGCATGGCAGCTGCTTTTCCCATTCCTTGCAATCAAAGCACGATATCCCTTGTTAACCTGAGCAAGAAAAGCAATGATAACAAAAAATAAGAGGAAAGGTATAAAATTCGCATATCTTAAACGCCACGACTGTACAAATAGGCTTGAGAAAACATTAACTTAATATGCACCACTTATGAATTAATTATGTATTATTACCACAATCTCCTGTTTCAATAACAACAAATTCTCAGCAACGGAAAGAAGACTTTGCTGACTTGAGAATTGACGGCACAGCATAAAATTTGTTGCGTAAACTCTGTGGGTAAATCCAATGATCATTTCCAGATCTAATTTCCAGCATTATGTGTCAACTTTACACCCAATGAGGCATGTGACCCCATATTAGTTATCAAGTCAAAATACATACGTAACGTAGTAAGTAATTGCAATTACCTATCGTTTTCTTATTTTTTTTCTTCAATCTACAAAAGCATAGGCTGGCTGTCAACAAAATGCCTTTGTGGCGTAATTAAAATGAGCCTTTGAACATATTAAAAAAAAAAAAAAAAGGAGCCTTTGAACTTATCAACAAAAAAAGAGGACCCTTTGAACCAGACGAGCAGCTCTCAATACTCATAACTAGAAATATGATACGGCCTTGGCTTAGATGGGAGTTGTCAAGGACACTTCACTAATGTCAGGACACGTGTAAAACGAAAATTGCCAAGTCAAATATCATCTGGATTATTTAATGGGAAAGGTTAAGCCCCACCGGGTCCACCAACACAATTTTAGTTATCAACGTGTAAATTCTTCCCACGCAACGCAACAAACAAAACTTTGTGGGGCCGACAGAGAGAGTTGTTGAAAAATAAAAACAACAAAACTGTCAATACAGGCGCAATTTGTAGAGCCCCCGTGAATTTCCTGAGTTGGCCAGTTCAAACAAACAGACACGGATACAGGCACAGGCACAGGGACAGCTAAGCTATACAAACATGGATGGACAAAATACATTGCTTCTCAATTCATCGCTTCAATACGCCGACTGAATTTTGTAATCAATCTTCAAACCGATCATCGCCTAACGAATTTACGGTAAAGATTAAAGAAAAAAAGTAAACAACAAAGAACGACTGTTGTCTATTATTCTTCTCCTTAATCATGTATGTAACTGATACATACAAATACAATGAAATCAATCCGTCAAAATTGTTCCATGCACAGGAACACAGAGTAAAAATATTCAAGAAATCATAATGAACAAAGAATCCCCAAATCCCATCATCAATCCCTAACCAATCTGTACAAATCTATCAAAGAATATGGCTAGTGAAAAAAAAAAAAAAGAATCGTTACAAATAACTGGAAAAACCAATCAACGAAGAAGAAGGCGAAAACAAGACTAAAGACTGATCATGATCTTTGATTCTGTTACTATGCTTGAAAAGATCGTACGGCTCCCAAAGGTAATCAAGCGGACAAGGCTGCTTATTATCAAGTCTCACCCAAGGCTTACCCTTTCCACTCCAATGTAACAAACTAACCGGGCCGCAATGCAGAGAGCGGCAACTTCCCTTCACATTATCGCCCCCTAAGCCATGCTGATTCCACCGGTGATCAATCGCCTCGACATTGCCGGCGAACACTAGCAAGAACGGCGGCAAAGAACCCAAATCATAAATCCTCTTTCTTCTTTGTATTTCCATCCAGTTCTCAATTCTTTTTCGGTAATTTCCCTCACGCCACCTCACCAAATCCATCACCATCACGCCCGTGTTAAAATAACAAGGTTTCCTCGACCCGAACACCCGAGAAAGTACCGGGTCGGACCAGAAGTTGTCGGTGAAGTATTTGGTGAAATTCGCGTGGCAATATTCGGGTGCCCCGATGATTTTGGACTTCGTCATGGTAATGTTCCAGAGTTTGTGAATGTCGTCGACGAGTACGAGGTCTGAGTCGAGGTAAATGACTCGGTCAACGCAAGGATCTAAGATGTCACCGAGATAATTTCTCGCGTAGTTTAATGGGTTCTCTAAGGCTTCGCGAATTGAAGATGAGATCAAGTTTATAACCGTGTCTTCGCGGAAAATGTATACTTTGAAGTTGAGCGAAGGGAACGTGGATCGGACGAGTTGGGTCAAGACTCTGGGGCTAGCTGAGTCAAACTCGGCCGAGATGAAATGGAAGAAGATGTTCTCCGGGCAAGACGAGTGTTTGAGAGCTGAATGGACGGCTGCGATGGAGCCACGCAGATACTCGGAATCTAGAGTCATGGCGACGTGGACTAAAGACGGGTCACATGACGACGTTAGCTTATTGGCTGACACTGGACAGTCTCCGCCGTTGCGGTAGTCGGGTGCCTCAGTGAACCTGTCAAACCCCAAGAAATCTCCGCCGTCGATTGATCGAGACGGTATAGAACGAATCCCCAGACAAAACGGTGCGGATAATACGAGCAACACGGCGATGTATTGTCGGAAACCGACCGTCATTTTTTTTTCTTGTTATCCGCTCCTTTCTGAACAAGAAACGGATTCTTGGGTCCTTGAAAGAGAATAAAGAAAAGGGAATGGGGTTATTGGATAGTAGTGATTTGCATTGTACTGATAAGGAAAGTGCAAAGCAGCGAATGGAAAATGATTGTTCTAGAGATTGTGTGTTGGATCTGGAAAATGAAAAAGGTAACAAATCAACACGGCGTTGATAATTCTTTCTTCTTGATAAGTGCTTTGCAAAGCAAAACGCGGTTTTGTTTCTCTTTGAATTTGAGCCTTGGGTGCAGGGAGAGAGGAGATACTACTGCCTCTGTGTGTGTCTGTGTGTGTGTGTGTGTTGTGTGCGTGTGGGAAATTAGCTTCGTTAAATATATTGGAGGTAATTAAAGGCGAAGGAAAGAATAACAATAATAAAGTTCTAACTTTTAGTGTTGTGAAAAGACGCGATATGGAAACGCGTGGAGTTGGCTGAGACGAGAAGGCGTATCTGTTAATGTAAAAGTTTTTGGATTTAGCAAGTATAACGTATTTACGCGGTACTTAACTAATCTCTAAAATGATCATTAGGAAAGGATCAATTGGTATTTCGCTTTCTCGTTTTTCCATTTGGGGCTCATGTACCGTTCATGGAACGCAGTCGTTGCCCATATTAAATTCTATGGCCAAATCTTGGTAAATTTACCGGAGGAAAATTGGGTGTTTGTGCTCAACGAATAATACATATGCTTATTTTTTTTTTTTTTTCTTTTTCCATCATATTGGAATCGTATTGTGTTGGATTACTCTAGGATTCTTTTCCGTAACAAATTATTTCTTTTGTCTCTATTGTGTTCGTTAGTTAATTTTTAAGTGAGTTTTCACGATATTTCTTTGAATTAATACGAGATCTTATGGACTTCAAAAAGCAAGGATGGGGATAGTCTCAGCAGTTTATTTTGGGCGTAGTCTCTGAGAATCAATTCATTTAGAACGAGAATTTTATTACGGAAACAAAAAAGAAAAAAAAATTGTCCATTTTATTCCTTAAAAAAATGGACAATTTATTATAATCAATGTTATCATAAATGAAACTCTTCAAATACCGTCTCAGTCAGTCAATTTTGATTTTTGACAGTTGGATTTAATGACTTCGATTGTCTGTGGAAGTTATTAAGGCACTAAATATCTGTGACTGTATGCATTGATCAGCACAGTTTGATGGGTGTCGAAGCCAGCAAATATAAATACCTACTCTAACAAAATTGTGTATAGTGATTGAGCAGGGTCGTGTCCACAGAGATTGGTAATTATTAAATCCTTTTTAAAATAAAAATGTAAAATTGGGGGATTGTTGACAATAATGAAAATCAATTTAAATTAATAAGAATGCAAATTAAAGGTGTAATTCAAAATGGGAAAACTCTGGTTGAAGGAATTAACTCAGCTTTGATTCGACTGATCGATCATCGATACAACTACAAATCATTCGCTAACATGAATAGACCTAGGTTATAACTAATCGGAGACACTCTAATAGCCAATCTCTCCTTAATTAGTTGATAAGCGAAGACGACCGTTGGTTATTTCCTAATCAATAGACAATCCCTAGATACGATCATAAGATTTAATCAATCGTGACGAAAAACTAGAGACCCAAATCCTAATTAACAAACGCATACGATGGTTCATTTAAATTAGATTATTTATTCTCATAACACAACGCACTGCTATGTTATTTGCCACAAATATCAAAATCTTCATACGATGAATCTTTCAATTGGTAATAGACTAAGTTGATAATTAAATAGTGGCCAATTATCTAATTAACAAACATAATCATGACAATAATTCAGAGAATAAACAAATACCCAAAAAAGCAATAAAACAATTAAAAGCACAAGAAAGATCTCACAGTAATGGTGAATCAAAGCTTCATTAACCTTCAACCAGAAAAATAAGTTTAGTTTCTCATGGAAAAAAGAAAATCCTAAAAAAGATAAAAACAATTAATAATCCAATTCTCTCCCTCCTTAATCCTTCTTTATCTCCTCTTTTATAGTTTTCTTAAAAAGGATAAAGATAAAAATATCTAAAATCTTATCTAAACTTACAAGAGTAGTGAAAATATAAAACACGTTTAAAAAGAAATAAAAACGTAAGTCCGCATTGATAAAGACGCGCCCACGCCTTATCAACAAACTTCTTCTCGAAATCGACCGTCACGCGCCCACGCCTTATCGACAAACTTCTTACGAAATTAACAATTTCTCCAAGAAGCCATTTCATCCTCAAACATCATCTTGTAACTCAATTTAAGACTAATCAATAGAATTGCACCTATAAAAATAAAACACACGTAAATCACAACTATTGAGTGCAAAACATTGATATTAAAGGGATTAAACAATGCAAAATTAGTGCATGAAATGCACTATAACAAATTCCCCCACACCAAGATAATGCTTGTCTCAAGCATATAACTCAAGAATAATCACAAATCTTCCTCAATTCTCATTCCAACTCATCCAAAAATGATCTTAAGCAAGCACACCTCAAGGATTTAAGTCAATCAACATTCAAGAGACAAGGATTTCAAAGATAGAATCTCGGAAGCTAGCATAAAGTCACTCAACCACCAAGACAATCTTTTCAAAATCCAAGTGCAACAAAATTTAATAGCCCTCGCATTGATTTCACTCCATGCACTCAAAGTGTTTAGGGTATCATTTATGCACTCAAATCAAATCAAAGAATGCTATTACCATAAGCTTGCTCATATATCACATCTCAACCACAAAACATGAATTAAATACAAAAATCTAAGGGTCTCAATAGGGTTGTAATGGGGCTAATGGATTGAATGAAAAAGAAAGGTCTATGGAAGAAAAAGAGATCAAAATGAGAAGAATGAACCCATTGAATGAACCTTATGACATTAAAATGTTTATTGCTACGCAAGTCGTCAAGAGTTTTTTTTTTTTTTTTTTGGTTTTTTTTTTTGTTTTTCATTTTTTTTTCTCTTTTTTTTTTTTTTTTTTTCGATGAATCTTGCACAATTTTATTCAAGCATAATGCAACTTGATGTAATTGAGAAACTTTTATTCAAGGTAGCAAAAGCAACAAAATATATCCAAACAATGAGTTCAAAAATCTCCTCAAATTAAGGCTAAAAAAATAGGTAAATGGGTAAGTAGATGTAGAGAAGTAGATGGTTAAGGATCAAACAAAGGTAACAAATTAAAACAAATAAAGATCTTCGAGTGGAGAAAAAGAAAAGAAATGTGAAAATAGAAAAATGGAAAGAGGTTTGCCCTTATCATTTTAATGAATAAAATCGTGAATGCGGCTTCAACATGCATAACAAAGCAAGTTAGAATAGTCAAACTAAGATTGATATTCACTTAATAAAAATAATTAGAGCAAAGTGGTTGCTCATAGGCTCAAATCCTCTCAAAATTGGTGAATTTGCCATCAAATCATGTGCACTCATCAAATGAATTAACTATCAATAGTGGTGAGTTATTCATTTAAGCAACCAAGACCAAGCTAATCAAAACTCGAATCTATTCATGCATCTCAACTCACATCCAAGAAAAATAACACTAACTCCAAAATCATTCGAGGATGAGCAAAATGAAACAAAAATGATTTCACAAAAAAGAAGAGAAAAAAAATGGCACGACCAAGAACGCTATTCAAAATCATCTCAAAAGCAACAAAATAACACTTCCAGACATTAATATTGCAAAAATCACTCCCCTATACCAAAAATCACTCCCCCACACCAAGAACATACATTGTCCCTAATGTATGATAGTCACAGTTCACATAACAAAATAAAGCATAGGGACAAAAAGATTAAAGGCAAAGAAAACGTCCCTGGATTGTCCACATAACGTCGATGGGCTTGGCGAAAATGGTGGGTGGAAGCAAGCAAATTAACGTCGCGGGTTGTGGATCGAACGGATCGAGCGTGGATGGCGTGCATGACTTGTGGTAGGTCAAGCTCGTGGGCGTTCTTTGGAACTTTGGAGCAATGAGAGTGGTTATCATGGTTCTTTGAAAATTATGGGTCACGGTGTGGATATCGTTCTTTGGAAAATTGATGGTGAAGTTGCGGTTCTAAAGATCGTGGGTGAATGGCATGTGGATTGGCGTTGGAAATGGGTCGTGGAGTCTTTGGAACGATTTGGAGCTTGGCGAGTTGCGGGTTCTTTGGCCGAACTGGAGCGGATTTGAGTGCGGATGGCAATTCTTTGGTGGATCGTGGGCGCGATTGACTCGTTCTTGCCGCATTGCTAGAAAGGTTCTAACGTGCAGGTTGTTGGGTCTGAACGCGCGGAAGTGGATGCACGGCTTGGCTGGGTCTCGCGGGTTGTGGGTTCCCGACGTGCTGGATCGTGAAAAGGGGCTCGGCTTCTGGAGAAGACGTCCAGCAGTGCTGGAGATCGTGGATCGTGGCTGGAGCTCGTGGGGAGTGGATGGAATGGATCTGGACGGTGATTGCTAGCTCACGGGTTGGCTGGAACTCGTGAAGAGGCTGGCGTGCACGTTGGATCGGAGTGCGGACGCGGGCCGGAAGTCGTGAAGATTGCCGGGTGGATCGCGGCCGAAATCGTTGAGAGGCGCTGCAGATCATTCGTGGAGAGTGATGAAACGGCTTATGGTTGCTGAAAATTGAAGCACAAAATCAGTTAGGTTTTTTTTTTTTTTTTTAAATTAAAAATAAAAACAATAAAATAAAAACTAAAATAAACAGTTGAAACTCTAAAAATTACAGAAGAACTTTTTTATTAAGCACATGGGCAAGCCTTAATAACTACTATAATAAATTAAAAACAGAAATACTTATTAGTTAAGGCGTGGGCATGCCTTATAACATACTGTAATAAATTAAAGGCAGAAGTACTTATTAGTTAAGACGTGGGCACGCCTTAACCAAAAAGTTCTTCTGGCCAAAATAAGTATAGATATTATTTAAACAATCTAAATCAAAACCAAAAACTAAAAATGCACAAAAGTTTAAAATAAACATTAAATCCTTTGGGTTGCCTCCCAAAAAGCGCCTTTGTTTTATGTCTTCGGCTAGACATATTTATGCCTCAATCTCCATAAATGGGACTCTCAAGAGCCACTTCCTCCGCAATATTCACCGAAAAACCTTCATAAAAAGGTTTTAAGCGATGACCATTAACTTTAAAAATTTTGTCAGAGGTCAAACTCCGAATCTCGATCGCACTACGAGGAAAAACATTAGTAACAATAAAAGGTCCAACCCATCGAGAGCGTAGTTTATCAGGAAAACGTTTAAGTTAAGAATGAAAAAGAAGAACTTTTTGACCAACAGAAAACTTTTTTCTCAAAATCATTTTGTCGTGAAATGTTTTCATCCTCTCCTTGTAAAGTTGTGAACTCGTAGGACTCGTTTGAATCTCCTCCAACTCTTGCAATGCAGAATTTAAAACAAACTCTCTTTCATCTTTTTGCAATCCTTTAATGCTCAAGCTGTTGTTTGAAGCAATTACCAATGAATCTTCAATGTCCAAATCAAAAACTTCCTGTACTAAAGGATTAATAACATTCACAGAAAATACCAATTGTTCATCCCAGGATATTTCATGGCATCATTCATATTGAACTCTATAACCTCTCCATCAAATTCCATAGTAATAGTCTCTTTATGTACATCCATTTTAGTCCTAGCAGTCTTAAGAAAAGGCCTTCCTAACAAAATTGGAACAAAATTAGAAGAATTATCATCTTCCATATCAAGTACATAAAAATCAGCAGGAAAAACCAATTCATTAACTTGTACTAAGACATCTTCTAATACCCCATCAGGATATGCATTAGACCTATCAGCTAGTTGAATTATCACGCCAGTTTCTTTCAATGGACCAACATTCAAAGATGAATAAATGGAACGAGGCATGACATTAATAGAAGCTCCTAGATCTAACATAGCCTTCTCAACTCTAACACTACCAATTTTGCAAGGGATAGTAAACATACCTGGATCCTTGCACTTAGGAGGTAGTTTCTTTTGGAGAACGGCGGAAACATTCTCCCCCATGTGAACTCTTTCATCTCCTCTCAACTTCCTCTTGGAGGTGCAAAGTTCCTTAAGGAATTTAGCATAGCGAGGTATTTGTTTTATAGCATCTAATAAAGGAATATTTACCTCAACCTTGCGAAATGTCTCAAAGATGTCTCTCTCTTGTTCTTCCTTCTTGGATTTTGCAAACTGACTTGGAAAAGGAGGGGGTATCACCACAGGTAAGGGTTTTGCTTTGGTGAGCTGCGCATCTTGAAATTGAGGCATCAATTCCTCCTTCTCAAGCTCATTTTCTAAGTTCTTTGTCATTTTCTTGCTAGGCTCTTGCAACTCCTTCCCACTTCTAAGGATGACAGCACTAACGTTTTGTTTCGGATTCACCTCTGGTTGTGAAGGTAATCTCCTTAATACTTGAGACTCTAAGCGGCTCACTGTAGTTGCCAGTTGGCTCACTTGGTTCTCCAAATTCTGAATGCTTCTTTGTAGTTACTCTTGAAATTGTTGTGTGTTAGTTGCAAGTGATTTAACAATCTCTTCAAGAGACATACCTGACTTAGAGTTTGACTGAGGAGGAATCGATTGAAATTGTTGTCTTGGTGGGTATTGTTGTGGAAATCCTAACCACCAAACTCCATAGCTGAAGTTGGGATGATCCTTCCATCCTAGGTTATATGTTTGTGCATAAGGATCATATCTCCTCTGAGGCATGCCCGAAAATCCTTCAACTGCATTAGCTTGTTCGAAGGGTTCTTCTTAAAGTGTAGGACACATATCAGTTGAATGACCCATATTGAAACAAATACTGCATGTCTTCACCTGTTGTATATTACCTACAACAAATTTTTACACAAGAGAGGTAAGTTTATCTAAACGTTGATCAATAGAAGAAGTACTTACCTCATTCACTTTCCTTGAAGTGAGATCTTGTCTATTGCCAAATTATTGCGCATTGGCAGCCATGTTTGAGATCAACTCCCCTGCTTGAATAGGGGTCTTGTTCACTAACACACATTCACTAGCAGCATCTATCATACTTCTATCCATCAATGACAATCCTTCGTAAAAGTATTGAATGAGAAGTTGATCGTAAATGACGATCCGAGGACAACTGCCACACAATTGTTTGAATCGCACCCAATACTCATACAGAGTCTCCCAGGAAGTTGTGCGATACCACAAATGTCTTTTTTCGATGTTGGCGACTCTTGAAGCAGGAAAATACTTTTCAAGGAACTCGCTTCTTCAAGTCATTCCACGTTGTAATTGAACCAGGAGGCAAGTAATACAACCAATCTTTAGCTAGCCCATCTAAAGAGAAAGGAAAAGCTCGCAGCTTAATCTGCTCTTCAGTTACACCTTGAGGCCTCATACTTGAACACACAACATGAAACTCCTTGAGATGTTTATGAGGATCTTCACCGCAAAACCGTGAAACTTGGGCAATAAATGAATAAGACAGATTTTAATTCAAAATTTACCTCCGGGTTCGCATATTGAATGCAGAGTGGTTCTTGATTCAGATCGGTTGCCTAACTCTCGAAGAGTTCTTTCTGCAGGTGCATCTCTATACATAGCTTGTTCTTCAAAATCGCTAGATGATTCAACAAAATCAAACACTATATCTGTTTCAGAAAGCAAAGGTGACGAGGATCGTTGCTTATCTCGCTTGGCTTTCTTTGTCTCGGTAGCGAAATGCTTTTTTCAATTTCAAGATCAAACGAAAGTGTACCGCATGCGAGAAGAGCGAACCATAAACCAAGTAAAACGTAAAAAGGATTAAATAAATGACACCAATCCCCAAGAACGGCGCCAAAATTTGATGGGTGTCGAAGCCAAAGAAATATAAATACCTACTCTAACAAAATTGTGTATAGTGATTGAAGCGGTCGTGTCACAGAGATTGGTAATTATTAAATCCTTTTTAAAATAAAAATGTAAAATTGGGGGATTGTTGACAATAATGAAAATCAATTTAAATTAATAAGAATGCAAATTAAAGGTGTAATTCAAAATGGGAAAACTCGGTTGAAGGAATTAACTCACTTTTTGATTCGACTTCGATCATCGATACAACTACAAATCATTACCGCTTATGAAATAATTAGGTTTATAACTAATCGGAGACACTCTAATAGCCAATCTCTCCTTAATTAGTTGATAACCAAAGACGACCGTTGGTTATTTCCTAATCAATGACAATCCTAGATACGATCATAAGATTTAATCAATCGACACCGAAAAAACTAGAGAGACCCAAATCCTAATTAACAAACGCATACGATGGTTCATTTAAATTAGATTATTTATTCTCATAACACAACGCACTGCTATGTTATTTGCCACAAATATCAAAATCTTCATACGATGAATCTTTCAATTGGCAATAGACTAAGTTGATAATTAAATAGTGGCCAATTATCTAATTAACAAACATAATCATGACAATAATTCAGAGAATAAACAAATACCCAAAAAAGCAATAAAACAATTAAAAGCACAAGAAAGATCTCACAGTAATGGTGAATCAAAGCTTCATTAACCTTCAACCAGAAAAATAAGTTTAGTTCCTCATGGAGAAAAAGAGAAAATCCTAAAAAAGATAAAAACAATTAATAATCCAATTCTCTCCCTCCTTAATCCTTCTTTATCTCCTCTTTTATAGTTTTCTTAAAAAGGATAAAGATAAAAATATCTAAAATCTTATCTAAACTTACAAGAGTAGTGAAAATATAAAACACGTTTAAAAAGAAATAAAAACGTAAGTCCGCATGATTGAAGACGCGCCCACGCCTTATCAACAAACTTCTTCTCAAATCGACGTCACGCCCACGCCTTATCGACAAACTTCTTCTGAAATTAACAATTTCTCCAAGAAGCCATTTCATCCTCAAACATCATCTTGTAACTCAATTTAGCACTAATCAATAGAATTGCACCTATAAAAATAAAACACACGTAAATCACAACTATTGAGTGTAAAATATTAATATTAAAGGGATTAAACAATGCAAAATTAGTGCATGAAATGCACTATAACAACAGTCGACGAAAAAGAAAAGAACACCCTTTGGAAGAGGAAAAATAATAATATCTTGATGCCAATAGTGCAATGCCAGTTCACACGACGGAGATCGATGAAGATGGTGAGGTTATCAGTTAGCACGTCCCTTTTCTGCTTATAGTCTTTGCCCCCAATTATGCGCTGCCAGCTGTGCCGCAAATGTAGCCAGCTGGTGATCCCGATTTTTGAGACTGATCATGATTTGACGGCTCAGATCAGTCTGTCAGGCCCCACAACTCTATCATTGATTGGCTAATTGGGGGCTCCTCGCCAACGTGATCACGTGCTTCCGAATGTGTTTTTGTTTCCTCCTTATTACCTCTTTTAATGGAATTGGAACATGCTACGAACTGTATTTATTTCTTCTGGATAGTCAAAAGTCAAAGCGCGGAATACCGCTGTTTAAGACTTGCACTATTACTCCACAAATTACCCTTCTTTTTTTTTTTTTTTTATGTTTCTCTCTCCCCTGAATTGTAGAAAGATATTTTGGTTTTATAAATTATCCAGTATAGAAAGGAAATAAATTTGTTTTCTATAAATAATAAAAAACTATAAGTTTTAAAATTTTTTAAATAAACTCCAACTAAAATGTAATAATTTAAAAATTTTAAAAAATTATTCTTCTCCCTCTCTATATGTCTTCTTCTCGATCACTCTAGCCTAAGTTAAATACTAATTTATTCGTTATTAAAACATATAATTCATCAAAAATATTAAATCATAAAAAGTCTTCATAAATTCGATTAATGCTTGAACACAAAAGTTAGAAAAATAATACTTGTATTTTCTTAAAAGAAATCTTTATATATATAATCTTTACTACTATAATAAGAAATGAATTGTGTCTTACTTTCTATAGCAAGATCTAAGCAATTTGTGTACTTTTGCTAAAATGTAGAAGAATTTTCATTTCACTAATATATATATGTATATATGTTTATGTATGTGTATATATATTCTTTACTACTATAATAAGAAATGAATTGTGTCTTGCTTTCTATAGCAAGATCTAAGCAATTTGTGTACTTTTGCTAAAATGTAGAAGAATTTTCATTTCACTAATCTAATTAATCCTTTTAAAAACTAATATTGGTAATGAATTCTAAACATGATCACAATTTCATTAGCTGGATCCCTGCAAAATCCAATCACCAAAATTTGCATTCTAATCATAATATATAGCTGACCTGAGTGATGCAATTAAGAGAGAGGAAGCTCTTTGGACTAGCTTTAAGATTTATCATAAGAATTCCAAAGGAATTTAATTAAAAATGTTAAAAAAAATTATTCTATAAATGTATAGTAAGCTGCATGACTATTTGAACCATCAAAATTCCTCTCAATTTCCATTTACTCAATATACCCAACAATAAAATTTTAAAATCCTAATTTTACTCTAAAAATACCAAAAATTAATGTTAATTACAAATTTTTATTATATTTTAGTTTTCTCCACACACCCACCAACTATTATTCATTGTTCTCTGTAGGAAGTGGTTAGATCCTTAAATTTTCAATTTCTTTTCCCGCCATTTTCTTGTTCTCCATTAATTAATCTTTCTTGCAGGGGAAAAAAATTTAGGATCATAATATTGACTGAAGTTCAACATTTGTTTCAAAATTCATCTCTTTAGAAAGAGAAAAAAAAAATTGCCGTAAAAATAATTTGAGTCACAGATTCATTACTTATCACTAAAATATTTTCATTTCTCTTGTGAATGTTACACAAATTAATGACATAAATACAAAAACATGGACACCATAAATGATAAAATAACTATCGATCAAATAAATCATGAAGGATAAAAACTAAATCTATTCAAATAAACTATTGTATATCCTATCGAAATTATTAACTAGCACCATGCTATGTAAATTTTGTATGGAATAAGTGGATTAAGGTCTTAAAATTTTTATGGTGCGTTAGAAAAGAAAAATCTTAAATAAAAAGTATGAAAGAGACAAGAGTTATAAGGATATTTGATGTTGAGCAAGTGTATTGAAATAAAAGTTAAGTTTGATTTATTTAATTAAATTATTTATTTTTTCTTATAAATAATGTTGTCTTAAATGATAAAACACTAAATGTGTATTTTATTTATAAAAAAATTATACTAAAAAATGGGTGTAATAAGTAATGTTATGTGTTAAAATAGCCTCACTCATTCTAAACTTTTAAATTCTTGTAATGGATATTTTAAATAAATGAGTGGAAAGAGTGTTTTAGCAGGTTCAAATAACCAATCGAGATTTCTAATATTTAAATATGTTCATTTACTAAAATATTTTAATGAATTTAAGTGTCAAAATTTTGAAACCTAATTTTTTTTATTTTTAGGAAACCTGAAGGGCTGCAATGTTAATAACCAAATAATAACATCTTTTTATTGGATTAGCTTTTGCAACTCTTAAGTGGGATGCAATAGTTAAGAATACAAAAAGGCGAATGATGGGGTACCTTGCACCCATGGCAAAGTAGTTGGGCCCCTATACGGTATATTCAAAAATGAAAATAAAAAGTTGGGTTGTATTGTAATAGAATTGATTAAAATTAATCTTAACATATTCTTAAGTATAAATATAGTAGAATTTTTATTGAAAATAAAATATCTAGTATTAACTTATAATTTTCCCACTTGAACAGAAAATACTCTGTTAATTCATTGCAAATTATATTTTGTCTTTTGATTTTATACTTTGATTTTTTTTTTTTGAAAGAAAAATTGACTTTGTTTGTAGAGATTAAAGAACTGTAAGTTGCGTGCGCGTGAGGATTTAGAATTAGCCAATGTGTTTGGTTAAAGTATGATTGTATTTGTATGTAGTAGTAACCTTTCCGCCTCCTAAACAATGATTTGCAGTACGTTCTTGAATAGTGTTTCGGTTTTGTATCATTTTCGTCCAACCTAACACGTATTTCAATCGTAATCGCTCTTCTCTATCCAAAGAAAAAAAGTGTCAACACTTTCCCGTATCGTGTTCATACGTGTCAAGAAGCAGTGATTCTGTTGTGCAACAAGGACCTAGAAAATGTAAAACGAGTAAACGATGTGCCGTCCAATGTGCTGCAACTTCTTTTTTTTTTTTCCAATTTTTCCTTTTTACTTAACAAATCTCAAAAGTTTAACGTTGAATTGATCTAAATTTTGTTAAAACGAAAATGCAAAAGTTGGGAACTTGTCACTTGGGTTGGTGCGTGACCTATCTTTTTTTGTTTACTTTTATTGAACAGGTAGTGTAAGGTGGAGAGAATTGATTTAAAAAAGAGTCAAGTGAACTAACAGTTTTTTTTCTTTATTGGTGGGAAAGAGATTCTGTGCAGTCTGTGAACCAACCAACTTGGCATTTAAAAAAGAAAAAGAAAAAGAAAAAGAAAAAATAATAATAACACACCAATAAAAATATAGTTAATTTCTTCAAGACCTTGTTTGACAAGCAATTACTTTTCTTTGTTGTATAAGTGATGCCTTTTAAAGTTCCAACGAGATTGCCTCATTATGAATGTTTAATTCTGTCGCAACGTGGATTCCCATACTCTTAAAAACCGTGAAACCAAATTGTTTTCTATTTCGAGTTTGGCGAAAAAAGAAAACTAAATTATGACGCCCTCCGCCGCTCTGCCATACTCAATAGAACTAAATCGCTAATAGGAATGTCTGTTAGCTTTGTTACGTGCAAGATAATTTGGCAAAAATCACACGTGTCAGGATGTTTTAGAGCAGTAATATCAATACATACGGTATAAATTAACTGCACGTGTGGGCGGAAGACAGGCAAAATTTCAATTTTTAGGTATTTATCTGCTTAAGGCAAGATATTTTGTGTCGTTAAATTGAATAAAATTTAGGGAAGACGGGGAGTTCGAGAAGTAGTTGTATGATGCTGGGGGCGGTGGTATCGCATAGGATACTCTGCTCTCTGATAGGATACGAGCTTTGATGAATAATGCTTCAAAGTTTAAAGGTCACCTGACTGACCGGTAGTGAAACTTCAATAAGACGGTGCCGTTTGTCTGCATGTGACTTTATTAATTCTGCCACGTGGCAAAAAAAAGGCCGAAGATGAAGAGGGAGGCCCACAGATTGGTGCGGAGCTGCCGGAGCACATGGCCAACTGCCGACTGGTTTGCAAGTATGACACATCTTTGCAGCTGGTCCCACGGGATGAAAATCTAAGGAATATCTAACGGCTAGAATTGGACGAGAAGGTATCAAGTATTCATTTCGAAACATTTGCTTACTTATCACCCGTGAAGCAAGCGACAAAGCAAGTTGGCTCTTCACGAATCGCATTTGATTATGGTAACCGTTAAATTTATTGGATAATCCAACTTGTGATTTTTTTTTTAATTTTTTTATTTTAGTGTATATACACAGCTTGTCATTTTAAAATTCGAAATATAATAATAATAATAATACAATAGTGAAAATATCGATTAATCAACTAAGTATATTAAAAGAAAAAAAAAATTCCGCAGGAGTCTACTTTGGCAAGTGGTAAAACTTGGTAATGTAGCGTATTTTTTAATCAATGGCAAACATTACATTTTGGTCGTCTCTTTCCTTTTTCTTTTTAAGAAATTTTAATTCTTACCTAGAGTTCATAAGTAATGAAAATTCGGTTTGGATCATCTCCTAACTTATTTTTTCTTAATTTTTATATGAGATATTTACATATTTATTTTAAATGATTTCATAGACAAGATTAAATTTATTCTTAACTTGTCTTAATAAACACAAAAACTCATCTTTTTAAATTAATTAAAATTTTATAATTATTAAACAAACAAACTGCCGTTATTTTTTTTCATTTTCTTTAATCATTCTTTTTTCTCTTTTTTATTTTTATTTTTATTTTTTACTTTTCCTTTTCTTCCATCGTTATTTTTTCTTTTTTGTTGAATTTTCATCAAATTGCCAAACTTTCAAAATATCTCAATAAGTAACATTTTTTGTATTTTAAAAGATTAAGATTGTAACATAAATAAAATCATTCTACTCTAAAAATTGAGCACTTGCAAATCAAGTGATAAAAACTTCTTGTTAGTATATGTTGATGCTGAAAAACAACTTAAACAACTAAATTTATTTTCTAACGAATATCAGCACAAATCTAACTTGATCTAGCACAATAGCAACTTTCTTCACCTGCCAACCACAGAACACGGTTAAGACATGCTAGTGGGGGTTCCAGCGAAAATCCTCCAATACTTAAGTTAGATGTTTTGTGTATGAGAAAAAGAAACATGAAAAGGAGGAACTAAAGGTGAGTTAAAATCAAGGAGTTTTTGGGTGATAGTGTTGTGAATCTCGTAAAAAATAGGGAGACACTTGAGGATTGGTCACTTGTAAGGTTCTTTTTTTGTTAATTTTTCTAACCCTTTCTCTTTTTGTTAATTTTTCTAACCCTTTCTCTTTTCAGCTTAAATAGGTTCTCCATCGTGAGTGGTTACCTCATCAGTTTTATGCCACTCTCTTGAGCAGTTATAGCTAATTGTCAATAAATGACAGTTTAACAAGTTGTGGTATATAATTTCCTTAAAATATAGGTCACATGGCCTTGATCAATGATTCTCTATGTCAAGCTAACACATCCTCAAATCGAACAAATGAGTTTCCAAGTTGAACTATTTCATGTCCATATCAAATTAGTGGATTTTTATGTCACTTGTATAGACTAAGGTTTGCATTTATAAACTAGATCTCCCACATAAGCTTCAGGTTATAAATCAGGTTATCTATGTAGACTCCAAGTTGTACTTATAAATCAGATTGCCACCATAGGCTCCTGGTTGTATTCGTGAGGTCGGCTCAACGGCAATCAATTTCGAGCAAGTTAAGATTGATTATATTTCTAAATACTACCAGAATAATCCAACCCAAACAATATATTAACTGTAAAATAAAATACAATGTCATAAGAAGTATCACAAATTTAACTAAAATTTCTAATCACTAAATTGAAGTGTTGTTGTTTGATGCTTGAGAGTCTTGAAATATATGCAGAATTCCAACACTATTTTATTGAATCAACTCTTAGAAACTTGTTTGTTGAGATTGTTGATAAAGAATCTATATGGCATTTGACTAGGCCTATCGTTAACTTGTAATTGCAATCCTCATAATTATTCTGACGGAGAACGAAAAAACAAAAAAGCATAAACTGAAGAAAAGGATAAGGAAAACAATAGAATAATAATATTATAAAAATTGCTAATCTTGCCCAGCTTTTTCTTTTCCTTTTTTTTTTTTAATAATGTTGAATTCTCGTAACCTGCGGCTGCTAGAATTTTTAGAACAGAAGTAAAACGACAACTTCTCAAGAAACAAAAAAGAATGATTAAAGAAAATGGGAAAAAGAGTTAACAGTGAGTTGTTTGCAAGTTTTTTGATAGCCAAAAATGGTGAATTTTTGTGTTTATTAAGGAGAACTAAGAATAAATTTAATCCTGTACATAGAATCATTTAATTATCACGTGTCAAATTCTCCTATAAAGATTAAGAAAAATTAAATTAGAAGAAAATCCAAATCCAATAAAAATTATGTTTAGTATGGTTTATGGAATTTTGATCATCTACATCGAATTATTTTATGATGCAGTATCCCTTGTTCTCAAATATGATATTGCACAATTTCCAATACCGTGTGGCCGTCCATTGTTGACATTTTACAGTAGAAGTTGGATTTGACTAAGTATTTTTTTTTATTACATGAAATTATTTCTTATAGTACAATTCATATTACATGAAATTATAATTAATATTTATAAATTCAACTATTATTAAGACCAATTTACTACATTAATTCTTATAAAATACTGTCTAAATTTTCAACCCTTTCTAATAGTCGAAATCTCTACTTCACTCACACTTAGGTACAGAAGAAAAAAAAGGCTATTTTTACTGGATTATGCATTGTAAATAAGAAAAGAAATTACCCTCAAAATAGGTTCGAAGCCCTTGCCAGTGTTAACAAAACAAGAAATGGAAGACGAGGCTTAAGACAAAAAATAAGGGAGAGTTGGGCGCTTAAAAGTCTTGACGTTGGTAACAACAATAAACTTAAATGGCAGTCGCTGTTGACTCAGCAAACCTAGTCAAACAAAGTGCAAGCTATATCATTGAGGACCATAAATTCGAGCACAAGAAACACAGCAAAAGCTTGGACAAGACGCATTTACCCAGCATATTCCAATCCTTAGTAGTGTGGTAAGGAAGCTGTATGACAACTGGTGGCGCCCATCCGTAGCGTCAGATATCCAAACAGAACCCACCAAATCGCCAATTATTTTGACCCACAAAAGTTTTTTGAGTATATAATAAACTCCTTGCAATCGCTTGATGAAAGAAAGAATATTCATATATTCCGGAGGCAAGAACAATTTATTCCATCAATAATGGAAAATATCAAATCGTAAGCTCTCCAAGGATCACTAGACAACCAAAATGAAACACTACCGCACACTTTGAGAAGAATCAAAATTCTATATGACTAGAGGGAGAAAATCATAATCAATAGCCAGGAAGAGATCACCATCTTCCCTCAAAATTCTTATTGCTTGTTCGTTTGTACCTTTTTACAAGGTTTACGGTTGTAAGGTTTGCCCGGTTTCAAAACTCTTCAAACAAGTTCAAATTTATGGAAGCACAGCTCTAACTTCTTTCCTGTCTGCTCCGAAAGCCTGGAGTTGAAAATAACAAATCCAACACCATTAGATGAATAATATCAGCTGTCATTCGGTAGATTCATCCATCTAGTTATGATGTCTACATATCATTTATAAGGACACAATGTTCAACATTAAAGGTTATAATATTATGCAAGATTCATATTATAGAAGACCTGACAATATCAGTTGGTCTAAAACATAGAATCACATGATGATCTCTGTGTGTTCCTCAATTAACTTTTACTACCTCAACAGTATTTCAATAGTGATTCCCTAGCATGTAAAATTAGGACAATCTACATAAAGAGGTCCAACTAAAAAGATGCTCGACAATTATTAAGGGAATGATGACAGAATGTGTGGATTGTGTTGCAATATTATACCAGCACCAGATTAATCACTGCTTTTAAGTGTATCTTTTCAATTCAAGATATCCATAAGCCACAAAGTATTTATTCCAGTGCCCATAAAATTGACAAGAACTACGTATCTGGTAGAAAGTACATTTATAGGAGAAAAAAGCCAAATTAGCATTTACTAAAAATAAATGGAAGTTTCTTATCAATATTTCCACGAGAAACCAAAAAAACAGATCATGGGTTAAGAAGGAAAGAAAAAAGCAATATACTGGTACAAGGTATCGACCATTACCTCAACTCCATAACCTTTCACATACACATTTGAGAAGAGTTCAGAAGGCTCTGGCATGGGACTCTCCTGAAAATATGAGAAACAAATAATAGCTTCAGGAATGAGAACAATGTCTGAAATTTTTATACCAAGCAAGGACACAATTTGGCGATCAATGTCATTACTTGGAACCCTACCACGTATTTGGAGCCATTTTGAAACTTTTTTTTTTTGGTTCTTTTTGTACATTTTGGTTTCAATTCTTTTGAAGTTCTGAAGTTCAAGGATTCAAGAGTAAATCTGTAATTTCAAAGTTGCTGGAATAAGCCATGGGAATGCCAAAGCCTCTTATTTTTGGTTTAGCTGACTTATAAGTTTTTCATGCATGTGGTTCATTCAGTCCTTTGTGTCAAACAAACAGTTTGTTTCCCATTTGAGAATCGTATTCCTTGTTCCTAAAAAGTTATAAGAATCAATAGCCTATTTAGGCAATCCTGAAGTAGATGGGAAAAAGGTTATGAAGAATTTTCATAAGCTTTAAAGCTTTATCTGAGGGTGTCATTGCCTTCCTCCCTACGGGAAATTAATGAAGAAAATCAAAGATATATTGCTGAATTCAAAACCCTGAAAGCAGAGATCTCCCTTCTGCATAAATGCTTCTTACCTTGGCTTTAGCAATGGCATCATCTACTTCTTTTCTTACTTCCTTCTCAATATCCTGAAAAAGAACAAGAAATGCACAAATTCAGTTTTCACGTATATTCCATAACCAGAGGATTAGGTTTCTAATTTCATTCATATTGAGGAATAATGAGAATTCCTTCAACGGCACAAATCTGAGACAGACTAGAGAACAAAAAATAACATTTTACATAATAATACAGATTATAAGATTCCCAGTACATACAACATTTTATGCATATACAAGTTGGATAAATACCTTTAGCTCTTTCTCTGTCGCTAGGTCATGGGCTAATATTAACTTTCTTATTCTTTCAATTGGATCACGCTCCTAGACACATCCAACCAAAAAAAAATCAGAATATGGAGAGCCCTAAATTGAAAAAGAATTGTCTTTTCAAAATGAAATGTCAAGTATGTATAACCTGTCTCACACCACTGATCTCATCACGAGTACGGTAGGTGCTCCCAGGGTCAGACATGGAGTGACCATGATATCTGTATGTGTCCATTTCAAGAATCTGGACACAAGCACCAAAAATTAAAAAAAAAAATTACATATATCAATTTCATAAAGAATGAAAAAAGGAGGGAAAAAAAATCAAACAGAAATCAGAAGTAGCAATTTTTATCTAGAACCATATATAAGCAAATTTTGCATCATTACACGGTCACTAAACATTGGTGATGCAGGAGAAGAAACAGGGCAAGCAACACCAGGAAAAAATCACAACACTTAAAACATAAAGTAGAATATAGTTTTATTTGAACATTATACAATACATTTTAACTTCTTTTTGAGTCTGCATGTAAGTATTATTTTGGGTTACTTAGAAAATGACCAGAATAATTGAAAAGCGTGAAGAAAAACTGATAGACAAGAAGACTACAGACTACCTCAGATAGAGGACCTAAGACAAAATTTACTGCATTTGGAAGTTAAAATCAATCAACTGTAGCAAGAGTTCTTAAAACATGAAACTGTCAATTTCACTTTAGGATGCAAGCATGTTATTTACATCTTAGATTTTCCATAAAATTAAACATCCTGCAATTTAACTTCTAAAGGATCACAAAAATTAAACATCCTTCAATTTAACTTCTAAAGGATCACATGTTTCTCAGAGATGGTCAACCAAAACTAAATTGTGATGGCACACTTAATCCTGTTGAATAATCACTTGCCCAGATTACCTAAATAAGACTTATATTTTGCATTCAAAGATGATTCCTGATTACTCCAAATATAACATATATTGTGCATTCCGCAGGTCATTCCTAATTAATCCAAATATGACATACATTATGTATATCAGACTTGTATGTCTGACTTGCAATGACTGGAAAATTCGAGGGGGGGGGGGGGGTTTCATAGCCCATTCCCAATCAAAGCCTAGTTGTATTTGGGCTAAATCCTGACAAATTTGGCTGCATATGACCATACATGAAGTTCAGTCTAAAGGTTTTCAAGCCATAATAAAACAACAAATCTTATAAATATAACACCACTTTCATCAGATTTGATAAGCAGGATTCATTGGACCAAATCTGAGTAGTTACAAGATTGGGATTACTACTTGAAAATAATTAGTTTCTATTTTCATTCATAAGTTTATAGAAATAATCCACTTTAGGTTAAATTGCAATATATTTTAATGTAAATGCCATGGTATTTACAAAAGAATCACATCGCTATATATCAGATTATCATTCTGAGGATAGAGAAATTAACAAAAGGGGGCAAAAAAACAGTGGATGATGAAACATGATATATTTGCCTGAAAGGAGCTACTTGCATGAGGAAAGGAGTAGCAAACAAGGACAAGAGGAGTAAGATGTTTCATTCAGAGAGTTGAAGTAAATGAATGATTAGGTAACAACCAACTCAGATCAACAGTTATCCACACAAGGAATCTTAACCCATTATATATCACAATTGTTCGAAAGACTTACCATAGGTCCATTCTTCAAGGCATGCTCCTTAGCAAACTTGCATGCTTGTTTGACAGCAAGGGCATCCATGCCATCCACCTTATAACAGGGCAAAAAAATCACAAACACTACCAAGCTATGAACAGTCTAGACTCAAAATTTCGAAGTGCAGGCAAAAGTTTCATTGTAATCGAATTACTTTATTCATCTTAACAAATTGAGAGAATCTTTTAGATGTGTTTTAGAAATCATATCCATACCCATAAACAAATACATTCATCAAAAAGTTCATTTTATGTCTATCGAAACTCTATCTGCACACTTGAGAGGAAATTGATATAAAAGTCCTGGAGTAACGTTCCATTAACAGAAACAAGATCTAGTCCTGAAATGTTACTGCAATAGCAAAGCAAAATGATGTCTCTGCCACTAACAGGGTTAAAAAAAAAAACCACTGGACACAGTTTTCCTACAAACAATTCTAAACTACAGCTATTGAGTATCGACATAGCCTCAAACCACAGCTAATACCTTTTTGCATAGAGATGAGATATCTAGAGGATAGTTACTTGAAAAATTCAAAAGTGGATGTAAAATTTATAACAAATGATTTCTCAATTAAATCAGAAGCTGTATTTCAACTGAAGGAAAAGAAACAACCAGCTGAAAATGCTAATAAACAATGCCAAAGTAATCAATTAAAAATCAATTGCTCAAAAATTGAATAGTAACAGAACATAATTACAGTTTCAATCATTAATTGCAAAACTCAAGGAAATGAAAACCCTAAATCATAATTAAAATAACAGAAATCTCACCTTCAAACCGGGAACATAATCCCCACGCTTGTAGTACGCGGGACTCTTTGCGGCTCTCCACTCAGCTGTCCCCATTCCGTCTGCAACAAGAATAGCTCATACTAAAAAAAACAAGAAATTTAAAAATTCCATTTACTTCAATTCAGTTCAGTTAATCTTTACAGTGGTTATTCTCGCAGACCAAAATCGCCGGCAGATCCCAAAGCGCTGCTATATTGAGAGCCTCGAACAACTGGCCCTGGTTGGCTGCACCATCTCCATACAGTGCAAACGTCACCGTTTCATCCTTCGAGTACTTCTGCGCGAAAGCCAATCCACAGCCTAACGGAATCTGAGCCCCAACAATCCCGTGGCCTCCGTAAAAGCCGGAGTCCTTCTTATAAAAATGCATCGAACCACCTTTTCCATGAGAACAACCGTCCTTTCTCCCCATAAGCTCCGAGAAAACCTCCAGGAGGGTCCCGCCGCGACCAAGGAACGTGCAGTGATCACGATAAGCGGTTATAATGTTGTCCTTCTTGGTAATTCCGGCTTCCATGCCGATGGCCACCGCTTCTTGTCCGTCGTAAAGGTGGCAGAATCCGCGGACGAGTTTTGCCTTGTAGAGAGAATCGGCAGCGATCTCCATCCGTCGCATGGTAGCCATCTCGCGGAAGAATGAGAGGAGTTCTTTTGGAGTTGTTTCGACAGAGCGTGAAGGCGCTTCGCATTGGTGAGACGTGAAAGGTACGGATGTTTCAATTGTTAGGGGTGTGGTGTCGGTGGAGATCGGACGGTGGAGGAGAAAGGAGGTGGTGGTGGTTAGGGGTTTGAGGAGATTTGTGGAGAGAGACGAGGAGGAGGTGAGTTTTGATAGAGCCATCTCGTTGTTGATATTTTCCTGCAATTGGGGCGAGGTTTGGTCGAGATGGAGATTGAGACGCTTAGAAGAGAAGAGTAAGTGAATTATATTTTGTCTGACTGCGCTGGCGAATTTGTCGCCGCCGTGTGTGTCAACGGGGCGGTTCGAACCGTAATGGTATTTTCAAACCGTATGCGTTGATTGGATAATCGCATCCTACTATCCTTAATAAACATCACGTCACGTAAAATAAATGTGTATTAGGGTTTATTTCTTAAAGAATCAATGTATTTGCTTCTTACGGTTTCTTTCTTAAGGTTTTATTTTCTAAACAATTACAAACTAGCTTTAACAATCATGTAAAATTATTTTGCGTTAATTCTGAAAACATACTAGCTAAAATTGGTTTAATTGATTTTAAATTATAAAAGTCATTTTTATTCAAATTATAATTGATATATAATTACACACACACACATATATATATATATATATATATATGTGGAGGCGCCTATGTTGCAACCGTTGTAACATACAACTGATTTTGTTTTTTGTAGTTTAATTACAGTACACTATCTTATACTTTCTATAAAATGAAATAAGCACAAAGTTTTATAAATATTTACATATAAATCTACATACTTTTTCTATTATTATTTGTTATTATTATTATTATTGCTATTAAATTTTGTTATTTTTATTTATTTAAATTATTATTATTAATAATAAAATTTATTACTTTTATTATTTTAATTATTATTATACCGTAATTAATTTATTATTATTAGTATTGCTATTTCTATTAGAATACTATATTAACTTTATTATTTTAATTACTATTAATTATTGTTATTATTATTATTAAAATTTATTAATAATTTTTTATTATTTTAATTATTATCATCATTAATATTATTATTGCCATTAATTTCATTTTTATTTTATTCTCATTATTAAATTTTATTATTATTATTATTATTATTATTATTATTATTATTATTATTATTATTATTATTATTATTATTATTATTATCATTATTATTATTATTATTATTATTATTAAGTCCACATGCTTGTTGGATAAAATGACATTTGAAAAGAATTTTAATGGTTGTTGTTGTTGTTATTATTATTATTATTATTATTATTATTATTATTATTATTATTATTATTGCTATTAAATTTTGTTATTTTTATTTATTTTAATTATTATTAATAATAAATTTATTAATTTTATTATTTTAATTGTTATTATACCGTAATTAATTTATTATTATTAGTATTGCTATTTCTATTTCTATTAAAATATTATATTAACTTTATTATTTTAATTACTATTAATTATTGTTATTATTATTATTATTAAAATTTATTAAAATTTTTTATTATTTTAATTATTATCATCACTAATATTATTATTGCCATTAATTTCATTGTTATTTTATTCTTATTATTAAATTTTATTAATTTTTTTAACTATTATTATTATTATTATTATTATTATTATTATTATTATTATTATTAACTAAAATAACTAATATACCCTTTGTTAATTATGTCCCTAATAATAATAATAATAATAATAATAATAATAATACCCTTTGTTAATTATAATAATAATAATAATAATAATAATAATAATAATAATAATAGTTAAAAATATTAATAAAATTTAATAATGAGAATAAAATAACAATGAAATTAATGGCAATAATAATATTAACGATGATAATAATTAAAATAATAAAAAATATTAATAAATTTTAATAATAATAATAATAATAACAATAATTAATAGTAATTAAAATAATAAAGTTAATATAGTATTTTAATAGAAATAGAAATACTAATAATAATAAATTAATTACTGTATAATAACAATTAAAATAATAAAAGTAATAAATTTATTATTAATAATAATTAAAATAAATAAAAAATAAAAAAATTAATAGCAATAATAATAATAATAACAAAATTTATAATAACAAATAATAATAATAAAAGCATGTGGATTTATATGTAAATATTTATAAAAATTTTTACTTATTTTATTTTATAAAAAGCATAAGGGAGTGTAATGTAATTAAAACACAAAAGACAAAATCAATTGTATGTTGGAACTGTTGCAACATAGGCGGTCCCTATATATATATATATACATATGGATGGAGAGAGAGTTATACCTAAGAAGCCGAGTTCAAGTATCCAGTACATAATGAAATTTGTGAATTCTATACCATTAGTTAAAATAGAGGACAAACTCCTATTAAATATTAGTGGGTTAATTCCGCCATACTCCCAAATGTTTCAACATTTTTCATCGTGGGCTTAAATGTTTGGACAATTTTCATCACGCACCCAAGTCCATTAATTTGACCGTTTATTTTAACGGTCAAAGGGTATATTCAAAATTTCATGCCCTAAATATTATTTGATAATGATACATTAAATTTATTTTATAGGTTAATTGATGGGATTATTATATAATTACCTTTAATTAATAGTTTTTAATGTAAATATCAATTATTGAATTAGCATTTTTTTGTCATTTAATTCTTTTTCAATTTAAGATGAAGGGCATTTTTGACATTTTACCAACTCTGTTAAAAATAACCATCAAATTAATGGAAATGGGAGTGCAATAAAAATTGTCGAAACATTTGAGTGTTGGTGGAAATAACCCAATATTAGAACAATGAAAATTAAATTTTTTTGTGGAAAAAAAAGTTGAGAAAAAAAGTCACCAACTCTCTCAAATTTTTAAAAAGAGACACCAAAATCTTCTTTTAATTACAATAACCTTTGCCTCTATTATCTCAAAGAAATTGACTCCAATTTTTTATGATAAATAGAAATATAATATTAAAATAAATTTAATAATATATAAATTTTAAAATAATTTTAATATTTAAAAATATTTTAATATTTTACAATTTATTAAATATATCTTATTATATTGAAGTAAATTTTATAATAAATAGAAACATAATATTAAAATAAAAAATATTAAAATCCAAATTATTTTAAATATTATGTAAAATAATAATTTTAAGTTTATTAGTATATGAGACTTTTTTTTTAATTGTAAATTGTATTCAACGTAAGTATTTATTTAAAGTCTCTACAATAAATACAAAAATATTATTAAAATAAATATCATAATTTACTTATTTAAATTTATATAAATGTTAAAGTAGTTTAATATTATTAGTCTACTAAATAGATTAAATTATTTATATAATATGTGTATTTATTAAAATTTTAAAGTCAATTTTTTAGTTAATATATTTAAAAGGTATTATAGTAAAAAAAAGGTGGTCTTGGTGTCCATTTTAAAAAATTTAAGGTTTTGCATAATTATTTTCCCAAACCTTGTGGGTGTAGATGTCATTTTACTTTTGTTTATTTCAAATACTTTCAAGAAAATTTGACCAATGGTAGGTATTTCGATTTTCAATTCATGCTGGAATCCTTTTGAATTGAATAATTCAACAGTTTAACTAGTTAGATTTCTGAAGAATTTCCTAAGGTAGATCGGAACCAAACTAAATAAATTTTTTACTTTGTTCAATTTAGATCAACGCAAACCATTTACCCACCCATAGACTACATAAAATTATATTATTTTTGTTTAAGTGATGTGGGCTTGTTTGTTGAATCCAAAACTTGAGCATATTAAACGACACCGTTTAAGTTTGATAATATACTTAAGTTGTCATGAGCGAGACATGTGCTGCACTTATTCACATCAAAATGGCATAACTTGGAGACGTTTTGGTAAAGCATTATAAAAGAAGCACATGATGGAGCACGTGAAGGGGAATCAAATTAGTTAGAAGTTGTTACACACATGGCCAAGTCTGGTGTGATCTAGGTTTTTAGAGCAGCTGATATAAACTGGTTTGCGAGCCCAGTTTTCAGTAGCATTTTCCAGAGCTTTCAAAGAAGATAGAAAGTGAGAAAGAAATAACTGTCTTGTTTCTTATTGTTTTATGAGAAAAGCTTTGTAGAAACATCTTGAATCATCAATAAAATATTCATTCTAGTGGCTTTCCGTGAATGTATATTGCGCTTAATGCACAATTAAACCACATAAATCCTCCCTTGTTCTATGTGTGTTTACTTTTGTTTTCTAGATTCATATTGTTTTTAGTACTTTCCAAAAGAGTGCTTTAATAATTGTTTCTTAAAGGTTGATCATTGAAATTAAAAGCATCTTGTTTGATCTTGGCTATGATCTTGAGAAGAAATTAAAGTGCTAAGTAGTTTTCTAAGCATTCAGTTTTCTACAACTAATACAATAATTTAATTAAGATTAAAAACTACTATGCCGATTATTCTAGTTTTTCTTTTTTATTGAATAGTAAACAAAGATGGGTTGCCTAGTGCCTATCTAGTAGTACCTATAGCTGTATAAATGGATCTACTTAAAATTCACGTTAGGCTTTTTAGTATTTATTTAGTATGATTTATATAATAGTTATAAGTGTTTATTTAACCCCATAAGTCCTTTTCTTTTTTCTTTTTTGTTTCATTATTTTTTTACTAGAGTTTTTGAATATTAAATAATCTATTATGTCTTTATTAGCAAAATCTTAAATTTTGGACTTTTGAAAGTAGAGGTTAATTTTTTTAAATATTAAAATGTCTAAAATATATTTTATTTATTTGATAATTTGATTTCTTTTTTTATTAACATGACTTTAAAAAACTTTTTTATTAAAGCAATTTTATAATTTTTAATCAAAATTGTCATTTACAACTAAACAACTTATTTATTTTTTTTTTAATAAAAGCTCTACTTAGATTAACTATATTTGAAACCTTAGTTTGTAACTTTGTATATCATCTAAAAGAAAAAAGTCATTTTCACCTTACGGTTCAATTCAATAACTCATTTCATTCTTATTATTTAAATAATAGTTCATTTCATTATTGTCTTTTAAACAATAGCCCAAAATACTCTTTCATTAATTTATCATTAGTTTTAATGTATAATTCATTAAGGGCAAAATAAGATTTTCAATTAAGAAAATACAAATCATTTTAAAATAAATCTCTCAAACTTAATTAAATAACGTATGACTTTCTGCATAAATTTAAAGTTCAAGGATAACTCAATAAATAAACAACAATAACACTAAATAATATATAGAGAATATATATTCATGCTAAATAGAAAAAAAAAAACCATATATTTCCTGGCACTAGATTTTTTTTTTCTTTTTAGGTCTTTTGACTTATCTCTTACTTTAAATTGGTCAATATAAATAAATAAATAATTAGTACTGTTATTTTGCTAAAAGTAAACATAAACTCATTCATTTAATATACTGAAAAAGAAGAAGAAGAAGAAGTTTAGTTGACTTCATTAACAAAATTTGATGAACACATATATATTGCATATTGTTTAGTGTTATTTTTATTTTATTAAGTTATTTTTAAATTTTAAATTTATGTAGAAGTTCAAATGTTGTTTAATTGTGTTTGAGATTTTTATTTTAAAATAATTTGTATGTATTTGATTTAAAAGTTATATTTTGCTCTCAATGATTATATAATAAATTAATTGTAAATTCACAAAAAGATACTTTGAATTATTGTTTGAAAAGTATAAGTGAAATGAACTATTATTTAAAAAGTAAGGATGGCATCAAACTCTAAAAATAAAACGAACTTTTTGTCATCATCTAATATGTTGTTATAATTTAAGATTTTATGTAGGATTATATGATAATCAACCATTCAAGTTGATTATTTCTTATACAAATAGTGAATTTATATGTAGTACTTGTTTTCTTCTAAAAAAAGATAGCACTTATTTTATTATTTTATTACGCGTTTAGATGGCGAATAGTTGTTTTTCATTTTAAATTAAAGTTTGGTTGTCATAAGGACACCTCCCATCACTAAATAAGCGCATGTTTCTTCTTAAAGCTTGTGTACCGGCAGGAAAGAGTTCTTTGAATATCAAAAGTTCTTTTGAGTATTTATGAGCAGAGGCTTTAGGAATTAAAAAAGAAGAAGTTATTTTCAGTTAAAATGTTACCGTTACCTAGGTGAAACAAACAAATGATAACCATGCGCATTTGTGGGTTTGTTTTTCTCCATGACAGCACTAATTTGCTCTATGATATCACTAAGGTCATCTTTTGTATTGCGATTAGGTATTTTTAACTTAAACGATTGAGTTAATAATTTTATCTTACATTATCTCATCTCAATATCAAACAACGCTTAAAATATCTGACTACCAAAATAAACCGATAGGCGATGAGCCGGGAGGGCCCTCAATTATCCAGCAAAAATCGCTCCCGCCATGTACACACACCCTATCCTCACGCGTTCAACCACATTCCCAGTCTTCGCCAATGCGAAACCGTCCTCATTTCATCAGTTTCACACTCTCTCGCATAACCTTGGCTTTTGTATACCCAAATCACTTCTCTCATCTAATTCAATTCAATTTCAAGCCTCCTGCAAGTCTCCTAAATCATTCTTCCCCACAGAGGACAAGCTCACCGACGCCGACGAAGCAGCAGATGAGTACGACGATGACATCGACGACGAAGACGACGACGAAGAAGCCGCCGACGAGTACGACGACGTTTCTGTCGAGGTCTCGAATGAAGTTCAACAAAGTGATGACGAATTCGAAGTTTCTTCGGCTTGGACCCAGGCGCCGTCTTGGCGCGAGGAGTTCAAGTGGCAGAGAGTGGAGAACTTGTGTAATGAAGTTAAAGAATTCGGCAATGAAATGATCGATGTCGATGAACTCGCTTCTATTTACGACTTTCGTATCGATAAATTTCAGGTTTACGTTCACCTATTTTGTATAAATTGTCAATGTGAATTCACATGCTTAATTGACTACATGTTGTGAGTTTTTTCTTTTCTTTTTTCCGTTTTTAGCGGTCATCTATTGAAGCATTTTTGAGAGGTTCTTCAGTGGTGGTTTCTGCGCCGACAAGCAGCGGAAAAACTTTGATTGCTGAAGCTGCGGCAGTTGCTACAGTGGCTAAACAACGTCGTATATTCTATACAACACCTCTTAAGGCATTGTCTAACCAGAAGTTTCGTGAGTTTCGGTAATTAATTAGTTAATTAATTTATTTTTTAAGTGTGGAACAATTGATGTTTTGTTTACCGATTTTGATTCATTTCCGCGTTTAGGGAGACATTTGGTGACAATAATGTTGGTCTTCTTACTGGAGATTCTGCTGTCAACAGAGAAGCTCGAATTTTAATCATGACTACTGAGATTTTGCGCAACATGTTGTATCAGAGGTATATATCGTCAGTAACTTTGAGTAGACAAAATGGAATGATAACTTATATGAAGTTAAATTTCATCCACCTCACTCAACCAATTTGTCCTATCACATGTAGACCTGTCGGTACCATGGTTTGTAGAATAGGTAGACATTGGATGTTTCTAATAAGTTTATTATAAACTCTCTTGAGTTTAATTGATTATTAGGATGAGATTTATGTAAGCTTCAATTTGACAAGTTTCGAAGCCAAAGAGATCTATGTGCTTTTTAGTCTGACTGTAAGGAAGGTCAACAAAATTTTCCCAGTAGTAATTATGGATTATGTTTAGGCTTTATCTGTTATCTGCCATTTTTTTTTTAAGAATTACTTAAGTTGATTTATGCAGCTAAGGATGGTGGTTTTCTCATGCAGTGTTGGGATGGTTTCTTCTGAGAGTGGTCTTTTTGATGTTGACGTGATTGTTTTGGATGAAGTTCATTATTTAAGTGATATATCTCGGGGCACAGTATGGGAGGAGATCGTAAGTACATTTTTAATTCATAACTCTGTTTTTCATCGGCTTTTTACATTCTTGTGAGGTTAAATTTTTTTCAGATAATTTATTGCCCAAAAGAAGTTCAAATTATTTGCCTGTCAGCGACTGTTGCAAATGCAGATGAGCTAGCTGGCTGGATTGGTCAGGTAATGTCTTCTGTTTTTATAGTTTCTGACCTTTGCAACTGGCTGGCTGGACTTCTGAGACTGTTAACTCTTTTATCTTATTTCATTTTCTAGATTCATGGTAAAACTGAGTTAGTAACATCATCCAGACGTCCAGTTCCGTTGACTTGGTACATCTCGACAAAGACTGCATTACTACCTCTTCTTGATGAAAAGGGAAAACATATGAACAGGTATATCTGGTCATTCTGTAGTTCATTTTATTTGTTTGTTATTTAGCTCAATGGGAACCCAATTCTCTCCTCACCCATGTGAGTGGGGTTTGAACCCCAAACCTTTTGTTTTCAACACAAGAGATTTTACCATCTCAACTAGATAGCACCCACAAAGTTTATTATATTCTCTTTGATGTATTTTTTTTTCCCATAATCTCCAAGGAAGACAGCAGTTGTACATGTAGTAAATAACAAGTCCCTATTCTACCTGTGAAATTTGAAACAGGAAACTCTCACTCAATTATTTACAACTTTCTACCTCAGAAGTTAAACCATACAAGGATGGTGGGTCTAGACGAAGGAATTCAAGGAAGCATGCTGACGTGAACTCTAATAATATTGTTACCAGCTTTGGGCAACATCAACTTTCCAAGAATAGCATAAATGCAATTCGTCGGTCACAGGTCTGGATGTATTGCATAACTCCTCTGGTTATCATGGACTATGTTTTCTTTTTGAGTAAGAACAATCAGTTATGGTTATTTTTTAGCCGCCTTAAGGCTGTTCAGAGCAAATAAAAAATTTGATGTAATTATTGACGGATATTTAATTTTCAGGTTCCTCAAGTTATTGATACATTATGGCACCTCAGGTCAAGGGATATGCTGCCAGCAATTTGGTTTATTTTTAACAGAAAAGGGTGTGATGCAGCTGTCCAGTACCTCGAAGATTGTGATCTACTGGATGAATGTGAGATCAGCGAAGTTGAACTGGCTTTGAAGAGGTTCCGGATTCTGTATCCTGATGCTGTTAGGGAGCCTGCCATAAAAGGACTTCTTAAAGGGGTTGCGGCACATCATGCTGGCTGTCTTCCTATATGGAAATTGTTCATTGAAGAGCTTTTTCAACAGGGACTTGTTAAGGTAGTCTTTGCTACAGAAACACTTGCTGCTGGAATTAACATGCCTGCTAGGACAGCTGTCATCTCATCTCTCAGCAAAAGGACTGCTAGTGGACGCGTGCAGTTAACATCAAATGAACTATTTCAAATGGCAGGGCGTGCTGGACGTAGAGGCATTGATAATAGGGGTCATGTGGTGTTGGTTCAGACCCCTTATGAAGGTGCAGAAGAGTGCTGTAAGCTTTTATTTGCTGGAGTTGAGCCTCTTGTATCACAATTCACTGCTTCTTATGGAATGGTGCTGAATCTCCTCGCAGGTGCAAAAGTTACGCATTTATCAAATCAATCTGATGACATGAAAGCTTTACAAGCAGGTAGAAGTTTGGAAGAAGCTAGGAAATTAGTGGAGCAGAGTTTTGGAAACTATGTTGGGAGCAATGTAATGCTTGCAGCAAAAGATGAGCTTTGTAAAATACAGAAAGAGATTGATGTGCTGACTTTAGAAATTAGTGATGATGCTATAGACAGGAAAAGCAGGAGACTTTTGTCAGATGCGGCATATAAGGAGATGGCCGATCTACAGGAAGAGTTGAAGGCAGAAAAACACTTTCGGGCTGAACTGCAAAGAAGGATGGAACTGAAGAGGTTCTCTGCCCTGAAAGATATTTTAAAAGACTTTGAAAATGGACACTTGCCTTTTTTGTGTTTGCAGTACAAAGATTCTGAAGGAGTTGAACACTCAGTCCCTGCTGTTTATTTGGGGAAGTTTGACTCACTTGATAGTTCAAAACTTAAGAACATGGTCTCAATCAATGATTCTTTTGCACTAAATAGAGTAGCTCAGTCAAATGGGGATGACTGTGATACTCAAGATGTCGAACCATCATACTATGTGGCTCTTGGTTCAGATAATACTTGGTACAGATTTACAGAAAAGTGGATCAAAACTGTATATAGGACAGGCTTTCCTAATGTTGCTTTAGCTCAAGGAGATGCTTTGCCACTGGAAACAATGAGTCTCCTTCTGGATAAGGGGGAAATGCTGTGGGAAAAGCTTGCTGATTCTGAATTTGGTGGTTTATGGTGCATGGAAGGATCTCTAGAAACATGGTCGTGGAGTTTAAATGTGCCAGTTTTAAGTAGTCTTTCTGAAAGTGATGAGGTGTTACACATGTCATTTGAATACCATGAAGCTGTAGAAAATTACAAGAACCAACGAACAAAAGTAGCACGTTTAAAGAAAAAGATAGCACGTACAGAAGGGTTCAAAGAATACAAGAAAATTGTAGACATAGTCAAGTTTACTGAGGAAAAGATCAAACGTTTGAAGGCTAGATCAAAACGTTTGACCAAAAGAATAGAGCAAATTGAACCATCTGGTTGGAAAGAGTTTTTGAGGATTAGCAATGTCATACATGAAACTAGGGCATTGGATATTAACACACAGGTAATTTTTCCATTGGGTGAAACTGCAGCTGCAATTCGAGGAGAAAATGAACTCTGGCTCGCAATGGTTCTTAGAAACAGAATCTTGCTAGATTTAAAGCCTGCACAGCTTGCCTCTGTTTGTGGAAGTTTAGTCTCTGAAGGAATCAAAGTTCGATCATGGAAGAATATCGGCTATATATATGAACCTTCCACTACCGTTATCAATGTCATTAATTTTTTGGATGAGCACAGAAGCTCATTCTTGGAACTTCAAGAGAAGCATGGGGTAGAGATACCATGCTGTTTGGATAGCCAATTTTCTGGCATGGTGGAAGCCTGGGCTTCTGGTCTGACTTGGAGGGAAATGATGATGGATTGTGCCCTGGATGATGGGGATCTAGCTCGCCTCTTAAGACGAACAATTGACCTATTGGCTCAGATTCCTAAATTGCCTGATGTTGACCAAAGGCTGCAAAAGAATGCTGTGGATGCCTCTAATGTGATGGATCGACCTCCAATAAGTGAGCTAGCTGGATAAAATAATCTTGCTGCTAAAGAGGTATTTTGAAAATAGACTGCTACATGGTGAAATCTTTTCTACGGCTGGAATTATATACCTTTGTCTAGTCTTGAATCAAACATTCTAACTGAGCCAACTTGTGTTCAAGTTGGGGTTGGCTACAAGTTCATATCTACAATTCAAAATTCGGCAGAATCCTAGCCAATGCCAGCAATAGGAACATCTAAATTTTGTTAGCCAGCTTACCTATTTATGAATGATTTTTTGTATTTGGCATTATAGCGTTGGGTACATAGCAAAGTCCTCTCTTGTCTTCAGATGTCCATAATTGTCTTAGTAAACACATTTTCAAAATCCAGCATTAACCAGTGCACCTTCTATGGACGAGGGGAAATGTTCAGATATGGAGTCAGATGCTGTCCGTTTTGCTTGGTCTTTGTATTGGGCATGTTTCTGTAATTATTGCCTCAAGTCGTTAAAAATGGTGCGAGCTTACAAATTTTACATGGGCTGGGAAATTGACATATGGTGTATGTTGCGTTTACTCATGGTTTAGTCCGTCTCCAAGTCAATGTTACCCCTGTGAAGGTGAAAAATTCGTTGCTCGGTCCTGGTATTGCGATACCACCAATTCACCGTAAGTCATAGGTAAGCAACGTAGTTAATCTCGTGCCATGAAATTATTCGGAACGTAGTTTGTCATTTCTTCCATCCTTTTTTTCAGTAATCAAATTAGTCTCTTAGCATTAATCAGTGACTGTGTGTCTGGATGTTGGAGAATGCTATGGTGGAAATTTGACTTGTCATTTATTCAGAATATGAATAACTAGAAACTTGTTATTATCTAGAAGTTGATATTAAACCCAATGGCGTAATTTAGCCCATAAGGATTAGGTAAAGAATATATTACATGTTTTTTGGAGTTTGCACTAAGCATTATCCGATGGAAACATGTGAGGAAAATGTGGAGTTTAATTAGACTAAAAGCTGTTTAGGACATTTAACAAAAGTGTTTATTTTTTCAGTCTAAATATAATAAAATGGTGGCATTAAAATATTGTCAACTAATTTTAACAAAATTATTTTAATTAAAATAATTTGATTTTAACAAAATAAATTATTATTTCAAAGGCCACCAATTTTGATAAAAGAAAATAAATTATTTTTTTAGAGACCACCAATTTTGATAAAACAAAATAAATTATTATTTTGAAGTCAATCAAATTTGATAGTTTGGGTTTAGCTTACCCAATAAATAGGTGAGTTGAGGGCAGGAAAAATGCATCAAGGATTGTGTGAGAAAAGCATCGTTTGAGAGAGTATTTTGAGAGTTTTAAGTTTTCAATTTAGTAATTTGAGGGTTTTGGGTGTATTGAGGCTTTAGATGATTGTGAAATAAAATATTGTAATAATTGTAACTATACAAAACTAATAAAATATATTTTTTCTTGTAGGTTAAAAGTCAAACCACATATATTTTTGTGTCTCTTGTGTGATATTTATTTTTAAATTTTATTTTAGTCTTGTATCTATTTCATTTGCCAATTCATTGGCAGTAATATTAGAGCCATCAACTATAATTATTTGGAAAAGAAATATTGTTTACACTCACACATACAATACTATTTATGTATATAGTATTATTCACGTATATAACAATATTTATTATGCGGTACTATTTATAGCAAGAGAAATCAAAGGTCAAAGTGGAGCAATTGTATTATTTTATACATGTCTAAGAAAGTTTTATCATCAAGGTAATAAGAGTTTAACGAGATTTGTTTTAAATTGAATCGTTTTGATTCTTCTAGTATTTCTTGAAAACATTTCTGATATCTAATTTCATACACAATAGCATTTGCGACTATTTAAACCATAGTCAAAATTGAAACAAGAGTTTAGTTGGGTCATATCAATACTTGAATATACTTTTGAACCTCACTCCACACAATAATATTAGGCGAGTTACAGACCATTCAATCCAAATTTCTATTTTAGCCCAATTCTAAAAGGAGCTCGTTCTGCCGCACGTAACTTATGAAATTTCCGCCTCAAACAAAACTTAACATTCAACTAATAAATCAACCAAATGATTTCCATGCCTCGGATGATAGGATTGTCTCTGTTTTCAACTCCAGAGAGAATGGGCCATAATCTTTGCCTGTCTATTTGTAGGACGAGACTTTTTAAAATTGGGAAAATAAACATAATATCAGCAACTCCAAAGATGTTATCTTTAACTTGGCCTCGGCTGTTATATAGTAATAGAAAATATCACTTTTTTTTAATATATCACTTTGAGATCAAAATTTTTTCCTGATCTGATTTTTTTTAAATAAATTTTATTAACATAATTGGTGATTAATAAATTAAAAAAATAAAATAGTTAAATCTTAATCGTACACTAACAATAAAATACAAATGACACAAGATTTGTGAAAAATAAAGAGACCTCATATTAGGAAAGAATCCTAATCCATCACTTTGTCACCCCAACTTTTACAATGAGTTTTTTTCACCTAATGTTTTACTTTTATTTTTTTTACCATCAAACAATTAAAAATAACATATTTTTTTTAATGAAAAATATAGTGAGTCTATATTACCCTTAAATAATTTAAGTATTATTTAATTCTCTAAACTTAAAAAGAAAGAAAATTAATTATGCATAAGGAGATAATACTTTAATCAATTGATGAAATTGTATTATAATACTTTTGGCTCAATATATTGAAATTCTTAAAATATTTTTATGAAATGCCTTATCAGAGTTAACGGCTTGGTAGTGAAATGAAAAAATTGAAACATTAAATGGAAAAAATTGTCAAAAGAATTTGGCGAGAAAATAATAAAAAATTAGGTAAGAAAATAATAATATTCCCATAATAATTAATTTGAGTTTCTCTTATGAAAAGAGAAATCTTTCATAAAAATTTCAAAATTATATATTTTGACTATGTGTAGGATATATCTCTCGATCTAAATATGCAAAAAAAAAGGGGGGAATTAGAAAAGTAATATGATTTCTGTTAACTGCTTATTCGTCAACTGATAAATGCACGGAGGCCAATGTCAATATGCAATCTTTCCCTTGATCCTTCACTGAAAAGTTCAAACCTCCAAACTATGCAAGATTGGTGGCAATTAATCAAACCAATCAACCATGTTGGCCACCTAATCGCCTGAGCTAAAACCCATATGGTAAAATCGCAAGAGAACCTCGTTGATTCTTAATGGTCCGGTTAGCAATAAGGTCAGCCACACGAAACAACACTGTCCACTCTTAACATATAATAAAAATGCTAGTAACACACTGCAGCAATTTGACCACCAAATGTCAAATTGTCAAACCACTACAGCCTAGACAACTTTTATTTTCTTTCGCTAGGAAATGGTAATTTTTAGAGATCTCCGCTGAGGTTTGGGGTATTGATATTTAGATAGAAAGTATATCTGTAATTACAAAGACCTCCTTTGCTGTTTGTATTTCCATCCAACGATTGCTAGTAGATCCACAAAATAACTAAAATACCCCTAAGGCTAAAAAGAAACTCTTATAGCAACCAGTAGGTTATTGTTCATTAATAGAATAAAATATGTATTGCTCTCAGCACGCTGATGAAATAACAAAAATAACTATGATAATCAAATATTTGACATTGCATACTCATTAACTAAAAGAAAAAAGAAAAAAAATATTGATGAAAGAATTTAACAATTTCTAAATTACAACTAAGAAAGTCATATTTGCTTCGAGAGTTCAAAAATAAAAATGGTATTTCTATCACACAACCCTTGATTCTTAACATTTTTTTTTTTTATAGTTCCATTGAGATTAAAAAAGCAACAGAACATTAAAGAAGAAAATATACAGATTTATAGTTGAAACTACAAACACAAAAATACACCAGGTAAAAATAAACAATTTGATTTCAGAACCAATTGAAGAGCTTCTTTGGTTCTTAGGAGTGCGCCTAGTTGCATAATATTTTGCAGCCGGTTCCTTTACCTTAAGAAATTCTCGTCCATCTAGTTTCAATCATTGCCCTTTTCTGTTCTGCTTCATTGTTAAGCAAAATCTATCTTCTTTTTTCATTTTTCAAGAATATTCTACCTTCATCATGCCTACCAATTATTAAATATGGTGAAGATGAATCGTATTGTTTATTAAATATGTGAGATTGAGAGCACACTAAAACGCCAAAACCCAAAGGACTTGTGGTTGTGGGGATTTTTTTTTTCCAAATAAAATAAGCAATTGAAATTGAACTTATATTATGGGCAAAACAAGAGAGTTGAATCTGCATTAACACATAAATAAGTAATGCATTTAAGGATGATCAAGAGCTTCATAATGTTGTTTCTATGCAAAATTTATTTTGATTAAACATATCATAGTGAAGCCTGTATTTCATTTTTAATCATTTCATAACAGAATGAAATCCTAAGCAATTACTAAGAAAGAACAATATCAATAGTGTTTAAATGCGAAAGAAGACTCAAACTTTATAAAATTTAGATTAAACACGAGTTACGGACAAAGAGTTACAATATCTAAATATTCACAACTAGTGACCACTAATCAAGTTACGAGTAAATACACAAGGTAAAACCTTATATAAAAAAGTAACATTTAAAACCCATTTAATTGTATTTGTGATTAAACCCACATAAATCTTAAATTGTAATCGCAAATATGATCCAAAAAATAAATTTCATTTAAAAAAATCTCAATTTTTTTTTCATTTCAGTTTTATTATAAAAATTTGGAATTGTATTTGCGATTACAAAACTGAAACCCATTTTTGCTTAACATAGAAATCACAGCAAACAACTAATTTCGAATATACAATGGTTTGTTTAGCTAGTACGTATCCCAGTTGAATATATGCAGCTGCTTCTTCAACAAATCAAACGTAACGTTAAATCCATTTTCAAACACAGCATCAAATCAACCAAAAGGCTCTAACTTTAACATGCATTGGGTTATCTGGAATTTTCACCTACTACGAGGTTTAATCACTGTCAGGTTCCTCGTCCATCGCCGGCGATGGTCACTCGACAGCACCATCTTCCCGCTGCTGTCACTTTATTGTTCATCACTCTTCTTGCAAAGTGGGGCTTCTTCGGATTTGAGCTTCATTTGACGAGGTCAGAAGCATAAAGAGAAGAATTTGCGTTTGAGATTGTCATTTAGATTGGGTTTGGTAGATGAAAATGAAGATATGTCCAATGCATTCTTAAAACTAGTGGCCGATTAAGTAGTGCAGCAGTCAACTCGATCATGAGGTTGCTTTTGAATTTTTTTTTTAAATTTAAAATACCTTTTTACGAAATTACCCTCACACATTCACAAGATACCAAATGGAATGAAAAACGGCAGAAGTCTTTGTAATTACAGTCATACTTTCTAAGTGTCAATACGCCAAACAACAGGAAAGGCCCCTAAAAATTACCCCGCTTGGAAAATCGAATCTTATATTATGACATTCGAGACTGATCGACAGATGAGGAGACGTTAATATTTCGAAGGGAGGCTTCGTATGGCCAATGAAAAGCAAAATAAATTAAATAACTGCAATTTAGTGCGCGACCAAACTTGTGCAAGTGAAAAAAAAATTATAGATGAATGGAATGAACATATATCTCAGGTTTTACATCACAAATTACCTCTATTTACATGGGTGGCTCAAAATGCCACAAACTTACATTATGCTACAATCCTCCGAGTCATATTCCCTCCCCTCAGATTCTTTATTGGATTTGTGAGACAGAAATATGAGAGAATACAAGATGAATCCTGCAAAAGCTTTTCCGCTTGCAGCGCTGTCAACTTTTCAGTTCCAGCACCAGTGTACCTAATGTGTGCTAAAGGCTATGCACAAATCATTGCAATTAGTCTCACTATCTGCTAAAAATTGTGAATGATGAGTTCACTCTAGGCAAAACCAAAAACAGCAGCAAAAGATAGTAAATACCATATCTACTGCAGGGCATATTACGAGCCAGCAAGCCATCTTTGAAACCTTTGTAATCTTCTAATTGGATAACCATTTGAAGCCCTTGCCTGGTTGTGGCACGAGCCATTCTGATGGAAAGTTCTTTTCTTTTTACGAAACAAAAAATCTTCAGTATCCAAAACGTATGAGACCTGCAGCGTACAGATTTGCAAAAGATCAGGATAATAATATAAAAATTGACAAAACACAACTCCAGCCAGCTAAGACCCCATCCTAATTGTGATCGGCTTAAACAAACATGAAGATAAAAATACCTTGGATGAATTGCAAGTTATCTTACACTCCAAACCATTGACAACTTGTAGCCCTTCCATGGCCCGGCATGTTGCCGAAAACTCATCATTACCTACAAATTTGCGTTTATTCCTGCAAACAGCAAACATAATTAGCAATCATTTTTCTATCACAATTAAAGAGAACAGGTATCTCCATATCCACACACCTCTTCAAGAATATTCCAGGCTTCTCTTTCTTGTCAGGAACTGAAAGGAAGTCATGGTACAGGTAGGCTGCAAAATTAGGATCCATGGAAACAGCTGTCACTTCAGGCTTATCGTGTCCATTGTCCATTAGCTGAATAGATAGACGGGTAGGTATGGATGACTGCAGAGAGAATAAAATACAGACATTTAAAATATTCCCAATTTAAAGTCGAATATGCATCACATCCAAGAAAAGAAAACAGCAGAAAGTTTATTTTGAAACAAAAAAATGAAAGCAACACCTACACATTCAATACGATATATATTCTCATCATGAAGTAGAACACGACCATTTTCATGATAAACTATATCAACAAATCTTCCAGGCTTTCTTGATTTCTCATAGGCATATAGTTGGAGAAGCTTGTTGTCCATCTCATCCGTTGCAACTGCTTGGAGCTGAAAACGGTACACAACAATTTGCACCAAATTAGCAAAAGAAGAGAGAAGAGAGGAGGAAAGAGAAAGGATTAAATAAAGACATCTTACATGTTTGACAAGTTTATACAGCAGCTTGTCCAATGTAAATAAAACATAGGATTGAGTGCCAATAATAGCTCGGCAATCATCCTCAAATTTTGTATTATCAGAAGAACCATCGAGTAAATTGTAAAGTGCATTCATGAACCTGCACCAGATATGAAAAATTAATAAGTACCTATCACTCAACATATTGCTTGAAACTGAAGCCTCCAAAGCTAAACTACCTGGCATATAGATCACTAGGGCTTGAATCATTTGAAGTCTTCCATTTCCTCTCTGCAGATGATGAATTAATCTTTGCTGATTGTATTCTCTCATACAATGTCTGCCACAACCAGTGAAATAAGGAAAATAAAGTCAATCTAAGTAACATCAAAATTAATCCAGAGGGATTACCAAAACATATGATATTCCCTCACATATTAACCCAAAAAAAAAAGGAAAAACAAGAGAAAAGTAAGGCCTTACTTGGTGAAGCCTAAAAAGCACATAGAAGGAATCATTGCCATAGAAAACTCTAGAGCCTTTATCCTTCTCATGTATCGATGGGGAGACATGCTTTGCTAGAGGCTTCACAGATAGTAGAAAACGTTCTGAAAAGGGCAATGATGTTCCATCTCCTTCAACATCATGAGCATCAGCCATCCCTTCAGCTTCTCCTTCACTCTCTGCCTTGTTATCATGCTCATCCTGGTCTCCATCTTCCTCATGCTCTTCCCGAGAGCTACCCTCGCCATCACCAGACTCACTTCCAGATACATCACCATTCTCAGAAGCATTCTCGGTGTCCTCTGAAGACCTGTGAGCACTCTCCTCACCTTCATCATCAGCATCAGCCTCATTTTCTCCACCAGCCTCCCCACAGCATACTTCTTCTCCATGTCTGGTTTGATATTGTCTGCTAACAGCACCATCCTTTGCTTTATGCACAGCCTCCAAACCAGATTCCCCATAAACTGCAAAATTATCCTCCTCGAAATCTCCATTTGGAGATAATTCACCCTCTTCTCTTTCAATTTTAAATTGCTTGACAGACTCTGCATTATATCGGAGAATCTTGGCTCCTTCTGTCATCACCCCATTTGTGGATATAATCTGCCTTGAACAGTCTCCACCCTGTAGCATTGACAACAGACATAAAATTGCCATTCAATGTAAAATCACCACAAGACAATAACAAAAGTGATCCAAAGCCTAATATTCAGTTGATCAATCAGCTGTAAAAATTTACAGATAAAGCCTGAGGAGCCCAGATGTCCAATCATTGAAAAAATTCACTGAAATTTGCAAGAGCTTTAAAGTAATATTTGATACAGCACTTGCAAAGCAAACTGTAATGTTTCTTCCAACTAAATAATTCCACCTTTCAAAAATTTGACTCTCTATTAACAGAGTGGACAAAAGATTCATCTTGAAAGAATGAGAGTAGGGTTGGATGTGTAAACACCCCAGTATTCAAAGGTTGGAATAATGTTATTTCAAAATGACTTTGATTTCAGTCAAGAACCTAACCATCTGGCACCGACATCATCAGATTGGTTTGCTGCTAAATATCCGTCAAAAAGCAGAGCTGTTATCCAGAAATGGGTAGAAACGCAAGCATATGAAAGTAATTATATGCTCTAATTAATATAAATTCATCCATATAGGCAAGAATCAACTAGCAGCATCTTATACTGGAGAAAACGCATAGTAAAGACCTAAAGAAAACATATTCTCTAACTTAGAAGTGAATAAAAACCAATAGAGTTATCACTGTTAGTCATACCTCTGACGAAGGTATAATTTCATTACCGGACCTCAACTCAAGCCCAGCCTCGACAATGTGATTACCAGGTCTAGAATGTGCCACACTAAGCCCTTGAAAAAGAAAAAACAAGGTATTTCAGTAGTCTAGACCTCATCATTATAAGAAATTATGAATAGTCAATGATCCACCAGCAGTAAGCTTCCAAAGAAATTTTTGGAAACAAAGGAAAGTTAGTATTGGAAGCAATCCACAAACCTGAAGTGTTTTCTATGTTAGTTCTTCCATTGCTTTGATCTACTGCAGCTGCAATTGAAGCATTTGTACCAATCAATCGTTCATTGGTACTAGCCGGTTTGCTGATCCCCGAAGTTTCATCAGCCATAGCGGCATTATTCTGCACTTTGTCCTGCTCAGAACTGTCACAGAAATTATCACTCTTACGAGCGTTATGATCTGCCTCCACAGAAACATCTTCTTTTATCCCATGATCTCCATTTGGCAACCATGCCCTAGAAGAACTTGACTGCTCAGGAGGAATACTTTCATCTCCATTTCGGGAAGGATTTGAATGTTTGGAAGTCATGGCAGCAGCAGCACCATCAGGACTACCATCGCTATCTCCAACACTAGCAGCACGACTTTTGACAGTATGACTCTTGGCCTTTACAACATCTTCAGTGTCCTCTGCACCCTGAGGTCGAGAAGGAACTCCAAGCATTGGTTCCAAGAAGGTTGTCCAAATCTTCATTACTTTGTCCAACTGTTCAGTTGTACACATTTCTCCACATGAATACTTAATAAGCTGATATAAATCTTCATGGATGTCGGGATCTGAATACTCAAATTCCAAATGTGGAACAATAGACCGCCTGTTTCCAGCAGCAATAGCAAGAAGCACGTCATCTTCCTTGCGCTTCTTCTCACTGATTTCTTTGATCTCCGCCAACAATGCTGCCAACACAAGACAAATGAGCAATCAGGACTGCACTTATCGGGAAATTGATGTCCCAAAGAAACTGGGGAGTCCATGGGTTTTTCACAATCATAAACTTTGACTGGATACTTTTAACAAGTAAATATCTCCAAATCATTTATAGGAAAAAGAAAAATAGGACCCAGAACGACATTCAGGGAATTCCCGGTTGCCAAGGCAAGACATGTCATACGTTATATTTTCTTCCCAACTCAACAAGGGGAAGAGCAATTGGAACATGAATGAAACTGATTTTACAAAACTTTCAAACTCCAAGTTGGCTTTAAGTGGTAGTGTCAAACATGATCTTATTTAATAGCAATTGTTAATTAATAAAAATTATGTTCTTACTTAATAAAAATTAAGTACAGTAATAATTCACAAATCAAGATCATCATGCAGACCACAATATCAGAACATGGTGCATTCTGAAACATGTATACCAGTACAGCAGAGCATCAAGCTGTAAATCACCTTTTGCGCCCAAGCTCTTTGAGTCCTGCTGTTTGAAATAGAAGCTGCGATGATCAAGAGATTTATGATAATTCTTGGAGTAAATTTCAGCCCAAACTTTGTTAAAATCAGAACGGCATCTGGCCCACTCTTCTTGTTTCTGCTTCAATCGTGTCAATATAACTGGCAGAGCTAGAGAAGCATTCTTCCGCAATACGTCCATCACATCAAGTCCATGGTCACCATACAACCGCTCAATACACCTTAGATTTAGAGCTACAAAGAGAGCCAAGGACGGATCCCATCAAAAACAGGAAGAAATCAGCAAAAGAGCTCAAATAGCACAACAAATATTCTTATATCAGCCATTAACGAACAGTTACCTGTGAAGTGATCTTCAACACGAATAGGGCCATCTGTTTTGATTGTATTATTATTAATCTTTTCTAACAGTTCTTCCACACGTTTGGTAGTTACATTAACAGACTCTAACAACATATCCAGCTCAAACCTGTCAGCATTTATACAAAACACTATCAATTTCCAAAGCAAAAATAGTTCAAGATAGGAATTTTTTACAGAAATTGATATTTCCATAAAAATAAATATTAAAAGACAAGAGAGGGAGATAGAGAATTGTTAATTATTATTCAGATAGCTTTCAAATCCAGGAAGAAATAATAATTCTGCAGCAGAAAGTTTTAACTTCCATATAGAACATTCATGGAGACAGCTAGAATTCTCTTTAAGGGGAAAAAGAATTGCTACGACTTTGGTGTCATCCATATCTATACTCAAAAACATATTCAAGAATATTGTTAATCATTACAATCTGAGGAAGTTTCGACCTGTCATCTTCGCATCGAAACAGGCTTTCTTCATACTGGTTCTTGCGCATGTGTTTGAAAGAGTAATCTTCACTTCCTGAAGTAACAGATACCCAGTGATCATTCAGTACTTCACCACCAAGCTCTGTTCTCTGGCTTGCTGAAGGAATTGGATACTGCATGATACAAGTATATTAAGATGCAGGATTTAGTAAAGGGTACCATTACCTGCACAAAAATAAAATTAACAACGAGAATGTAAAGAAGTTAAAAAAAATGGTATTCTTACGTTTTTTGGCAGTAGTCGATAACTGGGAGTGCAGCGCTCACAGTTAGACAGGTCAAGTTCTTGAATGGGTTTTGCAAGATACTTATCCTTGCTAGAGTACATAGACATCTTTGGACCTACATCTTTGTTGACGAAGGCAACACTTTTGTCAAGTCTATCTTTTTCTCGGGTCTCACGGTCCCTATCTTTAAACCCCTCATCTCTTTCATGATCTCGATCTCTATCCCTGTCCTCTACCTTAACAGATCTGGGTAAATGTCCTTCATTCCACAATGATTCTGCAATAAATTAACAATCAGAAGACTAAACAAACTGCAGTAAATTAATAAAAAGTAAGAACTATTAGACTAACAAACTGAAAACAGTTAACACTAAGGAAGAAAGAACAAACTGAGCATGAAGTTGAAGGTGCAACTGATTAAATTTGGTTCTTTGGTCACGCAACATATATAATTTACTATTCATTTTAATGACAATTACTAACAAGAAGAATTTCAGAACATAGCAGCACCTGCATGAAACACATTAATTACAGATCCCAACAAATAATGAGCTTAATTGTTAAACATATCTGGCCAAAACACAAAAGAAAGGAAACAGATCATTTTACTTACTTTTGCTCATAACATCAGCAAGTAATCCCTCTGCAGAAAAGAACTTAAATTAGATACAGTGTTGATAGTACACGTCTACAGCAAATAATACAAAAGGATCAGTTTTAAAGCGGGGTACCATTTTTCTCGCAACTTGCTAAAAATCCATTGAACCCATCCATTAGATCTGGATATCTTCCAAGCAAGTCACCCACCTGATACATACAAATTCCACAATTACAGATTGGATTACAGAAATTCTCTTAGTATTACTAGGCAAGAGCTATAAAGAGCCACACTTGTCAAATTTTATATTTCTCAAGATTGTAAACAAAATAAATGTGAATGATGAGAGAGTATCAGAAATATAAAATGCCTTGTCAAATAAACTACAGAGCAGAACTTGACTATTATGCAGAAACGGACAAGAACATTGTCCTTTTCCAATCTGGAAACACACTAAAAAGAAGCTGGGATGCTATTTCGCCATCAAAAGTTCTCAAAACTTTATATGCAAATTTGAAATGTCCATCTGCTGCATCAACAAAATAATTCTTTCATTGATCAACTTTAAATCATTTCTATTATCATGATTAATCTATTTGTGGCAGCATGTCGACAGATTCCAGATGCCAATGACCCAAATCCCCCCCCCCCCCCACAAAAAAAATAAATCAAATTCTGGAAGAGGGCCAGCAAGCAACACATGACATCAACCTTATTTCTTTATTCAGGAAGTTCTAAAAACAATCAACTATATCTATGAGAGATGATAAAATAAGTATAGTTCTGTCATTTACAGAACATATTTATCAGCCATACCAAAGATTGCAATTCTGATCGTGTGATAATTTCCTTGGTATAGAGATGAAGGCACCTCAGAAACTCCTGGTAATCATCACGTAACTTATCCTTGACTTTCACACAGAAAGAGAGCTCCTGGCTGAACATACCTGTATAACATGAAATAAGTTAAGGAAATAGAACATTTGTGAAAGGAATCAAATTCTTGTTGGCAAGCATGTTATGTACATTTAAATAGATGATGAAGAGTCTTTTGCTTGCGCAAGAGCTTATAAGAGCAAAGTGCAAGGGACTTTCTGAAGAAAGAAATGCCTCAATTCCAAAACTTTAATTCACTAAGAAGTATCAGCACCTGCAGGTAGGTGCACACATATGAAATGAACACAAAATGGAAACTGGTAAAACGTTGTATGCATCTCAAAAGTTGTAAAGGTAGGGCCTTCAAATGCTTTATGAATATGACGATTGCAAAATTTTCCTACTTTCTCTTTTACTTCTTTTTTGATATGGTGTGAGAAGTAACCAATCCAAACCGTGATGGACAACACTTGTGAGTGTAAAACAACAAATTCCATAACTAAGAACTCACTTTTCATGGCATTTTTATCATCATAAGAGGATGAAACAGGATGCATTCCAAAGTTCTCATCACCTTCCCCACCTTGATGCAACGGTTCAGCAGTTGAGTCTTCAATTTTACGAGCAGATTTCCTCTTGTGGGGAAACCGTTGCATGCTGAAGTCTCTATTTCCATCATTCTCAAAGTCTCTATCATCTCGTTCTCGTTCTCTTCTATCTCGGTCATCTCTCCTTTCCCTTTCTTTTTCCCCACGCCTCCTTTGGTCTTTGTCTGACTTCACCAGGACCCTATCATGATCTGGATCAGGACGGTCCACACTGAGGTCCCGGTCAGCATGTGAAGCCACGGCCCTTTCTTTCTGGCAACAATGCTCAAAAACCATATATTAGCTTAGTTGTCAACACGAGTGATAGCACAACACAAAGGTAATAAGACAAAAACCTTGTCAACATGCACTTGCCGCGCTGTGGGCATGGCAGAGCTCCTATCCCGGAGTATAGAATTCCTTCCAGATGGAACATAATGAATTGATGCTGCTCCTGAAGAATCTGGCAGAAAATGTGTAAACTCCTCAAGCAGATCTGGATGATCTTGGAAAAGTTCAGCAACCTACGCAATAATATAATCATATCACTAAAATCACAAACCAAAGCCTTAATGTCAAGACGTGAAACTAAAAACGGCAAAAAAATGACTAGTAAATGCAGGGAATATACCTCCTGGTAGACTTCAGTGATGGACTTGTTTTCCTTTCTGTACATGTTCAAAATGTCTAAAAATGATTTATAAACATGATCATCACCCTGAAATCTTGTCTGCAAGAATACAATTCGTCAGATTGTAAACTTCACAATAAGGAGATAGACCTAAGATTAACTATGTCATATTACGTTTACCTTAATCTTGTTTACAAAATTAATAGCTTCTTCAAATTCAACAGGCTTCTTAGGTGGAGGTTGTTCATCCTCAAGTGGAAGGGTGATCTCATATCCCTTTGGCAGGAAGGTATTGAAACCCAAAATTAGGTCTCTATGCCCTTTAAACAGCTCCTTTACCCTCGCTATGACACCTGCTGTGTCAATTCTACAGTCAAGATAACATAAGCACTGATCAGAAAACCATTAGCACAAAAACACCAGTAATAAAAAGCTACAGGGACATACTAGGGTCAAACCTTTGAGCTTTGAAGTCTTTCATAACTTCAAGAAAGTCATCGTATTTCTCCCTTTTGTCTTGAAATATGTCCTTAACAGCCTTGAGATACGCTAGGGCATCATTTGTTGTTAACTTCTGTGCACCTCCTCCTCCTCCTCCTCCTCCTCCTCCTCCTCCCACCATTTGGGTCTGCCCAGAGCTTCATCATCCAAAAATGCATAATAGATTAGTTAAGAAATTTTTAAAATTCATAAAGCACAGTCAATAAACCTAGATCCTTTTTTTTTTTTTGTGGTTGGATAAGGCTTAGAACTTTATCCCAAATTATATCCTTCCACTGCAGACAGATCATTGCCGCTTTTGCAAAATTCAGAAACACTTTCAACTAGATCAATATCAAATTATAGTTTTCCAAACAGAAATCAGTACAATATCTCATATTAGCAAAGCATATTCCTGCAAAGAGATAGATTATTAATGTAACCAAACACAAAAGAATAATTACTACCGTTGGTGTCTCTCTTTCTGTGGGGAATCAAATCGAAGAAAAGCCTGATCTTCTTAACAAGTCAAACATTAAAAGAAAAAAAATAAATTAAGGATTAAAGCCCAAAAAAATCCACCAAGTAAATTCATCACAAACACTCATCAAATTCATACAACAGCCGAAGTATTTCAGCAGGAAGAGACAAATATTTTGATTATAGAGCTTAATCTCATGATTAACCAAATGCACTGCAATAATCAAAAAATTCAAAATTCAAAGCGAAAAAATAAATATATAAACTCACGGTTCTCCTCGTGAAGAAATCATCGGCCGTTTAATTTGAGAGTTCAGGTAAACCTCGTCTCTGGACCTCTTCATCTCGTAAAACGAAAACAAAAACTCTCTTTCTCAAATCATGCTTTCAACTTCAATTAAACGCAAAAATCCTGCAATCAAAAACTTAACTCACTCAAAAAAAACCAACGAACGACGTCGTAGATCTAACACACGACAAAACGCAGAATTTTATCCTAATCTCTTAACAGATCACCTAAATTACAAGTAATTAGCATTACTTGAAGATAAAGCAACGGCCAAAAATATAGATTAGCAGAGCAAAATGGAAATATTATCGAAAGCGAAAATTACAATGAAGATAAGAAGATCGTTTCGTCGGCAAATTAGCAACAACGCAAAGATGAGAAAAAGTCTTCACAAAGACGCTTCTTGTTTCGTGAGTTAATTACAGAAAAACAAAGGCTTTCGTTTTTTATTTTCCCCTTGAAATTTTTTTGAGGATTTTGTGAATTTTTAACAATGGTTTGAGAGAGGGAATATGATAATTAAAACAGAGGATATACAACACACTGTTAAAAGAGAAGAGAAGCGAGAGAGTTTAGAATGTGATATATATGGGAGATAAAATGGTGGCTACGCAAGGGAAAAATTTGGAAGAGTGCGGGGTCTGGAAAGACTAAAATGTTACAGCCGGTAACCGGTTGCTTTTTGGTTGAGTTACCGGTTATAGGCGGTTAATTAAGTCCTTTGTGTGGAAAAATTAGGGCAATGTTAGGGTTTGTTGTGTTCGATTCCAGATTTGGCCTCTGAGAGCGTAAGCGTACTAAAGCACGATCGTGTTCCTGTAAATTAAAAGGGGAGCCAGGTTTAGCAGCAGCTTTGACAATTACGTGAAATTGAGAGGGTATATTTGAAAAATAATGTAATTGCGTATTTTGTGGTAGAGGTTTTGAATAATAATAATAATAATTAATGTGTTGTGATATTCTGTTATGTGATACTTTTGATTGATTCAGGGTTATCGCACGTATATGGATAGATTTTAGATGTTGATCTTGCTGTTTGATTTGGTATGAGGTGAGAGTGGCTGTTGATACTTGGTAATTTCTGTTGGGTTTCTTTTTGATAACTTAGGTATCTCAATGTCAGGCATTATTGTAATTTATCAACTAAATTGAAAATTAAGTCATTTTCCATTATCTAATGCATACTTACCCAGCTGACAATAAGAGAAAATAGATTTGAAATCACTTTTTAACTTGGTGAAAGGTTGAACAATTATCTGAATTTTCCGCCTGTAATTGGATGTCATAGTGAGATGGGCTGATCTGAGCTGGGCTTAGCTCCACTAATGGCTTCAAAACCCTAGCCGGGATGGAATGGACTCTTGGTTTTGGGCCCCGTCACCGCCGCCATTTCAATGTAATTACTATTGGGAGTAGGGCTTCCAACACTCTTTCAAAAATAAAACTCCATTTTCAATCAGACTTGTTTTGATATCAAAAATACCCTTTTCTTCTTCAACCCCATTTATGCTGTTTTTTTTTCACTTTTTTTTTTTTTTTTGGTTCTTTATGGGTCAGTTTCCTCACTTCTAAAATAAAATAAAATGGATTCTTAATTCTCTTGCAATCTTGTTCTCCACCATCTACACAAAATAACTTTCTTGTGTGATTACTCAAACTTAAAATAAATATATTTAAGCTCTAGTTTAAAAGTAATATTTAAGTATGAGAATAATTATTTTTTAAAATACGAGAATAAATAATTTGTAAGGAAAAGAAAAGAAACAAATATTATTTCAATAGAATATTAGATAGATGAGGGGTTAAAAACAAAAAAAAACAAAAAGAAAATGACATGTTGATACGTTGAATGATTGAAAGAGTTTGTAGATAAAATGGATAACAGAATGTTAGGGTTTTATGAGATCTTTTTTTATGGAGGGTTTTTTAAGAGTTAGAAGAGAGATAAAAAGTTTATAAGTTTTTTAATACCATATCTTTACCTAACCTAACATATTTACAAATAGAAAAAAGTAAGTTGATCAAACTTACAGTAAAATAGGATCAAATAAGACAATAGCTATAAAATAATAGCTATAAAATCCGACTCCAAGGAGAAAATATCTTTCTCCCCATACCTTTGTCTACATGGCATATTGTTGAACATTGCAAATACGATATGAAATAGAGATATTTTAATTTTCTACATTTAAACACAGCAGAGTTCCTCTTATCTCTCTTATTCTCTCTCTTTCTCTCTCTCTTTTCAGCTTTTATTGTCAACATTCTTGATTTCTCCTTAAGCGTTGAAGAGTCTTTACTAGTAATAACGCGAAACCCTTCACTGTTTTATCATCTTGTAGATCAAAGATACCAAATCTCGATCTCCTGAGCAGACGTCTCGAGGAGTTTTGAGACCGTTCCCTCCGTAATATCCATTTGACAGTCGGGCCAAATTTTTAGTATTAACGGGTTCAGTTAGAGTTATACTATTGTTCACAAATTGCAAAAGGGGCTGTCATTAGGATATCGAAGGGGTGTTAAAAGGATTCGTGTACTATTGGGTCAATCCTGATCTCGTATGCTACTGTGGTCTTCAATTTCGGTCTTCATGAGCCAGAGGCATGGCAATGCTCGTGTCGTTGGAAAGTGAGCGATGCTACTGGCACCTTCTAAATTGACTCTTTTGCTATTTGGTTAGCTGAAGAAATCAAAGTTGTATACAGATACAAAGATTTTACCATCTTCTTCTTTACCTTTTTCCTCTTTATTTTTTCACTGTGATTACTAACAATAAAAGCTGACTTCTCCGTCTGCTTGTTATTATTCTTGTAATCTCTTTTTTAAAAAAAAATTCCTGATCATTTTTGCTTTTAAATACGCCTTTTATACTCATAAAAAAAACACTTTTAAAAAAATAGAAAATCAAAATCCAAAAAAAAAAAACCTTTAAAAAAAAAAAGGAAATCAAAACCACCATTATATTAATGACACTCACTTCAATATCATGAATGATCTTGTATTATATTTCTCGATGAACCCTGCTTGCGCAAGGGAGAGGGAGATTGGAAAAAGATTGAAAACAAGTATGTGATGTCATCTTGTATGCCTGCATTGTTCGAAAATAAAAGACAATAAACAAACTTTGCAAATGTTAGTGAAAAAATAAGTACACACACATAGATGAAGACAATTTTACATAATTTAAGGTTTTAAACTCAGGAAATAAGTGCGGCAAAGAGAAGTCACTAAGAACGGAATAACTCTTTCACTATAAGCAAGAAGAAAGAGAAACAACGTGCGATTTAGATGTGAGTTTTATTTACAGAAATGAAAGCCCAGGTGAGTGTTATTGAGTTAAGGAGACGAGAAAGACTAAGTGTAATTATGGCTAAATAAAAAATTAAGTGCGATGATATTTGATTCTTGAAATTTTCTCATTATCCCCCAGTAATGACTTCTATTTTAATATTTATTCTGTGCTTATATAAAATTACTAAAAGTTATACATAACTTTTATCAAATGACAAATTTCTAGGATTTACGACTGCTATCATCCACCTTATCAGCTCATTTTCCGTGCACCCCATGAATTTCTTAAATAAAATTTTTGGTGTTAAATTATTATTATTTTTATACTATTGTTGTGGCTTTATAATATTAATTTCACAGAACTTTTAAAACAATTGGTGATATGTTTGATACAAAAGAGGATAATGAAGAGGTGTTGCGACTCGTGAGAAATCATATGGGCGACCTTTTTTTCCTCATCTTCTCAATCTTCTTCTTCATCAGCTGCTACTCTTTATTTTCTACTCTCTCCTTCTCCTACCGTTAAATTATCTCCGCTTCCATGCTTGCTCTGAAATCTGAAATCTTGTAATGATTCGAAAACTCTCCATCTCTCATTTCTGAATCTATCTTTATTTCTTTCTTGGTCACTTTTGTATGCTCAATACTGTAGCATTGAGTCTTATAATTCCATCCGTACATCTTCTTCTACGACAAAATAATCCAAAAAAAAAAAAAATCAAGAACGCCGATCAAACAATACAAGTTTATTTTTTGAATGAATTGCAAATTTCACATGCGCACATATCCATAAAGAGCGCCTCCAATTAAGGATCTCAATTCATATTAAAATTAAGAATAAATTAAAAGACAAAAAAAAATACATATTTCAATACACCTATATAATAATATATATATATATATATATATTTTAACACTGACAACTTCGGAATAAAGAGGGTACATAGAAAATTTATTTATTTTTAAAATTTTTAGTGAAATTTATTGAGAAGTAAGGGCTGGTGAAATACATTGAGGAAATAAAAATCACCACTTAAAATGTAAATGCAACAGGAATTTTATAAGAAAAGTTGAGGGGTGTTAATGTTTTTATTCCTCACATTTTTTAGCAACTGAGCCTAACTCAACTCAACAATAGGAGAGAAGAAAAGACAAAATTAAAGCCTTTCAAATAAATGAGCAGTTTTAGGAGGATTAGTGATATTTGACCCCTCTAAATTATGTCATTAACCCTTCCTTCTTTTTTATTTTTTAGCCTTAAGTACATGCTAAAATAACTTGAATTTTTAAACTTTACTCTTTCTTTTTTCTTTTTTGTCTCTCATTCTCCTCCACTTTCCTTCATTTCCTCCTTACCCGAACACTCACATAGCAATAGTTTTTTTAAATTATAGATTGAATATTAACACACTTCTCTTGCCAACGACGACACCGACATCAACAATCCGACAACTTAGCAATCTTCTTCCTAGGTTTCTAATATTTTATGGGATTTCATTTCTTTTTTTTTTGTTTCACTTTATTGTAATTTGTAATGATCTCATTTGTTTATTTTAATGAGTTAATGCCCCTTTCTTTCGATTCGGCTTGGGTTGACCCAGAAGCCAAGTAAAATTGAATGGAACCAGAGATTCATTTGCAATTCACACTCGGGCAAAGATGACTGACTTTGACTTTGGAAGCAGAGCACGACCAATTTCCGCTATTCCGACTTCTTATTGAGCTGTAGCGAAATCAAGGTTTATGATAAAGTCGGTTAAGTTTTTATGGTGTTCTACCTAACATGAAGGCTTGAAATTCAATGAGTTTGGAACTTTTGAGTTAAACTAAATGAATAGAAATACTTTTGGAAATTATTAGAGATGATTGAGAAGTGGGGGTTCTTGATAAATGTTAAGCGGTTGAGTACCATTACTATTTTAGCAGGTGTTAGTCATTTGGATATTCTGAAGGTTTAACTTCAAACGTCCAATCTTCATCTAGCTTCCTCCCGTCTGAGCTCAAGGAAACGTGGGTTCTAATTTTTGACTTCATAAAGTTTTGAGCTTCTGGGCACTTTATGGTCTCGTTATAGTTTATTGGGCATGATCCAGAGAAGATCGAGCCGTTGCCGAAAGGTCTTCAGACCAATTAAATGCGAAGGTATAGTGATTCTCCATCAAATAGGTAATTTTCTATTTATCTTATTATTCTTTCTTTTTATAAGAGGTAATTATGTACTGAAAAATAAAAATTAGGTAAGACAAGGAACATCTTAAATGGCTAAATGCTTTTCCATAATCCCTAATCCACATTGATTATTCTGTTAAGGATGTCGCCACTAAACATTTTTCACTACGAGATTTCTGTGTGAGAGAATCCGAAAGGGTATAAAATTGGAAATTACCGAACTCCTAAGAATAATTACCAATTAGCATATTTGGTAAAAAATCTCATTTTAGAACAGCTTTCTTCAAAATTTTAAATCATGCATCGTTATTCACGTTACAGGACCACGTGGAATTACCATAGCTCGAGAAAAATTATCTGTTAGTATAGTTGAAAGTTTCAAGTTATTCAGCAATTGAAGAATTGAACCAGCTAAACGTAAAGCAACGCACCGTGTATGTTGCCCCTCATATTACATACCCGCCCTATCTTTATCACAAGATTAGAGCAAAATACGCTGTATCTTCATGAGTTTTGTTAGGAGATGAGCAAAGACAAAGACATTCAAGTTTTCAACTCAAAAGACGTTAGGTGAGATGATTTATCTTATATTTAAGTTTTTGTAACATTCACTTTTTAATCTAAATAAAATATAATATAACTATTCAATTTAATTAGATTAAACTTTGATTCTACTGGTTAGTAGACAGTCTTACTAAGACTTGAATTTTAAATTTAAATATCATGTAATATGTGATACATTCATCCGACAATTAATTAAAGTCTAACATTGATACTACTTTATTAAATAGATGAATCTAAGATATTAAAAATGCCTTTACTATTATATTTGGTCTGCTGTTTTTTGTTTTTTAAAAATGATAAAAACATGTTTGGTAACAACACTTACTGTTGAGTTTTTATTTTGTTTAAGAGAAAAAGATGTTATTGGTTTTCATAATTAACAAAGGATTGTGTAGGTCGTGCTTTTGGCTTGTCCAACTTTTCATGGCTTGTGGGTCTCATGAGTATCTTTTCATTTTTAATATTTATGATATGCAAGTTATTGGGATTTTGTTATTTTTAACGAAAACTCGTAATATATATAATGATTATGATTCTTTTAAAAGTAATATATAATTGTAGTTTAATCAAAATATAATTTCAATTAAAAGTTTTATCAGAGATACATTTTCAAGGATAAATTTTGGGTTTTCACCATTCATTATAAAACAAACTATCAAATGTATTTTCAATTTAAAAATGTCACATCAAAAGTGTCATTTTTCTTTTTATAAAATAAGTATTACAAAAAAGAAAAAGCTCTCTAAAATTTTCATTCTAAAATACTAACATTTTAAGTAGAATAATTTGTTCAATATTTGAGTTATATTTTTCTAACCATTATGGTCCCTTTTGTTGGTAGGATAGATATTATGAAATATGATAAGATATGATAGGATGGAATGAGATGTAATAAAATAATATTATATTTAATATTATATTGTGCTTTACTGTTTTGGTGTAGTTTAGGGTTAGATTGGATTGTAACAATAATTTTTTTTATTACTATTATTAAACTAATTAAAAATAAATAATTATTTAGTTAATCATAGTTTGATTGAATCAATACAGATGAAAATTCATTTAATATATTATTAAAAATATTTTTATTTGTAATAAATTTTATATAATATTAAAATTTACAAGTTGCTATTATTATTGTTATAAACTATAAACTAAAAATTCTGTATTATAAACTATACGATCAAAATTTATATTAATTAAATATAAATCATAATAAAAAATTTATGTTTTGAATATTAATTTAATAATTAATAAATATAATTTTGAAATTATAAAAATATTTGATAATTATAAAAAATAAAATAGAATTATACTTTAATGTAAAATTAGTAATGATATTTAGTGTAGTTTATTATTAAAATTATTAATTTGAATATTTATAAATTATTATGTTTGATTAAGTTAACAATATAATTCTAACCTTACTAATCCAATAGCCTCCCTTGGAATAACTTCCTTTACAAAATTGAGATAATTTTGTGGATGCAAGATATGGTAATTCTAATACTCTCTTAAAAGTAGATTTGGATTCAATACTGAGTTGATCTGTGCTCAACTTTTTATTATTTTATATCATATGAGCATGTGTGTATATATAGCAATATACAATTAAAATTTAATTAATTTTATATTCTTATTTAATAACTATCAATTGTATCTTTTTAAAAAATTAATAAAAAAAAAATCAGATCGGCAGTGAATTCAAATCTCTTAGGAGCACCAAATATGAGATTAGTATAATATTTAAAAAAAAATAGTCCACTCTCCTTTCAATCCGCCAACCAATCGCACCGTCGTAGGACAGGACTCAACCGCTCAACAAGTTGGCATGGCAAGCTTTCCCCAGCTACCGTACCAACTAAAAGCTCAGTGCAGTTCAATCAGCGTCTTGTCTTCGTTTCATTACAATGTAAATCACAATTAGTTTCTTTTTTCAAAAATAAATCACAATTAGTTGACATCTCAGCTTCCATATTCGAGATATACATAAGATTATAAATTTAGCATTGTCTATGTCTGATAATCATATGATCGGTTTGCAGCTTCCCATGTGGAATTATGAGGGCTTATTTATGCATGATAAGGGTTCGTGCTAAGAGCTAGCTGACATTTATGCGTAACATGGTCTGTGGCAGGAAGAAGACAGAGCCGCCTCCAATAAGAAGGACCCACCGTCCAATTGAGAGTGCCCTACAACTGTAGGACGGGTCCGCCACTAAACAGCCCCAACCATCCAAATAATTTTGAAGACCACAATTCACTAAACCCCTCAGTTCTGTAAGAAGACAGACTTAGATCAAATATAAAAGATTTTCTTCTGCTTTGGTTGGAAATCAAGTGAGTTTGGGTATTTCCTAAAATTTGAAGAGATATTTCTACTAATTATATAAATTTGAAAGAATTCCCTTCATAAATCAATTTAAAAACTCTTCCAATGTTTCCTTTAGACTTTTAGTTTTACAGAATTTGAAATATATAGATCTTGATACTTTTTGAATTCCAACCAAACGTAATTTACAAGTAAAGATAAGCAGTTTTTCTGATGAAATATTTAGAAAATGAGAGCAACAAGAACTTATCCATAAATTAACCAAACCAATCATTCCTTTGAACTATCTTTCTCATTTTGTGAAAGTAAAAAGTTAGATGATCGATTCTCTCACCCACCCAAATTTTGAAATAATAATTTAATTAATTCATGTTAGTACATTGAGTGAGGTGTGCGAAAGGGCGAGGACGCGCCGGGGGAAAGAGGGAGGGGGTGGGGGGAAGAAAATATATATAGAACAATCGATATTGTGAAAATGATTAATAAAACACGAAACACAAATTAAAATGTTGTTTTCATAATTTTTTCACTTGTTGCCTCTCACATTTGTCTCAGTATATATTTACCAACCAGTTTTGTTGTGCTTTTATTTTTTAATTAAAGTCTTTTATTTTTTTAAAAGAATTCAAAAATACCAAACAAAAAAAAATGCTTTTGTTGTCAAAATAAAGTTTTAAAAAAATCGTTATGTTTCTTTTCTTTTCTTTTCTTTTTTTTTTAAATACAAGCAACTTTTAAGGTTTATTATACCCAAAAATCAACATGATCCATCTTAATCTCTCCTTTGACGATTGGCGCTAACACATTCACAATTCATAAACCATGAGAGCTCCCACCGTCTTCACGTCCTCGTTTGGTAACAAAGATAGAATGTAAGGTCCCGGTACATGCAATATGCATGCGCGAAGCTGAAAGCTCCCATCGCTAGACGCCAAGACCAAACCCCCAGAAATGCAACCAATGGAATCACATAACAAATACACGCCAGTGGACCAAACGCCCCCCGTCACATGGCAGTGGGCATCCATAAACAGAATGTTTTTATTGGTGATGCACTGCCTTCAATAGCTTTTAATCCTTTTATCAATTATCCCTAGCTCATGAAGTCAAAATAGACAAATTACAAATGCCCATACTCGCTGGGCTTCCTGCTCTTACGACACTGAAATCAAACATGTGCTTGTCGTCGGCATACAAGGAAAACACACATGGAAGGGATGCTACAAAATTTGAAGAAATTCGATGATTTTGGTCACAATACGACATCATCTCCATGTGCCCACGTATATACATATGAGAGTGTATCCAAGCACAAGTTTAATTATCATATGGGGTCTGCTACTCTGTTCCTCATCAGTCGAACAACATAGAAAACGACCTTAGGCCCCCAACTTGTCCGCATTCATTTCTAACAACTGCTTCCTTCTCATTAGCTTACCCAGTCCCATATTCACTTAATCCTAGCCATTGGAGATAAGGAAGAGGATGCACCTATATTTGCAGAATTCTATTAATTTGTCTCCCCAAATTCTTTGGCAGGAAATAAACTTATTCTTAAAAAGATTATGTACTTAGATACAATCAGAATTAGTTTACATTATTTATTGCTTTTCGAAATCTGCTATTTCACTTAGTATTTTACTAATGGAATTGTTTTGCCAGATTTTGTCAACAAACAGTTTTGGTGAAGTGAACCCAGTAATTATTCTGACAGCCGAATAATGGAGGAATGCTACCCGGACAAGAAAGTCAGAAACCCAACTAAATAAACAAACGACAGATACAATATAGCTAGTGACTGTTTATAAGCAAAGCAATATGCTGCATATTCTTTCAAGTGCCCTTTAATTTAATTTAAAATAATTAATTGTCCATATTATCAGTTCCACTGTGCTCACGTGAACTTATCTCGATCCGCTTAAACCGGTCTCTAGGCGTTTTCGCTTTTTACACAAGCCGAACAGAAGCAAAATGATCTTTTCAAAAATTTCTCCTTTTCTAAGGCATGAATCTCTTTTACCCCCATTGTGCAGCTCTTCTTCTATACTAAAATGTTTTATTAGCTTAAAATTTTTCATTTTTCTCCCCAAATTTGCCAATTTGGACACAGTCATGATTTGGACAACATATGCATATCTAGCATATTCTCAAAGAAGTCAATGCTAGGTTGGATGCGTATTCTGTATTTAGTTGTTAGCACAGCAATGCATCGTTACTTAGAAACCCAAAATTTATTTTCTTTTATGTTTACATTTGCGAATAGTTGATATTGGTTGGCATTTCATCTAAATCTGATTTAATTGTTGCTATTTCACAAATTAACATGAATAAGATAATAACAACTTTGATTTGATTGGTGCATAGAGTCATTAGATGCGAATTTAACGGTTATCCTCAATCTTCTCGGCAATAATCCGGCAGGAAATAAAGTCGAATCTACGAGTTATGACCACCCAAATCAAGATTGTCTTCTAAAAGTTAATTTACTTCTTTTCTAAACAATAATTCAATACAAAAGTAGGATAAAAAAAAAAAAACACGATTCCCGTACAATGTTAAAATGTTGGTTCAGATTGTGAATGCCAGTTGGTAATTATATTCAGTATTCACAGGGAAAATAAGCATCTTAATTTGAGTGCAACAATTCTCTAGAGGGAATGGAAAAATCTTGAACAAACAAAATACAGAAGCTTATCATTTTCCCTCATCAGTTTGTATTACAAGAGATCAAATTCTTGATATCATCATAACAGTCAATAGAGTCTTTGTTTGGATGTAATGAACAAGCCAGCGGTGCCGCAATCTGATAACAACAGAACAAGCTCAAAAAATGCCAAACCGCTTCAACAGAGTGTCACATGGATTCTAACTTATTTAGTGTCACCTTCTTCATCCCTTCAAATTTGGGATTTTTTTTTAACATTCCAACGCTTCAGTTTCTCTCTTGATCACAATCTTCATGCATAATAATTGTTATTGCTTCAAATCATTATCTCTATAAAACCTAATTTCACGGACATCTTTCTTCTTTAACATCAGCCTTCTTCCACGTCCTTTTTGCCCTTCACCAATCTTTCAGCTGTGAAAAGCGTAGCTTGGCAGGTGTTGATAGGATAGACTGTTTGCAACCCGACGTCTTTTGTGGGTCCGAGCTCCAAAAAAAAAAGTTGAATTATCAGTTTACGACGATGATCATCAATCATGATCACATGCCGCACATGTTGATCATGCAAAAACTTTAAAGGCTGATTCATAAAAGAAATTAAGTTTTTAAATAATGAAAATTTTATTTAAAAAAGTATAAATTTTGAATCTTTTTTATAATAACTCTAAATATTAGAGAATTTATTAAAAGAGTCAAATTTAAAATAATAATAATAATAATAATTTATACGCTCAAAATAAATATCTATAGTCCAAATTATAACTGCTGGAAGGCACCCTGCTCAACCACGCAAGCATCCTACATCTTCTAACCAAGTTTAGCTAAGTCTTACAGAGAAGCTAAAAAATTAAGCATTGGAAGGTGAGATTTGGTTCAACCAATGATTAAGTAGGCAGTTGGCTCCACCTCATCTGTGTTGACGGTAGACCTAATTAATTTTTTCATGGATAATGCAGGGAATATTGTGTTAAGTATTGCAAAACATGAAAAAAGAAAGAAAGAAAGAAATCAAAAGAAATTAAGTTGGGGTAACTATTTTTTCCGGCTACTGCAGGAAGTTAAATTGAAAGAAAGGCAGAGCATCTTCTACACTTTCCAAGTGCAATGATGTGGTGCTTTTACTTAGAAACTTGAATTCAGTTCATTAACATTATACACACTCAGTGTCACGTGATTGCCTGTTCCAATTTCCAAAACCACTTTTAATTAAGTTTTAACAACTATGCTTTCATATCTATCCCTCCCGCACATGCGCTCTAGTCTGCAGCCATCCCTTCCCTCTTCCTAGTGCTAGATTTACTTCCTGTTGGCTATCGTGTGTAATAAATAATTTGCCCTTTTTGCTAATGAAATAACTTTAATTTTAATTTGGTTAGCCTTGCGAAGTGAATAGAGAATAAGTAATGACGTAATGACAAGTGTCCTGATAACATGTGCTCGCCCATGTGATGAATTTGTATGTGGCTGTGCAAAGCATGTCAGATAACCAGAATCCAGAAAGGATCGCAAATGGATCATAGTAGCAACACTTACATGTCCCGGCAGAGTATAACAACTCTAACAGCGTCTTAGGCAAGCTGCCAATAACCGGGAACAACGGGACAATGTACTGTAATTGTATGGTTAAAAGATACATGTACTATACACACACATACATATAGTCTACACTCTGCCTTGACCGGGTTAATAGCACTTCTTCACTTAATATCCTCGTTATATTTCAGGTAATTAAAAATAATTCGATCCATTTTTTTTTTTAAACAAAAAAAAACCAACGATTTAACCGCGCTTTTTACACTAGGACGAAAAAACCGGTTTTGCAGTTAAAATTTCCGAGTTCGTAACTCCACACTCCCTGCCTCCCAGCTCCCCTCTCTAACATTTAAGAGACAAACCCGAATCCTCGATCTCGATGCTCAAGCTTAACCAACGTCCTCACACCTTATTTTCTCCTCTTTTCACTCTTCAGTCTTCAACAAAACGGCTCACTTCAATGCAAAAATATTGAACCCAGAAATAATAATAAAGCAAAATGTCTCCGCAAAAGCGATCCTCTCCAACTTCACCTCCGCCGTCAACTACCGACCTCAAGCAGCGAGTCATCACGTGCCTCAACAAACTCGCCGACCGCGACACTCTTTCCGTAGCCACGGCGGAGCTCGAGTCCATCGCTAGGAACCTTACTCAAGACTCGTTCTCTTCGTTCATTAACTGCCTACAAACCACCGACTCGTCTTCAAAATCGCCTGTTCGCAAGCAATGTGTGAACCTCTTAACTCTACTTTCTCAGTCGCACGGAGATTCTCTCTCTCCTCACTTATCCAAAATGATCTCCACCGTTAGCTACCGTTTACGCGATCCAGACTCATCCGTTAGATCCGCGTGCATTGCAGCCACCACTGCCATGTCATTGAACATAACGACGCCGTCGTTTTCGGTGCTGTCGAAACCGTTGATTGAGTTGATTCTAGTTGAGCAAGATGTGAATTCGCAAGTCGGCGGGGCTATGTGTTTGGCGGCGGCGATAGATGCGGCGCCGAATCCGGCGGTGGAGCAGTTGCGGAAGTTGTTGCCGAGGCTGGGGAAGGCAGTGAGGATCGAGGGGTTTAAGGCAAAAGCGGCGGTGTTGGGTGTTATTGGGAGTGTTGTTCGAGTTGGTGGAGCCAAAAGTAAGGGAGTTTTGGACTGGCTTGTGCCGTGTTTGGTTGCGTTTTTGTGTTGCGATGATTGGGCCACCAGAAAGGCCGCTGCTGAAGTGTTGGGGAAGGTGGCTGTCGCCGAGAAGGACTTGGCAGCTGAGTATAAACAGTCTTGTTTGGCCGCGCTGGAGACTAGAAGATTTGATAAGGTAAAAAGCAAGATAAGTAAAGAATAAAAAGAAATGCAATGGATCGAGTTGGATTCTGTTTACTTGTTGATAGAATGGTAGAAGAGTAAGTGAAAGCGGAAATTTTATAGGAAAATGGTAGGGAATCAGGATGATTGAGAGTTTGATTGCGAATTAGGGATTTTCTTTTTAATTAATGTTTTTATTTCATTTTTTCGGTTTAATTTCTAAGAAATTGTATCGGATATATATATATATTTCCATCTGAAAAGAAATATGGATCTGATTAGATTCTGCGATACAGGTAAAGATTGTTAGAGAGACTATGAATCGTTCCTTGGAGATGTGGAAGGAGGTTCCTGGTGTTTGTGAGGAGGTCTCGTCTCCGTCCCCGTCAAAATCTTTCTCGATTGGTAAAACTTTCTTCTTTGTTGTTCTCTCTCCACTGAGAGGTTAATTATATATTCAGTAAACTGAATGATGCCTTTGTAGGTGTGTTATAATTGATCGTTTGGTTAATAACAGAGCTACAGAGAATTATGTTTTGCACAAGGGAAATTTTTTTATCTTTTTCTTGGAATTAGTTTGCTCCATTTTTTATTGAGAGTTGGAGGTTTGCATCCTTTGTCTTTCTGATTTTTTTGATCTTTTAGTTTTAGCTTTCACTCTAAACATACATTGACGATGTTACATTACTTGATTATAATTTTTTTTTTCTGAGCCAGATAATGGTAGTGCTGGATGTTTTCCTTCAATCACCAAAGGTTCCCAAAATGTTGGTTTCAGAACTCCTCAACCAAGGAAAATGGTTCCCACTAGTAGGTCCCCTGCATCCGATAGTTCATACGGGACCACATCAAAAACTGAAATTTCTTTCAAGAGTAATAACAGGAAATCCAGCGAATCAATAATATGTAGATCAGAGGACAGGAAATCATCTGATTGGAAAGTTGAAATTGCAGTACCACGCACTCCCTCTTCTAATGTGATTTTTGAAGTTCACAATAGAACAAGTGACTTGAAAGATGCAAAACTAGGAGAGGTGGAGAATAAAGTAAATTGCCAGCCAGATAAAAAAATGGTAATCTTCAGCAAAATCCGTGATGAAAAAATGTATAAATGTGGTGGTTTTAAATCTGGGTCGAGGGTGGTTCCGTATAGTGATGATGAGAAGTCAGATTTTGTTTCCCACAATGGTATTGATGAAGATTTTGACTACCCAAAAGACCCTGAGGATCTTTCTTTGATCCGTGAACAACTTCTTCAGATTGAAAACCAGCAGTCCAGTCTACTAGACCTTCTTCAGGTAAGATTTGGGAGCTTTGTTTTCTTTTTTTCATTTTTTCTTTGAGAGAAAGACTGTGATAACTGCAAAATAAGACCATAACATTGTAGTTAGGGCTGCATAGTTCTGCTGTGCGTTACTTTTCTGTAATTTAATTTCAAGTTAGAGGTTGTGAAATCAGCTTGGCCATGTTTCCTTCAGTAATTCTCATGGTATATTTTTGTTAGTACTTTTCATGCTCATACAGTTCCATTTGTATTGTTTTGGCTATGAGCCTTCAAGATTTATGATATGCTTTATAGTTGATAGAGTGCATGAAAGTTTATGATGATCCTCTCACTCATGCTCTCTTTTTTCTTTACTTGAATGTAGAGATTCATTGGGAGCTCCCAAAGTGGAATGAACTCTCTTGAGACACGTGTTCATGGCCTAGAGATGGCTCTGGATGAAATCTCATATGATTTGGCATTATCAAATGGAAGGATCCTAAACAACAATGCTGCAGAAAACACATGCTGCAAGCTACCTGGTGCAGAATTCTTGAGTTCCAAGTTCTGGAGGAGAGCAGAAGGTCGGTTTTCTACTTCAAGGTTCTCTTCTCCTGGGAACATCTTACCCCTTCATTCTGGATCTAACACACTTGATAAAGATGTCTATGCTGAAACATACAAGACAGACAACCAAAAATTACAGTACCCAAATAATGGTGAAATTATTCTGAACCCTTTGGCAGACGTTCGTGAACTGAGGGGGAATTCTGGATTTCATCAGCATAGGAAGGTGAAGAACCTCAACCAAGATGCTGAGAGGTTACAATTATGCAATGCTGGTCGGCTTGATGGGGCTTCTTCACCTCCTGCTTGTGTGGTCCCAGCAGTTATAAATAGCAGGTAACTGGAAAACTTATGATAATAGCACCTTGTGTATTCTATGCACCATTCTATCCTTGAATTTTAGTCAACAAAATTCTTTGGGTAGGCTGTTCTAACTGAAAGCAATTTACAAATTTGCAGAAATTTATTAATAGGATGCAAATTGCTAATTAGAAAGTTTATAACTGATTTGGTGTGATTTTCCGGCCATTAAATATACAAATTTATCTTTTTTTAGGTAATTCTTAATTGTTAGCGGACCTCGATTTCATAAGTTCACACCAATAATTTCATCACATAGCCTTGTTGCTACATAAGAGTATGGATTATGCATTTGGATTGTATATTTTACTGCCATCATATCCTCATGATGCTCTGCCCTATGTTAATTTTGTGGGTTACTCGGTTTTCCTCTGGAATATGGTGGATCAAAATTGTGATAGTTTTCTGTTTTGTTCATCAGATTGTCTGCTTAAATGGAGTGGAAATATAATATGTTTCAAACATCTGTTTAGCAGAGATGTAAGCACCTCAGGAGTTGGGCTGTGAAGAATTGAAAAAATGGCATGAAAAAGAAGCAGCAGAACTGGAAAAAGGATATGATGTGGCAGGCCAATATGTATTTAAGCCTGCATTTGAGGTGTTAATATGTAAAATTGCCTCATTGGAAGCAGCCATTCAGTTATTTTTACAGCTAGGATTTTTAATTTAAGATCCTTACTCCATGTCCGGCAATTTCTTTGAAGTGAAATAGCAGAGCTATTCTCTATATATATGATTTGTTCTGTGTAGTTTACTTGCGGAGCCAACCCTTCTGTACAGAGAGAAAATTTTACTCATCGTTTCTGGCTTGTCATTGCTAGACTTTGACCATCTCTTTCTTGGTTCTTGCTGTTTACAGCTAATAAAATTTACACGTCTTATCGCATGGTCATGGGCATTTTATCATAATGCCGATTGCACGATGATACTGTAAGATTTTCTTTTTCCTTGTTTTGTTGTTTTGCTCTCAAGCTACATCTTATCGGCGAACAGATTGCCTGTAAGCCAAGCCACTGCGTTAATGTGTCAAAATAAGATACTAGATACTACTGAGTTGTAAGTTGTAGGACTGCTAATAAATTACATATAGGTAGCGTTTACTTTGCATTGGAGAGGAAATCTTATGGAACTGGAAATTTTGAAAAGTTGGAATCCTAAGATTGGGGTTTACTTATGCTGGAATTAAAGCATGGAATCGGAATCATAATTCAATTGATGTGTTTACTATAGTTTCGAATTATAATTTTACTCTTATTTAAAAAATCATAGTTTTTAATTTCAAAATCAATAAAAAATATATTTAAAAAATAAAATATTTATTTTATTATATTTATAAATTAATAATAATTATTAATATTCTTAATTATGTAAATCATAATTTTTTTATTAATTTTAATTTTAATTATGAAAATTAAAAATCATTGACAAGAGCATCACAAATGAATATTATTATTAATAATATATTACAAAATTAATATTTTCTTATAATAAAATATTTATTTTTATTATTAATTATCAATATGAAATGAATTAATACTATTATTTTTAAATAAGTTTAATATTATTATTTTTAATAAATGTAATTTTATAAAATAATATAATAATATTATTTAAATAAATGTGATATTATTTATTTTATTTTATTAAATATAATTATATTAAATTTAACAAAAGAAAGGTACCCATTCCCACTCTTCTCATAAAATATGTAAATAAAAAAATGCAGAGAAAGAAATTCACACTATTCCCTCCCATTTCAATAAATAAACATAACAATAATAGATTTTAAGCTTGGTCTGCTGCTACTTCCTCTTTACCGTTCCGGAGTGACATCGACTTCAAACAAATGGTGGAGAGTTTGGCATACACTTGCCTGCTTCATGCTGGATCAAAAACCGAACTACGGCCGTGAAGAGGACATATCAATATAGAAGAACAAATATGAGATGCTTAATTTGGCCGTGCTCTTGCGGCAAAAACAAAAACCTAGTGGCTCGGAGGCCGTTAATCTTACTCAAAATCCAGTCTCTTGGGCCAGACCCAAAACTACACCAACAAGGGAAAAGAAGCTAGCCAGACAGAAAAAGTCCAAGAAGCATTTGATTCATTTAACGAAACATGCAAAATTGTAGGGCTCGGACACATTGCACCATGTCTTCTTGTTTAACAAAAGGCCGTCAAGGCTAAGTGCTAGACCGCTGCCCTCACAAGTGTGATAATAGTAGTTTAAATTCTTATAAAAATATTATGAGAATTAATTTTTTTTTTAATTGCAATGTTAATTGTATGAAGATAGTTTTTTCTCTTTCGAAATAAGAGTGGAGTAGATATCTCTCGAATATTTAAAAGGATTAAAATTTAAATTATAGTCTCAACAATTATCTTATTGTAAATAAATAAATAAATAAGGCTGTCACTAGTGGTGTCGAAATTGCTCCTCTTGGTGTTTAAAAATTGGATGGGGACGTATGCTCGTTTACCATGATTGTGTAAGATTAACATAATATTTCTTGTTTTACTCATAATTTGAGTTACATATGTTTATTTAAGCATATGATATGTCACTTCAAAGCATGTGACTAAACCAACACAACCCAATAGTGCTTTATCTATAGTGCCTCGTGATAAGCCCCCTTTCTAAGATTTTTATCTTTTTTTAAAGATATCACATTTTAAGTCCCCTTTTTTTCTTATTTTAATTAGGAGAATTTTATTATTTAATAAATTTAGGATTTGCCTATTTTAGTAAATTCATAATATTTAGGGTTAGTATGAAAGACGTCCACAGTCTTTATTTCGTTAGACTTTTCATTAATAAAATTTTAGACTATTCATAAATTTGTTTTTCTCCATCTTTTTTCAATTTCAATGCTTCCATTTCATCATACGCATAAATAGACAAGTTATATAACCACGTAATTCTTCATCACACTATACTTTAGTATGCCACCAATACCATCATTGATCTTTAAAAGTAAATGATGCAAAAGATTTAAGTTATATTATTATCAGCGGTAAGCTGTAATCTATGCTTAATTACAGACTTTCAGTCTTATGCTTCTATATTTCTAGGAGATAGTAAGTTCTTCTGTGGTTATGTTTCCAACCTCTAATTAACTATAGTCTATGATATTCCAAAATTCCAATACCATTTTTTGATGGGTAATAATATGTGTTTACAAGAATAAGAATATCATTAATATGCTTACAAAATTATGATAAAAAAATTTATATTAATGAAATAATTTATAATACTAATGAATGAATTGTCAAGTGTTGCAATATTTGGGATGCAAATTTTATATCTCATTTATCTTCTACGTTTTGACTTTTTTCCAAATTTAAAGAATCTTTATAATTTAAAAATATGCATTATTGGAACTTGTATACAGACATATAAGACGTATTTGATGAGGCCAAATTTTTTAAAAGATAAATAATAATAATTAAAAAAGACAAAAAAAAAAAAAAAAAAGCCTGTTAGATTCCTTATTGTTGACAGCATCCGGGGCTTTTTTTGGTTGAGAGAAACGAAAAAGAGAGCTTAATGCGTACTTTACACGGTATTGGTCGCTATAATCCAAACTATGAAATGCTTGCCATTTGTCGCCTCCATAATAAATACATAAAATAACGAAAAAAAAAAAATCACCCAACAATTCTCATGCACGCAAAATGTTCTTTTCTTAAGTATAGGGTGAGTTGTCTTGTGCACACCTGGAAAGATTTTATTGATAAAGTCGTGCTTGAGCTGCATCGTTTTCACAAGTTCAGTGACATACTGATACCATAACACTTGCAGATAAGATATACTGCCATATTGAGGCATCAGTTTACATCAGTTTTTTGCGCGAATGCATGCACGAACGCACGCACGCACGCACGCAAACAACAATTGACAAATAAAAAATTTGTTTTTAATCATAATAAAAAAAAAAAAAAGAGAAAAAACGTTATCACGTTATCAGGCTGCCAATTTTATTAAAGTAGTAAAGGTCAAAAAAAAAAAAAAAAAACAGAAACCCACCTTATCCCTGCTGCCTCTAAAGCTCCTTGTTTTAGTTTTATTATTATAATTATAATTATTATTATTTTACTATAAACCGTCGAGTGGAGTGGGCATGACCTAAAGAATTTTATTCAATTGGTTGTTACATATAGGTGAATTATTATAATACAATAAGTCATATCAAGAAACGGGATTTAGAAGTTGCATGTTCTCTGTCTGCATTTTTATGTTTGTGACTTTTCTAACTAAACTTCTATCGTGAATGCGTAAAGAGCCCTTTGTTTCCATATCAATTAATTAAGCCTCATTCTTTGAGTGATGGTTAAGCCTCCAACCTCACTTCGAGATTTATGTCTCCACTTGAAATGAACGAGTTATCATTACAACTTCCTTTCTATATATAACAAGAGAATAATTATAAATTTTTAAATTTGATACACAAGATATAGCATAAAATTAATAACTATCACACTAATTGATGAATGAACATCAAAAGTCATGTTATTGGATTATAATTTTTTTTATAAAATATTAATTGTCCAATTGTAATATTCTAGACTGTGTTTATTTTAATACTTGTCTTTTGTAACCAAACCCTTAATCCAAAAATTCGATTAAAAGAAAATTAAAGTCTATAATCATGGTGAGAATTTGAAAAAATTTCAAGAGCAACCCTTCAAAAATAGAATTAAGGGGAAAGGGAGAAAAAAAAAAGGATAAAAGAAAAAGAAGTAAAAGCAAAAGCAAAAGCAAGAGCAAGAGCAACATCATGAAAGGAGCAAAAATCAAAGTGGATTGCTCATCCCATCACCAGGATTTATGGTAATCTCAAAGGACGAGATAAAATGTCTCTTTTAATCTCTCCAAATGGCATCGACATAATTTATACCGCGATAATATAAAAGAAAGGCCAGCCAACCATGGACGTAACTTTCCAATGAGCTCTACAAAAAATTATTCCAAGTGTCTCTCTCACGCAACGCGAGTGCAATTCTTCTATCGATCAAAATTCCACCTCACGTCACCTTCCATAACCATTCTCTTAAAAAAAAAAAAAAAAAAACAATGTACTCAGAGCCTCGTCCGCTCACCTCTTTTTTTTTTTTTTTTTTGTAACTCATTCACTTTTAACTAATTCTTTTTTATTTTTTTAAATTGCTATTATTGGTAATAAATAATCAATATTATGGAATAAGAACCAACGGTAGCTGCTAATACTACCTCTCCCAGACTCAGGGGTCACTGGTCAGCCCATTGAAGGCAGCCATAAACGCGGTTCTTTGCCTTTCCAAGTTTATTTTTCTGGCAAAAAAAAAAAATCAACTCACTCAAAATTGATTTTAGCTCATAAAAAACGTTGTCGGTACCAGATCTGCGCTCATTCTTCTCACACCAGATCTAACACGTTCTAAGCTCACACTTTTTGTGCCAAGAAGAAGTAGAAGAAGAAAAGCGATGGATTCTGAGCAGAGGCGGAAGCGAAAGCGCGTCTATAGACCATACTCACGCGCGCAGTACTTGTCTGTAAGGTCTGTAGTCTTGTGCCTGTGTTTCCTGGTTTTTTTGCTCTTCTTGTCTTCAGATCGGTTACCTATTCGTCCTGTGTCGTTTAAGCCGGTTTTGAGTGTCTCAACTCTCTCGCTCTTGTCGAGTAGCTCAATTCAAGATTCCTCTAAGCTCAGATTCAAGTCTTTGACTTTAAAGATTGAGGAGCGAGTCTTGTTCCCTGACCATTTGTTGTTAATGGTCTCCAATAAAGCTGACCAAACCGAGTCTTTGGATTGTGTTTACTACAAACTCTTGAATGATTCTGCCACAAGAATTGAAGAGGCGGGTGGCGTGCGCATACAGCCTGTGTTTTCTGTCGATGAGTACGATGAGTTTAGATGGATTGCGAGGTGCCCACTTCCGCCTGTGAATTATTCAGCCATCGTTGACTTGCGTCTGCGTGGGGATGTTCCTGCTGAGAATTATTTGTCTTTGATGAACAATAATCAAACGGAGACGGTTCATTCTTGGGACAAAATGGCTTATGCAGCTGTATTGGATGGCAAAACAGCGGTTGTTTTTGTCAAAGGATTGAATCTTCGTCCCCATAGAGAATCTGATCATACCCTTTTCAGATGCCAGTTTGGTGTAGGACAATGGGAGAAAGATGAAGGTTTTGCATTTGTTACAGAAGCAGTTGCCGCTGCACAAGAAGTTGTTAGGTGCTTGTTGCCCAGGAGTATAAGTAAAAATCCCAATAAGGCTAAGGGGATTCGAGTTGCAGTCGTTAATGTTAATGATAGAGCTCCAGGCGATCGAAAGCCTGTTACTTCTGTGGCTGGAATTCCGAATTCCAGATACTATATCCAAGGGAAGAACCAGAGATTGTCTAAAGATTATGTGCCTATGCCTTCTGTGGCTAGAATTCACAATTCCAAGTCCCATAAGCAGAGAAAGGGTGGAGGGAAATATGAGCTTTGTGTGTGTACTATGCTGTGGAATCAGGCGTCTTCAATAAGAGAATGGATTATGTATCATGCCTGGCTTGGAGTTGAACGCTGGTTCATCTATGATAACAATAGTGATGACGGGATTCAAGAAGTAATTGAAGAGCTCAACTTGGAGAACTACAATATTAGTAGGCACAATTGGCCGTGGATTAAAACCCAGGAAGCAGGTTTTTCGCACTGTGCTTTAACAACAAGAAACGAATGCAGGTGGGTAGCATTCTTTGATGTGGATGAGTTCTTCTACTTCCCTCGCGACCATCAACTGGGTCTTCTTGGTGAAAATTCTCTGCGCTCTCTGGTTGCTAATTTCTCATCCTCGAAGACAGTTGCAGAGATTAGGACATCTTGTCATAGCTTTGGTCCATCTGGGTTGAGCTCACATCCAGCACAAGGGGTGACCGTGGGTTACACTTGCCGGCTTCAAAGCCCTGAACGGCACAAGTCTATTGTGCGACCAGACTTGCTCAACACTTCCCTGCTCAATGTGGTGCATCATTTTCGGCTTAAGGCAGGATATAGATACCTGAATATGCCCGAAAACATTGCTGTAATAAACCACTACAAATACCAGGTGTGGGAAACATTTAGAGCTAAGTTCTTTAGAAGGGTCGCCACTTACGTTGTTGACTGGCAAGAGAACCAAAACGCAGGGTCAAAGGACAGAGCACCTGGGCTAGGGACCGAAGCCATTGAGCCACCAAATTGGCGATTGCAGTTCTGTGAGGTTTGGGACACTGGCCTCAGGGACTTTGTTTTGTCTACCTTTGCTGATCCTGCCACTGAATCGTTGCCCTGGGAAAGGCATCTACATGCATGAATTATAGTTGGGTTCCTTCCAGATTTGTTCCCATGTAATCACATAAGCAGCTATTCATTCTTTCATTGTTTTTAAATCTATTTTGTAACAATTTGTATCTCAACATCTCATGTTTTGGGTTCTACAGAATTAGGTGTATTTGAATATACAGTTCCCCTTACACGCCTGTAAATTTTGTGACAGCAAGAAATGATTTTTTGCCCCCCTCTGTGGTTGTGATTTCTGTTAACATATTGAGGATTATATATGGGCTTCAATACTCTGTCAATCTAGTTTCTGCAAATCTTATGACACAACACCAAGGAATAACCAACACAGATCATTTAGCAAGTTAAAATGCAGCAAAGCATGATAGATGCAACTCTGAAAACGAAAGCCACAAATAAACATTAAGGTACATTATCTCATCCGCAAAATTAAATTAGATATCCCTATTGCCCTGCTGGTTTTCTGATGGATCGCCAGTCAAACTATAAAAACTATTGAAAACAAGAAACCAATATAGGGGCTAGGCACTGTTAACAGAGAAGCTTAGAACAGCTTATAGGATAATAATACATTTAGAATCATTTCCCCCAAAAAAAAAAAATGCCCCTCAGGCAACCATATTTTCGTAAGTTAACATTAGGACTGAAAGCGCATTGAATTAATACAACTCTACAAGAATGTAGTCAGTGGATAACATTAGAACCAATGAAACAATTTATTTGAACCACAATTACATGACTAATAATCAGGAGTAGCAGTAAATAATCTTGATCTTTATATCCTTTCTTCCCCAATTGAAGGAATGGCTGCTGAGAAACCTAGATTACAGATAAAAACAAGCACAAAATTTTAAAATCTAGAGAGAGAGAGAGAGAGAACCTTAGATGAAATGCCAAACAGCTCCAGAAGATGGCTAGAAAGCTACAATAACAAATTCATGGGCCAGAAAATGAACCACTAATAGTAATCAGATTAGCAGATAGGAACTCGAGTGGAAAACTTGAAGGCATTGAAAAATATAAACCAGAGGCAATCATAAGATGACATATTGCACATCAGATAATCAGAATCATCTAGAAGAGGAGAGATGTAAAGAAAAGACATTTTTCGTTGGGTTTATTGCTCCCAATATGAATTGATCATGCTTTCAGAGATTTGAGATCCAATAAACTTAAGAAAAGGAAAGGAGAGGGAGGAGGGAAGATACTTGGGAACTGAACATCAAGAATATTATACTTCAAGAGAATGGAACATACCTGTCATTAAGTTACAACAATGTTGTGCAAATGTGACTCATTTTCTTCTGATTGGTTTCAAATGCTTTCTTGCACCATCGAAGAGACTATATTTGAGTATTTTGCAAGTGTGGCATCCAGCTTCTCTGCGATAAATGCAATCCATGACTGAAAGTAGAAGATCAAATATAAGAATATGGGGCAAAGAATCAGCAATTATCTATTGACCCTAATAACCCAAATTAAAAAAAAAAAAAAAAAGAAACAGATCCTGAGCCCTCTTAATTGTAAAAATTGTTTGATCAACAATGATAGCTAAACAACAATTAATGATTCTTCCACCCAACACAAAAGTTAGTTAGAGATGGTTACCTCATGTATCAAAGATGAAAAGGCAGGATACCACAATAAGGTTGATTCACATGTAGGGCATGAGGATTGACATAATACAAGAAAATTTAAAGCATGTAAAGGCTGCAATCTCTCAAAAGGATGAAAAAAATAAATTATAAAAAAAAAATTAAAAGGCCCAATGATCAGCCATCAAGTAATCGATATACTATGGACAATAACTGCAAGATTTCAACACAATGTCAGAGGGGAAATGGAAACAATATCTTGTTGGTTCTATAGGCATGAAAAAGAATAACTTAGCCATGATGCATGCTAAAGATCAAGCTTCAACAACTCATGAACAAAAAAGATGAGAATGAAATTTATACGCGTTCGCACGTATATATCTATCTATCTATATATGTATGTATGTATGTATGTATGTATGTATGTATGTATGTATGTATGTATGTATGCATATTTCATAAAAGTAATCTGACTCGATGAGGTGATAGCACTGAAAATTTAGAGTTAGATAAGTAAGCACCTGGTCAGAGGTTGTGAAACCCCTGATGGTGTCTCCACCAATTATTGCAATTCCTTTGTCTCCAAGTGGCTGCAAGATCACTGCCTAACAAAGCAAATATTGCTTCAGTAATAGTTTGTTTATTTAATTTTTTTTTTCAATATCTTTAGTTTATCCCTTTTACATATCTACAACTGTTTGCTACGGGGAGCAATTTTATCTTTGAGTTGCATAGCTATAAATGAAAGTCTTGCTTTAGAAGATGAGCAATTTTATCTTTGAGATGCATAGCAATAAATGAAAGTCATACTCGAGAAGATAACACAAATATAAAAGATTTTTTTTTAACTGATAACGATAAAGAAGGATTTTGCATTGCATTTACTCATCAAAGAGACATTAGAATTCTAATAAGCTCATTTTCTAATCCATGATATTTAAGGCTAGCCTGTCCAGGAAAATGGAAACATACAAAACGAAAACTAAAGAAAATTTGAAGCTGCGATAATAATTTCCGTGCACCTAACCAAACTCATTTAAATGATAAGAAAGCTATAAATCAATAATGAAAATGGAAAGATTCTTTGATTCAAATTGTTGAAATCTGTATTTACTCATAAAGGATACAAGAAATACAAGAGTTGGCATCAAACCTTGACCTAGTACCCATTTACTTTAAAAGAGTTAAGGATGCAAGTTGTAGGTCATTGCTAAGAAATTAGGGCATCAAAATTCAGTTGTAGCTCATTCGGGGAAAAAGCCATGACATTTCCAATTTATAGAAGGAAGAACAACCTTGATAACTTTTCATGGAAATTTTGGTCAAAAGGGTACGCACAAAAATCATATTGAAAATGTGAATTTTCTGATATGTTTTCCATTATACATTTCCTTCAATTTTTTTCAATTAAAAGATTAACTAGCAGTATGACCAAGTTATGAAGCTGCATGTTAAGAATATTAATTCTCCAGTAAGTACCTGTGTATTTGAAGGCAGAAAAGGTAGCTCTGACCTCCCAGGATAAAGTAATAAGTTGGCTAAGTAACTCTCTGCAAGAGATTAGTCAAAGATGTCCAAATCAATGGGTTAACTTCTCTATTATGCATCTTCTAAAAATCATAACATAGCAAAATATTTAAAAACAAAAAGATATTGACTCTTCCTATGAAGTTACTTACGTGCTTTAGATCTCATAACACCCAGATAAACTGATCCTTGCATCAATTTACTAGCATCCACTGTCACTGCTTCACCACTGCTGCCAGATTCAGCTGCCATGCCAATTTGGAGGAGGCAAACACCATCATAAACAACGACCAGTGACCTGCAGCATGTCACGGCTGAGAGGGATTCCCAAGCCCTGAGAATAAGTAGAAAAGCAACAATTAATGGCTAATGTAAAACAAATGAAGTAAAACAACTCCCAGATCATTGAAAACATTAATATGTAATTAAATAAATAAAGACTTCCAAATTTATATTAATGATTTTCTTACCAATTCCAGCAACAGGCACTGCCTGCACATCTACATTCTAGTACTAAAAAGTCTTGTTGAAATCTTTTGAAGAAAAATGTAAGTTTATAAAAACCCAATACAGGGGCAAATCATTCTAAGTCAAAACTACTATCAAGATAATGATTATGTCATTTTCATATGAATGCATGCGCTTATAATGCATCATTGGAAACTATTAATCAAGATGGCCGAAATAGAAACTAAAAACAGATTGTAGTACCATAATAACTCGGAAACTACAGAGTCAGGAAGATAAGAGCATATCATCCGACATTCCACACCCTTGGGATTCACCTGAAACAAACTAAGAGAATTCTGTGTTCATTCTAGTAATTTCTAGGTGGAAAAAAAAAACCAAAAACCTGAAGTTATTTACTTAGCGTCTCTATATGTGCTACAATGTGCGTGTGCGTGTGTGCTAGGGAAAGACTGAAAACCATAAGTGAGGCTCTCACCACAGTGATGGACTTTGGCCGAATGGATAACCATACTAAACCAGTTAATATATTGGTCACGGCTAACGAAATCGCCAATAGATCAGCTCTGGATTGTGAACTGCAGAGAACACAAACTAAAATAAGTTCAATCAAATGAATGAGCTCAAAAGAACTCTAGATAAATCTCCTGAACGGAAATTGAAAGCTAAAAAGTTACCAACATTAATTCAAAAAATATTTTCCTGCACAGTATAAGATTGGCATAAAACAACAAGCTGAATTGAGTAACAATATTACCTACTGGCATCGGCAACTGGAGCTATGCCCGAAACGGTGCGGTTAAAGAGCACAGCCAACAGCGACGCACCGCCAACATAAATGGGCAAGCTCCGAACGGCGTCGTCGTTGTTCATTACCCAGTCGGCCACCAAGTCTTTACGCGGCTTCGGTCCTCTGTAACCTCTCTTTTTGTCCCATAAAAAAAATGAAAAATGAAAAGTTGTGTTGACAATTCAATTTCGACAACACATAGGGATAGAGAATAAATATGAAGAATTATGGGAACCTGAGATTGTGAACTTGCGGAGGCCCTAATGAAGCGCGGAAAACTGGAAGGATTACGAGGGAATGGTTGTTTGGCTTTCAATGGAATGGCGCTGTAGAAGATAGTTCCCGCTTCCATTGAAATGAATTTGGCTTTCGGTTGTGTTTTTTCTCCGCTCCGTGTTTATTAAGATTTAAAAATTAGTGTGTATGGATAAAAATCCTTTGATATTTGCATGGCAGGAATTACATGTGGTTTGATATATGACAGCCGCATGAAATCTTTAGTTCTGGCCGTGGGATTGTATTGCTTTAGCCTCTCAGCTCTGATTAGATGATATCTGAGTCACCCTAGTCCGTAGATGAGGCGGTGGAGTACTCTTAACATCCCTCAAAAGTCCTTTAAAATTCCATGAATAACCAATAATTTTTAAAAGAAAATTCAAAATTAAATAATAAATCAGAATTTTAACAAAATTTTTACGCTTATCCTATTTATAATTTGTATCTATATTTTTATAATTTTAACTAAAAATATTTATTTTTAAAAAATTATAAAAAATTAGAGTTATGAAGATAGAGATTATATAAAGTAAAACCTTTATAATTTAATACTTGATAAATTAATAACTTTTATTATGTAATAATTTTTTGCAGTCCCAAGTTGAGCCAAAGGGTTATATTAATAAGTTAAGAGTCCGATTATGTTAGAATCGCTCTAAAATAAAACAATCCTTTATAATCACACAATTAAAATTATAATAAATTTTTTTTTATTTATCACTTTGCATATGTGGCTATAATTCACGCTTTACCTTAAAGAAACTTCAAGATAACCATAGCCATAAGTTAATACTTTTTTTAAAAATCCTTTTACAATTATGTGGTCCCACTCATATCATATATTGATAATTTATTGAGATTACAAATATAAATGTCATGATATTTTTTTAGATAATATGACTCTATTTTTACTTATCTTTTATATTGAAATTTAAAGGTTAATTTTTAACATGTCCCTAAATGAATTGACATTTTGCACTGCGCCTAAAAAGAATTGACTCGTTGCATTGTGCTCCCAATTCTGTTATTTTCTCAATTAACTTTAACTTTAACGGTGGAGGAGTAAAATTAGAATTCTATTTCTTAAATTAATTTTAATGGAAATTCTCTTTATTTTTTTCTCTTTTTTATTTCTTCCTTTTGTTTTTCTTTTCTTCTTATATTTATTTCTTCTCCTTCGTCTCCATTTCTTTTCTTCTTCTCCTTTGGTTTTTGTGTAATTAAACTTATTTGAATTAAAGTGAAATGGCTTTTTTGTCATTCAATCAAACGTGTAATGGAGCCATTATAAAAATTTGAAAAATTAACGGAATTGGGGGCATAGTGCAACGAGTCAATTTTTTTTAGGGGTGTAGTACAAAATATCAATTCTTTGGGGGTAAGTTAAAAATTTCTCAAATTTAAATATAGTTATATCTCATTTCTAATTTTAGTTATTGCTTCTAGAAGTTAGAAGTCATGGCTTGAATTATGAAATTATAAGAATTCAATTTATTGGTAGAATAAAATAAATTTTAGTTGATTAAATATATGTTAATTGAATTGTATATACACTCTATAAATTAATTTGTTGATTAATTAATAACTCTTTAAATTAGTAGGTTTTGTATGATCACAACATTATTAAGTTATAGAAATGTTTCTATAATAAGAGGAAAATAGTTTAAGAATTTGTGATTTGCATATATCTTATAAATAAAAATATTTAAAAAATAATTTTTTTTAGCTAAATTTTATGGAAAGATGGTTAATTTATGAGTTTGTATTTTATATATAAATCGAAGCATTTAAGAAATAAAATTCAAAGGGGTGTTATCAGGATTATAGCAGGGTGTATAAAGCTGGGCTCTTCTGACATCTGAGACGGAGAGGTCTGCTTGAGTTGGGTTTTCATGGGGGGTCCACTTCAAAGCCCTTCTTCCAAAACTGAGCTGAGGGCCTATTTATGCCCCTTAACAAGAAACCTCTCAAACAATAAGGAAGCTTGGGCTTGTTTGGAAATTGGAACATTGCACTGCACAAAGTTAAAATATTCATAAATTTAACGCAATCTCATATTTGGAACAAAACTAAGGGATTCCATACCATTAATTTTTTAATTTATGCATGTTTTACTTCATTGGATAAACTCGCACTCCCATCGCCACTGGTATAACCGTATACGTGGCATTGGATTAACCTTCGATTTATATTACATTACTTTTTTAATTAAGTTTTTTTATATTATTTATATTATTTAGGTACAGTCGAATTTGAGGGAAAAAAACTCCTTACTTTTAAATCATAGAAAATTAGATTTCTAGTTAACAGATAAAAATAAATAAATAATTAAATCTTAATCTGTGAAAAAAATACACAGCATAAATTTTTATTAAAAACTCAATATAATTGGAGGGTGAGATTAATATTCTTTAAAATAAAGGTTCTAAATTTCATAATGAGTTTAAAATTGTGACTATTTTTTTAAAATTTATATAATTTTAATGATTGCTTTATGGTGCTGTATGATTTTTTTACACCATTGAAAATAGTGTTGTTTCAGACCCTTGAATTTAAAAATATTTAATCTTTATCATTGATTTAACTTAGTGGATAAATAATTAGTTAACGAGTAAGCAATAGGTAGCATTTATAAAAGTAAGTTGATGAACTCAAATTAAATAGAGATATTTATGAATTCAATGCGAAAAAGAGAGATAGTGATTTATTATAACTCTTTTTTCTTCTTTTAATTAGTAAATAATCTTCTTAACCAATTTGTTAACTAATTAAAATACTTTTAGAGAACTTATATCTTTTTATTAATACAAATTTTTTACACCATTTGTTAAAATCCATGATATACATTTGCCAAATTATTGATGCCATTAAAAAAAAAAAATTACGCATCGTGATCTGTTAATTAGTTAACAATTTAGACTAGAAAGCGAAAGCCAAACGTATATAATTGTGATCTAATGACTGGAAGCATTTTATGTTTTAGATTCATTTTTCATCACTACAGTCTATTGCACAGATTTGAGATAATGATATCCCTATGTTCCATTTTATTTGTCAATGCCCAAACAATAAGAATGTTGAAAATGCTTGTCCGGCCTGAACATAAATGACGCAGATCATGTAATATTCAGTTTAGGAATGAGATTAAGACCGAACATAAGTTTCACTAGATAAGTTCAGAGTTCAATCTAGAACCCAAATTATATAAAAAAATATTAAATACATATATTCATTTAAATAATTATATTTATTTAACCCTCTTGTTAAATATTTAAAGTCTATATTTTCAAATTCAATTTCATTAAACTAAAATTTAAAAATTATAAAACATAAAATCCAAATTTCTAAGTCCGAGTAAAAAAAAAGAATTTGGTGTTCAAAAAAGTTACCCGAAATAGATCTCGGCATTGCCATGCAGGAGATCTACCCGAGTTTTTTTTATCTTCCTCACTAGACACTGTTCCATTAGAAATTTTGACTTTCACAAAATAAGGTTCATGAAATTTTTGATTGAACGGCTAATAATTCTTCGGATAGGATCCTCAACTTATTATTATTTTTTGACGAACTCAACCTATCCCATTGTAACGAGGAATGCAAGTAATTTTCTTGTTGTGAAAAATGTCAAAACACGTGGCAGAACCAGGTTCGATGAAAAAACTCAAGTCAGTTTCAGCTTATTCTAAAATCAATCTAATATTGGCATGGCGATGTTAATGATTTGGGCGTGTGGCCATGTTATTTGCAGTGTTTGGCCATGATAGGAGTAAATCGCGATTTTTTTTTCCCCTTATCTAATCATCTGAAATACGTGACACGTAGGTGGCCTTTTGCTTTCAGTGTACCAGACACCATTAATTGTTCGGATTGGTGATAAATCACAATTTTTTTTTTTAATTTCTTTAATTCCTTTTCAATGGTTGGTTTCAGTCCGCCTCCTTAATAATGATGGTACTGAGATTCATTTGACAAAGACAATCTAATAATTTTTTGTCACCTATAAATCTTCACTAACACACATCATATATATTTGCGTGAATCGTTATTCAAATTGTCAACTCTTGCCCATTAATGGAATACATACATGTAATGTTGTTTTATCGCTACAAATGCTTACCATGGTTAAACGAAATGAACAAGAATAAAGTGCTCCTTTTATCTCCATTAACGAGCCTTTGATGGAACATGCAACAGAATCACATTGAGAATTGTAGCCATGGAATATTAGCCGCCACACAACATCGTGTGTAGCAAGCTGGCCATACAATTGCGATGTCAATATTTTTAAATTGAAAAGAGTACGTATGAAGACAAAGGCGCAACAAGACAAAAGGAAACAAGGTGCTGAGGGCGGGCCCAGCAGCGACCGTCATTATAAATTTAAAATTCAATTTTAGTTGGACAGAAGAAGTTTGACAAGCAAGCCGAGCAAATAACAACACGTGCTTGCTAATCAGCTTTGCGATTTTACGTAACGGACCAAATGGCACACAGAAACGTAAAACTAAATAAAACAATCACACTTGGAAGTGCCTTTTTTTGTGAGCATGAGTGGTATTCAGAAGAAAAATTAAAAGATGACGACACCGATAAGGTTCTAATAATTTTGAAAAACACCGTTGCTAACAATGTTAGCTTAAGTGGACACTTTCAAGAAATAATGTGCGAGAAAATTAAAGAAAGAAAATAGAGCCCCAGTCAATTATCAAATAAAAAAAAAAGTTTAGGATATTCGTTCTAAGTCTTTTTTCATAACAAAATATAGAATAAAAATAAATTTATTACAATTTTGTTAATAAGAATAAAAATCAAAGTTAGTCTAAAAAATCGGTTGGATTACAAAGTTAATCTGAAAAATTGGTTGGATTATAAATGTTTATGTTCCTACGACTTTAGTAGACTGTGGGCTTCATATGAATACGTGTGTGTACGTATATATATCGATGGTAATTATTGATGTTAAAAAAAAAAAAAATGCTAAAAAGCATCCCCACTACCACACAGTCCACAGCCACATAGAATGGTATAGGTGAAAAAAGACTGGGACCGGTAGAGAAAGGGCGGACCAAAAGTTCATGTGGTGTGATTAGTGGGCTCCAGGTTCTCCCATCTTGCTGAACCACACCCACCGCAATATGCAAAAATTAAATTAAAACAAAGAAATCGAGAGCGGACGTTAAGTAGAGACAACGGAAATCTATCTCAAGCCCAAGCAGGAGCAGGCAGCGAATATGCCAAATTGACGGTAGAGACTCACTTTGCTTCTCCACCATCTCTTTTTTATTTTCTAATTATATTAATTATCTATTTTCTCCAAATCTCTACGTTAGTTTCCACTAATATCCAGACAGTTCATTCCGATTATATAACTTTCAACATCATTGATAAATAAAAAATAAGCATATCTTTACCACAATTATTTATATATAATAATATGACGTGTAGCCATTGGAGGCCTCTGCACCAGTGCACAGGAGTTCAAATCATCGGCCAGCCAGGATTGGTGGGAACTAGAATATACCAATATATTTATAATTAAAATATTATCACGAAAGAAATACGATTATTGGACGGTGGCCAAATTTTAATTACAGTGCTTTGTACGCACGGTAAATCGCCTTCAGTTGAATAGTTAATGCTGCCCATTATGGGATATTACGAGAATAAGTTGACTTGGTCGTATCGTCGTGAGGTGGGACGCATTTATCGACGGTCCTGATTCATGATGTGGAAAATGACTGCAGACTGGAGAGATATGCCTTCATCACTGGCATAATTTATACGAGTCAATGCTCATTCGAAGTCCTGTAACAAAGATATTTTATTTATTTATTTATTTTAATAAAAATAACAAAATCCTAAGCTGATTACTGTATTAACTGAAACTACCCTCACTAACTTTTTCCTATATATCATTTCCTAGCCTCACTTGGAGCCAATTTCTTTTCCTTCTTTGCATGAACTAAGAGAGAGATAATACATCTGCTCTCTCTAATTAATTTCTTTTTTTCTTTTGAAAGCAACAAAAGAAAAACAAAAATGTCTCGCAGTTGCTCACAGTGTGGAAACAACGGCCACAACTCGCGCACATGCGCCGAGGCTGGTGGTGGCGGGAGCAGTGGCGCAGGGTCTGAAGAGAATGGAATCATGCTGTTTGGCGTGCGAGTCATTGAGGGTAGCTCGTCCTTTAGGAAAAGTATTAGCATGGACAATCTTTCCCAATTCGATCACCCTCAAGATTCTAATGCTGATGCGGGCTATGCCTCCGATGATATCGTTCACGCCTCCGGTAGAAGCCGTGAGCGCAAGAGAGGTACTTGAATTATATATATATAGTTCACTCAATTTCCATTTTTATTCCGAATATATTTATTTATTAATTAATAAAATCAGATTCTGATCAGATTAAATCAAATTAATAATCTTAATTTATATATCGGCACACACGTGCAGGTGTTCCATGGACGGAGGAAGAACACAGGCTGTTCCTGTTAGGGTTACAGAAAGTTGGCAAAGGAGATTGGAGAGGAATCTCAAGAAACTTTGTGAAGACACGCACACCGACGCAAGTTGCTAGCCATGCTCAGAAGTACTTCCTCCGTCGCTTTAACCAGAATAAAAGACGCCGCAGATCTAGTCTCTTTGATATCACCACCAGTTCGACTGACACGGTAAATTAATTACCCATAATCCATTCCTATATGTATTATATATTAATTATAATCATCCATTCTAATAGTAAAATAAGCTTATTATATATTTCTTTAATTACAACCTCATTCTATCTATATCAATTTACAGTTCATGGGTTCATCAATGGAAGAAGAACAGGCTCGTCATCAGGAAACAATAACAGTGCCCCTACCGCAGCCGCAGCCGCAGTTAAATCTACATCCTGGAGGGTTTCCGGGGTCAGCATATCCTGCAAAGCATTCTGCAGTAGTGTTACCGGTCACCGGTGAGAAGTCCATGGAGAATCTCACAATAGGACCAAGCAACAAGACCAGAACATCACCAAAACTCATTCGTCCAATACCTATTCATCCGGTGCCTCCGTCTTCAAAACTGGCTGGTCTTAATTTGAATCAGAAAGCCACCCACGTGGACGTGGACACTTTACCTCTCTCGCTGAAGCTCTCTACGCCGTCGTCATCCTCCGACGAGCAGTCGGCTCAAACACCACACTCGTCAGCAGCCTTTCAGGCCATGTCCAGTGGTGACAGCAATAGCATCATCAGTGTTGCTTGAAGAATTTATTATATGATATGATATGGTAATATCATGCATTAAATTTTAGACTTAGTAAAGGTTGGAGTTGGAATTAAGTTGGGGTTATATAAGATATATTAATGTTGGATAAATCCAGGGGACAATTATTTTAGGCTATTAGGTTATACCTTGTTTGTACAGTTTAGAGAGACAGAGATGGCATGTCGTTTTCATTTGTGGGGGATTCTTGTTTATTTGTCTAGACCCTTGTTGCTTCTGTTGTGAGATGATGTAGGGAACCGGATACTTCTTTATTGTTGCATGTGGTTTGGTTGGTCTAATTCGAAGTTACAAACGCGATCAAGAGGGTAAAATATCTGAAAATTGAAAATGCTGTTTATGCCATTTCTATTTTGATGCTCTGATTTTGTGCTATTGAGATGGAGAATAATTTAGCTGTTTTGCATCACTAAAAATAAAAGTTAGGATATTTTAATGGCAAATAGAATTGGACCTCTTCAATATTTACCATAATCACTGTAAGACCTCTCCTTCTATTTCTTAAAATAATTATTAAAATAATGAAGATGATATTGATGAATATGAGTGGGTTCAAAATTTCATGAAATTTTTAAAATTTATTAGAAACCTTGTTCTACCATTTTTTGTAAAGCTTCCATGAGATTCGTTTTTCACAAAAAGTGATCAATTTATCAAAATGATAAACTTACTTGCAGTCGGGTCATACAAAAATTCAATGAAAGTGGTCATATTATTTGTAATTAACTAATCATTAGTATATGTGACAATATGAAAAAGACAATCACCTAGGTCTAGGTGATTAGTAACTTGTTAATTTACTCCTAAAGACGTGGTCGGGTTGGTTGGCAGTGAAGCTGTCGCCTTACAAGCTCGGATTTGTTTTTTGGAGTGGTAAGGTGGTAAAAATTGTATTTGGACTTATCCACCCCCTTACCTTTAAAAAAAGAGTCTAGGTGATTAATGGGTTTTTTATGTGGCCTTGGCAGTCCGGAGATCTTGGGATTCTTCTGGTTTATGCCGTCAGACATGGGATATGCTTAGGTTAGATTTATCAGTCAGTCTGAAAAAGTCGATTTGATAGACTAGGTGCACCATTCTTTTAAGACTTAAAATTCAGTATCGACCTGAGCTGAGCTCACCTTTTTTATGAGATGATTCAATCATACGAAGCCAAGCATATGAACATCTGTTATTGGATCAAATGAAGTCCTTCAATGCTAAGCTGAGAATCGAATGGCCAGAAGTTACAGAAAAAGGCAGCTAGAAGAACGAGCGACGGAGAAGATCTTCAAATTCTAGCCAAAATTACTTGTTTTAAGTCGAAAACCTTTAGTCTAAGCCAACACACTGCTGTGGCGTTCCATGTTCTAAATGTGACAATTATAAAAACTCAATAACGTCGCTAGATCGTCCCATAGTGTAAAGAAGGTGATTAAAGCAAGATCAAACGCTTTTTCATCTAATTCTATGACAGAAAAGATTTACATAAACGTTCAAGAGTTGGACATGTCGTTTAAGTAAAGGAACACCAATCAATATGAAATTCTGAAACTTCTCGTTCAAGCAGATACCATCGTCCTATCAAATAGTCCATATCGTCAAAATATCTGATCTGCAATTTGCAGGAAGCTCTCGGTTATTATATCTTTGAAGTACTTCATGCCGCCAACACTTGATCCGACGAGAATTGCAACGCTTCACATCTCTATTCTATGGCTGCTCAGGAAGCCACTGTAGTCCAACAATACATCAGAAATTAACATGCAGGATTTCACCTCGTCGGTTAATACAGTGATAAACAAAGGCTACATAAAAGAGAAATTTGGAGCTGGGCATTATCATATATTTTTACTTGCATTTGTTTATTAAATGAATAGCAGGAGTTCAAATATTCGTCGACTTTTGATCCAGTAATATAAATTGCCTTAAGTCGTTGTAATTACTCTTTTCATTACTCATCACACTGTGATATGACCTTTTCGTGATAAAAGTTTATGCAGATCAAAGATGGAAATATTTCGAGTTCACAATACTTGTACGGTTCTCGCACTAAAACCATCAATAATAATATGTAGACTTTACATAACACGGTCATGATAAGATTGAATGACTTCATTGACACCTCAATACAGTTTCCGTCTTTCTCAAACATCATAGCCACCCGCAAAGTCCTTGGAGAACAAATCAAAAAAGACAGCATCCAACAAAGTTTCAGAATCGATAGTGGCTCATTCATACATAGCTCTAAATTCCCAATTTGTAAAGAGAGTGAAGGGGAACATTCTCTGAATTCGTTGAAATTCAATGAAAACTTGATAAATGACGGCAAACAAATAAAAGAGAGAATTAAAATTTGGGAACAATAAACAACAGTCACAAAACTTATAGTGAAATGTTAATAATGTTAATAATCTATTATATGTCATTTGTACACGTACGTCGCTTGAATACAAAGATAGCTGTAGGTTTCAATTTGATTGGAGATTCCAAGAAATTTCATTAGTTTAAGGTATCAAGAGGTATCCCTCTACATACAAAGCTGACCTTCCGTGGACACTAGGCATTCATTGATATATTAGTATAATTGGATTGAACTTGTAAGTAAAGGAAAGTATATCAGCATCAATTAGCTTCAAATTTTCACAGGTATAAAATTGTAAATTCTTCAGCTCATTGCTAGAAGTCTTAATCCTTTCAGGCAAACAACGGAAACTTAACAAGAGATCCTCAAGAAAGCTTAAGTTCGAGATAAGGTGATAAAATGTGCAGACCTAGCTACTCAATTACGCGTGGTCTTTGCTCCTCTCAAAGAAAAGAAATGTTAACTGCTGAAAACTTGGGACAACTATTTCTAGAATTTCAATTTCCTCAACAGATAATCTAATCTCCATAACCTTGAGTTTGAGATCCTTGGAGACACACAAATGCTTCAAGTCCCAACAATCAGAATATCAGATCAAAACAAATCTTCAAGCAAGGAGCATTCACCAGTAAGCCATTGGACCATCTCATTAGTTATACACAGTATTTTAGCTTATGACTTCAAAACCTAACTCTTTTACCATCTTCTCTATGGCCAATCCCAATCCATTCACCAGCCATAGGAGCTGATACTTTAACATCCAGAAGAGTCAGGAATACTCTCAATTTCGGCAAACAAACCTTCAGCTTGCAGAACTGACGCAGGGAAGCGTCCACAAAATTCCATGAATTTTTCATCTTCCTTTCTTGACCAACAATTTCCACCATTCAACCTACCTGACCACCAACGAAGTAATTTATTTTGAAATCCACAATAGGAATGAGTTACGGAAGTAATTCATGTCTTTGACAAAATGATAGTTCGGGCAACCTCTTTTGCAGACAGATTGGACATTATATGATGAATTATAAAACTAGGCAGCTCTGGTGTTCGATCCATGGCATCAACTGTGTTATAATTAATATTCACGTTAGTATATAATTCAAGCAGAAAAAATGACGCCTAAACACAATCTTACGAAAGGGAAACAAAAAATTATCAGAATATCGAATGAACTCAATTTCTTTGTAAAGTTGCCCTAAATTTGTCACACCAAGTAATTCATGCTCAGGCATATGAATTTACCAATTACCAGTAGTAATTGCAAAATAGGAGAAAAAAAATTATCAAATACGGCAGAACCGAAGAAGAATTTTAACAACTATTCAGGAAAAAGATTACCAAGTGAAAAATAAATAAATGATAGAACAAAGCATTACCAGTAAACTCCACCGAGTATTTCGCTTGCGGAGCAAAGTGCCGAGTAGAAAAGAAATCACTTGGCAAAAAATAACAGAGAGTTGCTTGAGCAAGTGAAAATAAACAATATGATATTTAGACTTCATTTAATTTCGGTTTTGGGCCTTAACCATATAATTTTGGGCTTCATATTGCCCTCATTTGGGTCAGAGCTAGACTTGGGTGCGGAGAGGATGGCTCCTGGCTCTCCGCACCATGCGGTGTGGTTTGTGCATTCACAACCAGGTTATAAGAACAACGTCCGAATGTTTGCCTTAGGTTCAAGCAAACTCATAGTTTCCACTGGGCCCCACTGGTCACTTTGGGAGCTTTTATTTAAGTTCCATCGGACACTTTTCTTATTTTAAATAAATATTTAGATGGGGAATTATTATATCATTTGTTAACAAGCGGAGGAGGGGGAGGCATTACATAGGAGAAGCTTTTTGATGCATTGTTCAAAACATTTCTGTTCTTCTCACGAACTCTTGTAATATAATCTGAAGCTTTTATATCAATATCATGATCAAGCTCTGAGATAATTTGGTTTGGGGGCTCGGAGCCAATTACCGGTGGAGAAATTTGTCTTCCTCGAAGTTGGAGCACCGCTAAAACATCCATTTCAGCAGCTTTATTACCACTGGCAGTCGTTGTCGCAAGGTTTGGTGTGCTTAAACTCAACGTTGCAAAAGAGAGGGACGATGGTTTAATAATACTGACCGCCAACTCCATGGATCTCTCACAAAGAGATTTCTTCTTGCGTTTGTCCTTGGTGTTGGCCATTGCAAATTAGTAGCTCTTGCTCGAGCTTCTGGGTAATAAATGAGATAATATCTAGTTGAAAATTTTGATGTGGATATTATCTCATTTATTACCCAGAATTTTGTCCACATCAAAATTTTCAAAAGCAATGTTCAACTATATATGTCCTTGATTATATAGTTGAACATTGCTTTTGAAAATGGATCAGTTAAGATAAAATTATATTATTCAGTGGGGTTTCAGATAATCAAGTTGTTGGACTAAATTATACATAGAACAAAACAGAGCAACGGCCATCTATTCCGGGGTCCCTCAATAAATAATGCTACAAATCGAGTCCTTTAATCGCAAAATGGACTAGTCAATAAAGAGAAGAGAAAAAGGCCAAACCCAAAAAAAAAAAAAACCCCAAAGAAAATGATTACAGAAATCAACCATGATCCCACTCTGACCATTCCTTTCTAATCTTTCAAAGCCAACAAAAAAAAAGAAGAAAAAAATTTTTCCTTTCTAAGTTCTAACGTGATATTTTTTCAACTACTGTGTGGTCCATAAATAGCTTTGGAATTGCGTAATCATGGGTATTAACTTGGAATCGTGAAATGGTGAGATCAATATTCAATATCTAGTATCATTCACCAGGACCACCAGTGTTAATGCAATGTCGACTCATGGCTCAATAACAGAAGATTCTGCCGCTGGATCCTTGCTTCTGAGAGCTTCTTCATAAACTGACAATTTTGATTTTTGAGCTGCTTACCAGTAATCATTAATTCCAAAAATCAAAGGCTGCATATTTCGTGTTATAAAGTTCACTTTGCTCTATACGATATGGATAAATCCTTGTACCTGTTGATGTAAATAGTTAAATTGAAATTTCTGTTGGATTCAAATTCTATTTCGTCAAGGGAACATATATGCATGTGGACTTCAATGTCAACTTTATGCCACATTTCGTATATGAATATCTATCTATCCATCCAACGTAAAGCATAGAGCACTAAATTGATTCTTCACTCACAATCATTGGTGAGCTACTTGAGCCATGTCCCTTTTTTACTATTCCCAATCGATTAATTGAGTAACAGACAGTTCTGAACTTGCTTGTTGCTTATACCATATAGAAGTACAAATTATTCAGAAGAAACCTCGCAAAGGATTCTTGCATCATGCCTTTTTTGTTTTTATTTTTATTTTTTCCCCTCCTTTGTCTAGCCTGCTCTCCAGTGCTAATGAACAAGTTCTATTCTTCCCGTAAAGTTAGCTTTTATGAATTTTTGGTTTTCTCTCTTTTCAAGAATCTCTCTTTCACTCAGTGGCATGGTTCCAAGTGGTGCTTCATTTGATAATCTATCAGTGTGTGATGCGACGTTGCTAATTAAATCTTTTACCTCGTGTTGTTCCAATTTTGTAGTCGACTTAAACTAACACTATACTGTCTGTACAAGACTTTGTTGATTGCTAAATCTGAAAGCCATTTATAACAAAGACTAATCATCATTGTAAATGCATATATCTCCACTATAGAGTCGCAGTACCTACGTTAATACGGTTGAGAAATGCAATGCGGTTGCGTATGTTAAATGCCCCCCACTCCATTGTTCTCACAAGTTACAAATATTAACCAAACCATTGGCTCCCTTAAAAGAAAACCACGCCATTGGGCTGAAAATTCAGCCCCCATTTGAATTGGACCAGTCTGTCCTGCACCCCAAGTCTGGGCCACAAATTTGAAATGCCTTCCGTAGCCCAATTAGAAATTGAAGGAGACGTGAGTGATTGACCAACAACCCCTACAGTGGAAACCCGAAAGCGACCGTATCCCGTACTTGACCCGAAAGATAATTCCCATTTTATTTTAATAAATAAATAAAGGCAGTAAACGAAATCTCGCGTTCAACCAGTAATAAAGACACAAAGATTATATTAAAAAAAAAAGAAACAAAGATTCCACAAACGACGGTCAGAAGTTGAAGTTCAACTAATTAAACTGTAGTTAACAAGGAATTTGGTATCTGCTCAGCTGTTCTAAAGCCTCGAGTAATCACCAAATTAATCAATCCGAGGGCATTTCAAACTATAGCACACGAGCGCACACACACCCACACATACTAAAACGTCGTCGTTTCCGCGTAAACCAAAACAATGCTAGCAAGCAAGAATATCAATCAACTACACCACCGGCAGTCAAAAGAAGAGGATATCAATCTCTTCCTGTCTCCAAAACTCAGTCTCGGTCAATGGCTGCCCTTTTTTCTCATCCACCAGCATTTCCTTACGCTTGAGCCACCACCATCTAAACCCTAACCATCCCTGATTCTGAGTTAATAAAATCAAACCATGAAGATCCGCTTTTTCTTAGCTTCACTTCTGGTCTTAAGCTCCTCATTACTCTCTGTTTCAATCGAAGACGATGTCAAATGTTTAGAAGGAATCCAAACCTCTTTAAAGGATCCAGATGGCCGGCTTTCCTGGTCATTTACCAACACGACTGTCGGTGCAATCTGCAAGCTAAACGGCGTTGCGTGTTGGAACGAGAAAGAGAACCGAATCATCAGTCTCATTTTAAGTTCAATGCAACTCTCCGGTCAACTCCCTCCCTCTCTACAGCTCTGTCACAGCTTGCAAACTCTAGATCTGTCCGGCAACTCTCTCTCCGGTTCGATCCCGGTCGACCTCTGCAAGTGGCTTCCGTACGTCGTTCAACTCGATCTCTCCAACAACCGTCTCTCCGGTCCAATCCCGTCGCAGATCCTGGAGTGTAAGTTCCTTAACAAACTTATTTTAAGTAACAATAAATTGTCCGGTTCAATTCCCTTCGAAGTCAGCCGGTTAGATCGTTTGAAAGACTTTTCCGTTGCTGGGAATGATTTGTCGGGAACAATACCGTCTGATCTGGCGAGGTTTCCAAAAGAAAGTTTTGATGGAAATAGCGGACTTTGCGGTAAGCCGTTGGGTAAATGCGGGGGCTTGAGTGGTAAGAATCTTGGTATTATTATTGTTGCTGGTGTTGTTGGTGCTTTAGGTTCTATAATCGTAGGATTTTTAATTTGGTGGTGGTTTTTTGTTAGAATTAGTAAGAAGAAAAGAGGGTATGGCGCTGATAGCGGTAAAGATGACAGTAGTTGGATTCAAGTATTGAGGTCGCATAAGCTTGTTCAGGTTTCATTGTTTCAGAAACCGATTGTGAAGGTTAAATTAGCGGATTTGTTGGCTGCTACTAATAGTTTTGCTGTTGAGAACATTATTATTTCCACAAGAACTGGGGTTTCGTACAAGGCAGTGCTGCCGGATGCTTCTGCCTTGGCTATTAAGAGGCTCAGTGCTTGTAAACTTAGTGAGAAGCAGTTTAGGTCGGAGATGAATAGGTTGGGACAGCTTCGGCATCCAAATTTGGTGCCGTTGTTGGGGTTTTGTGTTGTGGAAGAGGAAAGACTTTTGGTGTACAAGCATATGCCTAATGGGACCTTGTACTCACTGTTGCATGGAAATGGTGTTGACAATACTCCGTCTGGTGTTCTGGATTGGTCTGCTAGGCTTAGGATTGGCATGGGTGCATCGAGAGGGCTTGCTTGGCTTCATCATGGATGCCAGCCTCCATATATGCATCAGTATATTAGTTCAAATGTTATTCTCATTGATGATGATTTTGATGCTAGGATAACGGATTTTGGATTGGCTAGGCTTGTGGGTTCTCGTGATCCAAACGATAGTTCTTTTGTGCATGGGGATCTGGGGGAATTTGGTTATGTTGCTCCTGAGTATTCAAGCACCATGGTTGCTTCGTTGAAAGGGGATGTTTATGGTTTTGGGATTGTTCTTTTAGAGTTGCTCACAGGGCAAAAGCCTCTTGAAGTGAATGGTGCAGAAGAAGGATTCAAGGGAAATTTGGTGGATTGGGTTAACCATTTAGTGATCACTGGTCGAAGCAGAGATGTTGTTGATAAGTCTCTGTATGGGAGAGGTAATGATGATGAGATTATGCAGTTTCTGAGGGTTGCTTGTAGTTGTGTGGTTTCGAGGCCCAAGGATAGGCCTTCTATGTACCAGGTTTATGAGTCGTTGAAGAGCATGGCTGAGGAACATGGTTTCTCTGAACCGTATGATGAATTTCCAATGATCTTTGGTAAGCAAGATCCTGACTGTAAAGAGTAGCCTCGGTGGGAAAAGTTGAGAAGCATAAAAGGTGTATTCTCTGTGTATTGCAGCGGTAGGGCATTTCTGTATTGTATCCTATGTTCTGAAATGCTTTTAGCAGTTGGTATGGTTTCCACTTGAACCGGATTTCCTGTTCTAATGCTCATTTGTTTGATAATTCTGTATATTAACTGAAGCATTAAGCTCTGTACTTTAGTTGCAGTTAAGGAAATTTCTGTTATCATCATGTGAAAAGATGGTTGTTAGTTCTTAATATTCATTTTTGCCATGCTGTTTGTTCTTGAAAACTTTATTCATATTTCTGAATTCTTGTGCCTTCTTGATGTCTTGCAAGGGGCACTCATTGTTTGGATTTGTTCTCACATGAATGTAGTTATGTTTCCTCTGTTTACTCTACATTTGCTAGCTTTCAACTGATCAATGCTGGTTTTTAAAATAGTACTACAATTTAACTTGCATGAATATCTGTTTCTGTTTAACTTTGCTTCTGCATAAATAAAGTGGAAGCTTGTTGTGGCTAGCTTGAAGTTGTATCAAACAAACACTTGCAGTGGGCCAGGCTATACAGAAGCTAATGTGGATAAACTATAGTATTTCAGTGAGTTGGGGAAGATGATAAATTATTTTCTTTTTCAACATGGTCATCAAATTGTATTGCCTGGGGTTTCATGTGGCAATCGACCTGGTCATGCCCTGACTACCCTTTTTTGGTCATATGACATCATGATTGTAAAAGACTGAAACCTACCAACCATGAACTCAGATTTTTTTTCTTTCCTCCTTTTAAGCTTGGGGATGTTTGCATTGCCTGGCGGGCACGAACAAGAGAAGGTCCAACTATTATTATCATTATTTTGTCAGAACTACAACTGGAATGGAATTGTTAGATATGTTCTTTTATGCATTCTGTTGTCAGATGAAATGAGCAAGATGAAGAGAGGAAAAGAAGCTGGAAAACGCAATATTTGTGCTGTGTCGAAATCCTGAATCATTGAACAAAAAGCAAAGTAATCAAGAAATCAACCAAAGGAGTAATTGGGTACATTTGCCGTCCTTTCATAATCACCATATCATATAATGGACAAAAATAGTTGACATGATGCCTTGTGGACCCTTGCTACGATGATGTTCATTTTAACCAGTAAAATGATTTCCACACCATCCACTGGATCTGTTTCTTCTGCTAGTAGTTCTTTTGCTCTGCCCGTATGACCGATAAATTATTTACGCCGGGACATGAATGATGAGAGAATTCTATCAGTAGCTCAATGCACGGAGTGTCCTCGTCAATATACTTAATAGAGTACTGGTTGTTTCATCTGTCATTAGGGTTAGGTACGTTAGGACCATGACCTTGAGATGCTGCTTTATGAACCTAACCGAGCAAGGGCATGTGGGGTTTGAACTAAAATGAAATGAACATCCTTTATGTATGGCTTTTCTGTGCCTGATTTAGGGGCAAAGCTTTTGGCATTAGAATGCACGCGATGCATGTGCACATGCTTTTGACCCTGCACCCCATATCCCACAGTTCTGAATTTCACTGGGATGGTAAGTTTTGATGCTCAGAATACCTGTGCCTGTAGAAGCATTGTACCAATATACATGATGAATATGTATCATGTATCACGTACGTAGCGCGATCAAATTCTAATTATTGCTCGTGCGTGCTGCCTCAAAAAAGGAAGTACTTCATGATTGCCAATCTTATGGCTACTTTATTTAACATTAAAGTTTCAGCCAATTGACGTAATATAATTTATGTTGTGCTACTTCCATGTGTGAAGAAGTAACTCTTTTCATTTTTTGGTTTTACAATCTGGCTCAATTAATCACCATGATTTGTGTAACAACTAGTAAGAACCCACAATTTATTTAAAATGATATCTTAATTAAACAAGAAAAATATTAGGGCATCGCTAAACAAAGAGTTTGGATGTTACCAAAAAAAAAAAAAATAAAAATTTACAGATAAACATAGTATTACGATAACTAACTTCTCGAGAAGTTACCTTATTACACATTCTTTATTTTTTTAATTTAAAGTGTTAGAATACTGGCATCCTCCAAAATCTCTTAAAATATTTTCTCTCTACTTACCCGTTAAGGAACAATATAAAATTCTTTTAACACTTTGGTTAATGACAAAAGTAACATTGATGAAACTTATACTTCATAAATCTCATCCTTTCGCTTTTTTTCCCCCTAATAATTGTTTAAACCCGTGATTGCAAAAAAATTTAAAAAATTTTATGCCCATTTCAAAGGTTAAATAGCAATAAAAATTTATTTTTTATGATCATCTCCCTCCATTTGCATGATTATTTTTTTAACTCAATTCAAAACTCATAAATTAGGGTTCAAAAATGAAAATAGGGTTTATAATACTTGATTGTCAAAATCAAAATTGTGCTATTGTATAATTTTAATGAAGGATAGAGTTGCAAATAACGTAAAGGAGTTCGGCAAGGTACAAAGGGGAGTGCCAATGGTCCAACTCTTTGACATAAGCCAGGCGGAATACCAAATTGGCATTCTGGGCTTTCGGAGTCCATTGTAGTATTTATGATGTGAGCCCATTTTTGAATCTAGCTTAGGTGAGTTTGGGCTCACCACTCACCAGATCGGCGGGTGCACAACGCATTAAACTCAAATCTTTGACCGGTGAATACGAATTGCTCGACTACGAGGACAAAAAAAAAAGAATGGTTTGCAAGTGAAAATGGAAGCATTGAACTAATTTAGCAAGAAAATATCCTGATCGAGTAAAAGAGAGGCATAGAAGAAGATAGAAAGAATCAATTCAAATCAAATGGTTTCTCGTCTATTTATTGTCCTTTTATTTATAATAACTCAGCTCTCTTCTCCTCATCAAGCATCAACTTATCAACCGTATGGATCAACCTTTCTCCTTCTCCCTCCATTTATATATAATAAAATAATAATTCCTCGTCGTTTGTGATTTTTGATCTTTTTTTTTTTAAATTTAAATTTATCGGAACTGATATAAAATTAAATTGAATTGAACTTGATCCCTGTGTGTTTGTTTTTAAGTGAAAGCAAATCGGCGGATAGAAACGTCGGGCAAAGACATTTTTTGAGTTTCAAAGAAACGCCTAGTGGAAGCAACCGTACTTTCGAATGCTCTCCTTCCGGTCCCTGCGTTCGCTGTCTTTACTCTGAAAAGGTTTTCAATTACCTTTTAACACATACTTGAATTATGTCGATTTCTTTTCTTTTGACAATTCGATTGCGTTGGAGATTTAGCAATTGATGACCTCGCCTCGGAAATGTTATATAGGCTTATTGTGTTTATATTTTGAGTTTATGAGCATCAAAGTAGATTGTAAATTCTATTGAAGAATTTGTTGTAGGCTGGAAACTTTTGAACCTTAGTATTTGGAATTTGATGAATATCTGTGTTGACAGCCTGCTATTTTTAGGTGTTATCATATTTGTGTTGCTATTTCAGTTAAACGGTCTATGATTCAAATAATACAGGTCATTTTCTTGATTTTGCAGATTGGCTACATGTAGCAGCATTTTTAAATTTTATGTTACTTTCCTTCATTGATTTTGTATTGTATATTGAACCTTATAGGATAAGATCTATTATTTCTCATTTTCGTTGGTCATTATGTGGATTTCTTGTATGTTCTGTCAACTCAGTTTTAACATTATTATTATCTTTTCCCCTGTAGATTGATGAAAAGTATCGATGCAGTGAGACTGGTTATCGTATTCCATTGAAATGTGTAGAAAGTGAAGATGTTCCCACTGTTGAGAATGAGAAAAAGACTCGCGCTGCTCTTGAAATCTCCATTGACACTGTGAAACCACATGTGATGTTGCATGATGCAGAAGAGCTGATAACATCGATAAACCATAGAAGCTTACTGGAAGATTCATCTACATCTAAGGGTAAGTCTCAGGCTTACATTACTTATAGAAGCTGTATACCTGCGGTTAACGAAGAGAAGCTGTCAGTACTTGGTTTCGAGGTAGTGTCTTTAAACTTCTCTCTTTGATTGACATTTCTTAGTTCTTCATGAGCTTCATTACTTTTGACTAAGATTGCACATAACTATTATGTTGGTTCAGGAACTTTGAAATATCTTTTAGTTATTTAAGAGCTCACTTTTCTTCTCATCTTCTGACCTCAGACAAAATGTGAATTTATAAATGCATAGAGAGAATTGAATCTCTTTCTTGAAGTATTCCTGTTATAATGGGTTTTGCTTCCTTTTTGAGGCTTATACCTTTTTTCTTTTCTTTTTCACGATATTTATTAACATATAAATCAGAAATTCTGCCTCTGCCATGTGATTTGAGTGTCAGCATGTGATGGGAACAAAAGTGGACTCATTTATTCTCCTCCCATATTTCTTCAGCTTCTAATAGACAAACTGATTTTATGTATTTCCCTTCTCAGTTGCAAAACTAAAATATTAATGCTTGAGGTTTAAAACATTGTGCAGCTTCTAGAAAATTGCAATGAAGTAAAAGCACCTTACCATAATGTTATATTTTAAGCATTTTAATGCGTGTGGTTTACTGTTTTATTCATAAGTCATGGTTGTTAACCACATAAAATCGTATTTGTCATTGTCTTTAAAATTGAGTCCTGACAGGGATGGCTTGGGGGTTTGACAATTGCCCTGATTTGTATGAGCAATTTACCGATAAGAAAAGAGTGGGCATAAAATGTTTATGGTGAATTTAAGATTCCTTGTTGGATAAATGGAAGACCTCACTATTAGATAGTTGTGAGCGTGGTACCATACATATCTGGCTCTTTTTGTTAGTCTCATAATTTTTATCCTTAACTGTACAGTTTTTTTCCCAGTTTTGTAGTAGGTGAGTGCATAACTAACAAACTCAAGTATTCCTTAAATTCAGCTTATTAATTCTTTAACTCAAATTGTTGCTTGAATATAGTGATTATATGTCGTTATTGATGCAATAGTCCAAACTGCTCTGGGCAGGGGATTGTATTGTGTTTGTTGCTCATTAGCGGTTCAGCTGTATACTTGAGAAGAAAGCGGACTGTTACTATGTCAGGAATAGGAGCAGGGAGAATCCAGGCTAACTCCAGATTCTAATTCGCAAACCTCTGGTATTTCATGTTAGCTCTTTCACTAAAACCAATTTCTTGTGATCATTTAGTGCTAAATGGTATACAGAATTGCGGGCCAACTATTTAGCATGTACCTTATGCAACCGACCGTCTCCTTGACGGTATTCTTGTCTTTGTAATGAAATAAGTTTGTCTTTCTCTCTCCTTAATTTTACAAAAAAAAATTTCTGTAAAGTGTACCGTAGTATTGATAGCCTGTGGTTGCAAAAATGCAGTTCTTTACATGGAGGAATATCGATATTATTTTAGGTCTGAACTAATGGGCTGTGTGATCTAATTTCAGTTTTCATAATTTATTTGCGCGTATCTTGGTTGGACTAAACTGACATTACCTTAGTTTGGTTTACCAGATCCTCGATAGTCGACACGTACGATATGTTTCATTATACAGGGTAATTGTTCATGCTGGACCACTGGGCCACTGTTTTTGTAAAATTCAACCCACATTCAAAAAATAATTACAATAAATTCGTATTATTATAAGAAAATTCAAATAAAAAGGTTTGAAAGTTGATCATTTAAATCCAATTTAATTTTTTTTATTATATTTAACCACTAAAGTTGATTTACATAAATTTATTTGATTATTTTACCAAAACCACATTATCCAAAAAAAAATTGCTTTTAACTTCCAAAGACGTTTGTGTGAGAACAAATTTATCTAACATCCTGGACAGCAATGACAAATGATCTGATGTGGCAAATTCTGAGACATTCGACGTGATGATCATGGACTGCAATGATAATCAGGTTAAATACATCCACTCATCCAGATACAGAACCAGAAAGAAATTCACTTCGCCTAGTAAATGTCACTAAGATTCTGGCCAAATGAAATTTCACTTGGTCGGGCAAAATGAAATTTCACTAAGATCCTGGAAAGATCCTGGACTAAAATGATATTTCGCTAAGTGCGGTAATTTGGTGATGAACCCGGACTCCAATGATATTTCACTTAATATGATAAATTTCATTACGATTGTGGACTATTGACATTGAATGACATCTAAGTACCTCACTTTAACATAGTAAGGGATAACTAGCAGAATGGTCCTCGATGGCGCTGAATTAGTTAATTACATTCAATTCCTAGTCTCCATTGACAATTTACCAGGGATTCTGAAAAATTCTGTTAAAAATGGCCTCCACTGACATTTTCTGTCAACCTCTTTTACATCCTGGACTCGACAATACTCCTAGACTGAACCAAAACCTTCAATTACGAAACAGAATAAGGATGGATTAAGAGCCAATTGGCAGGAGAGACATTGAAACCTACTTTACCTAGACTGCCGCTTAATTCGAATATCCTTTCTCAGAAGCAACACTGAAACAGCCGAAACCCATGCACATCCGACAATCTTGAGCCAGCTCCCATCAACATGCAACTGAAAGCTGCTCCAAAATCTGCTTTCTACCTCAAAATCATAAAATTACTGGACAAGATATAACATGTTATTGCCGCCCACTTAGACAATATACAAGACAACAGGCCATTGATGCCTTCTGTCAGTACTCCTATGGATTTCCTTCAGCACATCAACAAAGCAGTAGTAGGACAAACTCCAAACAAAAGAATGATGTTGTAACCTCAACTTAAACAACAAAGCTCCTCCTTTAAAAGGACACATCTACCTGGTAGATAGACAAACATGAATTACAAACAGATGGTGGAAATATTGAAATTACAAAAAATAATCAGGCGTCTTGCGTGTGGTGTCAGGCTCTATTTGCCGTGGTGCTGGATCAAACTGAAGAAAATTCTGCTCCATATTCTCCCCAATCTCTAAAATTGCAGCCATATTTCCACATCGGTAACAATAGTTAGGAGCACTAAATACAGTCACCACATTCTTATCCTAGAAGACGAATTAATTGTCAGTTATTGTTGAATAATAAATGAAAATGTGGCAAAAACAAAAGCTAGCATGGTCCTTTAAGTTCCAAACCTGACACCAATTGTATCCTTCCATGACAAGCTGGTGGGCTCTTGAAATAAGACTGAGTCCATTGGTGTGGTTGAACTGAGATGCTATATCCTGCCCAAATGTATAGCCCGCACCACGGGGAGATATTCCCCACCCACAGCGGTCATCTGGATCAGACCACAAGAGATCACACATTGGTCCTTCATGTGGAACCTACATGTACACAAGTTACATTATCAATGAGTAAAGAGAAATGAAATTCATAATGCAAAATCAAACTCTTGCTTTAATAAAACTTGAGATTTCATTATCTTAATTGAGTTTCAATTAAAAAAAAAAAAATCAGCCTGGTGTTTATTTCATACCTCCTGTATTCGGTCCAGGGCCCTAATGTTATCTAGTGTATCCAAAGATGGTGAAAGTCCTCCATGCAAACAGAAGATCTGAAATATAAAAAAATACGGTTGTCATTGACTGCTGAGACATTAATTGATCAATGTAAACAGTCCATAAAGTGCACAGCTCAAACCTGACTCTCAATAAGGGCCGTGAGGGGTAAATAATCAAAAAGGTCGGTAAAGTACTTCCAGACATTGGCATTACCGTATTTTCGCAAGCATTCATCATAAAATCCATACCTGAAAATGGAACAAAATGGAAAACAAATAAACCTTTACAGCGTGCGAAAGTGACCACTCCATTGCAAGTCAGGCCAAGGTGCAGCTCCAGTGGTAAGGAGGGCCTCCCTAGGACTCAGGTCCTAGGTTCAAGCCTCATTCTTGTGCGTGTGTTAAATTTTAGAAAAATAATAAAATAAACGCTCCAGTACAGCTGTGCATATCAGTTTCTCATGGTGTTTATGCGTGTGAGAGAGAGGATTGTAATGATGAAGCCCGTACAGATGACACTGTTTTTGTTTTAAAATTTTATCACAGGCAACATTTTTTTCCTACATGTAAGCTAACATAAACAAGTAAGAAGCATGACATTTCTCACCCATCAGATTATGCTGTTTTATAAACATTTTTGTATGTTATAAGCTAATATAATTGTATTTAAGGCTATGAATCCATGTACTATTGTTTTCCTTTCCTCATACTCTGTAACTAAGACAAAGCTCTCCCTCTAACAAACTTTTCCTTCCACTTTATAATCTTGCCCAACAAATCAGCATACTAAGCGGAATTTATTAGAGCCAGAATTCATAACACAAATCTTTTCAGGCAAACAAAGTAAAAAATGTTATATAGCTATCTTAAGAACCCATGAAATCAAAGCTCCATAAATGCTCGAGCATATAAGACAGAGACAATGACTATCATAAATGTTGCAATTTCTAACATAGTTACTGCTACAAAAACTCCTCCAACTATTTTCACTGATTCCATACAAGTTTGCATAATTCATGGAAGTCCAAGACGACCACAGTCATGTGTATCACACAAACTAGGAGTTCTTTTATCTGAAAATAAAAGTTACTAATACTTTGATCTAACACCAACATTAGTAACTTATGCACACACAGCTGTTTGCAAATGAGTGTCTGTCATTCATTTATTTAATTACTTCTACAAAGTCCGAATCTTCACATTCTTGCCCAACAAAGATGGACTTTAATCCATGTAGGTCGCACTTACATGCAGTTTGGCTTGCGAAGTCCTTGCTCATGCTGAGATTCAGTGTGCAAATATCGAAACAGAAGTGGCATAGAGAATGTCAAGATCTTAATCAAAACAACTTATCATTGCAGAATCACCCGACAAACACATAACTATAATTTTTTTTCTTCATATAACATTTAAATAACTAGTCTTAGGGCCATGATCAACAAAATTCCATGTAAAGAGTAAAAGATTCGCAGGATTTCATTACCACTACAGACAAATATCTTGGTACTTGACAGCAGCACAAAATTTACACATCAAGCATCATTAAAAAAATCAAATGGATGAGAAAAGATCATACACTTGTGTAATTTGCCGGCTCTCATGATTCCCTCTTAGTATGGTAATTCTATCTCTGTATCGAACTTTCAGTGCCACCAAGAGTGTGACAGTTTCCACTGAATAGTAACCCCGATCTGAATATAAACTTAGCCGATAAGAATGTGCTATTGCACTTTATAGGAAACTTTAAAAAAAAAAAAAAAAGCCCCAACCTCAAATCTCAAACCACACATAATCTGGTTATTAAAACGAAGATGATCTATATCACACCCAAGTAAATATTGCACACATACGTAAGCCTCACCTAAGTCCAACATAACAAAAATTGGTACAACATTTTAGCCCTAATTTCAGATGAATTTTCAAGAATAATCAACATAAAACATGAATTTATCAATATCATAATCAGAACTAAAAAAATTGACGAGGAGGTCCACTTACCTACGTAATCACCCATAAAGAGATAATTAGTGTCAGGAGCATTGCCACCTATGCGAAAGAGCTCGATTAGATCGTAAAATTGACCGTGAATATCGCCGCAAACGGTGACCGGACACTTGACCGGCTGCACGTTCCACTCCTCCACCAAAATCGCTCTGGCTTGATCGCACAGTGTCTTCACCTCCGCCTCCGGTAACGGTTTGCACTCCATCAAGTGCTCGATCTGCCTGTCCAGATCCCCGTGCGACGGCATCGTTTTACTCTAGATTTAGATCGCAGTAGATCCACAGATCGATCGATCAAAATCCTAGATAGTTAGAAAATCGATAGACTGTTTAGAATTAAGGTTGCGGATTACTAAAACGAAGCCTGTAGACGGTCGGAGTGAATTTGTTCTCTCTATCATTGACTCATTACTTGGTAATTATTTCTCTGTTATTCTTTTTTCATTTTTTTTTTTGTTGGGGGGGGGGGGGGGGGGGTATGTTGTATCAATTATTTGTTTGGAGAAATGAAAAGGAGAAATGGAACGGGATGGGGAGAGTGAAATGAAACGCAAATGCAAATGAAATGATGATTCGACAATGACGATGATGTATTGATGTTTGTGTTTTTTCCTCTTTTCTTTTATTATTATTTTTTAATAGTTTTTAGTTTGTTAATTTAATATTTTATATTACTGTTATTTTGTTTGTGTTCGTCAATATCGTAAGGAACGAGAGTTTTCGCGCTCCGGTGGCTCCGCCGAGTCAAAATCATAATAGAGTATGACACGTGTGTTTCCATTAGCTTCACTTTTCCAGGTTTTTCATACACAAAATTAAACAGTATTTAATTTTGGTTTTAGCATAATTTCTTTGTTGTCTGCGCAATGGTCACCACTTTTGTCACCAACAACATAGTCAAAGTGACGAACATTTGCTTATTCGGTCAAAGAGAGCACAACAAGTTTGATTCAGCTTTTGAAAATATACATACCGTGGGAAATTCTGTCCAAGACCGAAAGTAGCCTTATTTTTGCTTGGAAGAGTTGATATGAGAAGATGGCCAAATGAGACTTATTGTATCTAGTTGGATTCAATAGAAGAACAAAACTCTAGTTAAAATTAATAATTTTGTGAGTGCTAATCGATTTCAATGGTAAAAAAATTAATGTTGTTATGGTACAAAAATAATAAGATTTCAACTCCATTCACGTAAACATGAGAAAAAAGAAAAAAATAACTTAAATTCGTGAAGTATTAACAATAAATAAGTTTTGTCATCTATTACCAAACGTACCAATACCAACAATACTGCTAACATTTATTGCAACTAGGGGTGAGCATTCGGTTCAAGTTATAATTTAACCTATAAAATTTGTATAGGTTAAAAATTGCAATCTAAACGATTTTTATTTCAATTTGACAGTGAAATTAAAACACGATCAAGTCGGGCCTTAAAACACACACGCACACGCACACACGCACACACACACACATATATATAGACTCACTCACGTGACCACGCCTCAGTCCTCACAACATGAGCACGCTCAAAACACACACGCGCGCGCGCACACAGATACACACACACATATATATATATAAACTCACTCACGTGACCACACCTCAGTCCTCACAACATAGTATGCTCAAACCAAATTCGAAATCCCTAATGGCCTAACCCCAACCAACAACGGTACAAGCACAACCCCACCCCCCCCCCCCCCCCCCCACAAGCTCCACTGCCATAGCCCACAGCCATCCAGTCAACGCCCACTCTCCAACTCACTCAGTCCTATAGTCATAGACTCACAGTCTCACTCACACACTTACGGCCACAATCCACCGACGTCCAACGCTGTCAATTTCATCTCGCCGACACTCGTTTGTTTTTTATCCAACCGACGTCTCTTTTATCTCTACCATTGCTTCCATCCATCAAGATTGGTACTTAACAGGTTACTTATTATTTTATTATTAGTTTGTTACTATTATTATTATTATATCCAATCTAAACTTGGCACATCCAACTTTCTTATCACACATTTTTGGGCTTTTTTTTTAGTAAATGATTTAGGATTATACGCTAGTTCCCTTGAGTTGTTAAATTGTGATGATTGTTCAATTTAGGATATATTATAATATAAAGAAATTTTGAGTTTTTGCAATGAAAAGTCATTTTTTTGTTGTAAAAAATACTTCTACAATCAAGTGGGCATCGAAATAGGATTGGTTTTTACTAGAGTATTCAAATCCACTATATATTTGATATGGGCTTGCTGTAATTAATTTTGTCATTCAACATAAGCCATTTTGTGTTTTTTGTGTTATAAGATTTATACTCTAAAATCACATTTGATTACTTAGAAGTTCATTTTGAAGAAGCTTAGCGCACTTGATTGCAGAAAGTGCTTTAAATCAGCATAAAATGATTTGTTTTGTTATATGATTTGGGTTATTGAATTTTTTTTTTTAAAAAAAAGAAAATTGAGCCATTATGTGATTTTGAGTCATTGTGTTAACCCGAACTAAAACTTGAACTTAAGTTATCAATTTGATCCGATTTGAATTATTAACCCCAACTGAACCCAACTAAATTTTGCATTTTCAATGCGATTGGGTACAATTTCCCAACTTAATTGAGTTATAACTCAAATTAAAACCTAAACAACTCCAACTAAAACCCAATTTACTCAGCCCTAATTATAACAATGATTGGTTTATCACGCATCCCATGCCCGTTATTATCAATGTCACCAAAATGAATATTGTATATATTTATACAACAAAAGCACTCGAATGAACCGAACCGAAAAAGCTTCTGTTCACAGCATTTTCTTAGTTGCCTGCGGTCATCTTAATTCATGCTCGATGGGTTCTTTGTGCAGAGAAGATCGACTGTCAATTTCCCATCCCGCTCCACTCCATGCCGTTCCTTATGTGCAAAATCTTCCATTTCTTCCTTTTAGAATTACTCATGGTTAACTTAGGTATGGTTGAGAACAAATGGGCTCCAGATTTCCGGACCTCAAACCCAAAATATCAGCCCAAACTTGTAGTTGGCTGGTTCAGCATGTAGTCCGCGTGGCCTAGATGACCACCAAGAAAACGATATGCCAACTCAAATGCCACCTTTTGCAGAGAGAGAGAGAGTGAGAGAAGGGGGAAAAAAAAGCAACGGTTTGATTCTCTTTGTAACTTTTTTCCTTTTCGGTAATTGCTTCATTTTGAAATAATCTTACTTTAGTCCCTGTGTTTGCTTCTCAGCTCAATCAAAAGAAAACAAAAAAAAAAAAGAAAGAGAGATGAGATAGAAAGAAAAGCATTGCAGAGAGATCGTCAGAGAGCTCTCTTTTGAATTTTCACTTTGAACAGAATGGAGACCATATGTAATGGTTGCTTCTTTTTATTTGGATTGCCAGAGAACTAGAACTAGTAGAATCTCTTACAGTTTTTACAAGTTTGATTGGACCAAAGACCAAAACAGTTCCAATAAATCCAGGGAAAAAGACTAACACAAGATGCAAACGCCTCTCTCTTTCTCCCGCAGTGACACGCCATGCACCTTTAAATCTTTAATTGGTTGATTCACTTCAATTAATTTGCGAACTCATGCCACCTTCCTAAGGAAAAAATATAATTTAATACAAAACATTAAATGTATACTGATAATTATAAAGTTTGAATAGGCCAAAGCCAAAAGCCAAAAACCAAAGTTGATTGATTTATAGATAGAGATGGGTACATGTACTCCTTCCATTCGTACGCAAGGTCGCTATACATATATATATTTTCGACTGCTTCATATTACACGTATTCCTTAAATTATATGCAAGGTTCCGTAGATGCAGATCAATCTCTCTATCCACCACTCTCACACAAATTTAATAAACATATATATGTTAAACATTAAACCAGAATTTCTTCAGAGGATTGATTAATGTTCATAATAATATACATCTCCAAGGATTCTTTCCATCAAGCGTATTCTGTGAAAGACAAGCTTCTATTTCTTCACTCCCCCCATTAAAATCTCCCAAAACAAATTGTGTTCAAGTCAGGGAAAAAAGGAAAAGAAAACAAAAAACTTAGCATGCTGCGACTGAAATATCTATGATCAAGTGTTTTTTTGGCCCCATTATACTCTTAATAAATTACAGCAAGATGGCTGCAGAAATTGTGTCATTTCTGCACTTTTGTTGGCGCTTCACAAACCTTGATACCTACGACTGTCCAGGAGGTCGTCCAGAATTCCCAGTTCTCCTGGAATCAAGGATTTTTTTTTATATTCAAAAAATAAAAAAAAAATGCATGCATTTATGTATTTTCCTATTTTAGAGGTATATTTTATCTTGATAAAACTAAAAATCCGCTAATTAATTAGTTGGTTTTGTGGCTTTAATCATGTCGCATAAAATTAATAACAATCAAATATAAATGATGAATGGATAGAAAATATCAGCTTCCAAGTAGCTAATTAAGTGTGTATATATATTCCCATCAAGCGTTATGCTTTCAAAATTGAGTTGAACTACAATAGATACAAAAATGACTTATGCCTAGGGGATTCGGTAAGTAATAACTTAAAGCCTGCAGTAGCTGCACTCTCACGTCTAGTACTGATAAAGAGGCTAAAGAGGATAAAGAAAGATAAAGGCGACAACACCGGGAAAAAGGTTGTAAAGGGCTCATAAATGCAGAGAACAAAATAAAATGATAATTAACTTTGAAGAAACATAATTAAACAGGCAGGAAAGGAGTAAAGTGGACACAATGACTTTATTCCCCTTTCCTTCGTAGGGTTTAGTGGGGATTTAATTTATTAAAACACTATTAATTATACTGTAACTAATAGAATAATCTATGGAAACAGACCATAAGTACAAGTGCGCAATTAATGTAACAGTACAGTCCCGAACTTGATAACAAATTATCATAGATCATTAAATTAAAGCAAAGGACAGTTGGGGGTAACACAAGCAGGCAGCGCTGTTGCAAAAAGAAAAGGAGGGGAGAGAAAGAAAAAAAATCTTGTTCAAATAGTGGCTTAAATATCAATTAGCACATATTAATTAGTGGCTTCTGAAAGAACTTCTAGGGTAAGAAAAGAGTACTAATACCACAGGAACAAAAGAAACTTCCTCCGTTAACGTTAAATGTGACTAATTTGAATCAAATTGTTTGCAGAAACGTAAAATCAAATATAGTGGCCGTGGCTTTGTTAAGCTGGAAATTAAGATTGAAAAGAAATAGTTAAAAAGCAACCCCAACTAATTTTAATAGAATTCAATCAAGTTGCTTGCAGAAACATAATTAAAACCATATACAGAAGTGATGGTTTTGCAAATTAAGCAGAAAAGAATCGTCCAAATGTAATATGTTGGTTAATTAGCAAATAACTTATTGAAAAGTTAATTACTTGGGTTGGTTTAACGTTTCATAATACTTGAATAGTCCTCTACTGCACTTGGCCTGTATGTTAATTGGTTAAATATTTTTTTCATGATAAAGACATGCATACACACAACGTATGCATGATACATGATGCATGATAATTAATGGACACTGAAAATTTAAGAAACATACACATGCAGAAATATGCATGCATGTATACTACTAATATTAAACGATACGCACCTGTTATGAATAGGATCTGGTCCGTTAGGAACTCTTCTTTTGCTCATGTAGTTGACATCCAACTCCGGATGATCAATGAATTTCTCTCTACCTAAAGCCTCCGCACGCTTGAGATTTGCTATGGACTGAGTCGTTGTTAATGTTGACGTCGAGTTTCCTCCACTTTCCAGGGTCCCACTTAACAAAAGACAAATAAGCCACACCACTGCAAGTGCTCCAAAGGCCTTAAAGAACAAACTACTGCCCATAATTTTCTTTTATTAATTACAATATCTAATTAATATGTATGTATCAAGAACATAAATATTCTTGAAGGAGTACTCAGAAGAAGTTTATCATAATCATTGCATGATGATTGCGGCCTGTGGATGATTATGAGGGAAATTAGAAAGGAAAGAAGAAAGAGCAGTGAAGGGGAGGGAGCTAGGTTAAGGCAAGTAGTATTTTTTCTGCAACAGCGCTGGTTTTATTTGGTTTTTTCTTAACTTTGTGGGTTAGGGGTGCATGGTTGGTATTCTTTATAGATAGGAGCGAGTCTGTTTGCACTTTCTCGAAACAAGAGATAGAGAGAGAGAGAGAGAGAGCTTAGCTGGTTTCGAACGTGACAAGGAGGGAACCCTTTGCTTTATACTGCCAATACGACACATCTTTTGCTTTGCTTTGTGTATTTTCATGCACTGCCGATACCAAAAGCCCCTTAACTATATCATCCCTTACGTACAAAAGAATGAAAGCCAAAGTATTTAGACGACCCAAAGTCGAATGGAATGTTCTACCCTCAAGAATTGGGGGGTTTGGAATCGATATGTAATGTGCAAGATTAATCTTAATTAGGAGAATCTCTCTTTCATTGGTTAATGGTCCAAGGCCGAGGTTACTGGTCTTTATAGAGCTACACCAACAACTTAAGCTGCCTTATCAATAATATATATATATTAACGTACGTATAAGTATAAGATGGTGTGTTTTTGGAGCATTCGCTATTAATTTCTGATGCTTTGGCAAGTATGATCCATGCGTTTTTTTTTCCCTCCCCTTTTTCCTTTTTTCTTTTTGACCAGTCTAAATTAGGTTCTAAAACGAGTTCTTTGTGAACCTTCCAACGAGTGCAAAGGTGCAGCTGCCCATCTCTCAATCTAACTAAAACATCCAAGAGTCGCCTGATCTCACCGTATTTCACTGTTGGCCAAAGCATTATATGCATACTGGATCCAATTAATTAATAATGTCAACATCGATCCTATATGTTACTTTACATTGGCTGCCAGCCATGGTCCGCATTTATACCCTTATCACTTGTACCACTCTTTGTTGAGACTGGAAGCTTAGTTTAATAACTCCGCCTATCTGAGCCGTGATATAATCTCAAGGAATATTAAATTATGAAGATTGTATAACATATAAGATGTATATGAATAATGAATATGAGCTAGAATAGACTAAGAGATGGAAGCTGGTTCCTTTCGAAGGAGCCTTTAATCAAGGGAATATCACATCGCATGCAATTACTACTCTATATTGCAAATTAAAGCATACGGCACATTTTGTCTTATCCATTCCATTTGAATCTAACAGTAGAAACATTCTAAAGTTTTATGTTGGAGAATCCAATGCTTCTTGCTGTAATAGCTTATCGATGAAGGAAAATCCAGCAATCCATTATAGAATTTTAACCTCTCTACGGGCTAATTAGTGCACATGTTATTGTTCCTCATATAACAGTGATGTTGATTTTGACGTCTCTTTACAATTAAAGTACGTTAAGCAATATGTAGTCGATAGTCGATGGCTGCGCCGCCTTTAAATTCTTTGATCTGCACATTTATAAATGTGTATGTACGACGTATAAATAATTATATTTACGTCAAAGTGGACAGCATAAACAATCTTTATAGTTCTGGAAGTCAAAATCCCTTCGACTGAAAAGAATACAAGATTGAAAACCAAAGTATGGTATCAAAGTGCGGTATTTGAATACGTTTGTATAATTTGTTTTGTTTGTAATCTTCTTTCCTTTGATTTCTTTATTGAAATCTCTTTCGCTAGTTCAACTTACCTAAAAAGGATATTCCCTTATAATTTGTTAATCATGCATAAACCCCATAAGACTGCAAACCCATATGTGAATATTGCATTAAGGGTGTGTTTGGAATTGAGGTGTTGTATCTTTTAAACGGCAGCTAACATGGAAAAAAAACAGCAACTATAAAATAAAAGTTAATCATATATAGTAAATATAAATTTTAAATAATAATTTTGATAAAATTATTAAAAATATAATATATTTTTCATTATACAAGTGAAAAATCATATTAAGATACTTTTACAACTTACAAAGAATTATTAGTCTTTATCAAATAATTTAATCTTTGTAGGCTTAAAAATTCTATTCTGTTGTCCAACCTCAATCCGAAACGCACTCTAAAGCAGTTTGATTTGTAGCTTCCATGGAAAGCTGATTTCGAATCACAGCTATTAAAAAATGTCTTCATTCTCACAAGTGTAATTAGAGCAGTGTTGTCATTTTGTCCCGTTGGATTTTAATTCCGTATCTTGGACGATTTGTTTTTAAAAAGCTTTGATCTTGTGGCGAGAACGGCTCATATTGGAACCAAAGCAAATGAGTTACTATTGCTTTGTGAGCTCAGAGAGAAGATTAATTAGTGGAAGAAATGCTTAGTTTTTAATTAATTTAACCGATGGTTGTCTTGCGAATCAATCTTTATTCTCTATTCGCGGTATATAAGTTACTCTGTATGCTATAAATATGTGGACTAAATTCATTTCTTTTATTGGGATGGGATGAAAGTAAAAGATTAATAAATAATCGATCTCCTCTTACACCAATTTTATAATAAAAACTTTAATTTAGGTTCGTACATGAGAAGATGTGGCGTGTGTATGAATTAAATTTAAAAAGCTTTACATCTTAAAATCAGAAAAAAAAAAATTATTGGTTTATATGTTGCTTATTATTCCACGTTCTTATGGCTTTTAGCTCCACAAACGATTTTCTTGAAATCCTGAGGGCTCGGAGTACTATTCTTCCTTGAAGCTTACAAAAATCGAATGGACATCGCAGTATAACCATGCTTTGTTATTTCGTATATATATCAAGTGAAACTAAAAATAAAGACAACAAAAAGTAGGAAAATCTCACCCTCTTTATGGATTCGTACACGACAACTTTGTGCAATGTTCCCCAACAAGATCAATATGATTTTGTATTGAGCGACTCGAATAACTCTTAACTTGTGCTCTGGACACTGGAGAGTGGCGGCCCTACCGAGGTAAATATGCCCTCAAAACCAATCGATTTTGGGTGCGCTTTTATGCCTAATCATGCTTTGGCATTCACCTTCACTGGATAAGCATTAATTTTCGAGTGCCAGTGGGGTCATATTGAGACATTTTCTCGTACAAGTTTCTTTATAATAATCATTAATGAAAGGCTAAGAGCTAGTTAAGTATTTTCCTTCATCCTTAAAATCTTGAAATGCGAAAATATAGTATCAGTATTTTATATTATCATTAAACTGGGTTTGAGGCTCAAAATATTTTATTTATATATACTATGTTTACGTGGCTCACTTGAACCTCAAATAGTATTTTCTTAGTTGAGTAATGCTATGTCTACATAAAATTATATATAAAATTGCACACAAAATTGTAGAAAACTTTTAAAATGACAATAAACGTTTCACTAAAAAATAAAAATTTTCACTTTATTAATTTTATCTTTTTGTAAATGTGTCCTCATACTATTTGTTTTGTGTAATTTTATATGCAAATAATATTTTTCTAGCTAGTATGGCCATAGCCAAGAGTTACGTTTATTTTTAAAATAAAGATTATTTTTTTTAATTTTCCTAATGTTTAAAGGGGTGTTGATATTTAATTTGTCCCACAATTTGTGTGAGGATGGTGTTATTTGCAACAAATATTTTAAAACAAAAAATTTCAAATGATAATTAATGTCGAAAGCACTTGCAATAATGCCAATAAATATGGTCAAGAAAATAAACCAACACAAAGGTTTGTCCAAATGTTCCCTTTATAATCCAAACAAAGGCAGAGATAGGTAAACAAAAATAAAATTAACAACATAAACACCCACATCAATAAATCTTTTCAAGACTTCAGATTCTGCAAGCAATGAATGTCAAGTATTATTTCGGGTGCAAAACTACTCATCTTTGAAATATATATATATATAGAGAGAGAGTGAGCCATTCTCTAGTGAGGTCAAAGTGAGGATGTCATTAAAATATAAAAGTACACAGATTTTAATATGTTAAAGGCTTTGTTTTTTGTCTATTAATTAGTATTCATTTAATTAAAAGAAATATTTTTAATGTATTAATTTATCAATATTTGTCGCAAAGTGAAAGCGATAATAGGTGTCGTAGAGTTAAAAAGAATTGTTATTAGTATACACGATGAGGAAACGATAATAGATATCATCGAGTTAATGATAAAAATAAACTCAAAATGAAATATTCTCAAATATTATTAATAAAAATTATGAAAGATATTACTATTATAAACTATGATTAAAAAGCTTATAAATACTAGTAGTTAAGTTAATCCTAATTTTGTTAAATAAAAAATAATATAAAATCCTAATTAAGTTTGAGTTACAAATTGATAATAAAATACTAAATACTATTGACTAAAATATATTATAATTTGTAATATATTTTATCCGATATCTTCCTACACATTTTTTTTTTACTTTTACGCGCTACTTTGTTAACTTTTCACCTGTCCGTACAAGGGGCTTAGTCTCGCTCGGAAGGCGCAACAACTAAACGAAAGAGAAACAAATGAGCGCCATCGCTTCTTATCAGAACTGCTCACGCCAAAGCATGTTTCTTCACTGTAAAACGACTGCAAGGTTAATAAGAAATGGTAAAGAGATAGCGCTAGTGACCCATCTTCCCACAACACTACTCTCAGCTGTCTCTTCTAACGTGCGCGCCAACATTGTCATGAACAACGACGCCGTAGATCCCCATCAGCTTGAAGCCATACTTCAGAAGAAGCGTTCCCTTAGGTCCAAGATTCGCAAAGAGCTTAAAAACATGGATTCTATTCAAAGATCTCAGGAAGGTTATAATTTCACTATTAATTCTTCTTTAATTGCACCTCAGATGTTTGTTTATTTGTCTGATTGAAAATTCTTCATCTGGGTTTTCTTCAAATCAAAATGCCCATGTCCATGGATGGTTGTGTATGATTGGCTAAGTGGATAAGACTAAAAATAATGTAAAACTATACGAATTGGAAATTTATTTTGATTTTTCTTTTGACGTTTCGTTACAGATAATGCAATTCAGGATATTGTTTTAGAATCTTCGTGGTTCAAAGCTAGCAGGAACTTATGCGCTTATAAAAGCTGTGCATCTTTACCAGAGGTGGACACGTCAAGAATTGTCTCGGAAATTTTGTCCAACCAAACCGATGGTTTGTCAGAAATGTTGGCATGATATATTTTCTTGCAAGAATTTTCACATTTTCTCTTCCATTGATCTAGCTTAGGATATATCACATTATTTTCTTTCTAGAATATTCTTGTGTTACTTCATCTTGGCCATGATGTTGAAGGATAGCAATCCCTTTCTTATCTGTGAACATAGATGATCAATCAAAGGGAAAAGATAAAATGAGCGAAACTGCAAGATTAGTTGCATATTGCGATGTAAGTGCCATCATGGGTGATATTGTGCTTTCTCTTTCTTGCAAATCCAAAACCCTCAGCCCAACTGTATAAGACTTATGGATAAGTGATAGTAGACTAGGCTCTCGTTGAAATTCACAACATGGTTATGTATGATTTGCTTAACATTTCAATGTAGAAAACATTTTCATCCTTGAGTAATTGCCCGTTGTGCACTTTGCTATACTTCTGGAAATTCTCACAGCTCATTTTCAATTCGAGAAGGTAATAGACAAATGAGGAAAAAGCTTTATGTTCCACGGGTGGAGGACAAGAATAGCAATATGAGAATGCTCAGGATATCCGCTGTGAAAGACCTTGTAGCAAACTCAATGAACATTTTGGAACCTTCCCTATTAGATTCTGATGGAAATCAATGTGAAGACGGTATGGGTTTTTATAATTCTTTTTGAGTTTTAATTATATTTGATGTGGTTTTATGCGTTAATCCTGTGTTGTCTCGTAGCTCTTCAGAGCTATATGGCCATGGCAGTTTGTTGTAAAACCAAAATAAAGTACAGGAAAAGTGTTTGTGGTATGTCATTTAGTGATTCTGTTATGATAATGCTACTCTAGTGTGTTGTCTAAAACCATCTGTTTGAATTCAGCTAGTGAACATATTGGGTCTTGCTTTTATGGTTTATAAATTATGAATGTTCTTTACAGAAAAGCATATTTAAATAAAGCCTGAAGTAGGAATCTCAGGCCAGCCCTTCCCGTATTGTACCTTCTCCATGATAATTTTGAAGATTGATTTATTTTTGGTGAGATTAATCAGGCAGTAATTTATCTGAGGTACCTATTGGGTGCAGTTATGCAGGCAAGCGAGCCAGTTGATTTGTTTATCTTACCTGGTAATTATCTTGATCATTATGTGTAATTATTCAAGAATTGCAGAATGTGTTTTTTGGGAGACCTACAACGGCATAGGCTTACATTAAGTCTCTTCTTTTCTTGTTCACCCAGGGCTTGCATTTGACAAATCTGGAGGACGTTTGGGTCGTGGTGGGGGGTGAGTCTATGAGACTTTATTATTATTATTATTATTATTATTATTATTATTATTATTATTATTATTTTGTTGCATTTTTTCCCCTTTTTCAATTATTGCTCTGAGATATTGGCTCATTTCAAATTGCTATTTTGATATATGGTATAATATGAAAGTTACTATGATGTGTTCCTTAAGAAGTACCAAAAGCTTGCACAGGAGCGGAAATGGAAGCAGCCTCTCCTTGGTAAATTCTCATTGTTGTATAAAATTGCACCTGCAGAGGTTTTTTCTTCAAAATTTCAGTTTTATATCTTTATTTTAATGCTTGCTTGTCGGTTGTATGGTTGCAGTTGCACTGTCATACTCTCTGCAGGTTGTGGACGAGCAGTCCATACCTGTCACTCCCTATGATGTTCCAGTGGATGCCCTTGTGTCCCCTAGGGGTTTTATTCCTATAAGCCCAGTTGCTGGAGAGAGGTGTGATTGAACCGAGGTGTCTCCTTTCTGCTAGACATGATTTTTTCTTCAATGAGGCATTGGTTGTGATTTATAAATACACTTTTTCTTTAAAATTATTGGGCTTGGTCGTGAATTTTATTGAATAGTGCTGGAATTTGGAAGTATTTGCATCTTTGCTTCACATATAATTTAGGAAATCTGGTCCGGTGGTGCATGGTGGAGGGATGCAACTGCCTTCCAGTGTAATTTCTGATCAAGAACAACATTGTGACATTGTAGCTGCGTGAAGAGTTGTCGGAGATGAATTACTTCTTTCCTGACAATGTAAACTCTGAAAGTGGGGGTTCCTAACAAAATTATTGCCTGAGTATATATGTGTACACACGCGCACGCCCGCGCGTACTTGGTAACTAGAGTTGTGCATTTCTCTGTATCAATGAATATTCAAGTATACATTTGCTTCCTTACCAATGTTATACTGCTGGGTTTCATGTTTATTTGTACTTGGGCTCAATCATAACCAGGAGAACCAGGATCGCTTGCAAAAAGAGAAAAGCTTAAAAGTTGCTGGATAAGTAGGCTCTATTTGATATAGCTTCTTGAATTAGGATTTCTACGTAATAGTTATTCCAAAAAAAAAATTGTTTGAATATGACATAGAGCTTTTATTAAAAGTTGAAAAGTTTTTTGAATTTTCATTATGATAAGAATGAAATAAGATTATGAAATGAATAGATTTTCTCTTCTTTTATTTTTTAAGATAAAAGTTATTTTAAATGATATAAATCTTTAAAAAAAAAAACCTCTACCGTTTCTAATTTTTAAAACTTAAATTTTAAACTTTTTCAGTAATAATATTGCTTAAATTACAACCAATCGACCCAAAATAAAAACTGATAAAAGCATTTCTGGAAAAAAAAGAAAAAAAGAATCTGTATATCATTTTTATTTTTCTAAACTAAAACTCTTGGCAACGAACTTCATTATATTTGCATAAAGTTTTATGCCAGTTTAATATTAAATTATAGATAAGGGGGTCATGTTAAGTTATATCATGTATAATTTATGCTAATTTAAAAGTTGTACCTAATAATTTAAGTGTTGTTTGATTAGATACGCGTCTTAAATTATTGGATACAATTCTTAAGTTGAAGGTATGTTGCATATAACGTGACCTAAGCCACAACCTATTAGGAGCATAAATCAATTTAGAGCGTAAAAAATTTACGTCATAATACTCCAAGTGAGACAAGAAGTAAACGAAATGGTTCTCTTCTTAAATATATATAAAAAAAAAAAACCTCAAGCGATGCTCCTTGCGCGTTTCTCCACGTTAAAGCGGACGATTAGCCGTCAGTGAATGTATATGACACGCGAGAAGTATTGATGCATGCACCACAATTACAATGAGTGTGTGTGGTTGGGTTGTGTATATACTATATACGCACACATACCGTACTACAGCATAAAAAGCTTGCCGCGTAGATAAGAAACTCTCATAAAAACAAGTAGAATTATTCTTCCAGCTTCTTCTCTCGTCATCTCATCTGCCAAAATGGAAACCCAAATGGCAAATGATGCAACAACTCGGGCGTCTTTCAGGCTTCGTTGGGACGTTTTCTTAAGTTTCAGAGGCGAGGATACGCGGCAGACGATTACCCAGCACCTGTACAATTCCCTTCACGAGCATGGCGTCAGAGTCTTTAGAGACGACGACGGTTTGGCTCGAGGGGACGAGATAGCACCGAGTCTCCTTGACGCCATTTATGACTCTGCTGCTTCCATCATCATTTTGTCGGAAAACTATGGCTCTTCAAGATGGTGCCTCGAAGAACTGGCCAAGATTTGCGAGCTAAACAGGCTGATCCTCCCTGTGTTCTATAAAGTTAATCCTTCAGATGTTAGGCGACAGCAAGGACCTTTTAAACAAGATTTTGAGAGCCATCAGGACAGGTTTGGAGAAGATACGGTGGCCAAATGGAGAAAAGCTATGGCGAAAGTTGGTGGCATTTCTGGCTGGGTTTTCAAGGACTGGTATTATATTTTTTGTTTATGCATGCTTAGATCTATTTGCCACTTCACTTTGTTTGTATTCTTAGACAACTATTTGGTGGGTAAAGGCCCCATTTGCAGTTCACGAATTGTTTAGTAATTCTTGCACTCTGTTGAATACAATTTAAGGGAATATTTTATTGTTTAGCAATAATTGCACACTGTTGAATACAATTTAAGGGAATATTTTATTGTTTAGCAATAATTGCACGCTGTTGAATACAATTTAAGGGAATATTTTAATCTAACCTCAATAGATCTTGGTCCATATAAATACCATTTTTTTTTTGTAGATACTGAAATAAGGGAAAGGTTGTCTCTGTTTTATATTTATTTTAATACGTTTGTTATTGATGGTCGTTGTTGTTGTTGCTGGGATAAACCTACTTTTGTCTGCTCCTCCTGAACTTTTCTCTTCGTAGTAGGGAAAAGATAGCATCCGTTAGAGTTCTCTACATGCCATTTGATTACTAAATCTTCTCTTGGGTGATGCCTAAAGGCTTCATGTTTACTAACGTATGTGATCGTATCTTTTTGGCAGTAAGGAAGAGCAACTAGTTCAACTTCAAGAGCAACTAGTTCAACTTCTAGTCAAAAGGGTTTTGGCTGAATTGAGTAATACTCCAATGAAGGTCGCTGCTTATACCGTGGGACTTGATTTTCGTATTGAAGAAGTTATTAGGTTGCTAGATGTAAAATCCAGTGATGTTCTGGTTTTGGGGCTGTTTGGGATCGGTGGGATTGGTAAGACAACACTTGCGAAGGCTGTTTACAATAAAGTCGTTGATCAATTTGAGCACCGTAGCTTCATTTCAAATGTTAGAGAAATTTCAGGTCAAAATGATGGTTTGGTATCTCTTCAAAAGAAGCTTGTTTTTGACCTTTCCTCTGGTAATAAGGTGCTTACAGCAAATGTAGTTGCAGCTAATGTAGTAGAAATAAAAAATATGCTTCAAGAGAGGAAAGTTATTGTGGTTTTAGATGATGTTGATGATGCGAGCCAACTTAATGCACTATGTGGTGATAAAGAATGGTTCTATGAAGGAAGCCGAATTATTATTACCACAAGAGATAGAGGTGCTCTGCCTGAACATCATGTAAATCGGTTATATGAGGTCCAGAAATTGGATGCCTCACAGGCGCTGCAACTTTTCAGTTACCATGCTCTTGGAAGGGAGAAACCTACAGACAAGTTTTTCAAAATTTCCGAGCAAATTGTATTACTTACTGGAGGATTGCCTTTGGCTCTGGAAGTATTCGGTGCATTTTTGTTTGATAAGAGGAGAATCACAGAATGGGAAGATGCACTGGGAAAGTTGAGAAATATACGTCCTAACAATCTTCAAGAAGTGTTGAAGGTAAGCTTCGATGGGCTAGATGAACAAGACAAGTGTATATTCCTTGACATTGCATGTCTGTTTGTTAAAATGGGTATGAAGAAAGAGGATGCAATTGACATATTGAAGGGCTGTGGTTTTGGTGCTGAGATATCAATCACCGTCCTCATGGAAAAATCTTTCATAAAGATTACTGAGGATGATACTCTATGGATGCATGATCAGCTTAGAGACATGGGAAGACAAATTGTCCAGCAAGAGAGCCTTCTTGATCCTGGAAAGCGTAGTAGACTGTGGGATCGTGATGAAATCATGACTATGTTAAAGCACCAGAAGGTATCGGATTAATAACAAAACAAGCTTTTATGTTCCTGTTTTACACTTCAAGATTTGAAAACTTGGAGTCAAGTTTCTTGTGCCTGCCAAGTTAAAACAGAAGCCGTTATTAAATAGCTGTATTAAACCCGTCTCTTGTGTAGCAAGTTACATTCCATGAGTATATGCATAATAGCATGAATTCACACTTGCAGCATGAATGCACAGTCGCTTAAGAGAGGTATAGTTTCTTTATAAAACACAAGTATAAATCACTTCAAAAATAATAGTAAATAAAGAAGGAACAAACAGACATTCTATTTAACTAGTATAAATACAAATAGCAAGCATAAAGCACTTCAATTTGTATATCAGTATGCATAGACTCAAAAGTGGAATTAATTATTTTCTCTTCTACTTGGTTCCACTTTAGCTTTGAAAGTAATATCAATTTAATTTGACCACAGGGAACAAGAAGCATACAAGGGATCGTCTTGGACTTTGAAAAAGAAACGGTGAAGGAATCAAGTGCTGAAATAATTTCTACAGATAATCTTCAAAGGTCACATCTCTCCTCTGCCATGACATATTTGAAAGGAAGATATAAGAAATGTCTTCAGCGTAGGAGAACAAATGAGAGAGAGGTGACACTTCATACTAAATCCTTCAAATCAATGGTTAGTCTAAGATTGCTTCAAATCAACTACATAAAATTGGAAGGGGGTTTTAAATTTCTTCCTGCTGAACTGAAGTGGCTCCAGTGGAAAGAATGTAGAATGAAAACACTTCCTTCTGATTTTAATCCTTTTCGACTTGCTGTTCTTGATCTCTCAGAGAGTGGAATTGAATACTTGTGGGGTTCATACACTAACAAGGTATGCTCTTCACTCATTGTCCTCATAATCTTGGCTGACCCCTAGAATCAGATGTTGGTAAGCAGGGAAATTTATTTTGTGTCTAAGCAGGCTTCTTCATATTTTTCCTGCTTATATTTAGTCAAAGTTAACAAAGCCACTAAAATGATTGGTTTGTTCTGCTTGCATTTAATTCATTATGAGTTTCTCTTTTATCACAGAAGTTTTTTGTTGTTGTTTGCAAGGTGGCAAAGAACTTGATGGTCCTGAATCTGCATGGTTGCTGGAACCTAGCTGCTATTCCTGATCTGTCCAAGCATCAGAAGCTGGAAAAGCTTGTACTTGAGCGTTGTTATAGATTGACCGAGATTCATGAATCTGTTGGTAATCTCAGTTCTTTACTTCACTTGAACCTGAGGGATTGCGGAAACCTCATTGAGCTTCCAAGTGATGTCTCAGGACTGAAACATCTTGAGAACTTTATCCTTTCTGATTGTTCTAAATTGAAGGAATTACCGGAGGACATAGGTAGCATGAGATCTTTGAAAGAACTTCTTGTTGATGGAACTGCTATTGAAAAGCTGCCTCAATCCATATTCCACCTTGTAAAACTTGAGAAGCTGAATCTCAGTAAATGTAAATTTCTGAAACAACTACCCAACTGGATAGGAAAGCTGGTTGCTCTGAAAGAACTCTCACTTGATCATTCTGCAATAGAAGAACTACCAGATTCTGTGGGACATATGGGAAACCTTGAGAAACTAAGTTTAATAGGATGTGGATCAATAACCATGATTCCTGGTTCTATAGGCGATCTAAAGTCCTTGATAGAATTCTCAATTGATGGAACTGCAGTTAAAAACCTGCCTGCCTCTATTGGTTCATTGTCATATTTGAAGGCCCTTTCTGTTGAAAAATGCCAATTCCTGAGCGAATTGCCTGACTCAGTTGAAGGATTAGCTTCTCTTGTTGAGCTTCACTTAGATGGGAAATCTATTACGCACCTGCCAGATCAGATTGGGGGATTGAAAATGCTTGACAAGCTTGTGATGAGGAATTGTCTCTCTCTTAAAACTTTACCAGATTCAATCGGAAGCATATTGACGCTAACTACTCTTAACATAGTTAATGCCAGTATTACCAGAATGCCAGAATCCATTGAAAAGTTGGAAAATCTTGTCATGTTAAGGTTGAACAAATGCAAACAGCTCCAGGAACTTCCAGCTTCAATAGGGAAATTGAAATCCTTGGTCCATTTGCTGATGGAGGAAACCGCTGTGACTGAGTTACCGCAAAGCTTCGGCATGCTTTCAAGCTTAATGGTATTGAAAATGAAGAAACCATCACTGAAGGCCAGAAATTCAAGTGCATGGGAGAAACAAAAGCTCACAGTACTTCCCACATCTTTCTGTAATCTCACTTCACTAGTAGAACTGGATGCTCAAGGTTGGAAAATAGGTGGCAAAATTCCAGATGATTTTGAGAAGTTATCATCTTTAGAAATCTTGAAATTAGGCGACAATAGTTTTTGCAACCTTCCATCTAGCCTGAGGGGTCTCTCCCACCTTAAAAACCTTCTCCTGCCCTACTGCCAAGAACTCAAGTCTCTCCCTCCTCTTCCTTCAAGTTTGGAAGAAGTCAATGTTGCAAACTGTTTTGCACTCGAAAGTATATGTGACCTTTCAAACTTGAAGAGCTTAAAGAGACTGAATCTTACCAACTGTGAGAAACTGGCAGATATTTCAGGCCTGGAGAGCTTGAAGTCTTTGAAATGGTTGTACATGAGTGGATGCAGTGCTTGCTCTGCAGCGGTAAAGAGAAGACTTTCCAAGGTTCTATCTCTATCTCTTTTTCTCTTGCTGATCAGTGATGGTGCAGGAAAACCATAATTCCAAGAACCCATCATTTGTATTTTTAAACTTAAGTTGTCACATCAATTAAAATTTAAATGCTGAGATTGCTTGCATTATTGTTGTTGATGCATTAACTGCCAACTTCATAAACTAGTTTATATTATGACATGTCCAACTCTTCACATACAAAGTGATGTATCATCATTACATCACTCCACGTCATTTTTTAGACTACTTTAATTGAGTATTCACATTCACCTATCCACTAATTTCATGCCGCATTATTTCATATTCGAGTTTTAGTATTATTTGTATCTGATAATGTCTATTCTAGTTACTAAGTTCGTAGCCCAATAGTAAACTATGTCTCTTAATACATATTGGGAGTATGGGTTTAAGCACCAATAGAGTTTTCCAAAAATTTTAATAAGAGTAAATATCTTTCCGCATTAATAGAATTAGGTATGTTCTCATATATTTAGGGAAGTAGATTTACGAGCTAATGCACCGTAGACTTCAGGGTTGTACCATAAAAATAAATGCATTTAAGCTCTCAATAAAATTCAAGCGGTAACGTAACAATAATATCTGTACCTTTTTCGTCCAAGTTAGAAAAGAAAGTTTTCTCTCCATTTGACAGTTTTTATTGCAGGTTCATTTCAAAAATTTACGCAGTCTAAGTATGCCTGGAACAGAAATTCCAGATTGGTTTTTGCCAGACATGGTTAGATTCACAGAACGTAGGAACCACAAAATAGAAGGTGTGATCATCGGCGTAGTTGTCTCTCTTAACCAGCAGGTACCGGATGAAATGAGATATGAACTCCCTTCAATAGTGGACATTCAAGCAAAAATCCTCACGCCGAGTAGAACATTGCACACCACCACATTGGACTTACAGGGGGTACCTAAGACAGACGAGTGTCAAGTTTACTTATGTCGGTATCCAGTGTTTCGTCCTTTGGTTTCTATGTTGAAAGATGGTTATACGATACAAGTGACAAAACGAAACCCGGCAATGGTAAATGGAGTTGAGATGAGGCAATGTGGGATTTATCTGGTTTATGAAAATGAGGATGATTACGATGGAGATGAGGAATCATTAGATGTAAGCCAACAATCTGTGTCGGAGAAAATAGCAAGATTTTTCAGCTCTTTTCAAGAAGATGAATAAAAGGCGTAAGCGACCAAAGGAAGAAAAGTTCGTACAAAATTTGAAAGTAATTTATTTTTCTCTCTTTTGTTGTGGGTGTTTTATTTAAATACGCTCCATTTACCCCTAAATATGTCCCCATTAGAAGTATATGCCTCATGAAGGTAAAAAAAATAAAAAATACTCTTAAAAAAATCATCTATCTATATTTTCTTTCTCTTTTAGGATTTCTTTTAAGGAAGACATAAATTTCCACGAGAATAAGAATCCTCAAGGATTTTTCCCACTTGAATAGAGTACGAGAGTAATTTTATACCCAATTTCTTATTTGAAAAAAAAACAAAGATAATTTTTTACTCGGTTTCTTATTCGGGAAAGGGACGGGGATGAGATAGAACCTCCCATCCCCTTCCCATTTCCCCATTTTAATTTTAATTTTAATTTTAAATTATTAGAGAATAAATAATACAACTTAAATTGTAAATCATTAAATATTGGTATAAATAACAAATATCAAATATTTATATTATTAAACTTTTGGGCCTAGTTAACTAATTATAGTTTTGAATTTCTATTCAGAATATTAAAAAGGTCGGACATAATCCCATTGGCCCAAAAGTTTTGTTTTAATTATAATGTTCGTTAAATCTTTATTAAAAAAATTTAAGTATGTATATTCATTTCATTTATTTCATTGTTGTTATAAAAGTAAATTCTTTTTCTTTTTATTGTAGGATTATGAAGATTGACGAAGATAATTATTCTCATGATTTGTATTTTTGTGACTTTTGTAATGTATTAATGTTAATGTAAGACATATTATCAAACTTTACTTTTATTTCATTTTTTTTAATTCTAATATGATTTCATTAAAATCGTAAACTCAAAATGTATTAATTTTTTGGGGATTGAAGATTCTGGGAGATCCCCTATTATTATTCAGAAGGGGACAGAAATTTCCTCAATCCATTATGACGAAGACGAGGAGAGAATAGGAACATATGTAGAATATCAGGGATGGGTATGGAGACGTCAATTCCTGCCCTCCTCTCCCCATTGTCATCCCTAGTTTCTTCCTCTCACCATCCATTTCTTATGATTTCCTCTTCTCACCATTTCATCTTTTACCTCCAATACAAAGATTTTTTTATAAATATAAACTCTTCAAAAGGTGCATTGTCAATTTATGGATAAGGTATATTTGAAATGTAAACATTTTGTATGCTTAGGGTTTGATTTGATTCCATTACTAGTATATTTGCTGATGATTGATGAGTTTTAATCGTACATTATTCATTTGTGTTTGCACACACATTATTGCAGATATTATGTTTTAATAGCTATTACATATCTTAGTAAATGATTATATACTGACATTACCAAAGTTTAGTATACTCGACTTTTTACCCAATTTAATTTAAAAGGGAATTTTTCATTTTAATTTAAGTCAAGTATTATCAATTAGTTACCAAACTTTTATGAAAATTTAGAATTTTTACCGAATGAATACTTAAGCAAGGTTAAATTCTAGTTGAGTATCCTCAAATCTTTACCCAATTTAATTTAAGGGAATTTTTTTTATTCAATTTAAGCTGAATATTCTTGACTAGTTACCAAACTTTCATGAAAATTTGAAAATTTTTGCTTAATAAATACTTAGGCAAGGTTAAAGTGAGGTCAAGTATCATTGACTCTTTAGCCAACTTAATTAAAAGGGAATTTTTCATTTCAATTAAAGTCGAGTATTTTCTATTAGTAACTAGACTATCATGAAAAATAAAAAAATTTTGCTAAACAAATACTCAAATTAAGGTTAAATTAAGGTTGAGTATTCTTGACTCTTTACTTAACTTATGTGAAAAAGTTAAGAATTCTCCAAACAATTTTCATTTCAATTGAAGTCGAGCAACCTCAACTATTTACCTGACTAACATGGAAAAATCAAGAATTTATGTTGAATTATTAATTGTGCTTTAAAGTCAAGTATTCTCAACTATTTATTGACTTTGAGGATATAAATTCAGTTTTATGAGAATTTGATTAGGTTGTTTTTATACTTTCTCTTATTTTTATAGGTATATATGTGTAAAATTAAAAGAGTTTAAGGCATATATTGAGTATTTCGGAGGAAATGGGGTATACCGCATGCAATTCCTCTTTTGTTCTGCTGTACCATGCATAATATTGAGCAGTTGGTGATTCATCCCTCTATAATTTCCTATTGTTACTGAAAACCGAAAAAGAGCTTTGTTGGATCTTTTACTTAATACATAAGAAGAATCATGCATAATGCAGTGGCCAGAGAGCATCTTCGGTCCTGAAGCCAATTAGGCGATATTCTTATGGTCTTCAATGCTCATAATATTGAATTTGGAATTATTGTTTTCTTTCTTCAGTTAGTAGCTGAATATTACACTAACAAACAAGAATATATGTGTAAAAGGAGTAGGATCCTCCAATAATTTTTTATATTTAGTAAAAAAAATTAAATTATAATTAAATAAAAAAAATAACTTGATTATTAATAAAGTTCAAAACTCAATCTTAACCACTCATTAATTTATCAGAAACTTAGAAGAGAAAAGATACCAAAAAAAATCCTTCCGGAAAAGAAATGTATTATCAGTAAACTGCAAAAAAGAAATATTATCATTACCCTAGTAGCTCTGATTTCTGAATTGCTGTACATCGATGACAAGCCTGATAACTAGTGTTTCTAAAACGCCAAAAAGTGGGGGAACAAAATTGAAAAAGAAAAAATCAAACATCAAATATGCACAGCTAATTTTACAAATTTCTCTGGTCGACTAATAAAAAAGTTATGTGCTGAATTTTAGTTCTTTTTAGGTATCCTTGTCCGTGACTTCATGCTCGCTCTCCGAGCAACATCCCATGCCTTCTGTGGTGCATATATACCCAGCTGTGAAGCAAAAAATGACTCATACCCCGGCGAATCGAATGCAAACCCAGTATGTTTTGATAGTTCTCGTGGGAGTTGAGCTATGGCATAGCTTCTTGCCTCTTCTGGTGTAAGTTGGTTACCAATTTCTACCAAATCTGCCATTCTCCGATCTTCAGGGTCATGCCTGTGCATTTCCTGAACAATCTGGTAATCATAGGGAGAAAACCATCTTTGCACACTGCATGGAAACAAAGTTATAAAGCGTATTACAAAACAGTTCAATGATGATATGATATGCACAGACTATCCTAACTTTGTATAAAAAATATACATGGCATATCAAGATAATGTGTTTTAGAACCTTACCCTTGGTAAATAAAGTCACCGAGAAGTGCAAGAACAGGAACAAGAATAAGTGTGAAGTAGAAATAGAATGTACTCATTAGGACAAATATGACAAAGAAAACATTCTCCTGCATTGAATATTCAAAGTAAGCAAGTCAGCCCATAAAATAATTCAATGATAGTAACAGTGATGGATGTTCATATCAACTATCAGCAAATAGGACTCACCTGTCGATCATTTGGTGTCATAATACCAGTATATAAAAAGACGAATAAGAACCATGCTAAAATGCTTCCTCCCACAGTTATGTAATGAAATCTTGTAATTGTGTTACACATCATAAGAAGTCGTAAATTGACAGTTACTACAACACAAGTGAAAGCCATTGTGCTGACATCCCAGATACCAAAAATTTTGCCTGACGAATTTTGCCCGGTAGCACTGGAATTGGTCACACAGTTGTAAAGGACTAGAGATTGGTAGACAGAAAAGAAAGCCCATATTGCCACAACTCTCCATGTGAAAAAGACATTTTTTATTCCCTCCTGGTATAGTTGAGGATACTTTTTTGAAAGGGATGCACTGACATCCTGGCAAAAGAACACTTAAATTCAGGACATTCCCCCGCCGGTTCAAAGAATAAACGAAAAAAGGCAACTGAATGTTAAAGTTCCACAAGCATGACATGGGCTTCAATTAGCTACAATAAAAAGAACTAGCTAAAAGGGTAATTAATAAAGGTAGTACCTTTTCAAAAAGTCCAAGCATGATCACAGGCATGGAGGTGAATATGACGTTATATAGCGACTGAAACCAATCATCATAAAATCTTTGACCAGAAAATCCGGTTTGAAAGGTAAACCAAAATTGAGTCAAAGTGAATGTAAGATTCTTGTAGAAAAAGTATAAAACAACCTGCAATCAAAAAATATCAAGCATCGTCATCGACCAAATAGATTTATCAAGTTTAGAAGGCAAAGGGAAGTCAAACCTTGCATATTCTAAGATATGACCAACGTCCGTGCACAAGAAGTAAATCTGTAAGAAAGCGGAACTGGGCGATTGCAAAGTCACTAGCCATCACTGCTTGCATCCCTTCCTGCCCACTTATTCCAACGCCAATGTGAGCAGCTTGAATCATACTAACATCATTGGCACCATCACCAATACTAAGTGTTATCTTCCGTGCACCTTTCTTAACCAGGCTTGTCACCTGAAGCCAGTGAAAATAGCATAAGATATCATTTTTTCACTCAAGACTTAACCAGACAGCATTCCCATAATGATTACAATTTCATATATAAAGTAAATTCAAATGCAACAAGATTATTCTGGCATTCTTATTTCTCACAAGAAATTTCACCCAAACATTTTCAGCGACCTGCAGCACTTTGGTTTAGGAACACTGCTCAAGCTACTATTAAAATATCAGAATTATATGATAAGACAATCAGGCTTATCCCTGAACAATGAAAGAACTTCATAAAAGCTCTGATCAAGTAAAGATTCCATAAGGAACCATACCTGTGCTTTCTGTAAAGGAGATACTCGGCAGCAAACGACAGAACTACAATTCAGGCTCAGATTAAGCAGTATCACTCGCAAACTGGGGTCTAATGCGTACATCAAACACTTTCCATCAATAATAAGTGCCAATTTTTGTCCAGTTATAGAGTGTATGTACTGTTGTGCTTCATCAATGCACTTATTCAGCTCCCTTTTTACTTCTTCCCTCATAAAGCGTGCAATCTCCACTGGATCCCCCTGACGACAGGAACTCACTCAACACTTAATAGGTAGCTTATACAGCCTAAAATATTGTAAATTCTTTCTTCATTATCAACTAAAGAATTGCTACCCAAGCAATGGTACTTACCCTCTCTTCTACCTCCCTAATAGCATTAGTTTCTGAAGTAATGATAAACTGCTTCATTTCATTGTTGATTAAGTTGCATGCTGCAACAAATAAAGAAAAGCGAGAAATATTAATAAGTCAATAACAAAAATTATGAAATAACATACACCACAAGTAAAAGGTCCGACACCACAGTAGCTGGCTTGGCTCCCTCTTGCACTGGAAAAACCAGCTAGTGTTAATACCAACTCACCATAAGCTATATTTATAGCTGTTTCCATTTTGTCTCCTGTAAGCACCCAAATCTTAATTCCAGCTCTAGCAAGAGTCTCTATACAAGCCGGTACTCCTTCTTGAAGCTTATCTTCTATAGCAGTGCATCCAATCAGTGTAAGATCCTTTTCTATGAGTTCTGCCACCTGCATTTTTAAGTTTGACCATTTTCTATGTGATAATAACTAAAATCGCATTAAAAGCTGGTCAAGATAAACCACCTGGCGTCAAAGAAGCATAAATGGTTTAATGAAAATGCACCTTTACAAATGCAGTTGCATGCTCAAAGACATTATGGCAAGAGTCCTCTGACAAAGGTTCATTCATAATCACTTAAACGAAGGTAATCCAAAACTGCCATTCATAAATTCAGCCATATGGAGAATAACTAATTTAAAATACTTCTTTAAGCCTAAATGTGTGTAAGGATCAGTAACCCGTTCATTCTACACTAGTTTTAGACCTTTAGCATCCTATCAATGGTTGAGATGAACTAATGGTACTATTAATGCTTTTTCTCTCTCCTCTCAGCTCTCTGCCTTTCACATCTTCTTCCCTCTCTACTCTGCAAATTCTCTTCCACTTCAATGTCCACTCTTTATCTATTACCATCTCCATCCAATTTATTTAAATTCCTCTCATTCCAAATTGTAAAGGAAAAGGTTTTTAATCCTAGCAAAACAGCAAGTCCTCCACAAATCAACAGTTGCATAGGAATGTACAACACAACCATTCCGCTATCTAAGTCTATCAAAATTTTAGAACAAAAATTTTAGAGAGGCAAATCCAATTAAACGGCATCAATAAGCGAAACTTACGAAAACTAAATCTTGGTGTAAGTCAATACAAATTCTGATGTACCTAATTTTAATAGAGATGGGCTTTCAAAAATAAAAGAAAGAGAGAAGGCTGTGTAGAGGAAACAAGAAGTTAAAGAGAGGATGGGTAAGGAACATGAGAGAACTGTGGGGAGAGAAGAAAAAAAAGCAATAATAGCAATCTGTCTCTAAAGGTCTAAAAATGATGGAAAAGCTTGTGTCATTTTAAAGGGTTCCCAGTCCTCTCCCCATCACTATATCATACAGAATAAATACCTCATCCAGCTTCTGTTCACGATCTCGTAGAGACGATTTTGCCTGAATGAACTTCTCATTCCATCTTTCATACATATCAGGGCTTAAATCCCTATAAGCCAGACAAAGAGTGCGTAACCCAGAAGAGCCAAATTGTTCCAAGTGTTCCCTAGTTACTTTCTTTAAATCTTCATTTCCTTCAGCCAATCTCTCATAAATTACAGAATCAGCACCCTGTGAAAAGCAGATTTCTGGCCAAGGGTCATTTTCTTTACCAACTGCAATAGAGCAATTTTCATCTTATGTGAGAATTAACAAGAGACAATTACCTTGCAGTATAATACAAGCCTACCATCAGCATAACGACATACAACAGACTGGCGCTTCCTCGTACTATTTATGCAGCAAGGATTAGAAATTATTTTAGTTTTCGTAACCAGCACCACACGAATGAAGATATACGTCTAAGAACATATGCCCACCTATTAAACTCAAGAACATTCAAAATCTCATAGCACACATCTTGCATTTTACCCATCTTCTCCACATGAGATTCACGAACATAAATCATAGTAGGTGTACGCCTGAGAAAAATCCCAAAATTAACCTCAAATAAAAGTGAATAAACTTTGAGCAGCAAAAGCCTCATAGTTGCATTTAAGCCAAAATCAGATGCCAAATTTCCCCAGGGTCATTTTGGCGGCAGGAGAAAGCTATAACTGAAAACAATTAGTAGGCAGGCTAATGAATACACACAGAATTCACTGAATCAACTTTATATTTCATCGCCTCAGTAAAACTAAAAAGTAAAAGATAAAAAATTAAATAGAATAAAATAACAATGGAGAAGATCCAGAAAAGAAAAATAAAAGAAACAAGTCATGTTTCTTAACATGCCATCGAACAGAAATGAGAATTACAGACCGGTAAAAGAAAAAACCAAAGTTCTTTGCAGCAGTAACCAATGCAGCCTCATCAGGGGATGCGGCTTGATACGTAATTTTTTCTGGAGACTCATCGCCTTCAGGAAGTACAGTATGACAAATAGCAAGGCATCTGAAAAATTCCTACACAATAAGCAAAAACTATCATTCAAAAATAATAATTAGCAAATTGTAATTCAAGACCATCCCTGCTCTGGCAATTGCATAATTTAAGAATCGAGCATCATTTTCATTATTGGGTAACATCAAATATTGTTCCAACTTGCTTAAAAACCAGTGCAAAAACTGGAAATGCTCCTTGTATTAACTAACAAGAGAAAATATACATGTTCCTCCTAAATGAACAATTATGCTTAAGTAACAATGAGGTTAATTGATTAGCGATGTCCTATCAAAATTAAGTTTCATACAGAAAATTAAAAGAACTTCAGTATAAAAGGGTAAAAGCTCAAATTCAGTTTCATCGAATCAATAACATTTATTGTACAGTGAGGTGACATTCCTTTTTTTTTTTGTAAAAAAAAAGAAACAATACAGGAAGAACAGATATAGCACTTGTTCACATAAAACAAAGCAAACTACCTTGCAAGCATCAGGATTGGGCTCATTCCTCCAAGCACCTCGCAGAAGCCTAGGATCATCAAAATTAAACCCTTTTTCATGCACTGCCTTGACAGACCTTTCCACCTGTGCAAGGAATAATGACATTAGGCATATCATGATCCTGGCATCAAATGTTCTTTTCTGAGAAAAAAAATAATAAAATAAAATAAAGCATACCTCCTGAATTTTCATGCCAGTCTGCCGAGCAACTCCCCTTTCTATTTCAGTGATACCAGTTCCATATATTTCTCCGCCAATTGAACACTTAAAGAACTCCATTAGGTTTCTAGTCAAAGTTCCGGTTTTATCAGAAAATATATATTCCACCTGACCAAAGCACAGCAACAATGAGGGTAATTACATGATTGAAAGGACATACAAATGCAACACCACAAATGATTCAACAGAAATATTAAAGCTCACTCAATGCTCTGCATTTAAGAAAGTCACTTTAGTATAACTTTTACCTGTCCAAGTTCCTCATTCAAATTGGAAGTCCGAGCTGATGCAGGAGTATTGCTTTCAGCATGGTACATATGCAAGTCCTTGTTGATATATTGAGTGGATTGGAAAAACTTTATTGTCTGAAATTATAATAGAGAGACACCTTTCAACAAAAGCATGGCTAGAGCATAAAAAAATTATAACAGGCAATGCAGTCTACCTCGATGGAAACATAGAGGGAAATAGGGATAATTGGCGAGTATAGAGTGATTAAAGTAAACATACTCAGCACAAAAACCTGCAGAACCAACAAACATAAGAAACTAAGCGAATGAAAATCAGGAAAAAATCCAAAAGCAATAACAAGCATACAGTACCAGAAATCGTTTGTCTGGGTTGAATTGATCATCCTCCACAGAATTACCCATATTATGAAGACCTAAGTAGTAATGCTTCTTATCTATGAATATAGCACTGCAGAATATTGTGAAGTAAAAAAGCAGTCAAATGAAATTATGAAAATAAATAAATAACTAACATACAATTAGGAAGTAAAGAATAGTCAAACCTTCCTATGGCACAAATCAGACACATAACTGTGAGTGTTGCAAAAAGAGCAAGAATTAGCTTGTCAAGTTTCCGCTCCAATGTACTTCTTTTGGAGGGAATGTTCATGGAATTCATCATGACCTACAAAATGCAACTCAAATCAGAGAGACATAGTTCAAATTTTAACAGTGGACTTAATGGCAGCTGGGAGACAAAGTATCAGAAAATAAGAGAACAATTTTCTTAGTGGGCACACACAAATAAAACCTGTGAAAACCTAACACTGTCAACCAACTAATAAACAGAAACAGCTTTAAAAGCCAGGATTCAAGATTGATTGAAGCAGCTAATTTACTGAAAATTTTCTTCGTGCTCACAGCATTTAGCAAAGGTATCACTTCCCTAAAGGGGGGAAATTCCAGTCACAAATGAATTTAATGTCATTGCATGTCTGAATATGAAAAGAAAGTAAACAAGGAAAAATGGAAGTCGTTTGTTGCAGTGCACATCATGATGACAAACCTTTGTTTCATGGCCAGCAAAAATTACAGCCCCAATAATGTACTCAGTGTTCCTGAGACTGCATCCCTGAAATCGAAGTGCTGGAGCTAATGAGTACTTGCAGTTCCAGATTTCATCAATGGAAGGAGAATATCAAAATCAACAAGGAACAAAAAGCAAGAAAAGACTGAGGATAAAAGGAATTAGAGAAAATGCATATTCTATGGTAATCCAGAAGGAACAGATGGCTCATTCATGCGACCAGATAAACGGAATTCAAGAGCAGAAAAGTACACTTGAGAGAAATTTAACTAAATTCCTAATAGATTTAATGGTCAAAAGAGAAGATTATTATCAGATTCATGAATTCTGAGATAAGAAGAACATGACTTCGAGAAGATTATGATAAAGAAATAACTAAATAAATAGTTACAGATGATGAAAGGAAATTCGCAGCATACTCTCAATAAAATTTGGTTTGGATTGAGAGGCAATGTTTGCTTTTGCATTACGAGATTGCCAGTGAAAGTGTACAAAGAATTGTTCGGTTGCTCACACTGCACTTCACCTGCCATTAGCAAAAACATTGTTAATCAGATACTAACTAATGATCCAAGCAACAAAGCAAATTAAAATTGCAAGACTCAAGAGAAATAACACTGTCGAACTCAAAAATGCAGTTATGTGCTGACTCCACACATGAAAAGAAATAGAAAAAGAGGTTTCTGGTTTTATATATATATATATATTTTCGTTACAAAGTGTACCCCACCCAAACCCAACCCATCCCAAATCGAATGTATCCCCTTAGATTTGAACACTTGACCTGTTGCTTCTATTGTAAGAGGCCAATAAACTGGACTATCCTTTAGGATAAATAATTTAAATCAAGAGATGATAACTAAGCATATAACAGAAAACAATTGAACACAAACAAAGACATCAGTGAGGACAGCAATAATCAGCAAAGGTGTCCAATGTAATCCCAGTAAAGCTTGATTCATATCTGATTTGCAGAAAATAAGATGGCAATTCAAATAGAAGAGAGCTCAATAGAACGGAATTTACACCCCAAATAGAAAGACAAAAACGAAAACTAGAATGTATATAGCAGTCTGCAATCAAATACAATACAGCTCAGTACCTGCAAGGTATTACCCCCCCTCAATCATGCTGCTCAACATGTTTTCCATCATTTTCTTTCTAACTATCAATAAAGACTCAAACACAACTTGATTTTGCATCTAAGTTCCAAAACGGACAGAAAAATCTTCCAACTACACCGTAATTGCAAGAAGTCCGAACAACTTACATATTTCAGAGGACACACAATCTTGCCTTTTAGAATCTCAAAACATAGGAATACAAGAAAAGGTTAAACCTTTAAATTCAGATGCTTTTTCAGGAGTCAAGTAATCCCATGTCCTTTCTAATGCCTTTCTGATCTTCAAATTTGTTTCTCCATCCAAATTTGCAGTCTGCAATAAAAAATGAAAAATTCGTACAAGAAAATGTAAGTACTGAATCAAACAAAACATCAACAGGCCAATTAATTTTTTGAAATAAACTAAAGAAAGATAATAAAAGCATTTGATATAGCAAGGAGATAGGGACCTCAATATAGCAAACACCATCTGCATTTGTACTAGCCAGGAACAAGAGATCTGCAGGAAAAAATCCATCTTGCTTAACCTGCAACAAGCACAAAAATCCGCAAATCTCTGATGTACTCTTGATAAAAATGATATCTTTTATGTATTTAACAAAGATTTCAGGAAACTATATGCCACCCCAAGAAACGGAACAAACACAAAACAAACCAAGAAACCCTAGGAGTGGCACCAAGTTCAAAATGGGGCTACTTACAGAAACTACAACATTTAATAGTTAGGAAACTGGGAATACAATATTCTAGGTAAGTAGCCCCTAGGACAGACGATGCCACATTTTACTCAAGTCTTAACAATAAGCTAATAAAAGAAGTCAGTTTGCTTCAATTCGCAAGTCCGTATGGCTCAAATGAATAATATATGACTTGGGACAAAAGAAAAAGAAGTGAACAAAGAAAATGGAAAATAGATCAGTTTTCGCCACATCTCTTACATTTGGGATTTAAGGTTCACACATCATAGATCTATCAATATTCCTCGATAATCATATGTTAACCATTATGATCAGAAGTCAGAGACAAAACCTTCAGCTGAACTGGAAAGGGCATAAACAAACTGAAGCTTTGCTCCACTCATGGTGGCAACTCCAAAATGTTAATGCAAAAGAAAAATTTTCAAACCCTAGTTTGGCACTTCTCAACCCAGTAACAAATAAACAATTAAAGCACCATTAAAATCCAATCTAGCAGAAGCAATTTCATCCTAACTAAATATGCCAAAAAAGGACGCATCAAAACATTTTTCCTCAAACCCCTCTCAGCACTAGAGTAGCTACCAGGCATAAAACTACATGCCCATGATCAATTAAAAATAAATAAATAAATAAAAATGGGTAATCAAAGACATATAAATATTTGTAAATGGGGTGTTTTATGGGATAAAGTGAGTTATAAGCTTTAACGAGGTGAATAATAAGTATTTGGCCAATTAGTAACATATAAGTTGATATTACAACATTCACAATGGCAATAGAAAGTCCAATTTTATCTAGAAGGTGAAACAGAGAAATAGGTTGACACTAGACCGCTGCAAAGGTAGCCCTGAAAGAAAACAATCCAATGGCAATTGACAAAGACACACAAGGGAAAGCAATAATCCATACATAGAGGCAAGAACCAACAAACTACACAATTCACAACAACAATCCTCTAATATCATGAGGTTTAATGAAGCATGGCTCATCATTAGATAATTAGCATTCCCCATACTACAAAAGTGCATCAAACTCACCATGACAATGTCTCCAACCTGCAGCTTTCTCCAAGGTATAGACACCCATCTCTGACCTTGCAATACTTCTACAGGAGTACTATTTATTGCCATATCATTCTGAAAACGCTTCTGTTGGACATTATTAGGAAAAAAATTTATAGACAAAACAGGAGTCAGGTGTACCTCATATCATATATCAAGAAAAATATCGCATGGCCAAGTCCAACACCAAAAAAGAGAAAGTGTAAAGAAAAGAGATAGGAGGGTGGGGGTGAAGAAAACAAGAGAAAATACCCCATGCTACAACAAAAAATTAAGACTAGCCACAGTGAGTGTAAAATGCAGTACTCACCCAGTCCTCCCATGCCTCTTTAATTAGAGAGACCAAAAGCACCAGACTAAGGGGAACCACATTCGTCACAGGATTTACAGGACTGTAATTCAAAAAATCATCATTCAAGGAGACATTAATAACCAGTCAACCAAATATCAACAACAGGCCAATCAACTACGAGATTGTTTGTTAAACATCTGAAGTCTAAAATTTTATTAAGTTCAGACCTTTTTAAAAATTTGATTGTTTGATTTTTGTAACTTATGTCTGATTTTTAGACATTTACATCTGAATAGTAAAAGTAAACTTTTGTGACTTTTATCTGAATGGGAAAAGGTCTGAATGAAAAGTAAATATTATATCCCAAAAATATCTCTATAAAATAACTTATTTCGTAAATTATAAAATATAATCCCTTCTTTTGTTTTGATTTAAAAGGATATAAATATCAAAGAACCATGTCTAAGATGTTTTTTGTTGTAAAAACAAATAAGATGCCACTTATATTAAGATATTAAAGAAGAAAAAGAAACATATCATTCAGATTTTCGAATTCAGACCTATTCAGACTTTAGAAAAATTCAGACCCGTTAAGATTTCAGACAAAAAAAAAACAAATGCAATCTAAGTAAAATAATAATGCCATTACAGCAAGTATGTACCACCCTATAACTAATTCTCAACAACTAACTTCACTTCAAGTTTATAAACATACCTCATTGGCGTAGTCGATAGAATAGAGATCATCAGAAAGTAGCAATTAGCCACCCGCCGGAACTGTCAAGAGGGTACAGAATTTTTCAGGATCAAGGTAACCACCTTAAAAATCAAGGAAATACATTTATGCTAAACATTACAGTTACAAGCACAATTTAGTCAATCCATGTATGTTGGTTAAGTCAAATTTCTAAACCACGAAAAATAAAAAATCTAAAGGATCATCAGGCAAGATACTTTTGTCTAAGGTATATGCCACCTAAACATATGATACATAGCTTGAGGTCAGTTATACAACTACTTGCATTGACATCGTTTAACAAAGGATGAGAGTGAGAAGCAATAATCCTGTCCATGCAAATGCTTGGGATAATCTAGTTCTAGATGGAGTACCTTTTTTATGGGTGCTAGTCCTTCATACAACTACCATAAGTCCATAATCAAATATAAATTTACATAGAACCAGTCAAACACATATTTATGGCACTTCTAACTCTACCTCAAGATGAAACAGCATAATCCTATATCAAATGATTGATAATGATTGACAAAGCCTCATTAAGATATTATTATGTTTTGATGTAAAACAAACACACACCAAAGAGTAAATGATATCTGAAAACTGTGAGGCAACAAATGACAATGCCAAACATACTTCCTAGTGGCTTTATTCTAAGTTTGCATTGAAGGAAAACACACACATAAAGAACAATGAAATCGCAAAGTGCATTAAAACAAAGAATTTCTTCTAGAAGATAGGGGCCTGTTTGTTATTGCTTTATGGCCCTCATTTTCATTCTTTTTTTACAATTTAAGTGTAGAACTTGTTCAGTGAGTCATATTTTAAACATTAATTGAAAAACATATAAAACAAAATCTGGATGAGAGTCATAAAACCCAAAACAGGTTGTACATGTTTCCTTCAATCTTCAAAAACAAACCATAAAATAAATTAAGAAACAATATTTAACGCGTTTTCCAAAGCATAATTAAAATATAATTTTTTCTCTCATCTTGTTCCTCTCTCTTCCTTACTAGTTTATACATGCTACTGCTTTTTCCTTTTTTTTAATCATTTTATTTTAATTGACTTTGTGCTTTTCTTCAATTTAATCAACTCATAGGAAAGAAATGAGTTGAAGAGTTTAGGAAAATAGGTGAGAAAGAAATTCATGTCTCTGATAACACACTAATAGTTGGGAGTCATGTTATGTAGGTATCGATGTTACCAGACTTGATTCATTTGTTGTTTGAACTTAATGGAGAAGCATTATTAGCCCTTTTTTTTTTCCAATAGCAATTTTAGTAAAATTTTACTGTAATTCTCACTCCTGATCTTCACGTCATTGTTATGCCCCTGAAAATTAGAATAAAGCTCTAAAGAACTATAAAAATGTCACCACTCCCATGTGGAGTCACTAGTCCCTTCCCCTAATTTCTTGCACAAAATCAAAAAAGAACCAGCTATGTTCACAACTTCATAATAGATCTCAGGTGACTGTCTTGTAATTTGATGATCTTTTAATCCAATAATTGCCACTGGATAATTGTTATTTTTTATTAAGCATACATGTGTTGTTGGTAATATTTATCTCTCTCTCTCTCTCTCTGTATGTATCTAATATAATAATTAGTTTAGTAATTAAGAGAGATTAAATAAATCAATTTTATTAATTTTGTAGCTTTTAACTATAAGTATGCACTTGCACGTTGTAAATTTTGTTTTTAAAAATACTTTTATCGAACACATACTCATTATTTTTATCGTTTTTAATTATGTCTACCAAACATATATTACAATTTTCATTTTTTATATACAAAATACAAAAAATAATACCAAACGCATATTTAAATTTAAAATACAATCACTGCAAAACACCATTCTCATTTCCATTTTTGTTTTAAGAAAATAACAATTGAAAAATAGTACTGAATGCGCCCTGGATTTCTTATAATCTCCAATTCATAGAAAATGAAAATTTCTTAGTCAAAATAGTCCAGTGTTATTCATTTATTCAATGCTGGGCCAGGAAAGTGGAAAGCGGGGTGTCAAGACAAACAGAATCCTTTATGGATTTCCTCCATGCCTCCTTAAATGGTTCAAGCCAAAAAGTCTTGGTTTGGCTACAACAATGAACTAAGGAATGCACATGGTAACACAACTTTTTAGAACAAGATTACCTGTTCAAACAACCCTTTTGGTAGAAAGGTAAGAACATTGTACTTCGTAGTTGCTATAGAGTTCCCCTGAATCAATTCATAAAATAAAAATCAAAACCAAGATCAATCAATTGATACAAACCCGCAAATGAAAGCCAATATATTCACCAAGAGTGTAAAAATATCACAAATTTCTAGATATCAAACCAGTTAACAAATCAAATCATGACTCAGCATACATGGGGGCCGGGCACAAATAAACTGAACTGATCAAAACCGATATCAGTTTGGATCAGTTTGGTTTACAACTTTCCATTAGTTTAACCCATACCAAAATAGACATCACCGAATCAGTTCAAATGTATAGACAAGGTTACCATATAGACCTGGCATATATAAACGTATGTCTATGATTAACTAAATCTCAACCAATGAATATACCTCTGGTAGGATGCCAAGGTCTAGCTCCAGTGGTAAGGAGCTGCCATCCTAGGGCTCAAACCTAGGGTTCGAGCTTTGATAGGTGCATGAGTTATATATACCTCTTGTAGGTTCCTCATCTTGACAGAGGCTTTGGTGTAATATTGCATGTTGATGGAGGATATAAAAAATATCTAGCAGACTATTTTAACGTTCAAAATAGCATTCAATTTATTTTTTCATTTAACAATTAAATTTTCTTATCAACAGAAACTTCATTACATAAAACAAAAAATCCTATTTATTATGTGCATCAATGCAGCATAACTAGATTGGGAAATCACTATCATTTATTGTAAATCCACTCTTTCATGCAGGCAAGCTGTTGGAAGACTGCAAAGTTGCATTAATGAAGCCTAAACTACCAACAGAATTATGAGCAGGGTAAACATGAACTTGCAATGACAGTCGCCAAAACTTATGGAAACATCTCTATGTTTGGATTCGTGTAGTCTAGAAGGAAAAAGAAACAAAAAGGAGGGGGAAAAAAAGCACTTTGAGCACACACAGTGACTGTGGTATATATTGTGCCCCAAGATTCTAGCAAACTTGCTTTTGGCACCCCCATATAGCTCATGAAAAGACAAAATTATGACAAAGACTTCCCTAGAGTGACTATACCCTTATCCTTGAACAACTATCTTCTGCTTTACTTACAAATTTGAACTGAAAACAAACATAGCCCACCGATTACAACTGTAATTTCATTCTTTTTAATAAATTCCCAAATACACTCAGTAAAACTCATGTCCAAAACTCATGCTTCCACTGAACCACACAATCTTACCAATACGACTCAATCCCATAACTAGGACACTCCAATTTTTCTTATATTGAAATATTTGGTGATAAATTGGGTTGATTGAGTCACGTACACTTGTGATACTTAAGAAAACATGCTTTGTTATCATGTTTTCTTTACATTAAAGCCCAAGCCAAAAGCCTACCAAACAAGGGACGATATGTACAGTGCTTGATTTAAAATTTTAATTGTTAAACTAATTCAAATTTATGTGCAATAACACTATGTCTAGAGGAGAGGAAAGCTTGATTAAGGACAGTGGAAAGAGATGGAAGGGCAAGCATCTCATCATTCCATCTACTTGTTTGGACAAAATTATAAAAAGAAGAGAGAAAGAAATAGATCACCACTACTCCTAGGTATCATCTGGAAATGACAAGAGAGGAGAAATGCCATACATTAATTTGTCAATTCTAAGTTAATATTTTTTTTTTTATTTGTCACCAATGTATAATAATAAAAAACAAAGTTTGATTTTCTTCTCTCTATTGGTTTTCCCTCTTTTTCTTCTCTCTCTATTGGTTTTCCTTCTTTTTCTTCTGACCATTTATAGAAGACTTGAATAACAGGAATTGGAGGAAAATCCTCCTTTCTTCCTCTCAATTTTTTTTTTTAACAAAAAAAGAGAAATGATATCTCTTCCACAGTTATATTTCTCCCATTGTTCCTTTCTTCTCACTTCCACCCAAGAGAAATAAGAAGATAAGATCAATTCTAACATGGTACTTAACCTCTAACCACCAGAGATTAAATAAAATATACAGCTACCGTTATGCTTTGCTACACAACTTAAACATCTCAAACCTGGTCAACATCGATCTGATACTCAGATTGATGAGATAAGCTAATGGCGATAAACCTTAAACTTAGCAGGCAAGAAACTAGAAGAAAAAGGAAAAAGTACAAGCACATATAGTGAGGAACTAAAAAAATGTCTAAATTTTCAATCACATGAAAATTCGTCATTCCTTAATTTATTCATAGCATATAAATAATAATAAGTGTACGAGTAGAGAACAAGAAAGAAACTTAGAGAGAGACCTTGAATCGGAGCGGTTGATTGGCTTCTCGGTCATTACAGTAAATGGTGCGAAAATTAGGCGCCTGAGGCTGGACACGGCCAAGTGTAACAGTACGCGACGGTGTTCGCTGGTGACGGCTAGATGGCGGTTGCCCCAATCTCGATCGAGAAGCCCTAACCCTATCCCATCCCCTCATCTTCTTGCCGATCCAAACACCAGCAAAATAAAAATCGCGGGCCAACGGATGTTTCTCAATTCGATCGACTTAGTTTCTCAACACCTCGCCTTGACACTTGTCGATTCAAATTACGTTCGTTAAAAGACACAACCTCCTTGTACGGACAAAGAAACAGAGAGGACCCCTGCTTCTTCCTTTTTCTTTTTTATCTTTGGCAGTTACGTCCTCGTTTAACTGCTCTTTCGAGTTTTGTCCAACTGCCTACCTTCTGTATTTGGGTTTGTTTGGATTTTAAAATTCATCAACCAGAAAATTTTATAAACGGGTTATTTTGCCCTTTACAATTGTATAATTTACTAACTTGAAATGCACTCTTATTTCAACAACGCGAAAACCTAGCGCGTGATTACATGTTTACATATTTTGGGAGCGACTTCTCTGTGATTGGGTGGAACCGAGAAAACGTGGACGTTGACAAGTTGAGGGCAGCGGGAAAATGGCTAAAGCGCCAAGGAGGACTCGTTCCCTATTAATTATTAAAGTTCAGCGACGTCATTTCAATAATATCTTACCTTGTTGGTTCCACTGCCGCGTGTGCGGCACGTAGGAAATTTTTTAGAACGTGTATACGTGGCGATCGGCGACTAAGTCCGTTTCCTCAAAGGTTCTGTAGGACTGGCGATGGCGTTAGTTTCCATCACGGATTGTCATTGTTGCCAAGAGCCCTCAAATAATCTAACTGTACAGTTAACCCTTTTAAAAAATTATATATACCGTTAAAATGTTGTTATAAAAATGTATTTATCAAATAATTTTTGCCAAAACTAGTAAAAACAATCATAAAATGTATTGTCGTCCAAATAAGTAATGCTATTTGCACGTAAAATATGGATGACAAATAGAATTAAGACATTTGTAAATAAAAAAAAAATTAAAAAAATTAATGAATTTGTATTTATTCAAATGTTTCGTGGCTTCAGTAACCTTGTGCAAATTTGTGTGCAAACGGCATTAATCGTCTAGATTTTATTCTAGAAATATACATTGAAAAAATGTGGCCAGTATATGTGGCATTTTATGTCACTCGACAAGGACGTGAATAATGAGTTTATAAGAGATGGTTACTCTCAAATTAGCAAGAGACCTTTTTTATAGGCTTGAACCCATACTAAGAACAAAAATATGAAGATAAGAGAGAGTGAAAGACACGTGGGTGTAACCCAAAGCATAGAAAACAATTTGAATCTTGCTATAAAAAAATTAAAATGACTCAAAACATTTTTGTAAAGAACACACAAAAATATAAATTTTATTTAGTAATGGTATGCTGTAATTGATGAAATAAATTATTTTTATTATAACCTGTGCTATGGTGATTTTTGTGAATTTAAAAAGTAAAATATATGAATTATATAATTTTTATTAAGAAATTACTATTTAACTTAATAATTAAAATAGACATAAAAATAAATTATCTTTTATTTGTATATCAACTCAAAGCATAAAAAGACACGATTATCCTTTGTTAAAATATTAAAGTCATAATAAAAAAATTAAAAAAATATGGTGACTTATTAATAAATTATTTATAAAAAATAACACTTATTTACTTTTAAAAATTATTATTAAAATAAAAAATATTAAATAAATATTTAAAAAAAAAATTTACTGAACATCATTTTTATCGAAACTAATAAAATAAATATTTATATCACTTCAACTACAATCCAACGCAACATCGGCAAATTGCTTGTTCTTTTTCCCAAGTCCCATTTTTATTTATAATAAAACAAGATAATCTTCTCAATTCTGGCTTTAGAACTACAATTGAAATGACAAGTGCCACAACCTTATCACCATTCATCATCATCAACCTCTCATCAGCCAAGCTTTATCGTTCCTCACTATTGCCAACGGCAAACCTCTCATTTCACTACAATCGCCACACCAACCACAACAAAACCCTCGGCGAACTATCCATTTGTCATGCCCAGGTCTGCATCTCTCTCTTTTCGTTAATGAAACTGGTTCATTGCTACGTATATACGCAATAGGGCTCTCATGCAAGACCATGGACACACACACACACACATATAAGCAGACTATTGACTGTGCGTGGATAACGTGCTTGTTGTAATCATTCAGTTGAATTATGGTTCAGCTGGTGAAAACCCTGATGAGATTGGCGAAGCATTTTTCGATGAAGGCGTTGGTGGTGGTGTGATCGTGGATGATATAAGTGATGATGAAGATGACACCGACAGCAGCGTGGACTTGTTGATTAGATTCTTACAGGCCACGTTCAAGAAAGTCTCAAAGCGTGCCAAGAAAGCCTCTCGCTCCATCTTACCCGCTGCTATATCGCCCAAATTGGTACATTTGCTCATAAATCTTAATTACCTCACAGCAAACATTTTACATTTGCATCCAATGCACAATAAATACGTTTCTTGTTGCTAATTTACTCTTAGTCTTGTAACTTGTCTTCCTTTTTGATGGAGCATTCAGGTGTCTTTTGCAGTTGATGGGATTTTGCTCTTAGCTTCACTTTCCATCCTCAAAGCGCTTCTTGAGGTATGGTAGCTTGTTCTGAGATGTCAAGTCTCAAAGACATTACTTGTGCACGCTTGATCTAAAAGAATATTTAGGCTATCATAAGTTAGATCAGGCAAATGTTCAACCTTCTAAAATCACTTCACATCATTTTGTGAAAACATTTTCGTTTGCGAGGAAACAAGAGAGCATCCTGAAGTGACATTCTTTCGCCTTTGCTTGTGCAAATTAATGAAACACGCAAGAAGTTGCTTCGGAGGGAGGCAGAGTCGCGGATACTACTTTTTGTCAAATTTGGTTGACAATTGCATAAGTGTAATTAGAGAAACAACTGATATATATGGTGTCAAATTTTTTTTCAGGTGGTTTGCACTATTGGGGGCACTGTGTTTGTGCTGATTTTGCTTTTACGCTTGGTCTGGGCAGCCATTTCCTTTTTCCAATCAAGTGGAAACAGCTTCAACCAGGGAGGAAGCTCCTTTGCCGCGACATAATAGTCTTGATGTTAGGTTAATTTCTGTCTTTTGGATTTCCTCAAGGTACGATGAGAATGTTACCTCAATATTGTGCTGTGTATGAGATCACAAAATGTGAAGGTAAATATGGAAAGTTTTCTATATGCACACCAGTTCATTACAACACTGTTGACGCATTTTTTCTTAACATAAATGTCATCTACAATCCAATGCGGAATTTAGAGTATTTAAGGCCTTAATGAATTTTTTTTATGAGGTCTTCTTTTGTTATGCAACTTCAATATTAAAAAAAACAAAAAATAACTTAAAATTTATTTTATCTTTAATTATTAAATTTTAAGAATAATAAAAAAGATCCTAAAAAATTTCAAAAGAAGACATACAAAATAGTAAAAAAGATATATTTTTCAATTTTCACTCTCATTAGAACTATTTTACATAAACAAATAAGAACAATACTATTTTTAAATAAAATATTTAGTATATAAAAAATTAAGATGACTAATTGATAATCATATAATGAATATGGACTTTGTATTTTAACAAACTAATTTTTTTTTTTAAATGAATAGATGAATAGAATACTTTTTTTTTTGTAGCGAGAAGACTAAGAAATTTTTTCATCTATTGATTTTTTGAGATTATGAGGTTAGTAAAAGATATTAAAAGAAATACTAAATTAAAGTAAAAAATTCTAAAATTAAATAATTAATTTTTTAAGCAATTAAAAAGGCAAAGAATTTATTTATTTATTTTTGGGAAGACTAGAATGAATGAATTACTTGTTAGGTAATATTAATAATTATATCACCTTCACACTAAGATTACTAAATATAAATTTTCTATTAAAAAAATCTTAATTGTAGAGTAATTACTAATTAGAGAGATGTCTAATAAAATTTCCTACAAAAGCATAATTAAAAAAAATCTTTATTAATTAAAAAAGTATTACAAAAATACTCAAAAAATAAGATCTTCCTCAAATATAAGAATTTAGGCGAACACTTTGTTCTCCTATATTTAAAACTACCCCTGTTAGGATCATATATTCATATCCAAGGAGATTAAACAAACTGAAACAACATAAGAACATTTTACGATAAACTTAAAGTGCCCAAGATCAACATGGTATCAGACAACTAATAAAAACAAAATCAAAGTACCATGAAAATCCACAAAGGATAATCCACATTACACATAGCACTAAGCAGCTTCATTTATTAATTGAACACACCTTCAGTTTTATATCGAATCCAGACACCAAATGTTAACCATTGGAGATATTTAATAAGAAAACGTTCTTTTACAAAAGCAATGATCATGATTCATATTCTTCAATGTTCTGTTCATGTATTAGTACAGTGTGAAGCCTACTATAAGATATATGGACTAAAGAATTCATTGTCCAATACAGAAATAAGAAGTCTTCAGACATCAATCACATGCTCCATGCTTGATTTGTGAAATTGGGAACTTGGTCTCTTACATGTCTGATTTTGACAACATTGAAGGTCAAAGTATTGCCACTTAATGCATTAATTTGTTATTAACTGACAAGGATTACTCTATCTTTCATGTCATTCTTTCAAAACCACCTCCAACCTGCATATGCAACCAGTCGGGTGATGTACCACGGTTGTATTCTCTCGCAGCTTGAGAACCAAATGGCATGCCCGCGGTATCAAATGTTTGTTGAGCAAACTGAAATTGTGAAACGCAACATTGCATTGTCAGATAAATTATGAATTAAAAAAATAAAAGTAAAAAATAAGAATAAGCTTGGCCTATTTATATAACAGTTTCATTTTCTTGATCTAAGATAAGCTTAGTCCTATTTCAGGGTCTCACCAGTAAGTCTTGTTCTCTTCTTCATGCATTAGCCATAATAAACAAGATCTTATGATAACTAAGTGCTTAAAACAATAAAATGCTGAATAAAAGTTAAAAAAAGTTATAAATATTTCATGTCAGTGGAAAACAGAAACTAACAGAAAAATAGTAACATACATGCCCATTAGCTCACTTGGTAGTGTGAGGTTCGTATAGAAATACATGTTTTACCCTATCCGTGCTCTTTAATTCTTCAGAGAAATAAATAAAAAATAAAAAGAAAAGTAAAAAGGAGCACAAGGTACAAAAAGTCTGCAAACATATCATGAAAATATGATTTACCAAGAAATCGACAATTAAGTTCTTGTCCCAACTACCAAGTGAAAAAAGAAAAAATAATTGGCAGCCACAACCCACAAAAAGGCAAGAAGTCATACTCTTGGGGAGGCGGAATTAACGGCAAAGAAGGAGGTGGCCATCAATATAAATAAGGCTCAAGGGAATGAAATAGTGGTCCCTGTTTATTCAACAAACCTTATCACAACCCATGCATCGTTTGCCTCATTAATTACAAAACCAAATCCACCAACCATCTCCTATAATAGAGTAATATTCAGTGTCTTCAGATAAACAATCCCTCCTAAGTTGACAATTTTTAAGTAGGTCCATCCAACAAACAGACAAAGATGATGAATATATTGAGCTTTGGGACATGTACCCCTAAGTTCATGTGAACCATCCTTGAAACATTGAAACTGTAAGTGCAATACAGATAGCATGAAAGATAAGAGAGGGAGAGAGAGAATCAAAATCAACAGTCTAGAGTTCCTATGTGAGGACTTACATCTTTAGGAGGAAATACCTCAATGCCAGGGTTCATTCTTGTATTGACTGCTTCAAGCTTCATTGACAGAAACTGCAGTGTCCAGTAAATGTGGAGGCTCAAGTTCAAGAGAAATAGAAAGAAAATCTATGATCAAATACTATAAATCAAAGGTAAAAATTTCACACCTCAACCTGCCGCTGTAGCGATTGGATGTAGTTAATTATCTCATCCAGGACCAATGCTTTGCCAATGACCTGAATTAAGAAAATCTACCATAGTGAACAGAATGTATAATCAAAACTAAAGAGCAGCGCTGTCACTAGCAGACAAATTATCAAATGATTGAGAAGCAGAGACAGGAATTGAACTCCACCAATTTGTTCTGTTGAGAATTTTTTTGAACGAAATAAGCATGCTTGGTGCCAACAAATTCAGGGAAATGTCAAATCCATACCTTGTTACAACCAGGAACCAAGTCCTGGAGAATTTTCATCCTTTCGCTTATCTTTTCTCTCCTAGCCTGTGCACCAAGTGGTTAAAATAAGAAAACCTTTTGAATAGCTCCAGATATCACTAGTTTCTAGAAATTTTAACACACACCAAACACATAAAAGAATTTTCATAAGCTTTGCTTATTATGAGTTACAGAGGGCTGTGAAGATTACTCTTTCTGCTAAACTGTGGCTATCAGTAGCTTGGCCCCTTCTTGCTCGAACATGGATGTAATCCTGTTTAGGAGGCTCTGGTGGTTGACTATTTTGTTCAGTAGGCTTGACTGAACTGGGCTCTGCTTCAGCTTTGGAATTGTGATTGTCATCTCTACTTCCAGACGTTTTAATCCGTTTTCCATCAGAATCATTCTGCCCAATTAAAAACACCACATTTGTCATGAAATCAATACCAGCCCCCTAAAATTTGAATCCACAGTGCTTAATTTCACCACCAAGACCACAACCCAGGTCAATATACAGTTTCATTATGGAAACTCTAGATGTCATTCATATGTAAACACAGTAAATTAGCAAAATCAGAACGCGGCTTAGGTACAAGTCAATTCACTGCGTTGGCTACCAAATTAGATCAATCATTATCATTATTATTCAATCCTGCACTTGTTCAACATTCCTTAATAGACAAGATAGAAATGCACATTCCATCAAAACCAAGGGAAAAACTTTTCTAATGAAGAATTCAAGTAATAAGAATTAGTCATCCAAATAAAAATAAGAACCACAACTATAAATTTGAGCAGATTCAACAAATAAATAAACAACTAAACAAACAAATACCACTCGATTGCCATTGCCGTTGCCGTTGCTTGTAGATACATGCTTGGCTGACTCATCCTCCACATCACGCCGCTTCCTTACTCCATTCCCATGGGCCATTTCGTGCTCCAAGTTCACTGGATCATCACCAGAAACCTTTCGATTAGTCCCAAATTGACTCATATTCTGCCCAAAGTGAGCTCCTTTCTGTCCCAACCCACCTCCAGATTCACTCATACTGCCACTCCCGGGAACCGGAAACTGCCAGATCTCTGCAAAATTATAGGAACCCTGATCCATCTACAATAATCTCACTGACAACACTCGAACTCAAGCACTCATCAAACCGGGTCCTGGCATTTATTTGAGAAGATTCAAGAAACACTAGCTCTGATTCAAAAGGTTCAATTTTTCTTGTCTGGATATGCTTAAACTTTCAAGAATTGCTTTAGAATGAAAGAAATAACAGAAAGAGCAAATCTTTTAAAATAAGCTTTAGCAATGACGACAAATAGAGTAATAGATAAATTTTCAAAAAAAAAGATAAAGAAAGAACAAGACAGAGAGTCTTTGAGTTAAGTCTAATCTAGACAGTTAAGTAAATGAAGAGAGTTGTGTTTAAGAGACGAGACTTGAGTTCGAGTTTTAGCTTGTGTTTGTGATTGTGATCTCCTTAGACAGTGGAGTTTGGTGCGCACTGTGTTGCCTTAAGCTTTCCTCGCAGGCACACCTCGGGAGCTGCAAACAAAGTCACTTCCAGTGAGGTTTTTGTCCTGGGGTTCCAGCAGTACACATGTCTCAATCACGTGCACAATCTCCCACCGTCCGATTTGCTTACCCGCTGGTCAATGACAAATCACAATTCATCAACGGTTGTTGAAGACGAGGAACACGGACTCGACAGAGATGTGCGGGGCAGTTTCAATGGGGTCACCGGTCACGTACCACCTTAGCGAGCGCAAGTACACATACAACGTCAAAATTTAATAGGTGGGGTAGGGTTTTCTATATTGTGATTAACAGAAAACAGAAAGGGATTAGTCTTTGTAATGATTTGCGATTGTGATTAATACTATAAAGTTTCGACATTAATAATGATTGTTCTGATTGTGATACCTCCTCAAACATCTATTTATTGTAAAGTTATGAATAATGATGCTTATATTTTGGCATATGTTTCGACTTTATTTGGACATTAACCAAAGATCTCATGCAAATTCCGTATTGGCCATGCAATTTCCTTAAAGAGCAAGTTTCGACCTAACTGTATTAATATTAATAATATTAACCATAACTTAATTAACTTCAACCCCCATGTAGTGAAGATTTGTATTCAGTAAACTTTCATTGTTAGGATAAAAGCTGGTGACGGTAAATGAATCAAACCAAATTAAATTTTTTGCCTAGGTCTCGAATTTCGATCACGATTTACTTGTACATACTCTATGGATCAGCATGAAGTCAAGAAAAAAGATACCCCCTTTTATCTTTCCTTCTTACTACAGCTATCCAGGAAAACAAATTTGAGAAAGAAAGTATAAAGCATTCTAGAAAAGTCGTTGCATACAACTTGCAAAATATAATACATCTTTGGAACAAGTAACATTTGTTGACATTTCTCATCAAGACCATGATTGGTAATTCCACGTTCCATAATTTAAAACTCCGACTTTCAAATGGGCATATACCCCAATAAGTATGCTTTATCAGCAGCACTATTTGATTGAAAACTTCCCTTTTCTCACGTGTATGAAAATGGCTTAGCAGCTGTCATCAATTTTCTTGTTTTTACTTGTACATCACATTCGGAATTTGACAGGCTAGACGATTATACATCAGTAGATGCAAATTGTAATTGAGACTAATTAAGGTTTAAGTGTCGCATAGCTTGGGCTGGGATTAACATTACCAGCCGACTGCTTGATCAAATCAACTAGCTGAAGTAGCTAAAATCCTTTTATGCATATGTGGGCTATACATTCATGATCGTACTAATATTCTTTAATAAAATGTGTTGAAATGTTTGCAGGCGAAACAATACAAACAACTAATTAAGCTCTTAATCCATATGATTTCAACTTGCTCTATTGGCCTGACTTACTTCGGTACCATTGAAAAATGCATGTATTTTCTTGTCAACCTGTGTAATGCCAAACATTGCCGTTTTCATGTCATATATAGTTAGGCATAGAAGCACGACATCATAAAGAGCGGTTTCATTCTTGCTCAAAAAAAATAGCAGAAGATCAAATCGTGCAGATTATTTATTGCATCACATGTTACACGGCAACTTTAATCGGTTTTGATGTGTCGTATCTAAAGAAATAAATAGTAACTATCTCAGCAACTAGAGCTTTGTTTCATAGCCGTGTGCTTGGTGCCAAACTCCCATTTTTAGATGACAAAGATTGTTGTTTTGCTTTAGACATGTGCCTAAAAGGCTGCTATCTGCGGTTGGAATTCTTTGATTCTTGCAAAATCCCATGTGGGAAATGCATAGCTTGTGAGAATTTCATCACGTTTTAACATGTCATGTGCTAATTTACTCCAAGGAGCAATCCTTGCACCCTGTCTAGGCTTCGAGTTGGATTGGTTTCATAGTATAGATATGGCCTGCTATTGCATGCCAGCAGCCCCAGATGCTTCTGCAGTTAAAATTCTACTGAGAAAAATAAGTTCACTTTAGTAAGGAGTGACTGATCGATTTATTAAATGAAGAAGATAGATTCAAATTAAATGATAGAAATCGAACTCTGATCTGCAATAAGAAAAGTTAGGTCCAGGCAACTGCTAACTGTTAAGTTTATAAGCTTTTAGGTCAGTAAACGTACGTTGCTGAGACTTTCAACCACGAATAATTTAGTTAGCTCGGCTTTAGTTGGGTTTCTGACAAATCAACTGAAAATTTTACAAAGCTAGCTAATCCATTTATGTAAAAGTAGTAATTAGTTTGCGAACAGTGCAAGTCCCTTGTGTCTTTGCTTTCAAATCACTGGAGAAAAAGATCTAACCTTTGAAGTCATGAAAGAATGCAAAAAAAATATTCGTAGAGACAGGCTGCCAACTGCAATAATGGCGAAGAAGATAAAGAATGAACTCAAGGAACTAAGCTGGATGCAACTTTAGCCATAAGACCAGAATAACATGACCCACAAACCTAACTTATTGGAAGACACTGCCCCATTAAATGGACCCTCGTAAACCAATTATTTGAAGATAGTGATGGCTTTTTAGGGTATTATCGATCAAAATTCTGGATCCTTCAACACGGTTTTGTTGAGCAAGAGCTATCAACCCTGTCTATTGACTAATGGGAAAAAGTGAGGATATATACCTTGCTCTGATTTGCTTGGCTGGCTGTGAATTGTGAGGGTACGAAGGATGAGAAATTTGGAACGTGACTCCAAAAAAGTACCACTTTTTTCTTTCTCAAGTATGTTCTTTCTGTGAGTTAATGCAGAACAATCGGTACAGTTCAGAATTAGGCAGGAGAGGACCAGAGCCATAATGTATTCGTCTAGAGCCACCGCTCAAACTCTCTCACTATTTTCATCAACGTCCTCGGTATTTACCTTATTTATTTTAAGATGGGGTTCTTCTTGCCTTTTTATTCAAATAAAGCACAAGTGCTGCTCAACAGGCTGTAATAAAATTCCAGCGTTCCATCGATTTGAAAAAGAAAAAATAAAAAATGCGTTTAGGCCTTTTTTTTCTTTTTTAAATTCACACCATGTTGGTTAGATTTCTTTGATCTATCTTGAGAAAAATATAAAATAGAAGAACATTTTATATTAGAAAAACATTGAGAAAAATTAAATTAATTACTTTATTTATCTTAAATTAATTATTGCACCAAAAATTTAATTAAATGACAATGTTTTTTCTACCTTTTGTTTCACTCATTATAATGATAAAATAGTATGAACATCAATCCAACAACTTATAACGTTGAAGCTCTAATATTTTATAATTGATTTTGGCAAAGAATCCAGCACGATACAGAGACTCTATAAGTTTTTATTTCTTAATCACGTAAATAGTTGTAAGATAAAATTTTAGCTTAAAAAACATAATTCCAAGACTCGCCTTGGGATTGAATATTGCCACTGATTTGGATTAAATGGTGGACCCATCGTCTCTACTTTTCTATACTAAACTTGAGATAAGAATTATTTTATACTAAATTATCTAATCTCGTGATTTTTAATTATAACCAAATGGGCCTTTACACTCTTTTTTTTTGTATGGAAAAATCTTGAGTGCTCCTAAAGTATTATTTCTTTTCCATTCTTTGATTACCACGTACATATTCTAATGAATTATAATAATTTGCATATAAATGTAGCAAGCAATGAATGCAAGGGCAAACCAATACTTTTTATTTTTTCGAGCTAATTAATGGATTTAGGCCAATTATTTATTTGGAAGGAGTAAAAAAATATACATATCAAGTAACAACACATCAAAACTCCTAGGAAAATACATATATTTAATAAAAGAATGACAACGATACAAAAAATAAACTCATAATATAAATTATCAAAACTGTACATTAAAAAAATTATTTATCAGTTTTTTTTATTTTAGTTATGGAGGATGTGATATGTTTGGATAATTTTATTTTATCAAAAGAAAAAGAGAGATAGCCAATTTCCCCCCTAGTGTAATCAATATGTACCACTTACTCCCATGTTATTTTTGTAATAGCCAATTATCCCCATAACAGCATAAGTTTACAATATTACCCATATTTTTAAATATAATTTTATTTATACTTATTATAAATTAAATAATTATATGAATATAAACTAAATAAAAAAATTAAGTATTAAAAATAAGAAATATATGTTTTGATTAAAAAAATTAACAATAATTTTTTTCTTGTACGTTTTTTTTATGCTATAAATATTTTCTTGTAATAAATGTACAAGAAATTATTACAAAATGACAAAAAATTATTATAAAAAAATTGAATGATAAATAAAAAAAATTATTATAAAATAAATAATAAAATATTTATGTTGTACTTTTTACATTTAATTGAAAAATATTATAAAATATTTATTATAAGAAAATGTTTATAACATAAAAAAGTACAAGAAAAAAATTTTATTGTTAATTTTTTTACATCAAAACATATATTTCTTATTTTTAATACTTAATTTTTTTATTCAGTTTATATTCATATAATTTATTTTATTTATAATAAATATAAATAAAAGTATATTTGAAAATAGGGGTAATATTGTAAACTTATACTATCATGGGGGTAATTGGCTATTACAAAAATAGCAGGGGGGTAAGTGGTACATATTGATTACACTAGTGGGGAAATTGGCTATCTCCCAAAGAAAAATAAAAAATTTGACTATGGGAGAAATAAACCATAAAATTATGAAAATGTTGTTAATTATTATTGTATTATTACCCAATATTCTAGTTGTAATTTGAGTCACAACTAATGTAATATTAATCAATTGAATGATAGAATCGAGTAACAAGTAATTTTGTATTCATCGTTTAATAAATAAGTGAGACATAATATTCAGACTTTATGACTGAAATATCAAGATTTTTAGCATTATTACTTTAGTTAAAGTGAGTGATTCTCCTCTTATAAAATTACTCAAATAACAATGTTATAATATATTGACATATGATTTTTTTCATTAGATCAAATCATAATATTTTTTTATAACAAATTAAATTATTACTAACATTTTAGCCTCTTAGTTATTTTAATTTATTCAATAAATGTATAATTGAATCATTTTATGAAATAACACTTTAACTTTGACGCACTTGAGAATTAAAAAAAAATTATTGCATTATTGAAAATTATAAAAACTTTAGGAGTATCAAAAAATTTCCCGGGACTTGAACGCTCCAAGAGCACAAACGCGTTGTCCTTTCAAGGGAGGGTTGGGAAGCTGCGCACACTGTTTTCTTTGAAGAAAAATGACGATTCCATAATAATAATAAAAAAAAAAAAAGCCACGTACACTACTTACTGTTGTAAGTAGGGTAATTTTTAATTGAGTCTTTATTATTTGTAAAAAAAAATCAAAGACAAAGAAATTTGTAAAATGAATTAATTAAATCATTTAAAAATAAATTTATGTCATTCTAAGTCCTTAACCTAATTCTTCCATTAACAAAGTTGGTGAAAATGTTAATTTAAACATAAAAGATAACTATACCCCTATATATTATATTAGTGATTTAAAGTATAAATTTACCTTTGGGCATTTTTTTTTCAGGCCTATTTACCAATTTGAGTAATGAGAAACAAAACTTTGTAACAAATTAAACAAATCTTTAGTCAATTTTTATAAACTAATTCAAATATAAAAAGCACCGTTAAAAAAAATAACCATCATAATTCTTGAAATTACACATGAAAATATAATTTGTTAACCATATAATTTTATCACATCTATATAAATAGGACCCCTAAGTTACGGGCATTATCCGTTTGTTTGTTTTGTTTTTTTATCAAACTTTATTCGGGCCCCTTATACTTTATTTTATTTATAAATATTATAAAACTTTTTAAATTTATTCATAAATATTTAGAATATCAAATTTATCTATATAATTTTTAAATTTTAAAAACTTATTTATTTAATTAAAAAATATAATTATTATTAATGGATTATAATTATAATTATATAATTTTAATTTTAAATAGATTATTGTTATTATTATTATTATTAACAACAATAAAAGATATTATAATTAATTAATATATTAAAAATAATTGATAATAATTTTTTAGTTAAATTGTTAACAATAATAATAATAATAATAATAATAATTTTTGAATAATAATAATAATAATAATAATCACAATAATTAAATATAAAATAATAATCTAAATATACTTAACTTCAAATCCAATCCATTTGAATTAGATTTTGATACAACACTTCAAATCCAATCAATAATAGGACAATAATTAATAATAATTTTTTAGTTAAATTATTAATAATAATTATTTTTATTTATTTATTTATTTAGGGACAAGGAAACGGAGGCTGAGGCTCATGGAGATGGTGAAAAAAAAGGGGAGTACCTTAGCTCCTTAGGGTTGAGGTGGTGACGGTAAATTTGTTGGGGTATTGTTGATGCGGTGTCATGTTGAGAAGAGAAGTGAATGAGTTTGATAGCATGGGGTTTAAAGAGTGAGATTGATCTTGATTGAAGGGTGAGGAACAGAGAGCGTGTGATGGGAAAATAGAGGATGTGGATTTGGAGATGGATTTATAATTAATTAATATATTAACAATAATTAATAATAATTTTTTAGTTAAATTGTTAACAATAATTATTAATATTAATTAATTAATATTATATTATTTATTATTATTATTAAATAATTAATTAATTAAATTTTTTAATTATTATTTATTTATTCATCAATTATTTTTAATATAATAATTAATTATAATACATTTTATTGTTGTTAATAATAATAATAATATATTTAAAATTAAAATTATATAATTATAATTATAATTATAATCCATTAATAATAATTATATTTTTTAATTAAATAAAGAATTTTTTAGAATTTAAAAATTATATGGATAAATTTGATATTCTAAATATTTATAAATAAATTTAAAAAGTTTTATAATATTTATAAATAAAATAAAATATAAGGGGCCTGAATAAAATTTAATAAAAAAACAAAACAAACAAACGGACAATGCCCGTAAGTTACATTGCATGTAACTTAGGGGGGTCCATATAAATATGATGATTGTTAAACTAAATAACATATGTATTGAATATAATAATGGAAAAACCACAATAACAATTAGGTGGCGTTTATTTTTCCGTCTGAAATCTGAATAAATCTGAATTAGTCTGAATTCTGAATAGATCTGAATGTCTGAATCTGAATAATGTGTTTGTTTTTTTTATCTGAATCTCTGAAAATAAGTATTAAGTTGTTTGTTTTTTAAACTTAAAAATCTGAAAATATATATTTTTACATTTGTACCCTTATTAAATTTAAATGTCAAATAAATAATACACTAAATACCATAATATTTTAATATTTATAAGTAAAATTATATTCAAGTGAATACATAATGATTTTGGAATTATAATATATAAAATACCATAAATTTTAAATTTTATCACTAATTCTCAATAATAGTACATAATATAAGAAAAAAAACTAACAAAATGATTAAAATAGTTGATTTGTTATTTCGTCTCGAAGTTGTCTCATGTAAAGATGAGATTATGTAGGATAAACATCTATGGGTGAGTTTTGGAATATGTATGAAAAATAAATTATAAAATAGAGATATTTTTTATATTAGAAATTAATTGACTTAATTCAAATTTTCTATTCAGCAAAAAGCTAAAAAAATTAGCTTCTTTTATTAAGTCAAAATTATCTGAAAAGTCCTATTAAGTTATAAAAACAAATACCTCTAATTAACTTAATTAATTAAGTTAAGTCACTTTAAGTTATTAAGTTAAAAAACAAACGCCACCTTAGTCTAAAAATGAAATTAAAAGTACAAAAGTCAATTAACTTAGAACTAACAAACATCTTAACAATATGAAAGTAAATTGCACAAGAAATAGCTAATTGTCTTTTAGATTTTATAATGGAGAATTCAATGCTAACCCAAGGTGAATATTGTACTATCCTTAGGCAAATTTTAAGGTTGACGTATAGTTCACAAAAGTTGTGTATACAGTCTCATTAGTTGAATGACATTGATTGAAGCCCACCTAACTTGTTTTGATTGCCAATTATTTGTTTATTGACATCTACTTGACATTGTGGGTTAGTTGCATGTTGTCCAAAAAAGAAAAAAAAAACTTTAATTTCATTTAATTGAAAAAATGAATCGATCTATCAAATACAATTCCATAATCAAATCAAATATGTATAACTAGGGATGTCCTATTGATTACTCCTAAAAAAACTCAATACAATTTACTATCCTTTGAAATTAGCTTCCTATGCCAACTTGTAGTCCATTGTAACACGATAGAAATTTCGATCATATTCATTTCATTGTGTCCATACTTAATCATGACTTCTTGAATTTCATCAAACAAATTAATAATCTTATATTCCTCCAGTTCCCTTTATCCTATTTGACAATCACCCCCATTAATTTTAACCAACCAAAAAAAAGAAGGGTAACTTGGGTACTTACAACAACTTAAAACAAAAAGAATTGCATCAACAAAGGCTAAACCCCCATAAAAAAACCAAACGCTAAACCAATATAATTTTATTTAACAAAGAATAAAAAAACTCAACCTAAATGAAATATACATGTAGTTCGATTAAAAAAATACAAAAGCAAATTCAATCTAATGCATGTAAAAAATAGAAACTAGAAAAAAAAACCCAATAAAAAAAAAGAAAGTAGCAACTATAGTGAATTCAATCCAATATATAAAAATATTACTGCTCATGATAACACATAGAATTCAATTTTACATGAACAAAGAAGCAAATATAACGAACTCAATCTCATGAACGCAAAGATACCACTTGATTGAAATGAAATATAGTATGAATACACCAATTTAGGAAAGCCCATAAATTAAGCAAATTAAGTTCAATAATGCAGACATAAATATGGTGTATTCGGTCTAATAATTACATAAATAGCAATTTTTTTTAAAAAAAAGAAGTACATTAACAAAATACAACATTAAATGAAAAAAAAATCCACCAATAATTAAACATACTTTTGTCATTTAGAAAAATAGACTTGACAAGCCTAATTTTTCACAAAGGATCACTAAACATGGGGACAATCTTACAAGAAAATACTTGCCAAAATCACTAAAAAATAGAGTTACTAACCTTTAAACTTTAAACTCAGGCTCTCTCCAATACCTAAACTCAACTAATGTTAACAAAGGTTTGGTCAAAACCACGGTAAACTTATACAACATTTTTGGTGTGATCCCACCTTCACTTGATCTGTTCTCTCACAGGAAGAATGCGGCAGTTTCTGGAACATTAACTTAGGTTTTTTTTTTTTGGGGGGGGAGGGTGTTGGGAAAAGAACATTAAGTTAGATTACTTGAAATCACATTAAACTATTGCTGCTTGTCAAAAATAAAGAATGAGGAGGTGCTCAAATATTTTTTTAACTAAAATGTCCTCAATGTTGTTAATATTACGGAAAAATTCAGTTAAGGATTTGAATCACATAAATTTGTATTTAAAAATATTTAATTGATTCATTTTATAAACTTTTTGTCTCTGAATTTTTTCTACAAAAAAGGAGGGCTTAATTAAAAATTACGCTTGCAAGTAAAACGTTTACCAAGCCCCCACATGGCGGGAAAACTTGTTTCCAAAATTACATTTCGGGCACCACCGGAGGATACATGAAAGTTTAAATAATGATAGTGAATTGAACTAGAAAAATCGAAGTAATCTTCAACAAGTAACAAACAGAATTCACTGAATAATTCACAGTAAGAAAAAAATGGAGCTGCTGAAATTGTCCAAATTCAAGTTCCAACTTCAAGCCCTAATAGCCGAAACTCGTCATCTCAAAGTAAGCTTTCGCGTCACAGTTGCAACCATAATCATCTTTTTTATTATTATTATTATTATCGTTATGTCCTTTTTAATGGTTTTCCTTGAAATCTTAGGAGAAAGAAAACTCAGCAACAGAAGAAATTCATCTTTTAGTCCAGGTTAAGTGTCGAGATTTTTCTTATTTGTTTGATTTCGTTTCGTGGAAAATTGACTCCAGTGTTTGAATACAGAAACAAAAGCGTTATGAAGAAGAATGTTCTAGAAACTTAAAGGAATTGCAATCCGAATTAGCTTCGACTAATGAACTGTGCCAAAAACTCGAAAGGAAGGTCTGTCTATTGGGCATTCAACCTGTTTGTGAAAATAATAGACAGAGATGTTTGGAAATGCAGTCATTTGATCTTGTTGCTGTAGGTGAGTTACCTTCAAAACGACAACGCTTTTCTCGAAAACAAGCAAAAGGAGTTGAAGGAAACTATAAGTAGGCTGCTTCAATATAGGGAAAATTTCCTAAGTGCTTATGAGGTTTGTGCTTAATAATAATTATATTAATTTACTTTAAATGTTTTTACATACTGGAGAACTTGAAGTGCATTTTCCGGTGAAATGGCTTAATTATATGAATTTATGGCTGCTATGAAATCATATGGTATGTGAGGTTTTAAAATATCCTTTACGAGATGACTGTGATAAGAGTTTGATGATCCAGGGTCTAGATATGTTGATTGATCATCTAAAATAACTTGCGTGTATCTTTCTGAGTACTACTTTTGGATATTGGTACTTGTGACTGCCCAAATGTTTGGGAAGTAATTCAATTTTGGTTTTGTGATATGCCAAGCATGTAAGGGGTAGGTGCTAGCAATGATTTAGGTATTTTCTGTTCTTCTGATTCCATTATCTGGAGGAGTCATCTTAAGTATATTCTGATGTAAATGTTTTGAGCAGGATTCTACCTGTGATATGAAACGTGCGATTGAAACCAGGGATAGAAAGCTCACTGTACTATATGAGAAGATAAACTCTCATTTGACATTATTTGATTCAATAGAAAAAGAGGCATTCTCCATCAAGCAAGTTGTGGATAATGTGGAATGCGTTGTAAGTGAAAAAGAAGAACTAGGCATGTGGCTTTTTTAACTATTACTGATTTAAGGCGTACGCTCATGTATATTTATCATAGACTGCTTTACTCTAGGAAAATGCCACTATAACATACATTTTGTGCTCTTTGCTATTTCAGTCGCTAGCTTAAGGAGCAAAATGGACACTATCTCTGCATTTGAAAGAGTATTTGTTGGTAATTCATAGATCCCATCACCTGCCGTGGTTAGCTTTTCTTCTAATAAAAATGTTTAGCTCTTGCTTCTGCTCTTCTATATTAATAGTTAATCTCTTATGGGACTCTGCAGTGACGCAATGATGCTCGTCCGTCATTCAAATAGTTATTGGATGGGATGTGAGCTTGCAGACTATAATTTTGATTGTTCATAATATTTTGTCTTGCCAGACCATAGCATTGGTTTCACTTAAATTTATTGACATTAAACATGAATTAGTAGGGAATTAGGGACATTAAAGCATCAATAATTCAAATATAAACATACATACTGTGAATAAGGGACCATTTCCGTAATATAAAAATCCAAAATATGCCATTTCCATACTACTTTTATGTATTATTGACGTGGGGTTTGCTCTATTTCCTATAGAAAAGATTCGTCTCCTGGAAAGTAAGCTGAAGAATGATGAGGATGAGTTTAGAAGGAAAGATAAAATTATTTCAGAACTAGAAGCACAGCTGGAGGCAACAAAATTTATTAATAACCATCAAACTCAAATTGAAGAGATATCCAGACAAGGCTTGAAAATCTATCTGTTTCTATTTTCTAAACTCAAGTTGCAATTTCAGATAAAGATCCTTCTTATTACCTTGTTATCTTAACAAGCCTTACCTTCAGAAAACTCTATCAGCAAAGGATGTGGTTATACAGAATCTAATATCTGAGAAAGAGGTCTAGATTTAAAATCACTGTCTCTTTGTTGGATTTCTGAATGTTTATGTTTATTGATTTACAAATTTCTCTCAAAATACTTCATAAACAGGCATTGCATTTGGAAGTGAGGAATTTAGGAATTATCTTGCAGAGAATTCAGGATGCTATTGCTACCATGAATCAAGAGGTCAGAGGTTTAAATTATGATATTCAGTATTATGGTTTAAATTAACAGTTGATGCAAGTTATTTCTGGTTTAACATCCTAAATTGAGTTTTTGCCTTTATGCCTTTGACATTTCATTAATATATTCTTGATATTGTCTCCCACTGAAGCACCTTACATTTTTAAAAATTTTATCTTTGCAATAAATTTCTCTGTTACTCATTTGCTTGCTTTTGTGAAATACCAATGGTTTCTAACAGGATAATAATGTATTCCACACAGCACTAATGCTTAAAGAAAATTGCAATCACATGGGTACAGTAAATGAAGATAACAGGTAGACAAATATACTTCTAATTGATATTTGTAGTTCAAGTGATGGAATACTTTCCAATGGAAATTTTTGAATGTGTTTTATGGAATTTGACATTATTCCTACAGAAAACCATTATTGTATGTCTCGGGTAGTTGTCTGATGAGCAGAGTGCCAGATTGTTAAAACAGTCATGACCATTATCATCATTTTCATTCATACGAGACTGTTCTTGTGTGTGCAATTATGCCTGTGCTCATATTTAGCTGCTTGCATTGTACTTCCCAATTTTCCCTGAAGTTATGAATCTTGAATGTTTTCAAGTTAAAGGAGAGTATGCTTGTTGGATTTTCCAGAGTCGTGCTGGATTATGGTTTTTACATTTTTGCATTTGTAGTGTGGCATAAACTGTAGTGTCATAAGTGTATTCCAGCCAGAAGTGCCAAAATAATGCCACTTGTCCTTTGTGTATGTATTTTTTGTTGTAATGCAATTCATGTTATAAATGGCTTGACAGGGTTAAAGATGCAATTCATAGTGGTGGAGAAAGATCACCAAAAAAGGCATCTGGTTTAGCAGCTCCAGAAAATAGAGGTTTGTCTTTCCTTCCATGTGCTGTTTTCACTGTTATAGGGCTTAGTCGTAAAGGAATATCTTACAAATAGTTCATCTATGGTACTTGATCATAGACCTGTATATGCATGGCATGTTTGCAATTTGAAAGATAACATGATCTCATAGCCGTAAAACCAGTTTATGTAGTTATCTAGGGGAAACAAGGAATCCTGTTCCATGTGCTAGGGTTAACGCCTGTAACTAAGCAAACACCATAATCGATATTCTTGTTTCCTTTCTGGAGAGAGAATCTCATAATTGGTTTAAGTTATTTTGAAGATTATAGAGTCCATTCTCTTTCCTTAGAAGTTGCAGTCAGAAACTAAGTACTTTAGGATTGAGGTAGCTTCCAGGATGATACAGCCAATTGAATCCAAGCATTTGGATGCTTGAATGAATAAAAATACATATCCACACACACGCTTTTTTTATGTCTCTCATCCTTATATCAAGTATGGATTCAAAACTTGTGATACATTTCCTTTATGGTCTCCTTTTTTGGGGGTGTTGTTTGAATTTGAAATTCAGCTTCACCTCTACGTCAGAACCATATAGCTGTTGGCAGCCAGTTTCAGGAGAACAATAATTTCAGTTCTCGTGTGTCAGAAGTAAGTAGATTATATTCTTGTTAATTGCACATTTAATTGGTTACCTGCTGAAAGACAAACAAAATGATTGTTTTCTAAATGTTTCATTTACAGTTAGCTGATTCACTCCAAGACCCAGAGTTAGATTCTTTAGAACAACAATCCTCCGCTAATATATTGATGAGCATCTCTGCAAAAGATGTGAAGGTATGAGATACTGCCAACTACTTGCTAAACTAGATGTTCGGTAATTCGCTGGGGTGAAATCCTTTTTGTCACTTTGATGGTGGAAATGATTGACTTACCAAGTTGCTCACAGGTAGTTGCGTCACATCAAGAAATTGCTTCAAGGATAATGTTGATGTAATCTCCCAATAGCATAATAATTCCTATTAAGCAATTTGCCTAACTCTGTATTTTCTTTTATGTATAGGACAGCTGTGCAGTTTCAGGGCACCACCCAGATTCAGAGTGCTCAATGACCCAAGCAGAAACCTCAAAGAATCCAGGTTAAATTCTATGCAGCATTTCAATTTCATTTTTGAAAGCTAGCTTTGATAGGAACACATTCCTGTTGGATTTGAGCTGATTGTGTAAGTCTACCGCCATTTGGCGCCATTATTTTTCTGAAAGAACCTTTTTTATGCCTTTATATATATATATATGTCAAAGTTACCACTAAGCATATTTCCGTAGCAGCAAATACCCTTCTCACCTCTAGAATTAATTTCCAATTCCACAACAGTGAAAGTTGAGGTGGAGATCGGTGTGTATATATATATATATATATATATATATATATATATTTACTTCAGTGTTCAAGAGATAGACTAGACCAGAAACTGAAGAGATTTTTTTCTTGGAATACTTTAAACGGTTGAATCATCCTGGTCGATTCTTATTTCTTAGCCAGGGGTAGGCACATAAAACTTAATTTTTCTTTGGAAGCTAATTTACAATCCTAGACGACAATGTCCTTATTGCTATTGAACGAATGGTGTAAGAGTCAAGCGGAGGTGTACAGAATTATTAGGTGAGCAGTCAATAATATCAATCTAAAATGCCTGTTATTACTTATTAAGGTCACACCCTACGAAGAAAAAACTTCCAACTTCTGCTGCGGGAGGTTGGTGTGTGTGTGTGTGTGTTTTTTTTGGTCTGTTTAATGCTGTTCATAGTGGATTTTTTTTCGCATAAATCTATGGCTTAAATTCAATTTCGATGGATCCATTGTGCGTTAAGAATGATTTTATGAGAAGATTTTTTATTTTTTAGATAATATTTTGTTATTTAATAGATGAATATTATATCAATTAAAACTCACTTGTTGGGATACCGAACAATACTTTTCGATAAAGTCAAACATACGAAGTGTTTTCCTTGGCTATATTCAAAATGTATTTTTACCAGTCTTGTTTCGTCTTCAATTTTCAATATGTGGAAAGCTGTGCAAGGTTGGCCAATCGAAACAAATTGCGGTGGGATTTGGTTTTGGGCCTAATAGGGTTATTCATTTGTCAGCGTCATATGAGCGGCACGCTAATGTGAATGTGACCAATCCTCCAACATCAATTAATGGAACGGTTCCTGAGACCATCATCTACGTACAGTGTTATATGCATTCAATTTGATAAGTCTTCTTCCTTGATCCGTGCAGTCTTGATTTTCTTATCTTTTCGGGTAAATCAAAAGCAAAATAAATTAAACGGCACCGAGCAGCAAGTAACATGGCAGCCACGATGCGTTCAAGAAAATGATAAACGAAGGCAGCATCAAACACGATTTTAGAAATCCCCAAATATGCATTTTTAATGCTTGTAGTCTAAGTCATGTAAAATTATAAGTGCGATTTAGCTAATATATATAGGGTAACAATATTTATAGTAGTGACAACATAATACGACAAAGAGGATGAGCCGAAGAAGCGTATGATAAAACAAATGAGGGCAAGAAGAAAATTAAGAAACCCAGCCCGTGCAGCAATCGATGGTGTGTAGACCCACCCACCAAACGCTGCTTCGGCTTGGGTAGCCACGCAGCTTATTCAATGCTCATCTTATTATTAATTAATTTAATGTAGCCACAGAAGAAAGCAATAATCATTTATTAGTTCGCTAAAGACTCGGCAGAATAATGGAAAAGATCCGCGGAATCCTATATTAAAAACGGCAGCGCATACAGTAATGGATATTAAAAATGGCACGAGATCCCTCACGTAATGATGTGAGTTATATCAAATAAGTACCAAGTTGTATCAGGTAAATTATACTTAACTCTTTTGGTGTTAACTTATGGTTAATGTAACTTACTCTGTTATATAACAGATCAAGATCCTTTAAAGAAATGTCTTATACTTTTTACTTTGTCAGGCAAATGACTGCCTTTTGGCTCTTTCAAACAACCAAATAAGAGATTATATATATATAATCTCTTATTTAACTACTAGCCTTCTTCAAGTAGTTTCCAAATTGATAAATTATGACAGTTAGAGGTTGTTTGTTTTTCATTTCAAGCGTAACTGTGACAATTGCATTTTATTGGTTGTTTTTTATTTTAAAGACATTTTATCTCCAAAAGAAAAAAAATTAGGATTTTCGGTTTTAATACATCATGCAAGTTTATATTCTTAAATATACCTCTATACAATTTATTTATTTCCTACTTATATTAATTTTTTTTTTGTATTATGGTGAATATATATCTATTTTTAATTTTTTAAAAAAAATTAACTTTAAATAATTTAAGATCATACATATTTTAAATGCCAAAAAAATTATGAAATTATTTAGCTTGTAAAATTTATAATATGTGTAATACTTAAAGGTACATCAATATAACAATGATATTTTTCAAAAATTTTATTTTAAAAAACAATCAACTTATCGCTTGTAATTAAATATCAAAAAATAAAAATAAACATATAATTTAGAGATATGTATCTAGTAGATTTCGGCAAAAAAAAAAAAGAAAAAAGAATGCAATCTTAATTGAAAGAAATACGTTAATGCTATTATTACAAGGCTATGGCTAAATATTGTTTTAACTTACAGTTGTTGCTACCTCCTAGTTGTTGCTTTGCTACAACTTAGCTTGAGCGTTTCCACAAATAGTTTAGTTGATAAAACGGTCAACTAATTCACTATACACTTACTATTCTCATTTCAAATGAAATTATATTTTTCATATGAGAAAATAGAGGAGGGAGATGCATCAAAATAGAAGCTACAAATGCATGAAAAAAGAAGAATGAAAAAAATAGTAATAGAGAGTTCACTTCAACCTCACAATAATTCCTTGTAAGAATAAATAAAATTTTACTAAAATTTAAATTAATAACAAAATAGTCCTAAATATTTAACTCGGGGATATTTGTTGTGGTGGAGTGCGTTTCAGTTTTCAAAGAAAGGAGCTAAATAATGTCGCCTGCTATAAAAATATTGACAATTTGACATTAACGTAGCATCAAAATGACATTAATTGGACATGCAACCCGTCAGATTCGGGGATCCCCTTACTCCCTTACCTTAAAAATGTAGACCACCTTGAAAATGAAAATGAATTATTTTACTCTCACATTTTTGCTGGCTGTTAAGCCTTACCGTCTATGTAATCTATCACTGGCTGGTATCACTGATTTGCACGGAATTGGGAACGCATACAAATTTGATCGATGGTTCCATTGCAGCTGTAGCTGTACAAGAGGGATCTGAATTTCGACCTGAACTTTCACTAAATTGAATGCCACATTGTAGCAACAAAAGGGGTCCCATGCCAATTCATGCCCAACGAATTCGTAGTTATTGTTCTGTCATCTGCCTCACAATTATTGTCCATCAATTGTGAATGAACAGTGGATTCATGTTTGGTTTCTTGTCTTGATATTTACGGTCTGTCCGATCCATAAAGCAAGATTTACGGCTTAAGAGGCTCCAACCACATTTTCTTTTCCCAACATTTTGGCCTGTAATTTTGAGCAAGAGAAACAAAACAATACCTCTTCATGCTATCTCTTTATAAATTTGTTCTTTTGATTCATCAAGAACGAAACTGAAATTTGCGAGAGAATCTGATTATTTTCAAATTACAAGATTTCGTTGATTTAATGATAAATTATAAATGATTTAAAATGTATTTTCGTCACCATTACATGAGTGTCCTTTTTAGCTTGTCTTCTTCACTCGTGAGTGTGTGTGTCTGGTGCCAGTTGGCCTGTGTTTTCCGATCATTTTTGGCACTTCTCACCAAAGAATTATTTTCTGTGACAAGGACATATGAAAAGTTTAGATAACGTTCGTAAAATTATTTTCACATGTAGATTACAAAAACAAAAACAAAAAACAAAAAAATTGAGTATTCTATCGAACACAAATATGAAAAAGAAAATCCCAGATCTTGTTTTATTTCTTTCATGAAGGCCAAAATTACTTTTGGGGATTGGTGGTTGAATAAGAAAAGGGCTCGCGGGGGGGGGGGGGAGGAGAACAATTATCAACAAAAGTTTCCAAAGCGCTAAAAGTTTATCAGCGGCATAAAATTTGACAATATAGTACATTTTTCACATTTTAGGTACTGTTAGGTAAAATATCGTTTCCCGCAATCACTGCGCCTTTCTCATCTCCCATCATCAACTTAAAAAATCTTTTAATTATTTTATATCGCATCTTGAGTACTTCTATAATAATATATATATATATATATATATATATATATCGTACGCTAGCATCAGCTGTTTGCCAACCAATCACATCGTAAGTGCTGAATTGGCCGACCTCATTTCATGCTCGTTGTGGATTCACTGTAATGGAAAAACCGTACCCACACATTTGGACAGTGACCTCTTTTGAAACTCGACTCGTCGTATTCTCATCTCATAGTCATCAAATTCATACCCACGGCGTTGCGACTGATTCACGTGTGCCGTAGAAACAGAAGCTGGTCCACGAAACTGAGCGCACGATCTGGTCAAACCACGTTCAGACACGTGGCAGTTTCACTTTCCTCAAGTGGGGTCCCACTATCAGTTTCTGTAAGATAATTAGAGATCAGATGCCTTACCCCTACGCGGGCAATAAACAACCAACTGCCGTCACTTTGTGTCTTTCTTCATTGTTGTTTTTTGTACTTATGGGAAACAAACTAATAATACGCATATAGAATACAATAATAGAATTAATTTTTTTTTTTAAAAAAAGAAAACTTTTGCTTCCAGAGTTGTTGATAAAAATAATAAAAAGTATAAAAGCTATTACAACAACTAGGGAAGTAAAGGAATGGTAGTTTGTTGGCGTTAAATCTACCTCAATTCTTATCTGTGTCTACAGAGTTCTTGTTCTTGTTCACTTTCTGTCTTTTGAAAAAACAGAAACGAAAAACATCTTTTATAAAGAAGAAGAAGATGGTGATTTGATGATTGATCTTTAAAAACAGAAAGAGAGAGAGAGAGAGAGAGAGAGGACCATTATGGGAGCTTGTGTGTCAACGCCAAGGGGGTGCGTTGGTGGGAGATTGAGGTCTTCAAAGAAGAAGAAGAAGAAAAGCTCCAAAAGAGTAGTGTCTCGTTTGTCCACCGATGGATTGGATAAAGTTGATAGGCCTCCACCGGTTGATCGTCATTCATCTTTCACAAATCCTGCTCTTCAAGGTCCTTTATTTTATTTTTTTCCTTCTATGTTTATTACTTTTCAAATGAAAGTTCTTCTTCTTTACTTTTTTTCCCCCTCTTTTGGGGTTTGAAATGTGATTACGGTTGTATTGTTTGATTGACCTGTTTGGTGGGTGTTGGTGATTCTCTGTTCTTCGCTTCTTTTGTTTTGTTTTGTTTTTTTTTTTTTTTTGTCATTTCGTTTTGGATTCTGGGTTGTATAGGTTTTGTGAAAATATAAGCTTGTGGCATAGAAATGAGGAGAGTTTGGGAAACTGCATTTTCATATCATACGTACATGTACTTTAAATGAGTCTGTTTTTGGTGGATGTGATCATAAAGGGGAACTCTTCATTTTAAGTAAGGTGGTGGATATCTTTTATTGGTTGAGCTGAAAATTGAATTTTTTACTTTTGCTGTTGATGAACGAGAATGTAGTTGATGAAAGAAAGGTGGACTGTACTTCAGTATAATCACCAGTGGACTTTTCAGCTGTTTCTTTTCAGGACATTTTAAATAGTCTTTAATTATTTGTATATAATTTTTATTTGTGGGATGATTAAAGAATGGGGACAGATCTTCAGCAGATGGAAATTAGGGAGTTTGCAGTTTGTTTTCAGATGCCGCTGCTTAGCTGAGTTGTTGTTACATGTTGGTGACTGAAACCAAGCTGTTTTCCTAATTGTGAAAGTTCATTTCAAATGTCCTTGACTGGCATTATTGTATGTCTTCAATATGTTTAGTCATAGTTTAGCCATGAGAAACTGTACTTCTACTATTGAATTTTTTCCATTTTCAAAGTGAAATAGCTAGCCTGGCTTTAGAAATGTATTGTAACTATATTGTGGTGACAGCATCTCTAGTGATGATGAGTCATTGGTAGGACCATAAATATGTTTATATTGGATACTTATGAGGAGAATCACCTATTAAAACTTTTAGTTTGTTATGTTATTGCATTATCCTGCATCATGAAATTACCTCCTTTTGGTTATTGATGAGTCAGCATCATCAGGAATTATCCACTGCTGCTTTGAGTTTTTCACTTCAGTTTATTTTTTAACTTGTTGGAACTGCTACTGTGATACCACAGAAAATTCTGTTATCCTTCAATTTTGGAAGTATCTCATGATTTGCTTGGCTGTGAATTATTTTACTCTGTCCTTTTTTCTTAATTTTTCCCCTTACAATCTTCAATTAGAAATAACTCTTCGTCTATGAACTGTTATATTATTTTTTCTAGGTTCTTGGTTCTAGTGAAAGATATGTTTTTCGTACCAAATGGTTCTGCTTGATATAGTTGTTTAACTTTTTTGATGCTGTCTTGATTATTATTCTTGTTTTTGACACTGCACACAACACAAACACTACTGCTCGTTCAGCTCATTTCTTTTGTTGTACTTAAGGCTGTATAATTTATTTTGTTACTATTTGATGGCTTCAGCAGGAAGTATTGATGACTCATGGTTTGATTCAGTTGCACTATTTGAGTCTGATGGTGAAGATGATGACGATTTTGTGAGCGTTCAGGATGGTAAGAAATTTGCAGATAAATGGCGCCTTCTGAGTACATGAGTTTTAGTTTCCTGCCTCACTGATAACTGCATCACATATATCTTCAAAATTTGTTTTGCTTTTGAGTTCTGCAGATGTGGTATCACTAAATGGCTCTGATGGAGTGTCCAGAACTAGTAATGTATCTCTAAGAGATGCTAATCATCGAGGCCACAATGTCAATATTCATTGTACCTCCTTGACCGATCAGTTGCAGGGACCAGGGGATTTATCTACTGGAAATGCTGCTCACAATTCTGCCAGTGATGTTGGCAAAAATTCAAGTAGTCAAGTTGCAAATTCAGAGAATGTTCATTCCCAATCAAAATCTGACGGGCCTTCTTATGAAGGAAAACAACCTGTGTTCCTTGATGAGATCTCCTCCTCTGTGGATGAGGGCTCTGGCAAGGATGAAGGATTGTTGGACAATTGTGGGATTATTCCTAGCAACTGTTTGCCTTGTCTTGCTTCTACTATCCCTTCAGTTGAAAAGAGAAGATCTGGGAGCTCTAGTCCACCAAGGCCATTTAAAAAGACTGTCTCAAAACTTTCCTTTAAATGGAAGGATGGACATGCTAATGCTACTCTGGGTGAGTATTGATAATATTTAAATTGCATGAGATATGATTCTTTGATTTCCTGTATTTTGCTGTTAACTTAATCCTATTGTACTTCAGTTTCTTCAAAGATGCTTCTGTCAAGGCCAATAGCAGGTGCTCAAGTACCCTTTTGCCCAATTGAAAAGAAGATGCTTGATAGTTGGTCACAAATTGAGCCAAATACTTTTAAAGTTCGAGCGGTAAATTACTTCAGGTGAGACTGTAAGAGAAGAGTACTCAATTGATTTCCTTATAGAATGTAAATGGATTGGTATATACTTTGTGCTGATGCACATGCATCTGTCATTTATGCCAGATTAATGATCATATTGATGCATTAGCATGAGCTTATAGGAATTTTTTGGAAATGTTTATTTGAATCATTACATAGGTGGATTTCTCTTATCACAACAGTTGTTTTCTCATTTATGTGGTGATAAACTTCTATATTGCAGGGACAAGAAGAAGGAGTTTGCACCTAATTATGCTGCATATTATCCTTTCGGTGTTGATGTATTCTTAAGTCAGCGAAAAATAGATCACATAGCTCGGTTTGTGGAACTTCCTGCCATTATTTCTCATGCAAAGCTTCCACCAATGCTTGTTGTAAATGTACAGGTATCATTGTTGGAGCTTTTTCTCTTCTTTTTATTGATTTTTTGTAGAAGAGAGTGCTGGGAGACTCCTTAAATTGCCTTGAATTTGAGCTTTTTCTTGTTTTAACTGGTACAACCAAAAGTTCTCATACAATTTGATCTAACCACCGTAAATCATCCTTGACTTTGCCATCATCTTGTAGCAAAAAATGATGCCCTTTTCATGTTTGCATTTTGCTTAATGCATACATAAATTTGATTCGTGCCTGTCTATTCTATTTTGAGGTTGGTCTCTTACAGTAGCTGTATCATGAAATTTCTCTTCAGCCGCAGCAGCGGTGAGCCTCACGATGATTTCAAACAAAAGAATTCTCCTGCCCCTTTTCCCCTTTTCTCTTTTTCATGAGTTTATTTTAACCATAACGTATTTTGATATAAAATATATTTGTGGGTTCCACAGATTCCTTTGTATCCTACGGCAATATTTCAGAGTGAAACTGATGGTGAAGGAATTAGTATTGTTTTGTACTTTAAGCTTAATGAGAGTTATGCTAAAGAACTTCCCCTCCATTTTCAAGAAAGCATCAGAGTAAGTTGGAATCTCTCTAGTTGTACTTTTCTGTCTCATTGCTTCATATTGCTATTAAGCGCCAATGTAATCTTCTGCAATGCTGCTGCTGGATACTGGTCCCGCTAGTCACCAATAAGAATATCACTCTGACGCAGTCTTGCTATGGTTAATTGTTCTTGATTGTTAATTAGTAAAGATCCTTTCATATTTATGTCTCTCAACTTAGCTGAATCCAACTTATTTCGGAACAGAGGATAATTGATGATGAAGTTGAAAAGGTCAAAGGGTTTCCTGTAGATACAATTGTACCCTTTCGGGAAAGGTTGAAAATATTGGGTCGTGTTGTAAATGTAGAAGATCTTCATTTGAGTGCTGCAGAGAGAAAACTTATGCAGGCTTACAATGAAAAGCCTGTTCTTTCGCGTCCGCAGCATGAATTTTACTTGGTAAGTGTATCTCCAACTCAATTTACCAGTTCAGAGCGAATCAATTGTTTTGACTATGTATTCCTTTTCAAGCTTCACTTGCCTCCATGAATTTGTACAGGGAGAAAACTACTTTGAGATTGACATAGATATGCACAGATTTAGTTACATTTCTAGAAAAGGTTTTGAAGCATTCCTGGACAGACTGAAGATCTGCATCTTGGATGTTGGCCTCACAATTCAGGCAAGATTTACACATTTTCTACTTGAGCTTGATTTATTTCTATTTTCTGGTTTGTAAATGTTACCTGATATTTGAATTTTAAACCAGGGAAACAAAGTTGACGAGTTACCAGAGCAGATCTTGTGTTGTATACGGGTAAATGGTATCGACTACATGAATTATCATCAACTGGGTCACAAGGAGGAGGCCCTTTGATTATAAGTTTTCAAAACAATGTAAAAGGCCTAAAAGTCGCTGTTTTAGTAAAAGGCTAATGTTTAAAAGAAATTTATTTCCCGTATTGTACGGTTCTGGTCGTTTTCTTGCAGTAACCAGAGACGAGTATGAGTGCACCAGCAATATGCTTTCAGCATTAAACAACTTTTGCCTAATCAAATTGTTACATTATTGTTTTGGGGGAATTACTATTTTCAAAAACTAAAAGTGAAAAATTGTTGCATTATGGTGACAAAAATAGCCCAGGATTGCAGGAACATAAATGATGTAATCAAATTGTACGTCCCCAAAGAAGTGGGGGTGGAAATCGCAATATGACGTTTTGAAAGAAAACGGTTTCAAATTTTGGTAATTTTATGCTGCAGTGATGAATAATTTAAAGGCCTAATACTTGACCGTCAGCCTCCGTAAATGAATGTTATTTTTATTTTCTTGATTATATGGCTTTCGTTGCTTGTGAAGTGGGTTTATTAGCAAAAAGATTAATTAATCGGTTACTAATAATATTTCCACTGTACTGGGTTTCTTCTTTCTTGTATTGGTTTTGTGTTCGGGGTTTTTAATTTAATGCCTTTTAGTTGTTGAAAAATTATTTAGCTACTCCTCTTTTTTATTTTCATAAATATCCTAAAAAATATATGTAAATACTAAAATACCCTTAGTGAATGCATCAAATTCACTTCTCATTCTTTTCTTACACTTAAAATCTCTTCCTACTGAAAACAATTATAAAATCTATCAAAATCTCTTATAACTTCTTACACAAATACAACTATATATTAACATCTTTAACTCTCATACCTTTTTCAATTGAAAGGAGGTGAATTACTCATTAAACAACTTAATAAGTTATGCTAATGTTGTTGGGTTTTAAGTTTTACATTTTCCAAAAAAATGTATATATTTTCCTCGCAATTTAATGTTCTACTTTCAATTTTTTTAACTATGTTTCCTTATATATCAAAATGTATGTAGTGTAGGTTGCTTAATAATTTTTTTTTTAGTAGGATATTTGGTTGAACATGTGTTTATAGCGAAAATGTTTTGGGTTCTGTATTTATTTATGTTTTATGTCGTGTTCATCATGTAATTGGTCATGTAGTTCATGTAAGTAATATAATCGTGTAGGTCATGCAAGCAATGTAGTTTTGTAAGTCATGAAAGTAATGTAGTCATGTAAGTTGTGTAAGTCATGTAAGTCATATAGATCGTGTAGTTATTTATATATGAAATTTGATATTATTGTTTTTATTGTATCAACATATATAATTTTGGTACATGTGTTTACTCTCTTTAATGGTATATGGATTGAACAAAATGATAAGTATAGGTTTAAAGGTTCTAAGGCTAAAAAATTATATTTGCACAATTTTATTCTTAGATTATTGTTTTGTATTTTAAAATTAGTATATATAGCTTATTTGCTAAGACATATTGTACTTGAAAAATGTATTTTGTTGTAAGATTTGCTTATTAGCATTATGAAAGAATTTAATTTTTATGGATTCTAAATTACATATCATGTTAATATGAGCTTGTGACAACTTAGTGTACTAACTAAACATAATTCTTACTGCAATTATTTGTTGATCTTAGACCAAACAAATTGGAGAACAAACATTCATTAGCTTGTATCAAATGTTAATATGTTTTGAGCTATAGTGGTGCTCTAGGTACTTTATCTTCAGCTTCTCGATTGTTTTGAAGTTTATAAATTTTATGATGATTGTTTCAAAGTCCGCAGATGATATGAATTATCTCTTTTAAATCAATAATTAATCGTGCTCTGCAAATTCATTATCATTGATGTATTTTGTGAAAGTATGAAGGAAAATTATGTTTGGATGGCGAAGCGTGTATTATCTTTGTGTTGAACAAATAAACTGTTTGTTAAAAGAATTGCAAAGATTGTTGTATTATCATTGGTTGTCACTGGAACTTATATTTTGTTTAGAAAACCATTCGCAGCAACATTTGGCTACAACAAGACCATTAACAGACCATCATCTGAATAAAGTTGTTTTAATGAACATAACTTTAACACAGCCAAACAGTAAAATGTGTGAAAAAAAAAATATTCAAGAGAAGAAAAGATAACTCTATATAATCAAAAATATTCAAGTGAGAGTAACATGATTCCTTAAATTAGGAATTTTCAAACAATCTTATTCACGTACAAATAATAACAATAATTAGCGTTGCAGTTTTTCTTGATGAGTAAGAAATAATGTAAAGAGAATTTTAGTGGCAAAAATGATATTAATTTTCTTTCTTATTTTGGAATTCAACAATAGTAAAGATATAGTCACCTTCTATCCACTTACCCCAATTTGGCATGCCTCACGGCACAAAGTGAAGTTGGTAACATCAATATATCTCCTTTTCCTAAGGAATATACAAGAAAATAAAAACTTGATAGTGTATAAATAGTGAAAATCGATATTCAATAATGAAAGAAAACAATTCATGCACATGAAATAAATTGCCTCTAAATTAATAACAAGTGACTCAATTTTCTGGAAAATTAGGCTAACCTCACTTTGGTTCTTAAAAATGCAATGCATGATATGGATGTACATGCACATATATTGGAAGAAAAAAATATGTTAAAGAAGGTAGGGATTTGGTAATCTCAATTGAATGTCCTCATAACATATCTAATAATGAAGAGGTTTAGTAAAACTGGGAAAGCCATGCAATCGTGTATTACAGGAGATTATGTAATATACGAAATTCATGTAAAACACAACTGAAAGTCATGAAGGTCATGTAATATATGATTGAGGATCATGTAATATTATAGGAAGTCATGTAATAAACGATTGAGGGTTGTGCATATCACGAAGTTGTATATTACATGACCTTGAAATAATGTCACACGACCTTGTACGATTGAATTAATCTGCACAACCTATCAAATTTGTACCACTTCTATGAAATAAAACAATTACAAAATTTATATTTTGAATATGTTACGAGAGACCCACAATCAATTTAGTCTATTTTTTTAATATAAAATCCTAATTTTTTTTTGTTTTTTCCTAAATATCAAAACCCTATCAACTAATTAGAAGAAGGAGCTACTCATATAAAGAAGTTAGATTCTGGCGATTGTGCAGCAATGAATCAGCTCCTGCTGACGACTGTGCAACAACAAATAAGTCTTCTCCTTCTCTAAACTCCATATGTTCCTCCTGTTGGATACTTTAGTAGTCACGTATGAGTCCTTTAAACTCGGTATAGCATGTATGAGTCATGTTTGAGTTGTGTAAGTCTTTTAAGTTAATGATACTTTAATAATTTCATATGGGTTTTTAGAGGATATTCATGAAAATTTTGACAAATTCTGTTTCTAGAGTACGAGGATAATTTTAGAAGAATGACAGGGTATCTCCTGCAATTGGCTGTTTGTGTTCTCAGCGTGTTAAGCTTAATACTTATCTCATGGCTCAGGATGAATGCATTTTTCTATATTGCACCGATGGTTTTGTTGGTGATAACGGGATATGCATACAAAAATAATTAGAAAATAGTGTAACTCATACATAATATGGGAAGCTATTACATAAATTTGCTGGACTGCTAAGTTTCATGGCATAAGCAATCCAAATATTAAGCCCTACAAGGAGTGAGAGGCTTGCCACATAAACCTCTGTTTCCAAAGAAAGCGCTCTCAGGGAAGTCGCTCAGTGGTTTTCCTGCAGGAATCTCCCCATCTAGGAGATTATATGATAGATCCAGTTCCTTCAGTTTTTTCAACTTCAAATATTCACTTGGTATTCTACCAGTAAACCGGTTGTTCTGCAGCTTCAATGTTTCCAACCAGCTTTCATTTGCAAGAGAGACCGGCAAGACGTAACCTAACTTATTGTAGCTCAAATCTAGACTTCTTAATGATCTCAATCTTCCCACAGAAACAGGTATTTGGCCTTCAAGTCCATTACCCGATAAGTTGAGCAACCGGATCCCAGTTTGTCCTCCTCCGCCTATTAGCTCTATTCCACTAGAGAAGCCATTATCTGAAAGATCAATATATTTAAGTGAACCATCAGGAAACCTTTGCCCTATCTTGAAAACCTGGCTTATGGAGCCTGTTAGCTTATTTGAGTGAAGATCAAGCACACCCAAGTCCTGTAAGTTTGTTATTGTCTCAGGGATGCTTGAAACTAGTGAATTCCTTGAGAGATTCAAAGAGTAGAGCTGAGTGAGGCTTCCTATCCATGCTGGTATGCTTCCAGAGAGATTATTGACTGATAAATCCAGTTCCTGTAATGGACTCGGAGTTGTTCGAAAGAATTCTGGAATTTTGCCCTTGATTCCACATCCTGCCAAGTATACTCGAGAAAGAGATGGCAATTCTGCTATCCACATGGGTATGGAGGAGAGATTTAACAAGTTAAATGATAGATCAAGAGTTTGAAGTTTTTGGAGGGAAAACATCCCAGAAGGCAACGGTTCTTGAATCTGGTTTCGGGAAATGCTTAAGAAAATGAGCCGAGAAAGTTGACTAATTGAGTTAGGTATTTGGCCAGATAACTGGTTGCCATTAAGATATAGCTCTGTCAAATCTTGCAGATTGCCTAAACTTGTAGGAATTGCTCCCTCAAGCTTGTTGTTTGCTAAGGAGACTCTTTGAAGGGACGCCAGATACCCAAATGTTGGAGGTATCTTTCCAGTAAGATTGTTATTCTGCAATCTTAGGAAGCCAAGGGAAGGCATTTGACCAGGACTAGATGGAAATGGTATTGCCCCTTCGAGCTTGTTATTATCCAAGTATAGGACCGAAATGAGAGTTAAATTACATAATGAAGGTGGGAGTTTTCCTCTTAAGAGATTGTTTGAGAAATCAAGTTGTTCCAATAGCTGTAATTCACCAATCTTTTCTGGAATGTAACCATTCAGATAATTGCTATGGAGATCCAAACGTACCAGATTTGTCAAGTTTATAAATGAGTCAGGTATCGTACCAGTGAACTGATTTGTGTGCATCAGCAGTTGATTGATATTTTTGAGATTGCCAAGACTTGAAGGGAGAGTCCCAGATAATCTGTTCTCATGCAAGTGAAGTTCTTCAAGTTTCAACAGCTTACTGATGCTTTCTGGTACCCGGCCACTTAGCTTGTTGCCATAAAGATAGAGCTTCTTGAGATTTTGAAGGCAACCAATCGATGGTGGGATTATTCCAGCGAGATCAATGAGTCCACCAAGATCAAGAACTTCAAGGGAGGTCAGAAGTGATATAGAAGGAGACAGCGATCCTTTCATCTGTGACTGAAACACCGAATCTTCCGTGGAGATGAATCCAGGGAGATGAATTTCCGTCACTCTGCCAGTTGTGTTATGGCAGGAAATGCCTTCCCATCTGCAACAACTCTGCCCAACCCAACTGGCTAACCGGCCAGACGTGTCAATGTGAATTCCAGCCTTGAAGCATTTTAGAGCTTTCAGATCATTAGAGTTGCATGCTTCAACAACACTTGTACTTCCCTTCACAACCGTTATGATGGTGAATACTGCAACAATTAACCGCAACTGACAACCCATAAACTAGTATTGCTGTGTGCTGAGATGTCAATACGAAATTAGGAAATTGAAATAGAAATGGGGTGGTTGTGTCAAATTAACAATGAGTTGTAAGGGCTGAAATGAAGACAAACTGGAATTTTATCAAAGCCATTATTTTTGCTTTTTCTTTTTTAGGTCTTCTTTTACCTTTACAGTATGTCTAGCTGAAAAGCATTAGCGCGTCCAAATCATGATGTCCTAGGGTCTTGGTTTAACAAGTCAATGAAGAACAACTTTTTGGCACTACAATACCGCAGGTAATTGAAAATATCTCTTCACCCAATAGTTTCAAAATGATTAAACTATACGAATCCCCTGCACTTTCGGTTGTTCAAAAGATACGAGACAGCTTCCCTGAGAAGGTTCAATAATACTGCTGTAGTGGCAAACTGGGGGTAACTTAATCCATTTCCGCTTTTGCCTGATCCTGTGGCAGAAACGAACAGAAAATCACATGTCTTGATACTCTCTTTGATGATGGTGTCTATTTGCTGACATCTTACCTAGAGATGCTTCTCTCATGTCAGCAGGTAAAGTTCGACAACTTCCACGTTCTTGGATTCTAGTATATTTTTAGAACTTCGATGTTCCGGCCGTTGTTTATGCAATCCAAGAACCGACCGCAATCTACAGTTTGGTACTTCAAGAAGGTTCTAACTGTCCGGAGAATTGTTTAAGACAAAATGATTAATATACTAATGGCGTGGTAGGCGACAAACTTGAACTGCCAAAGATGCTTCTTAGCCCTAGGAACCTGATAATTGCAATTTCACTTAAGTTTAACATCTTTTGCATTGTAACACGTTGGTTTATAAGCACATTATGCACGTTGATCGAGTCTCTTATTGAGTTATTTCTACCACTGTTGAGCAAACAGAAAATAAGTTTCTAAACAATCAATTGCAGAAAATTAGTCGTACAAAGTTGAATGTATAACACATCTCTGAGTAGAAAACCAACAGAAACAAATTTTGTTCTAAATGGAACGAGCTATTTTGTCTTTTGTCAAAGAAGAGAGGGAAAAATAAAAAATAAAAAAATAAAACTACTATGTCTTACAAGGCTGTGAACAGCTAGGCAGCTTTACAAACAAAACGAACAAATCAAATAAATGAAATATGTAATGAAACTATGTATTACGTAAAGCTTCCATTTTAACCAACAGCAAGAAGTCTGGAAGGATTAAAATAAAAAGAAAGAAAGAACGAAAGAAGGACCGCCCATTTACATGTTGTAAAGGAGAAACACAACGAATTGGTCTCAATTGATTAACAACCAGCATTTTTTTTTAACAATTGTCATGGGACGTTAGAGAGTGGAAGCTCCCCTATCTCAATTGACACAGCCTCAGAAGAAGTCTAGTAAGCGATTAGAGCCAGCTGGTTAGTCGAATAGCTATTCATTCTTCTATATAACAAGGTCAAAGTAACAAAGGGCTGTGTTTCATTATCTCCCATGGGATGCGAGCGATGACACGGATTTTGCTTATACAGATGCAGTTGGGCTGATAACATCTCCTTCATCGTCTCCAAAGGTGGATTTCCCGCTTAACATCTTTATTGCTATTTGAGCAATTTCTGCAAACCAGTCATCCTCTGGCAGTACACTGCCAAAGGTCCATTTAAATTAAAAAGAAAAAGATAACTGAGCAGGTACACCGACTTTACCTTTTTAAGTTTATCATCTTTTATTGTTACGGGATTTACCTGTAGGGATCAATTCCAGTTGCAGCTACAACTTCAATAGCTCTAGCGATGATATTTTTAATAACTTGTTGCAAGTTGCGAGATAAGTAACGGCCTTGGGATGAGAAAAGCATCACAAACTCCATATCCAAATAAAACTGCATGATCAACAAAATAATTATACAAAATTTGAGTCATTTTCAATAAATTAGTTAAAAAGCAGAGTAAATGTCAAAAAGGACATTTTTTATTTGAAAATGTACCTGTTGCAGTCCAAGAGGACCCAAAGGCTTTGGCCCCTCCTCTATCTCAACCCAAAAGTTTTGATCATCAGCAAGCCACAGGATCACCGTCTCTGTCAGTCTCATTAGTAGAATAGTTGCAAACCTTTCCCTACCCACAAACATATCAGATGCAATGCTTGCCAAACGGGTCAATTTGATAAAAAGCTCCTGAATGGAATTTAGTAAGTGTTCAATCAATCAAGGGATTTTGACAAACACAAGATTCCACGGTATAGCATATGTATGCAGTGACAAAAGCATCTTATCAATGATGATGGGATTGCATGTTTTAAGTTCAGCCACTTCGCTGCAATCAGATAAAAAGAGGTCATATTGGGACAAATAGACTCCAGTTACCTGAAAAATTGGAGATGGAAACCATTCTGGCTCTTCCAAGCCCTCATCCATACATGTGTAGATTTCTGCATTCAGACGGATTTCACCGTCTTCCGTGAAGATGATGTCGAGGGCGTGTGTTCTGCAGAAGCTATCTCGCAAGCGATCAACCAAGCGTTGAAGCTTCCTCTTCCATTCCCTTTGCTCCGGAAAACGATTCTGCCTGTCTGAAGCTCTTCTAGGAGTCATATCCATTCTATTTGAGCTTAATGGCAAAAGCTTTAATGCAGCACGTGGTAGCAGCTCATCTGCTAACAGCGAAGCATTAGCTAGCAAAGCTACCTGTTGGGATTCAGTCTCTGCCATGCTTACAATTTTGTTAGAAAAACCCTCCAAGTTTTCTTCATTCTCAGTTGAACCTGGCAGTGCATTTATCAACAAACTGACATAAGAGTTAAATGCTTGAAAAACACCATCCAGTGCAGGACCATCCAACTTCAGGTTTTCAAGGGGCCCAATATCCTCCAGTAACTCCTGAACGAAGATGTAATGATTTTATTAGACTAAGAAGCCAAAAAAAATAAGCCTCAAATTCCAAAATCTTACGGCACTTTGCTTAATTGGGAAAAGACAAAATTGTCATCACTTTTGTGATGAAAGGAATCTGAGAACAAAATCTAATTACCTGAACCAGCGCATTAAATTTGTAAGCACTGGTTGAAAGCTTAGGCTGCGATCCCACTGCAGTATTAAGCAAATTAGTAGAAGAAAAAGGTCGTGCACCGGCTGGAGGATAAGCGAGCAACCAGTCATCTGCAGCGGCTAGTGCAGCACTGCTTTTTTCTATTCTTTTTAAGTAAGCACTTAAGGCATGTTCAACACTGGGCCTAAAGGATCTCAATATGACAGGAGAAAGAGCCAATCCACGAGCTTCTAACAAAGAACAGTGACCCAAGCATATCTGAATGGTTTCAGTGACTACTCTGAGGCCACCTGCAGCTGCTGCCGAGGCCAAAATATGCCTCTTGAGGAGAAGAGCAAAACCCTCAGTCTCTTTGACAGCCCAAGTGACAAGCTCAGATGAATATGCAGGCTCCTCACCAAAAACCGCCAAGGAATCCCTTGCTGCTTGTGCAATTGTTGAGAAGACAAGCTGTGAGACGGTAGCAGTTAATGCCCCTCCACTCAAACTGCTTGATGAGCGAAGACTCTGCACATAGCTCTGCAGCCGCTGGTGATGAGATTTAAGCAACAATGCATGGGATCTTGGACCGTCTCCAAGTTTTTTCAGAGCTAAAACAGCTGAACGAAGCTCAACACCACGAGTTGACGGTTGGCAAATAGTCCCTGCAAGTTGATCAGCTAGTTTTTGCCTCTGCTCGGAGATAGCTCCCTGCAATGAGAAGATTGCGCTTCGGCTCAATGTACACTTGTGCTTGGCTTCTCTCACTGTATTTTGTCCTTCTTCGAGTGCAGCGAGGGCTTCATCTACTCTCCTCTCGGCCAATAAAACTTCAAGTGTCTCTAAGAACTCAACTGACCAATTTTCCATATTGGAAAGCCCCTCATTTTTTAAGCTAGAATTGTCCTCATCATCTGAATCTTCGGTAACAGCAAACAAGGAATCAATTCGAGCACCTTCAGCTAGACCTTGAACAAGAGCTGACTGCGTGGCCAGGAGATTTCTCATGGAAAGAAGCTGACCCTCAAGAACTGAAATCTCTTTCGACGTGCTGCAAACAAAATATTCTTGATATATTTGTTTATCAGGATTGTTGAATAAATTTCCACAGGCATGGTGAATCTTAATTGTTTAGTACAAACGTTCTCCTAATAACTGAAATTTAGGAACAAATTTGGTGTACATTCTACTCAAATATTTAAACTAGCATAGCACAATCTTTCTGTTCTTGATGACAAAATTAAATTAAAAGTAGTGAATTTGCTCACCGAATGAAAGCTGCATAATTGGCATAAACACATCTACGCATTTCCTCAGCCGAAGCCTTCTTCAATTCAACAAGGTAAGAGCACAAGTGCCTTATCTCCTGTCCATCACAATCACACACAAGACGGCTTTACGTTTGGCCACATCATGATTCATGGCCGTTGATCCAAACATTCATTTTTTAATTAATCTTCAAATGATTATTATTTATTCTGGATTGATGGAGAATGTTCTTGCAATCAAACAAATAGAAAAAATTTAATTTATGAGACATAAAGTGAAAAGAGAGACCTTCTCATTCATGTGCTGGGATTTGGAGGTGACGTAGGCGTCAGGATCAAATTGAGAGCTTTTGAAAGCCTTTAAGCGATCGCTAAGAGTTAGATTGCCTTCGAGTTCTGCGGAGTCTCCTATACTTGATGAAAGTGACGTCCTCGGCTGTGCAGTTGTCACCATTGACGTGATAGACATTTTCTACGAGCTGCGTTTCTTCTTCTGCTAACAAATTAATTAAAACGGAAAAACAGAGGAAATCGTAGGTACTATTGCGAATTAACACCAAATCAATCGCAAAGAGCTGTACGTATTAGCTTTGGTAGTATTTGGTATAAGTATTACAGATGACGAGAAAACGAAAGAAGAAATTAAAGGAGCTGGTTCACGGACAGATTTGATTGATAATTCATCTGCTTCTTGCTCGATCGCAATGAGCAACACGTACGAGTACTACTCGCTTGGTTTGTTTCGTTTTACGTTGGATTAAGCTCTAATCATCGTCAAACACGACATGCCTCTCACCATACCACGTAAATGATTATTTTAATATATTTTCCTTTCTTTCACGTTTTCATGCTGTTTCTTAAAAATGCTTTTTCAATTTATCCTTAGGGCTCTTTTTGCATTCATATTTTAAAAATTTCTTAATTATAAAAATACTTATATGTATATTACATTTAGGGACAATTTAGTATAATTAAACATAAGATTATTATTTTGGACACCCATTAAACACACTCATTTGTTTATGATTATTCTTTTTTAAACCCTAAAACTTGCTTCTTCATGTGTATAAAAAAATTATTTGCTTGGATTGGAAGTTATTCAGGTTGCATTTATGATTTTTTTTTTAAAAAAAAAATTAGGTTCAATTGTTGTAGTGCAAACAGAATAATGGGGAAAAAAAAGCAGTTATAGGAACAAAAATAAATAAAAGGCAAAACAACATTGATGTACAATTAGCAAAGCAAAATATGATTCAAATTGGAGTCATTTGTAGATTTTAGAATGTATTGACTATTTTTATTAGTGTGTAAAGTAAATAAAGATAGTTAAATTAAAGATTAAGTGGGGATATTTTTGGTATTTTAAATAGTGTATAGATTAAAACTCACTTATTTAAATTTTAAAAATGAGTGTACAAAATAATAGGGTGTTCTGAGTAATATTTAGAGCGCAAATAGAGCCACCCTTATTCTTATTAGCCTTGCTTTTACATCATAATTTCAATAGATTATTGTTATAAATTTATAATAAGTTTTAAAATGTGTGTATCACATGTTACATTATTATACAGCTATATATGCGCCTATAACAACATAAGAAGTTCTTGGAACGGATGGGAAACTTGTTTTATTTTATATGTATTTTTCTTCGACGAATAGTTTTACGCATCTTAAAATTTTCATCCCAAAAAATTATCCCAAATGATGTGACATTTATCAATTGTTTGATGAAATGATACAATTAATTTACTTAAATATTATAAAGAATTACGAATTACTTAATGAATGACACATTATTTGAGATAAAAATTGTGATTAAAAAATTTGAGATAGAAAACTCATATTAACTTCTCACTTTATTGCATTATGTTCGTTTTTTTAAAAAAAAATTATTAGACAACAACGTCTAAAACCCTTGTATGTAGCATTGGGGATATTTTAAGAATTCGCTTCATTTTGTTTTTTTTTATTAATATAATATGAAAGGGATATAATTAAAGATGTAATGCTTTACCCATTTAACTAAAACATAAAAATGAGTGAAACATAATACTAATGATAGAAGAACAAATAAACATGGACAACCGCATGTATGACATCTAATAATTGATCGAGAAAACAATGCAACTAGTGAAAGTAATCATATGGAATTTGTAAATTGTAACACCTTCTAATTAATTTTTTTGTGTCACATGATTTTGTACATGCATATGCTTGTACATATTAAAGTGATTGTAACTCTATTATTTTCAAAACATAAATATTGGTTATTTTCCCTTCATTAATTCAATAAATTCTGGCAAATAAAACATGGATTACCAGAAAATGTCGATCACTTTCCTGTTTGCAGAAGTGCAGAAACTTGGCACATTTTAGCTAAGTGATCACTAATTTCTATTTATTAATAAAACTGAGATATGTATAGCAGTTAAGTTTGGAAAAGAAATTAGCATCCCATAACTTTGTTTGGTTTGAGAAAAGGCTTCTCAACCACAGTGCCGTCATTTCCAGCAAGGGCCGGGTACTTGTCTTTTCTGGTAAAGCCGGTGGACTCATAAGAAAGAGTTGCGGCAATCACTCTTTGTATGTAATTTGCCACCTCGTGGCTGGCCTTCCCCGAACCGCATGTCAGCTCCATTGGCAACTTGTTCAAGAAAGTAACCTCATATGCTGGGCTAGGGTTCATGAAGAAGTAAAATGGGTCCATCCCTTTCCATCCTCTGGCCGTCGTTCCATGAAACATGCTCATGCGATTCACCATTGCTACTGGCATAAGCTCGTCCGTTAATTCAGCAAACAATACTGAAAATCTCAAAAGAAATGGTTCCCTGCAAGTAGTCCCCTCAGGGCATATAGCTAAGTCACCTTCTTGGAGCAGCTTCTTGATCGTGGATGCATCAGTGGCTCGGTCTCGGCTGAGTCTGACAGTTTTGATGGGTGAGATGATTTCTGAGAGTCGAGAGACGGAGTAGGTTACTGTAGGAATCGGACGGCCAAGAGCGACTGAGAGGAAAATTGGGTCCAGTAGAGTTCTGTGTGAGCAAACAAAGAGGACCCCAGTTTGACCAGTTGACTTGTTGGCTGCGGGCGGTGGAGTGCCTTTAACAATAACACGAACGCCGAGTGCCCGGAAAGCGTAATAGACCGTCGACATTGGGAGGAGGGCGCCGGCAGCAATGCGTAAGCAGGCCAAGAAAAAGCCGATGGGAGTCCAGAGAATAATGAGCGCTGCCATGAGAGGTGTTGGCTTTTGGACAAGCCTTCCGTCGTGGAAAATGACGGGTTTTGGGAGCTTGTCCCTTGTTACTGCCTTAACTTCTGGCTTTGATGGAACCAAGTAACCCTCCTGATGATGATGAATGCGAATTAGATGCAACGCAATTAATTAGTTCAACAACATATAATAATTAATTAACTAACTGTTAATTACGTACCTTGCATAGAGCCATGAAAGGAATATCAGTTTGGCGATCACCAAGTCCAATCTCTGGTTGTGTCTCACCGAAAGACTTTAGAAGGGCATCTGCCTTTTTATTGCCTACAAGCACCCCAGGGTCACGTACTAACCCAGTTGCTCTACCTTTGTAAGTCGCAATCTCGGTGCCCGCAACCAAATCAGCTGCCACAAAATCTTTCAAGAATGCTTCTACCATAATCCTGGGATTCGCAGTAAGAACACATCGCTTCCCACACGAAGAAAACACGCGCCACGACTCTGCGTGGAGATCACTTGCGTAAAATTTCGGCAGTATGGCGCGTGCCACTGATTCAATATCTCTCACTCGCAAACCAACAAATGATGCAAAGATAAGCACTTGGATTCCAGCTGATTCCGAGACCAAGTAATATAAAAGTCCTGCGATTGGCGAGACTAAGAGCAAGAACAGCAGCCTCAAAATCCCACCAGCTTCGAAGGCAACTAGGGCAAAGTACGGGAAAGAGCTACGGCCTCTAAGTAAAGTTCCATCCATGTCAGCAACCACCGTGTGCTTTTCCCGGCCTATCGATGAGCATTTCTCAACTCTACTTGGGAATTCATTTACGGCCATGGTGGGTGGCTAATATTAGCTAGGCGCCTACGCCTATACCTTAATATATTTCTTATACTATTCTGGCTTGAGAGAGAAAAATTAATGTGCCTATTTGTTGATTTGAAATAAGTGATAGTGTTTATTGCTCTATATATAGAGTTGACTTGAAATAAGTATTAATGTTTATTGCTCTGTATAAGTAATAAGGCGAGACAAAAATGCATGGTGAGCTACGTAACAAAAGAGAGGATTAAGCGTGGTGAGCTACGTAACAAAAGAGAGGATTAAGGGACAAGATTAATGTTTGGTTTATATATGAATTATGAGAAGAACTATGGGGTCGATGCAAGATATATGGTGTAACCGAGGGCTGGGGGCTCTCGTTATTAGAGGAAAATGAAGACAATGTTTGGTGTACGCAATTTAGTGGCTTTGTTGACATCGCCCATAGCTTGTCATGTTCGCTTTGTCTTTCTCTCCTAATCTCATTCTGCACCAGCTTACTTAAAACTGAACATTTTATTGTTTCAAAAAGAGAGAACGTATATTTCATTCTTAATGGATGTCATGTTTATGACTTACATTCCTATTAAACTTTTAATTATTTGGTTCATTCCTTCTGTTAAGAGGTCATATAATAAATTATGAAAATAAGGCGTAAAGCAAAACAATTAATCATTCAAAGTGTGATATTTTAAAATTTAAATTACAACATGCACAAGCCATTGGAACATTGGGATTAGGAAAAAAAAAATGTAAGCGCTCTTTTGAGAATTACATAACACTGATAATTTTTATCTTCTTTTTAATTTTGAAGTTAAACTGCTTAGAAATGTCACAAAATCTTTTAAAGAAGGGTAGAATAGTAAATGAGTAAAAACTTGTTAACTTTATATGTTATTTCTAGGAGAAATAGAATAAGTAATTAAAAAATTAATAAGAATATAAATAGTAAATATGATATCTATCAACAATGAAATGAAATATGCATTCCCTCTTTAAAAAATTAAGCTGTTAATATAACTCTTGCTAAGGCGTAATAATCACACCTGCATGCATGCCGTGTGAAACTTGATAGGTACGTTATTTAAATATGTCAAGATCAGAAATGTTACACGATACGCGGAAATAATTAATTACAATTTATATTTTAGAATCGAATGACATGACACACATTGGAGAATTGTGGGGGGGGGAGGGGGGTGAAGAGAGGGAGAAAAGCGCCAACTAATTAAGCAAAACCACTTTATAATTAACTTTAGTCGTTGTCTTATCTCTTATGATATGGTCGTGCTTTTAATTGATCGCTCGGAATTGAATGACTCATTTTGCTTAGTATGTGTTTCGAGACTGATTTATTGTTGCCGAATAATGAATAGTAGCCCATAAATCAAATGATTATTCATTAGTATATATTTTCAAATTGGTAACGTTATTGTTGCTATGATCAAGAAGCATAACCAAGTACGGTTATAAAATTTTTGAGTAATGTATTTTCATTTTATTGGTTAGATTTTTATTATATGTATTTATCAACGAATTATGAAAGTAAATATACTCATAACAGGGTCTGGCTATGGTGCCGCTATGACATCATACCTCTACTTTTTGTCATTTTCTTATAAGCTATTATGAACCATAGATTTAACATAAGTAGTTTAATGGCTTAGATGAATTTAATAGATTATTAACTCTACAATCCGTATTATTTGCTTGTACATTAAAAATGATAAAGTTTCAACATTTTGGCACATAACTCCAAATCGTTTTAAATTTTTACTCTTAAGTCCATTACTTAGTTTGACTTTTTTAATAACTTATTTTAATTTTTGCATTAATGTATATTAATTATTTAATATATAATGGATTTATGGTAAATTTGTTGTACACTAAATTTATGTATTATTTTTTAATAATCACCATTAACATATGCCCTTATTAAAATTAAGGTAGAGAAAGATTAATCACCATCACAATTGGTAAATTTCTCATTTTGGTTCTAATGACAACTTAAAAAAATAAATAAATTAACATGTATTTCAACCACTAAACCTTTTAGCCTCTTCTATGAAGAATTTAATGCAATTTTTGAAATATGATTAGTCTATCCTTATCCATCATATTTTTTATTTATTTAACTATTAACCACTTTGATAATATAGAATTTACTTATGCCCTTATTAAAATTAAGGTAGAGAAAGATTAATCACCATCACAATTGGTTCTAAAAATGTATTTCTCATTTTGGTTCTAATGATTGCAAGCTTAAAAAAAATACAAATAAATTGCTCAAACTTTCTATTTCAACCACTAAACCTTTTAGCCTCTTCTATGAAGAATTTAAAGTTATAATTTCTATATGCAATGCATTTGCACATGCCAAAGACAATACTCACTAGCACTATTTTATTTTTGAAGTATTACTAATTTCTTTTATTAGTATTATTATTATTATTATTATTATTATTATTTTTTCTCTCTCTAAATTAGTTAGGGTTTATTTTCTCTCTCTCATTTCATGAATCATAATTTTAAGGCTTGACTTTCCTTCTTTTTTTCACTTCCCAAACACCCATTATAAAATAGATTTTTTTTTAGATTTTATTATCTTAGATAATTATATTTTGTACATGATGAAATGACTTTAATGGGTGAAAACTAAAAATTAAAGGATAAGGTTATTTGAACTCGTAAATGTATTCGTTATATGAGGATAGTTTAAGAATAAAAAATTTAAGATGAAAATGTATTTGAACTTTAAAGACTAATTTTAGGGATTAGAGTAATGACTTAACTGTAATTTTTTATTACATTGAAACAAAAATGTAAATAAAAGAGAGAGTAAGGAGATAACTGCAATTTACCAATAAGAAAAGACAAAAAGTGGGGATATGGTGTCTCAGGGCACCATAGCCGGACCCCTCATAACAAGTCCATACAACAATTTCACCCAAGATTTTTCCATTATAAGGAATGGTTTCTGTAATCTCAAATTAATTTCACATATATTGAGTAAGTCAACTTATGTATCAAACTTTATTCGTATAAAATAATGTGATAGTTTATTAATATATAATCATTGCCACGTAAAACATTTGGTATTTAAAGTAAAAAAAAAAAGCACCACAGGAATATATATTCTAATATTGAGGACTACCAAAATTTTAATTTTCAACTAAAATATTCTTATAAATAATATAAAGAGCCACTCAAAAGGTTGTACAAACTAATATTATAAAATATGATTGGTTGATAAACATAAATCATATTGATCTTATCATGTTTTTAATTCAACTATTAATAATATGCCACATCAATTTGTAACATTATTTGTACAAAAATATATTATGTTTATATTACTAAATTAGAATTTGATCCACAAATCTATACTTAAAATAGATGAAAAGTCCCTTTCACCCCTAGGATTTGATGCAAATCTCATTTTATTTATACTTTTCAAACGATAACTCAAAATATCTTTATGTAAATTTACAGTTAATTTATTGTATAGTTCGTGTATAATTCATTAAGGGCAAAGTAAGATTTTCAATTAAATAAATAGAAACCATTTTAAAATAAAATTCTCAAGAACAATTAAATCACATCTGATTTTTTGCACAAATTTAAAATTTATGAATAACCTATTGAAACAAATATAACACTAAAGAATATGCAATATTGTGTTTGTGTTTATTAATTTTTTTTTAATGAAATCAACTAAATTTTTGTAATAATAATAATAATGTTGATGATGATAACAATAATTTTATAATCAAGGATGACTATTCATATTAAAATCAGAGATAAATTAAAAGGTGAAAAGAAATACATACTTTAATGTAATAAATTTTGCTCTATAGTATTTTAAATATCCGTTTTTATGATAAACTCGACGCTTGAAAACAGTATTAACCAATTCAATATGCATTAATATGACACAACTAATTTCATCATAATGTAAAAATCCATTGTTAATAATAATATTTGGTCCATAAAGAAAAAATACATCGTTACAATAATATGGAGCCAGAATACTTTTCGTTTATCACCTGCTCACCTCCATTATTAAAACTCCTATCGAGAGTCTAGACCTCTCGTTCGGCGGTTTTGGTGGGCCCAAAAATGAGATCAACGAATTAGTAGTGTAAACCCACAAAATTTAAATTATGAACTTTCCAGGGGAAAATAATGCCCCACTGTTTCCGTAACTGCAGCATTTTAAGCACAGTTGGGAATTAAGGATAATAACAGTATCTGAAAATTATATTATTAAAATATTTTATAAAGATTTACTGTATGAGTTTAAAATTAAATTGATTCGATTCTATAATTTTATCATAAAAATTAATAATATTTTTACAAATTTTATGGAAGATATCATTTAAAATTTTTTATTTGTTATGCATTATCAATTTTTAACAATTTCTTTTACAAAAATTGTGACTGAAAGCTACCATACTTCAATATTAAACTGAGCCATAATTTTACAACCAAATCCCAATCGTTCCAACTCTTATTATTCTTCCATTTTTAGATCAAAACGTCGTAATTTCGATATTATTACTCTATGTTGCGGTGGTGACCCGCTTCCCATAAAATTTTTCCAGACCTTCATATATTCCAATGCGTACAAGTGACAACGAAATTGCGAATCCCACTCAAACGGTCACGTTCTCGCCAGAAGGGATTATAAAAGTCTGTGGCAACAAAAACTCAATAGGCTGAGAGGCCAATCATTAGGCATTGAGAAAATTCCAATTGGTGGGCAGTCCCTTTCAAATTCATTTTTACATGTCACATTCTCCACGAGTCCGTTACGCAATTTATCATCCAAAAAACAAAGAGAGAGAAAAAGTATGTTATGCAAAACCAGCACTTTAAAATTCGAAAACTACAGCAACTGTCGACTTCATCCATTAAAAACTCCACCAACCAACGAGCAAGAACCGTTCTGTCCAAGTCCCCACCGGGGCCCCTTCATATAATGCCGCCAATTGTTGGTGCTGAATTCAAATAATAATAATTATTATCAGATTATTTATGTTGTCTATTTTTCGAACTCGACTAATGTAAAACAAAACTATTTATGCGGAGTAATATGGAGATTTTTATTTATTTTACACTTATAAGTATTTAAAAAAAATGAAGGCGCATTATTAATGTCATAGTTTTTAATCTAGTTGACCCTTTTTTTTAAAAAAAAAAATCATTTCACACTTATAAATATATAGAAGAGAAAAATGAATTTTTCATTGAAATTTGAAGAGAAATTATTGGCTATTTATCCAGAAATTACCGTGTTATAAAAAATATTACCAAAAAAAATTAATTTTATTTGATTTTTTACCTATTGTTTACTATGTGTATCAATTGTCCACAAAAAAGATAAAATTATTCTTACAAGATAACTACAATTATAATTTGTGTTTACCTCTGTTTTGTCATTTTATAAAGATAATTTTATTTGTTTGGTGAATGATTGATACAAATTACATACATTAAGTTAAAATTAAATAAAATTAAAATTTTATAATACTTTAAAAATTTAGTAAATTTTCCGTGGATGGCTGATAATTTTTAAAATTAAACTCTTGTTCTCTAAAATGGAGTGAATGGTATTCTAACATTCTGCTAATTACATTGGAGATTTCTAATAAATTAAGAGTTTGTTTGGGTTGCTTTTAAGAGATTCAAAAGTAATTTTAAAAAATTAAAAATTAATTTTAGTGTTTAGTAATTTTTTTTTAAATTACTTTTGATAAAATCACCTTATCCTATAAATAATTTTTAAAAGTATGAAAAGAATAACTTTTTGAATTTTGATTTTAAGAATAATTTATATATATGGTATATATATATAGGACAGCAATCTAATTCGGGAGTCTCGGATTGGATCACTGTTGGGAAGCCAGAAGGAAATCCAACGGCCCCTGTCGCTTCTTTTCTTTTTTATTTGTTGGCCCCACGTTTGCAGCCACTGGTGGCATTTGTATTTAAATCCAAAGGCCTCCAGCGTTTGTCCGGGACACTGTTCCAACCTGAACTTTTGGATTGGAAGAGTTCCCTACTATATATATAAAAAGTTAAATTATCCTTATTATCCAAGAAATAAAATTATTAACTTTAAAAAAATTTTATTATTACTAATTATATTGAGATATTAAAATTAAAAATAAAATTGATAATATAAAGTATTTATTTTATTTATCAATTATTATATTTATACAATAAAAAATATTTTATATACATACTTATAACTGTGTAAATAAATTATATTCAATATTATATTTAATTTAATTATTGACATTATTACAATAGTTTAGCAATAAAATTTATTAAACACATATGAACTTACATCACTTTTAAAAATAAATTTTATCAAAAAAATAATTAACTCTCTTTACAATTAATTATTTTTACAATACATCTTACAATAGTTATTTTAAAATCTATGATATTACCTATCCTTAGCAGTTATTTATCAAATGTCTTAAATATGAGATTTTAATAATTTCAGACTTTTTCTAAATATATATTTATTTATTTTTTAGAATTTATGTTTGATTTTTAGATATTTTTATCTGAATAGAAAAAATAAACTTTTATGACTTTTATCTAAATGATAAATAGATATTATGTTTTAAAAATATCTCTGTAAAATAACTTATTTCTTAAACTATAAAATCTAATTCTCTTTTTTATTTTAATTTACAAGTACATAAATATCAAATAATTAAGTTTAAAATTTTTTTATTGTAAAAATAAATAAGATGACACTTATATTTAAATATTAAAAAAAATATGTCATTCAGATTTATTTATTTAGATTTATTTAGATTTTAAAAAAATTTAAATTTATTAAAATTTCAGATAAAAAAAATACTACTTTAATGGGATTGGTGCAGAGCCGTAAGGTACATTTTTTTTGTAAATTTATAAATATAAAAGATTTTCTAAATCTATAATCATTCCTAAAACTAGAAGCTTCCAGATAAACAAAAGAAAGAAAAAGATAATAATAATAATAATAAGATGAGAAATGTCAACAAGTATAAGCGCATGACGGCCTGAGTCGCGAGCGAGGAATTTAAAGTTGACCAGCGACCACCGTTGTGGAAAATGGTGACTGTTGTGGAAAGTGGTGACTAATTTTATTTCCTAAACCTAAATCTCTCCCCATAACTCAACTAATTAAATTTGAAGTTTGTTTCATTTTATTAATCACAGGCTATTGGAACCTTCCATGCAATGTTGGAAACTAAATAATCAATCACCGACAAACGAGGAAACGTTGCCGTTTTCAACTTTCAAGCGTAAACAACTTTTCCTTTTCAGGCAACTACCAGCTACGTGACAGCCGAAGATCGAGAAGAGAAATTGTTTTTCATTCAGTATGAGATTTCGCTTTCTTTGGCCTTTTAAAGTTTTTGTTCTAATAATTTTATAGAATTTGTTCATAATTAATTCAAAACACATTTTCCCCTTTCTCTGAGTTAAGTTAGTGTCTCTTCCTGCTATTGTGTGATTGTGAACGCGCCTTGGTTCTGAGTGCTAGCTTCTCAAAATAAACATAATACAAAGATCAAGTTAGAATTTTGTTTTCTGTTATTTGGTTTTACAATGAAGCGAGCGAAGCTGGAGTCGGTGTTGCCACTGAGTCGACTCAGACTGATTCAATTCTTGATGGGTGTCCTGTTTCTCTACCTTCTCTTCATGAGCTTTGAAATCCCTTTTGTATTTAAATCCGAGACCGGGTCTGTTGGGTTCTTCACCGACACTTTGCCCAAGCATGCGCTGCTCGAAAGCGAAGTGGAAGCGGAAGAGCTGTACACAGCGAGTCGACCTTCAAAGGACACGTCAGCCTCCACCTATCAGACGTTTTCTCGTGGGCCTGAGCGGCGAATGCGGGAGTTCAAGAGAGTCTCCGGTTTGTTCTTCAACGAGAGTGCGTTCGACGACAGCGAAAGTGACAAAGATGAGTTCTCGGTTCTTCACAAGACCGCGAAGGACGCGTGGTCTTTCGGCAAGAAAGTCTGGGATGAACTCGAATCGGCGGAGACTATAAGCAAAGCCCAAATCGAACCCAACAAGACGAAGTCCGAATCTTGCCCACATTCGATTTCATTAACCGGGTTGGATTTTGTGAACCGCAGCCATCTCATGGTTTTGCCGTGTGGATTGACACTGGGGTCACATGTTACTGTCGTTGGTAAGCCGCACTGGGCCCACCCGGAGGATGATCCGAAGATTGCTTCGTTGAAAGAAGGGGAGGAGGCTGTGATGGTGTCGCAGTTTATGATGGAGTTGCAAGGTTTAAAGACCGTTGATGGGGAGGACCCACCAAGGATTCTGCATTTTAATCCTAGATTGAAGGGTGATTGGAGCGGGAAGCCTGTGATTGAGATGAATACATGTTACAGGATGCAGTGGGGTTCTGCTCTTAGGTGTGAAGGTTGGAGGTCTAGAGCTGATGAAGAAACTGGTAAATTGGTTTCTCCTATCGCATGTGCTTTTCTTGTTCTTTTTTGTTGTTGTTGTTCTTGTTAATTAATGTGACTGAATTGAACTGAATGTAGTTTAAGTGAATAGATGCTGTGGTTAAGAAATGGATTAAGCTAGCATTTGCTTGTGTGGATTATGCATGTATAAGGCTCCCTGATATCTGTGCTGAATTGTGGTAATCTTTATATTGAAATCAGAATTTATCAAGGGCTCTGGAGAACATGTCCTAATGTAGATGGTCTGGAGGTACAAAGTAGTCTGTGTTTATTCTTTTTCAGTATTGTCATTTATCTAACTTCTTGTTGGATGCTAGGCTTAGCTCAATTTTGATAATTTGGAGTGTTTGTTAAATGATTCTAAATTTTTTTATTTATTTTCATTAATGATGTTGTGCTCTGTGCAGTTGATGGGAAGGTGAAATGTGAGAAATGGATACGTGATGATGATGACCACTCAGAGGAATCAAAGGCAGCGTGGTGGTTGAACAGGCTGATAGGGCGAACAAAGAAGGTTACAGTTGAGTGGCCATACCCATTTTCAGAGGGCAATTTATTTGTTCTTACCATAGCAGCTGGCCTGGAAGGCTACCATATCACTGTTGATGGGAGACATGTTACATCATTCCCTTATCGGACTGTGAGCATCCTTACCATATCTCCTTTTTCTATGATGAATGTGGGACATTTTAAAATTGTTAATGCTTGCTTATAGGGATTTGCTCTTGAGGATGCTACTGGGTTGTCTGTGAATGGGAATGTTGATTTGCACTTTGTGTTTGCTGCTTCTCTACCAACTTCACATCCAAGTTTTGCTCCACAAAAGCATCTTGAGATGTTAACTAAGTGGCGTGCGCCACCTCTTCCTGATGGACATGTGGAGCTCTTCATTGGCATCCTTTCAGCTGGCAACCATTTTGCTGAGCGGATGGCTGTCAGGAAGTCATGGATGCAGCACAAGTTAATAACATCTTCCAAAGTAGCGGCTCGGTTTTTCGTTGCACTGGTAAGGGTAGATACTAGATGATATCTTGCATCCAAATTGATCTTTTCCATGCATGGTATAAGCTGAAAGCACTTGCATTTTTTTTTCAGCATGGAAGAAAGGAAGTAAATTTTGATCTAAAGAAAGAAGCAGAGTATTTTGGTGATATTGTCATAGTTCCTTACATGGATGCTTATGACCTTGTTGTACTGAAGACTGTTGCAATCTGTGAATATGGGGTGAGTGGTGGCACAAAACCAAACTCTTCTTTTTTTTTTGGGGGGGGGGGGGGGTACGTACAACACATGGCCACTGTATTTATCAAATGTCAACGATTGTAATTTTCCCTTGAGTGGTTTTCTTCCTTGCCCTAAGGAAAAAATAAAAGTCATAATTTCCCCAATGTTTATTTTTGCTTACAGGTTCGTACAGTGGCTGCAAATTATATCATGAAGTGTGACGATGATACATTTATTAGGGTGGATGCTGTAATGAAGGAAGCAAGGAAAGTCCGTGAAGACAAGAGCCTGTATATTGGGAACATGAACTACTACCACAAGCCCCTCCGCCATGGTAAATGGGCGGTGACGTACGAGGTACTAATTCTTTTTAAGTTTTGCAAATTTGAGAGATTCCATTTTCTTAATTTGCTTTTTCTTGCTCTGTATTGCTTTCATTTTTGTGCATTGACTTGATTTAAGTTTAATTGCTTCTACATAAATTAATTTTGATATTCTTTATATTGAATTATTTGATTTTTTGGGGTATATTATCAAACCCAACAAAAGTGTCCTGACATATCAATTAACCACCAAGGTTTTCTAAAATCTACATTTTACCGCCTAATTTTTTGGCCGTTATATTTTACCACCAAAGCTGTAGCACTGTTAAAGATTGCTGAGGTCACAAGGGCATTTGAGGAACTTTAAGTTCAAGTTATTTTCCTAGTTATTTTTCGGATTTTTATCATTTTCTCAAGACATCTGATTTACAAACCCCCTTTTTTTGTTTTCTTTATTTCTGTTCTTAGAATTTTATTGTATTAAAATACTCCCATAATAGACTTCTATATTGTTATATTTAATTGCTTTAATTATCATTGGGCTTAATATGGTGAAATTTGTATGTACACATGAAAATAATATTAGGAATTAGTTTGTTTATGGATGCATGAAAAATTTGGGGATATTTTAATATAATAAATTTTTAATAACTGAAATAAAGAAAATGAAAAAAAAACTCATAAATCACATGTCTAGAGAAAAAGATAAAAAAACCGTAAAAAAAATTATGAAAATAAGAAAATAATTTTAGCTTGAAATTCCTTAAATACCCTTGTGACCTAAGCAATTTTGATATAATATTAAGGTTTTTGTGGTAAAATGATAATAGCTGAAAAGACAAAATGTAGTTACCCAAAAACCTTGGTAGTAAATTGGCATGTCAGGAAACTTTTTGTGGGTATTTGATATACCGAAAATCTAAATGCTCTCTCCTCTCCCCCTCTCTCACCCTCCCCCCCCACCCACCAAACAACAAAAAGAAAAATGCATCTCTGTCAGCCTGAATATCCATGGTTTAGATTGACACAGTATTGAGGTCTTCTTCTCGTGTGTGGATAGTACATTTAGTTTGTGTTAAGATGAGGGAATAACTATTGCTATTACATGTTGACCTCTATCTGCTTACAATACTGATTTGATTCTTAGGATTCTCTTCCTGAATTTAAGCCTCAAGGAAAATGCTCTCTTCTTGGTTTTATTATTCACCCATCTACTATTGCTTTTTTAGAATGTAGCATATAAAGCTGTGATAAACACTTTTTACCTGTGGAAAGCTGGAATATTTTTGCTGTTAGTTTTAGATTTTTCCCTTGCCTATAGCTTGTAGAATTGAAAGGAATTCTGTCTTGCAGGAATGCTTCATGCTGCTGTCCTGTTTTTGTCTTGATATGTACTGGAGAATAGAAACAAAACACCATTGAATTTTCAGCATGAATGACCATTATCAAACTATAATCTCTTATTCACTCTGACTTCTAGAACGTCATTTTGCCCATGACATGAGCACATGCTTACATCATTCTTTTCTGCTGGTTCAGGAGTGGCCGGAGGAAGATTATCCACCATATGCTAATGGTCCAGGATACATTGTGTCTTCTGACATTGCGGAGTTTATAGTAGCTGACTTTGAAAAACACAAGTTGAGAGTAAGTCCTTGATCAACTTATGGCGATGATTAATATCTGCCTTTTCTTTCTGTGCATTATTTTTGAAGCAGATGTCTGTGTAGGGTTATTGATTCATTTAAACAATTTTCTCTGTACAGTTGTTCAAGATGGAAGATGTGAGCATGGGAATGTGGGTGGAAAAGTTCAACAGTTCAAGAGGACCAGTGGAGTATGTACATAGCTTGAAGTTTTGCCAGTTTGGGTGCATTGAAGATTATTACACTGCTCATTACCAGTCTCCGAGACAGATGATGTGTATGTGGGACAAATTGCAAAATCAAGGAAAGCCCCAGTGCTGCAACATGAGATGATAGTGAAGATATTATCCAGTTTCAATCAAGTGTGTTAAATTTGAGAAAGTACAGAAACAATTTTGCAGTCAATAGAATATCTCTGTATATATTTAGTGGGCCGTTCAAGCTAGTTTTACCGGGGCTGCTCATGCCCTCTTTTGGAATTCGTCCCTCTTTTGGAATTCATTTCGTTTTTAGGCAATTTTGCTATGTAATTCTCTTCTTCTTTACTCAAATGGCTTCATAACGCCAAAAGAACAGGGCTGCAAGAGCCCAGAGGGATGTAGGTTAGATGAATTGCAGAGAACGTATGGGCTGTAATCAAAAGGGTAGTGAAGCACAGGAACAAAATGTGTTTACCCAGATGAATTGGACTTTTATACAAGGTGCATTTGTAGATGACCCGTGGATTGTAATCGAAAAGATTAGAGAATGACGGTAGAATGATTAATGAAACCATAATTTTATTTCAGTCGTCTCTTTCTGATAATTGAACTATAAATTTGAGCGTATGCGTGAGACAGACAAGAGTCCAGTCATTCAGTCGTTCAGTCTGATAGGCTCCGACGCTCATTAAGGGTGCCAAAGCCTAATACCCTGTATCAGGAATACGCATGAGCTGTTGCATGAGAACTTGGTAGCTGAAGGGACACATGTGCACTCCATTAGTTTTACAGATGGACTTGGTCTCCAAAGAATCTTCACACATGTGCACTCCACTAGTTTTGCATATGGACTTGGTCTCCAAAGAATCTTCACTTGCTGATTATATGTTATTTGATTTCTTATTATTTAAACTATTGTTATTTGATTTAGCTTAAGAGAATAAGTTAGCCTAACAATCACGATCAGTTGAGATTGTTCTGACTTAGTATTGTTCTAAGTATAAATAAGTTCTAATAGTAAGAATAAAATATTAGAGTATCAACTAAATTTAATTACTGGTAGTTATTCTCACCCTAAAAAGAAATCTATCTTAATTAGCTTTGACTGGGACCACATCAGTGGTATCAGAGCAGGTTACTATGACTACCAACAGAGATCAACTCGACCATGTGGAAGCAGACATAACCCATCTACAAGAAGGGATGAAACAGATGGAAGAAGGGAAATTAGGGATGAGTGATCAACTGCATCAAATTGAGGCTGCTCTCAATAAACTAGCAGAATCTATATCAGCATCCAAAGGGACCCCGAGTTTCAACAATTATGAACCTTTAGGATTTTCACAACATAACCGAAGTGAAGAAGGTAACCGACCGTAATTTATTTCACGAGCTACTAAGCTTGAGTGCCCAAAGTTTGCAAGTGGCGACCCAACAAAATGGCACACTTTCCACAGACGAGCAGAAGGTGTCTCTTGCTTCCTTTTACCTCGAGGGAGAGGCCAACCAATGGTCGCAATGGCTACGGCATGCATATCAGGAGGAGAACAAATTGGTAACATGGAATTATTTTGTGGAGGAGCTTTGGGCTTGTTTCGGACCTACAGAATGCGAAGATTACAATGAAGCCTTATCAAGAGTAAAACAAACAGGGACTCTTCGTGACTACCAGAGAGAGTTTGAGAGGTTGGGAAACTGGGTTAGTGGCTGGACACAAGGGGTGCTTGTGGGAACCTTTATGGGGGGGTCTGAAACCGAAGATTGCGGCGAAATTAGGATGTTTATGCCAAAAACATTGAAGGATGCGTTCAAACTCGTATGAATGAGAGATAAACAGCTAACTCAACAAAGGAAAACAACACGAACGCCATTCTTCAGCCGAGTAGTAACAAGCCCAACCATAATCAATCGCTCCCCAACAACAAGTAGCATCAAGAGGCTACCGTGGGAAGAGATAAAGCGTATAAGAGCACTTGGTTTGTGTTTCGATTGTAAAGAACGTTTCACTACATGTCACAAGTGCTAAGGACAACAGTTGTTATTACTTGAAGTTGGAGCCGCTACTGATGAAAACGCAAACAACGAACAAATAGAAGAAATTCAAATTGAACCTGAAATCATATACTACGCTCTCACAGGCTAGACCGCTCCTCGGACCAAGAGGGTCTCTGCCAAAATTGGGTCTTACAACATTGTGGATTGATTGACAGTGGGTCAACGCACAACTTCATCAGCAGCCGTTTGGAAAATCTGTTACAGCTACCAGCTCTTCTCACTTCAGGATTTTCAGTGAAGGTAGCTAATGGTGAAACGTTATCATGCAAAGGCAAGTTTAAAAAGGTCCAACTATTATTACAAGATATTCCATTTACTTTTATACTTTATGCGTTATAGGGTTAGATTTGGTACTTGGGATCCATTGGCTGGAGCAATTGGGCTCGGTAGCGTGTAATTGGAAGCAACTCACAATGGAATTCTATTAGGAGAACCAAAAGAGGCAGCTGCAAGGTATTGGCCATCAGGCTCCACAAATGGCCTTTCTTACCGAAATTTCCAACGATGCTGAGCAAGGGCAACAAGGTTTTACAATTTGCTTCAACATGAGGCTTGAACCCGCATTAAGCAAAACAATATTTGATATGCAAAGTTTGCTAGAGGAGTATTCAACTTTATTCCAAGAACCAACACATCTTCCTCCAAACCGTGAGATAGAGCAGAACATTACATTAAATGAGGGAATTGAACCTGTTAACATGAGGTCATACCGATATGCTCACTTCCAAAAAGATGAAATATAACGACAAGTCAATAAGATGCTCAACTCAGGGTTAATACGACTAAGTACCAGCATATTCTCTTCACCCGTGCTCTTGGTGAAAAAGAAATACGGTAGTTGGAGATTTTGCATTGATTATCGTGCGCTCAATGAAGTTAGACCGTTTTCCTATACCAACCATCGAGGACATGTTGGATGAGTTACATGGAGCTGCTTTCTTTACCAAGCTAGACTTATAGGCCGGGTATCACCAAGTCTGAGTCAAACCCACGGATGTTTACAAGACCACCTTCAGAACACACAACGGCTGTTACGAGTATCTGGTAATGCCATTCGGCCTTTGTAATGCTCCATCAACGTTCCAAGCCATCATGAACTCTATTTTTCTGCCGTACTTAAGAAAATTTATTTTCGTTTTCTTTAACGACATACTAGTATACATCCTCTCTTGGAGTTATCATCTTGATCATGTCAGACAGGCCTTAGAAGTATTAAAGTAGCACCAATTTTTTGTTAAATCAAGCAAATGTCACTTCGGACAACATGAGTTAGAATATTTAGGGCATATCGTCACATGTCATGGTGTGAAGGTGGATGACTAAAAAATTGCCGCTATGGTCTATTGGCCACCACCGAGAAATATTAGCGGATTGCGGGGCTTTCTAGGACTAACGGGATATTACAGAAAGTTTGTGCAGGGGTACGGGTTGCTTGCAAAACCTCTCACCAATTTGTTAAAAAAAGGGTAATTTGAGTAGAGCATGGGAACTCAGGAAGCATTCAATAAACTGAAGAAAGCCATGACCAGCACCCCTACCTTGGCTATGCCGAATTTTAACAACACTTTCATCATTAAAACAGATGCCACGGGAGACGGAATAAGAGCAGTCATACAACAAGATGGTCGGCCAATAGCATTCATGAGTAGAGCACTTGGTGTTCCCAAGAAAACATGGTCTGCCTATGCTAAAGAAATGTTGGCGATAGTGGAGGCGATTCACACATGGAGACCGTATCTATTGGGAAGAAAATTCATTATTTGGACAGACCAGCGCAACTTAAAATATCTCTTGGAGCAACGTATAGCCACACCAGAACAACAGGAGTGGGTAACAAAACTGATGAGGTTTGAATATGAAATCCAATATCGGCTGGGCAAGGAGAATATGGCAGCAGACACTCTCTCACGACGTCCTGACAGTGCAAAACTTAACAATTTATTTGTGTCGCAGGTTTCAATTTGGGAGCAAATTAAACACGCTGCTGCAGATGATGACTATGTTAAAAGAATAACAGCGTTAGCCAAACACAAAACGCTGGCCCATATGCAATTCATCAAGGATTAGTCTTTTTTAAAGGCAGAGTTGTGGTGCCATTCAAACTGCAAGAAGCATTAATTTTTTAAGCACATGACACAAAGTTGGGCGGTCATTCTGGAGTACTTCGCACGTTCAAGCGCTTGGCAACTCAATTCTATTGGCCTTCTATGTATAAAACAGTACATGATTATGTTAGTAGGTGTGTTATTTGTCAAAAAAACAAAAGCTTCCACACTGAGGTCGGTGGGTCTCCTACAACCTCTCCCAATTCCTTACAAAGTGTGGGATGATATCACACTTGATTTTATTGAGGGATTGCCAAACTCGCAAGGGAAGGATACCATCTTAGTTGTTGTTGATAGGCTAAGTAAATATGCACACTTTAGGGCTTTGCTAAACTCGGTGGCGGAACAGTTTGTTGACAGTGTGGTTAAACACCATGGCATCCCAAAGTCGATCATCAGCGACAGAGACCCCATTTTTATTATGAAGTTTTGGCAAGAGTTCTTCCAAATGTCGGGTACCAAATTGAAATTGAGCTCGGCGTATCATTCATAGACCGACGGTCAAACTGAGGTCATAAACAGGTGCTTGGAACAATACCTCAGGAGCTTTGTTCGCTAATGGCCTTGCAACTGAAATTCATACCTTCCTTGGGCAAAGTATTGGTACAATACCACGTATCATGAGTCTACTGGTATGACCCATTTTCTTGCTCTTTACGGCTGCAAACCTCTCACTTTGCCCATATATCATGAAGGCACTTCTTCGGTTCATGAAGTAGACCAGGCTCTGTTAACTCGGGATGAGTTGCTTCAATTGCTGAAGAGCAATCTTACTGCTGCCATTAATTGCATGAAAACAACAGTCGATAAAAGATGTCGTGATGTTCAATTTCAGCCTGGCGACATGGTCTACTTAAAACTTTAGTCATATCGCCAAACTATTATTTTTCGGCGTGTTCATCAGAAATTAGCGAGCAAGTATTTTGGTCCGTATTTAGTTCTTGAAAGGATTGGTAGTATTGCTTATGAACTATAATCGTCAGCTCAATCTCGTGTGCACCCAATATTTTATGTTTCATTGTTAAAGAAATTTATTGGTGATCACCCTAGCCCTAGTCTTGAGTTGCCATCCGTTGATGATGATAGACTAATCATTTTAGAACCTGCTGCAATTATTGATGTTCGTTGGATTAAACGGGGTGACAAATTTGTGGAACAATGCTTGGTGCGATGGAAACGTTTGCCAAAGGAAGAAGCAACATGGAAAGATGCTGTCGAGCTTACATAGAAGTTTTCCCATTTGTCCCTTGCAGACAAGGGACCACTTCCAGGGGGGGAGGATCATAGGCTCCGACGCTTATTAAGGGTGCCAAAGCCTAATACCCTGTATTACGAATACGCATGAGCTACTGTATAAGAATTTGGTAGCTGAAGGGACACATGTGCACTCCACTAGTTTTACGGATGGACTTGGTCTCCAAAGAATCTTCACTTGCTGATTATATGTTATTTGATTTTTTATTATTTGAACTATTATTATTTGATTTAGCTTAAGAGAATAAGTCAGCCCAACAATCACGATCAGTTGAGATTGTTCCGGCTTAGTATTGTTCTAAGTATAAATAAGTTCTAACAGCAAGAATAAAATATTAGAGTATTAACTAAATTTAATTACTGATGGTTATTCTCACCCTAAAAAGAAATTTATCTTAATTAGTTTTGACTGGATATATATCTCAGTCTGGTCAATGCCCTATATCTCTCGGTCAGGAGTACCACCACTACTAGTTCCGGTCTCCAAGACGTTTTGCTGTTGCGTTACCATTTCTTGAATCAAAATCCTACATCAATTTACAGCTCGTTTGACCCACTTGGGTTATTCTGCTGACCCCTTCGATTTGTCTTTTCTAGCAGCTCTAACTTGAGCATTCCAAACCGCAATATATTTTTAGCGACGGTCACTATCCGCGACCACTACTTCGAAATTTCTCATGTCAATTTTTAGGAAGATCCCGGGATAAAGGCAGAGGCGGCTGCATCGAAGTGCGGGTGGGTATAATTGAAGATAAGAGAATAAAACTCAATATATATAAAGCGTTTTATTCTACGTCGCTCGCCGAGGAAAGTAGGAATAAAGATGCAACCTCTATTAGCGATGAAAGAACAAATGATTCTGGAACCCAATTCCTTGATCCCGTTTCTATTACTTTTATTATTTCCCACGCACACGCAGGCTGTAGATGCCTTCTTCTTTACAAGATGGGCCCCGCATCACCCTCACCTTAAATTAATTCTTCTGTGGCGTATATATAATTCACGAGCAAGTTAGGTCATCAGCAATTATTCAGCCCCCAGATTTTGTATTTCTTTTTAAATTGGGTAGGGATCGGTGGACAGTTACCTTCCCGGTTAATGTGGATGGAGCGGATTTCTTTTCTTCCCTAATGTGATTTTGACCATTAATTTATTTAACTCAAATGTTCAATAATTTATATTTATAAAACAGAATTTAGACAAATTTTCAATTGTAATCTTAACAATAAATAAAAAAATAAATTTTTGTATACTAAACTAACATGAAGCAAAGAATTTTTTTTTCTTTTTTTATTGAAAGAGGCGAAAAAGAAACATAAACTAAAAACTTTGGAACATTTTAATACAGTTCTTCCATTATGTAATTTTACATTTGCCGTCTGTTACAAATTTCAATCTACAACAAGAACAAGAACAAAACCAGAATCGAAGCCAACGGATAGATCGACCACGTCACTGCAAGATCAAATTCATCCATAAAAGTTACAACATCAACAAACGAAACCATGGAAAGAAATAATCAAGATATAGAATGAATAAGGCACGTACCCGTCTGCCATGGGAGAGCATTATTGAAAGCTGCTTCAAGGTAACAATCTGTTGTTGTGTTGACTCCACTGGGACAGTTACAAAGAAAGGAATTGTAAGCTACAGCTGAATACCCACAAGCTCCATTGCTCTTTTCACAGTTGGCACAGGAGGCCGGATAGTCGTCATACACATTAAACTTGTATTTAAGCGCTATCCCGTACTTCCAATTTTCAGGATTATAATCCTGCCCACTGAAGCTATAGAACGCAGAGTACGAAGAGCATTGCAACTTCTGCAAATCCATTTCAAACGATGGCCCTAGATCGACTGGAGTGTAAACACAGCACGTAGAAATAGGGAGGTTCAACATACTAATTGCTCTGCACGAATACAAAAAGCTGCATATGGATGCACCTTTTTTGTCACACAAAGGGACTGCACTGGTGTTGGTGTTATAAGCATTATTGTTTGATTTATAAATAGGCGACGAGTCGATTGAACAGTCGAGTAGCGTGAAGACATCATCGTCATGAAAGGAGAAGGGGGCGTCCCAGTCAAGGCCAAAGCCTTTGCTTGGTTGAGTGCATGCACATGTTGACATGGACGCATCTGTAATGTATATCACTTGATTCGAGTAGTCTATGTCGGTGACAGGATAGCAACCAGTGTGTGTGGTGAAGGTGAGCGTTTGGTCGTTGCAAGTTATGTACTTTTGAAAACGGGCATCTCCACAGCCGGGGCCGGAGCCAAATGGGTATTTGAGGGGTGTTTTGCCGCAGGTTCTCTGGCAAGCTTGAGACGACACTAAAAGGGGAACAGAGATTGAAGAGATGCAGAGGAAGAGAGTTATACAATAATGTTTTGGCTTCATGTTGTGGATATTGAGAGAAGGAGAGAGAATTGAGATGTGAACAGAGATTGATGATCAGTAGTGCCTTTGTACTACACTGCCCATTTTTTTTTTTTGCGCGTGTGTTTGTGTGTATATATATTATATTGTGAAGGAAGATAGCTAGGCTTTGTGGTTTAAGAAGAAAGGAAATTAATGAGAAATTAAGCAGGAGTAAGTGGGGAAGTAATATTGTAGAAAGAAAGAAATAGAAGTGAATGGAGAAAGTTTTTCGCTATTATTATTTTTCAGTATTTATTTAGACAATATTATATGCACCCTAGTAATGAGCCCAACTCATTCTTATTCAGATAAATTTCTTGATCACCTTTGTTATTTATTCAAATTTTAAAGATATTTATCAAAATATTTTAATTTTTTGTTTGTTATTGTGTTGAGATGAAGTTAGTTTCTCCTCATTACCTTCTCTTTTCTTTTCAACGTAGGAGATTGGACAAAAATTTCTAAGATTCAAGTGTCTAATCAAATAAAATTACTTGAAAATTAATTAGTCAAGCCTTTTAATATGATGATAGATGTATGAGCTCTTTTCTTTTTTAAAAGAGTAATAATAGAATTACAACCATCTTATATAAACTGATGATTCTTAAAGAGAATGATTGTATGTAATTATTTTTTTTAATATTTGCATATAGATAATCAGTTTGTATACAAATTACCCATAAATTTATTTCGTACATTTTTATAAAAAGATTCATTTGGATGAATCAGAATATATTCTCCCCTCTTTTCTTTTTCTCTCTCTTGTTTTCCTCCTCACCAAACAAGTGTTATAAGGGATTAACTTTATTACTTTCGGTGTTGAGGTGGCTAGCCTTTTTGTTTGATGCTTCAAATTTCTCTATTACAGATGCCTTGTTTTCGTCATATTTTTTTTTGCTAGCTTCTGAAGCGCATGACTTCCTTACTAAAATAATAAAAATAAAAAAATCATTTGGTGATCCAAGAATGATGAAAAGGCAGAGGAATTAATTCCGGTTTTTCAGTTTCGCTTCTTAACTCGCGTATAATTGAATGGATCAAATCTATTTCTTTTTAATTAAGAAGAAAAAAATCATATAAAAAAATTTAAGAAGAGACAAATCAGTCCCTTGTAGGTTCCAAGACGCTACTCTTGCTAAGATCAATTAAAACTTTAGTATATGAATCGAATGCCCAAAATAGCTCAAATCTCAAAATCCAACTCGTAAACAGAACACACACTCTCTCTTTCACCCCCTTACAGAAACAAAATACGAACAACACACACACTGAACAAGTAAGATTGGCAGCAGCAATCAAATTATTTAACATAAAGAGAGAGCAATTAATGATTAAACTAAATAAACGACATGAGAGTCTCTCAACGTTAATGTAAAAATCTCAACTTTAATGTTCGTTTGGTTTGTAGTGAGTTCATATGACATGTTTCAATTAATATGCTACATGTGCGTCACATTTCGGTTCTTCACGTTATTTGATTTAGATATGAATGATTTATTGATGCACTCATATTGGACTGATGATCTAATTAATCCTGATTTTATTTTCATGTCTTCACGTTCAACCAACAAGCTTGAATGTCTAGGGTTGATGACTTGACGCGACACTGGTTGCATGCCAAGCGTTTCACTTGCTTCAGTTAATTTTTAAGTATTACTACTAGACAGTGGACATACCAAGTGTCGGTGCATGAATTAACGAATTGAAAAATTATCCAGTGTTTAAAACGGTAAATTTAACAATGTATTTTAAATGGACTTGTTTATTATATATTGTATTCGAAACATAACATCTGGTACACGCCTACTCCTCCACCCTGGAAACGAAGGGAGCCTCTGAATATGTGTTTAATTAAGTGTTTAGATATAAGGCAAAAGAGAGTTGGATCAATATAAGATCAAAGTGAATATATCTAAATATGTGTGCTTTTCCAGGTCTTCTTAATTTTAAGAGAATCAATTCATATTGTACCAACATTTCAGCAGATTTAAAGAAGCTGGGATTCATGTGGTGGTTTTGCATGGGCCGGCTGTGTGTTTAATTAAGTACAGCTGGAGGCATCTTGCATTACCATCAATAGAAAATATAATCTTTTCTTATAGTGGAGACAATCTTTCCAAATAAAATTCACTAGTGATTCGTTTTTTTTTTTTTTGCTGTTGTAGGGCAGCTCTATGTGTGGCTGCCGTTAGCTCCTTTTTCAGCTTTACTCTGCTTCGATCGAAACGGCTTCAGCGCCATCCGTTTACAGAAAATGGTTTTTAAGATTGGGCACTAATACTGAAGGACCCCTTAATTGTTATGGGGATTATTAATTCAAGGAATCACACTTTTACCGCTAATCCTTTTTTTTTTTTTTTTCCTCCCTTTCCACGCACACTGGTAACTGGTAAGCATCTGTAATTGATAGCAATGGGAAATGGGCAATCCCCTCCCAGTGCCCTCAAAAAATTTTCGAAAATAAAAAAATATTAATATTAAATATTAGTGCCTTTTGTCCGAATTCCAGCAGTCAAAGCCCGTTATAGATAAGAGAGCCCATGATTTAAAATCCATGGGCCAAGACTCTATTACCCATGGATCGGTTAAATTGGGCTGGAATTGAAGTTGGGTCAGGCTGAAACCAAAGGGGCAACGTACGTGCGGCAGACGCTAAGCGAGTAACACCTCTCTCGATTATTTCTCAGAGACAATTTATCAAACAGTTTGTTCTAAGTAGTAGAAGTAAAAGAAAGGGACCTCCAACAATATCTAGCTAAAGGTGCCATTATTTTTTTGTCAAATGTCAATGGTTTTTTTTCTGTTTTCTCTTATCTAATTCTGGCACATTAAGTTTGGTTTCCGTTTAAAAATAATAAACTGATAACTGAAAAATGAAAATTTCGTTTCTCTATTTATTCAGACGTAGAATAAATAACAGAAAGATTGTTTCGCTTGCCATGATCTTGCGTGTCCATTTTTCTTCTGTAAAGTGAAATGCGTAGTGTAAATGCTTAAGCCTCTTTCTCTGCTTTTTGATAAATTGCCTCTGTGAAATAATAGTGGAGTGGCAGGTGTTTGATAAAAAGCTTGGAAGGAAGTTTTTAATTGCTTTTCATATGTAATAAACCGAAGAGTGATCATGATCTCATAGAGATCATGAGATTCTCCATACAAAATGGAAATTTATTGAAATTTCTCTTTAGGTTGAAGTTCTATTTCTTACTTTTGGAACCAAACTTGAAGATGAAACTTTGATTCCCATAGAACTTGTGTGACCCTTTATGTCATAATTCTTTTAATGCTTTGATAATTATTCTAGAACGTATTGAATCATTTTATGAACTGAAACATTTTGATCTCTTACTGGTGGATTGAAATGTAGCAAGCATATCTTGTGTTAACATTAGGTTGTTTCAATGAAACAGGAAATGAAAATAAGATGGAGAGGCAGTTAACTCATCCATCATGTCTGCTGTGTCAAGATACTAGCTATTGCCTTCTGACACTTACAGATTTGGAGTATGACACAATCAGTACTACTTCACAGGCAACGGAGTGATGGAGAAGTCTCTTTCCTTCAGCTCTTCCACATGGAGGGGCACCACTGCATCTCCGAGTACAGGGTCTCACAATCTCTTATGATGGATTTTTTCTCGCAAACATGAAGAGGTGTACCATCTTTACTTTTTGCTATTGTTTACAACCAAATTCTCATCATCCCAAAGTGGGTATTTTTCCACGTTGTTTGCAGTTCTTCTTCTTCAGAGGATATTTGAGCCAAAGGTCATTTGTCTTGGGTTCAACAAATACCAGGCCTTTCCCTGATTATTCTCCAAAGAGACCCACCATTAGAGACTCGGAAATTGTCCATCAAATTTCAACTGCAATAAAGTTACGCTGCTCTGAGCCTCTTCGACACACTTTGAAGCCATTTGAATCCAAATTCCGACCAGACCATCTAATTTGGGTTCTTATGAATATTAGGAGTGACTACAGGTTGGTTTTGGATTTCTTTGACTGGGCATGCTTGCGCAGGGAGCCAAATCTGGAAGCCCGTTGTATTGTAGTTCAAATCTCTGTCGCAGGAAAAGATCTAAAAACAGCTCACGGGCTTATTCGTGACTTTTGGGCAAAACCAAATTTGGATGCCAGCATTGCATTTACTCATTTTGTTGAGCAGTTAATTTACACTTACAAGGACTGGGGTTCAGATCCCCATGTATTTGACATTTTCTTCCAGGTTCTTGTTGAAGCTAGAAAGCTCAATGAAGCCAGAAAACTTTTTGAAAAATTGTTGAATTATGGGTTGGTTATCTCTGTTGATTCTTGTAACTTATATCTTAGTCGTCTATCAAACACCTGTGATGGGCTTCAAATGGTAGTGAAGAGTTTTACTGAATTTCCTGAACTGGGTATCTGTTGGAATACTGCATCTTACAATATTATGATTCACTCTCTTTGCCGTTTCGGAAAAATAAAAGAAGCACATCTTTTACTCCTTCAAATGGAGTTGCAGGGCTGTTCTCCTGATGTTGTAAGTTTTAGTACTGTAATCAATGGGTACTGTCATCTTGGGGAACTTCAGAGGGTTTTGAAGCTCATAGAAGAGATGCAAATAAAAGGATTGAAACCAAACCCATATACATACAATAGCATTGTTTGTCTTCTTTGTAAGACTAGTAAAGTTGTGGAAGCTGAGACTATCTTGAGAGAGATGATGAACCAGGGAATAGTTCCTGATAATGTGATTTACACGACCCTCATTGATGGGTTTTGTAAGATGGGCAATGTTGCAGCTGCCTATGAGTTGTTTGATGAAATGCAGGGTCTTGATATTACTCCTGATTTGCTAACACATACTGCTATTATCTGTGGGTTTTGTCTAACCGGAAAGATGGTGGAAGCTGAAAAACTCTTCCGTGAAATGCTTGGTAGAGGGTTGGAACCAGATGAAATTGTGTATACAGCACTTATTGATGGTTATTGCAAGGCAGGTGAGATGAAAAAGGCATTTTCTCTACACAACAATATGGTTAAGATGAGGCTTACCCCAAATGTTGTCACATACACTGCACTGGCAGATGGGCTTTGTAAAAGTGGCGAGATAGAAACTGCAAATGAGCTTCTTCATGAGATGTGCGGAAAGGGCCTTCAGCTTAACATTTACACTTACAACTCAATTGTCAATGGTCTTTGTAAAGCAGGAAATATTCTGCAAGCTGTAAAACTAATGGAAGATATGAAGGTGGCAGGGTTTCATCCTGATACTTTTACTTATACCACCCTAATGGATGCTTATTGTAAATCTGGGGAGATGGTTAAGGCTCATGAAGTTCTGAGGGATATGCTGGATAAAGGGCTTCAACCCTCAGTTGTCACATTCAACGTGCTTATGAATGGGTTTTGTATGTCTGGAATGATTGAAGAGGGTGAGAAGCTTCTAAAATGGATGTTAGAGAGAGGTCTAAAGCCCAATGCTGCCACTTATAATCCTCTGATAAAACAGCACTGCCTTAGAAATAATATGCGTGCCGCAGCTGCAATTTATAAGGGCATGTGTGCTCAAGGAATCACACCCAATAGTAACACTTATAACATTTTACTACAAGGGCATTGTAAAGCAAGGAATATGAAAGAAGCCTGGTTTTTGCATAAAGAAATGGTCCAGAAGGGATTTAACCTCACAACTTCTTCCTACAATGGTTTAATCAAGGGCTTCCTTAAGAGAAAAAAATATTGGGAGGCAAGGGAACTATTTGAAGAAATGCGAAGAGGGGGTCTGGTTGCTGATAGAGAAATTTACTACTTCTTTGTTGATATCAATTTTGAAGAAGGGAACACCGAAACCACTCTTGAGCTTTGTGATGCAGCAATAGAGTGTCATCTAGTGGGAAAGGCAACGGATGAGAGCAAATAGCTGGGATATTTACTCTGTGATGAGGATTACAGTGGAGATTTTGTGTCTTGTGAATTCATAAAGGCTTCTGGTCGTTGGATGCTTTAACATCTGCAACATCTTCTCAGAATCATGGTAATGTTTCTTTTTATCTTCTATTGTCTGCAATTGGTTTATCAATTGTTTTGTAGAGAATTTATGATGTGCAAGTTATCTTTGGGAGGGATCTTTCTGACTATTGTGGTTAATTTGTGAACTTGAGGATGTGATTCCTATGATTTTCTTGAGCAACTAATGGCTTCATAAAAGGAATAATTTGTTTTTACAAATGCATGGGCCAGAAGACCACACCTGCAGTTGAGTTGACTCAAGCCTCATATGCTGGGAAATGGGAAATGGATCCCAAAGTGAAGTTTGACTAACACTGCACAGATGCATGGATAGACATCAGCCAGGTGATGCATCTGAAAGCGTACAAAATTACCGTATCTATTGCTTGGTTTTTTCTATGGCTATTAATGCCTACAACTATTCAGGTCACCAACACGGAAGTGACATTTAGCTGTCGGCATTTGTGGATGCATTGCTGGACATAAGAGGCTGACAGAACTAGCTGACACTGTGGTTTCTTTATTGGTATCCTCGTATGCTCATCTCCATCAAAGGAAAGACATAGGTATCTCATATATTAAGAAAATTTGCTGCTATTGATAAAGAATTGAAATTGTTTCTAAATCTCAACCATGGAGTAACTTGAATTGATGCAGCAATTTAAGTGCTAGGTGTCAAATTTTCTGGTAAAGTTGGAAGAGCTTGGTGCCAAGCAAGATGAAGATACAATGATTGGCACACTTGTAACAAAATTTCAGGTAGAAGCCTTGCAAAAGCAAATTTGGGTTACTGCTAAAGTAAAATTGCTGTACAGCCATGGCAAGAGTGAATATTGTATTGAAAGTTGATCTGGACCGAGCAGGAACGTGATTTGATTTAAACGATTGCATTGACAGTGAAAACCACCTTGGATGAACAACTACCGATTTTTTATTCAAATGCATCAAATACCAGATTAGCATCCGAGGATTTTTTTCCTTTGTTATAGAGGTGTTACCTGAGTTTCATCTTAATCATATGGGTTCTCCTCTTTTGGATATTCACCTGGCTTATTTATGAGATATATTGCAATAAACATGATGGACACATACATTCCTAAATACAGAGATGTTAATGTGTCATAGCAGAGAGAAATATGAAACACTTTTATTAATAGCAATATGAAAGATGGCCTTATAAAGCATAAATATCTACTAGTATGAGATTCAATTGTTGCTACCCTTCTTTTAGTGCAGAATTTCTTATTGCATGAATAAAACAGCAATATTTTCACTGCTACGGCAAGTAAACAAGGTTTCACCGCAGTGAGGATTAACTTCATAAGAGAAGCACAGACAGGATCAGATACGTGCATGGCTTGAAACTGTTGATGCAGCCGCAAATCTTTGACAGTCACAATAGCCGCTCTCATTATAATAAGAGCAAAAGGCCATAGGCTTCTTCGGGGTGAAAGCTCGCCCTGTACCACGGAAAATAAACACAGTAATCTAAGAGCATAAACAAGTAAAGATGAAGATAGAGAAAAGAAGCTTAATTAAGTCTGTGCTCAAAAGCAGTAGGCGATCGCAAAACAAAAGGAAAACAGAGAGACAACCAACCATCTTCCCTAAGATGTAACGACTAACAAGAAGGTGGCAATAATAACAACAGCAAAAATAAGATCAAATGTTGTATTCAATCTAAAATTCAAAGGACGATTGCTTTGCTAGATGTATAAGATAAAATATTTGTCACCATTTATGTAACATGTTCTCTAACATTTTTAAGTAAATATGATTGATTCCGAATAGCTGTGTAGACTGAGCGAATAACATCTCTCAACGGACGTTGATAGAATCGACACCCAAATTGCACAAAAGTTGAGTTCAGTCGCCGGGATTGCTGTCATTGTGTGATACGATGACACTAAAATACATTATTCCATGTTAGATTTCCTTAATGATTTTTAAGCTTGACAAAAGTAACCGGTGTTAGTAACGCTAATAAATGTTCAGGCGGTAAATCATCAAATCATAAACGACAGTGATTGAGGAAATGAGGAGTGCTTATAAAGAAAACATAATAGCATCGAAGATTCAGAGAGAGTAGGAGGCGCCAGTAGTCTAGTGGCAGAGTAGTACCCGGACAAAATATAGGCCTGGGTTTGATTCCGGGACGGTGCACTTTCTTACTCATTTTTATGTGGCGTACAGCACATATCAAGAGCAAGCGTTCGGGTCCCTAAAAAGTGTTGTTTTACCATCGGGTTGAGTGGTGATAACCAAAACGCTACGATAAGAAAATTGTTAATGTCTCATTGGATAAGGATACCAATCAGTGCACAAGAAACGACAGAAAAGATTTTTGGAAAGCAAGAAACAGATAAGAATTATTACGTCCAAAAGAGTCACTTAAAAGGGCTGGCCTTGACGACGCAGTCTTTAACTACCTATCGCTAGGGGAAGACAAGGACCACCAAACATTGGTCTGGTGCGAGTGTGATCTCCGTGATGAGAGTTTGACAATAACTTGACGAAAATTGATGCTTTGTTTTGAGTACAGCAGGTGTTGGACTGACAGTGACCGCGTTGTAGCCGACACATGTTTCAGCGTCATCAACGCCCTCCTGTCATTCCCGCATTTGATTTAACTTTTTACACTCAGTTCCTTTAATTTTACCGAAAATTACATACAGGTATAATTTGATAAACAATTTCATATACATCCTCATCGTAGCACCGTAATATTTTGTTCGTCAATAGGCGTTATCGTTATCGGAGTTATTTGCACTTACAATATTCATTTTTCATAGTTTCATGCCATTGCAACGTCTATTCAGTTTTTTTTCTTCCTCTGAAAAGTAATATTTTCCTAATTAGATAATAAGAGCTCAAGATTGTAAATTTAAGTTGATAAATAAATAAATAATGTTAAGATGCAAGAAATAAAAATTTTAAATAAAGATATTTTAATAATTTATGTAAGAAAATTAAACTTAAAAAAAGACTTACAAAATTGATTCAAATGTTCAATCAAATTTAATTAAATTTTTTAATAAAAAAAATATTTTTTTAATTATTTATGTTAATTTTTTTTTAAAATAGAACTTTTACTAATAAAACATAAGAGCTATTTTGTGACAATGTGTAGTTTGTTCTGATTCGTCTGAACCCAATAAATTTAATAGATGTACTCGAGTGAAGAAGATTAGAAATAGTGTCCTTGTTTGTAAGTTAATGGAGACCTCGTAACCCAGATGATATTATCTCATGCCGAAGCCGCCACCGACTAGTGTTACACTTTTATACATTGAGCGAGGGAGAGGCAAAAACTCAGAGAGAAAAATGGAAGGAGTGAAATTAGAGAGATGGGGTTACGAAGTTAGGACCTCCTCTGATCCCTGCATCTCTGCCATCAACGCCTACTATCACCAGGTATTTTGCCTTAAAAAAAAAAAAATTTACTGGGTATCTGAAACTTGATTCATACAAGGAATTAAGGCTTGTTTTACATTGAACGAATGAAGGTGCTTAGTTATGGACGAGAGAGGCGTGTGATATTAGAAGCGGCTGAGCATGACAAAGATTGCGTTTTGGCTAACATTTTGGCTGCTCATTTCCTATCATCCAGTGATTCTTTTAAAGCTTCTTCGCATATTCAGGCAGCTAAGTCTCGTCTGGTAAGTTTTTGTGTATTTTCTTTGTTTTTTCTTTTTCGTGGGTCCATTTTGTAAAACTTCCAAAATTACCCTAAAAGATTAATCAATGAAGATAGAATTTGTTTGAAATAGGGTGAAGCTACCAGGTACGAGAAGGCAGTTTTTTATGCTGTCTGTAATTTGATTTCTGATGGCAGAGACGATGAAGTGGCCGTTGAGTCACACTCTAAGGTGGGAAATTTTTTAATTAAGTTTCTTATTGAGACTTGAAAACGTATTTCGTCGAGTCACACTCTAAGGGTGAAAAGTTTTTAATTCAGTTTCTTATTAAGACTTAAAATCATATTTTCCTTTGAATTCATCAGATCGTCGTTCATCTTAATTCCCTGCCCTGAAATACATTAACAAGACAGTTCAATACTTTGATTAAACTTTCCCTTTATCTTAGGCTAATGGATTTACTATGAATTTTAGCCTGTCATGCTGTTTGTTGATTGTCTCTCATGTTGAGGTTGCACTGGACCACAGGAAGCTCCCATTTCTAAATGTAATTTTAGAAAATAGTTGAATTTTAGTTTAATTTCCCTGTATCTACTAGTAACTTTTCAGCTTGTATTTCTCGTTACAAGCCCATGCTGCAAATTTGTTTTTCCTCAAAACATCCATCTGATCAGGTCTTATGACCATAACTTTTCCAAACTATTTAATGTTTCTGGAGTTAAGAGTTATTGTGTTTGTGTCTCAACAAAGTGACCTATAAACTTTAAACAATAAGGAGCATGTCTGTTCTTGAAGGTATATAAATTTGACTGCTACGTCTGGTGTTAAGACGCTATTTATTTTATATCTGAATTGTGAAAATTACATGTGTTGTGGAAACATTTCAGTTAATTGTTGATATCGATCTTTATTTTGCTTTCAGTTTAGTTCTTAGCATTTAATCAAGTTTTGTTAATTGCATATGACATTTGTTTCTTTTCCAGCTTCTGAAAGAGTTTCCAAGAGATCTGCTTTCTCTGAAAAGGACCCAAATACTCTGCTTCTACATGGGCCGACCTGATCTCTGTTTCAATGTTATTCATCAGGTTTGATGTCATCCATTCAGTGGATTATCACTCATGGTTCTTTAAATAAATTGGAAAACTTCTAGCATGCTTATTTTGTGTAAGTACTGATTAAGGAACAGAGGCACAGTGATATGACATTTTACATGTATGTAGCTCAGAAACTTCAGTTATTCATGAGAATGAACTTCAGTGGTGCTGTCTCGCCTGGGTGCTATATTGATTTCAAAAATTTTATAGGTTCTGCCCTATAATCAACAAGAAGATTTCATATTTGGCATTCTTGCGTTTTCGTTGCTAGAGCTTGGACGAATGACAGATGCTGAGGAAGCTGCTAAAAAGGGACTTAAAATCAACAAACAAGACTTCTGGTCTCAACATGCTGTGAGTTGCAGCTATTTGGGTCTGCTTTAAGAAACATTATCCACCTTATGTCTATACTTGATGTAATTAGTTGTAAATTTTGTTTCTCTATATATCTTCGAATCCATCATCCCTCTTCTCATTAGAATGTTTGAAGTTGGTGTTAGTTATCTTAGTATTCCTGATCATGTCAGTTTGATAGCAAACATGGAAAGAACATGAATATGCTCAAATTCAATTATGGACCTAGCCTAGTTATATATTAAAAATCACATTTTTTTTGTCAAAAGAATCTAATTTCAGCATACCTTGAATTTTCTCATCTATACCCGTTGAAGGATATTCTTGCTGTTTGGATCTTCATGCAGCTGTGCCATGTTCTCCAGCATGAGTGTTGTTTTAAAGAAGCAGTACAGTTCATGGAAGAATGCTCGTCCACATGGAGTTCTTGTTCATCATTCATGTATGCATATTAAGCTATTCAAGTGGTTTCTAATTTCATTTTCTTTGCTTTTATTATGTTTTAGATGAGCATGACTTTAGATGTCCAGGTATACACACAATTGGTGGCACGTGGGGCTTTGTTACTTGGAAGGTCATTCTCCGATGAGAAAAGTCCTGGAGATTTACGATAATCATATCTGGAAGGAGTTAGAAAAACCTGATGCTGTGCATCCAGAGGTGTGCCATTTTGTAAACTTTTCAGATGACTATTTTTTTTTTTGTATGTCTTAAGTTCTCTTGCATTTAGGTGTACCTGAATGCTCTGGGCTTGTTGTTGCGAGTTTATGTACGGGGTGAACTTGACGTCTTTGGTAACCGTCTAAAGGTCTTAGCAGATTGTATTACAGATCAGGTCAGTATACCATCCATATTCTTTCCCTCAAAAAGTTCAGTTAAGTTGTTTTTGGTAAGAATTTGAAATCATTTCAGTCACAGACCTTGTAGTATGCTGTTTTTGGAACATATGTTTTGGATTTGTTTCTGTCTATTTTAGTAGACTGTCACTGTAATGGGTGCTATTAGATCTTTCTGAAATCTACGTGTTTTTTATGTATTAATGGAGAATGGCAGGTGTTTCTTTCGAGAACTTGTTAGTGTTTAGCCCTCTACTGTTGTCTGTTGACCTGCATGGTTAGTTCACTATGGAACCTTATTTTTAAGCGTATGGGAGTTTCAGATTTCGTTTGCTCTGGGAAGTAGGTAATGACAGCATGAACAGAACACACATTCTGAGAAACAGTGTGAAAGCATGAATATTAAAGCATGTTACGTTGTTAGTTTGCATTTAAAATCAAGGTACATGTAGCTTGATTCACAGTTTTAATGTGGCTTCAAAGTGTGTGAAATTCTCTGTTTTCAGTCAGTGTATGACTTGCTGGAGTTCGCCTAGTCAAGAAGTTTGCAGACATGGTGACATTTTCTGTCAGGTTGTTATGTCATCCACCTGCTTGTGTGTTGATTTTTTCTTGTTACAGGTGCCTCCTTACATAGACCAAAGAATTTGGAAAATTAAAGCTTTTTATGTCTGTTCCTGATGACCAAAATTCATATGGTACTGACATGCGAAACAATATTCATATGACTTTTGGCAGTGTGCTAGATTTCTATAATCTGAAGACACTTACTTTCTATGTGGACCTGTTGAAGTGATGTTTATCACATGTTTTCACAAACTCAATCATCTCAATATGCCTTTTCCCATCTATGGTTTGCATTTTCTTACTGTTTTGGGTTATCTATGTTTGCATGACGATGTTCAGGCCAACTGGTATTTAGAATGCCATCTTGATTTGTTGATATTATGGGCATTAGCGAATACTGGAGAAGTTTCTAAAGCAGAAGATCTGCTTAAGGGCCTGAAGTCAAGGTTTGAAGAATTATCTTCTCTTGCATATTTCTAGGGGATGGCATTTAGTTCATCGCAATTATTTTTCATTTTTAGACACTCCAAGATGATCAAGAAGAAGCAGCAACTTATGCAGACAGGAGTACAGGTTTGTTCTGATAGCTGCTTTATTTGCCATTTATCATGAACTTGTCTTACCAATTCAATGATAAATTTCCCATTTATAAAGCCACCTTGGCAGACATCTTGGTCAGTAGACACTTGTTTCTCTTTACATGGGGTAGAGAGGTGGAGACCGTTCACCTTATTGGTGAAGCAACTAGGACCATTGTTGATAATGTTTACGCTGCAAAACATCCAGAGGCTCTGTATTTAAACTCTTACAGTATCATGCCGCTTATTTTGAGTATTACCAATGCTTGTGCCTTAAATTTTCCTAAACTGCATTTGCATTTTGCTTTGTCCTTGAAAAGATGGATTCTTTACTTGAAAAATCTGTGGATTCTCTTATCTTATTTTGTTGTCATTTTCAGCTTGCAGAAGCTCTCTATGCGTATGGAAGGGGTAATGACGAGAAAGCATTGGAATTGCTTGGTCCAGATTTTGATGCCAATGCTTGTAAGGTAATAATATGAGCAATAATTAGCCTTTGTATTCTGGCTGCATTTTCGAATTTTTAGGACAGAAAAATATAACTTTTTACTTCTTAATGCCAGATGATAGGGGCATCTGATGAGCAGTTAGATGTATTCAATGAAGTTTGGTACAGTATGTTGCTGAATACTGGACGAGCTGCCAAGGGTATGATTCATAAACATGGCATTCTATCTTCACAGCGGTTCTTTTTCTGATTTTTGTTTGAACTGCAGCAATTGAAGTAATTGAGAAGCGGATCAAGAAGAGGGAAGGAGCTCCTTTCTTGTGGCGCCTGCTGGTATAGCTCTGCCTTGCATAAGCGAGTTTTTTTTTTTGTTCGTACAGCTTTGATGCCAGTTGACAGTATTTCTTGCGCTATTTGGTTCAGGAGAGAGCTTATTCCATGGTGGGCAGGCAAGAAGTGGCAGCTGTAAGTGAAAAGGCCAGGACATTAGAAGCTGCATATTTCAAATAGCCTGCACCCAGCATCAAACCGGATAGACACTAGTATTCTTGCTTCATCTGGCTTTTTAAGAAAGAGGTTGAATCTTGGTTCAACCAAGACCCCTGCAAAAATTAGCATAAAAGGATGGGAAATAAACACTGGGAGCTTTTAACATTTAGCGTTCATCATGCATCATGTAAGATAAACAAATATAATAATTGCAACAGGATGATGGGTAATTTGTTGGGTATCAACACATGGTTTAGTTGTAATGGTTTTTTCACTGTACGTAACTCCATGTGACAAAGGTTAAAAGATTCAGCGACTTGTTAAGGCCCTAGGCCCTAGTCCCAGTACAAAAGAGCATTATTTCATTGAAGCCACGGCTAGAATTAGAAATTTACTTTAGCTAGGAGTAAGATAAAATGTTGTGCAACTTGTCGGCACGTGATAAAATGTGTTGCAACTCATCGGTACGTGTAACCATGGTGGTGAGGACTCCTGGGTTTGTACTTCCGAACTTGAATTATTAAGTTTTACGAGGAGAACTTTCACAGCCGAAGATGAGCACCAGTGGTCTAGTGGTAGAATAGTACCCTGCCACGGTACAGACCCGGGTTCGATTCCCGGCTGGTGCATGTATTTTTGTTGCTTTTTGGGGCATTTGTCAAAAAATCCTAAATCGACGTGTCTTCATTCTGGACCACGCAAGTTGCCAACTTTTGTAATTCATAAAACTCTTGGAATTTTTCCAGACGTTTTCGACCACACAAGTCACCAACTTTTGCTCCCAGATCCAAGGCATGATATTCCTGTGCATGTGGTCGAGCCGTCTAAGACGAATCTCATTTTCCACGCATTTACCGCTTGACACTTACCAGTTACCTCCCTTGAACCTTGCAATCCAATTACAACAGGCACCCGGCTTAGAATCCACTGCTTGCTTGGTCAAACGACGAAACAGCAAACTATGTCATTATTTGTTTTCGGTCATTCAATGTGTGAAGTACTGAATTCTCACATGGGAAAATCCAATAAATATCCATAAATTATTCCAACTGCCCATTTCCTACACTTCAAATGTTCACATTGGGGACCGAGTTCACATCTCCTCCATTCATCTAAATCTGGTTATAAATGCACACCCCATAAAGCAAAAGTCATTTCATTTCAGTTGCGAGAGCAGAGCCAAAACAAAAAAAATGGCAAAAAGTGATGTGAAGGTGTTAGGTGCATGGCCAAGCCCATTTGTGATGAGGGCAAGAATCGCCCTTAATATCAAGTCTGTGGAGTATGAGTATTTGGAGGAGAATTTGGGATCCAAAAGCGAGCTTCTGCTTAAATCAAACCCTGTTCACAAGAAAATCCCAGTTCTGATTCACAATGATAAGCCTGTTAGTGAATCTCTCATTATTGTCGAGTACGTGGATGAGGTTTGGTCCTCTTCAGGTCCCTCTATTCTTCCTTCTGATCCTTATGACCGTGCCGTAGCTCGTTTCTGGGCCGCTTATGTTGATGAGAAGGTATAGTTTCCTTTCTTTGTTTTGAAAAAGAAAATGTTTTACGTCAATGCTTTTTATTTGAATAATGTGCATCCAAAAGTTTTTAATCTTTTTCGGTTTTGAAAACTGTTTTTGGAAATTAATAGTCTCTCTCGATAAATCAAGGGGGTAAAGTGCGTGATTGGAACTATTTCCGGTGGAAAAAGAAACGTAAAAAGGAAAACAAAAGAAAGATTAAGAAAGCAGACCCCAAAAGGAAAACAATCAATAGAATCTAGAAGTAAATCTGGAGAAGTGACATATACTCACATATCTAAGGAAATAAATATAAATGAATCTTAGGGGATGATACAAATTACTAATAGAGATTAGAGAGATAGCAAAAATGAATCTTCAACTTGACAAAAAGCATGTAAGAATCAATGGGTAGTGGTTGAAATCTTGCCTTGATTGATCAAATTATGATATATCTATTATGATTTGCAGTGGTTCCCTGCCTTGAGGAGCATTGGTAGTGCAAATGGAGCCGAAGCTAAGAAAACTGCCGTTGAGCAATTGATTGAAGGCCTGGTTTTGATGGAGGATGCTTTTGTTAAGAGTAGCAAAGGGAAGCCTTTCTTTGGTGGAAACCAGATTGGGTTGCTTGACATTGCATTTGGTTGCTACTTGGGATGGCTGAGAGTGACAGAGAAAATGACTGAGGTGAAGCTCCTTGATGAAGTCAAAACTCCTGGACTGTTCAAATGGGCTGAGAGATTCTGTGCTGATGCTGCTGTCAAAGATGTTATGCCTGAGACTGATAAGCTTGCTGAGTTTGCTAAGGTTCTTGCCAAACTCAGAGCTTCTGCTCCTCCTCCCAGCTGATTTAAGCTAAACACTGGACATTAGTCTGGCAATGGAATTAAGAAGCTTAATTCTGTGCTTGAGAGGGGGGAAAAGGAGTTGTTTTCAGAAATAAATTCAAATAAGAATTAATGGTGATCATAAATTTACTAGTTTTGTTTTTGGTTTCATTTGGACAGGGAAAGCCTGTGTCATTTAGGTTCTGTTATTGGACTTGGCAGCAGCCTGACCTGTGTCTACTAAAATTGAATTCCTTTCGGTCATGGCTGTAAAGAGCTTATAATCTATATTCTTATATTCCAAGTGAAGTTTTTCTTCCCGGCCGTTGTTTAAAGCCCAAAACACATACCGATCCAAACTCGAACCAACTAAATACTTCATCATTGACGAGTTCAGCTCCAGCAACTTGAAGTTTAGAATGCTAAAAGTTTCATTAACCAGCATGAGTGATTATGTTTCTAATGCAATAATATGACTGAAAATCCATCGGTCATTGTTAAGCTTTTAGGCGCTAAAGCTGAAAATCCAAAGGTTACTGAGTTGTTTTTCTCTGCAGAATTTTGCCCCACGTACGCATCTGCGCTACGTGCCATGTTTGGTGTTATAAAAGTTATCGTATTATGTAACGGTGAAATTCTCACATGATTTTGCAAGAATTAACGATTTTCAAATTCAGAAGGCTTCTTTGTTTGCCCCCCTAGATTCTAAATCTAAATATTTGAGTTACAACTTAAATTTTGATATATTTATCGGTTAAATAATATAATAAAATAATAAATAATTTCGTAGTCGTGTTTAATAAATAAATGATATATAATATTAAGAGATAAGTTAGAACTTAAATATTAAAATTGATAGTATTATTGTTTAGCCGCGAACACATTACTAAACAAAGTCGCTGTTAATAACCATATCAAAACTGAATAATGTGTTGAAAGAATAAATTGTGTACAAAATTTGATATTTTGTTATTCGCTTTTCCAAAAATTAATTCCTAAGAATATCTCTAAGCAATTCTATTAATTTTATTCTTTAAATATCTATTTGTTATTTATGTGGTAAAAAGGAGAATGAAAAAATATAATATTCTCCAAAAAAAATTTAAATAGAAATAAGTTAATATTATTTTAATCAAATAAATATTTTTTAAAAAATAAATAATAATTAAAATATTTTTCTTTCTCTAATAAAAAATAAAACATAAATTAAAGAGGGAGAAAATAACTCTTTAAAATAAAAAAAAATTATTTCTTATTTAAAAAATTTTAATTAAATTATTTTTTAAAATTTTAAATACTAATATAATTTTTTAAATAAATAATAAAATCTTATTTATTTTTTAAAAAAAAGTACTCTAACACGCCGCCGCCACCACCACAACCACACCGAAACTGCATGCACTTCGGTGGGTTCAGTCAACGGAAACGGATGGTAAAATCCGGGTCTAAATACCCGGCCTACCCTGAGGCCCAATTAGTCCTGACATCGTCTTAACTTTAACTGAAACAAGAAGCCGCACTCAGCCGCTGCGAGTCTGGGACTGTAGCGCCAGTCCACATTTAAAATGACAAAAAATTAAAGTAAAAAGAGATTGAAAAAAAAAATGGCAACACTGAAGAAAATCCCCTTGGTTCTGATGGGATGCGGAGGCGTTGGACGCCAGCTCCTCCAACACATTGTTTCCTGCCGATCACTTCATGCCAATTTGGTACTTCTTTTCTACTTTCCAAAGTTTATTGGCGCCCCACAAATTAACTAATTAATTATTTAGTAGCTATATTTCATTAATTATTATATGTTAGAGATGTATTCTGTGGATATGCATATGCCTGCCTTCTAATAAACTCGTCGATGATTCTGTTTTTATAGAAGATTTGTAAATTTGTTTTTTACTGTAACATTTCACGATTGATGATTGGTCGGCTCGGCACGGCAGGGAGTGGATTTGCGAGTGGTAGGAGTAAGTGACAGCAAGTCATTGGTTGTTGCGTCGGATGTTTTGACAAAGGAGTTCAACGATAATCTCTTATCAGAAATTTGTCGCCTCAAGGCGGACGACTCTTCTCTCTCAACTCTTATTAGTGCTTTAGGAGGTAATCCTCTTGTATTGTATTGTTGAGGATATAATAGATTACTTATTTTGTTTACTTCTCATACTTTTTGCTTTTCTTTTGATTCTTTATCAAAGGTGAATGCCAAGTGTTTCTTGATTCTGATTTGAGAAGAAAGTTCTCAGAAATTGCATCTCTACTGGGTAAATCAACAGGTTCGTCTTCATGACAATTACTACCTTACCAGCCTTCATACTTCTTTTGAAACACTGATTACTTGTTCAATCAATGGAAGTTTCATGTTTGTTTTTAGAGTTTAGAGATTCTTATCATTCGTTCACCTCAAGTAAGATCATTTCAAGCTTGGTCTTTTGCTTAATCTTGTAATAGGTTTGGCCTTTGTTGATTGCTCTGCCAGTTCTGAGACTGTTGAAATATTAACTCAAGCAGTTGATTTGGGTTGTTGCATTGTCTTGGCAAACAAGAAGCCTCTTACGTCTACAATGGTAATATCTCTCTACAAGGCTTCCTTATTCGGTAGTAACTGGACTTAGTTGGACATGTATAGTCATCCTATGGCTATTCTGTGATCAACCACTAACAAGACTTAATTCTAGAGATGGCGACGCTTCCTGCAGTCATTAAATGCTGCAATGCCATTTCTTTTGCGGCCAGTTCGAACATTCTATATTTTTACCATTTAAGATGAATTACGTTTGTTGTTTAATTCTTTTAAAATTAAAACTAACAAATTTTCATGGAGCAATTTAATGCAATATTAATGCTTTTGAATTTCATTTAGAGAAAATAATGAAAATTTTCCTCTACAAATCACACGTAACTACCATTTGGAATTGAAAGAGCATAAATAAATTCTATTGAAGGAAAATCATAACTTTTTGTTGTCCCCTTATTTTCCATACTGTTTTGTCCACCATTCATGCTTAACAAGTTGTTGCTATTGCATGTGAATGTTCTTACAATCCTCATGCTATTCTGCAATGTAGGAGGATTATGACAAATTGGTCTCACACCCACGCCGCATTCGGTATGAGTCAACTGTAAGTGAAGTTTCCAGCTTTTGTCATATGAATGGAAATTGTAGGTGAAGTGTCTTATTTGATGTCTGTTTCTCGATAGGTTGGTGCTGGCCTTCCAGTCATAGCATCCTTAAATCGTATTCTTTCTTCAGGAGACCCTGTCCATCGTATTGTTGGAAGTCTGAGTGGTATTGTTTTATTTAAGAAATTTATTCTTCCTTTACATATGAAGTTCATGCTTTTCGTGTATCTGCTTGTATTTTTGTGCAACCATCTCTCATACATGAATATTGGCTATCATTTGCATAATATATTTTGTATTAGGTACATTGGGGTATGTAATGAGCGAGGTTGAAGATGGGAAGCCGCTTAGTCAAGTTGTTAAAGCTGCTAAAAGCCTGGGATACACTGAACCAGGTTTAATTGTTATTTTAAATTTCTACATTGCAGTAGATTATATCTTTTTTATAAGTATATCAGTTGCATCTTCTAATTACATTTATGCATGCTTATAAATTTGTATCCAAATATTTACTCAATTTAAATTCTTATTATTTTTCGTTTATAGACTTTTTTTTTTTGGCTGTAATATTGTTTTTCCAAATACTCATGCATTAAGCATTGTTCTTTTCAGCACTGTCTACCATTGACCAGTGCTTTGGAAACTTAAAACAAAAGTTTCTTCAATTTGGTTTAGATTATTAAAACACAGGAATAGCCTGGTTTGCTTTGGTTACTTTCTTTGTCAGGTTTATAAAGCTATCTAATCCTGTGGGGTATTTTAGTCGTAAGGGCTGGAATTTTTGTTGGTGGCTAGTTTAGATGAGTCTACAGCATATTTTATAGGTTTTTGCACCTTGTGAACTTGCTTTTGCTCTCCGGTCAACATTTGTTTCACGTTTGCACTTCCTTTTCATGCATTAGAAAAATTTTGTCTCTTGACATAATGAAAAAGAAGAAATAAACATCACAATAAGATTCTATTTTCGTTAATTATAGTTTATGACTTTGTTGAAAATGAAGAAATAAACATCACAATAGGATTCTATTTTCGTTAATTATACTTTATGAATTTGTTGAAGTGACAGACTGATGACAATGGAACCCAAGCAAGAACTTTGATATACTGCTCACACTTTTATAGTCACACATGATAGATTTTTGTATATAAGAAAAAAATGAGTAAGCTCTTTTATACTAGATATTGGTCATACAACTGGAAAGTATCATTATCTTGTTATTTAATGGGTTTAGTTTTTAGCTTTTTGTTACTCTTATATTTACAAGTATATTTTTTATAATTTTTTCTAATTAAGGTTATTTATGCAGATCCACGCGATGACCTCAGTGGGATGGATGTTGCGAGGAAGGTTTGGATCTTTGTATTTCCAATTTTATTGATTTGTTATGTTTTTGTTATTTTAAGCCCCCATGCTTTAAGCTCTAATTTTACTATTTCTTAAATGCTTATTGCCTGTCAGATGAATCTTATGATCACCAGTGTATTATGGTCATATATTATGTGCAACTTATATGATCCCTGGTATTAGTTTTGTATTTCCTTGGTGAATCATGCCTTTTAGGTGAGGTTTCAATTGAGTTGAAGGATATTCTGTTCTTTTTAATTGAGGAAAAATGGAAGGTGTTGTTAGATGAGTTTTATTTATTTATTGGTTGTTCATGCCATGTTGATCATCTTTTCATCGAATACTGCCTCACTACCCTTTTCATATCCTTCTTTCTTTTGAATAAAATTACAATACTATATATATAATAAATATATATAGTATTGTAATGAGCAAAAGAGTTTATTTCTCAGAATAAGCATAATTAGTTCTAAGTAATCAAATCAAGAACTTGATTTTGCTAAGACTATTTTATAGGACGGATTAAAAACATTAATTGATAACTGATTTTGATGTGACAAGATAGTCATCTTATAGTCTTATCAATTTACTGAGTCAGGTTGTCAAGCTATTGATTTATTAATCAGAACATAGAATATCAGATAAATTGGCTAAACATAAATTCATGCACTATGCTTACATGCCATTATTCATTTTTTCTTGATGGTAAAACAGGCTTTGATCCTTGCTCGACTTCTTGGAAAGCGAATCAACATTGACAGTATCAAAGTAGGTGCAGTTGGTTGTTTAATTATTCTCCTTTATTAAATGAATGTTTGATGGACCAATGAATATGCTTTATGTTCAAATTCAACCATGCCTAATTCAACCTTTCTTCTCTCTATGGGCTAACAAAATGCTAAGTTATTCATAACCTAGTCGTACATCTACTTTTGAATTTCTTATGTAGTGCTTATTTCGGTTTGACAGATTGAGAGTTTGTACCCTGAAGAAATGGGAGCTAACATAATGTCTGTGGAAGACTTCTTGAGCACTGGGCTTCCATTGCTAGATAATGACATTGGGGAAAGAGTTAGAAAGGCTTCTCTTAATGGGAATGTGCTCCGTTATGTCTGTGTGATTGAGGGCTCAAGGTATTCTAACCATTCTTTACACAGTTTTATCAAATACATATCAAGACACTCATAAAGTGTACAACGTATGTCTATGACAACCCTGCACCACTTCAAACACTTGTGCAATAAATTGAGAGTCTAACCACTTTCTTAAAGAGATTGAAAATGTAACATGTAAGTACTTCATAAAACTTGACCTGAAAAAGAATGTTTCTGATGAGCTAGAAGTTTGTGAGAAGTTAAAGTAATGGCTTAGTTGTCTCATTATTCCTTATCATGATAACAGAAATTTATTTTAGTTTAAAATTTGATCTAATCAGCTATGATCACGTGGACTCTTACGTTCAAGAGTGTGCATTGTTCTTCACTAGAATATAATGGCTTTATCTTTGATCTGTGCTAAATTTTATTATTTCTGTACCTGCAAGCTTTTGGGGTTGAATTTGTGTAAGATGGTGTCTAGATCTTGTTCTTAGTCAATCCCAATGGGTTTAGTTTCTATGTTGTGCAAGAACCATTTGGTTAAGTGCTGTATTAAGCTTCCACTTGGGTGCCAGTTTATATGTATTCCGCATTGGTAATACATAGAATTTCATGTCATTAGTAAAACTGTAATTGGACTTTCCACTAAATAGCTTAAGAATATGGGTTATATTTCCAACTCTCATTCTTTTTCTTGGATATTAACTTGTTGCATTCTTGGCAGGTGTGCTGTTGGCATTAAAGAACTTCCCAAGAATTCTCCTTTGGGAAGATTGAGGGGAAGTGACAATGTGGTAAGCACTTCTCTTTCTTAAAGAGATTGAAAAATGTAACATGTAAGTGCTTCATAAAACTTGACCTGAAAAAGAATGTTTCTGATGAGCTAGAAGTTTGTGAGAAGTTAAAGTAATGGCTTAGTTGTCTCGTATAAACTATAAAGACTGACAAATTAAATGAGGCAAGTAGGAAGAAATGAGGATAAGATTTCTTTTTTTCTCTTTCATTTTAGATTTAGCATTTTAGTGGCAAATATCAAAATGTTGCCTTGTACCCCATCTGCATCCTGCTCTTTGTCTCTTGAGATAATGCCAAAGAGCAGATGAGAAAATTTTGATTTATTAATAATATTATGCCAAGCAACCCTAAGCCTGTTTGATGTATTGACCTTTTTTGGTCAACATAGGGGGCCATAAACCTATGCTTTCAACCTCATGTGACAGGAGCACACAAACAGTGATTTAATTTCCCTTCGTTTCACAAGCCTCTAATAATTAGCTAATTAGTAAAACATGTAAACTGTTGCAACATTTGAAAAATACAGTTTCAAACATCATAGATACTGTGAATGTTTAATATGTCCACGAACAGTTAAGAATCTCATCAGTATCTTTCTGTCTGTTAACATGGCCATGACCTCTGTTCTTAAGCCCCTTCTTTCTTTTTCTTTTTCTTTTCTTTTTTTTTTTTTTTTGTGGGGGGGGGGTGTAGAATAGACTTAACCTATTACAAAGAAAAATGACTTTATTTTCTTCTGTCATGCAGTTGGAAATATATAGTCGATGTTATAGTGAACAGCCCTTAGTTATTCAAGGAGCAGGAGCAGGAAATGATACAACAGCAGCCGGTGTGCTCGCTGACATCCTTGACATTCAGGATTTATTTCATTAAAAGGGAAAATGTGCTTTGTAGGTTGAAGTAATTGAGGAATTTTCTTTGCTATGCATGTATAGGCATGTGATGAGAGACACAAGATTTTGAAAAATGATGATGAATAATCCTATTGAAGAAGCTGTTAGTGCGCTTGGCTCATTTCAGGGTTCTGTATGTGACTGCATGCAAGAATTGAGTACACGTCTTCAGCATTCTTGATAGTCACCATGCCATGTTCAAGGCAAATGATCTTTTATGATCTCTTTCTAAATGTGATGTGTTTTACTTTCGAGCTCAGAGAAGTCCCATTCATCTTCTCTGAAAGCGAGCAGCCAGGGTATCAAGTCATTTCAACCCTTTCCTTTTGACGAATGACTAGAACATAGAGTCGCCAATTTGCGGGCTTGGGATGGCCATTGAATTTTAGATGAGTGGAGTTAAGTATCAGGTATGGGGATGTGAGATTCTGAAGAGGCTCTGATAAGCTTAGTGCGAGTTTTTGAACCTCGACTCCGTTCCACTTGAAACTCTTTTAAGTCAAACCTCTCCAGTCTTTCTTTTGTAATAAAAAAATCTCTGATTGTAATGGTGAAATTTCCAGGTGCAAGATTTCCACCCACCTAAACGAATCAAAGCTAGTTGTTTAACAACCATGTGTATTTCATCGGATTGGATTCGTCAAAACTGGTTAAAGTTGCCATCAAACAACAAACATATTATAAAACGGATTTGTCGGCACAATTTGATGTTCTGCTATCATTTCTTGAGCAAGAACAGAAGTGGTTCTTTCTGTTGTTGTGTCCCTTTGCCTCAAGGACCTAACAATATAGGAGACGGAAGTGGCAAGATTTGGAACGAAAATCATTTTGAAAGACTGGAAGACTGAAAAATATGCATTTTACTTGCAAATTGCTAGATGATCAGGGCGTTTGATGAACAGCTAGATGTATTCAATGAAGGACGGTGCAGTACGTTGCTGAATACCGTACAAGCTCCTAAAGGCAGGATTTTTAACCCACTGCACTGCAATTGAATTAATGGGGAAGCGGATCGTTCAAGAAGAGGGATGAAGTTCCTTTCATGGGGCTACTGCTGGTATAGCGCTGCCTCGCAAAATTTGCCTTTTTTTGGGTTTTACCAATTTGATATAAAACTTGACTTGCATGCCACTTTACAAACAATATCTCATGCATTAATTCGGATCAGCAGAGACCTTATCCCATGGCAAGCAGGCAAGAAAGAAGCAGCTGTTGTAGGTGAGAAGGCCAGGGCATATTGAAATAGCCTGTATTGTCCGGCCTTAACACAAAGGGGTGAATTGTGCTTCACCCAAGTCCCCTAAAGAAATTAATAACAGCGAGCTTGAATGTATGTAGTGTTTAGCATCCATTTTTCATCATGTACAAATAGCTTAAAACATGTGTTTGCCAATGCCAGTATGAAGATGGAGATGGGGCATCAAATTATCAATATATTATTTGGTTGTAATATTACTTATTCACTGTACAAATTCAAATCACGCGATTGTTTTCAAATTCTTTTCTTACCAAACCCTCCTCTGACATAAGCGATAAATGAACGTGCCATTGCTTGTTGCAGTCAGTCAAACCCCACGCACGTGCATGTGGGTCCCGATCTCAACCCACAAAAATTAATTAGATGAGTCAGCGCAGTGCCACGTCACCGACATTGACATTGGAGCCACGGAGGTCGCCGCCACCACGTACGCAGCTCCCGATCCTTTTCAGCTCCTCAACGATTTCCTTAGCATCCGGACGATCATCCTTATCAGCGGCGACGCATCTGAACGCCAGTTCAGCAAGCGCATCAACACCGTTGATCGCCTCTTCATCAAGCGCCAAAACGGGGTCCACAACTTGATGCAACAACCCCATCTGGATTTTAGACACAACCAAATCAGCCAATGCCATCTCTCTCTTCTCCCTGCTTTGGTCCACTGCTTTCAACCCAGAAATCAACTCCAACAACACCACACCAAAACTGTACACGTCGCTCTTTTCAGTCAACCGAAACGAGCGATGATAATCCGGGTCTAAGTACCCGGGGGTACCCTGAGGCCCAGTGCACACATACTCGGAGCCGGACGTTTCGGAAAGAACCAAGAGCCTGGACAATCCAAAATCTCCAACTTTAATCCTCATATCTTTCTCGACAAAAATGTTAGACGAAGTAATGTCTCTGTGAACAATCGGAGGCACGACAGAGAAATGCAAGTACTCCATGGCTAAAGCTGTTTGCAAAGCGATATCAAGCCTGACTTGCCACGTCAACGACGCTTTGCGGTACAAGCTCTTTGAGCCGTGGAGATGGTCAGCAAGTGTGCCGTTGGGAACGTAATCATAGACCAAAAGCAAACCTCTAGGATCGCTGCAGTACCCGTGAAGCTTAACAAGATTTGGGTGATCAATAGAGGACAGAATCAAGATTTCGTTGCAGAAAGATTTAGTGGAGAAAGATTTGTTGCAACTGTGGTGTTTAGTATGAAGGTATTTAACGGCGACGATTCGGCCGTCAAATAGTTGGCCCAAGTAAACGGTTCCAAAGCCTCCGTCGCCAATTTTGCGCTTCGGGTCGAACTTATTAGTGGAAGATTCGAGCTCTTCGTAGGTGAATACTGGAGGGAGAAGACTTGCTGAGCGGTGGCGATGAAGAAACAGAGTTGTTGGATCTTCTAATCCTGTAGCTGACGACGACCTGAATCTTTTGGACCTGAAAATAGCTATGCCAACTGAAAACGCAAGCAGCAAACATGTTAACGAAAAGATGGTGCTTAAGATTGCAATGCGGTTGAGGTTGGTTTGGTGGATCCAGGGAGGTGACAAGCTAGATTTGGATTGGAAACAAAGGAAAGGCTTGTTAGTGTCGGATGAGTTGAATCCGCAGATACCACCGTTGTTGGCTTTACAGTCTTTGCAGCGAGTGAAGTAAGAGTCCTGAACTTGATCGTACTCAACTTGAATACCCAGCTTCAAGAAACTGTCGAGAAACCCTAAAACGTCAGTTTGGCAGCCTTGCTCGGATGACAAAAGTCTGTGAGAAGATTCACAGTCTTGGACAAGCTGAGCTGGGTTCTTGATGAGCCTGCATTCCCAGGGACAGTGGCTACAGTTAGGGAGATTCGGAGGAGAGCAGGGGCGGAGAAGGGAGAGGCGAGAGCAGGAGCTGTCGGAGGCTCGAAAGGGCGTGCCGGAGAAGTTGATTGAGTGATTCGGAAGAGTTGAAAGGTCAGAGGAGGAGGAGGAGCAGCTGGGGTTGGGGCTAGGGTTGGGGTAATGGGGAGAGAGAATGAGGGAGGTGGAGTTGGGCTCGAAGTGAAGGATAGAGAAATTGAGGTGGTTGATTGAGATGATAGAGTGTGGCGAAGAGCATTTGATTTGAAACGAAGGGTGGCCGCAACCTGGTGATGACGAGAAAGGAAATGGAGGTACTGCTGTGGTGAAGGGTGGACATGAAGAAGAAGAAGATCTAGCTGTAGCTGTTGAAGTAGAACACGAGTGACCTACCGTTAAAACACAGATAAATATCGGTAACGTGAATGAAACAAGTGGAAAACGCAAGTTTGTTGATGATGAAGGCATGGGGAGAAAGAGACGGAATACAACAAGTTGACATCAAAAATAAAAGTTCAGAGGAAATCTGATCTGAATCTTCAAGCGTTGTTTCCGTCGCCTCGGCTGGGTTCTTGGAATGAAGAGAAGAGGAGAACGGGACGCCAGTAGGGAAGGGTCACGTGAAATGAGGTGGAGTGAGTGAAGACAAAAAAAAATACTCGAAAACAGATCATGGGGCCAAGTGCTTGTGGAGGCTGGAGAGACTCACTTCGTGTTGTGTGGAAAAATCTTCTTATTGGCTTGCCATCTTTTTTTTCTTTTATTTTTTCAATTTTTTTTATCTTTTCAATATTCAAAATGCTTTGCTTGTCTTTTTGAATTTACATCCCTCGGCTGGCTCTCGCTCCTTTGCGAGTCTGAAAGTGGAGATGGCCACGGTAGGTGAAGGTGACCTTCCACTTCAAGAGCCGTCATTTTCGGATTAATGCCACCCCCTTTTAAGGTCCTGCTTTTAATGATGCCTTACCTGCTTTTATTTTGGAATTGTGTGTACTCTTGCTTTATTAATTTTAGTTTCTTTTGTTATTAATTTTAGTTTCTTTTGCTGAGTATTTACTGCTACATGCGTCCATATTAGTTGAATCTTTTAGTATCTTCTCTCTCTTTTTTTTAATACATAATAATTTCAATTTTAAAGTTCAAAGATCGTGTTCATATTGAATTATACATATTCCTTTTTTTTTTTAAATATTCTTGAGCTAACTTAACTGTGTTTATATCAGTATTTGAAGTAATTTTATATTCGAGCGTATGGATAATATCAAAGAGAGTTTCTTTTTTTAATTAAAGATGGTGGCCTTGGCTGCAGAGTCCTAATTTCAATTGATTGTTAGTTTCTGTTTTTCTGAAACCAATAAAAGAAAATTGTATTTTAATTGCATTAGGTCTCGCCGTCGCCGAGGAGTGAACCGTGCTGCTTTTGCTTCGAGAAAACTATATTCAAAATTAATTAAGAAATAGGCTAAAGCACCACGCCACCATCTCACATCTTTGCTTTGCGGGGCTTCGGTTCTAGAAACTGGGATTTATAAAGTATCCACGTTTTATTCACATTTTCTCAACCTTTTTGTGTGAGTGTGTGTGGTGTGGTGTGGTGCGGTGTGTGTGTTTCGTTACAACTTACAGATTGTGCGAAATTTAAACATAAAACATGATGAGAAGCATTATAACATTTGTGGGCATCGGTGTTTATTTGTGCATGTTTTAACCAATTTTTGGCGGATCCAACTAAGACAAATAAATTTGTTTTAAAGGGAGCGAAGCTGCCTAGATGATGAGGCGAGTTTGGATGTTGAAAGAGGGTGAAAACTGGAATAACATGCAAAAGAAATTCACAAGCTCTTAAGGTTTTTTAAACCTGCGCAGACAAAATAAGTTGAGACTAGAGGCGAAGTTGCACAACCACACTCTAATGCTCAAGTTAGATTTCAGACAGTAAAATTTTAGCTACAAGATCTAGAGAAACTTGAAATCTTAATAATGGTATTAGCCTTTTTATGTTGAAGAAGATAAGTATTTTTTTTTTTAAAAAAAAAAAAAAGATATTACCCATTTTGGAGAATTCTTAAACTTTTTTATTGGAGTGTGCCTAAGGTCATTTTGGTTCATTTGGACACTTAGTGAATATTCATTGGTTGACTTCCTTCAGGTGAGGTTATTTTAAAACTTCTATTTGTCTCCCCTTTGATGGTGACATCGGTGGGCTTGCGAGCAACCTCTATCCACCGGTGGTCCTTAGGGGTAGCATTAAATATAGACGAAAAAGGCAATTAGGTAAAGCCTTATACTTAGAAAATACCCCATCTTTTTAATATTTTCTTAATAATCTTATATTAAAAAGGGATTTTTTTTAAATTAGATATTTTTTTAAAAAAAGCCTATTAAACATCTTTCTAATTAATAATTATCCTACAATTAAGAATTATTTTTTTTATAAAAATCTATATTTGGCAATCTTAGTGTTAAAGAGATATAATTAATACTATTTTCTAATCATTAATTTATTTATTATTAGTCTTTTCAAAGAAAAAAATTAAATTCTTTACCTTTTTAGTTTCCTTAAAAAAATTAATTATTTAACGTTTGAATCTTTAACTTATAGTATTTCTTTTAACTTCTTTTCTTTCCCTATTCTTTATACAGAAAATTATTACATTCACAGATTTGTTAAAACAGAAAAAAATTAGTTTCTTAAAATACAAAGTCTATATTTATTATCTGATTATGAATTCATCATTCTCACTTATTATGTGTTACCAATCTAAACATTATATTTGAAAATAAAATTGTTCTTATTTATTTGTTTGTTTGCTTTTGTAACAGTTTTAATAGAAGTAAAAAAGATATCTTCTCAACTATTTTTTTGAGTTTTATTTTTGAAATCTTTTTTTATTATTGTTGAAATTCAAGAATTAAAAATGGAATTGATTTTAAGACATCTTATTTTTTTAAAGTATTGAAATAGTAGAATAAAAAAGGGCATCATATAAAAAATTCGTCTAAGATCTAAAATGCTCTAAAACAATTAATGTGGCTCATGCTCATTAGTTGGCTTAAGGAATCTACACTCTCATTGGCCCGTTCCTCTTAAACCAAAAGAGAGATATTTTATTCCTTCCGCATGATGGCATGCCTCTGATCATATTTTAACTCTAGCCTTTAAATTTCAGTTTCGATAATACCCATTTTGTGTTGGATGTAATTGTTAAACCCATCATTCTCCAAAGGGGTTTATCTTTTGATTTGTTTGAGCTATCTTGCTATTTGGTCAATTGGACTCTCTTGATTTCTCTTAGCCGCATGTGATCAGCTCACGAGTCCATATCAGCGCCAAATTCCCATTCCCCCAAAAAGAAGTGCACATTTCTTTCATACTCCACTACCCCACTACCATAGTATGGATTTACACTTGGTTCAAATATAAAAAGAAGTAAATCTTACTTTTGTTGACATAAATTTATATTCTTACATAAGGATTTATCGTATGAAGAGGAATATCCCACGTATTCTTATTTTTTAAAAGAAAAATATATTTCATAAGGTATCTCTATTTTTTTTCACCTCTTTAAGACATATTCATTTAACGTGAATTTTCTGGGTATATTGTTAGTATTAAAAAGGATTGGGGGCATACTTAAATAAATAAAATAAAATAAAATAAAAACCAATGTCCTTACCCTTTATGTCAACGCAGTAATTGGTTCCTGATTGTTCTTGGGCGTTTGTAGGTTCAAACAATTTTGGGCATTAGTGGGGAGTCCATTGCAACTGTGAGCTTATCGTCATGATTCATGGGCGCCGCAAAACTTTCAAGGCTCAATAGTTTTAGCCCCATTTCAGTTACTAGCTCACTGCGCAAGTGCTCACTCTTGTAGGCGAGTCACAATTCTCAATATCCTTGACAATCGATACGAAAGTATCAAGTTTTTGATTCTTGATTCAGCTCGGAAATTCTCATATTTGTACACAAAGTTCTTCCGTTCACTGTAGCTTAATAAAGAAATTATTTAATTAAAAAAATTTTAAAACAATATGTATATAAAATAAAAATTAAGTCATTTTTTGAAAGCCTGATTGTTACCAAGGCAATTATATGACGACTTTTAAATTACATCTATCTCTTATAAGAAAAAAAAGTTATAATTACTATAAAATAAAAATCGATAAGAAAAAAAAATATAGTAATGAACATGATGACTTTTATTATCTGACGTGACTTCTATCATCCTGCCGCGCTTCCAATTTCCTTTGTACAAATATGTTTCATTGCAGTTTCCACGAGTCAGACTCAGTCTCAAATCTCCGCTTCTAAAGGTGGACGATTGCAAGAAGAAATTTGTAAACCAAACAACCAACAAGAACAAGAACAAGAAAACCCACGCGTCGTGTCCAAAACTGCTGTGCAGGTGCAGGTGCAAGTCAGCAAGTGCAAGTGTGCAACCACCAATCCGCAAATCCAACGAATTAGGTTTCTCCTCGTACGCACCCAACTGTAAAGACGCGTTGCCAACGCTCTTTCAGCGCGTGAACATAACACATTGCCTCCTCAGAATCCAATAAATACTCAAATCCAATCCCAGCCCAGCCCAGCCCAGCCCAGCCGCAGTTCCCAGAACCTTCAATGTCCTTCATGGTCAACCCAGTTCCAAGTCTGAGGCCTTGGGTCTTCACCTGATAAATGGTAATTTCGTTGGAATCTTCGTCCCTTTCTAAAGCTTCCATAATATAATATATATTCTGGTCTATTAAGGAATCAGAAATTACCAACAACAAATATATCAAACAAATTCGCCTTTTCTTAATTTTACACGTTGAAATATTAATTTAAAAAAAAATTAAATTATAAGATTTGTATTCTGTTCTGCTCCTCCTCCTCATCCTGGATCGCCCAAACTTAAGTAGCAGTACTTTTGATTGCATGGAGGTCTTCGCCAAAAGCAAAGCAGTCAGGCTACGTAGCCATCTGGACAAGTACTTGGTCGCCGACGACGATCAGGAAAGGGTTCGTCAGAGCAGAAACGGAGCATCATCTGGTAAAAAAGCAACATGGATAGTCGAGTTAGTTGAGAACAAAGGCAACGTTATCCGTCTCAGGAGCTGCTATGGCAGGTACTTGACGGCGTCTGATATTCCGTTTCTGCTGGGCATGACTGGCAACAAAGTTGTACAAACGGTTCCTGAAGAAAAGAACATGGACTGGATATTTCAGTGGGAGCCCATTAGAGACGGGTTTCAATTCAAGTTCAAAAGTTGGTGCGGTAAGTTTTTACGCGCAAACGGAGGCACGCCACCGTGGAGAAACTCGTTAACTCATGATGACCCTCATACTGGGTCCACCAAGAATTGGATTCTGTGGGACGTTGAGTCCGTCGACCTCCCCGAAACGGGCTCCTTTTTGGAGTATTTGTCGTCTGTTTCGAGCCTTAGTTCGGTTTCCGATGATGTTTTGGACGTCTTGTCCGATGGGGCTTTGGGTTCCGCCCCTGAGTCTCCCTTGTCAGTTGTGTCTCCGATTAAGCGTTCCAGGTTCTCACTTTTATCTCCAAACAAGGTATGTTCTTCATTTCTTTTTCTTTAATTGTTAGATAATTTATTAATTTGCTTCATCTTCTGCTTCATTACTTCATTCTTTTCTTGTCTAGACGATGATCATATAGTCAGCGTCGCACACAGTGATTGACTGAATTATTGTTGATATTGCTATATATGATAGGCACAGAAATATAATAATAATAATAATAATAATAATAATAATAATAATAATAATAATAATAATAATAATAATAATAATAATAATTTAGCTGGTCATTTTAATCTAAGGTTAATTATATCGTATGATACATGTAGACATACACATGTATACATACTACATAATCCATTGACATACGCGTGACGATGCATGTATACGGCCATGCCTTTGTTGTAAAATCTGTTATGAAACTTAATTTGGTGTGTCATAATCATATATGTTAACACGATTAATTAAAATGCTTTACCAGTAGATACTGTGTGTCATTTATGAAATGATACTTGTGAGTTATGCGGATCACTCATTCACCCTCCACTACAAGGATTGAAGTGGGTCTAAACAAATATAAGAAAACATAAAACCGCACTGCTCAACAACTTTAATTAAGCACACGAACCTGGCCAAAATTTTACTCTTGTATGTCCCATTATGCGTGCCCTGCTAATCGTGTCGTCACTTTCTTAGCGGTAGGAACTAGGAAGTATTTGTCTTTGTCGTGAACCACTTGCACCCTCTCCACATATCCCTCTATTAACTTTATGTAGGCCAGGAAGAATATACCCAACAAGAAAAGAAACAATAAGATGTACTTTCCTGGTGCGTATGTTGTTGCTAACTTCGGTTCGTATTTTTGTAAATTGGGCATCTCATTAACCACTTTAAGGGTTGTATCTATCTAATAAAGTAAAATCCTAGCCTCTTATCTCCAAATTAAGCAGACTTGTTTTGCTGCCACTTTGAGTAAGCATCTCCAGAATTCAATAATTAATTTACGTCATAATGAAAAGGTGACCAAACTTTTTACCCAACCCGTGTTTCTAGTGTAATATAAAAAAAAAATTAAAAAAAAAAAATCGTAAAATGGATACGCGCTAACGTAGGCGACAGTATACGAAGAAGTGATGTCTGTGAAGTCGTTATTCTGTAGTCCGCTTCGAAACGTTGACCAGTTCAACGCCGTAATAAGTTTGGGCTTGAATGTCCGAAAGTACCCCCAGCTTCCTCCAAGCTACACGAAATTTCCCCCAACTATTGCATTAAATCCGTGTGACAAAAATGAGAAAACTCGACTCACACGAAACTAATTAACGCCGACGCGACGGTCAATAAAAATAATTGAATGATGCAACCACACGTAACTGGCACTGGTGACCGCCCGGCGTCCATATTTTAATTTCACCGCGTGCCTCCTCTCCTGTTTTGAAGTTTTTCCAAGTCTATAGATTAGAGGGCTAATGGCCGGATGGCCGGCTCTTTCTGACCAAGACCGCATCCAGAAGTAGAAGCAATCTTCCTAGCATAGCATGTATAAATAAAGTGTCTTCATGTTACAACAACTCAACAGCGGCTTGCTTGCTTGCACATGTGAAAGAAAGATAAAAATACAAACACACATCTTAAGTTCTTCTTATTTGATTAATAAAATCTGTCTATAGACTTTTAGATAGAAGGCCAATTCTCAAATCTCAAGTGTGTTTTCAACGCTTTTTGTCTTAAAAGGATTTTTAATATCTTTTGCTATATAATTTTTCAGACAGTGTCTAAGCCTAAATCCAAGGGAATCCAAGGCGCGATGGACTTCTTTCACAACGCAAAAGCCGTGCGTCTACGAAGCCACCACGACAAGTTTCTCATCGCCGAGGAAGATGAAGAGTCCGTTACTCAAGACCGTAACGGATCTTCCAAGAACGCTAAATGGACCGTGGAGCCTGTTCCCGGATCCCAGAACATAATTCGCCTCAAGAGCTGCTACGGGAAGTACTTAACGGCCTCGAACCAGCCGTTCCTGCTAGGGATGACTGGTCGGAAAGTGATTCAGTCACTGCCCGGGAGGCTTGATTCTTCTGTTGAGTGGGAACCCGTCAGGGAAGCCAATCAAGCGAAGCTTAAGACGAGATACGGTCATTTCTTGAGAGCTAACGGGGGGTTGCCACCTTGGAGAAACTCTGTCACTCATGATATCCCTCATAGGACTGCTACTCAAGATTGGATTTTGTGGGATGTCCATGTTGTTGAGATTCAAGTTCACTCTCCATCTCCATCTCCATCTCCAACCACTCTACAACAAGCTCCGCCTCCACCATCTATTTCCCATTCCGATTCTTTAGATTCTTACTCCTCACCTTCCTCAGTTCCAATCAATTCGGGCAAATTTTCAAGACAAGAGGTTTGAGAATTGACATCTTTTATTTTTACCTTTTATATATATATATATATATATATATATATTTTCTCTTTTCATTTTGGTTAATTTGTTTGTGATTTTTTGTTTTTCAGTCGAATGATTCTTATGTAAGTTCGCCTCCAAAGTCTGAAGGGAGGACCATATATTACCATGTGGCGGATGAGACTGGAAAGGTTGATGATGATTCATTGCAGGGCTTTGCTATGACCTTTAAAGGAAATGGAGTTGATGAGTTGACTCAAAAATTGAGAGAAGAGTTGGGTGTACACGATATTGTCGTGTGTACTCGTAGTCCATTGAATGCAAAGCTTTATCCTCTGCGACTGCAGCTTCCTCCAAACAATTCGGATATGCATGTTATTGTAGTTCCACAATCCTCAGAAGGTAATTTTTTCCCCCTCTTTTTCATTCAAATTTGATTGTCTTTTGATACTTTCTTTTAATCCAGTTTATTTACAAATTGCATGTTCTAAACTCTGTGGAAGTTGTGTTTTTAATAGTTTAATTTTCTTAACATAACATGTGTCCATCTGGCTGCATGCTATACTTACTCTGATGCTTATGGTAACAACTTTTGTTGATTGTTCATTTTGTGTTCTGTTTTGGTTCAAAACAAAACTTTTGAGGTTTCAATAGTTTCTTTCTTATTGGAATGCTAGTTGTATTGTTCCTATATTTGCTTGCTTAAATACTTCATCATGAGAAACTTTGTTTATATTATGATGTATGAGGTAGTTCATTGAAAATGTTTCTAACTTTTAGCCATTATGTTTTTTTTTTTTTCCATTTTTACTTCATCAAAGTTAGCTGCCATTTTCATTCTTCCTTTTGCCTCCAGTAACTTGGGAGAAACACATGTAAGACCGTAAGAGTTCTTAAGTTATTATATAATCCATTCATTCTGGTTAAATTCCATTTGATGGGCCTTCTTTTTTCCAGCCAATATATTTGATTTACAGATAAGTGTAGATAATGTGGGTGTTTCAAGAACCATGAACGTAAGTGGCTATGGGCTCTTAGATGTGTAATTGCTCTAGGAAAGAGTTGGGATGCTGTGCATTTGTGGGTACCTGGGACTAGTGTTGTGTATCAGGTTTATGAGTTGTTGGTTTTGTACCAGCAATTTACTCATGATAGGGTGCTGGGTTTACATTCTCAGAAAGTATTTAAGATCGTGGAAAAGCTCATAGAACAAAACTAGAAGAACGAAAAGAGGCCTAAATATTTGTTTCTTCAATCCTCTCCAACAGCTTTAGGATCTAGTTTCTTGTTGCTTTGGTGGAAATGTATGTTTTATGCGTCGGGCCAAAATCTGACAATTTTTTTAATAGAAGATATCACTTAGATGAGCATGTATAAGATTCTTTGTATGTAGTTGGTATTTTTTCCTTCTGTAAGGAAGGTTGCTCCCCTTATTCACTTATGCAAAAGTTAATCTTAATAATTTTTTATTTGGTATTTCACCAATTTCGTCTGGGATGCAATTGATGTTGTATCTCTAGTTTTTGCTTATTAAATCTAGTGCATTGGTGTGATACGCTTGCTAAGCATATGCTGGTTGTCTCTTTTTTGTAAAAGTTTGCTGGTGATGGTAAGATAATGCTGCAATCATTGATAATTTTACTTGAAGCATTAGCTCACTGAGTAAACTCCTATATACTTGGATATTATTTCATTTATCATTCTCTATTGTGGCTTCCCTCTGTCCTTTTGCCTTACCTTTCACTTTCTTTTCCTTGTTGTATCAGTGGCAAGAGAATTTTTGAAAGAAGGGACCGCAAATGCATAGTAAGAAGCATCGAGTCATTGTCACAATTCTGTATATTCCAAATCATGCTATTGATATTTGAAAGCATTCAAGAGTTGATGAAGTATAAAGGAGTTACCTCAGCAAATGGTGATTATAGAGCCAGAATTTCAGTGGCAGTGGAGGGAAGCGTATGTGAATGAAGTCTTCTTGCAGCGGCTGAGGATTGCTGCCGAACTATTTTGCCCCTTATAATATCCACAACTTTATTCTGCTTGGAAGAATTATTTCATGTCTTTGTTGGTTCATTACTCAATTTTGTTGTAAAATTTTTTTATCTAACCTTTTTGATGTTTGAAAATGTATGTTGCTGGGTGCATGCAGTCTTGTAAATAAATGATTTGTTGGCCGGACATATCTCACTTTTCTTCTTATTATGCATATAACCGCCATTGGAATGTACGCATGCGTTCAGTATATACGTGCATCACAAGGATCACAGGCATGGTAGTTTGCTAAGTTATGTCGATTCTCTGGGAAATAGAAGAGCAGATAGAATAGAAGTCAATCAGAATATAGAATATTTGCAAGGCATAATGACCAGGAAAAGGAATCAATGGTCTAGGTGACGTACTAGTGCAGCTGCGGGGAATGATGCATTTTGTAACATGAGAAGTTGAGTTGGAATCACATGAGAGTAATTAAAGGAGCTAATGATTTGATTGAAAATGTTACTTTGGACGCTTTACAGGCTGGAGTGGCAGATCAAGATTCCAAATTGGCTGACTTGTTAGCATTAAGTAAATGTTCATGTATGGATTGATATTCAATTTAAGTCTTTTCAGTTTTCATCATTATGTGGAAGAAGCAACCACTGCACACAGGAAAATCCCAAGGAAACCTAATGCCTATAGGCCAGAAATTGGACCTTTTTTTTTTTTTCCAACTCTTAATGATAAGAGTAATTGTTTGATGTGCAAGCGAAGCGAACATTATTCCAGCCTCTGTATAGGACAATTTATGCTGCCATGTTATTTAGTTACAACAGACCCTTTCCAGTCTGCGCAATTTGTGAGAGCAATTTGCAAATATATAGATTGTCTTGGCTTACTTGATGAGTTTGCTTATCGAAGCATTTACAGGTAGGATTGCCAGGTGATGGTAGACAAGCTGTTAATACTATGATACTAAACCAATTAACTATAACCTTGTTTGCATGATTATGAACAATGAATTCTTTTACACAACTGTCATATCACCAAATTACCAATAATCCATGCACGAGCATGAACCATCTTTGAAGTGATGAAATCTGGCACGATCTCTCACAATAATCTCAACATTGAAGATTCTGGATATCAATTTAGTTACCTCGTGACAGTCCTTGCATACCCGAAGATTCTTAAAAACACGAATTGGCATGCCTGGCTTCAAGTTTAAGATTCCCAAAGCAATGGCAAGTCTCTCACTGTGCAGCCTGAGTGAGTGTCGTTTGCCATCGTCAAGCTCATCAACCATGGCTGCCTGTGAATAATCTGGTGTATACCTTCTAGACTTCAGTTTTTCATCAATTAAATCCAGAACCCCATATATTTGTTTAGTTTGAGGATGAGAGGTATCCCCCGCAAAAAATTCATGAGCAACACCATCTATCTCTATTGAACTACAGCCAGGCTCTTTTGTTACGCCTTCATCGGTCATCAATTTCCTAACCAACCCAGCATCATTCCACCTGCTAGCTGATGCATAGACTCTTGACAAAAGCACATAAACACCGCTGGAAATGCCTCCTTCCGATTCGATAATCTGCTTGGCCACTTCTTCGCTTAGCCCAACACTTGCATGTTTCTTGCAACAAGCATCAAGAAGACTCCTCCATATTACCGCATCGGGCCTTATTGGCATGTTTGACACAAGATGAAGCGCTTCATCGATGTTCCCAGCGCGAGCAAGAAGATCAACCAGACAGCCGTAGTGCTCTAGTACAGGTGTAATATCGTACTCATTTATCATCACATCAAAATAATCCCGGCCCTGACTAACCATGCCCCTATAATTACAAGCGCTTAAAACACCGACAAACGTGATGGAATTGGGCGAAAAACTCTCCTCTACGACCAAGCGATCAAAATATTTCAAAGCTGCCTCTGCTCGCCCGTGCAAGGCAAATCCTAGAATTATCGAATTCCACGAAGTTAAATCACGTTTAGGCATGCTCTCAAAGACTTGTCGAGCTATATCCAACGACCCACATTTGCAGTACATATCAATTAAAGAATTGCTAACCAAAACGTCGGTAACTAAACTGTGGTCACAGTGTCTCAAAATATAAGCATGCGCCCACATACCAAGAGACAATGTAGCCAAACCAGCACAAGCACTTGTAATGCTCTGAAATGTATATCCATCAGGCTCAAACAAAGTCTGCATTCGACCGAACAGCTTCAATGCAGAATCAAACTCACCGAACTGAACAAAGGCATCAATCATAACATTCCACGAAACCAAGCTTCTCTCAAGCATGTTATCGAACACTTTGTTTGCTAAGTCCAAGTACCCACAGGAAGCATAAAAATGAATCAAGCTGTTATTTATATACACATCCGAGACCAACCCACGTTTAAAAATGTGGGCATGCGCTTGTTTCCCTTGGGAGAATTCAAACAAATAAGCACAAGCTTTTAGAGCGAAAGGGAAGGTATGTTTATCGGGCAAAACGTTTCCCTGCTCCATCATTCTTTGAAAAAGCATGATAGCTTGGGGCTTGGTATCAACGGTTCGCGCGCAAGCTCTGATGAGAGTGTTCCACATAAAGGAGTTGGGGTTCTCGATTTGATAAAAAACGCGAAATGCATAGTCAAGGTCAACAAACGACGCAAAGTGAATGATTCTACTGTAAATAAGCAGCGTTTTGTGTTGCTGAGGCAACCTGGTACGGAGAGCTTGAGCGTGAATTTGTTTAAGCTGTGACATGCTTTTACATTCGGTTAAGGAAGAGAGAAGATGGCTGTGATTGTTAAATGAACTCTCATTTCTGTTGTTGTTGAAGGTAGAGTGCGAGTGTGTTTGTGGAGTTGGTGGGCCTTGTACAATTGCCACAACCATTTTCACAGTTATGCCTGCTGCTGCTGCTGGGCACTCCCTACAAACACCCAAGACTGCTGAGCTTTTTATATTATTTTATTTCACACACCCACCCAGACCGAGCCCAGTGATTGAGAATTAATTATTTAAAAGCTAATAATGATCACTTCATCTGTAATCATCAAATCATTCCAGCTAATAATTAAATTTAATGCATTACTCCTCCTCTCCTTTCCCAATTCCTACTACTAGACTGCACGTTCTCTTTTTAATGTCATTTTTGCTAGCCTACCGTGCCTCTTACCATTAACTTCTGGAGGAAAGTATGATTAATTATTATTCAAGAACTAATGTCAAAATTTGCCGCTATTGATCAGAACACTTGTCACATGCACAAAAATGTTATACACATATCACAACTTTAATTCTAATCAATTTCACCAAATTCATGATCCTACAGTAAAATAAAATAAAGTAAAGTAAAAATTGACTCGATCAAAATAAATTAATCGACAATGAGGGATTTGTTTTGTTTGTTTGGTGGGGGTATGGTATGAGTAAGTTATCGAATGGTTCAACAATACAATTGAGGTGCACTTTGGGGAGCTGAGCGCTGGCTAAGTTGTTGATTTGAAAGTCCAGAGAGTTTTAAAGGGTATTTTTTTTTTTGGGGGGGGGGGGGAGCTTAGTGAAGATCATGATCGCTCGCAAGTGCCGGCTTTGACTTGTGAAGGTTCTTGTTAAGTTGCTTACATCAATCCGTAAATAATTGTTTTGTATGGCTCAATTGTTGTCAATCAAACAACTAAAAAATTATAAGAAATTACACGAGGGTTAATGTAACTTAGTTGCTGCCGTTTGTGAAATTCATTCAAACTCAAAATCTACCCAATCCTATTAGAAGAGGGTTTTTTGTTTTTTTCCCCCCAACCATCAAAGGAACTTATCCTAATATTAAAAATAAATTAAATGAAAAGCAGTTTAGTTTAATTCCAAAAAAAAAAATAAAATTAAATGAAATAACAAATTAATAAAAAAAATTGAAAAGCAATTTAGTTTAGTTGTAACTAAGTAAATAAAAGATAGCTTAATAAGGAAAAAAAGAGGGGAAAAAAGAAAAGAAAAACGAAATGTACTGGCTTTCACAACCCTATGAAGAGCGACAGCTGTGGCTGCAAAAACTTCTTGAAATTATAAATTTAAATCAATGAACAAACAAACGATAACGGCCGACTCGCCGCTACTCACTCTCCCTTGATAATATAATAGCCGTCAAATTCAACTCTTTAGCTTCCTCCGTCCGTCTCTACGCTCTATGCATTCACTCATTGATCGTAACGAATAACGATTAACTAACCTCCCTCTCCAGTCTCCACTCCTCCTACAATACAATAATAATAATACTTTGATGGTTCAGTTCTTATAACAAACACCTTCCTTATTATTACTCCGTCTCTGTCTCTCGTATGTACATTTCATGATTGATTCTGATTCAGCCTTTCACACCGACACCGACTCCGACACAGTAGAATATGATAGAATGGGAGTGGATTATTACAACGTACTGAAAGTGAGCCGCAGCGCTAGTGAAGATGACTTGAAAAAGTCTTACAAAAGACTCGCCATGAAGTGGCATCCCGACAAGAATCCCGCCACCAATCAAGAGGCTGAAGCCAAGTTTAAAATAATCTCCGAGGCCTATGACGTCTTGAGTGATCCCCGAAAGCGCCAGATCTATGATCTCTACGGCCCCGAGGGTTTGAAGGCCTCCGACGTCGGCACGTCCTCCTCTCATCATCCCCATGATATCAAGCCCCGTACTGCTCGCAACAATCATAGGGCTGAGGGTGCTGGACCCAAGCCCCCCCCGACGCCCATTGAGACCCAATTGCTGTGTACTTTGGAGGAGCTTTACAAAGGTGCTAGAAAAAAGATGAAGATTTCTCGCGTTCTTCCTGATCATTTTGGGTATTGCCCTGTTTTCTCTCTCTCTGTTTCTTTCTTTCTTTCTTTCTTTCCTTCTTTTATTATTATTATTGTTGTTGTTGTTGTTGTTGTTGTTCAAAATCTACTTCCTTTTTCATTTTTCTGTCTTTGATTTTTGCTTTTTGGTATTTTGTACAATTGTCTGCCTGTGTGGAAATCATTGATGATGAAAAATGTTAATGTCTGTAACGTAAGCGCTCAACTAATTATTAGTATTATAAATATTTTGAATTTGATAGACAAATCTTACATTTTCCCCTTGATGATCTGTTTCTTCATACAGTTTTTCTGCTCTACAGGGACATTTATGATCATAATATGGATGTAGATCGCTGGATTTTAAATTTGTTTAAAATGGTTTTTACAAATAATCTTGTTGTACAAACGCAGCAGCAATGTGAAGTAGACTTATGTTTCAATGACTTCGATTTAATTGTGCTGCAGCAAGCCAATCACTGTTCAGGAGATCCTGAAAATTGACATTAAACCTGGCTGGAAGAAGGGAACCAAGATCACTTTCCCCGAGAAAGGAAACCAAGAACCTGGACTCCCTCCGGCTGATCTTATTTTTGTGGTGGAGGAGAGACCTCATGCTGTTTTCCAGAGGGACGGGAACCATCTGGTGGTCAATCACAAAATCTCACTGCTGGAGGCGCTCACAGGGCTGTCTGTTAACTTGACAGCCTTAGATGGCAGGAATCTTACGCTCCCGGTGACCGATATAATCAAACCAGGCAGTGAAGTGGTGATCCCAAACGAAGGAATGCCCATTTCAAAAGATCCCAGCAAGAAAGGGAATCTTATTATCAAGTTCGATGTGATGTTCCCATCAAGGCTCACTGCAGAACAGAAGTCTGATTTGAAGAGAGTACTGGGTGGAGTCGATATGTAGTTTGAAAATTCAAGCTGGATTGATCATGATACCAGAGTTAAACAGATGTAAATATGTTAAGTTTTCTGCTCCTTGGAGTGGAAGATTGTACATACGCTACTAGTAGGAAGGACAAGTTTTCCAATCAATGCATACTTTGTAGTGTAGTACGGTGGGACACCTGTAAATCTTCTGCAACTCCCTATGTGACGCAAGTTTTTGTTGGCTTTCAAGCTCTAATATGCACGCCAATTATGTAGTATTAGTTCTCTGATCAAGTTTAAGGTGAAAAAAAAAATATCCCTGTTATTATTATTCATCGTGCAAATAATAAACTATGATCTGTTGACCAGTTTCAAAATTGAGAATTTTATTTTTAAAAAATACACAACTGTATTTAGAAACAAATAGTTATATTGAGATTGCAAATCAAGCACTGACATAGTATCCTCATTCCTCAACCTGAGGTCAGTCGTTGAAACAAGAAGCAGAAAGAAATGATAAAGGAGAAAAAGGGAAAAACAACATAACAAAGGAAACGATTGCTTGACATAGAGATAGCAATCTTATTTAGCAACACACTGGTGATTGTGCCTCTTAAATCTTGATGATGTCAAGAATCTTGATCAGGGCACCACGATGCTTCAATATTCCTGTCAGTTGCGGTGCTTCTCGGTCTTCATCTGCAGTTCATCCTTCGTGGCTCCCACTATCCTATCAACTTCTTTGCCTCTTTTAACCAGAACGAACGTTGGCAGCACATCAATCAGATCAAATGCGTTGGCTGCTTCCTGTTTTCATTCACATGTTTCACTTAGAAGCATAAGAAAGCACGAATGGATTAGGCTTCGGAGAGAAGAGAAGAAAGATCAGGAATGAATCAGGGAAATACCGGCAACCAGTCAACATCAATCTTGATGAATTTGACATCAGTGTACATGGCGGCAAAGTCTTTAACATACGGTTCAATAAATTTGCAAGGTCCGCACCATGCAGCCGTGTAATAGATCACCACCTTGAGCACCCAAAACATAACATTACCGTCATCGTTAATATTCAAAACCATTTATTTAGTATATCAAACTAAAACCTGTTTCCACTAGTCATTACCAATCTGTCAGATTGTTTGGAGGCTTCATAGTGAGATCTCCACTGATGCTTGGATTGCAATTCCAGGACCAGAGGCGTCTTCGCATGAATGAATCCGTGAGGATTTTCTAAACCGGACATGTTTGCTCCCATATTTCACAGTTTGCTAATTTACACAATAAGTTGAATATATCTGAAGAAACAAATGCTTAAAATACAAGTAAGAGCTCGAGAGGAAAGGCTTTGCCTTGTTATTTGTCCATTTGGTGGTAACCTGCTAACCCCTTTATATAAGTTTCAATACAATATGGTACCAATATTAGTGATGGAGGTTTTTTTTTTTTTTTTTTTTTTTTTTGGGGGGGGGGGGGGGGGGGGGGGGGGGAAAGAAATAAAATGGTATATGATTCTATTCTTTTTTTTTTCCTTTTTTTTATTTTTGACATGGCCTACATACATTTCGGGCCGCAGAATTGATTAACCAACAGAAGTTGAATTTGTCTTGATTTCAATGTGATGAAAAAGAAACAAAAAGGATTCTGTTTTAGCTGTCCATCACATCCACTGCAGATCAAAGCATTTTTATTGGTCTTGAAATTAATATTGATTTAAGGATTAAACTACTTCATGATTCTCACAGCTGCGTAATACAAGGGGTTGGGGGAGAAGAACTATAAGATAAAAATAAACTCAGGAATAGAATGTTAAACAACATGCTGTCATGCAACAAAGCTGGTGAGCATTTGAGAAGTCACAGAAAATAAAATAATACTTCAAAGGAACTAACAATCTCTGAAAGCATTTCTAACGATTTAGTTGACAATTATTATATAACTGATTTGAGCATTTTGCAATTGTGAGATGCTAGAGCCATACATATAATTGTGGCTCACTTTGAGAGCATCTTTCTTTCCAAATCGTCCTTAATCCAAATATGAAGTTCCACTCCCTAAACAATTACATCACCACTTGCGCCATTAAATTCCTTTCTCGTACGGCAGGAAGAAGAAGAATATTGAGTGGTGTTGCTACAGTAAGTGCATTTGCATATTAAAGGAGAAAAAAAAAAAAAAAAATAAAAAGGCAGGATAATCTTCTTCTCAGTGACATGATCTAGCAACTCTGTTTCTAATTTCTTTGTTTTTTAAAATTTTTTACTTCCTTATCCGCAGTGAAATACATGTGAATCATAGGTGATTCGTTCATTTATTTAAGAATGAAGAACAAAGGGTTCAAAACATTGATTGGTGGTTTCTCTAGGATTTATTGCCGAATTAGTTAATGTTAAATGAACAAACATAATTTTAAGGCCATAATTTGATAAAAATTTATTCGTGGACCATTTTCATTTTTTTTTCCCTCTCTTTCAACGGTAGAATTTCGGCCAGATTTTGAAAATTAGGGGGAACAAAGGGCCATCTAATATCACATTCTTTCTAGAAGTTTACTGGAGAAAAGAGATGCTCTCCGAAAAGGCACAAGCTTTTTCCGCAGCCCAACAAAGCCGCAGTTGCTGTTCTTTTACATTTCATGTCAAGCGCAAACGGTTCTTTAATAACGTGACTTGAAAGCAAGATGGTCCAGGTTTGTATTTTCTTTTTCAACGAGGATGGGGAAACATCAAGTTCATTTTTGTATTCCCTCCCTTTCCAACCTTCTTAAAATTCAAGTTGGGATGGCTAAGTAAATAAATCTGCCGACGCCAAATTAGCCCCCCCACTTTTTGAAGGCCTGGAACAAAATTGTAGTTTTGACATTCCGCTCTACAAGAGAGTTGAAGGTTAAGCAAGCAGCATCGTAGCAGCCAAGTTAATATTTAATTTCATTGATAAAACTCATTTAAGCATCTCATTCTCAAAGCTAAAAGCAAACCTAAGACAGCGACATCATTGACAATTAACACAACCAACAGGAATCTTACTTGGGGAAGAAAAGGTAATACCCAAACAGGTAAGATGTGCTCCAACATAAAAACAGCACACAGCTTATCCCGTTCTTAAAACACTTGACCTGATCATCAGTAAGAGGTGTTGGATGGAAGTTCCATCTGAAAATGATTCGCAAGCTACAGAATTACAAAACAAGAGAGGCCATATATGTGCGCATGTGTGCACGCGTGTCTCCAGGAATTTTATGCTAAAAGAAAAGTTGCCAAACTCATTCCATTTTTTTTTTAATCTAAAAAATAAATCCTTCATTAAATGAGCTAATGGAAGGGGGAAAAAAAAAACACAAAAGGGGTGCACTGGATGGTGCTTTTAACAACATCAACCCACATTAAAACCATGTTTCATGTTTCATGCAAGGCGAAAAAACACTTCACTACCCACCAGAAAAGCTAATAATCAGCCACCCCATCAATGCCTTATAAGTAAAGATGTTATGACTTCACCCCAACATCAGCTGGGGCATAGCCACCTTGAACCGGCGAACCATTGTTATTATTATAGGGGTGCCCACCGCCCCTACCTCCTCTTCCTCTATTATTATGGTAGTTCCTTGGGTAATAGTTCCCAGGTTGATCATAGTACTGGTTGCGACCATTCTGGTAGGCTCCACCTCCCCTGCCACTGCCACGACCTCCACGACCATTGGAATAACCCCTGCGGCCTCCACCACCACCACGACCACCTCTTTGATTTTGATACGGTCTTCGGGGAATGTACTGTTGTTCCTTAGACTCCACATCTCCATGATTATGCTCCAATTCTGCAAGTGAGTTGACTTGCTCATCCTGAACTGAGACACCTTCTGTGGGATTTTCTGTCTCTAATTCATCCTGCAAAAGCACAATCCTCCAAATTCAAACAAATTCAAAACAAGAGTAAAAGAAAATTTCAGAAGGAAGAAGTGTTATGTCAGAGCTAAATGAAAGCACCTGCTGATGTTCCTGTGCAGGAGTAAATTGGTTATCCCCAGTTTCATGTTCTTGAAAATTCACAGTATCTTCATCCTGGAAAAAGTAACATTAATCAATCGAGTAAAAACAAGTGACAACTGAGATTATTTAGCACACAGACAAACACGCATCTTCTCGAGTAAAAAGGGTCTCCACCAGGAAACATCCAGCAGATATTCAGAAACAACTACTGTTCTATCTCAAAACTTATGAACCATTAATAAAAAATTATCCATTGAAATAAAATTGTTTGAAAGTAAAGAACGGTGGTAGTATTTAAAATCTGCATCTACATAGTGTGGTTTTATTAGAAAAGCACCCAAATGATGTGATGCCATGAATAAAATCAAATTTTCAGCACCATGAATGATGCCACTACTAGCTTAAAAACTAGCTTAGCTTCAACACCTAGACAAATGCCCCAAGAGCACTAAAAGGAATAGAGCGATGATCTTAATGTCTGATCAGACCAAGCAAACCAAATTACAACCTACCCATAGTGTTCTCCTCCACACACACCCCCCCCCCCCCCTCCCTTCCTTCTCTCTTCTCTTTTTGAAACTTCTACCTATAGGTCCTTGAAGTAACATAACAAAGAACAAGCTAACAGAACAACAAAAAGAAAATTATTTATTGTCCCATAATCAACCTTATTGTCCCAATTCCCATAGAAAACAGAAGGATGGGCCTAGATTTTCACATCAATTCATTACATAGTCCCCCAACAAAACAAAGATGGGAGTTTCTAAAACAAGAATAAGAAGCCCTCTTAAATAGTTGAAGGTTCTCAAGCTCACTCTCTCTACATCCCTAAATGTTCTTACTGCAAAATTTATTAAGTAAATTGCCATTTACTCCAAAAACCTAACACCACTCTTCAACTCTGCTTTATTACATATTGATCTGACTTTTTAGTATAAAACGTGACATAAGTATTCATCTAGTACCAGCATAAAATCTTTTTAGGATTCTATTCACAAAGCCCCCAGAGTGAATTGATACATTGCTATACCACAGGAACACTAAGACCGAATTAGTACACATTAACTTAAGAAATTAAAAGAGGTTGAGATAGAGAGAGCACGTATATACATCAACAAACCAAGTAGCTGTACTAAATTCAGTTTAAGGAACAAACACCCCTAAATTTATCAGTGTCCGTTACCAGAAGGACAAAAGCCTATCTCCACGCACATATTGAGAATAGGAAAATATCAATAGGGTGCTGAACAATAATTTTGGGGGGGGGGGGGGGGGAACTACACAAGTCAAATCAGTAAGTGCCATTTTGGAAGAAAGATACAGGATTTCCTGGATTTTCACAGCTAGAAATTTTCATAGGGAGTTGAATCTAATTGTGAAGACATTTACAAGAAGATAAAACACTTTGAACATCTTTTACAAAGATCCAGAACATCGTGCTAACAATGCATCACAACAGCAATACAGAAACCTCATGCAACATCAGCAAAGCAGAAAGTTACAGACCCAAAAGTACCCAACAGCCAGACTAGATGCAAGAAAGAACAATATGTAGGTTACTAAATTTGAAATCGTCGTCATAATTTAATTTCCTAGTTCAATTTCTCGTTCAACAGATTTTAAAAGGCCTTTTTACCACAACTAAGTAATCCATAGTTTCAAGTGACATCAATTATCAAAATTCTTCATTCTACAATGGCACATATACACCCCATCCACAACCCCACAACCCAAACCCTGCCCCACCCAAAGAAATAAATAAATTAACAACCCACACACACACTTGAAGATATAGCATGATCAATCAGACCCAGCAGAAGTACACACGCCAAACTTTGATCCTTCACCATCTATAGTTTCATAAAAATGAGATCATCAATCTATTCAAGGAACGACTGAAATTATTAAATCCAATTACAAACTGAAAGATTTGAAATAGTATCAAACCACTTCATATGACTCTACTAGGCAGCCATCTATCATGACAAAATGTCTAAATCTTTACAAAAAGGATAGTCTTCCAAAGCCATTTCTATGCCATTGTTAAAGGCGACCAAGCAAAATCCAGCTAATATCATTGCCAGCAGTATCAAATGTGTAACAGACATCATTATATGGGAAAATGTAATTGCTCAAAACACCAGTAATTTCTTTTAACAATTAACTTGGTCATATTCACTTTGTTGCCTTGAGTGATGACTGCTGTAGGCCTAAATATAGTTTGGGAATAAAAATTCATCCACTAAGGACAGGACAGAATCCACCAGGAAAAGAGTACACCGCTTCCAATCACAAGAACATGTAGAACTAAACAAAAAAATTACACATTGCATAGCCACAACAATGAACAAAACAAATTTATTATCTCTCACAAGGCAGAAAACAAATCTAAATTTTAATTATTATATTAAATGAAAACGAAATGAGGCTTGAGTTATACCTTGTCCTGATACTGTACCGCTTCACCTTCCACCTGAACTGGAACGGGAACAGAACCATGTACAGGCACCTGAAAAGAACCATAACTGGCTGCGGCAGCCATTTCCACGGGAGCTTTCATCTCCGGTGTGGTCGTAAAATAATCGGAACTCATAATCTTGTTCAGCCTCTCTCTCAGTCCAGCATCTAGTAGAAAACACAAAAAAGAAAATCAATCAAACCGAAAAAATTGACGAAAAGAAATTAAGGGAAAAAAAACAGGGGGCTTAAAAAACTTTACAAGTAACATTAGCATTAGGATCAATAGGTTGGTCGGAATTTGCAAGCCAGAGTTTGGCATGCTCAATACATCGGTGCAAGGCGTTCTTATGAGACAAACTGGAATCAATGGGTCGGGAAATCAACAATCCACTGAGCATGGAAATCAAATCCAAATCTTTCTCGCCAAGCAGATCAGTAGCGTCGTCGGTGACGTAATCGTAGGTGAGGCAACAGCCTCTCTCGTGGGTCCGGGTCAACATGGTGGCGGTGAAATCACTCTGAGACCTGACGTCAAACAAGGACCCAAAATACAACAAATTCAACAGATCCAAGACGGAAGACGAGTCGTCGTCGTCGTCGTTATCGTCTTTGGCGCTGTTGGCTACATGATTAGGTTGGCTGTGTGAGATGGGCGGAGCTGATTGGCGTTGGTGGAGGGAGAGTTCCTCGGAGAGAGCGGAGCAGAGGGGGTTGCGGAGCTTGTCGAGTTCATCGATGAGCGCTGTGACGACGGGCTTAGAGCGGAGGACCTCTTCTTGTTCCTTGTTTAGGGTTTTTCCCTGAGAGACTGACTCTTCCATCTGGACGATTCGGTTGTACTTTTTGCGGAGGGCGCGGAGGCGTTTGTTGATGACACTGAGGACGGGGCCGTCCGACATGTCGGATGCAGGAGCAGCAGAAGCTGTGTTGAACGCCATTATTGTATGTCGGTTTAGGGTTCGATTGGAGAAGTGAAGCACCGCCGGATACGACGGTGGCAACGGGATTGGCAGTTGGGACTGGATTTGGTGCGGCGGGTGCTGTGCTGGGTTTTGGGTTTGGGAGATCGTATTGCGTATTATTATCTTAAAAGGACTACGCGGAGACTACACCCGAGAAGATCTGGACCGTCTCGTGTAAAATTTGTGGTGAATCACGGGGTTTAGGCTCTGCTTTTATAACTCGTGTTTATTATGTTGTTTACTAGAGACGCTTGTTTGATTTGGGCCGTTTCGGATTTTCTATTTTTGTTTTCATTTTTGTTGCGTACCGTGTGAAACTGATGGATGGATTCCATAATTCATAACTGATTATTTTCCAAGGAATTTTAATTGGGTATAAACTCAGGATGGACTCTGGAGTTGGTTTTGACCTGTTGTTGGCTCGAATTAAAAAAATCAACTTTAACTCAAATCCGTCTCAGGTATAATTATTATTATCCCATCACATGTGATAATGATACCTAATAATCTGTTGATTAAGCCGTTTAAAATCCTTTGGTTATTTCTAGAATATTCATTTGAAAACATAATTTTCTAAACTAAACGACACAGATTCTGTAAAATAAGTTGATCAGTTCCGAAAACGAACCAATGTGATCTGCCGTCCCACAAAAGGTCAAAACGGTTGAAGAATTGAGTCATGCAGTGAAAGCACGAGGGACTGAATAATGTACTATATTTGCCGCATACTTCAAGGATTTCAATCAAACCGTTCAATTTGGAGATTTTCATAGTGAAATTTAATAGTTTCATGAGTTACCCAACTTGTGAACTTGACAATGACAATTAGAAATAGCAGAATTAGAGCCCCTATCCAACCGTAGAAGGGCCGAGCATGAGAGAGCCTTACCACCTTTCACCATTCTTCGACAAACAAATATCAAAAACGGCAGGAGGTACAGCATGGTTACACGCCAGATCGCATACTACTTGTATAAAAATTTAGACTATTAATAAATACTAGCACAGTGCTAGCAGCACTACAAAGAGCTTGTATTATTCACTAGGCCACCTTGCTGCAACTTAAAGCTTCAGACTCCATTTCCAAAAGAAAATTTACTAATACCTAATGAAAACCCAAAAACCCCATTCAGCTTGACCATAATTGGAATTAAAATACACAAGATAAATCTACAAGGGTTAGGTCTTCCCTCATGCTACCAAAAAGCAAACTACCGATTCCTTATGAGCTCTACCCTCTGATTGAAGTTACTAAATTATCAAGAGTTAACTGTGCCAGTTATTTAGTAAATCTGACCATTCAGTGGGAGTAAGTCTCCGCTAAGCTCAAAAATGTTTTATTCTCCAATTTCAATTCCACTAGGCATCTATTTCTTCAGGAATAATGGCCCTTCCCGTGTAGACATACTGCATCTCTTCCTTCCATGTCTGCCAAAAACCTCTCTATTAGATGGCAACAGAAGAGCATACAATTTAAAGCAAGTGCATGGAAGAAACTGAAACTTACCTCATGTCGAAAGTCAATTCTTATATTCGGTACATTTGTCTTATGAATATCATTTCCTTCTGGGCCTCTGATGAAGTATTTATTGCCAAGCCAGTGTGACTGTAAGGAGGACCGGAAAAACAAGGAAAGGAAGGCCAAAAAAAAAAAAAACCAATAAGCGTATAGAATTTGTGCTATGGCTCAGATCTGAAATCTTATCAGCTTAAAATTAGAAGAACAAAAAATTTTACGGCCTGGCACATATTGATTTCATTAAGTTTCTACATAAGAAATCTTTTGTTTTAATGGAAATCACATTTGCTAACGATAAAGGATAGAATCCCTTCACCCCAACCTTTTAATGGGATTAGTGCATGGTTTTTAAAAGCAAAGGCCCTACCTTTGCCATATGCGAAAATCCTGATTGATACACAGAATTTCTTGCTATCTCACATAGGTCACAAGAACTGAGCTTCCACACCTGCAAATTATAACTTCCATAAGCTATATAACTAGGACCAAGAGCAATATGTACAAACTAGTATACCTTTGCCGCAACACTATACTCTTCCACAAGTGCTTCTTTTGTTAAGTGGATTTGCAAAGGATCATCAGACGAGAGTGAAACATTTAGGCCGCGCTGGAAGAACATAGGAAATGGATTTCGATGATAATCCAGGAAAAGGGAATTATTGCTTAGTGGTGACATTGCCAATCCAATCTGATACCACCAAAAAAGGAAACAAATAAATAAATAATAGAACAAATTGCAAAACTTTTCAGCTGCCAACAGATGATGAAACAGCTTTAGAAAAAGAAGCTTACTGCCAACCTAATTCAGGTAATAGATTCCACTCTACAATTTCCAACAAAATGAGACCTCATTCCAAAATTCACTGGATTAAAGATAATCCAAAAGTCCATGTTTGCTTTAATTTTGGGACACAAGCATTAGTTCCCCCCCATCAACCAAGAATTACCAAATTGTAATATATGCTAGCTTAGAATCAGTTTCAAAGTAGAAGTGCAAGACAAAAATATTACTCAATGCAATTTCTATGTACGTGCCTAATTCCAATGTCAAATGATACACTACCGGCTATATAGCCTACAGAACCAAAGCCAAATCCTCAAAAAGGAACAAGCCAATGCAAGTGTAGCCAACCTGAGCGAGGTAATACAAGTACTGCAAAACTGGGGATTTCCGCAAATTAATACCATGTGATATGTTATTACATAAAAGGAATGCAGCAGCCAAATGGTCAATTTCACCAGCCTGCACATATCATTAATATCTTAATCATTTTCACAACTGGAAAAACAGGGACAAAGAGAGAGAGAGAGAGAGAGAGGGAGAGGGAGAGGAGAGGAGGAAAACTTAAGACAGAGACAATAACCTCCCCGCAGTGAGGCCGCAGCTTAATTGTTGGCATTCCCTTTGATTCACGAAGCTGAAAAAAGAAAATGAAATGCAAAGAATTAATACCAACATGATCCAGATTAAAGAAAGTATCTCTCATATTCCTCCAAGAGCTTGATCAAATCTTTCACTTAAAATAACAAAACTTGTAACCATACATATATTACAACCCATTAGTTTGAGTTCCTAAGTTTGAGAAATAAATAATGTATAGTTTCTTCAATTAATCCACACCTAAACCACAAGTTCAAGATACATTAACAGTTGAAACCTTGTGTACTGTTTCAAATCAAAATCTTAAGTTACATCCTCAGTCTTTAAGAGATTAAAGCTGCCCAGTTTCAACATCACTTTCTTTTACTTAATTTCAACTCATCATGTTTTCAAATGAGGATCAGACAGAATTTCATACTTTAATAAGAAATAGATGTGCTGCAAGGGACACTTGATAAACATCTTGTTGTCATGAAAATGATTTGCCATTAGTCATCATTAAACTGCTACTTGTTGTCAACCAATTGTTTAGTATTGTTGGTGTTATGTTGGAAATCAAAAACTATATGCATCATTTTCATGTAAGAAACAAATACGATACAAACCTTGTTGAGAGTATACAAGTTTGCATAGAAGTAATAAGTATAATATGAGTAAGCTGGATTGAACTCATTGGTCCATTCAGCCGGTTTGGGCATGTGCTTTGTTGGACGTCTTTCTGGTTTACTTTCATCATCTACAAGGTCAAAACCCACAACCTGTGTTGAGAATGAAACGACAGTATCACTTGCTGCTTCAATTGTTGATTTAGTTTTAACTTTCAGCCGACAAAGAGAGGAACTAAATAACCACTTCAGGCAACTTTTGCAAAGCATATAAGCCTATAACAGAAACCTAGAAGCTCAATGTCCAGAAATTGGGAAAATAAGCAACTAAGGATTTGCACATACAACACACAGGTGGCTTTGCTCATAATTTCAATTATCACTATCAGTCACAGAACAAAAAGATTGAAAAAGGATGAGTAAAAACGTACAAGGAAAATAGTTAAAAAATGAGAGATTGCAGTAATCAAAGATAATGGATGATCAAATAGATGGAAGCTAATAAGATAGTTTGCCTGCAGTCAACAAAGGCCCATCAATGTGCACCAATACAAGGGTACACTCTACATTGATTAATGACATTAACAAAGTAAGAAGACAAAAAGATGTTCACGGACATAGAGAGAAATGATATCATTGCCGAGGAAATGACAAAAGTTAGAGCGCAAGACAGAGAATGGTGAAATCAATGAAATAACCAACCCCAAGTGCTCAAACTCAAGCATTATTGATTTTACTCAAGTTATATAGTCACAGTGCCTTCGGCTGTAATATGACTCAAATTCAACAAACATCGCATGGCTAAAAGTATGTAAACTTCACAATAACAATATTGTTAAAATAACATGCTTAAATTCCAGTACCAAGTGCCAACAAATTAATTTACCAAACTTAGATTGTTATTCGACAACAAAAATGTTGAAAGATCAAAACCAATAGAAATAAAATAAGAACATTCTTTTTGTCTTCTAAAGCCACCCCCTTCATGACTAATGTGGCAGGAAAAAGTTGAGAGTCAACACCATAACGTTCGCAAGTCAATTGTAAAAAGGGCAAAAAGCAAACCACTTCTGCCAGAATGTAGTCAAACTCAGAATTGCCATATGAAAAGCCACATATTAAACATTTGAAAATAGTAATAATTACAGCCGCAATTCTTTATATAGTTACATAAATAATCTGGCATTTGGAAAGGACCACTGTAGACAAGCAGAAATGCATGCAATAAACAAACACAATATTGACATTGCCAGACAAAAGCATGACCACGCAACAAATAGAAAAAGGAAAAGAAGAAACCAAGAAGAGTTTACACAAGTAAACACAACACCACCATAACATTGACAGTGACAAAGCACGCAGATCATCTCAGTTCCGAATGACACGATCAAACATTCATTATTTAGACGATATGTACGTAATAGAAGACAAACAATACTTACCATCAACAGGAATACATGAAGTTGAGGATGGGAGCTTGGATCAATCGTGACTTCAAATAGGGGAATGAAAACGTTATCAATAATATTCTGAAAAGATTTAACAATGCCCATTTGCTTGTATACATTGTATAGTCGTGGTAGCTGCAAATTGAATTCCAAATAAAAGGCATGTGTTAGAAACACAATATTAACATGTAGTAGTCTCAGCATTCTACACAAAATATAGGCAAAAGGAGGTAGCTTTTTTTTTTTGACATCCCAAGGGAAGCTATTCTTAAATTCTAATTGGAATTGCATGCCTCTCTCTCTCAACCAAGGAGCTTTCTTGTAGCTGCATCTCCTCCAGATAATGTAAGTGAAAAATCTAATAAAGCAGATACCAAAGAGGCGCAACAGATGTACAGATATTACCCTATACAACCTTTTGTAGAAGCATGCTATCATAATCAGTCAGAAAGAAAGTTAATGTGCAAACTATGAAGGCCACTGGAACAAAGAAAGCATCAGCATTATAGATACCTGGATTAACCAAATAGCATTCTCACTGTAAATTTCATTGTTGATGAACCAGCTTGCCAGCTGGTCCCATTCACTTTGTTTCCTACCATATATAGACACTCTGTATTCTGCCATCTGAAATGATCAAAAATGTAATCTGAGATGCATCCATTAATAATGAAAAACTGGTGGACTATGTAGATTAAGATCATTTAGTACCCAAAAAAAAAAAAGGGCTTTCAAAATTACTGGAATTTTAGACACAAACATGACCAAGAATTCAAATCTACCATATTTCTCTCTCTTCAGTGTGGTTGTGTACCTGGTATTTGCTAGCTTCAAGATCCAATAAAACTTGCTTTGTTACTTCCGCCAAAAACCGTCCTATAATATTCACACTTAACAGTCAACATGTGTAGGGATAAGTAACTAATTGCTAGAGCTCACAAACCAAACAAATAAGTAAAAAAATAATGGGATAAGTTTACAACCTACTGAAAAACAAAGTGATAAGATCACAGTTGAGTCAAACCTTGAATAAGATTATCCTGCTTTAAGAAAATTTCCCTGAGTCTGCTCTGCCCACAGGGATTGTATTTGAGATTGAATTTGTCGAATCGATGAAAGGTACTCTTGTCAGCATGAACATCCAACAAATCGACATTCAGATCATACCTAAAAAACTCCCAACAGATTAAAACAACTAATAGAATAAGAAAGCAGAAGCTCTGCAATTTCTGTAAATAGAAATCAATAAGCATGAGAAAACCCATACCCAGTCAAGTCCAAACTCTCAAAAACTTCCTTCAGTGTCATATACTTTCCATCTCTAAATATAACAACCTGCAAATATGTTTTTTATCAATCAAGGAGAAGTACCGACCAACAGAAGAGCCTTTCATTTTCTAAGGTAAAAGACTTAACATGTGTACTAGTCTAAGGGAATTTGGAACGCACCTCATCAGGTTCTTTTCTTAGTTTTGACTTGATGAAACGCAGAAGATGCTTCTGGTTCATGCAAGCAGAATGATGCACATGTGTATCCACTTTTCTAATATTGTAGAAATCACGATGAGGTGCACTCTTTTGAGCCAGAAACTCTCCATCAGCATTTACTAACAGATGAAGGCGAAACTTCTGCATGGTTTTCAGGTATGTGTTATGAGAACAGCCCAAAACCAATGGGAAAAGGGAAAAAATAGAGAGAAAATACCTCCTCAAGGAATCGTAGTCTGTGATGGCAAGCAGTACGAACATTTCCAATAGACATAATTCTCAGAATGTGATGCATATCAGTAAAAAATTCAGTTGCACTGGCAACAGGAAAAAGTTCTGTTGTGTCTGAATGGAACACAAAGAGAGATTTACTGATCTCAGGATCAATGATGTATATTTAGCACAAAAGATACAAAAATAAAAACAAATAAAATAATGTTAAACTATTTACTAGCACTTACCCTTTTGCCACTTCAGTAAGATTAGGATTCTGAAGAAACAAATTTTTTAACATGAGTCAATAATACTTTGTTATAGAATCAGCTCCAGCCAGAGTCTAAGATATTTTAAAAATGACATAAAGGGAATGCCATTTTATACAATCAGGCAAAACAACAGTTTCTATCCCGCATTGTCTCCATGCCTAACATTAATGAGTATTGAATTCTATAATTTTCAGTTGATTGAATTAAACATGATGTAATACGGCTCTACGAAAAGTGGATAATATATCAAAATGTGCTCCAGTGAGTGCATAATCTGGTCTTAGTTTATAAAAAATAAGAAACTTCTAAATAGTGCAATACAAATTACTAGGCACTGCATACCACTTTCACTTGCATAAACATGTACAACTCCATCCTCCATCCTAAAGTGGTGCTGCATGTAAAGAAAATTAGTTTCCAAGGGCATATTAGGAAATGAAAATGAAACAAGCCATTGCTCCCACAGTATCATGTCAAAACAGAATAAATCACTTCTCATTTCTACGTACAATTAATAAGTGGGAAATAACTCACTTTACTTGCTTCAATGGGTACAAAGTGAAAAGGATCAGATCTCATCGCTGATACATTAGTCTCTGGCTCAGCTTCCTTCATCCATGGGGCAACCTTTTCAGTATAAACATATCTTTTTCGCAAATCCAAACATTCCTGAATCATCTTCCAAACTTCTTCCTCTTCTATATTTGTTGGTTCTGAAAGTAATATGTTATAAAAAAAAATTAAAAAGAATCATGTAAAATTTCTTTCCTTCGATTCAAATTCAGCAACTCGATGTCAAGAAAATTTGAAAGGAATAAAGACTAGACAGGGGTCTCCACAGAAACTCTTCAGGATTAGAAGGTTAAGAGTACCGCGCACAGTGGTTCTCAGTTGTGATATAGTGTTGTGCATAATAGTTTCAGTCCCCACTGCATTTCTCGAAGCTTTATCTACCTTTCCATTGCCAAGCCAATCAAGAGCAGGTTTCGCACCATTTATTGTAGCCCTATAATTTTTATCTTGAACATAGTTCATACCGTCAGCTCTAAATGGAAGAGCAGAAGAAGATTGAACTTTAGAGTCGGCATCCTGCAAATCCATCACAGGGTATTAAATAGCCAGCAAACTAACGCTCTTAAACACCAGTATGATGTATTAGCATCAGTTAGCCATTTAACAAATAAAATAATTATTGTGGTACTAATTCATCTGTATTACTATCTCATTTAATACTAAAGCAGAAATTACACTACATCATATGTCCCTGTATTGTCACCACTCATACAAGAATAACCAAAAGAGAATCCAAAACTCTGCATCACATCAGAAGTCTACACATTCTGCATCCCAAATGTACCAGAACAAACTGAGCACACTGATCTTGAAATAAGAAGCTGACACTACGTATAAACATACATTTATCATATAAGCAAAAACATCTACATTCTCATTGCTATAAGTGATTTCATCTTCATTTGCAAGCTCTGTTCCATCCTCATCAGAGTCCTCAGCATTTTCAAAGGCATTGCCAACAGGGGTCATTGGAAGTCTACCAAGAGATGCCAGTCTTGTACCAGAACCACTGCGACTAATAGATTGACCCTCTTCTACAAAAACAGAAAACAGCATTATTATCCGCCAAAATGCCACCACATACGAAATGCAATAAAACTTTCATAATGAAAAGAAAGAACAACACTCAATCGATGAAAGAATCTCCCCAACAAATCCCTATAAGAAATTCAGTTCTGGTTCTCAAAGCCCATAATCATCCTAGTACTGAGGTACAGCCAGCACAATTCACCTAAAGCAACTTTTCAGTCAGAAATCTCAAGAAACCTGATAGGGGAAAACATATGACATTAAACTCCACAAGACTTGTCTTTCTTTCCTTTTAAAAATATGAAGTTACTTGAGCTGTAGTGTTTCCACCCCCCAAAATGAACAACTAACTTGTAAAAGTCAATCAGAGACTAGGTTATCCGAGTTCATCATGCAATTGCAAATTTCAGATAACTTCAGAAAATATAGCTCCGCAGAGTGATAATTTATATAACAAGTAACATACCAAGTCTTCTTGGCGTTTGAAGAGATGGAAGTCCAGTGGGAATGAAATTGAGCTTATCAAGTGAAGAAGCGGAACAATTCTGCGCCCTAACCCTAATGGCTTCATCAAATTTCGCATCCTCTTCCAACCAATCATTTCTCGCAGAAACATTCGGCAACGAAGACGAAATCCCGTACCGCCGAAGCGTGCTATCCTCCAACGACCTCGACAAACGGCTCTGGCTCTGCTGCCGCATAGTCGCATCGCCATCAGAACCGAAACCTTCGTCGAAATCCCCTTCTTCAGTTTCACCGTCTTCTTCTTCTCCTTCTTCTTCGTTGAAGTGAGTGTCAGATTTTTGCGGGTGTTTGCGGCGAATCTCGATGAGGCGATCGAGGACTTGATCGACGGCGCGCTTGTGAATGTAGAAAGCGGAAATGGCCATCAACGAGGCCCCGACGAGGGCCGCCATGGCAAGCTGTATAGATGACGTTGAAGACGGATCCATTACCATTAGTGTGAAAATGAAACCCTAGCTCCTTTGTGTTTGGGGCTTTTATAGGTGAGTGTTCTGTTGGAGGGAGTGAACACTGACCTGGGTCGTTTTTCAGTTTTCAAAAAGTCCAGGACACTTTTAGCGGCTTTTTCTGTTGTACACGTGGAATCGCTCTTGGGCATCGTTCTTGGGTCGCCCTTGGCCCCTGGGCCTCGGAGAGCATGAGGAATGACGACGTCATATTCACGCGAATGCCGTTTCTCCTTTCTGATTAGTGATTAGGTGGCAATGTTCTCAACTCGTCGCGATAACATTTGGACTGCTGCTTTTTATAATTTTCCAAATGAGTACATACTTGTTCCATTTTTTTTACACGTGTCCTTTTGTGCTGCTGCTGCATAAACGAAACGAAAAGTATGCAGTCTCTATGGACTGTCGACTGCGGGCGGTGGTGATTGGGTGAAACTGATGCACCAGAGAGAGTTCGGTCCAGTTTCAGATATTTGGGCTATGAATTGAGAAGTCCATTTTGAAATTAAATAATTTTTCATTTCCACGAGACAATAGTTAATTTTAGCTACGAATATCCACAATTATCAAGTGATAAAATGCTCCTACTGTTCTACACCGTTTCGACTACTCTCTCGTAGTGCTACTAAGTTACGGCTGTTGTAACTTAGATCCATTTAAAAATATATAAAAAAATTATAATAAGTGGTGGGGTTTGTATAATTTTTGAATGGATTATACATTACAATAGCTGTAACTTAGCAATTGCCACTCTCTCGTAATATGTTTTGACTTCGTACTTCATTGTGGCGTTCTTTTTTTCCTTTGACAATGTCTAACAGTTAGAATATGTTTCAATAATGATAAAATAATATCAAATTAAAAAATAAATCTATTGATAATCAAATGCTATTTGATGGTACATGAGTGATATGTGTTTAAACCAAAATTTAACTCAACGATGCGATCAGGTTTTAAGAGGTTTGGTTTGTGAAACCTCCTTAGGAGAATACTGTATGACTTTAGAATTTGGGTGTTTTAATTTGCAAAACAAGAAATTTGCAAGGATAACGATATTGATATTAGCAAAGACCCTCCAATGATTAAATCAGAAATCTAGAGTATTGTCCATAACAATCGAATGAAAAAAGAATCAAGAGAGAGAAAAAGCTGTAGATTTCTTTTCCTTTGCAAACCAGAATACTTTATCCTATGGGCAAGAGCCCTCTTACAAAGGTGACTTACAGAATTCATGTCGTATTTGGAATACCTCCACGATGTGCCACATAAGCAGAGTATAGGGAGCTCTATTCGGAATTGGATATTATAATTATTTTCCTATTTGGGTTTCGATCTCCCACGAATGTACGAGGTCAGGGAAAAAATATGTTTACAAAAATGAAATTATATAGCCACAAAACACTTCTATACATACAATGCATGTATAAATTGAACCATTGAAAATAATTGTGTGGGTTTTGCCATGTAGATAAGAGTACAAGGAGTTTTGTTCGAAATTGAATTTTATAATTATTATGAAAAAGGAGTGCTAGGTCCTTAAAGTTTAGGGAAAGAAATATATAAAACCCTTAACATTTTAAAATAGACATATAAGTATCTTTTTTGATAATAATTCCATTCATTTTAACCCAAACAAAAAAAGGTAATATGGCACATTTACAACAAAATACAAGGAAAAGGACTATTAAACCCCTAATGTTTGGAAAATGGATATAAACCTCCCTAATATTTAAAAAAAAAAAAAAGACATTTGACCCCTTTTTATTAATAAATTTCATTTAATTTAATTAAGAAGGGTAATGTTATTGTTATTATTATCATCGTCACCATGATCATCATTATTGTTATTTATTAATGTCATTATTATTATATTGATAATAATATTATTAAATTTTATTAATGTTATTATTTTAATTATTATTGTTGTTGTAGCTGTTGTTATTATTATTATTACTAATACTACTATGACCCATTTGTCAATTAAAATAAATGGAATTATTAATGGAAAATGGATTTTTTTTTTTAAAGACGTTAGGAGTTTTTATATTTCTTTCCCCAAATATTGAGACTTAGCAGTCCCTTTTCCTAATTATTATTCTATTTGGGTTTCAATCTCCCATTAACGTATGAGGTTTTGAAAAAATATGTTTACAAAAATAAAATTCTAGAGCCACAAAATATTTTATGCGTATAAATACAGTGCATATATAAAGTGACGCGGCATGGATTGATCCACTGAAAATAATTGTGTGTGCTAACTGCTTCTACCTATATCGTTATTAGTAATTGTGTATTCATGGTCATGGGAGCTACATCATACGTGGGATTACAAGAATATTGAGTAGTTCCATATTTACGAGTGTGAGTTATTAATATTAGTCCAAAGTCAACTTGGCATCCTTCTCTGCTTGTGGTCCAGGTATTGACAATATGGTTGAAACAGTTTAAATGTGTTCTTTTAAGACGAATATTATCCTAACTATTTTTTTTTTCCCCTGAATATACGAACAATAATGTTATATTGATGAAATTTGGATGCGGAGTTGTATCCAGCTCACATTAATTATAAAATGTTATGTTTGAATTATTATCATTTCACTATTATACAATAAAGGGTTAAGTTTGGATTATTCACCCGTGACTTATACAATAAAGGGTTAAGTTTGGATTATTCACCCCGTGATTTGATTATCTTCAAATAATAACTTCATTTTTTTCTTTTTTCTTTTTTCTTTTTTAAAAAGAAATGAAGTAACTTAAAGTTAAAAAAAATAAAAATAAAAGAGCAGTTTGAAGATAATAAATTTACCAAGTAGTTAATTCATAATTTATCCTATAATAAATTATAGGAGAGTTTCATAAATGCTAATCAATTGAGATAACAAACCCAACTAAGAGCATTACTCATGCTCACGTGCGTGCGTGTGCGTGTTGGTAGAGCAAATCTTCACCAAACTACTTAAGGTCATGTTTAAAATTGAGGTTATATGGAAAAAAAAATGATAAATATGAAATAAAAATTAATAACACGTAGTAAATATAAATTTTAAATAATAATTTTAACAAAATTATTAATGATATAATAGATTTTTCATCGTACAAATAAAAAATTTTATTTACATAATTTTTAAACTACAACAGATAATATTTATTAAATATTTTAATATTATATTTTTTAAGTTACAACTATTTAACTTTAATCCTAAATATACTTTAAATAATCATATTTACTTACAATATATTAATCGTTTCACATGAAAAGGACCTATCTAACCAACCAACTAATTAACTTTATATAATTTGTAAAGAATAGGTTCATCAATTGTAACAAACCCTTTGGCCCAGTGGTCTAAAAGGAGCAAGAAGAGCCGGACTTTTAGACACTTCTCATTAAATTAGTTTCGGCTTTTGACAGACGTTTCCAACTTGCCAGCTCTCACCGGCACTGCACGTGACAGGTAAGAACAAATGATGAATTTACCTTTATTTTATTCAAATTAACAGTGACGTGACATCTTCGTTACATCTTTGTATCATGTTCAATTACTTGCTAGCCAGGTTCAACCTGTGGTTTTGGAAGCTTTTACATAAAATGATTAAAAGTCCCGCACGCAATTTTGAAATTAAATTAAAATATAGGTTTCACAGTTGCATATTGTAAAGCGACAAGCAACGATATACTATTCTAAATTAATAGCAAGTTCTTTCCGTTTAAAAAAAAACTTCAGAAGAATTGTAAATACCATAACTTTTAGGCCACCCCTACGTTTACGTTAAAATGTAATTTAGAAGTTGCGTACGATTTATGCAGTCAAAAGTGGACTCCTTTCAGGTATACCAAACATTATAGCTAGGTTTATAATTGCATTGATACTCGGCGGGACTAACTAGAGATATGGCTTGTTTTTTTTTCTTTTTTTTTTTTCAATACTGTAGTCAGTGGCTCTGAGAATGAATACCCAGAAGAAAGAAATTTAATTTCCTTAATTTCATTAAGACAAAGCTTGAGTTATAAATTTACAATTTGTCTAAATATAAATAATAAGATGGGATACGTCTAGAACTGGGTAACTGTAACTTATAAAGACTCTTTCATAAATTTTTGAGTTTTGACAAATCTATAATGTATTTTAACAAGCCCTTAAAACGAATCTCAATCTTTATCGTCTAGAAATCTTGTTTGAATTACCATATACACACATCGATCTAGCTAGTACGCTAGCTACCATCTACGTAACAAATAATTAGGGGGCAAGAAAATATTAGTGGTGTTCTTGATTAGTCATTCATCACTTCGGAGACAAATCAAACGGGGCTTCCATTCAATCAAACCAACACATATAATAGTAGTTTAATTTAGCCACTATAGTTTTGGATGTAGATCTTCGATCAATTTTGTTAATTTGTTATCGTTTATACATAGGAATTACCTTTAAAGGCACTTTTGATTGAGATATGTATTGCCCAACTAGCTAAGTAAAACGATTAATTATTAATTATAAATGAAATTATAAACATTCGTATTCTTTAAAAAACAAAAGTTGTCACTATAGTGCTAACTCTTAATTGATGCAATGACAACATAACTAATTACAAGTGATATTTATGTTTGGGTTGTTTACTTATGTGATTGTCTCTGTTCCATACGACTTGTTTACTTAAACAACAAAAGTTGTCATTCTAGTGCTAGCACAAATTCTATAAGCTTATTAATTAATGGGAAACCTCCCTCTTCTAGTCTTCCCCCCTCATATTTGATTTATTACCCACTTGTTCCTCCCACATTTGAAAAATATCTATGTAACCCTCTCAAGCATAATTTTTATCTTTTTCACTATTCTGCCCCTAAAACAACATGCTCTAAAAAAAAAAAAGAGCAATAAGCTATAAGTAAATAATTTTTAATATTAAAAAAAATATTTAAAAAATTGAACATCTTTCAATAAAAACTGTAGAGTTGCTAATCCATTAAATATTTAGTGACTTTACAACACAATTAATTTTAAAAAGAAAAAAAATCTTTATAACATTATTTCAAAATTTCAACCCAATTGAGTAAACTTTGAACAAACTTATAAGAATAATACTGAGAAGCTTTCTTTCTAGGTTATTAATTTTATTGCAGAGTTACTAATATATAATGAATTGTAACAAATTTTATTGAAATAAATTAATATAAAAAACCAATTAGTTATATCTAATTCATTTTTAAAAAAATATGATGTTTCAGGGGCAAATAAAAAAAAATTACATATGTAAATTGTGTTTGAGGAGGGTATATGGTATTTTCTCAATAGTAGTGCTACATATCCCAATTTTTTTTTTTTATCCCAAATAAGTATCTCAAATGATATGACATTCATCAATTAGTTGGTAGCATAATACAATTAATTCATTTAAATTTTGTAAATAATTATCAGTCAATTAATAAATACTAAATTATTTAAGATAAAAATTTTGAGATGTCTAACATTATTCTTTTTCTTAACTATGAAAGAAGAAAGTGGGTAATAGATCAAACAAGAAGGGGCAGAAGAGAGAGGTTACCTTAACCAATTACATGACTTCGCATCTATGGACAATGACAATGATGTGCAAATTGTTTATTGGCAAGCCGGCCTCGCTACCATGAAACTGATTGATGATTACTTGACAGTGACGGCGCATCTAGCTAGTTACGTTTCAAAGTTGTGCTCAAGACACAAAAGGTATTCAAACAACACTTTTCGTGTCCACGAATATGCTTAGCCGTACGGCTGTTTGATTCTTGTGTTACTAATGATATTCTTCTATCTATATTTCAAGTCTAAGCACATCTGCTTAACAATAATCCTTTGTAATTAATGGAACAAATCGCTGTTGGCAGTTCAGACAAATGATTTCTGGTCATTCTCAAAGGTGTGAAAAGAGAGTAGAGTGTGTGTGCGTGTGTGTGTGTAGGAAATTAAAATATCACAGTCAAAAATTTCGTTCTAGAACATACAATTGATGTTAATTTGCAAGTAGTGGCAGAGAATATTCAAACGAAAAGCTAAAAAAAAACCAAAAACATGATCATCAAGAAATTGGCATCGACGTGTTACAGCTTCTTTATCTGATCCGCATGCAGGCGGGCCTCGCAAATTAATGAAAAGAGAAGGCTCCAAAACAAGTGGGTTCATGATCACCATTCACCCCAAAGTCAGCTTCACTGCCGCAACGACCGATGATTATGATCTCAAGTTTTAGTGCTCTTGGAAAGTGTGTGGACGTGGGTCTTCCGACTGATCTCTTCTCATATCATCATGCGAAGATGATCAGTTGTGTCGACGTCAGGTACGTGTATCATTTACTATCAAAAACTGAATCGTACTAGCTGCTCACATTTTAGGGATCACCTGTTCATTAATTTTCTTCTGCAAAAGAAGAAGAAAAAAAAAAACAAATTTTAACACAACCATCTAGCTGTTTGGAATGTGTACCGGCTGATCTCATCGCATTTGTGATTCAGTGCACACTTTGATGTTGCATTGATTTTCTTACAAGACCACTATTAATTGGTGTTTTTAATTAATATGCAAGAATGTATATGAAACAAAATCTCAATCATACGATATAGAACTTTTTAGTAATAGAAAAATTCTAGAGCATATCAGAAACTCTTCATCATAATTTAACTTAGACCTACGACTAATAATATCAAGCCACGTGTTCTCTCTTTTCATCATCCCTCCAAAATTTTTAGAAGTAAGAGACAAAACATTAATTTTTCCTTGCTCTCACTTAATCTTATTCTTTTTCCCCCTCTCAGATCTTCATCTATCATCTTAGTTATGATGGCTGCCATTTTCAAACATGATGAAGAAAAATAATAATTTTATCTGAGCAAATACAAATGTATGTATAATTGGTACTTAATTCACTAAACAAATAAATAAATAGATGGTCCAAAATATTTTTAAAAAATCAACACAACAATCGGATCAGAACTGGACCCAGATTAACTCATTGACAATGGGGGCAGAGGCAGATCAGATATAGCAACACTGCAATGCATGCTGATCGATTAATATGTTTAGATTTTCAAGACAGCCTGTGCTGTGCTGTTTCGAGAAAATTGGCATAGAAAGCATGACCATTTTTTTATACCTCCGTTGTAGCTACAGAGCAAACAAAGATAATAACAACAACAACAAAAAAAACTATTTTTTGTACATAGATACTTTATTCAATATTATAGGGCATTTATGATTTATTTATTCCTAGCTACCTATTATTCATGGTTTGGTTGGATCAGCAAGCTCAAGATCAGGATAGGGTTTTTGATCTTCTAATGATTGGATACCGCTCTTGTAACGATAACGACTTGCACGGTACAGAAAATAGACAAAGTTAAGGCCTCCTAATCCAGCAATAAGGAAGTAGAAATAATCTAATCTTCCAGCATCGATATCATTAGTCAACCAGTCGGGGTGGCCATGCCTTGCTGTGACTCCATGCACAATGGCGATAAGCAAACTGCTCAAGTAACTTGCAAGTCCAAAGGAGCAAAAGAGGAGAGAATTGGCAATACTTTTCATGTGGTCAGGAAACTGCTTGTTAAAAAATTCGATCTGTCCAATTATGTTGAATGCCTCACAAAACCCCATCAGGATAAGTTGAGGAGCGAGCCAGAAGACTGAAAATTGTGACATAGGGTGCAAATTGGCAGAAGCCCTTCTCTCTCTTTCAACTAAACCAGCAGCTATCATGGATAGAACTGAAAAAATCATCCCAATTCCAATTCTCTGAAGAAGTGTGATTCCTCCTTCATGTTTAGTGATTTTACGAAGAGCTGGGACAAGACATGTGTCATAAAATGGGAGCCAGAGTCCTATTGTGATCATTGATATGACCCCCACCGAACCTGGAGGGATTTGAAACTTAGGCCCAAGGTGTCTGTTCATTTTCATGGCTTGTGAAACTGTGAATGTTCCTTGTTGTGTCATGGAAGTGAAGCTAACGATTCCAGCTGCCCATATTGGGATAATTTTGATCAGGCACTTAACCTCTTCCACTTGTTGGATGCTACAGAGCCTCCACTGATTGACGGGGGTTCCATCAGGCTTAAGTTCATTATTGTCCACTATCATTGCGGCTTTGTTCAGGAATCTGAGAAGGGTAAAAAGAAAAAAATAAATAAACAACGACTGAAGTTTTGTATCGATTATTTCAAACAAAATGCAACTGACATCATCTCTTGGAAAATTTAAATCGTGTTCCTCCCAATTTTGAAAATATTTCTCTTCATTAGGTGGGATTGCCACATCTAGATGTCGGCACTAATTAATATCATAAGAAACGAAAATAATATGGTAATGTCCAAAAACATTAAAATATTAAATCAATCAACATCACGACTTCTCCAGTTTGCATGCACTGGAAGACTCATCTGCAGAAACGTAAATCTCTTCGATTGTTTATCATTTTATGATATTATAGTCAGGAAAGAGTTAAAAAATTAACCCAAAAAAACACACGCATTTTAATAAAATATTTTTTTATCATATAATATATTAAAGTTTGTATTATTTTTTTTTTGTCTTTTAAACTATTTCTAACTTTAATATAATTAAAAACCTAACTGATGAGGGAAGTCCAGCCAGTATGGATGAATCATAAGTTTTAATTATTTTATTATAAATAATTAATTAAGAAAAAATTGGGTGAAGGAGATATGGCCACCTGAACTGGTGGGTGAGAGGCAGCTTTGATTGAACAAAGAGCTCTGGGGGAGGATCGTAGAAAATCCCATGGTGATCCATTTGTCCTTGTGGAAGCGTAAGCCGGCGTTTCCTGTAAGCTGCAACGAGCACTTGGCCAATCCCAGAAAAGATACTGCCTTCCGGTTCAACAAGCACATAAAGTTTTTTTCCAACAAGAAATAGAATAATTGCACCTATCATTAACACCGTTGGGATTCCAAATCCAATCACCCAGCTCACTGAGTCTTGTATATAAACCAACACAGTTTGAGTGATCAAAATGACCACCGTAAATGTGGTGTAATACCAGTTAAAGAAACTGTTGATTCCTTTGGCTCCTTCATCAGTAGTTGGATCAAATTGATCCACCCCAAACGGAATGCTGCATGGCCTAATTCCACCGGTGCCGATCGATAACAAGCCCAGACCCATCACCAGAACACCCAGTTGCATACTGTTTGCACTCTTGCACTGACCAAAAGCTTGCTTTGCCGCGTCGCATTTCGGAGGATGCAGCTGCGGTAACCATGCCGTTAAAGTCACCGTCAACATGCCCTGTCGTCAATTTGGAGGACGCGCATTTGGTCAAATATAATATATATATAAAAATTAATTAAATGTTTGCCAGTCGTAGGGGGTCCACACGCACTTTAACATAATCAATTCATTATATAAAAGGCCCAAAGGTATAAATGAGGATGAGGTCACGGCAGCGAGTGTTCCGTCCAAAACGAATAATGCAGAATCAAAATTATAATTAACTTTTTTTTTCTTTTTTTTTGTTAATGCTACAGAGGGGAAAGCGAAAGGATGTCAAAACAAAATTAAACAAAACGTGAAAAAGTAAAAACAAATGGGTGGGGATGAGTATTTAATTTAAAATCACATCTTCATATATCGCGTGAACCATGCATTTCCTTGATATATTGTTAAAAAGTACTCCGCCAGCTAACTATTTTTTTACCCCCAAAAAAAAAATAAAAATTTGGATTATGCAGGACAAACTACAATATTATATGTGTGGTTGAAATCAGGGGAAAAAAAAAATAAAAATGAGAAGGAAGAAAAGAAAAGAAAAGAAAAGAATCGTACCAGGATAGCCGCAATGGAAGCAAAAGCAATGGTCTTAAACCTGCCGGTATAGGTATCGGAGATGAAGGCGCCAAGCAAAGGTGCAAAATTTGTAACGCCACCCCAGATATTGAGAATGTTTGCAGCAGACGCCTGATTCATGTGATATTCTTTCACCAAATACACCATAAAGTTGGCCAACAAACCCATCGTTGCTAGTCTCTCAAAAGTCTCATTTCCTGCGCATACGCACATACGCATAAAGTTAATCAACAATTCACACGAACAAAATTAACTAACGAGTTCGAAGCCATGGCAGCTAGCCATCTAGCTAGCTTGCGAGCTAAAAAGAAAAAATTATAGAGAAACCTAAGATGTAAGGCATGGCTTTCCATCCTCCCGGTTTCTTCTTGGCCGGCGGATGCCGCTTTGAATCCGATAAAATTACGTCTTCCCTCTCTGGGGATGACGGTTTTCGAAAGCATCTTGCACCACAATACAACTGAAATGAGCTGCTTCGCTCTTTTTGTTTTTGGTCCCCCGCCATTTCTCTCTCCCCCTAGATTTTGGTTTTCTTTCTTAGTTAGATTTGCTGAGATAGTTAGCTTCTCTATGCTAGATATATATATATTCCTTTTCTCAAGGCATGTGTGCTTCCGTAAACTGGAGTTATGAGTGTCTGCACAACGAGGCCCTTACATTTATTTATGCAAGTGCAGGTCGTGTGTATTATTTTAACCACTACCCACCACCACTTCAAGTAAAAACAAACAAGTCTCCAGTGGGAGAGCTTTGGTTCGAGCCCCATAGGACTCAAAAAACTCTACAATTAGTAAATTGTGGAGTCAAATCATAAAAAAGTTCCTCTTCCTTGCGAAATGCGAGTGAAGTAGTAGCGTCCCTTCCTAGTGAGGGGTATGAGTCTGGGCATACACTTCATAGAATTTAATGTAATATTATAAGTCCCCAGTGTATATATCTCTGATTGTTGTAAATATCAGTATACATATATCTGATGTAATATCAGTAACCTGGTGTTTAACTAGTTCAAAAAAAAAAATAAAAACAAACAAGAGTGTGTGAACAGTGCTCACAAAGGGATGATCAAGTAGCTGACGCAATCAAGGGGGCGATCCTATACTCCCCCAACCAGACCCATCACTCCTACGATCGCCTCAGTTTATAAAATCATTTTTAACAAAAGTAATACCAAGCCTAAATTTTAACAAAAGTAACAATCCCTTCATATTAAAAAAAAAAAAAAAAACTAACTCATAACTTGAAATTTGTTTGCAATTTAAATTAGGTCGTAAATTTTTTTTGAACTCATAGATGTGGGTCGTTAATCTCCTTAATAGGTTTGATTACAATAGTATATAATTAAGATTTAATTAAGTATGCACCAATCACAATATCTATTTGACGCGGTAAATTGGGCTTCATTCATCAAAAGATTCCAAGGCATAACACATGCACGAACTGATTGATGCACAAATTAAACAAAATTGCCGAACCAAGTATGCGCGTTTACATTGGTCAGTCAAAGCGTCAAGGATAATTCTTCTGGCATTTTGGTAGTGGGAAAGCGGGAACTACCAACTTTTTAGGTTTCTCTAATTGATTGAATTGACAATCATTATTTAAGTTTCTCTGTAATTAATGTCCATCGTGAATTAGGTTTCCATGCAATTTTTCTGTTTTTCCTTTTCCCTGTTTTAGTCTTTGCTCTGCTTTTAGCTATAGTTATGAATATGAGTGAAATATTGAATTATATGGCTATTGTGCAATGTTCTCTTTGATGTAACCAGCGCACTTTTTATTCCTCTGATCATTTCATATTTATACAGAGTTGCTGTACTATGTTTACAGCTGTAACATCACAAGATCAATGGTCTAGATTAAATGGTGAATACATACAAAATCATTATTGTACTGTTGTCTCTATTTGCTGCACATTCTTAGCCATTCATCTTGTTTCTTTAAATCTCAGCCGTTGATCCAATGAAGCTTCTAGATTCTTCAATTTAAGCCTCCCTCCAGAATTGAATTCACTGCAGCTATACATCATATAGCTTATGTGCTTATTACAAACTCCTTTGTTTTAACTATATGCCCATGTATGCATTTAACGATGCTATTCAAACTAAGGATTGTAATCGATTCCAATTTATCTATTTTATCTTCAACGAATATTTGAAAATGTAACTGATATCAATCATATTTAAAACCTCACAGTGCAGACCGTGAACGAAGCGTTTTCATGGTGGTTTTTCTTCTTCTCTAGGACAAATTTCAAAAACCCTTATTATCATTCCAAACTCAAATTTTCTGGTTAATTTTATTTTTCTATTTTCTTTTAATTAATATTTATTCTTATTTTTAATAAATTGTTATTATTTATTTGTTTATGTGCGAGTCTGTTCTTGTTATTTGTTTGTTTTTATTTAAAAGGGGCTAACTTTAAATTGTCCTCTCTTTTTTTGTCAAATCTCTTTAATTGTCTCTCATAATATTGACTATTAAGAACTTGAACTTTCCACTAGATGAATAAGAGAAAAAGATTCTAATCAACATGGCTATGAAACTACTGGCCCTGTTATTCGGTTCCATTTTCATTTACTGATTTACATGTAGGAATTAAAAGATAATTTTACCAACTGTTGGAAGATATATTTTTAGTCAAGACTGTAAATTTTCAAAACAAATATTCTTCGATAGCGCGTGTGTGGTGCGAACGGCATTTTTAATTTTGGATTAGGTTCCTCTCCTAGTGTTTTTTCTCTCTTAGTCTCTCCTAGTGAAAATAAGTGACTAAAATTGAATTTTAAACCAACTTTATTTATTGTATTTACAATTAAACCAACTTTCTCTATTAAATTTAAAAGATTAGGAGAGAAAAACAGAAGAGGATCTTTGTCCCTTAATTTTGTGGCCAAACCTTCGAATACGAAATCTTTTGAATCTTTACCACATATTATTTTCTAATATATTACTTTACCATTAAAATTCTTTAACAATGACTTTTTTTAGTTAACATTTTATTTATTTATTTATTTTACTATTTTACTACTGAACCGTTGAAGTTAATGGAATTGTAATAAAAATTATAATAAGAATCTATTTTACTCCTAAACTTTGTAAGTGTAATTTAATCTTCTAAATTAAAAATTTTCAAAATCAATTATACATAAAGAAATAATACTTTTATTAATTGATTATGTTATATATCTAAAATAATCAATTAATAAAATTATAAATATTATACTTTGTGAAATTTCTAAAATACCAAATATATTAAAATTCTTAAAATACTCTTGTTACATCAACAATTTATTAATTGAGTTAAAGATTTGGTGGTAAAATTAGTAGGAAAAAACAATTGTTAGAAAACTTTAAACGTAAAATGATATGTCAAAAACCATTAGTTGGTAAAATAATGATACGCCCCTTCAATTAATAAAACTTGTTAATTATAGTTAAGCTATGACTTGTTCAAACTTTTAAATCTTAGTTTAAAGTACTTTTTCAATTTCCACAATAGATTATTTGAGAAAGTTAATTATTCAATCTAAATTAACCATTTATTTTTATTCAAATTTGGCCGAGGTTTAAGTATAAATTAAGAAAAACAATTCATTAGTTGATTATTGATACTACAATCCTACCATTTTCATTATCAATTAAAATAATGTCGCAATCTGAATCTGATGACAACACGAAAGTATTGGTCGAATTGCAGCATCATGGCCGAAACTGCTAAAGGCAGCGACGGGTAGAGTGAACCCGAATTTGGCGGAGGAAGAAAAAAGGAACCGAATATAGCAATAACTAGCAAGACCAAGATAAACGGCCGAAAAGGCCTTGTCACGAGCTGGACTCGAACCAGCACCTCTGGAAGCAAAACAAAAGACGTATCTAGCGAACGACATTCCACTTTGATCACGACTTTTGAAAAAGAAAGAAGAGAAAGAACTGGGAGTGGGCGTTCTTTACAAACCGAAATAAGATAATAATAATTAACAAGAAATACAAGAAATGAATGAAGTAGAATTGCTGTGTTACTATCAGTGTCGATTAAAATCTGTTGATAGGCCGTTTTTTGCATAAATTAAACCGTAATTGGTGGTAAGTTGATCCTAAAATTAAGGAGTTGATGGCTTCACTGCCATATAAGAAGGGGAAAATGGCCAGCTATTTGGGGGCGCAAACAAAGAATGAGAGGGGGAAATGGATCTTCCATTAGGGCGAGGGGGAGGGAAATTAGTGGACTGGATCTCATTTATTTTACTTAAATTCGTGAGTGTTATTCTACTTGAGTTATTTTTTTCCTTCTACTTAACTATCTAATACACTCCAAATCTAACTTAAGCATTGGAGGTTCTAGTCAGAATGCCCACTGGCAAGTCTTAACCGATTTCTATGGTTTTCCGGTTGGAGATTTGAAGTTCAATGAGTTCAGCTCATATCAATTTCCCACCATAAACAAATTCACTTGTTAAGATCGTTTTTTAGCATCAATATCTTGGCATCGTCTATGAGGAACAATATGAAAAGCCATAAGTAACTAGTGAGATTCATCGGATGGGAAAAACGACGACAATAGAACAAATTGTTGGTTTGGGAAGTATAGCTCAAAAGAATGTTGCCCAGAGGCGACAAGAAAAATCAATTGTGGCATTGGCGCAAGAGGTGTTTGATAAAATATCTCAGGGCGCAAGAATTGTTTTGTGACTTTATTTGTGTTGAAAAATGCAGCACCCAAAGTCTCATGCAACCCGCCATTTTTGGTGGTGTCGCAAGGCTTGAAGAAGGAGAAAAAAGAAAGGAAAATGAGCTACAACTTTATAATGAAGAAAAACAAGGACGAGAGTTGAAATCTTTGAAAAAATAAAAAATAATAATATTATTATTATTATTTGGAAAAAGGAGAGGAAATGAAGCCAATAAATAGAAGGCTTCATTTCCCTTCTCAGAATCAATTCTCTCTTCTTTTTTCAATACATTTTGAGAGAAGAGAAAGCAATGAGAGTAGAGTAATAAGTGAGTAAGAGATTGTGTGTATTAGGGTTTTGGGTAGTGAACCAATACATTACAATACTTATAATCCCCATTTCACTAGTAAAATATTTTTCTTCTGTCTTTGCCTATAGACGTAAGTTAAAAATCGAACCACATAAATTTCTATGTATTCTGTGTGCTTGTTCTTCATTTTCTTTTCAATTTCATTTTAACTGTGATCCTACTTCACATATCAATTTCCTAACAATGGTATCAAAGCTACTAGTTGTATTTTTTGGAGTCGGGGACTATTCATGCATACGGTTCTATTTAAGTATATGGCATTGTTTACGTATACGGTACTGTTTACATATACAATTACAATTCATGTGAAATCTAATGTTCACTATGATTTGTACTGTATGCATAAACAGTGGGAAGTCTAATGTTCACTATGATTTGTACAAGACTAAATATTGCACAAATAGTGGGAACGGTTAGTTGATACATGGCGAATCCTAGTGAAGAGTATTGAAAAACTATGAAGAGGATTATAATATACATCAAAAGAACCTCAGATGTTGCATTATATTATAGAGGATCAAAGTTTACTCTCATAGATTATGTGGACTCATATTTTGCAAGAGACCTTAATAAATGAAACTTCACTACTGGCTATGTGTTTACACTTACAAGAGAAGCTTTAAGTTGTGGTTCGAAACTGTAGATTATTGTGGCTCTATCTACAATAGAAGCAAAATATATGACAGCTACACAAACTTGCAGGGAAGCTATTTGGATGCAAAGGTTATTAGAGGAGCTTGGACACAAACAAGAGAAAATTCATGTATTTTGTGACAATCAGAGTGCCTTGCACATTACAATGAATCCGGCCTTTCATTTCGAGAAAAAGCACATAGGAATTAAGTATCACTTTGTTCGAGAAATAGTGGAAGATGGAAAGGTAGATTTGCAAAAAATCCATACCAAAGACAACCTAACTGATGTTTTGACGAAGCCAATCAATACTGATAAATTTGTATAGAGTAGATCCTTTTGTGGTCTAATAGAAACGTAAACAACATGATAATGGCGAAACAAAAAAGGTGGAGTCGAGATTGATTGATTCTCAATCAAATCTCCAAGTGGGTGAAACGTTGAAAAATAGGGCACCACTATTCTAGAAGAGCAGTGCACCCAAAGTCTCACACGACCTGTCATTTTTTGTGGTGCCGCAATACTTGAAGAAAAAGAAAAAAGAAAAAGAAAAGGAGCTGTCACTTTAGAATGAAGAAAAACAAGGAGGAGAGCTTAAATCTTTCAAAAAACAATAAAATAATAATAGTACTATTATTTGGAAAAAGGAGAGAAAATGACGCTTAGAAATAGAAGGATTCATTTCCCCTTTCATAATTAATTCTCCTCTTCTTCTTTAAATCCATTTTGAAAGGGGAGAAAGCAGTGAGAGTAAAGTGATTAGTGAGTGAGAGATTAGATGTATTGGGGTTCTGGATAGTGAGCTAAAATATTACAATACTTATAATCCTCATTTTACTAGTAAAATATTTTCCTTCCAACTTTGCCTGTGAACATAGGCTAAAAGACGAACCATGTAAATGTTTGTGTTTTCTTTGTATCCTTGTTCTTCATTTTTTTTCTAATTTCATTTTAGCTGTGATCCTCTTTCATCCATAAAATTCCTAACAATTTGATATAATTGAGCAAGATGATTTCCAAAGGTCACAATAGCAATGTAACAAGGATGTCCTAACAACATCAAAGAAGGAGGTATAGTCGCGGGCAAAACAAAAATTGCAAAAACAGTGGCCTTAAAGGAACCATAAACTTGTATATTACCAAGAAATACTTAGAGTTCAATAAAGTCAGTTTCCTACTAATTGGTAAGTTTTACATTAACATTAATTTCAACATACCTTGATTTTTTAATGCTGCAAGTCAGTAAATGAAGTAACAGGTTAAAGAAAGAATGAAAGCTTTAATGATCTTGTTCCTGCTAGATAGATGGGCTGGCACTATACAAACTACATATATGCTTAAAATCCTCGTACATTTCCCCTTTTTCTTCTTTCAAAATTATATGCTTTGTTTATAAAGAATTGACCAAGAAAATATCAATAGCTAGAAATTCCTTATTCAAAAAATATAAGGAATGGATTAAAGGGAGAAGCTATAAAAAAAACTTAAAGGTGCTTTTCGGGATTCACTTCCAACCTGCACGGATATCATGAATCCATTGACTTTACATTCATGGGAAGAATAGAATCGAAGCCAAGACTGTGATCTTCAAGAAACCACTCTTTACAAAGACTCCAATTATGTGCATTGGTTCTAAATTAACTTCAACTCCATAGATAATATTTTCACTTAAAGTTTGCCTGTTGGTTTGAGACCTCTACTAGATTAATTTATAATACTGATTGGTCATTTATTGATAAAAATTGGGTAAAACTCTAGCTCTACAGCTTTTTATCAATCTTGATTTTGCATGCAAATCATAAGAGCTGTATTCACAAAAGGCTTGGTATGATACCTTCAAGAATATGACTATTTTACATAACTAATTTAATGTTTATAGCACTGTTCATCCAAATCCTAAATGCATGAAATCATACTGTCTTTAACAATATAGTAATTGAAAGTCTGGAACTTGTGTTAGGCAATATAGCAATTGCATGTTTTGGTAACACAAATGAACTTATTTGCTCAAGAGAATGCTGCCCAAAAGTCAAGGACTAAAATCCAGGTTCTATTTCAATTTATTCAATATAAGCATGAAACTATTTGAGGAACACGAATTATGTGTGTGAGTGTGTGTGTGTGTATTAATCGCTGCTCAATTACAACTTTTGCATAGGAAAAATTTATATATTAGATATATCTATATTTGTTTTCTTGAAATGATGGTTCTAATTCACATTGCTTAATTTCCAATAACTGTTGAAAAGTGATAGAAGTATAAATTCAAAATAGCACAAATTGTTTATAGCCAAATGCTGGCCAGTGGCTGACTTTAATTGTGTTTTTGGATCCAGAATGGTCATAGGCAACTAGCTAAAGAAAAGCATGTCGTTTATATGGTTTATGCTTTAAAGAATTTTCTTCACAGCGTTGAAACTTCTTTATAATTTGACTGCTATTTCTGGGATTACATTATTGTAAGAATTATTCTACGAGTTGTTGTCATAAGGTTTTTTAACCAAAGTCAAGCTCACAAGCTTTTTGGTGAAATATGCGAGAGAGGTCAAATGCTACAAGGCAGATTCACAGGTGTACTTGTTCAAGTCTTAATTTTGTAAAATCTATTGACTTCATTCAATTTTTTTTTGGCATGTGTATAAAATCATGAAAATCAGCTTGCTTGATGCACAGTTGTGGTAAATGCGGGCATGGATCCAGTGATTGCAACTAGGACAGAGGAAATTTTCATTCATGTGCACTATGGCATGAAAATCTAAAGCCAAGTGTTCATTTACTGCATGACTCGGTTATCGCTGTAATAGTGCTAAATCCTTGAAATGGAAGAAGGAATGAGCTCCAGTTCAATGGCAGGAACTAAATCAGTAGAGCTAAGGTGAATTTTAACATAGTTAGAATTTGAAGTAAATTGCATGGCATCAGAACTTACAGGATCATGTGCTTACCATGCATTTTTAATTAGTCAGGTGATTGCGCCATCTAATTTTCAGAATATCACGCTTGCCTTTCTTTCTTGAGAGCATGTGTAGCACACTAGTTTAAGTTTGTTCATCACTTGCCACCGTTTTCAATATTAACTGTTTGCCTTTGATGCCGAAGAGCATATGTTTGCCTTAGTTGCTTCAGCTACCTTCGTTCAGTTATTACGATTCTGAATTTTTTAAGTAAAAATCAGCATGTTTGACAAGATGCTATTCTTCATTTGACAGTAAGTTATAAACTTTTGGTAGCCTTTGACATTGTTTTATGGATTTTGCCTTCGATATTGATCTATTAATTTTGACTTCGACTTCGACATTGACTTGTTAATTTTGACATCAACATGTTTGATTTCTCAGCCTTGATTTAGTGGCCTTATTAAGTTCCACTTCAAAATATTCATTGGCCTCATCGGGTTTTGAATTCAACATTCATTTCATTCACTGGCCTCATTGAGGTCTAATCTCACTTAGTTATTTGATCTAGTCATATTGAGATTTAGGTTGGTAATTTTGGCCTTATTCAGGCTCATTCTCAATTTATTATTTGATTGACATTTACATGTTTAATTCTACATTTTCAAATCTAAATTTAGAGATTTAATTTGACATTCTGAGATTGACATTTATATGTTAAATTCTACATTTTGAGATTGACACCTAGATGGTTAGATTGAGGTCGGGAATTTTAGTCTTATTGAGACCAAATTAATTTAATTATTTAATTATTTAATCCAATCTTATTGAGATTGAAGTCAATAATTCTATTGACTCTCTGTCTTGCCCTTATTGAGTTCCAATTGATTTTGTTTCATTAGTTTTATTGAGATCTAGCTCAATAAATTGTCTTGCCCTTTCTAATGCCCAATTGAATTTTTTCTTCTAGCCTTATTGAGGTCTAGCCCAGTTAACTATTTGGCCTTATAAAGGTCCAATTGATTTGCTTCCTAGCCTTATTGAGATTGACATTTACATGTTTTAATTCTACAATTTGAAACTGACATATACATATTTGATTCTACAATTTAAGATCTACACGTCTACATATCTAATTCTAAAATTTGAGGTTTACATTTACTTATTTGATTCTACAATTTAACAACAACATCTACATATTTAATTCTACAATTTGAGATCAACATCTATATATTTGATTCTGCATTTTGAGATATACATTTAATATTTGATTTTACATTTTAAGAGGTTGGAGGGATTTTATTTTTCTATTTCCTTTTAAGTTTCCAACGCCAATCATGTATTCTTGGTATTGAAAACTGGGGGACTAATGTTGATAAGAAATTTTTTGCATAGATAAAACCGTAATTGGTGGTAAGTTGATTCTAAAATTAAGAAGTTAATGGCTCCACTTACCATATAAAAAAGGGAAAATGGCCGGTTTTTTTTTGGGGGGGGGGGGGGGGGGCGCACAAGCAAAGAATGGGAGGGGGAAATCGATCTTTCATTAAGGGAAGGGAGAGAGAAATTTATGGATTGGATCTCATTTATTTTACTTAAATGTTTTAGTGTTATTTTGTTAATTTTTTTTCCTTTTACTTAACTATCTAATATACTTTATATCTAACTTAAGCATTAGAGGGTTTTCGCTGATATCCCCACTAGGTCTTGATCGATTTCTATGGTTTTGAGGTTGGATATTTGAAGTTCAACGAGTTTGGCTCATATCAATTTCCCACCATAAACAAATTTACTTGTTGACATTGTTTTTCGGCATCAACAAAAGCCAAATATAATTCATTTAGCAACAATCTCTCAGTAGAGTAAAAATTATGAAGATCAATCTTTTTGGAGCCTTTAACTTCCAAATTTACTTTTACACAGGACTCCACTTTGTATTTGTGTCTATATGTTTATGGTGATGATGTATTGAGTTTATTGTGGAGAGCTTGCTATGGTACAGTCTATGTAACATATATAGGGATGGTAATGGGCACCGCTCGTAGCGGGTTTGCCATTATCAAATCCAAACCCACACAAAATTTAAATTATTAAACTCATCTGCAACCCGCAACAAATTTTATTTTTTTTAAGAAAACCTACCGGCTGCGGGTTTTGACAATTACCAAACCCACAATGATATCCGGTGGATTTTTTGCGGATTTCTACATTTAAAATCACAAGTGTTTGATATATAAATTTACAATAATAACCTCAAATTTCACATAACATACTCAATTTTAAATTTAACCAATGTAAATGAAAAAATAAAATTTAACATCAATCCAACACAAATTCTTAAATTTAAAAATAAACACAAATCCATTAAAAAAAATCACAAATTAGTATTTAAAAATAAAAATTACAGTTCATATTATTGTTGTCGATGAAGCACTGTCACTAAGATCAAAGGCTTGCTTCATCTTTTACCTTAAAAATTTCAACATATTTTAAATCAATATACAAGACCAGTGATTTCAAACCGTATCAAATTAACAAGCTAACCAAAAATACAAAATTATGGATGTTGATTTTGAACAAGCTAAATTAAATTATATCAAATTAACATGTTATTTTTATTGATTTTAAATGGTATCAAACAGTCGAAGCACAAAATTATGTACAACATGTTAATTTTAAACAAGCACCTTCCACAACCACAAAATCAACTCAAAAGCAACAACAACAGAAATTGGTATACTTCCTGTGAGGATACATTTTTCAATGGCTATTATAATAAAAAATTTCAGGTTCCAAATTTTTGTTAGGATGGAACAAGATATTGGATTAGTTGACATATATAAACAGCAAAGATGAGATGAAAAATTAGCAAGGGAATTTGGCTTAGACTATTTATGCTTAGGCTGATTATTTACAGAACCAACTTAAAAGCAGCAAAATTAATAGATTGATGAAAATAATAGATTGATGAAAATAATAGATTGATAAAAAAATAGATTAATCGAGTACCTTTCACAACCACTGAATTGGCTGCAACACAAACAGTATAGAAATTTGGTTGCGGCAGCTATAATAGCACGGCATCGTCGGCACGCGTTGTTAGCAGTGACAGGAGTTGAGCGGTGAAGAAGTTAAAAATGAAGATAGAGATGAGAGAAGGCCTAGATGGGTCCACGGTTGCAAAAACTTTGAAGAATGAAGAATTGAAGATAGAGATGAGAGCTGATGGATGCACTACTCAAGGAGAAATGGGAAATCACTTTAGGACTTAGGCAATAGTTTTGTTTAGGTAATTAGGTTATGACTTATCACTTATGCATGACAAAGCCAAGTTACTACTTGCTTTTATTATATAGAGTACATGTGATGTAATTTAATTTTTTGGCTATTTGGATTTTGGCACTTTGCAAAATTACATTATTTTCTTTTTTTCTATATTTAAATATTTTTTGATTAAAATTAAATTAAAAATATTTTTAAAAAGTGACATGCGAGTTAGCGGATATTAATGCGGGTATCCACCAGATATTTAATTAATACCAAACCCACCCACATTCTAGTACGGGTTGTAATTTGTAATACCAAACCTGCCCGCAATCCGTAAAATTATCCAAGGCGGACGGGTTTTAACGGACAAGTTTGCGGGTACCATTGTCATCCCTAAACATATACACCCAATGGCAGCATTACATATATGCTTAGGAGAGAAAAAAAATCATGTAATGGGAGTTGGCTAAAGTTGAATTTGTAAGTTACAGAATTTATAATTTAGCCAACTCCTTATTATGGACTCTTCTAATGCAATTTACTAATTAATAATGACAAAAGAAAATATAGCTAGCAAACGAACTTTACCAATTCAATTTTGCTATCGTTGTGACTTAGAAAATAGAAACAAAAATAAAAAGTCTCCAAATAGGGTTATTGAGATAATAGACGGGGGGCTACTTAGCATCGCTCAGAAACCATCCACTGGCGGTACAGTTACGTCACACAATTTGCTGGGTTTTATATATCAATCATGCTCGACATCACAGCATGGTTCTGCTTCAACTTATCCACAAGCCTTGTATCGATACCGGCGAGCAACGAACAGAAACAAGATAAAATTCAATAGCCCCAGTGCGGCCACAAAGAAATAAAAGTAATCAAGTTTACCAATATCATCAGCCAGCCAGCTTTGCTTGTCGTGTTTTATTGTCCAACTATGGACGAGGGCTGCCACTAGGCTGTTCAAAGAGCTTGCCACAGAGACGGTGAGAAAAACAAGAGAATTACCAAAGCTTCTCATGTGATCAGGAAATTGCTGCTTGTAAAATTCTATAAACCCAAGAAGGTCAAAGAATCCCATTAGAATAAGTTGCGGTGCCAGCCACAAGACTGAAATGCGTGCATCACCCTTAAGGTTACCAGGCAAAATAGCAAACGTCCGTCTCTTTCTTTCAATAAATCCAGCCACTATCAAAGCCAGAATCGAGCAGATATTTCCTAATCCAATTCTCTGGAGGAGAGTAATCCCGCCTTCTTGTTTCGTGAAATTTTTCAAACGTTGGCACGAGGCAACGATCATAGATTGGGACAAATATTGCCATTATAATCAAAGATATGACAAAAATTGAAGGAACGGGGATCTCAAATTTGGGTCCGAGGTGTCGGTCCATTCTCATAGCTTGTCCCACTAGAAATGTTCCTATTTGCATGGGAAGGAAGCAAATGATAGCAGCTGCCGATAGTGGAACGATACTCATCAGGCACTTTACCTCTTCAACTTGTTGTATGCTGCATAGCCTCCATGGCTTCATACACGTTCCGTCTTGGTTTATTTCATCATTGTTATCTATTATGGCAACTTTATTCTATTTGGATAAATATCATCTCCTAGTGTTTTTTTCCTCATAGTCTCTCTTAGTGAAAATAAGTGACCAAAATTAAATTTTAAACTAACTTTATTTATTGTATTTATAATTAAACCAATTTTCTTCATTAAATTTGAAAGATTAGAAAAGACTATAAGAGAAAAACACTAGGAGATAATCTTGATTCTATTCAAAAACCTAATTATTAATTAAAGAAACAAAGCATGCATGCATTAAGTTCATCGAATATTTAATGTCACCATGCATGAATATTTTAAAATACGAAATTGAAATTGAGACTAGCTAAACAAACTACAAAACGACTCATTAATTAAACAAACCTGGATTGAGATGATGTTGGAGGGAGTTTGGAGCCTTGTGTTTTCTTCAGTGGAGGATCATAGAAAATTGAGAACAGTGCTACATGAAGGAACGCCAGTTGGTTTCTGTTGGGGCCTATACATTGGCCACGGATACGCTCTTCGTTGGTGCGATGAGGAGGCCGCAGCTGCGGCACAATCGCCGTCAATGTCACCATTAACATTTCCTGTCCAAGTTTTTTTTTTTTGGATATTATTAATTCATTAATAATGCTCAATGTATGCTTTCAATTAGTGATCGATACAATCACATGTTTCCGAAATTTAATATTAGATTTATATCTAGTTAATTCCGTAATGGATAATAAAATTAATGTAGCAAGTATATTAAATTGGTTGTCACTTCATCACGATCTTAATTGGGAGGACGAGTGATACTTCTGTAAAAATGATAATGACAATTAAGCAAAATTAATTAAAAAAAGTTTCAGCATATCAGTGCAATTTAATTAGTTAAAATATATGACTATGATGGATAAGATTCAACGAGGAGATACCGCAAGTACATCATACTCGACAGCATATTTGTAAGTAACTAATAAACGTTAAATTACATTCATTTATTCTTTTTACAAACAATGATAATGGAAGATATATATTAGAACATGAATAACATAATAAAAATTAATACGGCCAATTACCAGCAGAGTTGCAAAAGGTCCTAAAACAATGGTGACAAATTTTCCGATGTAAGCATCAGCTAGAAAAGCAAAGATGACAGTGAGGAGATTGGCCACACCATTCCAGGCACCAAACTTGGCAGCAACATACACCTGCGGCACGTTATATTCATTCAACAGATACACCGTAAAGTTTGCCGCTATCCCAAATGACCCCAATCTCTCAAACGTTTCATTTCCTGAAATATTATGTTATATTATCTTAAGTAAAGCAAATTGCTTTTAATTTACGTATAATTTGTGTAGAGAGAAATAAAAGACCTAAAATGAAGGGCATGGCTTTCCATCCTAAGGGCTTCATCTGCTTTGTATCTGAACCTGACGAAACGATATTGTTTTCGTCTCCTACGATCGGTGATGATTTGGATTTTGAGAGTGAAGATATTTTTCTGTGATTATCAACCTCCGTTTTCCCCTCTTCTCAGGTTCAATTTCAACTAGCTAAGGCTAATTTTGGTTAATGTTGAACCAAGTGAAATAATGATCATTTGGCGAATGATCTACGTAAAAGCAAGAGAAACAAACAAAAAGTTAAAGTGACCGTTACTGACAACAAAGTGCTTATTATGCACGCATACTGGGCAGTCAAGCTGCTTCACAATTCATGTGCAAATAGATTGGAACCAAACGGAGTTTTCTTGTGTTTATGAACCAATGGTAACGAAGATGCCACGTAAACTATTCCCGTCTATCGTTAAGGTGGATTTTCTAGAGTCCCCAACTCAACGTGGATTTGTATCGGGCCTATGCTGCCCACCAAATGGGCTTTCAGGCCCATTTCTTCGACTGCGAAGCCGAGTAGGGCTTTGCCTCTCTCAAATAATCAAATATGCAAGCATGTAATTATTGCCAAACGGACATGATATATATATATATATATATATATATATATATATATATATATATATATATATATTTGAGAAGGACATGAAATATATTTTAACATTGTATCATCATGCACTTGTAGTATCTTCATATCTTGTGTTGATCCGAATAAAACACAAATAAAATTATATTTTGTTATTTAGCTAGTAACTTAAAAATTTAATAAAATAAAATAAAATAAAATTAACGTAAATAATTCAATTCATTAATACTACAATATTTCATCAAGGTGCTAAGATTAGAAATGACGTTGTACAAGTTATAAATTTTTCTGACATATCATTCGTATTGAGGAATTTTTAAATGATAGTTTAAACAATCATTACTTAAGAGTGCTGTATCTTTTTAAATTTTAATACACGATTGGGACCGCGGCCCCTCACTTACTTAATTTGTTAGTACAGACAATCTCAATATCAAGTTATCAACATCAAATTCATCACCATAACAGGAAAAAAGAAGAAGCTAATTCAAAAAGACGAGTTCAGTGATGTACCGTCGCGAACATGATAATGTTAATTGATAAGGACAGCCATTGCCTCATTCATTGGATTTTTCTTTTTCTTTTTCTTTTTCTTCGTGTTAGCATGACATAAATAATGTTCAAGGACAAAATTAATATTATTTTATAACTTAATGCTATCTTAACTCATGAAAAGACCTTTTACTATTTTAGACGGCATTGAAGATTTGAAGTTGAAGGTTGAGATCCCCCAAAATTTAAAAATAAAAATAAATAAGAGTTGCCTAGGCAAGGAATCTTACAATTACCCAAAAAAAAGAAAAAAACAACCTAAATTAATAAATAAAAATGGAAGGTCAATGGCATGAGAGATATTCAGCTTTCAGGTGTCTCAAAATCTTAGGACAAGTAAACGACCTAATTTTTTAAAGCGTTATCGTCGCGGATCACGTGTGCATTAGCTTTGAAACAACAAATTTAAGAATATAATCAGCTCCGTACAATTTAATTAATTACATCTGAATCCAACGGTGTTGAGGCATTGTCTGGCACAGACTGGCCGATGAAAGCCCATTTTATAATCCGGATCTTATCCATCACACACTCCCAAGCTCCCTTTAACATAACAAAGGACAAAGAGAATATATTAAAAAATCCAATAATAAATAATAATAAACAAACGAATACGGTTTTCGAAGGAAGTCGCTACGGTTAATTAAATGCGGGGTACGCTTTTCAGCGGTACTGGTATTGTTCGTTGCTTGCCCGGCTCATCTGATTCCATAACGGCATATTGAGCGCCAAGTGTTCGAAGAAATGCCTGAACCACCATGGTCTCACTCACTGCCGGTTCATATTGCTTCTTTGCCTCGCCCTATTCGCTGCTCGATTTGAGTACGCTTCCTTCTTCTTCGTGGGCTTCTGTTTTTAACCCAAGAAGAGGGACAAGAAAGCAAGAACCGGGTGTCTCATTGAGTCTTGTTGCAGCTGCGAAAGAGAGAGAAAAAGCTGGGTCATTCTCAGGGTTTCTTGAGGTGGAAAAGAGGAATTATAGGGGCTCTTGTAATATGTGTGTTGGGTTTGTGAGGAGGTGTAAGAAAGATTTGGATAGTGAAGGAGATTTGGCTTTGGAAGCTGAGATTTTGGAGTTCATGACGAACTCAGAAAATCCAAAGGTGTTTCCGACCAAGAAACAGTTCATGGATGCTGGAAGATTGGATCTTGTTGAGGCTATTGCGAGGCAAGGTGGGTGGCTTGCATTTGGTTGGGATTTGGATGATGATGATAAAGAACAACAACAACAACAACAACTAGAAGGGTTTCAAGAAAATGGTAGTAATGATTGGGATTTGACGGTGGTGAAGGGATACAAAAATGGTGCTCTTCAAGAGAGTTTTGAAAGTGGTGAAAAAAGCAGTGCTTTGGAGGGCAATGAAGTTAGAAGATACGGTGTTTCTTCTTCTCCTGTTAATTCTTCTGGTTCAGCTTCCTCATCTGGTAGATCATTGTGAGGTTTCTAATTTTTAGTTTTCCGTTTTTACTGCCAAAATTTTATAGTTCTGTTGATTAAACAGTTCAGACCCTGGAAACTATAAGATTAAAATCAAAAGTATTGCTGAGAAATCAACCATGAGTATTAAGATGTGATTTTGAAAGCATCTCGGTGTTGAAAGGACATGCTTTTGTTAAAAATGTTCATTATCTCTAGTGCTGTGGATAGATTAAGTAGATACTAGTTTTAAATCCTTTGGCTCAAACATTTTTATTCGTTCATTTTCCTTAATTTAATATAGAAAATGTTAGGCACCTAATGAATTCAGCAAATACGAAAAGGATCTCATCCATTTGAAGCCCTTGTAATTTCCAAGTTTATACTTCTTCAGTTTTTCTTAAGCTACCAAATAAATTGGTAAATTTCTTGGAAGGTCCTTTCACACATGTATTCTGCATATTCTGTTTGATCAGGGAACAGGCCATTGAGGATGATTCTGGGATTGAGGGTATACTAAATCGGTTGGAGAAAGAAAGGAATATAAATTTTGGGTTTGGTTTGAGCGACAAAGTGAACACTGCTTGTGTTGAAAGTGATGATCGTAAAGATGACCAGCATCCTGAAACCTCAAAAGAGGAGGTAAGTTGGTTTAATTACTTTTAAATTAGCTTTATTTATCATTCACCTTATGTATTTGTAAAAATGAGCATGCTTGTGAATAATTTGGTAGGTTTTTCAACTTTGTATTTGAATATATCGAGAATTAGTATATTTCTTGTCATCTTAGAATTGTTGGATGAATCTATAACTGTATTTTTCTTATTCTTGAGTAAACAATAACCAGTTATACCATATAAATAATCTATTGTTGCAAGGTCGTTCTAAGTCATAACCTCGTGTTCCTGTTATACTGTAAAAGACAGTTGCTAGCCTTGGAAGAAGCAACAAGCTTGCATCATTAAACCCTGGTGGAGGCATAATCAATAATTCAGGGGGCAGGCTCACTCAAAATACATCTCCTCCAAACCAAAAGTTATTTAAGCCTGAAATGTGGAGAACGTGGAGCATTGAAAGGGCAGGGTTTTCAGACAAGGAATTTGAAGGTAGCCCATTAGCTAGTTTCTGGTTCCATAGTGGCTTGATACTTCAGATCAACTAACCTCTGTTTGCTAATACACTATGCAGCTGCTGAAATTGCTTCCAGTGAAGAGGCAATGGATGTGACAGGGGATGAAATACTTGAAGTAAGAGACATTGGTTGTGTACATTTGAATAGGCAGGAAAAATTGAATTCTTATCCCACAGAGAATAATCATAGTGACATACGAAGTCGCCTTCAGCACTTGGAGCTGGAGCTTTCATCTGTACTTCACACATTAAGGTCTAACTCGGGTGAACTTCTGTCGCAGAAGGTGAGTGATCTGATCTTCTTGTACGTAAATTTGGAAAAGTACTCCTAGGAATGTTCAAATATAAATTTTTGCTAAAGAAACACATTAAACAGGTTGTTTCCTCATTTTGATTGCTAAAATGTTCTTATTGAATGCAACATTGTTTAGTTCATACAAATGTGAATCACTTAATAATTTTGTGAATTTCTTATCAAACGTGATCATGAATTTGTCATGTGTTGAGATCCGGCTATTTAACTTATTTGTTGCACGTTAACTTAACCTAATCGATTATTACCTGCAACTGATGTTATTTTTCTCACCAAAAACAGAATAATGTTTCTTGTTTTGTTTTCACAGATATTTAGTATCAAAATTCAGAAGATTCATTACTGTAGGCAGCTTTTGTAGCAATGTTTCAATCCTGGGACAACTTTTTGCATTCTCTTATTAGAAGATTCAAATAAATTATTAATTTTGCTCTGCATTCTTCAACAGGGTTTTGAAGGCTTGTCTAATGATTTGCATAAACTTTCTGATGCTTGGGAGTTCCAAGAAAATGAGATCATGAATGCTAAAGATAGATTACGGTCAATACGTGCAAAGTTAGCAGTGTTAGAAGGAAAGATGGCATTGGCATTAATGTATGCACAATTTCTGTTCATTCAACGACATGCTTACTTTACTTTACCGTTGATGATGCAAAGTTCTACATTCTGCAGTGATGCACAAAAAATGGTTGAAGAAAAACAGAAAAGGATCAATGATGCTCGTAGAAACTTACTGCTTATTCGCACGGTCTGTATAGTTTGGCCTAATTTGGCTTCAGAGGTGCTTTTAGCAGGATCATTTGATGGTTGGGTTTCTCAGGTTCGACCTCATTCTGAAATTTTGATTTTGATGTAATTTCTTCTTGCTTCTAAGAATCCTTGATATTGAATTTCAAGCCTGCTAGTTAGTGACCACAATTTTTTTTTTTGGCATTGAATTATCATTCCCCTTTAAACCTACTGACTTATACCACTAGAAGTTGTTAAGACAGCTTCTTCTGTGATTCTTCTGAAAGAGTCAGCTTCTTCTGTGATTCTTATAAAAGAGTGGGTTAATTGTCTGATTGTTTGAATTGAGATAATTGAACTCCTGTTTAGAAAACACTGATCGAAATGGAAGTCAATTATGAAAGCAAGAAGATTACAGAGAGCATGCTTCAACATTACTGAACTTGGTTTTTGCTTAATCAATACATGGATTCTTTTGTCAGTACCAATGACATGCGGTGATATGTAGACAGATTATCCACCCTTTTTGGAATACAATATTTGCGTAAGGATTATGGATAACAATATTCTTTTGTCATTTGAAACCTTTCTTTCAACAGGGTTTGGCATAGATCTTAATAAGTTGGCTTTATATTTATTTTCTGCTTTGCAGAGAAAAATGGAGAAGTCAAGTACTGGTATTTTTTCTCTGTACCTGAAGTTGTATCCGGGTAGATACGAGGTAGATCTTTATCTCAGCTTATAATGATTTCATATGCAACAGTTAGTGCTCCTTCGGTCAATAGTTCTAATATAGCTTTTGTTACAGATCAAGTTCATTGTCGATGGTGAATGGAAGATTGATCCCTTACGCCCTATCGTTTACAATAACGGATATGAGAATAATCTACTAATCATCACGTAAGAAACACTTAAAATTGTAGTAGTCAGCATGATAAATTTTTTCTTTCATACCAGGACGAAGAGACTGCATACTGCAAGTGTCTTCTCATCTTTCTCTTATTATTTTTGTAAACAGTGTTTAGCTTATAAGGGGTGATTTGTATATGAGACATTTAGATGCTTCCTCTTCATTTTTTTTTTAAGAAGGTTCTGTCATACAGCTTATCTCATGTATTTATTTTTGGGATATTCTAGCCCTATATATTAAATAATTTTTTTAATGTCCTTTCCGTTTTAATCAAGTAAAGTGAAATTATTAAATTTGATGTTTATTATTCCCCAAGGGCTCTATATGGTGAAGCCCTCAGGCTCTTAATCAGTCGAATAAAAACAATGGGTGGTAAATGACAATATCAAGTAAAGTACCAACATAAAAACAAAGATTTTGGACTGATTCTCGTTCTCATTGGCTTTCCTAGTTGGTGGGTTTATTATGAACACCAACTCTTAAACCACAATTTTTTTTTAAAAAAAATTATGTTCGTGAAAATGCTATCAATTGTTGCCATGTTTTCCAACCTAACAATAAAAATGGTAAATGAAAGATAATAATGAATACTGCAGTCACGTACATAAACATGAGATTGCAAGTTCACCATTTCATTGAGAAATCAATATTAACAGAGACTAACTGCAGCGGCTACCAATGATTTGGTGGAGCTTGTTTCCGGTGCATAACAATGGTCAAAGTGAGCTACACTTCTCTAAGGTTTAAAATATGGGTTGGCTTGGTCCTTGTAAAACAGTCAACAACATGCAAGATTACATCTCAAAGTCCCATGAACTCTCAGCGGTTAGTGTTGGCATATAGAATCCTTCTGCCAATCTAAAAGAAGCTGAAACCTGCAATAAATAACAGATGTGAAAAGGTTTAGCACACAAATTTAAAGTACAAGCAAACCATTAAGAAACCCCCAGTGAAAAAAAGAGTTTTTTTTATAACTCTTTGCTCTAGCTGAGGGTCTTCAATAAAAATCTAAGGAATCCAGCACTGTTAATATCAGCAAAAGAAACTGCTTTCTTATAAGCTATTCATGGTAGAAGATCCGCAAAAAGTGAGCGAGTTCCCATTAACTGCACGGCACTACAGCAGCTTCATTGAACAACACCAGCTAGGTCAATTTAGCTTCACTGAGAAAGTGGAAGAAACGTCAACTTCACTGATAAAAGTAAAGGGATCTACTTATATTGAACTTGGCACTAATCTAGATTTGCCAGAATATAGATATTATAATGTACACTGCATTTTGGTATAGTACACATCCAGGTTAATCACCCCACACTGCAATGCAGTGTATCACTACACTAAGGCTAGCAAGCACGCAATTGAATTAACTATGAGGAGGCAGAATAGATCAATATCATACATACAAATATCCTGTTTCTCTAGATACCTTAAAGCCTGTCCTAAGTCATTCCAAATGATATGAGCTATATAAAGCTGAGGCCCAGGCTATGAAGCTGCTCCTAGATGAATGCTGATAAATTGAAAAAACAAACTCCCGTTAATCCCAAATTACAGAAAATCTCAAGATTTTTTCCGCAATGCCGTCAAAGAGAAAAGTACATACTATGAACTGTAAATCATATGAGGTTGTTGCATACCTTGCACTTTCCATCTCTGTTGAACGACGATTTCCACAACCACTCAAGGTCCAAAACCTTCCTTGATGTATCATAAGAAGCTCTTATAACATCACCATCAAAAACAGTCTTTGAAACAGCCAATTCCCAAGAATTCTTTCCAAAATCATAGCAGGGCTCAAATGTGGCCATCCCTCTGTGCGCATAGCTATACCTCAACTTCAAGTTTCTGGAGTCAAGCACATAATTTGCAGATATTTTATTAGTTGGATCAAGTAAAAGTGTGCCATCCAAGATTGTCCTGTTTTCACCCGTCATGTGAGTGTAAGTCATATTCAGCTGCTTCTCTAGGATCCTTGCTGTGTTCATGAACTGGAATTGAACATTCTGCAAGTAGACCACATCAACTTTGCAATTTTACCCATTACTCATATTTGATAAAATTACTTCAATAAGCTACAAAGAAAGTTTCAAAATGAAATTTTTGAGAGACGATTGCTTCAAATTCTCATATTTCCTACAGCAACGAAACTCTGCAAACTGAAGTAAATTGTATGGTAACTTCGTCCCACCATCTTCAGTAGTACTAAAAATTTGATATGTATAAAGATTTCAATTTATTTTCCCCCAAAAATAGAACTGTACTACCTTTTGAGGAACGTCAAAATCAACCAAAAAAGAGCCAGGTTTCTCGACGGAGAAAGAAAGGTCACTGGCGTTTAAAGCGGGCCCGGCGGTGACATAAGCTCGGAGCTTTAGTTCTCCGGCGTCAGCGGCGACCGCTCCGGTCAAACCTTTTCTACTTCTCATAGATATTGCCGCGTTCATCTTTTCTCAGAATCGGAAAGAGACGAGTTTGATTTCGGAAGCAACAAAGAATAGAAGGCAGATGGGGTTTTCACTTTTTCGACGGATATTTGGGGCAACTAACTGCTGCCACGTCATCGAATGAAAGGGCAACAGCTGCTAGTAGCTAGAAAGCTACTGATTACCGATGTCTTTTCATGGCGCTGAACATGCTCATGCCTTAAACATGTAGAGAAAGAATTTGTAAAATTCTTAAATCATTTTTCTTCGTTCTTCTATTGTTCAAAAACTGTCCTCAAATTGCAACACAGCCCACACTACAGCATTAACATCAAAACAATGCCTATACAACTTTAACTGAAGAAGCTTTGGCACCAACGTGCCACTTAACTTTTTCTTTTCGGACTGTGAATGATCTTCTGTGCTTCTCATGCTTTCTACTTTTTAACTTCTTCGTCTTTTTTCGGTGTCATGTTGTTGAAAAATTTCTTTCGATTATGAGCCGTGGAAGATGTTTGGGATACTGGAATAACGAAATACATAAAGAATCATGAAGGATGAACATCCACACTATCATTAAGTCTGGGAAGGAAGGCAGTGTCTGCTTATGGCATATGTGAACCCACTCCCACAGAAAACTTCCAATTGGGTGGCTCCGTTTTGAACTTCATCACCAAGATTCACTACTTTTGGGTGAATTTGATCACAAGTATTCCCCAAGCCAAGTTGACCATGTTCACCCCAACCCCATGTCATTATTGCCCTATTTTCTGCAATCACATTAATAAAAAAAGGAAACAATGTGGTTAGGGAAGAAAGGTATGTAGGAAATTATGAATAAACGAAGCCAATGAAATTTACCAGTTACTACAGCAGAATGCTCAGCTCCAGCAGCAATTTGAATAACTTTTACACCATCCAGATTTGACACTTTCTCCAAAGCAACTTCGTTTTTGGATTACAAAGAAATAGATATATTATTAGATTTACTATGATCAAGATGCAGTTCCAATATAAGATTCTGTGGATCATTTTTGGCAGTTTGGTCATTTAAATTTAGTAATTCTAACTTAAAACTGAAGTTGGTTACCCAAAATATAAACCAGAAAGAGAATGCATATGAAATTTTATCATCAGTTTTCCTTTTAAAGAATTTGAAATGATTGAGTTTAGTGACAGTTTTTGATATCTAGATGCATTACCAGATAAAGGCCTTGTTGGGCTCACTTTCGCAGGATCACTTAGCATGCCATGGTGGGAGCCACCAAGCATAAAAACTTCCCCATCTCCTGTGATAGATAACCAAGACTGCTATGAAATAGTCATGAACCACTTCCAAACTGGAAGGGGAGTAGATAGGATAAAGAAGGAAACACACAAATATACCAGTTAATACTAATACATGATTCCATCCAAGAGCAGCTTGGGAGAATGATAATGATGAAGGTAAAGACTCGGGGCAGTTTACATCGGAAGTGCTATTGAACCCTCTTCCCCAAGTGTATAGATGCCCTTCAGCTGATGAAACAGAAACAATACAACAAAAAGAGAGAAATATATTACTCGATTTCAGTTATGCAATTCATGTTAATAGATGTTAAATCATGTTGGAACTCCTCTTTTTATGACCTTCACCATATGTCCCTTCATCTATAAACTTGGACCAATTCCCCCTGTAAAATTTATGTGCTAATGTGATGATCTGCTTCACTTAAACTCATGATCCAAAAAGCGATTCCCATGTTTGTACCAAGGGGGAAAAAAGAAAGAGAATATTTGAGTGGACTCACCAGATAATGCTGCACTACGATCTCCATTGGCACTAATGCCAACAATTTCAATGCCGTCAAGTCCAATTGTAGCTTGAGGAAGACTAACTGATCTAATCCGATCCTTTGAGACACCCAATTGACCTCGCTTTCCGGATCCAAATCCATAAACTTGATTTCCCAAACAATCTACATCAGGCTTATCATACTTATTAAAGCTTGAGGTGGAGGAGATCATAAGGTCCAAGTTCTTGACAATAACCTTCTGTTCTTTTGCACAACAGTAAGCATCCATAGTGAAAAATAAAATCCTAAGTTATCCAAAGCTAATTTACCATTTAGGATCATCACTTAAATCATTTAACGAATTTTAGCTCAAAATGAAAAACAAAGGTAGAATGTCCCTTATGCCTTCACATTCAACTTTCAAATATGAGCAAGAAATTACTCTTTTTCTTTTTATTATTATTATTATTATTTTGGTGGGGGGGGGGGGGTGTCATGTACGAACCATGTTTTTCTAGTTTGGGAAAGAATGATATCACATAAGGCAAATAAAGGATACAAAATCATCCCATTCAAATAAGGCATATAAAGGATACAAAAGCATCCCATTCAAACATCTTATTCAAGTATAGTGGGAATAATATTGACAACGAATAACAAAGCAGATGATATAAATGCATTTACCTTTCAACAAAACAAGCGAATGGCGCATGCCACATGCTATCTGATGAACTTTCTTATTAACAAAGGAAGAGACTTTAACAGGAGAGCAATGTGACCTGTAATCACCATGCCCAAGCTGACCAAATGTGCCATCCCCACAAGTAAAAAGACATCCTGAATCTGGAAGAAGGACCAACACCATAAAAAGGAAAAACGAATAAATCAATACAGAAAACACACAAGAAAGATTAATCATTAACGAGAAAATAAAGAGCATAGAATACCCCAATAAAAGGAATCAGATTGTGCAACAAGAGCGACAAGAAAAGAAAAAGATAATAGAAACCTGAAACAAAACCGGAGTGATTCCATCCAGCAGAAATGTGAGTAATGGTATAGCCGTGCCCGTCAACGAAAGTTACAGGCTTTGGATACAAGGCATCGACCAACTCCCCGTGGCCTAACTGACCAGAACTGCCTCTCCCCCATGAAAACACTTTCCCGCCTGTGAAACTGATCAGTTAATATGCTATAGGGCACCAACTGACTGAGATCAAATCATGATCATAAAACATAAAACCAGTAAAGTAAATTAAATACCACTAACAGAGGAAGGAAAGGTCAAGGCTAAAACGTGAGCCCCACCGCAGGCGAGCATAGAGACTGAGGAGAGGGAACTGAGATTAAGGAGTTGAGGAGAGAGCTCGTCGTGTAGCCTGCCCGTGCCCAGCTGCCCGTCCGTGCCTGCTCCCCAGCTCCACACTTTTACTACTTGTTGCGCTTCTTCTTCTTCTATTTTTGGCTTCGTGTTATTCACTGTTGCTGATTTGCCTTCTTCGGTTTCTTCCATATGGGGCGCCACTATCTATGGTATTTTCTAGTTTCCACGCTCCTCTCTCCAGACTCCCAGAGTACATGAATCACCATGCTCAAGTATTTTCTAGTTTCGACTTTACGATCGTAGGCCCAACAATAATGGAGTCAAACTATAAGTTGTTTGTTTTTAGCTCAATAGTTACGGGCCCGAGATCGACCGCAGACCCATAAAAACGGTTCGGTCCTCGATTATTATTAATATTACTCCTAATAACAGAAATAGTTTTAAAATGAACAGACTCATCCTTTCACCTTCCATTATTAATTTAGATTGTTCATTATATCATATGTTTTCAACTGTAATTGATTATAACAAATGTGCGGACTCAAAATTCTTACTCAAATATAATAGTAATGAAACGTCTATGATGCTTATTTATTGTAAATTTCCGTATCAAATTTTCTTTCTCTCTCTCTCCCTATATAGATATCTATGAAGTTGTGAGTCGGAGCCATACATACAATTCTCATTGATTATTAATTTCTTTTACATGAATCACATAATTCGTTGCTAGCTAGTTTATCCACATGCAATTCTTGGTGTCACGGCAAAGATACCCTTGCCCAAATTAATGGCTTTTCTATTGGTGATGAAATCCATTGTTGGCTTCTTTGCAATCAACAGGAGGGAGCTCAAGTGGAAAGCATGAGCTTACTTATTCAAAAGTTGCGTAACAGCATTATTTTTACTAATTACTCATCATCATTTAGCGTTGGATAAATTTTACAAACATTAATTGTGCTTCCATAGTTCAATTATATATGTAATGATACTTGGCTTGGCTCTGCTTTGCTTTATACGAACAGGTTGTTCAAGAAAACTAAACTAGTGCAGCAAGGCGTGCTGGCTGATAATTGAGAACTTATTGTCTATTTTAATTTAGTTATATGGATTTCGATCAGGTGCATGTACTCGTACACCTTAAAGCGCACAACTGTGTGTGTGGCAATTTATCATTGGTGTATGAGACTCACAGCTCCACCAATAAATACCCGCCATATGTGCAATCGCACACTAGATCAAAACCGTTAATTATATATTTAATTTGGGTAGAACCATCTTGTGAAGTTCTTTAAGTATAATTGCCAAAGTACTACTGAAATAAATACTTTCTCCAAAAGTTTGTATCTCGATATGGGTATGGCTAAGTTACATTATGTGTAACTTATATTTAACCTAAGAGCGGTACCCAATGACTCAAGATATAATTTTAATCAAACAACAATTGAGCTATTGGGTGTAACACTGCAACTCGTGGAGTGATGTAACTTACATACAGCATGACTCGATACAATACGTATTCTAGCAGCTGTTTGAGACTTTTTTTCAAGATTTCATTTAATATAATATAGACTTGGAATAAATATGATAGCATTATTCAGCTTCATTTAGGACCCAAAAAATATTTAGCGTTCAGAAACTCAAAAAATAGTGAAGTTACCGAACAAAAAGGGGTCAAAACGCAGCTTACCAGGAGCAATGTGGCCACAAGAATGTGCAACATCAGATATGGATATAGACTGGCATTTCAATCTTTTTTGTAAGTAGTTATTCCCCTAGAGGTTCTGTGCCCAACCAAAAATAAGGGCAAACAAACAAACAAACAATGAACCGTAAAATGATAAGGTTCTGTCCTCAAATTCTCAGTAAGCAATGATTAGCTTATTCAGCTAAGATTAAAACCAATATGTCAAGACTTGTGAATTGATTAATACTCTTGAAACTGCAAAATCTAATCACTTACTTTTAACCACATAAGAATTGCCAATACAGCAAACTGTAAACTGCATCTACAATCTGAACAGCACCAGTCTTCCAACTTCATACGTACCCTCTCAACATTTATTCAAACCATTTCAATAAGCAATAAGGATTCAGAAGAGAGATTCATTACGAGTCCCGACTATACAATTCTGACTTAAGCTACACAAGTATACATTCATATCAAGGAAACGCTTGAATTCTCATTAAATAGAACAATTACACAACAAAGAACCAGAAATCAAATCTAACCAAGATAGCTTTGGCCACCAGTTTAAATGAAAAAACCAGAAACCAAAGCCGCAACAAACAATTTTCACCAACTCTACCACCCTTCCAACATTTAGCTACACATACTTCACACCCACCTACTATAACAAAAACTAAACTCAAATCTAATATTACAAAGGAGGATAAGTCCTCACAAATATCAGTTCTGAAGTTACAGAATGTCATCATAAGCGACGATCTCTCTGCCTCCGAAAGGCACCTCTAAACCTGAAGAACCATCACTACTAGCTTTGGGGTTAACAATAGCTGAAGCAAGCTTAATGCCTCTTCCATGTCTGCTGAGAGGCACCTCAGCACGCAATAGCTTGGAAGATGAACCAATGTCTTTATTGGCACCACTCTTCACTGCTTCCTTCCATTGGGCTAAAGGATCTGTTGCCCATAAAACCTGGACCTGCAGCAAGAACACCAATGTTGGTATCCGATTGGAATTTTGAAACCAAAAAGTACCGCAGAGAAGAATAACTCAAACAGTCTAAGCGCCCGCAAGAGCTTTAGAATACTGAACTAAGAAGATACCAGCACTTGGAAGAGCCGAGGTCAAATTCGGAAGCAAAGATCAAACTTCAACCCATATAGAAAAGGCAAAGAGTTGTATTGAAAAGCTTTCTTTATTTATTTTGCTAATTTGAAACTAAGAAAACTCATGGAAAAAGAAAAATTAGAAATTCCCGCAATCAATTCAACCAGAAAATCAACTTGCATTGAGTCCAATTCAGTCACTATTCCCAAACGTAAAAATGAGAAGCATCAAAATTTGACTCCGACAAAATAGTAATAATAATAACAATCAACTTTACCAAACAACATGTATTTATACCTTCTGAGAATCAACTGTGATGCCGAAGGAGGCATCAAGGGCAGCAGCAATGGCAGCTTCAGCAGAATCTTTTGACCGGTAGGTGATGTATCCGAGACGATTGCGATCGATGCGGATGCGGGAGATGGCGCCGTAGATCTCAAACCTCGATTTCAAATCAAGCACCGAGCAGTTCGTCGGCAGGCCCATGACCACCACGGCTGGAGGCGGCAACGGCTTGGCGTATGGCTTATCATCGTCGGCGGCTGGAGGAGGGAGAGGACGACGTCGTTTTGGGGCTGAATTAGCGTCGTGGCGGGAGAGGTAGGGCTTGTCTCGCTTGCGACTCATCTTAGAAAAATTTGAATAATGATGATAGTTTACTGCTACTGCTTTTTAGTTTTTACTTGTGGTGCGCGTGACAGACACCGCGTATAGATACTCGAGTGTATCTCTTTTACTTCGTAATGTACAGGAGTTTGAATGGGCTTACCTCAGTGGAATTCCGCGCGTGCCGTACATTTTCGCATGGATCCTTCGTCTCCTAATATTTCATCTACTTTTTTAAAAAACTTAATTAATTAATTAATTTCATCGTGATAGTGCTAGCAACATTATCTATTATTTTATTATAGACCACCTCCATTTAACTTTTTAGAAAATATCAGCAGACCGTTGTGCCAAATTCCATTAATAATACATAAGAGCTAGCAAAATGAATCGATCCATAAACACATTCCTTAATTGTCGCTTCCCAACCACTAAACTTACCCCTTAAATCCGACGACATTGGTAAATCCACCGGCTGTATTTTGTTTGCATGTGCCGGGTTAGGCTCTATTCTTCCTTCCACTTGTCCTTCCAAATTTATCCCACACGTATTAATTAATATTAATATACAACAGGGCTAATTAAAATCCATGTGCCAAGCCCCAGCCCCAGCCCCAGCCCCATTTCCGGTTAGCTACTCATACTGCAAGCACTAGGAGCTAACAAAGTATAGAAGAATCTCTCACACTCTCTCTCAAAAACCCAAACCACTTTTCAGATGAATCCCATTTTGTATTCTCAATTTTGATGGAGAGCTGGAAATAAAGTTCAATGGCTGCCTCTGTTTCATCACTAACCTTTCCGTTCTCTAACCCAAACCCGCATTTCAAAATCTCACAAAATAATGTCAGTAATCCTCTCATCGCCGCTGACAAACAGAAACAATCTCTCTTCATTTTCTTAAAGTCAAAACCTTTCTCCATATTCCAAAGCCCGCGCCATTTAGGTCCTCTTGTTTCATCGTGCTTTCCCACAAGAGCTTCGTTTTCTTCGGGTACGTTTCTTGATAACATAACTGAAGAGGAGAGAATCCTACCTTTCAGTGAGGAAACTCCGCCGAACTTTCTCCTCTGGGTTGTATTTTGGGCTTCTTTGTCCCTTGTTTGGTTCGCCACTTCTGGTGATGCTAATGCTGCTGTTGACTCCATTGGAGCTTCCGCTTTTGGCCTCAAAATCGCCACTGCTTTGAGGAGATCTGGCTGGCCCGATGAGGCCGTGGTGTTTGCGCTCGCTACGCTCCCTGTACTTGAGCTTCGTGGGGCAATTCCTGTTGGTTACTGGATGCAACTCAAGCCTGTGTTGCTAACTGTCTTATCTGTTCTTGGGTTAGTCTTCGTTCATTCTCTTGATCGCAATTTCTTACATATTTTCTTTCCTTGTGTTGAAGAACTCAAAGAGCTAGAGCTAGAGGGTACAGGGTTTAGTTTATGTTCCAAATTTTTTTTATGAATTCAATGAAATGGTTACTTCACACAACACTGTTGTGACAAAAGGCGCCCCCCCCCAATATATCTTCTAGGTCCAAAAATCTCTCATTATAATTCCATATAGGATGGTGTTGTGTTTGTGATTATTAATGTACAATTCTTGAGGCTAGTGATCAGGTTGCACTTATCAAAATTTTGGGGTTTTAATTGTAGGAACATGGTTCCTGTGCCATTCATTATACTTTATCTCAAGAAGTTTGCTTCATTCCTTGCTGGGAAGAACCGGTCTGCATCTCAGTTTCTTCATATGCTATTTGAGAAGGCCAAAGAGAAGGCTGGCCCAGTAGAAGAGTTTCAATGGCTTGGCCTTATGCTTTTTGTGGCTGTGCCATTTCCTGGAACAGGAGCATGGACAGGAGCCTTCATAGCTGCCATTCTTGACATGCCATTTTGGTCTGCTTTATCAGCAAATTTCTTTGGTGTTGTGATTGCTGGCGTTCTGATGAACTTGCTTGTCAACCTTGGTCTCAAATATGCCATCATTACAGGTGCTTTTCTTTTCATTATATCCACTTTTATGTGGAGTATTCTTCGAAGTATCAGGAAGTCTTTGGACTCATCAAGTTGATGTTAATTCAATGATTGAAGCTAATTTTTCATCCGTGGTTGTAAATGACAATCTCACTTTTTGATTTTGTTTGAGTTTTATCCTCGGTCACCATTAGCTCCTCTGCCTTATTTGCATACTTTGATTCTGTTTACATTGGTTCTCTTTAATAATTGAGAACATAATCCATACATCCTTCAGGTTGATTTATTATTAAAAAATATGAGAGAGGGATTCGACAAGATAAATTTTTCCTCGTGGCAGTTTGATGAGACCATGAATAGAATCCGATGTTTGCTCTTTTCTTTTTTCCACACCACAAATAGACACATGCATAAATAAGTAATGATTGTGAATAATTAAACCTATTCTTATGCTTAGAAGAGTGCTGGACAAGACGCATATTTAGAAACCTTGTATACCATGGTTTATATGACCATTTATCACATTACCAGATAGGTATTTAGAAATCGTGTGTACCTCGGCTTATATAACCATTTGTCACATTAGCAGATTGTTTTAGGTATGATAAATTTGATTCTGATCCCGAGAAATGTCCGTAAGGTGGCCCTACTACGCTGTTGAACTAATGCATGATCGAGTAGAAATGGCCAGTAAGTCTTAGTTAGAGAAATATATCTTTTCTTAATGAAAAACAATTGCATCATATAATTTCTTGTGAGAAGGGAAAAATTGGCCAAGTTGATATTCATAAATTATATATGTGGAATTTGGAATGTAGCTGCATAAACTTTCCAGGACGCCACAAGTTTTTACTTACAAGCTAAAGATCCTAGATGGCACTTGTACTTTGCCAGGGTTACAAGCCTTCTTCCTGCACGGCACCTACTATTATTTTGAAGTGTATCTTTGTTTCTCTCGTAGTCGAGCATTGAGCCCCTCTTCCCATTATTTCCTGGAATGTGGAGGTGAATTATCTACAAAGGGAGCCTATTGCCGCTTGTTTTTGCCAAGGTTATTGTGATGGGGATGAGAATTGTAATGTAGTTGCCACATGCAGTCCTTACCTTTAGTCCTTTGGGGCAATCTCACCTTTGTATAATGGAGCAAGTGTGGAAGCTTGGTTTCAATCTTGTGTTGTGTAATGTATATTAGGTATCAAATGACAAAGAGTGGTCAATTTCTTTGCTTTTCAAAACCCCATCTGTAGTTTTAATTTGGGATTTAAAATTTTATGCCTGGGCGTGAATTCTGCAGCCTTATTCCACCTGGTGTACTTCTGGAGAAATCTTCATTCTTTAAGGAGAACCTACTCACTTTTCATTATCAGGCCATACCTGTGAAGTATGCTCTTCCTTGACTGCTGGTTTAGGTTCTGGATCTTATGTCTGTATTATCTAGTAACATGCATTTCACTAAAACTCCCTTATCATTGGTTTGTAGACTTTGAATTCTGAAAAGGCATTCTGGATGAAACTATATGTTAGACCTGATTCGGGAGACTTTCATTTAGGCCATGTTCCAAGGGAGCTCACAGGCTAAGTTCAAGGCATATTGCATTGCGAACTTGAACTATGAATGTTTAAGCGAGGTTTTGAATCAAAATTGTTATCCCATGAGAGTAGTAACTAGTAATTGGACTTGGGCCGTTAAGTCTTGTGGTGGGCTAGTTTAATAATTGGTGGGTAATCAATTATTGTTCTGTCGGCCCAGGCCACAGTTGTTGAACATTAGTCGCCTTAGATCCTGGGCCCAGTCAATCTACTTCTCTCCTGTGATTGAGTGAACCATGTGAAGCGTCTCTTACTTGCTAGTTTCGTTTCAAGTGGGAGCGGAGTTAAATTTCCTCGGAAAACTCGCATTCTTTTACCAAAACAACAGCCTATAGTAATAATAGATTCTGTAGTTCATCGTCGACAGCTTACCGAGACTGACATAATAATAGATTCTGTGGTTGATCATGCACACTAATGATTGTGACACTAATGATAGTAACACTGAACTGTTCACGATCATTCATGCTCGCCATCGATTTCTTAACTCGCTTGTTGAAATTAATTTTGATTTGAATATGCTTTAATCAAAGGGCAGACGGATATTGACTAAAATGGAGCTGTCCACATCTTTCATGAAGCTGTATTTCCACTTGTCTTATCTCATATTTCATACCCATACTTTGCTCTTGGGATCTTTAAAACTCCGTTGCAATCTATCTGGATCCAAGTGGATATGATGATTTTGAGAATTCAATAAAATTCCTACGGAGTCATGAAAAGAATATGCCGCAGGAAAAGATAAGTGCACGAGTTAATGCAATTCATCCGTCAAGTTGCATGCTGCGGCTGTTTCTATCGTCCTTATTTCTTCATTTTGGCTGTTTTGCTTTTTCTTTTGAAGTTGGGTCATTTCAGCAAATAGTCCCACCCTTGTTTCTCATTTTTGTCTGGCCAATAGTTACATCATATGCAACTTAACCGTGGTCCATAATAACGGTCCGTCAAGAGTTATGATTACGTGACTTTTTGAACTTATCAAGCCTCACTTTCAATTCATAATCACTTTAAAATATGACCAACACTGGCTAGTGGCTAGTGTAACAACACAAGCATAAAGTTTAAAAATGCTTTATTAATATCTTATTATTCAGATATAGTAATTTTTAAATTATAATTATTGTGGAAAAATTATAATTATGAAATAAAAATTAATAATATATAATTAATATAATTTTTAAATAATAATTTTAATAAAATTAGTAAAAATATAATAAAATTTTCATGGTACCAATATAAAATTAAATCATCTTAATTATTAATTTATAGTAACTAATATATACCAAGTGCTTTTAAGAAACAACTATCTATGGTCAATCCTTAAGCATATTTATAGTTTGCGTGCTTAACAAATCAAAATAAAAAGTACAATATCTAAAAAAAAAGAAAATGGAAATCGAATTGGATTTTTTTCATCCTCTAAAAAAAAAAAATTGGATGCTTATTAATAAAATCAAATCAAAGTGGAGTGGAGTAGACCGGAGGAAAAAAAATCTATAAGGAGAGCAATACCATGCCCAATAGAATTTCAAACCCAGTTCATGGGCTTTAGTGGAACAATTGACTGCGTAACTGTGTCCTCATCAAATTAGAACGCCGAAAGCAAATTAAAAAAAAAAATTGGGAGAAAAAGAAGAAGATGAAGAAGAGTGAGAAACGAAGACACCGCATCTCGACTCGTAATCTGATGAATTTGCGCTGACAAGGACGTGATGTGCACGTGGGAAATGAGACCCACGAAAGTAACCGTACACGTGTAACATCAGAAATGGACAGGTGTGTACTGTAATTGCCAACAAAGCCTCAATTCCCTTTAGGCCTTTCTCTTTCTCTTGGTCTTGGGCCCCGTTTCAGTACATCACACTCCCGTTTCATTCTTACGATCTTATCTGCACCTCCCCCTGATTCCTGAGACAATGACTGAAAGTGAAACGTGTTACGGTCTTGGGAGCCCACGCTGATGCTTTTTATTTCCAAGGCTACCATGCGTTTGCTGCCACGCTGCATCTCATATCTCCACTTGGGTGGGTCCATTGCCCATGGTCCATCGACGCTGCCGGGCTTGCGTTATAGGCTTGATGTGGACAAGTGGATGGTGGGATTTGACCCTTTTCATCACAACCGAACACGTGGCGCCAACTGTTGTCCGGTTTATGATTACGATTTCGATCGTGGGCATTGTAAATGTCCGAGGATCAGGTCCAGAATAAAGTTGGGCCTCTCACTTTCCTTCTAGTTGTTATTTGGTTCGTCCCCTTTTTTCATCCATCAAATTAGTTGGACTAATTTGTTTTATTGTAGATGCCCATTCTATAATTTCCTTAAATAAAAGATATTAATGTACATAGAGATCAAACCCTCCTCCGTAAAACTGATTTTTGTTATTATTAAAAATTAAAATTCCTAGCAAGTAGCAATATAACTTGTGTAATGCCCTAACAGATTTTGGGTGAGGAGACACAGGAGTGCAGTCTTATATAATGAAGTAGTTTTCTCCCTGTTAGAGTAGACTTTTGGGCAAGGGGAGCCAAAATTAGAAATGTGGGGGCTAAATGTTATATAGATAAACTTATAAGGGCCACAAAGGAAAAGTTAATAAGCTAAAAGGAGTCAAGTTATAAAAATCGTTATATTAAATGCTGAAAATATAAATTTATTCATTTATCGTATATAATCAAATACATTTTATTTGATTTGCCCCTGCTTTGGGTCTATGCGTATCGTTGCGATGCTGATTGAGACCAGCCTCGACAGGCTTCAAGATATATGACATCGTAAATTTCATAACATCAATGGATTGCAATGCTATTTTATGAGTTGAATAAATAAATAATTTGTTGCGTACACTACTTAATTTTTTTCTCTTTTTTTTTTTTAAAAAAAAAATTCCTTGATGGGTACGCAAATTCACGAACTCACTCTATTAAGTGTACAGGCTCTTAATTTGAAGTATGCGTGTTGGAACGGCAAGCTCGTGTTGTGATACTACGTAAATCAAATGCCAAAATGCAGTAGCATTTGTGCATTAATAGTAAAACAACCAAAGATTTGACCCATTTAAGAAAGCAATCAAAACAGTGAATTCATAACAAACTACACCTCTACATGCAGCAGATTTTATTGACCTTGAAATCAAAGTTCCAAAATTTGGAGATTTGCCGTATGCTTGTCCCGTGGTACTCTTGTACTGTTGCCACCAACTTGCCTTTAACCCGGTTAGCTAAACAAGCATTAAGAACCTTTTCAGTCTATTAAAAATCTTGCTGATATATCCAAAACAAGTGGTGCAATGCGTAGTCAATCAAATTAATGAAATGGTTTAGAAAGTAAGGTACTTTCTAAGAGCAAACCCTCTTACAAAATTAAGCAAGACATTTCTTTGCAAAAGGGTTTTGAAATACTAATCAAGACTCACCTGTTCAATATTCAAATATGAAGAAAATTAATGTCAACATCAGCAACACTTCACGTCTCGTGTAACTGCTAAAATGTTTTAGGGCAATTGAAAAATTATATTGGAGATCAATGAATCATACCGAAATATTGACTTTCAATAACATCAATTCTTTTTTTCCAAATATTTCATTGTTAGAATTCCAAACCGATTGGTTACGCTGTTATACATATGTCTATAATCAAAAAATAATAATAAATAGGCACATATGCCCTCATGGATTTCACTGCATTAACTAGATTATTCAAGTGCTGTTTACAATATTTCCTTCGAATTTGGCCAATACGTTGCTTCTTAATGTTGTCCGAAGCACACGGATTATGACAATCTGCTAAATTTGGTCGGCTGTTTCTTGTTTTCCACATGCTCAACATGATTTTAACTTCATTCATTTGGAAAGTTGTATCTAAAGTTTAAAATATTTCCAATTTCATTTTCACGGAGGGGTTTTCTTTTTTCTTTTTCCTTTTTTTTTTTTTTTTGGTTGGGGGGGCGGCCTTGAAGGGGAAGAAACTCTTGACTGCAACATGAATCCGATAATGATGCTGTCAGGTGGATTGCTAACCCCTGAAGTTTCGATTACGTTCCCCATTTTATTATTGCTAAATCACTACAAAAAAACTTATGTATAAAAGTTTTCACCAAGGAGGGGGTGCGTAAGATATAAGTGGACGCAAAATTAAAGTAAAGAAAGAACGATTCTTTTCGAAGAGAATTTTTTTATTATTATTGTTATTATGAAAACAACCAACTAAGACAAATAGAGTTCAACTATCTTTTATACTAAAACCCTAAATAACGTGAATTTATCAAACTGGGTAAATTCAATTTATTTTTTAACGTAAGTAAAAAAAAGAAACAAACAAAGAATGGCCCAAGTAACGGTAACGAACAGCCTGTCCTACCTCAGTATGTACGCAACTAGCCATGGCATTAACAATGAAGCATAAATATCCCACTACCACAAGAAATGCATTATTGATATTACGAGCCCAGGCTATTGAAGATGAAAACATGCAACTGTCCGGTACAGCTTCGAGTAACTCAGACAAGCAGAAATAAGGCACCATTCATAGTAACCATAATTACAAGTGAGAATCAGCAAATTTTGCAGTGCTGAGATAGATATAGAAGGACATGTGCCACACGATATATGGCTTTAGGTGAGGCCGGCCAATGGCCATGCACTGAAAGTGCAGATACATAACTTACTTACTAAGGCCAGGACCAGAAGGGCTGATCTTCCAAAGAGAATCCAAAATTACTAGAATTGGTTGGTGGGTCCTCATAACAGCAGGAATCTTCAAGTTTTAATAAGTAGTGTTGGGGCAAAAGGCCTTTGCTCGGATTGTCATATTCATCGTGAGAAGAATCAGGAGGGTCGATCAAAGATGAATGGTTCCCATCTGTGCAGTGTGGGCTATCCGAGTCGAAAACGTCACTCTTGGCTGAATTTGCATCTTCCTGCTTACAGGTCACCATTGGGACAGAGGAGGATAAAGTTTTAGTCTCAGCGCTTGTGACTGATTTTTGCGGTTCTGCCACTAATAACTTGATGGCATCAAAAGTTCCCAAATTTTCCTTCCCTTTTTCTTTGAGGAGCAACTTATCCTTCAGCGAAAGAACCTGTTTGATTAATTTAATAGCAAAATTGAACCATTATTATATAGGTGATATTGTGGCTTTAGCAGCAGTGATTGAAAGAGGAGAGCTGAAACCAAAGTTGCATAAAGATTAACTACTACCTCATTTTGCAAAACTTGCTTCTCCTTGAGGAGGTTGTCGTAGTCATTCTTGAGCTTATCATAAACAGCTTTCAATGAAATATAGTCCTTTTCAAGTCGTTGGCTCTTGGACCGAGCACGCCGGTTTTGAAACCAAATTGCAACTTGGCGAGGCTGCAATCCAAGCTCCTTTGCAAGTTGGACCTTTCTCTCTGGTTCCAGCTTGTTCTCAACCTCAAAATTCTTCTCAAGAAACTGAACTTGAGTCGCCGTCAGCCGCCTTTTCTTTCCTGTTTGACCTAAGCACCCATCAGAATCCACATAAGCATTGTCTTCATTGTCAAGTGATTGAAATGGCGGTGCCCTTGTTGCGCCTCCTTCATCAATATTCTCAAAATTAGCCTTAGATTGTGGACCTGAGTGAAAGAAAGACACATAAAGCATTAGATCGTCATTTTCTGCTTGTGCCAATTTGACATCACCGAACAAATAAATATGCTAACTCAGGCTTTCTTCCACAAACAAATCAAAGCAGAAGAATATCGTCACAAAGAGCAAGTACACTGTGAAAGTAAGAATTTTTATCCATAAATGCTTCAACTTTTTTCCGTTTAATTATTATGATAAAAACAGAGGTACTCTGTTCTCAAAACATCGAATCAATCAAAAGCTAACAACTTTTTTTTCCCTAGTGAACCAATTGCTTATCTCCTCCAAAAACATTTTCTTCGTTCATTCGGATGAGCAGATAAGAAAGATCACAAAAGAATCACAAACCCGCCAAACGGAAATTTTGCATGCATTAACATGAACAATGACAAATCTACAAAAAATAATAAGGAGAGTGTAAACGGAGGAAGAAGAAAAGCAGGGAATTACCCTGAAGAGAAGTAGGAGATTTGGGTAACCAGAGGGAGTCAAGAAGCTCAGAATAAAAGGGTAGCTTTTCGTTGCCAAGTAAAGTGGCGACGTTTTGGCTGCAACAGATATTATTCCCACATGCCGCCATAGCCTTTTGCTTCATTTATGTTATTCTTAGCGAGGCAGAGAGGTGTAAAAGGTTATATTTTGAACAAACCAGAAGCAGCACTATTGGTCATGCACTTCTGCTTTGGCGTTGGTGTTGGATTTTGATCTATCTAATCTAATATCAATGACTTGTTATATTGTAAAAGCCGGTGATGCGAGTCACAAAAGCTCACACCCATCACTCGAAACTCAAGTCTCAAGAGCAAGCAAAGAAAACGCCATCTTTCAAAGTTTTAGATATATTGAGAGAGACTGACAGAGGAGAGAGAGAGAGAGAGAGAGAGAGAGAGAGAGGACCAAGTTCTAATTTTTATTTAATAAAAAAAAATACTAATAATGAGAGAGGGGAGGGATTCGGAATTGAAAACTTGGGTTGGGGAAGCCAAACAGAGAATCTTCTACATAAATTAGAAGAAACGAAGAGGACAGGATGTTTCACGGAGCTCAGAACAAGCTTCGGTGAAGGGACCTAAGTTCCAGTACACAGCGGATGTTGCTTTTATTCTTGGGAGGGTGATACGCTTACTATACAGGCAGAACCTGAAATTACCACCATGTCCTCCCAGTTGATTTATTTTCTTTTTCCATATTGTATTTGTATGATAGAACCCAAAAAAGGAGAAAAAATCATAAATTAAATAAATAAATATGTAAGAGTAGTAATGGTGGAAATATTAGGTCTGAATTCTGAAAAAACAAAAATCATCGTCTTCGAATGAACAGCTAATATACAACGAAGCGTTCTGCTCTGAACATGTGTTTGTTTTATAAAAAAATTTATGATTGGGTTTTTCTCCTTATTTCATTTACAACACAAATTATAAAAAAAAATTACAATACTTTTAGGTGCAGTCGTCGTTCTGTGATATTAGAAAAAAACATTCATGTTTTATTTATTTTAACCATCAATCTTATAGATACTGTATTGCTTGCCGCAATACTGTATCTATATATCATTTATGTATACTTAACTTTCTCCACAAACTGGTATCCATCATTTTCTCAATTTCCAATAATGACCCACCTAGTGAAGTCTAAGCACTTGCTAAAAATAAAAAGTTGAAATAAAAGCAAAAGCAATATGATTTTTCTATAATAAGTGTAGCAAGAGTGCCACACACTTTTCTAGTTACTTGTTTTAGATGAGTTTGTTACAAGAGGAACAAACGCATTTATGGTCATTCACCCTTTATCTCTCTCTAAATGCAAAGACAAATGGATTGAGGAAAAGCTATTAATGCGAGGTCCATTGAACTAGAGAAAAGTTCCAAGAAGAATATCTCCAATTTAATGAGATGATTTCTGTGGTGGGTTACAATGTAGTTCATCGAGGAGACATTTTATGCCGGGATTGGATCATTGAGATTTTCGGAAAACTCAATCAAGAAAATATCCTTTTAATTTGCTTGAATTAGCTCTGGACTTATGATGTGTTAACCTTTTTATCAATCACAATAATCGGGAAAAGGGCATCTGAAAAGGAAGAAATATCTTTACAACTGAACATATCAATACCTTGTCAAAATTTCATAGCCACCTAACAACAAATTAACTGTGAATAAATATTGCTGCTATGCAATGCGACTCTGTTGACTGTTGTTAAGTGAGTAATCATAATCATGTTGTTATTATTTTATGCCTCAGTTGGCAAAATCGATTGAGATGATACTAAAACTCTAATGTTCAAACTCTACCTACATATGAAACATGACAATTTTGTTTGAATTTATAGATATAATTGCCAAGGAATATGTTTATTATTGTTAATCAAGCTACTTAAATAACAAAATTTTAGAGTGATGATATTTCCACCCCATAATTTTTTGTAAACCCACCCCATTTTTAGAAAATGGTTAAAAAGTGTACGTTATTTAAAAAAAAAAATCAAAAGCAAAGAACTTTGAAGAATTAATTAATTATATCTATCTTAATTTACTTTTTGTGACTTATATTTTTTTTATTCTATTTGATTATAAAGATTACTTTGGCATAAGTTTAAATTGATTATTTTACCCTAATAAGGTAAAACTACTAAGAGTTTTCTTTAACTTCAATGTTTTTTTTATAATTTTACACTAAATTTATTGTTTCTAATATTACGTTATTAGTATGATTATTGAATTTTAATTAAACTAACATAGTGTCTTTATGGCACAATACTCATGTAAATTATTGGGATGTCATTGTTATGACATTTTACATATGAGGGTAGTGAAAATAATAATTAGATTTAACTTTAAAATATTAGATAATAGTTCACATAATTAGATATTTAAATTACTAGATAAAGTAACTTTATGCCATAAAATAAATTAGTAAAATAAAACTTATATTAATTATGATCAAAGATAGTCAAAGAAACCTAAGAAAAAAATTAATAGAATGATTTAATTGATTAACTGCACAAAATTTTTATTAATTTGTAATTTGAAAAATACTGTAAACTCATTGTAATTATTTTCTAGAAATATGCTGGATTTATAAAAATGGTGGGTGGAAATATTCCCATCTAAGATTTTAGGATTGATTGTAAAGTGTCTCTATCATGAAATAATAATTATTAAAATGTCCCACAAATTTTAGCCTTTATATTTTGAGCTAAATGCCTCTTTAGTCCATAATTTAAAAAAAAAAAACTCAAGACATCTTGCTATTAATTATGTTACATTTTTATCCTTACTTTTTATTTTCTTTTACAATAATACGTTGCAACAATACTCTAGGGATATTAATGAAAAATAAAATCTTATCAAATTAACCTTAAAAGTAACACAAAAATTCACATAGATTTTATATTATTATTTTACTTTGCAGGATTAATTTGGTAAATTAATCTTTTATAAAATAAAATAATTATTAGTAAGATTCTTGTACGGATACAAAAAATACTAGTTCTTTCACACTAATGCCTATTGGTTAATTTGCTAATTAATTTTTTATAGATAAATTAATTAATGTCAGGAATATTATTGGAGGAGTATTATTGTAAAAGAAAAAGAAAAAATAAGACAAAAATGTAACATATTTATTTATAGGAGTGTTTTAAAATATTTTTTTTAAGATATAGAAAGTAAATGGACATTTACGTCAAACCTCATCTTACCATCTATTTTTGTAAAAAAGAAAATATTTATCAATCCACTTTCATTTTTTTTATTCTTTTAAATGAAACAAAAATAAGCCAAAATTTATAATAATTTAAGAGATATTTAAAAAATTATCATTTTACCAATGCGTAATTCAAAATTAGCCAAAAATTTAATATCATTCATGATTCACCTCGGCTAAAAAGAAAAGAAAAGAAAAGTGGAGGGAAATGGCATAGAGGGGTAAAAGGGAGAAATGAGGAGATGGTGTGGAGGAGGACAATACAAAGCTGCCATTCAATCAATATCAGGAAGTAATCAGACAAAAGAGGAAAGCCCAAGCCTTTTCTATTTTTAGGTAGGGACACCCGACGACGCGCACTTCACTCGTACACGTATGCCTCTGCGTTCTAATCTATTCCATGATTCCAACCACCGCCGCTGCTCCTAACCCGATCTCTCTCTCTCTCTCTCTCTCTCAGTATCTATTTTTTGAATTTTGGAATTATTTTCGTATTTATTTTAAAAAAATCAAATCAAAAGACCCTTTTCTCTTTTCCACGGAGCGGCCCCTGCGCGCCCCTCCACCGGCCCACCCGGTCCCCCGACCCGCCACGTTTCTAAATTTGTACGTTGTTACACCCGCCCCCTTCTCGTGGCTTATCCGCATAACTAAATCCTGCTGTGCCAACGCATAACGTAACTACATATATTTTCTTAAAATAAATAAATAAATACAAACACCCGCCCCCCAATACGTATATATTTGTTTGTTTTTAAATATAATGGGTGGATAAATCTCAAATTAATTTATATGAAATTTACAACCTGAATGATCAAATTTATAATACTTCTATATGTGAAATTCTACAAATTTATGAGGTGAAAATTTATTTATTTTTTATAGAAATTAATTTATGTATTTGGTGAATCTTAACGACATCATTTTTGTAAAGACCACACTTTCTTGTTCACTGCCCTCAATTCTGCTTTAAAACTAAAGGGAAAAAAAAATTGCAAATTACAAGATTAGACGACTAAAACTTTGTTAATCAAACTTAATTTTGTGAATGGCATCTGTAAGTCACTTCAGGAAGCTCTCTTCGTATGCATGGAATTTTAAAGAGCCAACGGAGAGTCCATCTTCTAGTTGTACCACGAAGAAAACAGCTGCACAAGGAATATAAATATTTTCTTCATTTATATATGTTTCTAAATCGCCAACAATGAAAGGGGGTCTATCTGTACTCTTTGATTTGAGTTCAAGTATATTATATTGAGAAACGACCCCTAAAAACAAAGGCCAATAACCCCCCAACCCCCCGGGGTGATAGTATAATTTATTTATTTATTTATTTGGCATTTTAAGGGGGGAAGAGAAGAAAAAAATTGCGTGGCTAAGGACTCATGATTCTCGATCTCAACATCATATCCAAAAGGGAGATTGTCAATTTCTTTCTTATTGAAATTAATGTATATCACTTATCGTTTACTGTATTTATAGTAATAAGATATTTATTACACTTTTAATATATACCACTTATTTCTTGGCAACATAATTTTATAATATTATTCTTATTTTTAAATATACTTTTATTCATATTTATTATAAATCAAATAAATGTAAATTAAAAATAAAAATTTTAAGTATTAAAAATAAGAAATATGTGTTTTGATGTAAACAAAAAAAAATTTACAATAAGATATTTTTCTTATACTTTTTGCTACACACGCCCACACACACACACACTAAGGGTGTTCGCGAATCGAATTTTGCAAATTGAGCATCAATCCATATTCGAACCACGATTTTACGGATTATAAATTTTTAATCCAATCTAACCCACATATTGATGAAACTCAATCCAAATTCAATCTATATGTCTACGGATCGGATGTGAATTTGACTCAATCCATATCGAATCCATTATTTTACGGACTAAAAATTTTTAATTCTGTCCAATCCACAAACTAACTAAATAAAAAATATTTATTATTAATTTTTTTGAAATCAAAACATATTTTTATTATTTTTAATACTTAAATCTTTCATTTTAATTTTCATTCATATGATTTATTTAATTTATAATGAATATGAATAAAATTATATTTAAAAAAAAAGATATTATTGTAAAATTATTTTGCCAAAAAGATTATTGGCTATTACCAAAACCATATGGAGTGAAAAATATATGTTTATTTCAGTAGGAAAAAATTGACAATCTCCTTATCCCAGAAATAGAATCCATGAGCTCGTGCAGGTCTCATAAGGAGTTGGGGGATTACATCTAAAAATATTTTATGGTTAATTAATTTAATCATATATCCTTACAACAAGATGGAAAACTTATAAAATAATTATTATATATAGAGTGCTTGGAAAGTCAAGAAAAAACAAATTGAGAAGTGCTTCTCAGTTTTTCACGTTTAAAAATGTTTTTTTACCCTTTAATTTTGCTTGGGAATAGCACGCACGTAGAAAAGCCGAAGTCAATGCAGACAGACGCAAGGTGTTCTGAGTTTTGACACTTGCGGCCGCGTGGTTTCACGTTTTCTTGAATTGCGTGTGCTTTGCAACTCACTGAACCAAAATTGCACGATTTTGTAATACTTGAAAGCCTCAGTTTTAGAGCTCGCAGAGATATCGCGGTGGCAAATTAAGAGAAAAGATCAACAGGAATAATGAGTGCAATATTGAAACAAATATTCATGTCTTAAAGCTTTTTTTCATGTAAGATTGGGTCTATTCTTGATAAGGAACTGCTTTCCAAAATTTAAATTTAGCGCTAAACTAATCTATACATAATTTTTTATAATCTTTTACTATACATACATGTATAGTAATATACATGCGACTAAGTTTTATTTATTTTTTATATTATTATCTAATAACTATTTATTGTATATTTTTAAAGGATTACTAAAAATATTAGTTCAGTATTGAATTTAAATCTTTCATGCAAACCTATAAATTTTTTTATAAATAAATTATTTTTTTTCATTTGGTAATGGCAGTTAAATTGAAAGATGTCGTCACCCTCAATACAACAGATTATATTAAAAAGAAGAAAAAGAAAATGAATCATATCTATAGAAACATTTTTTCCGATTGTTGGTAGCACTGGTTGGGTAACCAGAAATATTAATACGAAGCATATATGATTATAGGGTGTGACTATGCTGCATCAATTACACCATATATCAACATCTTTTCTTGTTTTTGATAATGGTTTTTTAGTTATTAATTAATTTTTTTTTTTTCCAATTGTATACTGTTTATCGATTTTTTTACATGTATATCACAAAAAGTTGTTACAGACCACGATGATACAGTGAAACATAAAATGATTGCAGACAATGAAATGAAAAAACTTGTGACGGCTGCAGCAAGACCGTTAACCATGGTTAAATACGACTAACGACTTTGATGACTATGAGGCGGGAGATCGTGGGCCTACTTCTGTCACCAAGATCAAAATGTGTACAGTTGTGCGATCACATATGCCTTTCAATTCTCGCATTATCTGTCTCTGCCGCATCTCACATGGCAATAGCATCTTTTGGGGTCCCCTTAAAAATACCGCGGCTGTGATCATGTATGAGATACGGCTGCTTTTATTTTTCTTTTACGTAGCGCTTGCCTCTCGAATTAGACCGGGAATTTTAAAGAGGGAGAATCGTAAAATTAATGCTACGGAGTGGAATTATAAATAGATTATTTATTTATATTGAAATAAAAATATTGAATGGAAAATATAAATTTATTTATGTGTTTATTTTATCTTGAATTGGGAGTGAATTGTTTGAAATTATAATTTTTTTCGTAATTAAATAATTGTAGTTTTTAATTACAAAGTGAATAAAAAATATATTTATAAAATAAAAAATTTATTATATTATTAATATTAATTATATAAATTAATGATAACATTTTTAATTATGTAAATAATAATTTTTTATTAATTTTAATTTTAATTATGTGAATTAAAAATTATTTATAAGATCAACACATTAAACATTATTATTAATAATATAGTACAAAATTAATATTTTTTTGGAATAAAATATTTATTATTATTAATTATTAACATTAAATAAATATATAGTAATCTAAAATTTTCTCTATGAATATATAATATTATTTTTAAACAATTTTAACTTAGATTAAATAAATTATTAGTTTTAGCTAAATATAATAATATTATATTTTAATATTATTATTTTAATAAATATAATATTATTAAATAATATTTTAATAATATTATTTAAATAAATATTCTTATATTATATTTAATAAAAAAGGTAAAAAGAAAAAAGTGGGAGTAGATTCTCACTCTTAGGGGTGGGCAAATTCGGGTTCGGATCAACACGATCGGATTTCTAATTAATTGGGTTAAGAAAATTGTAATCCGAACTCAACCTGAATATATGACTTGATCCGAACAATTTGTATTGAATCGGATCAATAAGTTTTTGCTTGTTTTAATTACAATTTTCTCATATTTTCGAATTAGATCGGGTTAAACCTAATTCGATCATGATCCGATCCGATCCGATTGGGTTGACTAAAATCTAACCCGATCAGGTTAAAACCTTCATCCGAACCTGATCTAAACTCGAAATTTCGGATCAGGTCCGGTCGGGTCATTTGCCCACCCTACTCACTCTTACCTTTTTCTATAGGAGTAACAGTCCCACTCCGTACTTTAAAAATAAATGAGACTCCTAGAGTGAAATTTTTACTTTATTTCTTAAATAAGAAAGTAAACACTGAAGTGAAAAAGAATCCAAACTCTTTACTCCTACTTGAGTAAATAAATACAACATTAATGGAGTACATATCAAGGCCACGCCACCGAACCAATGGTTTAAACAGGCAAATATTATAGGTCATTATCACACGGCTACCCTCATTTTAGGAAAATAGCAAACTAATCAATTTACAACTGCCAAAGACTCCCTCAACTTTACATGGAAGTAACTTTTTTTTTTTAAACAATATGAAAAATATAACTTTGAATATTTTTTTGACCCCCAATCATTTTCATTTGCCTTTAAAATACAATAAATATTTTTATAGAGATCAACGAGAAGTTATTATATTTTTTGTTGTTTAAAAAAAAATATTTATTGTAGTTTATAGGAAGACAAAAAAGATTTGGGGTCATAACATGAAACCCGAATCTAATGAAAAAATCTAGAGCATAAAACCCAAAACTAGTGATTAAATTCGTTGGAACTCTAAAATCCAATATCAAAGAGTTTAATCAAGACTAGAGAATTATCTATAATGTTAGAGTTTGATTTAAAAAAAAAGGCACGTGAAACCCAAAATTGTTAGTAATTAGTTAAAACTTTAGAACCCATATATATATTAATCCATTTATTAATTCATTGAATAAAAATATAAAATAATAAAAATAAATCATGTGGACTAAGTGATATCTAATCCAACCAATTAAGTCATACCATATCAATTTGTACAAAAAAAAAAATTGTACAAGAGTTTGTAGCCATATTATTCTTCTATCTAAAATGTTGGAATTTGATGAAAAAATGAAAGTTAGAAATTTATACAAAAAATGCAAAAGTTTAATTAAAACTAAGACAAATGAAATTAACTTGGAATAACTACAAAAAGATATTGGTTTTTAACCAAAAGTATAAAAACATGATTATTTTATAGTTTTTTCATAATTCATTTTACTATATTTAAAATAAAATTTATTAAAATATCGTGTATCATTCAACATTTTTTATTATTTATAATTTTCTTTATTTTAGTATCTTTTTTATTTTTTTTTTCACCAGAAAAAAAAGTTAAAGGACAAGCGGTTAACTTTAGTTCGACTTCAGGCCATGAGCGAATCAGAGGGCAATGAATTTGGAGATGCCACGTGTCATATTCACTGTAAATGAGGCCCAGGCGCGCCATCCTCCTGCTTAACACATCTTTTTAAGGCCTCTCCATATTTGTTGTTAATTTCGTGTCGTGGTGGATGTGTCATGTGTCTCTGTGCATGCATATGTAAGACTAATTTCAGGGGGAGAAAATTCATCGTCTTTTAAAATCCTCAAGTAGAGCCCACCATCTACTTATGGGCCGAATTGAATTGAATCCATCACAACAACAGATCACATGGACAGCCATCTAAAACGCGGGAAAAATCAATCACACTGTGTCCATGCATTCTTGCTTCTGTTACCACCGAAGATAGATTTAGGAATATGAATGAACAAACATGAGCAGCTGCTCCTTAAGAAGCGCAGCAAAGCACCCATTACCCTTAACATCTCTATTAGATTCAGCAACAACTCTAAAAGAAGTAAAACAAATCCACACCAAACTTGTCGTTAACGGGACTCTCAACGACCCTCACCTTTTAGGCCAATTTGTTGCGGCAATCGCCCTGTACAACCCCAACAATCTCACTTATTCCACTCAAGTCCTTCACCAATGCCACAACCCAACTCTCTTTGCATTAAACACCTTGATCAGAGCCTACTCTAGAAGCCCAACCCCAGATCAATGCTTTCTTTTCTATAAGCAAATTCAACATTCTACTCCCCATCTGTCACCTGATAATTACACTTTTAATTTCCTTGTCCGCGCTTGTGCGCAGATTTTGTCACCCGGCACTGCCCTGCTAGTTCACGCTTCTGTTCTAAGACGTGGGTTTCAGAATGACCCTCATGTGCAGAGCGGCCTAATTTTTATGTACGCTGAATTGGGTTGCCTGGGTTACTGTCGCAAGGTGTTCGATGAAATTCCTGAACCAGATGTGGTTTGTCAAACGGCGATGATGAGTGCTTGTGCGAAGTGCGGTGATGTTGATCTTGCACGGAAGATGTTCGATGAGATGCCCGAGAGGGACCCCATTGCCTGGAATGCCATGCTCGCGGGTTATGCGCAGTGTGGGGAGTCGAGAGAGGCGCTGCACTTGTTTCATTTGATGCAAATTCATGATGTTAAGCTTAATGAAGTGTCTATGGTATCAGTCTTATCTGCATGTACTCATTTAGGTGCACTTGATCAAGGGAGATGGGCTCATGTCTACATCGAAAGAAATAGGCTTAAAATGACGGTGACATTAGGGACCGCGCTCATTGACATGTATGCAAAATGTGGCAATATGAATAAGGCCATGGACCTTTTTTGGGGTATGAAGGAAAGGAATGTGTATACATGGACTAGTGTAATAGGCGGGTTGGCCATGAATGGAGCCGGAGGGAAGTCTCTTGAGCTTTTTTCACTGATGAAACAAGCAGGGGTTCGTCCCAATGAGGTTACCTTTGTTTCGATATTGAGAGGTTGTTGTGTTGTTGGATTGGTTGAGGAAGGCCGTGAGCATTTTGATTCCATGAGACGAGAGTATGGGATTGAGCCTCGGCTTGAGCATTATGGTTGTTTGGTTGATCTATATGGTCGGGCTGGACGCTTAGACGAGGCCTTGGATGTGATTAATAAAATGCCAATGAAGCCCCATGCAGGTGCTTGGGGAGCATTCCTCAACGCTTGTAGAATGTATAAGAATACAGAAATGGGTGAGCTTGCATCGAGAAAGTTGGTGGAGCTCGAGGCCAAAAATCACGGTGCCTATGTGCTCTTGTCAAATATCTATGCTCAATCCAAAAATTGGGATAGAGTTATTAATGTGCGGCAAATAATGAAGACTAAAGGTGTGAAAAAGCTTCCCGGTTGTAGTGTAATGGAGGTTGACGGAGAAGTTCATGAGTTTTTTGCTGGGGACGAAACCCACCCTAGGTACAACGAAATCGAAGTTATTTTGGGAGAGATCTCTAGGAGGTTAAAATTGGCCGGGTACGTGGCCAACACGAACCCCGTGATGTATGATATTGAAGAAGAGGAGAAAGAGGACGCTCTGTGTAAACATAGCGAGAAGGTCGCAATTGCTTTTGGTTTGATCAGCTTGAAGGAAGGCGTTCCCATTAGAATTGTGAAGAACCTAAGAGTTTGTTGGGATTGTCATGATGTAACAAAGATGATATCTAAAGTGTTTAACAGAGAGATTGTTGTAAGGGACAGGAATAGGTTTCACCATTTCAAGGATGGTGAGTGCTCGTGTAAAGGCTATTGGTGAAATAATAATCAATTAATCTGCGGCTATGATTTAATTCTAGTGCTTTTCACTAGTTTTTTGGGCTACTCTCTGGCTTTTAATTAATATGCTAAGTCACCGGCATCCATGTTACGTCATGGCAAGTACGATCCTACCAAATTAACCCGGTCGGCATTCGCAACATGTAACGGAAACAAGATTAAGCGCTTTCGCTTTGCAGTTTATGCTCAAGAATTGGAAAAAATTTATAATATATCAAGGTATTATGTCAGTCATATAACAAGTAATGATATGATATTTGTGTATCTATTTTGAAAGATTTCCTTATTAGTAGTGGTTACATTAAATTCGATTATATATGTCATGCATGAATTACTTAGTTGTATTACTTTTAGTATATTGTAAAATTTATTTAAGAATAGATTGACAATCCAAAATCAATAGTAATCACGATATGTTTTTAATAAATGTCTTGTATTTTCGTAGTGGCCCAGACACTTAAATTTAGGGGTTTAGTTAAAAAAAATAATTAATTTGGGTATTTTATTTATTTATTTATTTATTTTTACAATTCATTTGAATATATTTAAAGCCTCAACAACAAAAATTCTATTGTTCTTTTAAATTTTAAACAACAACAACAACAATAATAATAAAATTATTTATTTTAAATGTTAGAGCTCCTTGTGTTACATTGGTGAAAATATCATTTTTTTCTAAGTAATGTCCACCAAATATCTAAAAATAAAATTGTATAGTTAGTGGCATTTAAACTTTGAACCAAGTCTTTAGAATCACTAAATAACACTCTTACTACTAAACTACAAATACTTTGTTATATATAACACTTGCCCAAATTCTTTATGGAAAATGAAGCCCTTGCTGAACCTAGGTTCATTCAATTACTTATGTTGGAAATGTTAGGAAATATGTCTTATTTTTCAATAAGCATTTCTTATGATATTTTCCTTTTTTTTTTTTGTAGGGTTCATATTCTTTAGGAATAAGTAATTTCTATTTTGGGATTTAACTTATTCAAGGAGGAATACTACTAATATAAGAAAATGAATGCTTCTTCCACAAGTAATAATTACTATATATATGGAAGTTGGATTTACTTCTTTGTATAACACAACAATCAGTTCTCCTAGACGGTTTATAATGTGACAGAAACAATAAGTTTATTGAGATTGTGTGTTATTGGAATTCTGAGTGTGAGGAAAAATACTTGAGTGATTGTAATAATTTTTCATATAGTAAATTTTCTCTCGTCGTCTTTGGTAACCATGATTTTTCTCCATTATAGGAGTTTTCTATGTAAATTTTTGTATTATGTGATTAGTTTTATTCTTCATCTATTTTTCTATTTGTTATTTATTTGATATATTTTTATTTACAAGATTTTAGTAGGATTAAAATTCCCAAACAGGAAAGAACAAAGAGGAAATGACTTGTTATCTATATTGAAGATATAAGAACCGCAAGCGAAGTGAATTGGAGGGTTTTTTTTTTTTTTAACTGGTTAAACACCAGTTTACTGATATTACATCAGATATATGTATACTGATATTTACAATCAGAGATATATATAATTGGGACTTATGATATTACATTAAATTCTATTAAGTGCATGCCCAGACTCATACCCCTCACTAGGAGGGACGCCACTACTCCATTCGCATTTTGCAAGGGAGAGGGACTTTTTTTATAATTTAACTCCACAATTTGTTAATTATGGAGTTTTTTGAGCCCCATGGGGCTCGAACCAAAGCTCTCCCGCTTGGGAGAGCTTTGGCCCACCACTCGGCCAAAGGCCAAGTGGCTAAGTGAATTGGAGGTTAGTGACTAGATTGTCCTGCATATTCCAATATGGGTAAAATTTCTTGTTAAAATTTTAACAAAATACTGATGTGTAGTTGTGTACATGTGGGAATTCTTAGCATTCTAGCTTACACATTGCTATGTACGCGTGGCTTCTAAAGCTAAACGACAACAACGCTACCTCAAAAATCGAAGAATTCACACACACACACACACACACACACATATATATATAAATTCAAAGATTACACAAAATTCTTGATAAAGATAGTGCAGCTGCACCGAAAATATTGTTGTGCAGTGGGCGGTGTTGAGCCCATAAATTAATGCTAGCTCTTTCCAATTTCCATTTCACAAAATTAGGTATCTCAGGCAGCATATTCAATGTTATATTTGTTGTTTAATGTAGCCGCATTGACTTTACCAAATAAATGGGCGTTATCTTTGCGAAGAAAGCGAAAGAAATGTACATATCAAACAAGGATTTTCCAAATCAAACCATTTGCTTTTGAGCAGTTAGATTTTCTAAAATCTGCAGATTCACTTAATCAGATATTTAAGGACCATAAGTGAAGCTTTCATTTCAACAAAATCTTTGTTTAATTGTCAATTAACTATGTCACACGTGTAGTTAAATTCCAAGGTCGATTAGGCAACGAGTCGGCATTTGCGTCTTCTCTTAGTGAAAGAAAAGAAGAACACGCCCAATCTGAAAGTAACTTGCAAAAGTGAAGTGAACTTAGACAGGCTAACGGTGGGAAAATGATCCCATGCAAATTTGCAGATGCCTAACAAGACGGGATTTAGATAGATTTTCGATTTGACAAACAGTTTCTTTCGGACTAAGTTTGTGTTCAATGCATTAAGATAACACGTACAACGTGTACAGCAGGATTAATTTACAAATTATCAACTATTACGTAAGCGTGGTCATCCAATTACTGACAGATTCCGAAACTGCACCACACCAGATATCATTGAATTTTTTACGCAACCAAATGGGAATCCAGTTCTTTTGATCTGCAACCGAAGAATAATAATATTGATGCTTGTTAGTCATCTTGAAAGCAGACTCTTGAAACTTGAAGTCCTGCCGTATGCTTCAATTTGATTTTTTTTCCCTCCCTTTTTTTCCAGTTTTAAGAACGTCATCTTACCCAAATGTTAAAGGTCAAGTTCTGCGTTGATCTAAATTAGAGTTATCCACACGCAACCTTCGCTTGGTTACTACTTGAATATAAAAAATTTAGTGAGGATCCTCACATGAACTTAAGAATCTTCATATGTAATTGTATAATTAGAGCATGTACAACTAACGTACGCACTCACTCACACGGATGCTCAACTCTGGCTAGAATAATCCAAATTTTGATCCCAGACCTAAGATGGTCAATGAGACTCAATTAATTTTCTGATCTTAATTAATCACATTTTCTTCCATTAATCCTAATTAAGTTGACCATTGACTCCAATTAAATTTGAATAAAAGATTAATCCTTGCACGTCAATTAAGCCGAAGAACTAAAGAAATTTGAGTATCCTTTATCGATAATTCAGTTACTTAAGAACCAATTGTTTATGCATAGCGTGCTGGATTGGGCGTTTACTTTTGCAAATTTGAACAAATTAACTGCTGTGAAGCAGCCCTGTTGTTAGTTTAATGAGCTGAATCTATAACGTGGAGCCCCTTATTGACATCAGATCGTTAGGTACCCCGTCTTTTCATTCGTCATGAATGTAAGCTGAATCGTAATCGAATATAAGAAGTTCATATAAGTACCTCATACTCTGCTAGCTCATGAATATAAGTTAATATAAAAGACGAACTCATTTATCTTATTATGTGTGATAAGGATAAGACAAAAAAAATGGCAGGGCTTTAGAGATGCCATTCCATATCAGCTGAGAGTGAATCTTAAGTAAGTACATAATGTTAGGCAAACTTGAAATTTTAAGTTAGCTTTTGATAAGAATCATGCCCATAAGCTTCTATTTGATATCGAAGTTAAATTATACATGGGTAAATTCACACTACCTTTACTATGTGATAATATATATTATAAAATCAAACTAATCAAATATTATAAATGAGAGATTCAACCACCAAATTTACATGTATTTAATGGTCCTGACTCTTGAACATTATAAATAAGAGATGTAAATGATTCTTAAAGGGTACCAAAATATTTAAGTACGAATTACACTATTACTGTTAGACTACTCCACAAAATAAATTTGATACAATTTGTCGTAGGCTCTCTAATATTCTCTCACTCCAAAATTATCGGATGATTCCATTTTCCTGTTGATATTTAAATCTAAATGGTATATGCATTTTCAATGTATCACTTTTACAGTCTGTAAAGCAAGTCGCTTGCTACATATAACAAGCTTCATCATCACAAACGAAAAGCGATTCTTTCTTGATTTCGGTTCCAAAATGAAAAATGTACCCTAAATCCAGATAATATTAGAACAATCCAACTTTTTTGTTTTTTTTAAGTAAAAATAAAAATTATCATTTCTTAATCATCCGATAAGTAAGACAACTAAACAAGTCATTATTACAACAATTCAATTAGCAGCCGTTTCAGTTGTATGTTCAATTCATTTGCTTTTTTGAATTCTGACACATTTTACTAGTTGAGAAATCTTATGTCAACGTGGATCACAATTAACGTGGATCACGCCCCTGCCAAGGAAAATCCCCAGTGTGAAAAGAAGGAAAATAAACCAAGTCCTTAACTGCCGTCTCTAATATCAGTTGCTTCATGGCTTCATCAACCTGAGACAATTAATTAAGAACAACGATGTGAAAGTGAAGCTTCGAATATGATGGGCAGCCAGCTTTGTGGATTCGGAATTTTGCTTGTTGTGAATATAATAATTCGATGGGGTCTTTAATTAGTTTCCTATCCGCTTATTTATGGATGGTAAAACATTTTTGTTTAATTAATAGAGCATCATCCAACTATATATATGAATTGAAGATTGAAGTAACGTCATGCACACATCAATAAGAGGGACCAATAATGAATCGGATAACTATAAGGCTGCTAAAATTAAAGATTCTGAAATTCCCATAAGTAAAGAAGATGCCGTTTCTTTTACTTTTGTTGAGAATGAGAATTTTTTTTCTCCAGAGATCATGAATTGTGATGATCTTTGGTATGCATGCTTTCACTCGTAACTTCATAGAATCGAGATGTGCGATCATATTAGGTATTAGCCGCGCACAAAGAATCCAGATACGAGTGGTTCCATTTCTTTTGTCTAGTATTTATGAGAGCTTTAATTTGCATTAGTTCTTCGCATTCTGTTTGTTCGCTTGTTATCTAGCTAAGGGTATCTTTTCTTAATTCTATTCCATTAACTTCCTAGCCTCACATTTTGGCATCTCACGTCTTTAGCAAAAAAAGATACTGGGTATATTGGGTATACTGGGTATCTTTTTCTAGTTTTAAAACTAGTTTGATTATAGGACTATATAGCCCTATCTTATATTAAAAGTGAATAGTTATAACTTAAAAGATACATAACTAAAGTGTTTATTAATACTAACTACTGTAACTTAAAAGTTAAGTTAATTTGATCAATTACTTTTGTGATGAAAAACTTATATTATCTTTATTATTTTTATCAAAATTATAATTTAAAAGTTATGTTAACTAACGGCACACTATTAACTTTTATTTTATAGTTATAACTTTTTTCTTATAGTAGCTACAGGTTAAAAGTTACAACCTATCAATACCGAACAGAACTTTAGTTTCAAAGATTAAAAAAAATATTGTGTATGTATCTTGATCTAATTAATATTTTTTAGCTCCTATCCACCTTAGATATTCTACTACTTCCTAGTGGGTAAAATAAGCTATTATCTAAATAATAAAGGATAAAACGGACTGTTGTTTCAAACTTCCCCAGGAGTGAAAAGGACTTTTTCGCTATCATTAATAAGTGCAAATATACAAGTACAATTCAATACTATGTCGTGCAAGTCTTTCCAATTAATTATATATTGAAAAACCTCAACTTTTTTATTACACCCCTATTTTTTTTAGTATAAGAAGAAAAAAAAAAAAAATAGAGGTAGTCATCGGAGAGTAGGGGCCCGCTGTAACAAAACGCGTAATTTGAATTAATTGTCGGGCAAATAAAACTTGCATATAACAGACACGTGGACTCTTTTAAGTTTGACAATTAACCGTTTGACCAATCAACCATTGATCCAGCGGCGGACCGGGTGGTATGCATCCATTCACTGATCACATGCCTCCTTCATTTCTTTCCATATATTTATTTACAGCCTTGCCGTATCAAATATAAACTACTCACCTAATGAAACTTAAAAGAGCCCTAAAATTTATAACAACGCCAACGTGACATAAATAAATAGACATAATTTATTAAATTTGATATAATTATCAAATTAATTAAGTTTGAATTGATATAATTTTTTTTCTCATATTAAGTTAAGATTAAATGATTAAAGTTATTGACTCATTTACTTGATTAATAACATAATTTTATCTTATATTCTACATCAATTTATAGATATTCACTATCAAAACTTAAATATTGAATATAATTCTCTTTTCATCTTTTTTTTTTAGGGGGAAAGGGGAGAAAGAATGCTAAACATATAGATAATGTTTTATTTATATAGATTTAGAATTTAAATAGTATAAATCCGTAATATTTTAAAAGATATGTATATTATTATTATTGCTATTACTAGCTCTACAAGCACCCATCTAATATCGAACCCAAACTCCGAATTTGTGAATAACCGCTACTTGAAGCTAAAACTAGGCTTCAATTTACTACTTTCAGCACAACCGAGTTCTGTTTGTTGTTTATTTTGTTTAACAAGACGCGACAGAAATTAGGTAAAGGGACGACTGCAGCTTTCGTCCTTCACCAATGAGCCGTGATTCGGGTACTAACAAAAAAACAAAAATACAAAAAGACAAAACGATTCCCTTATAAATAAGGGTCTCCTTATATTACATTTACTGTAACAAACATTAAATACACATGGGTCATTAGATTTTTATATTTCTTAATCTCATGGATGGTAAAAGTTTTAACACAAAACAAAGTACTTGTGTAATAATTATTTACAAAAAATTTTATTTTAATCACATATTTATATATTTTTTTAAGTAAGTCCCCATTAATTTTGTATAATTAAATGATTTTGATGTCTATCTCTTCTACATTTATTTTTAAATTTTTTTAAAATTTTTACTAAATTTTTATAAAAATCTAAATGATTATCATATTTATAAGGATTTACAAATTTTGAATATATATTTATATTTACATTTATATTTTCTTATCTCTCTTAAGACATAAACTATATATATATATATATATATATATATATTTTGTAATCTAAATTTAGCATCTTGAATTATAAGAGATGTTATATGTTATAAATATCTTATGAATCTAATGAATTATTAGAAAGATGATACAATGAATAAATTAAGAGAACCTCTAATAATTTCATAAAATATAAAAACTAATAAGTTACCACATTCTATCTATACGAGGATTTTCTTACAAACGATTTCAATCATTTGATTTGATCAATAATTTAGACATGCGAAAAAATAATTAATTAAATTAAATTTCACTATATTTATTAAATAAATTAGGAAACCAAATTTATCATTAAATAATATAGAAAATGCAAACGAAATATTCAAAATTAATAATTTCAATAAAAAAATAAAATAAATTAAAAAGTTAGGAGATCAAATGAGTAAAGAATTTAATAAAGTTAAACAATTAATAAAAGACTTCAACCTTGAAGATTATGATATATTAAAGTAAGAAATTATTAATATAATGAATAAAAACTCAATAAATATAAGATTAAATAAGTTAGAGATTCAATTAAATAAAATAAAAATTTAGTATTAAATTTACTATAAATATAAATAAAAAATTAAAAAAAAAATAAAAAGTGATTGCAATATAAGTTGATTGTAGTTTGGGATTTAAAATAAAATTTTAAAACGTTTTGACTTTTTTATAATTATTAACTTCTTTAAAAATTTTAAAAGTTATAGCTGTAATACAGTCATTGTAACATAAGGAGACCCTGTAAATAAATGCCTGAGGCCATTGGGATTAGTGGCACTGTGCGTCAATCATAAACACGTCGATCAAGACGAGAAAATTTCATTAATAAATCTGAGCTTATTCATATTTATAGATAGGACATAGCTGTCCGTGTGAGTACGTAATGCGTGCATAAATACATATTGGACCCTCACGGTCGCAGTTACAGTCACAGTCACTGTCACGGTCACTGTCACTGTCAAGTGTCACCCGCACAGAAGGAGTACACTTTTCTTTTCTTTTCTTTTTTCCCCTTCCCCCGATCGCTTACTTTGCTACGTTGCCCTCGATTTCAATGCACTTAAATATCGTCACCGTAGTCGTCATATTTTAATAGAAATAATTTTTCATGACTCTTTAATTATTTAATAAATAATAAATAAATCATATAAAGAAATTATTTTAATTTAGATATAGATAATATCACTTAACAAGACACAATACTAAACCCCATTTAATTTAACGCATTTGCCTTGAACCCTCTTTTTTACTGACATATATATTTTTATGCTGTGCTTGGTAATTATATCGGCCCTGTTCAATAATTAATCGCGAAGAACTCCGTCAGAGCATGTAATTTCAGATCTTTAAAAGGTGAAGAGAATCGAATTTAAAGAAGATCCTAACTTCATTTTATTGAAGAACTTTATTTGCTTCCCTTCATCTTAAAAATTCACGACATAGTCAATTGACCTAACCTAAAACGACGTATATGTTAGTAATTCTTAGAAATTAGAGATGAATATGAAACATGCCTAACTTTGCTTTATTCAATCTAGTCGTCCTAAACTACCAACCTTCGTATCATGCGTAAACTTCTTCCATTACAAGCCACATATGCCAATATGGCATTTTTAACGTGTTATTGTTTAAAAAAAAATCTGAAAATGCTTTAAGTTTTAAATCTCTAAAATTTCATGATTTTAAAATTTTTTTAAATTTTTCTTGTATTTTAAGATCTCAAACCAGAAAACTACTACACACACAGAGCCACTAGAAGCTACAAATCCCATTCTTTATTAGTGACTTTACCTCAATTACACGCTGTAACTCATATGTAGTTATATAATTATAACTACAATTTATATGTCTTTTTTTTTTGGAGTTGACTTTATAATTGAAAATATATGCTTGGACACAGTCATGCTGCACTTACACTCAATTAGGGTTCATTTGTAATTGAGATTGGACAGCTGTAACTTAAAAGCTACCGTACTAAAGTATTTGGTAAACACTAGTTGTTGTAATTTACAAACTATGTTGATATGATTTTTCACTTATATGATAAAAAAATCTATTGTACCTTTAATAATGTTGTCAAAGTTATTATTTAAAATTTATATTTACTGCGTATTATTAACTTTTATTTCATAATTATAATTTTTTTTACACAATAATTGTAACTTAAAAGGTATAATATCTCAATTCCAAACGAGACCTTAGTGTCTTTAATAAATTTTTATCATAATTTACTTTCAGTTTTACAAATAAAGTATTATAATAAAATGAAATACAGTATCGATTCATATAAAATTATATTTAGAAAAGATTTGCATTCAATAGTTTTGCCCGGATCGGAACAGTGACATTTAATATCCTGAAGTTTGTTACGTGGCATGTTTTGATGGGCTGCAACTTTATATCGAAAGTCTTTTGTAAACGAGGGAACCCCCGTGTTGCTCATGCTAATCACCGATTTGTCTCTTTTTAGAGAAGAGAAGTAGGTGGGTCTAATGCTACATTATGTGGCAAGTTTTTATGGGTCGAGTAGGCACATCAAAAACTTAGGTAATTAAAGATAAGGCGACTTGGCCATGGCGAGAAGTCATAAGCCCCGATAGCCTGTTACATGTTGTATACTATTAGACCGCATGCACAATTGCAGTTGAAGGTTACAACCCCATATAATTCCTACTTCATCCTCATTATAATTTTTATCTTTTTTTTTTTTTGCATATATCTCACTGTATAAAACTTAAAAAATCAACTTTAAAAGGAAAAAAAAAAGTGATAATCTCTCTCTCTCTTATCGATATTGAACATACCATAATAATCAGATTATTACCACCACTCATACCAAAAACACGATAATTTATCGTTTATGATCCCAATCATTATCAATATTGATAGATTATTATCAAAGGCTCTTCCACTCATATCTATTTTTTTACCACTAGAGGGTTATGATATCAACAATACCGATCATTCAAGGGACAAATTGGGTGTTAAAGATAACTAAACAAGATTACAAAAATTAAAGGGAACAAAACTTTAAACTCACGTATTTGTCTTTTTTTATTGGGTGCTGTAAACTACTTTTGTCCTTGATTATAATAGTAGGGTATATAATATCTGAGTAGAGATTAACGTTTAAGAAGTCAAAAGAAATTAGTATTTATAAAATTAAATTATCTAAATTAAATATTAATAGAAGTTAATTGTCATGGGTCTAATCAAAAGTTACTTATTCTTTAGAGTAATTTCACATATAGGCGATCTAGGTACATATTAATATAAAAGTTATTAGTTGGAGCTTGTGAGATAAAATAAGGAAGTTAAACACCACCTCCACTCTTTAAATTTTTCATTTTTTCTTCATGGGAAAAAAACCCTTAGTTGAAGGAATTGCAGTAGTGGGCATTAAAAAGTTCTGTAAATGGTGCAATCTTCCACGCCATTAAAGGGTTTGTTGCGGACCTATTTGCTCAATGTGTTTTAAATACATACACTTGATGGTTGGATTTGAAGTTGCTAATTATTCCTAACCGTACGCGTGCAAACCATATCACGTCCAATCGAGATCTGGAAACACAACTGTTAGCACCAGAACGAATTAATTAATTAAATTAACATGTCACGGACTAAACCGCAATGGACTCAACAATAAAATAATTTCTAAATTAATTCTATCATCTCAAGGAAGTTAAAATATAAAATTAAAAAATGAAAAGATCAAGGAGTAGTGCAAAGCTTTGATTTGAATTTCATGTTCGATTCTAAGGCCTTTAACTTTAGGGCAGTCCGCGGTCGTGCCACTAGCAGAAGTGAGTGGAGGAAGGTGGGTATGTCCTCCAAAAGTTAAAATTTGACTCCCTTTCATCCCTTCACGACCATTCTTTATGAACCTTTAATCTTTTAACACCCAATACCAAATCGATCAAATTAAATGTACGAGTCACTCTCTCATGCAACTTGGGAATCCGCCATGTGATCACTCATCAACCATTTTGTGCCTGTAATATGATGATTGATGAATTCCAATCTATTAATTAGATGGTGATCACAATTGTATGCATTTTGCAGACAACGTTATTAGATCATCTTATCACCATCATCCTCATCATAATACACACACACACGCATTAGCTTAAGGAATTCCCTAGTTAATAAGTCAAGCAGGTTTCTAAAGGACCAAGTTGCTACGCGTGTACGGATTAAAGAATTTATTCCCTTATCTTAATCAAATATTTAATTGACAATGTAACGGAAAGAAAGAAGAAGCCTAGCCTAAGAAAGGAAAGAAAAATGAAAATATCTTCTTCTTTTAACATAGCCACACTGGGAAAGACAATATAACATACCATAATTAGGAGGGTAAGGCATCATCACTTTACATTTAATATTAGTTTTGAGGTCAAACAAAGACAGAGGGTCCCCCATCTTTTGTTTTGTTTTGTTTTGTTTTTTCATTTTATTTTTTTTTGGTGGAACCGTGAAAGGATTTGATGCTTCAGCAAGACCTCTCTCTGTCTCTCTGTGTCTCTCTCTCCCTCGCTCTTCCCTTCTTTTTGGGAAATTTATTCATCTTTTTCTAACCAACTGGCAATCTTAGATGAATTGAAAACCTACCAATTTGTTTTGTTTCACCCTGTTCTTTATCTTTGGGATATTGAGGGGCTAAACAAAGATTGTCGTGATTAGAAATTAAAAAAATTTATTCTTTGAAACAGAGGGAGGAGAGGGTGAAAAGTGGGGTTCAAAGTCATTTTCTGAATGGTCTCTGGACAATTCTCTCCCCAAGTTTTGACCCTCGTAGATTTCAGCTTTCTTCTCCCCACCCTTCCCAACTCTTTAAATCTCCCCACCACTCATCACTCTTCTTTTCTAATCCAATAAGCTTTCTCATCAGTAGAGATCCAATAATTCCCAGCTTATCCAGGTTGAAATAAAAGAAACAAGGCTATTCTCGAGATGGTGGGTTCCTCTTAATTCTCCTTTTTGATTAGCTCCTTTTTGAGAAACCCCCAAAAACATAACTTCAATTTGCATGTGCTTACGCTTAATTAGTACCATTCACGACTCCTAGCTCATGAATTAGATAATTTTTTTGCTGCTTATAGGAAGAAGTGCAGCAGCTTACCAGATGGGAAGGCTATGTGGATTGGAGGACCAGGCCTGCCCTCAAGGGCCGCCATGGTGGCATGCTTGCTGCCTCCTTTGTTTTGGGTCAGTATGTGTACACGTACACGTACATGTACATACATACAAAATTTTAATCTTTTTATATATATATATATATTTTAGATTAATATGAACTGCGGTGGTGAAAATACTACTGATGGGATAACTTGTTTATTTAATTTGTTAAAATTAGTAGGTAAATTCATTAATTTTGTATGTGCAGTTGTAGAAATATTGGAGAACCTGGCATATCTGGCAAATGCAAGCAACTTGGTGCTTTATTTATCCGAATATATGCACTTATCTCCCTCCAAGTCTGCTAACAATGTCACAAATTTCATGGGAACTGCCTTCCTTTTGGCTCTCCTCGGTGGCTTCTTATCAGATGCCTTTCTCACGAGTTATCACATCTACCTGATAAGTGCAGTTGTCGAATTTCTGGTACATTTCTCTTTTGATTTTACCTTTTTCTCTAAAAAAAAAATCGAATGCTCATCAAGTCTGATTGTCTTATGTTTCTTGCTTGTTTGTTTGTTTTTTTCTAAATTTTACTTCTAATTAATTCTTCTTCCTTCTATATTTTCATTTTGAAACCGAAAAAACTCTAAACACAATGCTATCTTTTGGGTTGCGTCTGAATCCGTATTGAGAAACGTGAAAGCAGACATTTTTTTGGCACGAAATAAATATGAACACAAAAACCAAGTGAAAACATCAAAAGCTGTAGCGGTAATGAAGTTGCCCTGTGATGAGTCTCAGAGTCTGCCACTTTATACGTTGAATTTGGGTAACACCGTCTAGGTACGACTAACGAGGCCGCTTGAGTCGCAACTTGATGTATGAATGCATGAATGATCGATGCATCCATCATTTACAATGGACTCAAAAAATTTCCTCTTTCTTTGCAGCACTTGTATGTTCTCTCTTTTTGCAAGAGAAATTTACTTTACACATGGAAAGTGTTACTTTTTTAGTTGTGTAATTTCGTTTTTGGGCTTTTAGGATCATCGATATCTCGAAGGGTTGTAGAATTGTGCTGCGCACTTTTTACTTTTTAGGCAGTATTAATTATCTCGTAATTGTAATGGTTACTCTTAATTATTTTGATTATCTTTAACAATGATTTTTTTTTTGAGAGAGACGATTTTACATGATTATTAAATCATGACAACACATAAGATTAAATTGCGGGGTCCATTGGGTCCCACACACCACTCATGCTGGCGTATCCGAACCGAGTAGAGGGGTGGGGGGGGGGGGGGGGGTCCCGTGTTAAATATTTGCGTAGTGTTAGGACGAGAGATGTGTCGTTGTCGTTTAGTTTCAACTTGAAAGCAAATATCTAACATTGTCTTTCTTGCTTAACAATTTGGTCTCCGGACGTAAAAGATAACACCTCTCTGAAATCACCCAGTAAAATGCGACCACCGTGACAGATGTCCTTTGCTTTCGCAAATGCCACATGTTACTTCAGTGTCTGATCGTCGCACAAAAGTGTCATAGAAGGCGCGCATGTTCTATGGTCTGGGACATGTGGTAATTTCGATCTGCCAATGACAAAAGGTGTGGGAGAATTTTTATGGATATTTCTTATTATAGTATTTTTTTTTTTCTTTTGAAAGCGAGATGACCATAAATGGCAACAGTTCATGTTTATGCAGGTTCATGAACCACGTGTATGCTTTATGGTCCCTAATATAAGTCTATACAAATTAAAACCAATTTACTAGCTTCCACTTTGATACAAGGAGCTGACATCTTCTGTTTCTAAATATGAGGAGCCAGCATCTCTAAAACCACTCGTCTTTTCTTTTCTTTTCTTTTCTTTTTTTGTCTCCTTCTTTGAAAGAGCGACGTTTCATAGTTTCTACGACACATGAAGTCTATTTCTGGGCCTATACAGTCCAATAACTGAAATGGGGATCCGCACATGGGCTAGGGACCCACAAGTATGGTGTTCTGTTTTGTGAAGTAGACACCAAAATTGGACTACTTGCTTGCACGTTGCTTACTTGCATTGGAGTTTTCTTATCATCATTATTTTTTTCAGTAATCGTGGATTGTATTGTTGGGGCTTCGCCTGGGGCCTCAAGTGGTCAACCACGAGGGCCATAAGTCAATTGGTCCGTATGTTAAAATATATGCTTTTTGAAACTTTTTACTCATCCAATTTTGGTCAATTGAAACAGGGCTTGATTATACTCACAGTGCAAGCTCGCTCAGCTTCTCTAAGGCCACCGGAGTGTAATCCTCCAAATATTACCTGCCAAGAAATTGCTGGTGGCAAAGCAGCTATGTTGTTCTTAGGCCTGTATCTAGTGGCACTTGGTGTTGGAGGGATTAAAGGTTCCCTGCCATCACATGGCGCCGAGCAATTCAATGAGACAACCCCTCAGGGAAGGAAGCAAAGATCAACTTTTTTCAACTACTTTGTGTTTTGTCTATCGTGTGGTGCCCTTATTGCAGTGACACTAGTGGTGTGGATTGAAGACAATAAAGGATGGGAATGGGGTTTTGGAATCTCTACTATTGCAATATTGTTGTCAATGCCAATCTTTCTTGCTGGCTCATCTTTTTACAGGAACAAGATACCTTCTGGTAGTCCACTTGCTACCATTTGCAAGGTAATTAAGCTTGTAAAGTCCTGACCATACATAATTGCAAGTAGTGGTTCCTCAACAGGAATCAAGAATATCATTCTTTCACTACATTATATTTCGTGGACTGACAACTTTATGTGTACTTCCTGCAGGTTTTGGTTGCTGCACTGATCAATGCTTGCACAAGTAAAAGTCCAAGTAATGCCATTGTGAACATGTCCCCGAGTCCTTCTTATCCAGCAGAAACTAGCAAGGAAGTGGAACAAGGAACGGGTAAAGCAACCGAGTTTAATCCTCAACCCCCAACAGAAAGCCTCAAATTCCTTAACAGAGCGCTGGTAAACAAGCCAATTCACCCGGTACTAGAATGCACGGTTCAGCAAGTAGAAGAAGTCAAGATTGTGATAAAAATCCTTCCTATATTTGGTTGCACCATCATGCTCAACTGCTGCCTGGCTCAGCTCTCCACATTTTCTGTCCAACAAGCGGCCACGATGAACACCAAGGTCGGGTCGTTGAAAGTTCCACCAGCTTCCCTCCCCGTTTTTCCTGTTCTCTTCATCATGATCGTTGCACCAGTTTATGATCATGTCATCATTCCGTTTGCGCGGAAAGTTACGAAATCCGAAATGGGCATCACGCACCTGCAAAGAATCGGAATTGGTCTAGTACTTTCTATTATAGCAATGGCAGTGGCAGCTCTTGTTGAGATTAAGCGAAAGAAAGTGGCAACAGACTCGGGGCTTCTAGACTCGGCTAGTCCATTACCCATAACATTCTTTTGGATTGCATTGCAGTATCTGTTCCTCGGGTCAGCTGACCTCTTTACCTTAGCCGGATTGTTGGAATTCTTCTTCACAGAGGCACCGACCAGCATGAGATCTTTGGCTACATCTCTTTCCTTTGCCTCTTTGGCCATGGGATACTACCTTAGCACAGTGATTGTATCAATAGTTAACGACGTCACAGACCATTCGGGGCACAGACCATGGCTTACTGGCAGCACCATAAATCACTATCACCTAGAGAAATTCTACTGGCTATTGTGTGCACTTAGTGCATTGAATTTCTTGCACTACCTTTTCTGGGCCATTCCGTACAAATATAGATCAACAAGTGCCAATGAGTAGCACAAGCAATGGATGCATCGGCCCTCAGGCACAGGCATGTGGAAAAATTCATGAGATTATGTCACCCCACGATCATTTGAATATGCCAGAAAACTGCTTCAGTTGTATATATGAGGTGAGGCAACTGCTGAGGAGATAGCACAGATTAAGCAATTTAGCATAGAAAGGGTCTTTCTACTAGTAATTGCCGGGTCTCTTGAGAATAGAGACTGTTCCTGTAGTGCAAACCGAGTTGACCAATGTACCATTTTGTCCCGTTTATTGTTTTTAGACGACTTGACATTTTACTAGAAACAACATGCACGTTTTGGCTTGCCAAAGCAATTATGGTGGACATTACTTAACCAGAAAAGAAACAAGAGGAAAGAAAAAGAAGAAGTGCATTTTGAAATCTGAATTGAATGTTCACAATGACAGCGGGGAAGGCTCTCAGATCAAAATTGTTCAATGTTCAGTTCTATTTGAGCAGGCATGTTGAGAAGTTTATAATTTATAAAGAAATTAAATATGATAAAGTCCTAACAATCAATTTGTAGACCGTCGATTCTGTTGAGTTCATCAAGCCAATACCAGCAAAAAGCAACTAAAGAACCAATCGCACTTATAGAGCAAGAAATCACAATTGCAGTTGAAGCAACTACCAATAGGCATTAGCTACAGTATTACGTGCCAGAGCACCATGTCTCAAAATTAGGCCACAACTTGAGTGAAACAGCGCGCAGATGCACAGATTGATGGAAGACGGTACCGCAGAGTTAACGTTGTTATAAAGTGAACTTAAAGTCTTGCGTTATGTAAATTCATGGTTGAAAACCCAGTTGTGAGAGTGAGAACCTCATCAGGTTAAAGCTACCAATAGGCGTTTGCTATACTGGCTTACTAAGTAGCAAAGTTTCTCTAGTTTTTAATCTTACTCAGTAGCGAATCTTCTCTACTTTGGAATCCCTCGATCCTCGGGGCTACAAGGCTGGAATCTGTACCTGGCGCTGAGGAAAAGTAGCATGGATAAATTGATCAAAATTAAAAAGACAAGCAAGTGGGGATGTAGCTCAGATGGTAGAGCGCTCGCTTAGCATGCGAGAGGTACGGGGATCGATACCCCGCATCTCCAATTTTCCTTCTTTTTTCCCGCTTAAATTTATTCAGCATTGTATAAAACATGATAAATCTTTCTGAAATTAGTTTACTTAGTGGTAAACAAATGAAAAACACATTAAAATATAACTCGACTTGCTAACAAGAATAATTTAACAAATGCTTCGATAGGGAATACCACAGAATTACATATATATACTTGTGAAGCAAAACAGAATTACACCGACAAGCAGATTGCACCAGCAGCAACCGCTAATCCTAAACACGACACTTAACCTCTGACCTTATACATGCACAGTACTAACAATAGAATAACGTTTCAACCAAATCACCACCCCAATTCACGTCACTTTGACCCAAACAGCATGACTTGGAATGCCCACGTGGACGACGAACATCATGTAATATCCAGGTGGTGCCACTGTGGCAGCGGGGGGCCCATTCGCCACAACCTTATAAGCATACATAGACAATTGGGACACGCTGACAACGTTCAAAACGACCAAGCGTTGATTCATAGCAAAGGAGTGTGTTGTAAACGACGGCGCCATCAGCGACACTGATATTTCTCCACTTGGACTGTACGAGGACAACCGAAAAGTAACGGAGAAAGCTTCATTGTACGACACCGTTCCGTCTGTAGATTCCAAGGATAAGATGGACGGCCGCATGTATGCATTCTCTGTGTCTAAGTAGTGGGGATGAAAAGCCTCCAAACTCAAGTCAGTCGGGTACGGGTAGGCAGTGAAGTTGTACGTTCGGTGCGGGTTACTCCCACCCACGAATACCCTGCCATCTGGCAACACCACCGCCGACGAATGATACATCCTTGGAATCTTGGACGGGTTCAAAACTACAAATCTCCGGTCTGGTTCCTCCTCATCAGGCGAATACAGGACCGGGTTCAAATTCGGACCCAAAGCATTCTCCCACCCTGCAGTACCATTACTCGCGCCATTAATGATAATCACATCACCGGAAGGTAACAGAAGCATATCACACATGACACGCGGCATTGGCATGAACTCCATTGACCAAACGGGATTCTGGTCGGTCACTTTTAATCTGCCACAAGTCCTCGACGCTTCTACGTAAACACTCTCCTTATCGGACTTGATAAACGCACCCGCAGGTGCTCCTCCGCAAACCATCACCTCTGCATCAGGCAAGACAGCTGTGCCACTGCCGTCACTCCCTGCCGATAACTTTAACGGGAGCAGAATGGAAGAGCCGGTACTAGGATAATTCCGTTTGTCATTGCCAGGAATAACGGGAAACTCTTTAACAAGCTTGTTGTTAACGCAGTCGAACAAGATTGATCTTCTATTGGCAAAAATGAAAAGGTTACCGTCGGGTAAAAGATGCAAGAAAGGATAAAGATTATTCTCTTCACCAGGGTCTCTTGTTTCAACCAAGAAACGAAGGTAAGAGCTCGAGGATAAAGAATCAATCTTGGGGTAAAACTCGTAGGTGAAAACTCTTCTACCGCCGACGACAATGATCCGATTGTCGGGTAAGATCTGATTGGAAGCGTACCATCTTCTGTCCCAGAGATTTTGGGATAACTCAACCCAGTCACAGCCTTCATCGTTGCATGGCGTGAACAAGCGGATAACATGGTCGCCAACGTTGTAGCCGCCCGTCTGGACGAGGGTACCGTCGCTGAGAACGGCTCCGGAGGAGCACCAGGTGTCCGTTTGGAGGAGGAGGGGGCGGAATGTGTTGGAAGCGATGTCGTACAAGACGGAGTGAGCAGTGCAGTCGAGTTGGCGGACGTCGTCGTTCTTGCGGCACTTATCAATAGGGAGGGAGAGGTTGGAGGGACCCATATCGGTGCGGTCAAAGATTATGACCTTGTCGTTGCTGAGGACTTGCATGTGCATGGCGGAGATGCCTATGCTTGATTGAAGAAGAACCCACTGCCCACCTGATTTGCTGGGCATGTTATTCTTATTATTAGGACTGTAGTAGCCGTCAAAATGATCTGGTACTGATAGAGAAAATGTGGAGAAGGAGAAAAAAAGAGTAAGAAAAGTTAAGAAAGATCGGTTCTTGAACTTGATCGTCATTGATAATTATTGTTACGTTCTTCAGCAAAGAACGTCGCAGCTGGCAAGCTAGGGTTTTTGTCAAGAAATTAAAGAGAAGGGTGCGTCTTAGTTTCTAAGAAGGTTATTTCTTGAATGTTAACTGTGTTTGCTGCAGAACATATACACAATATATGGCTAGAGAAAGAGAAGAAAGGAGATGTTCGTGGTCGTGATTTTTCTCGCCAACAAATTAAGTCATTTAGTTGAACGCTTCAGTTTTGCGGCTCTTCGCTGCAGTTTCCTTGGGAAGTGTACTCCGTTTGCATTTGGTTGGCTAGTTATATATCGATTGCTGGGCAGCGCTTCCTCCTCCTTCATCACTCGAATCACTACACGTAATTGAATTGCGCCATGCCCACATCCTATTCCTATCCCAAAAGGGGGTCAGCTAATTTAATTGAATATTTCTGTGTTTTCGTTATTTTTTACTTTCATTAAGCCCCCTTTACTTTACTTCAGTCTTTGTACGGTAGATATATTGCAGCTTTTTTTTTCCTTTTTTTTCCCCAAAAAATAAAGTCTTCATTTAAGGATCATACATGTCTTTTAGATTTCAACTTCTGAGAAGGAATTGCTACTAGAGGCGTGTAGATTTTCTTTCTACTCAACCCAAATTTATGTTTAAATAGCTATCCCCTTCTTATTAAAAATAACAATAATAACAACTATTCCCTTTGACTGATTTTTTTTTTTAATTTATTAACAAGTTTAGATATTTAATTATTTTATTGAGTTTATTCACTCTCAGCTCCTTGTAAAAGTATTTTAAAATATTGCAAATCGGTGAATTTGCACTTTAAAAAAAATATATAGACATCCTCACTATCGAATTCTGTAATGACTTATGAAAACCCTTACTTAATGCTCATTATTATTATTATTATTATTATTTGGTTGCCAATACTATTTTAATTATATATATATATATATATATGCACACACACACACATATCACACACATATATATATATTAAAGAAGAGTGAGCTTTGAATTAGGAAATATGATTAGGAATGAATTAAAAAAAATTAAAAAAAAAACACAATTTCAATACAGTCAGAAATTTCTAATTAAAAGATTATTGTATTAATGAATGTGAAATATGTTGATATAACAAATTTATTTAGGAGGATTACAATAAACATGAGGTTCAAGATTACGTTCCTTATTAGTGCTAGTGTAGTAAATGCCGTCGCATCAGCTGATATTTTGATTGAGTTTAATGCTTTTTTGACTTGATAACAACGACCATCCAAATTATGCCCTTTGACTGAATTGAAACATTTTCATTTATGATCAATTTACATTTAAGAGGAATCCATATTTCATGGGGTGGCAATCACTCTCCCCTTTTCTTTTTGTGCGCAAATCATAATGCTTTTCAACCACCGGTTGATTGAGATTACAATGATATACGGATTCACATTTTTGAAGGATGTGATGTTGTTTCTGAAACCAGTGATCAGACCAGAAGCAAAGAATTTGAAAGCTATTTATGATTTTGAAGGACCAGCACCCATTGATGAACTCCTCACCGCAACCTTGATTGCACCAATGGCACTAAACTGCCTCATCTCCATGCTCAGCCCCCGTCTGTCCCGGTTCTTACATCCTTCTTCTGTATGAACGGCGGCAAAGTATGCTATCTGAATGGCCAAAAACATGCAATAAGAGACATTTGATTAATGGAAAATCATCAATTCTCTAAACCATGCATGATTCAGTAGGCACTCATGCTTATATAAGGTTTATGAATAAAGAAGGCAACAAGCAGAGCAACTTCTAGATGCCATGCTCAGGAGAGCAAGTGTTTGATGTTCTTCACCTGTTCCAACAAGCAGCTGAATCATTCTTATAAAAACCACCACCATCAACCATCAATGGGGTAATTGACAGAATCACAGAATAACAAAAACAGCAACTACTACCGCTGCAATTTCTCTCTGCCCTTGACAAAAACATAAAGGCGTCAAGACATTTAATAAAGTGCATACAGAGGGACCTCAGTGCTCCATGATAGACAATTAATCATGGAAGGCAATCATCTTTATTGCAGTCCATGAGCTAGCTGGCAGACCACAAACCACACTGTTTTCATTATCATTAAGGCACATATGGAGGTAACATTGCTGACGTCACACAGTTTTATCAGTTCCTTCAACTTAGTTTCCTATATTTATTCTGACAAGCATAACTAAATTACAACAATGCAATGGACATGGTGATGCAAAACAAAGAATGTTTTAGAGTAAAGAATGAGAACATTAACCATAAATCATCTGACAAATGTATTTAGCAGTTTCAATGATATCATTTAAATGTATCATAAACGAAAATGCCTTGGGATGCCTTCATATGTAATTATTGAAAGTGTGCTATGGAACATGACAAAGTGTTCAGTACTATTCCTTCACCGTAGTAAGTGGAATGCTGAAACCACAGGCTGTCCCCTGGAGGTAATGATGATCTGATACCTCAACCAGACAGATAGTGAAAGATGTAGAGTTGAATGTGCTTACTAGTTGGTAGAAGGTAGATAAGGAAAGAAAATATGAGCATTAACTTGCATCAGAAGATATATAGGGCTCTAATAGCAGAACAATAATCATTATATAAGTGCATTATTTGGCACTAGAAAGAGAGCTTCGAAATAAACTCAATAGGAGATTAATAACCATGTTATAGACTTGGTAACAAGTACAAGGGAATAGAGAAGAAATCATTCAGCCATCCTCTCCTTCTCAACATTGTGAGCCGTAATCAACATAATGATATCCATTGGAAATAGTTAATAAAATAGACAAGGGTTATAGAGACCAGACCAGAGACCTCTTTTATCTTCAACATTATCCATAACATCCGACAATTGAGTGGACATTTCATGGCATTGAACTCAAGAAAACGTAATAAATGCTTCAGGTTAACTCTTAGTTGTGGTAAAACTATTATATTCTATTAAACAATACAAGGAGAGTATGCACAGCTTTAGTACCTACATAAATGTCGAATTCTCAAAACAATTTTTTTTTTGCCCCCGGTTTGTATGGTATTGGCAACACTTTATGATTTATGCTTTAAGAAACAGTTGCCGACCAATTTCACAACAACTAAGTACCTAATCTGTTAATCTCTGGCAAAAGACACATGAAACCAAAAACTAGAACAAGAGTTCAATTTCGTAGGCAAACAAAACTCTTCGGGCTATCTACATACTGCCATGTAGTTTTCCAATGTAAGGTTTTAATGAAATGCAACATTATCATTCATCTCACAGCATGGTAAAGGAATATTGTACTAACGACAAGTTCTTAACATTAATCACAAGATTGGAATGCCAATGACAAACATCACAAAGTTCAGCTGCAACCATGAAAGAATTATGGAAACGATAAATCTACAATACCTTGCCAGAAGCATTACGAATGGGTGATATGTGAAGAAGATTCCAAAATGAGCTTTTATCCTTCCTGATATAAATGCAGCAAGGTTTTATTAAGGTTTGAAGAACATAGAGCAGTTTCTAAAGATGCTGAAAGTATCGTCAAGTATCAACCTGTAATTTAAGATACGTACTGTGCATGGTTCCTCGGTTTGAATGCTTTCCTTTATCTGTGGAAGACTAGGGATAAATAAAACATTCATCCAACCAAAAACCCACTTGGGGACTCAAGTCACCAAAACTATCAGAGCTCCACGTGGTTATAATCGTACATATTATATACATCTTTTTGGAATTAGGGGAAATAGCAATAGATACCTGATATAGTACTGTGGCATCCGTATCCACCCCATTCAAGAACCTACAATTTTGCCCCACCACTTCATTTCTATCATAACCTATAGAAGTTGGGTGGTGAAATAAGAAGCTGGATGAACTGCATGTTCTACATTTTGCTACATTTTGATATAAATATATTATGTTATTCTTGTAATTTTGGTAAATATTTGAGCACCTGTCAACTTCAAGAAGGCATCGCTTGCATAAACCATAGGCATGTCAGGTAAGTGTGGATCAATTCTTCAACGCGAGAAGAGCATGTTGAACAGAACACAGAACAAAAACATTAGATATCTTCAAAACGCTAAAAGCCTACTTTAAAGTAGAAAATTAGGAATTTCCAACAACTCACAATACAAAGCTTTGTTTGATTCTACCAAGAGATATATATAATGAAGAACTGATGAAGCCCATCCCAGGTAAACTGCATCTCTTTCCGCACACCAATCTGCCTGTCAACTGACTATGGTGTGTTAGCACAGACAAGATGCTGTTGATGGCTGTAGCAGCTTTTCGTTTCTCTAAATCACTTGCCTTGCATGAATCTTCAATCTCTAATCCTGCAAGATAGAAACTTATCAAAAGAACTCCACCAAAACAAAAGTTGCTCCTGGAAGAATTAGTTGGAGAAATTCACACCAAGAAGGAAACATAAACAACCTGAATAGATCATTCGGGAACATCCACCAAGGCTAATTTTAAAGATTTAACTTATGAACAAACTATTATAAAGGGCATTGTATCATTTATCAAACATGCGGATTTCATAAGTTTATAAAAATTGAGGAAACACAATGCGATGCAGAACTCAGAGAATACTGGTGCCAATACCCAGTCCATCTAAACAGCACTAGTGCAAGTCATAAAAGCTACAAATACGCAGTGTTTACCATAGTATAACCACTACATGAGAACATCAACCAGATTCTTATGGACACTATGCATAATGGAAAATAAATTGATAGACTACAAAGCCAAACCAATTGCAATAATGCAGTAGCACAGTAAAGGTTAACAACAAGCCAAAATTAGCTAAAAAATGAAGAACCAAAGCAAAAATTTCTCAATTACGACCATCCAATATTAATCTAATGACTCTCTACATGTAAGAATCTCAATGTAGGAAGAGAAAGCATTGAATCATTGATAACACTAGGACCATCAATCACTCCAGTAGAAACAGGTAGTATAAGATAATTAGAGGTGGAAAATGGGTTATGACACAATTACACTACTCGGATAAGACACAGACTTTTCCATATTCATGTGCACAAATATTAACACAATTAATAAATGGGTTGACAAATAAGTGTGTCGTATCCATGTTGGACCAACTCAACACGATTACACGTTTATAACACAAATATTAATTAGAATGTGGTAATATTATTGAAAAAATTAACTAAGATATATACTGAACTCTAAATTAATTAGTTGTGTCACATCCAAATTGAGTTGTAAACTTATTTATGTCATATTTATGTCATGTTAACTTATTTATGATCTATTTTTAAGAATAATATTGACGTTTGTTATTGTTAGCCTTTTTTTTTGGTATGAAATATATTAATCGTGTCAAACATGATTAATAAACGAGTCCTATCCGTGTTTTGATATTTCGACACAATTAATAAATGGATCCTAACAGTGTTTGCTTAAATTTGACACAACAAGAATACAGCGCAATTACACGAATTGACAACCCAAAAGATGATAACCTCAGACCAGCACGTTTCATCAGATTCATTAGCAACTAAAACTTAACCTCTAATAGATATATGTAAGAGCTAGCTATCCTATAACTAACAAGAAACTGTGATATAATTAAAAGCTGCTCCGCACTCAATAAAATGGCAAAAGCATGTTAAAAGTATCAAAAGCAAACCTGTATCATCCGAATCAAGAGCCAAAACACGATCCAAATCCAACAAAGAATCCGAGCAGACCTCTCTTCTACACGAACCAAACAAAATCTCTCTCAATCCGGACCCTCCACCATCTTCACTACAACTCATTCCACTATTTCTCATATGTTTTCTTGAAACTATAGGCACTTGAACCGCCACAAAATGAGTCACCCGCCCATCTTCTTTACCAAAAACCGGACTCATTTTAAACAACATCCAAAAGGGTGTCCCATCTTTCTTATAATTCAACAAATTAACCTCAATTGGCCTCTCTTCACGAATTGCCTCTCGAATTTCCATAATTGTTCTTCTATCAGTCCTTGGACCTTGAAACATTCTGCCATTTCTGCCAATTATTTCTTCCCTTGAAAAACCAGACATTTTCAAGAATCCTCGACTCGCAAACACAATTGGGTGGCCTGAAATTGAAGGATCAGTTATTGTAAAACTGTCCGGTAATTCATCAAGTGCTTCACGCACCCACAAGGAGTAACGGTTATTAAAAGATTGCTCAATTAGACCCAACTGTGAGTCCATTTCTCTTCCTGTTTGATAATATTCGTCCCAATCCCATGTGGCACTTTGTGCTAACCAGCTTCAATTAACAAAGAAACCAAATTCATAAACAGAGGAAACTGTAAACAGAGCACGCATTGACACAAATCCTCTTTTTGATAAAATGAAAAACGAGATAAATAAATGAACAAAACAGCTGCAGCTGGTGAGAGAGTGAGCTTAGAGCGAAGAAGAACGCCGACACATTTTGTTTCTTCTTTGTTATCTTTTCTTAAGGATGAGATCTTTAAAATATCTCATAAGAGTTTTGTAATCGAATGAACAATGATGGAGGAGCGATACCCATCAATCGTTTTCCGATGAATCTGAAAAGAAATTTCCAACCTTGCGATGATACAGAGTTTCTTCGAAGCAAGGCAAGCACACAACTTCGCAGTCACAAAAAAAAAAAAGAAAATTGAATGAATGAAGAAAAAATAATTAAGGGAAAAAAAAGAAAAATGATAAAGAGAGATTTTTTCGTTGTTGTTTCTTCAGTAAAACGAAAATTCGTGACCTCGATTTGTGTACCAATTCGGTTTTGTTGTTTCCACGAGAATCAGTGGACCCCATTGTTGCCGCCACAAGAAACAGTGGACCCCAAATATCAGTCAATTATTGATTATGATTCATGATCGACTTCGAAGGATTTTAGTTCTGCCGTTTAGTCAGACATATCAAGGGCTAATAAACGATGGAGATGAGATTGAGGAAACGGCCTGGATACACACAGAAAGTGAACCACATACTTATCCAGTCCGCGTCATCAGTAGGTGACGTTTACTTTGTACAACTGATTGTAATGATGCTTTACTGTGCTTGTACCACGAAGACATACGGTGGCCCACTGATTTGTTTATCAAGCTTTCGTTTGTTGATTGATTGCGCTATATTTTCATAAAATAAATGCTGTTCTTGTTTCTGCCAAAAATGCAAAACCCAAAAAAATAGTGAGCATAATAATAAGTAAGCTCGGCCCCGGGATCAACCCAAAGAGAGTTGGCATCGCATAGCTGCGCATCGCCGCGTTTCCACGTGTCCGACGATGAGTCGCCTTGCTAAGTTGTGGGTTTTACTTCAATGCTTTCGGCAACAAGTGAGCGCAAGAGCTGATAGAACGATTTAATTACAATCTTAGCCCAAATTGGCGAATTTATCAAGACGCTGCGTTTCAACTTTTAGAAATAAATTATATAAAAAAGGAAAAATAAAATTCGGATGCCAGAACCAGATCGAAACCAAGAAACTCAAAGCACACTAGCTTCTGCTCTTCCAAATTGGATCGCCGATTTCCCAAAGGCACAAAACGTTCGGCTTTGGTCCTCAATCAGGTCGCTTTCATTCTTCTTTTCAAATTCCAACGGTAGAGTTGACGTTATTCAATTTTAATTTTATTATTTGAATCCGTTAGCCGCTGTTTGGATCTTAAGACGTTTGATAATAAATTTTCGATAAGTTTTTCAGAGGCTAGTTTAGTTCGATTAGGAGGATGAATTTTCTGCTGCGTTCTACTCCTACGCAACACGTGGCGGCAGAACAGGTTAGTGTGCAGCAGGAATCTCCCGCGGACACGAGTTTTGTGCCGAAATCTGCATCAACCTTGGAAGGTCTTATAGCCGAGGATCCGTTTCCACTGTATTCATCGTCTGATGATCGCGATGGAGAGAGTGATGGCGTTGGAGCAGAAACTAGCGGCATTGCAAGTTCCAGCGGCAAGAATGACAGTTCTGTTGTAGAAAATCACACTGATGTTTCTGAAGAAGAAGGATGGATTACAATTCCTTACAGTACATTCTCTAAGTCACAGTCTACTTTGATAGTTTTATTAGCTTCGATTTGTTTGCATGGAAACTTGCTGAGTTTACTATAACTTTTATTATATTACTGAAATCATTTTTCAAATTGTATTCAAGGTTTAGGTACGTTTGGGATGAGGTGTTTAGGCTTTTAAGTCATAGCTGCTGTAGAGTGGAATCTCTAGTTGTCATTTATTGTTGGGTGAGTGGTTGCTAAACATTAGCTGCCGAGTGAAAGTTGGTGTGTAGCAAATGCGTTGGCTGTTGTTCTTCCAAAATTAATCTGAAGAACAGTTACAAACATTTCCTTGAAAAATTGTTCCTTTAGTAGCATGAACATCACGCATTGAACTGAGTTTTTCTATAGATATGATATGAGTTTCTCTTTTAGTATATTTAATGCTTGATGTATTTTTGTAGAGGAACTCTCTGATAATTGGTGTGATGCGCCAGATATCCAATCATTATACTCCCTGGACCGCCCCTTTGTTTTTCCTGGTACATTAAAGCTTCTTTCAGTGTTGGAATTCATCAGTTGTTTCCTCATTTGGGACTTGTCCTTTCTATCATGAGACCTTAACTCTTTTGTTATTCTAGGTGAACAAATACATGTCCTGGCATGCTTGTCAGCATGCAAGCAGGATTCAGAAGTTATAACACCATTTAAAGTTGCTGCTGTAATGAGTAGAACTAGTAGAGCTCAAAGCCCTGAGGAAAAAAATGAAAACATGGAAGACAAGGTGAATTCAGAGGCTGGAGAGGGACATTTGACTCATGATGTTCAAGTTATACATCAAAACGGTGAATACTTGGCGGAAGAGAAGAATGATTTACTAAAGGATGTTTCTGTTAGTGAATCTTTGGTCAGAATGGAAGACCATAAAAGACAAACTGAAACATTATTGCACAGATTCAAGAATTCCCATTTTTTTGTTAGGATTGCAGAGTCAGGTGAGCCACTGTGGTCAAAGAAATGTGATCCTGAGATATCTTTGGAATCTGCTGAGGCAGAGAGTCAACAGTCCATTACAAGTGGCAAAGAAACTGCAAAGAACATGTCTGGCGTTGCTGCAGTCATTGATAAAGGAGATTTCGATGCTAATCTCTCTGGTGGAGCGGCAAGAAATATTGTAAAGTGCTGTTCTCTTTCTAATGGAGACATAGTGGTATGTGAAAAAGAGCACTCTGAATTGTCTTTTGATTGTTGGTTTGTCGGCTTACTCTTTTAATGATAGTTCAGATAAGTACATTGTATCTCTTATGCATTTGTTGCAAGTTTTTGTTTTACCGCGTAAACATGCAAGTCTCTGATCTTAATACGAATTCATTCAGTTTAGTTATCCCTGCATTTTGAAGTCACCACCTTGGGTTAGAAAACTCTCCCGATTATCATATTGTACAAGTTCCCATGATTATTACTTTGATCTTGTTAGCTGGCTCAGGCTCAGTAATTTGGTTGTACAATATTTCAATCCCCATAACGGTAATTCCAGAAGCATTGTTGCTCGACCAAATTTAGCTCTTCAAATATTTCATTGATGAATCTTTATATTTGTGATGGCCATTTCTGGTTAAGCTTTTGTTCGGACTAATGATTCTCATTCCGCGTCTTTGTTTGGAAGGATGCAGGTGCTTTTACAAGTGAATGTTGGTGTTGATTTTTTGAGAGACCCTGTTATTGAGATTCTTCAATTTGAGAAATATAGGGAAAGAAGTCTGTCTTCTGAGAATTGGGATAACTCAGTCATTACAAATCCAGACCCATGTGGAGAATTGTTAAAATGGTTGCTTCCCTTGGATAATACTGTTCCTCCTCCAGCTCGTACGTTATCTCCTCCTCGCTTAAATTCTGGTTCTGGAATTGGCAGTACTCATCAGAAGTCCGCATCTTCTGGCTCTCAACTTTTCTCTTTTGGACATTTTAGAAGCTACTCTATGTCATCACTTCCTCAAAGTCCTGCACCTCCTTCTGCGCCGCCTAAAGCCCAAAGTTCTAAGCCAACATTTGACCTTGAAGATTGGGATCAATACAACTCTCAAAAGCTGTTTAAGGGTCAAAGAACTGGAAATGAAGGGCTTTTATCTTTTCGAGGTGTTTCATTGGAGAGAGAAAGATTTTCTGTTCGTTGTGGATTGGAAGGCATCTATGTTCCGGGAAGAAGGTGGAGGAGGAAGCTTGAAATAATTCAACCTGTTGAAATTCATTCTTTTGCTTCTGACTGCAATACAGATAACCTTCTTTGTGTCCAGATAAAGGTATGTATATCGTGATCTTTACAGAACACGTAATAATCACTCCTCTTATTTATATAGAAATTATGTAAAATAATTACATAATCGAACTCGAATTGCTTTTTGGGTCCTGCCTTTAGTTTTGGTCTAATTTATACCAAGTTATATCATGCAGAATGTTTCTCCAGCGCACACCCCAGATATTGTGTTATATATAGATGCTATAACAATTGTCTTTGAGGAGGCATCAAAAGGTGGACCATCTTCACCATTGCCAATTGCATGTATTGAAGCTGGCAATGACCACAGTTTGCCAAACTTAGCCCTCAGGTTGTTTTTCACTCCAGGTGTCTTTAAGTTACTTTTCAATTTCATGTTGCTACTCTGGATTTTATTCTGCTGCTCTTAGCATTGTAATATCTATTGGTTGTTGACGACAAATGCAGAAATAATGCAATATTTGCATTGGTAATCCCAGCTAGTTAGGTTAAGTTTTAGATCGCTGACTTCAGTTTGTTTTATATTGGGATAATGCATTAGTTGCATGCATGAACAATAATGAATTTCAGTCTTCCATATTGCTTCTAGTTTATTTCCTGAGTGATGGTGAGTTTCTATGTGGTGGGTTTATTTCTTGGTGGATTCTTGGACTACATTGAAGGTCAGTCTTCCATATTGCTTCTAGTTTATTTCCTGAGTGATGGTGAGTTTCTATGTGGTGGGTTTATTTCTTGGTGGATTCTTGGACTACATTGAAGGTCAGTCTTCCATGTTGCTTCTAGCTTGTAATTGGTTGTCCCTGCGTCAGCTTAGTTAGGCCAAAAATCTGGATATGTCAATGACAAATTGGTAGCTGGATGGTTAAAACCAACCAAAGTGAGCCCCATGCTATCAGTAATTGCTTGGCTGGTTATCAGGTGTTCGTTGCCATGAAATCATATAACTTGTGAGGTTTAGCTTGTCAATGGCTGTCAATTGTGAATCACATGTAGTTCAGTTGATTTGGTCATATTAATTGAACTGAAAATACTTGAGTACACAGATGTATATATTGATAAAGCAAGAAGGACATTTGCTCTTAACTAAGTATATTATGCTAGGGGGAAAGATTTGTTATTTATTTTAATTTCACTTATGTTATTTATTTTATAACTTATTTGAGGGTATTTCCATCTCAGGAGGGGCGAAGAGCACTCGTTTATTCTAAAACCAGTGCCTTCATTGTTGAAGAATCTCAAAGCTTATGGGGAAAAAAGTTCCCGATCATCAAGTTCAAGTTTGCATCTTCCTTCTAAGGCTTTCGAAAGAAATGGGAGTTCTTCGGCTGCTGATCAGTATGCAGTTATGTTATCGTGTCGGTGCAATTACACTGGTATCCATAATGCTTTTAATTTACCTGATCATCTGATATAATTTAACAAGTTCATGTTTCCTTACTCTTTTACTTCATTTTATCCTGAAGAGTCAAGATTGTTTTTCAAGCAACCCACATCTTGGCGACCACGGATCTCAAGAGATCTCATGATCTCTGTAGCATCTGAAATATCAGGACAGTCTTCTGAGGCCAATGAAAGAGTCACTCAGCTTCCAGTTCAGGTTTTTTTATAAAAATTTTAGTCTCTATATATCACCCTCGCTTGGTTTGTTTCTCATCCAACTGGTTCAAAATGTCAGGTCTTAACTCTTCAGGCATCAAATTTGACATCCCAAGATCTAACTTTGACAGTTCTTGCTCCAACCTCATTTACTTATCCTCCTTCAGTGGTATCCTTGAATTCCTCTCCAACATCACCAATGAGCCCATTTATTGGTTTTTCAGAGTTTGCAGGAAGATTAAATGATGAGCGACATGGTACGGCATTGCACAGAGTGAGTACGGCACCTCTTGTATCAGAGAACCAGAAGCATAATGGCGATAGTGCAACTCGGTCTATGTCACTTAATAAGCCGTCTGCTATATCCAACATGGTTCCAAGTTCTGGATTAGGTTGCACGCATCTGTGGCTGCAGAGTAGAGTTCCATTAGGGTAATTTTCCTCTTCCTTCTCCTTGATTCGTAATTTCTCAGGCGATTACAATTTATTGTGGTTGCATCAGATGCGTTCCTGCTCAATCTACAGCTACCATCAAGCTGGAGTTGCTTCCATTGACTGATGGCATAATCACCCTTGATACTCTACATATTGATGTTAAGGAGAAAGGTATACATCTGCTTTTTTTTTTTTTTCTTCTGTTTGTTCTGGCCAACATAGTACTAGAAGTTTTCTCTCCCCTGTGCAATCTGCAACATGGTTCTTTTGAATTTAACAATAAATGCTGCATTCATGTTGAGAGATGAATTATTGCTTTTCTGATATGGCTGTATCCATCATTCAAGTTCAATCTCTGCATGGGTCTTGGTGCACACAAAGACATGCAGAGCGTGTTCTGCAGTTGTGTGATTGTGTAGTTTCACATTTGGAATGGTACATTTACTTAATGATGATAATTAGTGCTCATCATTTCTGTGTATTCTTTGGTTCATTCCTTGAAAAAATTCCAGCATTTAGTTTGAGCTTCATCATCTTGGAATGTAATGCTTTATAACTCTGAGGTTCTTATGCGGAATTCCTTCCATTTTTGATATAACAGGTGCTACTTATATCCCAGAGCATTCGTTGAAGATAAATGCAACTACCAGCATTTCCACGGGGATAATTTAGGATGTAATTATTCAGATTCTTGATTTCTTAACTGCATCTTGTACACAAATCACCGAGAGTAAATTCAATTGGTCATCAAGGTTTCAGCTTCTGGCAGATTGTTTTCAGACATGTAGCATCAAAGTGTATGAGATTGATCTCTTCACTTCAGTTTAGCGAGACTGGTCGTGTTTTGCTTCAGCAATATATACCCCTCGTATCATGATTGTAAACAACGATCTTCGAATGCAATCCACATTTGTTATATGCCCTTGAACTTGAACGGAAAGAGAATATGCTTCCTGTAGATTGAAGAGAATTTGTGCATGATTGTTGGATTTTAGCTGAATTGTGGTTTTGAGTTTAATTAGGTGAATGTCGATTTTTGTCTCCTTCCTTTTTCCTTTTATTAATCGAAATTTGGTCAACAGGGATTTTTTCCTCTCATCAATAAGGTAAAAATGACACGGGGAAGACAGAGAGAGGATTAATGAAATTTGGAGAGAGTGGAAAACATGATTGGTGAATTTTGGTTGATGATTATGACATTTGCCCGTAACAATTAATATCTAATCATTTCTATAATAAATTATTGTCCATTGACACCTAAATTAAGCACTACCAGTTGATGCATTGTTTTAATACGGTACCAATCCAAACTTAAGTAAAATATATTTCGTCATAAATCATTTTTTAATTTATTTTGGATCGATTTTGTTATTGAATATTTATTCCGACGATGCAGCATTTCCCTCTCCACCGTCCTTCACTGAGAAATACTTACTAAAAATCAGAATATCTTCCGATAGCCACCAGACATTATATTTAACTAAATTCTTTAACAAAATAAAGTGATTAGTTAGCATGAAAAGTCAGGCTTGATGTTGCATGCTAATGTCCAAAAGTCAAGGCTGATTCCTTGAACTAGCAGACAATCTCTTAAACAATTACATTCGATTTCATTTTCCGTAAAAGCTTTGTCTCTCTCCAATGAGCCAGTCTTCTATTTATGATTTCTAAATACATGCTTCTCCTATTATTAAGAAATTTTTTTCTTTTAATAATAATTAGATGATAATTCGAAAGTTAAAAAGCTAAGATGTCGCGATCAAATGTTATAGAAGTGCCAAAAGGCCAAAAAAAAAAAAAAATTCAATTGGCGATTGTTCGATAATATCGAGGAATTAATCCATCAAATGACAGTATCTTACTTCCTAATTGCCTGAGTTCCATTGGCAAAATATTTTTTTTTGGTAATTCTATCATACACCCATGCTATGTATATATATGGGGCAATTATTTTTATTTCTACATTGACGGTGTGACGAATTTTCTTTTAAGTACTACATTGCAAATACCCCTTGTTATAATTGTTGAGAGTCTCCTCCCACGCTTGGAAATAGAGACTTGAGATAATTATATTAAAGGATGTGATACTAATTATTAGATGTTAGTTTACTTTATTTTCTATCATTAAAATAATTTTTTTACCCACTTATCAATAAATGGTGCATCAAATGTCATGTAATTTTATATATAAAATAATTGAATCAAGTTATTTCAACTTAAATTTTTTACACAAGTTTTGGGCAATTGATCTCATGTAATTTAATCGTCAATAACTAACATCATTTGATACTGTTTTTACTTTTAGTATCTATCATTTAATTGCATGAAATTAATGGATCAAAATTTTTGTATCAATATTTTAAGTCAAAATTTTAAGTTAAAATAACCTCTCCTCAACTGAGCAAGTGTGGTATTTTTCTTTCTAAACATGACAATTATTGCATCATTTAGGAACGATAATTATCTTTGTAAAATAAAAATGATTACATGCAAATGCAGCTTGTATTTCATCAATTGTCATGGATATTTGGTAAGAAAAAGGAGTACAATTATTTTTTAAAAAGTATAATTTAAATTTTTCGGATTACATTGGATATAGGTCTTTGTCCTTATGAATTGCCTGAGTGATTTTTAAATAATATTATTTAATTTGACACTTTTCAATCTTTGAAAATTAGAGGATAAAAAATTAATTTAATTCAACTTATCCTCTTATCTTTTAAAAAGATATAAAAACATATACATAAAAATTGAGCATATTCTTCACCCAATGATAATTTATTCCGTGTTCATATTCTCAATGTCCTCTTTTAACACTCAACTATTCCCTTGAAATATTTCATTTTATATCATGATCTCTCCAAATGAAAACTATAAGGGAATGAATGTGAAATTATAAGTAAACGAATTGCAATTATTAATTATATTTGTTTAAACATCCCTTAAAAGAGGTGGTCAAAGCTGTATGCAGAAAACCTCAAAGAGTGGCTCCTATTAGTTATTGAATGTAGACTCTACCAATCTATTAAAAAAAATTCACATAAAAAATAAAAGCTTTTTTAAAAAATGAAAAAAAAAAGAAGAAGTTTTCAATTTTAAAAATAAAATGAAAGGAAGGGGAAGATGCATGCATAGCAAGCAACATGAGCTCAACATGACGCGCGCGTTGGCGTCCGCCCACCGAAGAAAGACACGTCACCATCCAAGGGGGTCCCCCGTATCCATCTCTCTTACCCGAACTGCCCATTTTCCACTCTCCCATTTGCCCGAGTTGCCCGGCCCTTTCCCTTCCACTTTTCGTCCTTTTCAACGTACAATCCCAACAGCCTTTCGCTACAGAATCCTGAACGGTCAGCAGTCTCGGGCGCACCGGGCAGCTAAAATACTCTCGGGCGTACCGGGCAGCCAAAACTCCCCTCCGACTGCCCGTTTTCTCCGGGCAGCTGATTTCGCTTTTTCTAGTCTTCGATTCCATTAAAATAAAATAAAAAAGGAAGAGAATCGGTAACATAAAGTTTTTTTATAATTACATATTGTTATGATTATTACTGTTATTATATGATATTTCCCATTTTCCTTTCATTATTATTTTTGTTTGCTGTAAACTCATTTCTTGTGTCTCTATAGCAATACATTTCGTCGGTTTAACTGAGATTTGTTTGTTTCTATTTTTATTCTATTTTATTTTTGTTGTTGCGAGATCAAGTTTGGTTGTTGATACCAAAGTACTTCAGTTTTGAGTTCAGACAAAAACTTGATCAATCTCAAGTTACATCCTTTTTTATCTAGTTCATGTGATCTAGCTCTTACCTCAACAAGGTTAGTTCTCTCTTACCCCCCCGCCCCCCTTCTCTTTTCCTTTTTTTTTTTACTTGGTTTTGTCTTTTGGTGGGTTTTGAAGTGAAAGAAAAGCTTAAATTTTGAAACTTTTTGGTGGCTCTTAAGTGTGGGGTGAGAGTAAAGAAGTGATTTTGAGGGGGCTTGATGAGTTTTAGGGTTTGTTGAGAGATAAAAGAATGGGGTTTGGTGGTGAAAATGGGAAAGTGAAGAAGGATTCTTGGGATTCGAGCAAATCAAAGGCAAAGAAGAAGAAGAAGAAAGTTGAAGATGAAGTTGAAGTTGAAGAAGAAGAGGAAACTGGGTGTTGGGTCAAGTTGAGATTTTTTGGAAGCTGCATTTCTTCAAGATCCAAAGTTGATAGCTCCGTGAGTGGCATCAGTACCCATTATGGTAATATCTCTTCGCTTACTTGGAACCTCCTTTTTGTTTTCAGTGTTTTTTTTCCGTGTTGACTTGTAACTTACTAGGAATTTTCTTTGAGGATATTAACATCACTGTTATTGTTAATTTTAATTTGTTTCGGATGCTATTTTGCACAAGTAGCTTGCCAATTTTTGCTGTGTGTTATGATCTCAATTGGTGCGTCCTCATTGTTTTTGGGTTGTTACCAAATCGTAATTGGATTAACACAATCAAATTTCAGTACTAATTTCTGATTTTTGTGAAAATATGGGGCTTTAATCTGGAAACTGGTTCTGTGCAAGTGTCAATTATCTCTAGAAATTAAGATAAATATTTTCTTTCGTTTGAAAAATCCTTGAGAGGTTTGAGTGGAAGTGTGATAATCAGGTTGAGTTTACATTGGTGAACACAATTTGGGTTAAGGTATGCGTTAATGCTTGGAATTCATGTCTCTATTCCTTCTTCTTTTTAGTTCTTTTTGAAGTTTTGATGACCTTTGGATTCCCTTAATTCTGGTTTAGGGATTTGGTGCTCCTGACTAACCCTACAATCTGGGAACCTAAGAAACTTGTGGCTATTGGCCATGCAGGTTCCTGTGAGGAATTAAAACTCGGACCTAGTAGGAGGAAACAATTATTGAAATCAATTTTGTTGATAGTTGTTTGTAAACCTATTTGGCAAATGGTGTAATGTATGGCAAATTGATTTGTAAGGATGCTTTTGGATACTGCTTCCTTTCTCAACTTGAAGATTGTAATTAGTCAATGGATAATGAATTCGCATGACTTGCATTCTAAATTGTTATATACCTATTTTGTGGGTCAGCAGAAAGTAAATCTACAAATGATACAAGTAGAGACCAACCAGCAGCTGCTGTTGTCTCATCTACAACCACTAGTAATGCAGAAAGTAATTCCTCCACTTCTAAGCTTGAAGAAGAGCTAAAAGTTGCTTCTCGGCTACGGAAATTCACATTTAATGATCTTAAGTTGGCGACACGAAATTTTAGGCCTGAGAGTCTTCTTGGAGAAGGTGGTTTTGGTTGTGTTTTCAAGGGCTGGATAGAGGAAAATGGAACTGCTCCAGTTAAACCAGGCACGGGACTTACTGTTGCAGTAAAAACCCTTAACCATGATGGTCTTCAGGGTCACAAGGAATGGCTGGTAGATGACTTCCCTAATTTTTCCTCTCTGTATAGATGTCGTCAGTTTGTATTGTTTTCTTTATGTCTTAAAAGTTCTTCTCTGAATCTTGGCCTAATCTATGTGGCAGGCGGAAGTGAATTTTCTTGGTGATCTTGTTCATCCTAACTTGGTTAAATTAATTGGTTACTGCATTGAAGATGATCAAAGGCTGCTTGTCTATGAATTTATGCCTCGAGGAAGTTTGGAGAACCACCTTTTCAGAAGTAAGTAGCTGCATCTCTGTCCTTAACGATCCAGTTTAAGTTTGCATGTCATTCATCTTGTTGTTGGATCATGATAACTTTACTATGGCTAGAAGCTGGTTGATTTCGGTGTTCTCTTCTTTTTCGTCACAGTTGTTTGATGCTTACTTGATATGTTGTCATATGCAGGGTCCTTGCCTCTTCCATGGTCCATAAGAATGAAAATTGCACTAGGTGCTGCAAAGGGTCTTGCTTTTCTTCATGAGGAAGCCGAAAGGCCAGTGATTTATCGTGATTTCAAAACCTCCAACATTCTATTAGATGCAGTACGTGCCGAAAACTATGGAAATTTTGATTTTTTCTTCTATTATGGTCTATTTTTTAATAATATGCTGTTTCAGGATTATAATGCCAAGCTCTCTGACTTCGGACTTGCAAAAGATGGTCCTGAGGGAGATAAAACCCATGTATCAACCCGTGTGATGGGGACTTATGGCTATGCAGCTCCAGAATATGTAATGACAGGTATGTGTAATTAAAGGAAACCTCATTTTAATTCTGTCTGTTCTCCTTTTTCTTCCCATTTTCAATTTAATTTTGAAAGCAAAATGTTAATGAGAAAAAGGAAGCCTTGATCGCAGCTGTCTGCCTTTCACAGCCTGCATCCATCGCATGCTTTTGGTTTGTAACTTAGTAGAATACAGATTGTTAAGGAACTTTGTGGTTCTATTAGAGCTTGTCTTAAATGGGACTCTTTTGATGCTTTCATTTGTTCTGATTAGATTAATGTTTTTCTGTCTCAGGACATCTAACATCAAGGAGTGATGTCTACAGCTTTGGAGTTGTTTTGCTTGAAATGTTGACTGGCAGAAGATCTATGGACAAAAACCGACCCAATGGAGAACATAATCTTGTTGAATGGGCACGTCCACATCTAGGAGAGAGAAGAAGGTTCTATAGATTGATTGACCCTCGGCTTGAAGGTCACTTTTCAATCAAAGGTGCACAGAAAGCTGCACAATTGGCTGCTCACTGCCTTAGCCGGGATCCAAAAGCCAGACCACTCATGAGTGAAGTCGTCGAAGCCTTAAAGCCTCTGCCTAACCTAAAGGACATGGCGAGCTCATCATATTATTTCCAGGCAATGCAAGCTGAACGAATAGGGTCTAGCCCAAATACAAGAAATGGTATCCGAGCACAAGCAGGATCACTTTCAAGGAATGGACAGAGGAGCCTTTCTATTCCAAATGGTTCTTATGCTTCTCCATATCACCATCAGTTTCCCCATCCATCACCAAAACCCAATGGTAAACCATAACATAACATTGGGTTAATTGTCTCTCTCACTCTGACCCCTCTTCATTTTTTTCCCCCTTTTTCACCGAGTATAGATGGAATTTCTGTCAAAGCATTTGTTCTTGGACAACTGAAAAAGCAACGGAGGAACATGCTTTTAATGTTGTTGTTAGAATTGGCCCCTTAGCGGGAAGGCTATCAGCCCATGTGAAGTTTATGGAGCAAAATGTCTTCTGTCAACGATATGTTGCTTTAATCTATTTGGAAATATTAAAGAAATTAGTATCTTGTGCTCGTTTCTTTCTTGACGTGGGTGGCAAGGGATGTGGGGTTCAGATTTGACAATTTTTCTTTATTTATTGAATATCCTTATCTACACGGGCTCTTGATTCCCCATCCAGCAAACCACTCATTCCAATAATTCTTTCCTTTTATTATGAGAGGCAAATTAGTTTATATATTTCGTTGCAGCACTTAGTTATTTACAGCAATATGCCAAGACCCTGGAACCTCGCTCCAAGTCCAATTTTATTCCTCGAAGGATTGATTATTACTTCATTCTGCTGTCTTCAACAAGACACGGTTTTCTAGCTCAAACAGCTCTCCTTGTAAGCTGCTCCTTAGACGTGCTCTCAAATATCTTGTCGGCATTTCCAACTTCAAATCCATCTCGCCTGTGAAACTCCTTAACCTGTTCTAGTAACTAAATGGTCAGCAACTGCATCATGCGTCAGGTAATTTTTCCCATAGATGAATAGAACAAAAATAATGGCTAAACCATCCAGCTCAGACTCAAAACCAACAAGTATAAAGCTGTGGTTACCTCTGCTTCAGGAAGATTCTTATATTGAGGCAACACAAGTCGTTCAGCAAATTCGATGTATGAGCAGGGGACTGATTCGGTGACACCATCAGAAAAACTGAAAGGGAACGAATCTGCTACTGTTGAACTTTGCAGCAAAAGACCATCAGGACTCACTGAAATGAAAGAGATAAAATTGTTCAATCATCAATTCCACTTTCAATAAACTATGATTATCCATCTGAATCAATGATATTTACATACCAAAACAAAAAAAAGTCTGCAGGAATTAAAAAAAACCATGTAATGTTTAATATAATAATCCGGACACACTCAGAATATATATATATATATATTTTAACCTCAAAAGTCAAGAAAAATCTTAATTTAAAATTAAGAGAAGAGTACAAAGAAACAAGGAGATAAAAGAGCCAAGCCCCTCGAACAAAAAAGTTACAGACCAACAAAAGAGTTAGCAAGCTACACCCAAAAACATGCTATGTATGCTCCTTGCATCTATTCAACAGATGGATAGGACATCTTTCTCAGATTTTACAAGAATTTTAAGTAAAATAATATCTGTGCCTCTAAACTACAGGTAGTTGTTCCTATTGTTTGTTTGAGAAAATAATTGCCAAGGCAAGTTCTGAGAATCTTCTGCTTCTACAAGGTTGATGACAACAACTGTCGGTAAATTATTACCTTTTAATAAAAATAAGAAGATTATAAAATTGAATAAAGAGTTTACAAAAGAGCAAAACAAGAGAATAAAGAGTTCACAGATTTAGTTAACATACCTTTCAGAACTCCCCCTTCAGAGTTCAACCTGAATCCATTGTCTTCAATGAACTGATTGAGGCTCTTGATGTTATTCAATTGTGATTTTAGGCGATGGATGGAAATAGTAACATGGTTCACTGCATAGCCATTGACAAGGGTCCAAGCAGCATATTCACTTTCCCTAAGTGCGGCAAATTACACATGAGCATCCAATGATGAATGTGCCTAATATTGTCTATCAATTCAATCATTTCTAACCATTAAAACAGCAATATTGATATTCATTAATTTGTACAACTATACCTGCAAACTACTTGCTTGGGTCAAAACAAATATTAGTTTTTTTTTTCCATATTCAGGGTAAACTTCAATTTACCCAGTCAATCTACCCCCAAAAAAGTGTAAAAACCTCGATTTTCCCCCATTTTTGTTCAAATGATGAGGGCAAACGGGAGGCACGTTATTTTTTATTTTTATTTTTTTCATTTTTATTTTTTTTTTGTCTTCATAACAGTAAATCGAAGTAACTCTTAAAAGCTAAATTGAAGATCATCATTATAAGAAGTAGGTAAATTGAAATTTATCCTTTCTCGTATTAGCAATAAAAATGTGAATACAAAAATGAGAGACAAAGAATCTTACCTTGCCAATTGTTGAAATTCAGAATATGAAGGCTTCTCCCATGTTAAAGATCCCAGAGCACTTGCAAGAGCTGCGTGTTTCTTTCCACTGCCAGATGTTTCTGTATATTTTCCAATTATTTCCTGAATGTAAAAAACAGCAGTTCAATATAATGAACAGGAATAACAGTAAACTGATACGGAGAATTGACGAAGAGGGAGATGTCAAAGAAATTTCCAGCAGTCAGAAGTTATAATGTGTGGCCAATTAGACCATATCTATGCTGGATATGACTCCCTTACTAATCTGAAGTGTGATCTAAAGTTAAGCAAATGAAATCCTTAAATTGTTTAATCCAATAACTATTTGCCTGTTTCTTTAATATAGGCCAGTGGCATTCCTAGACAAGCAGGGGTAAGACAGGACAATAAGAATTCAGAAGCTGAGTCAAAAGTTCACACAACTCATTCATGCTAAGAAAGTATCTTGGGAAGGGAACAAAACCAGCCAAAGAAAAGATTACATAATTCCCGCAAAAAAATTATCAAAGTGTACTAAAAAGCAAGGAGAACAACAGATCAGTATCATCTGAAAATGTATAAATACCAAAGCACACCTGAGTTTGTGGACTCATCTGATCAACAAGAAGCTCGGATATGAATACTCTAGGCAAAGGCCCATTAACACCACTGCCACCATCAGGATGATGAAAACTGGGCGGAGAAAACCAGAAAGCCTTAAGTTTTTTAGCAGGAAATCTAAGCTCGTCCTGTTTTGTATAGCCATAATCCATAAAAAAGCTTGCAATGGAATCAATCCCGTGACCGTTTACCTATATACAAAACATCACAAGTGGAAAGTAAACAGACATCCACGACTCCTTCCCATAGAGCCAGCCACTTCAACTTACGTCTCAAATCAAATGGAAATCGACATTAAAATAAAGGAAAGAAAAAATCTCCAAATGAGTGGAGAGATTGAGTATACCCCGAAAGTCCTGAATGCAATATGATCATAGCATATTTGATTGTTGTCGGATGACCGGACAAGCTCCAGAACAGCTTTTGCAGTTGGGTTCCTGTTCAAATACACGGCTTCCATACTTTGAAACGCAGTCCTGAAAAATGATTTACCTCCCTGCAACCAAGAAACAAATTAAATACAGAAACAAACAAACGGGGTTTCTCCAATTTCAATTAATTAATGAGTAAATCATCCATTCAGAATAATAAAAGAGTTAGTTGTGATTACCTGAGAAGAGGAACCGGGATTTCGATCATCTGATTTGGAGGCAGAGACGATGCTGAGATTTCGTTTCTGAAGAGGAACTGATGAGTTGCCATGAAATGGTGCTGATGGCTTGAGGGAGATGAAATTCTTGGATTTGGGTTGCAGAGGCAAAGATGATGATGATGATGAAGGTGAAGGTGCAAGAGAGTGAAGCGAAGATGGGAAAGTTGATGAAGCGGAAGCGCTTTTGATTGTTGACGATGAGTGCGAGGAAATCATCTGTAACTGCTTTAGTTTCATGCACATCATTTGTTCATCAGATACGAATGCAAAACAATACCGTAATGGTCATCAACAAAAACAGAACCAATTTTACTTACGAAATCACTAGAGCGCCCAAGGTTCCGGAACTTCAGTTGTCAGTTGCGTATGTCTGTAGCCTGTCTGTTTGTGCCACGTCATCCACAGGTGGCAATGGCACCCGTTGATTTCGTTTTTAGAAGTAAAATTTTTTTTTTTTTAAGAAAAAATCACAAAGTGAACGACGTGGAATACAGAATAAAAAGAATCACTGCCACGTCTTTGCATTGACCAAGCTTTTCGACACTGCCTCCTTCCCTTATCTTTTACCTCTAATTCTAAAATTGAGCAACATTAGATTTTTTTTTTTTCAAATAAAGTTGCATATTATTATAATAGATCTATTTTTAGTCTGAATTTATATATTTGTAATCACGAGCAAACTGCGTGCTCGAACCTCTTACCCTTGTTTTTTAAGCTTAATGATAATTAAAATTTTCTCTCCACCCACATAAGCATGGTTTGAATTTTAAACTTCTTATTTAATATAAAGAATTTTATTATTTTAATTATATGAGTTTCACAATCTCTTTTATATATATATATATATATATATATGAGAAAATGGGTTTGAATCCCATGTTTAATTGAGTTTTTGTGAAACTAAATGAGATCTTATGGCGTGTTATACTTATTTTCAATGGCTCATATTTGATTAACTGACTTTTTTTTCTTTTTTTCTTTTTTCTTTTAATTCATCTCGCTTTCTTCTAAAACATCGCTTTCTTTCTCTGTTTTTCCAAAGCTAGTCTGTCCATTTTGTTTACGTAAGCAAAATGTATTCTACCGATAACTCATTCCAGCCAAGAAATAATTTTTTTTTCCTTTAATACTCTTTTCTTCTTTCTTTGACAAAGTCACAACAATTGAATTCAAGTTCAAAATAGGAAAAACTCATTTTCACCGCTAAAGTTTTATGCAATAATTCATTTTATCTTCACTTTTTAAAAAAATATCTCATTTTATCTTTATTTTTTAAATAATAGCCTAAAATATTCTTTCATGAATATACGATTAGTTTACTCTATAATTCATTAAGAGTAAAATAGGATTTTTAATTAAATAAATATAAACTATTTTAAAATAGAAATCTCAAAAAAAATTAAATAACATTTAAAAAATTTAAAGATAACTTAATGAAACAAAAATAATACTAAAGAATGTCTGTGCTTGTGTTCATTCAATTTTTTTTAAAAAAAGAAGTCAACTAAATTTTTGAATAATAATAATAATAATAGTATTTATTATTGTTTTCCAATAAAAAATCATTGTCCATATGAAGGTTAAAGATAAACTAAAAAATAAAGGAAAAAAAATACACTTTAATGCAATGTATTTTATTCTATAGTATTTTTAAATATATGTTTTTACATCTTTAATGCATTTTTTTTGAGCAAATAAAGAAGTCTATATTTACTTTTGGTAAAATAATAGTACTAATTAATTACTTATTTATTTATTTTGACTATATTGAAGTAAAGTACAAGCTAAAGAATTAAAAAAAAAAAATCACTTAGATGGCCGTTAATTTTTTTTTTGTTTTGTGCTAAATATATATTTTACATGTTATTTAGTGTTATTATTGCCTATTTTTTATGTTATCCTTAAATTTTAAATTTATGTAGAAAGGTAAATTTTTTTAATTGTGTTTGAAAGTTTATTTTAAAATAATTTTCCATCATTTAGAAATATTATTTTGTACTCAATGAATTATGCAGTATACTAACAATAAATTAATAAGAAGTATTTTAGACTATTGTTTAAAACGTATAAATGAAATTAACTATGATTTAAATAGTAAAGATGAAATGAGCTATTGTATCATATTTTAGGGGTAAAAAAGATATTTTTTCGTCTAAAGTTTCAACAGTAACAGTGGATGTAAAGAAATAAAAATAACCTATAGATATATAAATGAATTTTTTGTTTCAATTCCTGGAATCGATTCATGAGGATATTAAATTTCATGTATAAGTAAGGAATCTGATATAGATTTTTATAGTAAAATATTGACTTAGTTTTATATTTTCTTATCTTTTTTTTTAGTTATTATGAGATTTTGTAACTTTTATTTTCTTCAAATAAATCAAGGTTTGTAATGGTCATATGTTCATGAGATTGAAAGAAGAAGAAGAAGAAGAAGAAAGGAATTAGCTGCCGAGAATATTTTTTTTTTTTAAAAAAGAAAGATACGAAAAGGACACCTCAGAAGAAGAAGAATAAGAATTTGATGAGATTGGGAAAGTTTCAGCCAATTATATTAATCGATACCAAATAAAAATAGAGCGTTTTATGCTTAAAAAAATCTAGATTATGACACGTGTAATAAGACCACACAAAATTTAACAAAAATACAGCTACGCATGAGATGCAAATGGGAAAACATATTTATTGCCACATTGTAATTGTGTTTACAGTAAGCACTCGTATGAGAGGACTTGAAGGCTTGTACGCTACAGGCAACTGATTTTGGTGGTACCCCGCAAAAATACTACAAATTCTAAATTAAAGTTATTTCCACTCAGCAAAATAAATTAAAATGACTTTATATAGAGAAACGACACTTTCTTTCTATCCTTAACACCCGAACCGTAATATATATGGTATCCAACAATAATAATAAAGTTATGTTCTTTTTCTTTTTGAAAGGAAAAAAGGAAAAGAAAAACAATAATAGAGAGTTTCTTTCGCATTGGATTGGAGATCTCGTTCAAGTCAATAGGTAAATGGACTTCCTTTCTCCACTAGAACTGGCCTATTGGGCCACTCCACATGGGGTAGGGGATAGCATGACCCCAAAAATGGGTCCCTTGATTGAACAACTCTACCATAAGCATAACTTACAAGAATAAAACAATAAAGAAATTGTAATATTTATTTTTGAAAACAGAAAAAAAAAATAATAAGAACACCATAATAGAGTTACAAACAAGAAAAGAAAATACACTAGCAACAAACCTCCTTGAACTAGAATTAAATTGGATCGAGATTGAAGAGTAAAATTTACTTTGATCATCGATTCATAGTAGCCAATGGTCATGCCTCACTCGCAATAAATAGAATAATTACGATTTTTGTTTTTCGTGTCCCAATGGATTGTGTATTGATGTTAAATTCCATAATATATTTATATCATGGAATATTGACTATTCAATCTTCGAGAGTACAATTAAGCTTTCCACCTAAAGCATGAAAACAACAATAACCTGAAATTTAGAAATACATTGTGAAACATTTTTAAAGGTTAAAATCTTTGCTCAAAGGAACTGTAAGAGATCATTGAGATTTGATCTAAGTTTCTATTTAAAAAAAATAAAATTAAATTAAATGATCAGCTAAATAAAATTATTTAAAAAACACAGTTATAGTCAATTGTGTGCACAATTGAAAATTCAAAATTGTCAAACCACTTATTTTCTGAAATCATTGGATCCGCGGCTTCGAAGAAAAAGTCTCTCCGCATAATGGACCACGAACGCTCTAAATCAATCATATCCGCAATCTCATGTTCTCATTGGCACATGTTATTATCATGAAAGATTTTTTTTTTTTTCTGATTTTAAATTTTTTAAAGCAAAATTTTTTATTTAAAAATATGAAAGTGTACCTGTAAAATTTATTTCATTGGAAAACAGAAAAAAAAAAAGAAAAAAAAAAGGAGAAATGCGCCTGCAAAGACGCAATTAACCAATTTAAGGAATAAGTCCACATACTACCACCCAGCCACTACTATAATAAACTAAAATGACAAAGTAATTAACTTGGTATTAGGAGCGGAAAGGCATTTGTTTTAAGGTTGGAAAGTGACACACAACCCGATAAGAACAGGGAGTTTGTCTCATCTCCTCGCAATTTCTCGGCTGTCTCAATTTCGTGGAAAATTTCCTCACCCTTTCACATGTTAGAAGTATTTTAAAATTATTCTCTCGTCTTTACCTCATCACTCTCGCAAAACTTGTTTAGTTTAAAGCTTTAGGTGAGCGAAGATACTTCTTTCGTGATTTTGTTTTACGAAATCTGTTAATATTAAATTACACAGTTTCTGAGGTTTCTGCGTTTGTTTATTTCTAATTTTGTAATTTTTGGTAATTTAATGCTGTTATGGATCTGTATGAAGCGAGAGTAAAGATTGGGTGCTGCATGAATGAATTGGAGTTTTAGAAGACGAGTTCGGAGTTGAATTTCGGTGTGCGGATTTTAGATTGTTGCATCGAGATCGCTTTCTGATGTTGTCTTGTAAATCATACTCTGTTTTATTGTAGTTCTGATGCTTGCTTGGTTCCAATTTCACTTAAATTCGATAATTAAATTGGTACTTTCGTTGCTAATCTAATAACATTGATGCCTTGTTAATTTGTTACTTTGATCTGACATATAATTTTCTTAATTTTCTTTTAGATATAAATAAATAATCATATAATATGTTTGGAATTTAAATAAGTAATTGTATGGTATGAGCTGCGTAAATTAATCAACTTCTGTGTTGTATTTTTAAATAAGGAAAGGACTTCGTATTTTAAAACATTTCCACTGGCAACTGTTCATTGTTGAAAAGTAGTTTTTGAATTCCTTTTAGTGCTCATTTATTTGTATTAGAAATAAAAATGCTCATTGATTTATCTTATCTACTGACGTGATTAGTTAAGCATGGTTTGAATTCTCTTGTGTCTAGTACCCAATAGAATGAAATAAATTATTTCTTTTGTATTTATTATTTTTTATTTTCTCAAAGAGTCAACTTTTGTTTGTAAATCCGGCCTTTTGGATGAAATCTGGTAATCGTCGTGGTTGGTTGATGATTCTTCTGATGAGCTGTAGATGTTATATGATTGGGTCTCTTTCACAAGTTGTTAAATTCATGCTCTGCCATGCTATTAGATTAGGGTCGATGGTTTTGAAATATTCTGTGAATTTTCTTGTAGAAGAAGAAACAATTTTAAAGTAACCATATTGCTAGGCTATTACATGGGTAGTTGATAGGGATTAAATTTTTGAGGTAGGTATTATTTGGGATAGCTTCTCTGATGTAATTGAGATTTTATACAGGGATTGGTTTAATCACTGCTGTGAGTTCTCCTTGTTCATGTAATATTCCATTTACAGACATCTTGTATATAGAAGTTTGCTTTGAAGCTGGTCTTTCTAATCTGCTGTGAAGAACTGTGTGAATTTCTGTTTATTAACCCTTCTTTTTTATTTATTTCTAGTATGTAATGAATTGTATTTAGTATTGCTTTGGTTATAAAGCTTTAGATTGTTTAATTTTAGACAAGCCTTTGTTTCAATATTAGAAAGAGAAAGAAATGCTTGGTAAGGAAATTGCATGATCCATGAATTTGATTTCATGGTCATAAAATTTAGGACAAAAATTATGCGTGTTTTTGTTCTAATGTTACTTTTTACTGTTTTTGCATGACTTAATAGGTTACAGATATAATTCACAGCTGTCAAGTCTGATTATACTATCTCAATGCTATTCTGACATATGATAGTTTGTGTTTAACAGATTTGTGATTTTCTGGATCTTACATGAGCCAATTCATTGAATTTCTATTGCTTTTGCTTACTTTAATTGGTCAATAGATGATCATTGATTTTCATATCTGTTCTGAATTACGTAGGATCAGAAAATGGGACAAGTTTTAGGTTGTATTCAGGTGGATCAGTCAACTGTCGCCATCAAGGAAACCTTTGGGAAGTTTGATGATGTGCTTGATCCTGGTTGTCACTGTTTGCCTTGGTGTTTGGGGAGCCAAGTAGCAGGTCACCTCTCATTACGTGTTCAGCAGTTGGATGTTCGATGTGAAACAAAAACCAAGGTTTGTTGCATAATTAACCATTGCCTGATCGATGATATAAATTTAATTTTTTGATTGTGTTATTTCCCAATTTCATTATGACCGCTTTCTAGATTATTCTATTTAGCTGGAGTATGGAAGGGATGCACTATCACATGAGAGCCATCTACTATAAAGATGATAGCTATGCAACTTTATTTTCTTTGTGCTTAAAGAGAGAGAATTTCGGCTTGACTTTACAATGTTCAAAGTTTGAATTTGCAGTAAACCCACGTAATTGCTGCTGTTAGATCCTATATGTTTGTTTGTCTGTTGAACTATTGATCATTAGTATTGAGACACACATGCTTCATCGTTCAACTGTCGTCATAATCTGATATAAGGTGTTTCTTCAGGACAATGTGTTTGTTAACGTGGTTGCTTCCATTCAATACCGAGCCTTAGCAGATAAGGCTTCAGATGCCTTTTATAAGCTCAGCAATACTAGATCGCAGATCCAAGCCTATGTCTTTGATGGTATGTATGCGTAATGTGGTTTGGTAACAACTCTTCACGTGTTGTACAGCTGGGTATTCATCTTAGCTGTCTTTAGTTGTTTCCTGAAACTTTGCAATATGGTTCAGATTCTTGTGTTCTATTCTCTACAGTTTCCCCCATGGAGTTCATTTACAATTTTCTTGAGCAGTTTACTCTTCTTCTCAAATATTATGTTGTTTTGCTTGGTCCATGTTCAAATAATTGGAATGTTGCAGACGTACAGGTTTGGATAAAATTGGTTTAGCATGCTGAAATTTAAAATTTTACTAGGTTTGAAGGTAGACTTTAAAACATGAATATTTCATAGTTCTTGTGTTTCTACTAATATAGTGCCTTGGATTCCAGGACTTCAAATATGTTAGAAACTAACAAATGCTTGTAGGATAGTAGATCCTTTGTTCTTCTTTGGACTTGTGTTCTGAGGTAATGATGGATTGGTGGATGCTTAGGCACGGTACAAAATCCTATAAGTTTCTATAAACCATAATGTTGCTACAAGCATAAAATGTAATAGGACAAGAATTTCACTTATTTTCCTTGATATGTTGATGGTTGAAGTCACACTTTGAGTTGGTACTACACTTGATTTGATCTTTTCTCTGACTGCTTTCATTACACCTTGGAGAAAATTTTATTCTGCCTTATTCTATCAGAGTTTGCGGGAGATATTAACAACCTTATATTTTGGTTTAGTTATCAGGGCAAGTGTACCAAAGCTGGACCTAGATGCAACCTTTGAGCAGAAGAACGACATTGCCAAAGCTGTGGAAGAGGAACTCGAAAAGGTACTTCCTGTTATTCTTTATATGGTTTAGGATTTACCAAGTCTCGTAATCTCAAAATTGGTTCTTTTTATTGGAATATATTTATAGGCCATGTCTCATTACGGGTATGAGATAGTTCAGACTCTCATCGTAGATATTGAACCAGATGAACATGTGAAGAGAGCAATGAATGAGATCAATGCAGGTATGATGGCGCATCTTTTGGACTTATAGTATATTTCTCACGTCTCATATGTATCCATCTATCTATTTGACATCTTTCATCTAGTTTGTGTTGGCTCTTTTACCATAATTTAGATATTACAATAGTCTTTCAATAGGTTAAACTATTCTCAGTTTACATGTTAGCCTTTATTTGTTCTCATGGCTGAGCGGTGGCCATTTTAGGCATTACCCTTATTTGTTCAAGACCTCTTATGCTACTCCAAGAGATCTTACCAGCTAAACTAACTAGGGCTGAACAATATCTGTTTATGGTGTTCCCTCCTTTGTTACGTACGGAAAATGTCCCAGTTAAGAAATGCTGTTCAACTTAGCATGTTTAACCACAACTTGTGCAGTACCTTTGAATTATGGTTTTCCAACAAAAAGTTTGGTATGAATGTTTGTTGTATTTCTTTAATTGTGATAACAGCGGCCAGATTGAGGGTGGCTGCAAATGAGAAAGCTGAAGCGGAGAAAATATTGCAGATCAAGCGTGCTGAAGGAGACGCTGAATCAAAGTATTTGGCAGGCCTTGGTATTGCACGTCAGCGTCAGGCCATTGTTGATGGCCTGAGGGATAGCGTGCTAGCCTTCTCTGAGAATGTACCTGGAACATCTTCAAAGGATGTCATGGACATGGTTCTGGTCACCCAGTATTTCGATACCCTGAAGGAAATTGGGGCCTCCTCAAAGACTAACTCTGTGTTCATCCCCCATGGACCTGGTGCTGTCAAAGACATTGCGTCACAGATCAGGGAAGGTCTCCTTCAGGCCAATGCTACCATATAGTGAGTTGGTGCCACCTCAAAGTCAAACTCTGTTTTCATCCCATATGGAGTGGGGGCTAGTCTTCCAGTTTGGATATATTTTTATTTAGCTTGAAGTTTGTGCAGAAGTTTTTTGTAATTGCCTATGGTACTGTCTAACATATTTCTGGAAAGAAATTTCTGTCATCAGGTAAATAAAGAATGGTAAATAATGGTAAAGAGTGGTAGATATTGTAATATACTTTGATCGTGCATGCAGATGTAAAAATTGAAGTGTGCTATATGATTTGTGAATATTGTGTCAATTTTGATTTCGATGCATGTATTTATTTATTTAGATTTGATTGATTGATAACACTCGTAATAATGGTAGAGGAAATCTATGTAAATAGACTAATTTTAGAGCGATAAACAGCTGCATGTTTGTTTAAACTGATGTAACATTGGTTTGCCGGTGGTACTAGATGATTGAGATCATGTGTGGCTGTAGCTTGAAGTATGCAACTTTGGTTACGTTTTAACAAGAATGGGCTTCTTTGAAACATATTACAAGAAAATTTTGAAAATTTCTCAGTTTAGACTTTAGAGCTATTTTGTTCAGAGGCCCGGATGTATGACAGATGAAACATCATCCAAGCATTTTTCAGCAAAGAGAAGGGGACAGAACCGTCAAAAAAGGGGGGCCGGGGGGTGCCCCGGGGGGGGGGGGGGGGTGGTGGGGGAGGGGGGAGTGAACTTTTTTGGAATGAGGTTATTTGAGCATATCAATTTCTCTCTTCACTCTCTTTCTAATTAAAAATTTTATTATCTAAATAATTTTTAATTACTTGATTAACACCTTTTCTTTCTCATTAATTGAAATGACACTTTCTTTGCTTTCTCATCTCAATTTTATAAAATCTTATCAGTTCATTGAAGAATATTCTTTTAACTACAAAAACTAATATCACAAACTAAAAATGAACAAAATTCACTATTTAAAATCAAACATGAACAAATTTTTGTCAATAAGGAAAGTTAATAAGCTTATCAAATACTAAAGTTAATAAATATTAAGAAAAAAAATTATATATAAAAAGTACAAAATATAAATCATGATCTTCTAAAAAAGGTAAAAACAAAAAATGAATTTAATTATTTGAAAGAGAGTGAACTTGAGTATTTAATTTACAAAGTATGAAAATAGAATAAATATGTAATTTTGAGATTTTCAAATTTTAAATTTTTAATAATAAATTTATTTTTTAAACGAGTACAAGAACAAATTTAATAAGTTCTAATAGTCTCACTCTTTTTTTTTAATTGTTAAAATACAATTCACCCTTGGATCAGATCAAAAAGATGAAAAGTTAAGAGAACTTGCTCTCCAACAAATCATTTTGATCTTTATACAGCTCGTTTATGTAGTCCCAAGAAAACGAGTGTCTAGTAATCCTGTTAAACATAAAGTAGCAGCTGTCGTCTCCCTTTTTAAATATGGGAAAAGAAATTTTCGCTGCTTGAAGATGAAAGACAAAGACAAAATAAATATATGCACATTTAAATATCATATCATTGAAAGCAAGTATACTCTTATTGGTCCCCAAAGACATGGTACAGTGAAACTGTCGCTTTACAAGTACGGGTTCAATTCTTGGAGGTGATAAGGTGAGTAAAAATTATATTTAGACATATCCACCCTTCTTTACCTTTTAAAAGAATATATATATGTATATACCCTTATTGAGGGTGAATGGACGGAAATCTAATGAAGAAACAGCCAATGTTGATTTATGACATCAGCCAGAATTATTTTTACAACCCGTAGCCACAACATTAGTGAAACCCAAAAGCACCCCATGGTGAGATGACAAGTTTTTGGAAGGGGAGAAAAAAAAGAAAGAAAGAATATAGGTTTCACATCATTTTCCCTAACAATTATTGTATTCCACCACTCAAAAACATGGCTTCTCTCCATCCCCTGACGCCAAGAATAATTGCTTAGCCTATGGTTTGAGCGCTAACGCCAGCCCAATTTTAGCACTCTTTTCAATGGCCCTGGTGTCTACCTCTCCCGAGATAGTAAATAGAGATTTTGGACGCCACTCGTGCTGGATAAGAGCACTTGCCCTGCCATAGTTGTTCACACGGGCCTTCACCGAGGTCAAAGGATCAAGTGCATGTTGAGTTCCGATTGTCAGAGTGTTCTCATTGCTTGAAAAGCCATGGGTCAGCTCCGCACCAACTGCAGTATTGGTCAGTGGGCTTACAATGTGGTAGTAGGAAGCATTAAGGGTGTCACCTTTGTCATTCCTGTGCTCAATAAAAACAAGCAATCAAAAACAGAGAACAGTACAGCAAAACTTTTCAGAAATTAAAGGACAAAAAATGATATATTTCAGATTCCAATCTTTACACTCTAAATATGACCATAACCCGTTTACCCCATCACAACCATTCCCGATAAAATTTAAAAAATGCTAGAAACAAAAAGGATCCAATCAATGTTTGATCCTAACCAAAAAATCTGGGGTGTGCTTGGCACACCGTATTAATTGTATTTCATTAGGGTACATCACTAAATTGTATTAGGTTGTAACGCAATATTATGCTTAGTGTAGCATGGATTGTAATATATAAAATAATATTAATTTATATTAATGTTAAAATTAAATTAATATTATTTAAATTTATTAGTATTTTAAGGTTGTATTATTAATTTTTAATTAAGTTTTACATAATTATTTTTATATATTATTTTTTATAATATACTATGATAATGTTACTATATTATGTTATATTATTAATAATATAATACTATTAGTTATTATAATATAGTAAAATCGTATATTAAATACAATATAAGTTAATATAATATTAGAAAAATATAAAACCACATAATTATAAAATATAAATTATATTATATTATAAAAAATTTAATAAAATTTCTATTTATTAATGTCGAATATAATTGTTTAATTTATTATTTTAGCAAACAATAATTAATTAAATAAAATTTAATTTTTTTTAAGCTTACAATAAAATAATTAAAATAATTTTATGCAATGAACGTAAAATAATGTATTATCATTTATTTATTAAATATTTAGGTTTACTATGATCTTACATTACTTTTCAATTTAAATTTCTTCTTTAAATATAAATATAAATTAATATTTTATAAATTTTAAAATTTATTATAATTTATTAGATAATAAAAGTAAATAATTATATTCAAAACATGAAGAATATATTGCAATACAAGCCTAAATCCTACCCCCATGGATTTTTTTAATACACCTTTTTTTTTTAATACACCTTTCATTGTTTTAGCTACCTTTTTAATTCAGTGCAATGCAATAAGATATTGCAGCCAAACATAAGTCAGCGTATAAACAATGTTTTAATGCGATGCAATAAAGTGTAATTCAAGTTCATGGTTGATTAGAGTACAAAAATTTGTTAAAATTTCCATCTTCGGCCAATTAATTCTTGTTTTTGACAATATGATCTGGGAAAAAAGGAATTGCTTTATAAAGAGAAAACAACTCACAATGTCAGGGAAGCAATGAGGTCAGTATGTGTATAGCTCAACCCTGCATTGCACTTGGTGAAGTTCCCAGTGGCAGTATCAAATGAGAGATCGGTCCCAAGAGCAACAGAATTGTTTCCAACCACACCAGAAAAGTTAACAATGGGATTCGCAGTCAATCCAATGCCAGTGCTTATTCCAGCATATTCATGCTGATATTGGAGTTCTACCTGTCACCACAATCACCACAAATGAGATCATGAGCTGATAATGAACAACCATGCCCTATTGACAGAGCAAATAAATGCACACAATCAAAACAGTGAATGTACTCCCACTACCAGTCATACCTCAAAACAGAATGTCAAAGGACAACAGCAGGAACATGGACTTAATTAGTCTCTTACCTTGCCAGATCTCTGATCAGGAACAATAAAGCTAAAGATTGACTTGAGTCCAGGAGCAGGCTCATCGATGGTGATGGTTGTAAAAAGCTACACATCATCAATGGGGGGAAAAAAAGGATATCATATGATTAGAAATGAAACACAATTGCTTGTGGAAAATATGGATATTATTTTACATACAAACGCACAAAATGCAAGAAGGAAAATCATCTTTCAGAAATGAGGGAAACAACCAAACATGAATCCCACATGGGAGCATTGCTTTCAATTAACTTATACCAGGTTTCATCACTCAATATCAAAGAACCTCAACATCATATAGATTATAGCCAAACCGAATCATTCAACTCATTTTTCTCTCACCAAATTAGGCCTTCTTTTGGTATTGTGGTGGCGATGGCTCATGGAATGGAAGCTCTAACTGCAAAGTGAAAGTTGATAGGTACTAATAAATATGACTTTTTAGTTTGGTAGATTTCATGTCAAAGTTATATTGTATAGTTTGTATGTCTAACTTAGAAAATTAGATAATAATTCATTGCCTGTGCTTCCAAACCAGGATGATAAGTGTTGACCAGACAACAACGACAACAACAAAAACAACCACTGGAGCCCAAATCTAGTGCGTGCACACACACACATTTTGATAGATAAAACACTTCTTGCACTAAGTCATTCCAATTTTGGCAAATAAGTGCTGGTTTGATAAACCGCTACAAAATGTAACATGCAGGTGAGACAAGACAAAATTAAAACATGGCTTACGATCATACGGTTAAAGACGGAGCATGATTATGAAACAAACAACAGGCAAAGACTTACATTAGAGTTAGTGTCAACTTTAACATCAGTAGTGATGTTCTTGTTCTTCAACTGAGTGCTGACATCAGCCAAAAAAATCTCACCTTTCTTAACACCACTCGAAGTTATCGCCTGCAAATGCATTACAAGCAAAGCACTTATCATTACAATAATAATAATAATAACAACAGCCTCATTTTAACTATAAAAATACTCAATTATATTTTTTTATTCTTTCCTCCAAAATTACAGAATTGAAGCAAAAATAAGAACTCACGACTCCAGCTGACGTGTAAGTAGTGACAGTGAACTTGTGGTCGCTCTGGTAGTCCTTGTAGAGAAGATCTACAAAAATCGAGAACGAATAGATAAGAAAATAAAAATTTAAAACTTCAATAAAGCAAAACGATGGAGTAAATGAAAAGGAAATGATTTTATTGTTAATAAAATTAAATTGATATTATAATGGGTTACCTCGGGCTTTCTTGCCGATATCAGAGTAGAGCCCGGGGCCTTTCACCATGATTCTCCAGAGAAAAAGGAAAGGAAGCACGGAGAAATATTAGTTTTGATTATTTCAGCTGGAGGAAGATATGAAATCAAAACCCTACGCTACTTGTTTGGTTCTTCGCTTATCGAGAGGAGTTGTTCATTTTGGAGCGTTGGATTTGGTGTGGGGTACAAGTAACAAAGTAGAGCCGTTGATATATCATATATCTGTATTTAAGATGGGGTCGCCAGGTGGTTGTGCGGTTGTGCCCATGAGAAGAACCGGGACAAAGGGTATTTGGGCATATTCGAGTTCGTGTTCGACCATTCGGTTGCGTGATGACGTGTTCTTCTCCTCTCTCGCTCCAAGTGGCAACTTGTCATGCTTACACGATTTGTCACTTAAAAACAAAACAAAAAAAAAAAGAAGAAATTTAGAAGAAGAAAGGCAGTTTGGAGTTCGGGGCATATTTTTAACATGGTTTAATCATTTTATAAGTTTATGGAAGATAAAAAAAAAATGCTTTTTTTATTTAAGAAATGAGATTGGAAGAATTGCGAAATATTTTTCATATTGCAGCACTATTAATATCTAAGAAATGGGATTGGGAATTTTTGTTAAAAGACACAAAACTTAGTGATGATTTAGTTTTGTCCTCTTTTGCATTAAGAATTTCCTCATTGCATAGTTTCCGCCTACTTTTGCGTAATACATTTTATAACATTTAAAATTAGTTTTTAACTATATATATATATATATATATATGAATATTGCATAATTAGAATATAAATTAAAAGAGTAATTATATCTGCAATACATATAAAGAGAGTCGAACTTTTAATCTCAATAATAAGTTTGCGAAAGTTAACAAATGATTTGCTTTAATAATTTTAAAATTTTAAAAACTTTCTAATTTCTAAAATTTATTTAAGGTTTTGTTTTCATGAAAAGTGTGATAAATCATATCATCAAAAAATTCAAAGAATACAAATAAACTAGAATGGAAAATTTTTCATTTTTAAAATAATGAGAACAACTCAAGGATCACTGTCAAATCCTAATATCACACGCAAGCCATAAGCAAAGCCGTAAAGCAATGGCAAGAGGTCCTTAAATAATTACAAGTTTGGTGCCCATAAAAAGTTTTGGGCAGTTAATTAACTGTGTTTGTGTGGTCAATTCTCCAAGCATAAAGATCAATTGATCATGATTGAGAACAAAAGTTTTGGGCAATTAATTAAGAGGAATTTTTAGAAAGGAGGGGAATAAATTGTCATGGGACATTCAAATTTACCAAAAATATAGATATACTCAGTAAAAATTCACCTAATAAGTGGGTGCACTCAATAGTAGGGTGCGCTTAGCATTGGTCTATCTCACACAACTAAAAAACCGTAATGCACTTAACACGTGAACAAGCTCAACCCAAATTCAAGAATTCTCTATAATTATAAATAATTTAAAAGTTTTTACAATCTTACATTTAAGTCCCTAAGAGATATTTAAGCAAATTGCTAAGAAGCTTCAAGACCTAACCTAACAACTCTATAAATAGCAGTGAGCCCTCACCATTTTGCACAACATACACCACACCACCAGCACACACACAACAAACAAGCCTCTCAAATTTTTTTTGTAAAAAACTCTTTTATATTTTCTCATTTGTGAGTAATAAAATTACATTTGATAATGTTGTTATCTTTTTTCTCTATCATTTCTGAAAGCAGCATTCTTACTTAATTATTTTGAGAAAATTGAAAGGTTTAATAATTTTTGTGTTAGAAATTATTTAAGTGCCGTACAGATTACTACATATTAGACTCATTTCATGACAAAATGCTCCAATTCGTACACCCTTTTGAACATAAATAAAGACCGATGATTTGGTGAGTGCGCTCTTTTGAATTTATTTATTTAACTTTTTTTTTTTATCAAAGAAAAGAGGGCATTCTCGAATTTAAAGTATGTTTAAAAATTGAAAGGCATACATATAAAAAAAATTGCATGATTACTATAACACGTGGACAAAAAAATTGCCGTAAAAGAAAACGCGTGCGGTGAAAAGTTCAAAACTAATGAACATTTTGTGTTTGTACAAACAAATTACTTCGATAAACTTGGCGCAAGTAGATGGTATCGAGGTTTTGGACTACTTTTGGTAAATGCAAATGAATCAAGCATTAATTAATTAATACAACAAAGAAAGCTTAAGCAGATAAGATTCCTTTTTTTTTTTGTTGGTCCACTGTTTTTGAAACTTTTAATAATAAAAAATCTCGGTTAGATAAACATTGACTCTCGTGATTTTCAATTTTTCACGCAAAGGTGGCGATCCGATTCCGCGCCGTCCATGCAACTGATAACTACTATACAGTTTCAATTAAGAATATTGAAAAAGGTCCAGAAAAGCGCACAGTTGTGGACAAAATTAATTATCTACTTTTTATTATTTTGTAAAAAGTTGTCCATTTTCCTTTTTTTTTGTTCTGATACATATAATTTTCAGACATGCATATTGTAAAAACAAACAATTTAATTATTTTTTTTATTTTATAAATAATGTCCAATCCAGTCATGTGAGGCGACTGTAATTTCGGGAAACAAAAATTCAACTAATTAAAATTTCAAAAAAAGGGACAAAGAGTCCAAATTCCAAAAAAAGCACAACAGAAAATAAAATAAAATAAAACCAAATCAATGGGTAGTAAATGAACTCTTATATATATCCGAATTCCGTAAAATATAAGATCATATTATTGAGTTGGATCATCATTTTGTTATCGTTAATCACCTAACCTCCAAGGTCGCTTCATCATACCGATCAAATTCAGATCGATCATCAAAGCCAAAGCCATGTCGACCGTTACAGTAAGGCCGCTCCTCCCCTGCTACCGGAGAGAGAATCTGAGTTTTCGTGCCAGAACAAAGATATTATTGAAACCAAATTATATAAATTACTCTATAAAGTCAGCTCCGAATGCAAGAAGATTCTGCAGCTTCAAGAAGCTTCACAAAATCACAGCGAGTAGCTCCACCTCCACCTCCCCGGCTACTTCTACGGATACCACTCCTGTTCGACCCGGTGACGTTTTCTTCAAAGAGACATTTCCGCTCAAGCGAACTCACACGGTTTGTTATATCCGTATCTCCTATCGTTTCGTCAATATATCGTTATATTAAATGTGTGTGTGTGTGTGTTTTGGTTGTGGATAGGTGGAGGGAAAGATATTTGTGAGACTACAGAAGGGAAAAGATGGAAAGAATTGGCAGTTAAGTGTGGGATGTAATATTCCAGGCAAATGGATTCTTCATTGGGGTGTTTCTTTTGTTGCTGATAATGGCAGGTTAGATTCTTTTCTTCTTTTTTTAATCTTTTTCTCTTTCTTTTTTATTCTTTTTTTTTTAATTTTTAATTTTATTTTGGCAGCGAGTGGGATCAACCTCCAAAGAAGATGAGACCTCCTGGTTCTGTTTCTATTAAGGTAGTAATTACTTTTTGGGTATTAATATCACGGTAGTTTTCATGTTATCTTATCTTATCTCATTAATTTTATCTTATCACGGTAGGATTATGCAATTGAGACGCCGTTGAAGAAATTAGCTGAAGGAGATGTCTTTGATCAAGTGAAGATTGATTTTGATACTAGAAGTGCTATTGCAGCTATAAATTTTGTTTTGAAGGTCCTTTTTTTTTTTAAAAAAAAAAAAAGTTTTACATGTGATTAGATTACTGCCATTATGTAAAGATATTTTTTGCTGATCTTATGGTTTCTTTTCTGGGGGACTGTGTATGTGTGTCTGTGGTAGTGCAGGACGAAGAAACTGGAGCTTGGTATCAACACAGGGGGAGAGATTTTAAGGTGCCTCTTGTGGATTACCTTCAACATGACCGCAATGTTATTGGTACTAAAAGTACCTTTGGATTATGGCCAGGTTGTAGAAATCACCATGATTATAGGATTCTGTTTACATTACTTTTATGTTTGATGCTATGGATCTTTTCTTTTTGAAACATTATTTTCGATGTCAATTACTTGTTTTTTTAACCTCCTAATAATTTCTTTTCTGGATGTGTTTACCAATATTCTATTCTCCCTGTTAGCTTTTACGTTGCCATGTTCTCTGACTGATTTTATTGCTTGATCTTTTATCTAGGAGCTCTGGGCCAGCTATCTAAGATGATTCTCAAGGCAGAAACATCACAATCCGGAATTCAAGATAGCAGCAGCGAATCCAGCAAGCTTAAACAAGAAAATAAGCATCTGGAAGGGTTTTATGAAGAACTGCCTATTGTAAAGGAAATTGTTATTGAGAACACAGTGAGCGTTTCTGTTAGGAAGTGTCCTGAGACTGCTAAGACGCTTCTGAATTTGGAAACTGATCTCACTGGAGATGTTGTTGTTCACTGGGGGGTTTGCAGAGATGACTCTAAAAATTGGGAAATTCCAGCTGAACCATACCCACCTGAAACAATTGTATTTAAGAATAAGGCTTTGAGAACTCTATTACAGGTTAGTATTGAATTATATTCTCTCACTATGAGTTTTAGTAAAAGTAATGCAAAGTTCTTATTGAATCTACCCTATTCCAGTTCTTACTGGTAATAATTTGTCTTCATTTTTTTTAATATAACAATAATGATTTTTATTTTTTATTGCAAAAAATACTGTTAAAAATGGTTATCAATGTATTGTGTCTTTTTTTCTTTTTGCTTTTATGTTATAGAATCTTTGATTGTTAAAAATTAGTATTTGTAGCCTTTGCAGTTGAGTTATGTTTCATAATTGCAAAACAATATAAATCTTGCCAATGACAATTTCTAAAATAGTTACGACATATTAATTAAAGGACCAGGATTTATTAACTTAAAGAGTGTTAGATTATGTTTCCTAACTCACGATTGGATAATGTTGTTTAAATGGTTTTAAATAATTGTTGTTTGAAAATGGTGTAGTATAGACTGTGTTGTGTTTTCTATATGGTTCCTATTCTTGAGATGAATGCAGGTGTTTATCTTGTTGTAGGGAACGCGTGCAATGATTTCGTTTGAGAAATTTTAAGCCAGTTGTGTTTGAACATATGCTTATTGTGGAACTTCATGTATCTACATGTATATTGTCGAATAATTATTAATTCAGAATCTTGAACTTGTTGAAAGGATTGGGTGAAATACATATTTCTTTGTGCGTGCCCACATTTAATGAACAGGCTTTTCAGTGTAGATGCAATTACTTATCCTCATAACACGTTTTTCACCTCAACTTTTGGGCTCATCTATTTTTCTGTTACTGGGATGCCTTGTTTTCAGCCGAAAGAGGGTGGAAAGGGATGTTCGAGATTGTTCACCTTAGATGAAGAATTTCCTGGATTTCTTTTTGTTCTCAAGCTGAATGAAAACACTTGGTTGAAATGTATGGAAAGTGATTTCTACATTCCACTCACAAGTTCAAGTTCCTTGCCTACTGAATCTGCACCAGAAATGCTAATACCTGGAAAGGCTGAAGAAGCAACCCAAGAAGTTTCTCAGACTGCGTACACTGATGGAATCATCAAGGAGATAAGAAACTTGGTGAGTGGCTTCTCCTCTGATATAAGTCGGAAGACCAAAAGTAAAGAAGCACAAAAAAGCATTCTTCTCGAAATTGAAAAACTGGCTGCAGAAGCCTACAGTATCTTCAGAACTACTGCTCCAACTTTCTCCGAGGAAGCTGCTGTCGAACTTGAGGAATCAAAACCTCCTGCTAAGATATCTTCTGGAACAGGCACAGGATTTGAAATATTGTGCCAAGGTTTTAATTGGGAATCACATAAATCTGGGAGATGGTACATGGAGCTCAAAGAAAAAGCCACAGAATTGTCTTCACTTGGATTCTCGGTGATTTGGTTACCACCGCCAACTGAATCTGTGTCTCCTGAAGGGTACATGCCCAGGGATTTATATAATTTAAGTTCCAGGTATGTATTAAACTTGGAATTTGTTGAATAATTTATATGATCAACATTCTTTCTTGAGAAAAAAGGGCAAATTGTATAAGTTAATAATAGTAGCATGCCTATGCCCATTCATTGTTGGAACTAAACCTACTCATCTAGCCGTAAAGAAATTACATGATTGACACAAAATCAACTGTTAAACTGTTTTGTTTCTTTGTTTATAAATGGTGTTGGATCTTCCATCATTTCTGTCTATTTTCATTGCTCTCCCCGCCCCGCCCCTGCGGCAAAAAATCTACTTCGTCATATGAATGATGGTAGGTAATATCATCTTATTGAGAATTTTCTATTATGTTTGATTTTGATGTGTTTGTATACTAGATATGGAAATATTGATGAGCTGAAGGATGTTGTGAACAAATTTCATGACGTTGGCATGAAAGTTCTGGGAGATGTTGTCTTGAATCACCGCTGTGCACACTATCAAAATCAAAATGGTGTCTGGAATATTTTTGGTGGACGTTTGAATTGGGATGATCGTGCAGTTGTTGCAGATGATCCACATTTTCAGGTAAGTATTTTGTGCCTTGTCAAATTTGAAAATTATTCATTCTTCGAAGGATGAAAATTGACATAAATTTCCTATTGTCAGAATTAAGTAGGTTTAGAAGATATCATAGCTATCAGTATCATGCAAATGCACATTAGCATGCATACATTATATTATAAAAAATGCTACCGTTGCTGCCCTTGGAATGACTCAGGTTTTGCAATGGACTTATCTGTTCACTTTTGATTGAAGTAAGCAAAAAATAAACTACCTAAAATCTCTTAGGAATGCCTTCCTCCTGAATTAAGCATCCATGATTTACCTTATGGATCTGTTACATGCCTAAGAGGTATTTAAGCTCAAGGGAAGATAATATATGTTCTCTCTTTAATACAGGGCCGGGGTAACAAAAGTAGTGGAGATAATTTTCATGCTGCTCCAAACATAGACCATTCACAAGATTTTGTTAGGAAGGATATCAAAGAATGGTTATTCTGGCTGAGGTTTGTACTTACACCAAAGTCTAATTTCCTCATCTTTGAAACTGTTTATTCCCGGAAATGTTTTTTTTCCTTTTTGATGTGAATCTGTGCTGCCTCTGTTCTTTTACTATTCTGATTGTTACAACTAGCTGATTGAGGATGCGGAGCTGAATATAGCTGCATCACATGATTGTGTCATGGATATTTTATACATATGTTTTACCCCTACATTTTATGATATCAATCCTATTATTGGTGGAGCTTTGTTTCCTATTTGATTGATTCTCTGTTTGTGTCTGAAAGTATACATCATACGTTTAATTGTAATGCCATTTGACCTGCAGAAAAGAAATTGGGTACGATGGATGGAGACTTGATTTTGTTAGAGGATTCTGGGGTGGTTATGTCAAGGACTATTTGGAAGCAAGTGAACCTTGCTTTGCCGTAGGAGAGTACTGGGATTCCCTCAGTTATACATATGGCGAAATGGATCACAATCAAGATGCACATCGACAGAGAATTGTTGACTGGATCAATGCTGCCAATGGCACTGCTGGTGCTTTTGATGTCACCACTAAAGGGATTCTTCATTCGGTAAGCATTTCTATATTGCATGTTTAGACTATCGAGGATACTACACAATTCCACATCTTACAGTTAATTAGTCAATCTTATTTTTCCGTTTCTAAAGACTTCTTGTTGATTATTGTAGTAAGTGGAGTGCGTGTACTTCACTTCACTGTTGTTCCTACAGTACTAATTGGTTATGAAACAGTAACATATAATGTTCGGTTGAATGACTCTAAGGACCTACTTGCCTGAGCTTCGGATGAAGCCTTTGCCTTCACTTACAAACTAAGAACCTTCTCAGCCATTTTACTAGCTCATACATATGGCTGGAATGTCAACTTTGCTTAATTGTTTCATATGAATAATTAGTTCAGCTAGTCATTCTGGTACTTGTGATATTTGAGAAGCTTTGTCTCTCACAGCGGCATTGTCTGAACTAAAAGGCTTGACACTTTTTCTGAACTGCCCTTCCTAGAACATATTATTTTCTTTTTAGCTGCAAGTTAGATGACATTATACTGATAAAATTTGTAATACCTTATAGGCCCTGGATAGATGTGAATACTGGCGATTATCTGACGAGAAGGGAAAGCCCCCTGGGGTGGTTGGGTGGTGGCCATCTCGTGCTGTTACCTTTATAGAGAATCATGACACTGGTTCTACTCAGGTTTGAAGTTTATTATGTTCTACCATTTCTCAAGATTTTATACTGATATCCGTGCTTTTATTTGAGAATATTTTCTCATGTGTTTTTTTTTCCTTTAAATTTTAACTTTTATTCACACCACTTTAATACTGAAGACATCTCTCAATCTCCAACCTGTGGAAGCATTACTATGAATCACTAGTTGTCTAAAATGTTACCCTCTTGTAAGAGAATTTATGTAATCATCAGAGGCTAGAGGTTCAGCATTGAAAAGAAAGATTCTGTTATGACTGTCAACATTTTAATGTTGTGGTTTTGTCATCTAACAGTATACTTTTTATGTTACTCCCTTCCTGAAGGGTCATTGGAGATTTCCAGGTGGAAGGGAAATGCAAGGATATGCTTACATCCTAACTCATCCAGGAACACCATCAGTGTTCTATGATCACATCTTTTCTCATCATCGACAGGACATTGAAGCTCTTCTCTCTTTGAGAAAAAGGAATAAAATCCACTGCCGTAGTAGAGTAAGTATCAGGATGTTGACTAAATACGTTTAGCATTAGTACATGTGAAGGTGAAATAATTGGTTATCATTCAACTTTTTAATAGCACATAATACAGGCCAACTGTACACAAGTGCACAATTAGACCAGAATATGTATTTTCTGTAACCGTATTCTGTCTATAAAACTATTACTGTTTATGCTTCCCTTTAATAAGCTAAGGGATAGTTGTTCAATATCGGCTAGTTGGTAAACTAAAGTAGATGGTAATTAAAATTTAAAATGTTGTTGTGTCGAGGCATCTGACTCTGTTTCCACATTTCAGGTTAAAATTGTGAAGGCAGAGAGAGATGTATATGCAGCCATCATCGATGAAAAAGTTGCAATGAAGCTCGGACCAGGTCATTACGAACCTCCAAGTGGGTGCCAAAATTGGTCTTTTGTAACGGAGGGGAGAGATTACAAGGTCTGGGAAGCAGCTTAATATATAATCACGGCAGTATCGTTAATATCGTAAAATTGATTAGATAAGTATTCACTGTGAAGTAGCTTCTATTTCTAGAGCAAGTTGGCCATACCAGAAGAGGATAGTTTAGTTTTCCTTGAAGGTGGTGTGCTGCAAACCTAAAATATAAGTTATTGTGCCATATACCAACATTTTTTACCTGTCATATATAGAAGGGTTAAGAGCGCCTTGATTAAGGGCAATGCAGCTTTGGAAATTTTGAGTATTGCTGCAGCCACAGAAGGTGCTCAAGCCTGTGTACAAGCCATTCACAGTATTTGGATTTTAATAGCTGTTGGAAGCTGGTCTTATGTTTAAAAGAACACCCAGAGTGGCACTATACGTTTCATTGTTGTTATAGGACTTTGTAAAAAAATATATGATTTGGAGTAAAGAAGAATTCTATCGCTTTGCCTTTATTGTTTAAATCCCTTGGTATTGCAAGTCAAGAGCATCCGTTCAGCAGGATTTGTGCATTTTTCTGGTGTCGTCGTGAAATATTATTATTAATATTATTGCTGTAGTTGCACATATGTAAATATTTTGACTATTCAAAGTTATGTGTAATCCTATAGAAAAAATCGTTGAGAGCAGGCCGGTTGGAGGAAACTCATACTTTACCAACTGAATAAATAATTCTCAACCGCTGGTTAATTGGAACACGACAAATTACTCATCAATGTGCGTCAAATTTGAACTCTAATTTGATGAAGAATCCCAGGTAAAAGCTAAAGCCAGATAATGTCGACGGCACAAATTATTTGTCGCCGTGTGTGTGCACACGTGGGACTATTGTGAGGTTCGAGTTCATATCTCTTACCACAGAAACAAAAATAAAAAATCCTCCTAGACAAAAGCCAATTTCGTTTTGTATTTACATATAATCTGTTCAGTATTGGTTACTCTAATATCAGAGAACATAATCCACTCTATTCTTTTGTCTTTTGTCCATCTGGCGAAAGCTGTTAAGCTGAGACTCGGAGACTTGCTACGCCATTTATGGCATCAAGTGGCACAGCGCAGAACCATGATTTATTTATTTATTTTATTCGACAATCGAGATGGACTATAATTCTGAAACAATCAACTTTGTGGGTGGTTCAGATCATAAAACTCATATAAGCACAGTGGTCAAACGGTAAATTTACTCAAAATTGACTAGATATCAGTGGAAGCCCTCATCTTTTTCGAAATCATAATAAAATCTCACCTACTGAGTGAAAAACGCAAACTCATTAGTCGTTGCCTCTGAGTTTGAGATGTATGTGTGGTTGTAATATTGGTTTACGCAATATATATTATTACATGGTGAGTGCATGGTGCAGTGCCGGTGGTGACTTGAGTTACAGGTCAAATGGATCAAATGGGGTCTGATTTTCATAATGAGTACTTAAGGTTAATTATTGAAAATACGTATTGAGGTTTGGTGCCTAGAAAATACCGATAAAACGTGTGGGCGAATTAGGTGTGATGCTTTAATTATTAGTGATCCGCAGCTTCTAATTGCACCCAGTGGCTAGCGGAGTACAGAAACTCCCAAATTTGTCTCAAATGATACCGTAATCATCGACAAGGATTTGTCTCATCGATGATGAAGCAGTTGTAGCAACACGAAGACGAAATATAAAGCAGCAAGAAAAAAAAAACCGTATGTGGTCGATGCGTGTATTTATATGTATATATAGCATGACGAGTTTGTAGACATCAAGCAATAAGTCTAATTAACAAGCTAATAATTTCCGAGAGCAAGAAAGAAAATTAATTATACATATATAGAAAGCATGGAAATTGGGGCAGTAAAGAGCGGTGGTCGAGGTGGGGATATGGAGGCTGTGCCTGTGACTGTGCCTGTGCCTGCGTGTACTATTAATAAGAGAAGGCGGCGTGAGCGTGACCCTTCATTAGGCATCGGCTGTCACAATATTAATCAACAAGCTGAACAGCAGGCAGATCAAGCTGCGGCTACTGCTGCTGCTGCCACCACTGTGAAAAGAAGTTCCAAATATCGGGGAGTTAGCAGGTTATCATCAATCAAACATTTTGATTTTGTTAGTTCATTGATCAAATTAATTTGATATCTTGTGTGTTGTTTTTGTTGAGGTATATTTGTTTATGTTGAAACTAGTTAATTAATTAAGAATGTAAATGTACGTGCATGCATGGAAAATAAACAACAGGCATCGATGGACAGGGCGATATGAAGCTCATTTATGGGATAAAGGGTCCTGGAATCCGACGCAAAGAAAGAAGGGAAAACAAGGTAGTCCTTGAAACTTGATTGGTTAATACTGTAGCTAGCTTTTGATGATTTTATATATATCTATGTATTTCTTGCTAATTAATTACTAAAGCTTCTCTGATCTGTTGTAATTTGTGCATTGGAAATGATCATTGATTCATTGCTGACGCACGTACATGGAGCAGTTTATCTTGGTGAGTGCATTAATCTCCTTTCTTTGAAAGTTAGCGTCTCAAAATTTAATTAATTAGCTTGATGAAGAGGGAGAGCTAGTAAACAATACTTGTTTTGTGATTGTTAATTGATTCATGATCAGGAGCCTATGATGAAGAAGAATCTGCCGCAAGAGCTTACGATTTGGCTGCCTTAAAGTACTGGGGGACATCAACCTTTACAAATTTTCCGGTGTCTGAATATGAAAAAGAAATTGAAATAATGACAACTGTGACAAGAGAGGAATACCTGGCCACATTAAGGAGGTAACTAATTCAGTAACAACCCCCCCCCCCCCCCCCCCCACCCGGGGCACACTCCGGCCCCTGATAATTATTTCTCAAAATGCTTGATGCTTGTAGTATGTTTATAACATAAATATAAGATGTTGATAATTAAGTTTAGTTTGTTTTGGTTAATTTAACAGGAGAAGCAGTGGTTTCTCCAGGGGTGTATCCAAGTACAGAGGAGTTGCAAGGCAAGCTGCTCATGTCACCTTCCTTCATAACAACTTTTCCATGCTCATATCAAGTGAATAATATTTGTACTGGGGTTGCATTTTAAATTTTAATTTGTACTGCAGGCACCACCACAATGGGAGATGGGAAGCAAGAATAGGGAGAGTCTTCGGGAGCAAGTATCTTTACCTTGGCGCTTATGGTGAGCTAGTTTTAATTAATTAATTTAATTTGGTTCCCTCTCCGAACATCATCTGAGATTAAATTGTAGTGTTGACAAATTGGCTAATTAAGCAACTGAGCCAAATGATTATTTGTTTGCACGCAGGCACACAAGAGGAGGCTGCTCATGCCTATGATATTGCAGCAATCGAATACAGAGGGATCAATGCAGTAACCAACTTCGATTTAAGCACGTACATAAGATGGCTAAAACCTGCAGCAGGAGGCAACTCGCATAACCCAGCTTTCCAAGAATCAAAACCAATTTTGAAATATTCGCCACCGATGACAAGCCTTCTATCTGATCACATTCTAACGGAAGAACATCAGATAACTGATCCATCAATCTTCCGCGATTCCAATCCTTTTCCAATGCAAGACTGGGACATCCCAAAGAAACAAGACAGTTTCCAAGCAAATATCAAGTCATCACTGCCATGTAGTCCATGCACCAAGTCGTCGTCATCTTCACCAACTGCTCTCAGCCTCCTCCTCAGGTCTTCGGTCTTTAAAGAGCTGGTGGAGAAGAATCTAAATAACAGTGCTAAAGTAAATACTGAAGAGAATGACGCGCAGAATAATCCGAAAATAGGCAGCAAAAATGAAGTTGAAGAGACATTGTATGATGAAATTGTCATCAATAATCCCGTTCAATACATATGTCCTTCCAAGATGTATTTTATGGCTTAGAGTAAGTATTACTCAAAAAAAAAAAATGAAAACAAAAACAGACACAGAGAAAAACCCATAAACAAGACAACGTGGTTGAAGGCCGGAATGGTGCCTCCTCAAAGAAGCCTGGCAAGATAAACAAGCAACTGTTTCATAAAAACCCAGCTGCGTTTCCTTTCTGTCTTTCTAAAGAACAGAAGCACTGGATTTCAACTGCTCCATGGTTTTGTACCATGAATGGTTTCTGTGTGTACGTATGTATTTAAGTCTACGAGACCAAATAATGCAGAAAAGGGCAGTTGAATCCTCTTTATGAAGGATGATGAACCATTAGTCCCAATTCGGAGGATGAATATTGCGTTTGTTAGTACGTTTTACTTGTTTATGATTCATCATACATCAATAGCAAAATTTCAATGTTTTAAATTTGTTGTTAACAAACCAATCTTAACATCAAATTAACCTAACGCTTTACGTTCACAGGTCGGCCGAAACTTTTTTCACTTGCACGTATTCCCAGCATAGTAATACTTTAGCGTGCACCATTTCTCTTCAGAAAATAAATAAACGATCAAAAGAAATAAATTTTCTTATTAAACTTTTGCATACCGTAATTGGAGTGCAAAAGGCAAACCAATCTTGTTTCTACTCGTTTCGATGACGTCAGTAAATTCCCAAGGAAGAGACATTTGCGCGAGAGCTCGGAGAGTCGTTCTCATTTAGCCGCACATTTCTTTCCTACAAATCTACCATACTGTATCTTACATGTCTCTCTTCTAAAGTAGAAGTGATACGTAACTAATAGACTCCCACAACTCCACCAAAAACATTCAGTAAAACCAAAATAAATAAATAATTCAGATCTCTAAATTGAGAAGTCTTACATTTTAAGCTTCTATCTATGGAAAAATAAAATAAAATAATTATAGCTTCTCTCAGACCCAAATGATCCAATATTTTCTATATATATGGATGCATATTGGCATTGGCATTACTGACACAAGGCAGACCAAACTTGTTGAATAAATAAATAAGCCAACAAGAAAAATACAACTCAATTAGAGCCTTCACCACTTTTTTGTATTTGCAACTCCATTTTATTATACAAAAACATGCCCATGGACTGCTAAAACTAAAATGAAAGTCTTAAGCACCCTCTTCATTTCAATTTTCTTCATCAATACCATGCTGAAGAGGCCCTGCATATAATTAAATGGGGTAAATAAAATGACCGCCACAATTTTTATCAACTTTGACAAGAGCAACGAATTGACAAATTAAAATGACCGGCACGACCTTTATCAACTATGAAAGAGCAAAGCATCAACAAATTTAAACACCATTAGCGGGCATAAAAAATATCATGCTGAAAAAAAATAAAAAAAAGGGCATAGACCCTGACCTCTTGGTTGAATCCAAGGGTCTTATCCACTCAACCAACACTTGGGGTTTCAAACAACCTTGCAGCTGATAATTGCAATTCCTCCCTAGTTATTATAACATAACAAAAGAATATCTGATGTACTGTTCTTTCTTTTTCCCTCAATTTTCTCAGCAACTAAGCATTGTAGAAAGACTTCCCATGTAATTGACAAGAAGTGCGTGTAAGCCGACTTTTACCAAAAGCCTTATCATACAGTATGTGTATGAATGAATATACAACTATAATCATTGGTGACACCCATGTAAACAGATAAATGTATATGCTCTCTGCCCGTGTCCTTGTATGAATACATGAGATATGAACAGGCGTATCCTGATATGGAAAGATTCAAGATTCAAACCTCAGGAGTAATCTTTGCTGGTCATCCGAATTACTAACACTGTCTGGCTTAATGGTATCTGTCATTGGCTGACTGACGGTTCCAGATAAAGAATCCGTAATCTCTTTAAGACCCTAAATATAGAAAGCAACATCAATATCCCACTTCTTGAAATCATAATCAGATCCTTTAATACAAATGAAAGTTGAAATTAATTATTTTTAAATAAATTTCAGTAAGATACCATGGGACTTGGAGCTTTGAGTAAACGACGAGCCTTCTCACCAAGTTTTAATTGTTCCTGCAAGAAAAAATACCAAACAGTAAAATTGAAAGCATCAATGTAGAACAATTGTAACAGATGGGATTTCGTTCAAGTCATAAAGAAAGTAACCCACAATTCCCACCTGCATACTTTCACCTGTTCTCCCTTTTTTCCCATCAACAAAGTTACAGAGGAGGTACATGCCAATATTTGTTATATCCTGTCATCAGAATATCTGTGTAAGTACAACTTACAGATTTACAAAACTGGAGACTTGTACTCACAATAGAACACACAGGAGACAATTCATTACATCATGTAAATAGCAAAATCAACTAACGAATATCATAATAATTTAAGATATGGATTTTTTTATATCCAAATAAGAAAAAGCATAATATAAGTTTCACCTGCTTATCTGCCAATGAATCAATCTTCCCATCCTGTAATCAAGAAAAAAATTAAAGATTAATATAAAAGGTTGATACACAGCTACATCTTGTCTAAGAAATTGTTTCGTTGCCAGCATATATTGTTGGCTTATATCTAGTGAAAGAACAGGATCAGTGATACCCTCCATCTCTATCTCTCTGTCTTAAATGGCAAGACATAACATGACTCTAAAAATGCCAGTTTTACACCACCAGATAGCCGCTCACTGATACCACATTAATTTCAAGAATTTTACAAAATAGAACTTACCAAACAATAAATCATGTTCTGCAAGTCCTTCAAGTTATGTTCAACTTTAAAAAGGTCATCACAAGCCTCCTCAACCTGTTTTACAAAATGAAAATGATGTATTAGCGTCATTACATTTCCATGTCTATGATAAGGGCGTAAAGTTGGCCACTCTATGTGGGTTTAACACTACACTGCTCCCCTTCCTTCCGAAAAACTTAAAAAGGGTAAAATTGAACATACTTGCTTACATTTTTTCTAATATCCTCTGAGATCTCATTCTGCTTTTCCACTTTATCACTTAGGTTCTGTATACGCTGCGTCAAATGCTTCTTTGCTACCTGGTCAACAAAAAAACATGATGAAAAATGTTGGAATGTATTCCACAATTATGCTGAAAAAGGGGGTAGCCAAGTTCATTGCACAAAATGCCACTTCCCTCTCAAATGAAACATGGCACTCCCATAAGAACGTTATAAATACTTAGGATATTTTCCTTTAGTTATTTACAATCATCTTTGATAGGGGCACTATTACTTAAGCCTTTTATGCAAAAACATAAGACAGTGGGGAAATTCATTACACCATATATTGTTAAAGCACATAAAATATAGCAGTTTCAGGAAAACTAAACATTGTTCGAATATTATGATGCATTTACTGAACAGGCTGATTATCATTAGATCAAAACCAGAATTTTCTTTCCCTAATTACTTATTAGTGTTATCAGATAATGCTCTTCAATGCAAAGTAGTTCAAGCAGAAAGTCCCATAACTGAAAATACAATATATGAACAAGCATGATTTGAAACCGAACTTACTGTAAGGGCTTCTGTTACGCTCTCCAGATGTTTATTCAAGTTTGAAACAGCAGTAGCCATACTTTTTCTGGTAACATACATGAGATCAGCAAATGAAAGACCCTAAACACAAGCTAGAGAAATTAGTCTCCTGAAAGCACATAATTGATTAAAAATCAACAAAATGAAAAATTTCAAAAGCTTTTAAACAAATGGAAAATTCCCGAAAACACTAAGAACCATGTTAGCTAATGTAAATATATCAGTGTTTGCTTAAATAGATACCTTCCACCACATGTAACCATAACCTAATGCCCCCAAAGTAGCAGCTGGAATCATGAGAGAGGTTGCATTGCCTGGCAAAACACAAGGGGGAAAAAATTCATATCAAATAAACAAGAAAGTTAAAACCAAAGAACAAAAGTAGATTGTGTTATGAAAATCAGACTGAACCATGTTTATCAGTATTTGCTTTATAATAAATTAAAAAAGGCTGCATTGCCATCTATGGATCACAGTACATAATCTCACTGGTTATAAAAATAAAGCAATTAAACTTGTAAGATATTAATTTTTACTTTTTCTTCAAGAGAAAAAGTGAAGAAAGAAAAACAGACTATACCACCAGAATTCTTAATTTTTACTTTTTCTTCAAGAGAAGAAGTGAAGAAAGAAAAACAGACTATACCACCAGAATTCTCATTACGCACAAATATCTGTCCAGATGATGCCCGCTGACACTCAAATTTCAGCCGGTTCAACTGTAAGGAGTGCCAAAAGAACAAAAAAAAAGAAAAAAAACTCAGTTTGTACATAAAAAAAACAACTTACAGAATATAGGAAAAGTAAATTTATTTCAAGATTTAGTCATCAATATGTCCCTTATTACCTGGTCTTTAATAGCATCAGCAAAATTATCTTGCTCTCCAGATTTTGACAATCGCTCTACCAATGACTGTCCAAAAAAATACAAATTAACAGCCATGTATTACATAATTGACAATAATTATGAATTTCCTTCTGAGTTCTGATTGGTACTAAAATACACAAAACAGAACCAATGCTTTCAATGGCCAAAAATAGCACGCCCCCTAACAAACTGATCCAAACAAACAACACCCAAAGGAAAACCGCTATAAATCGACATCAAAACAAATAAATAAACTTGGACCAATACCTGGAGCTCCCGCAATAATTCTGGTAATTTACCATCCTTTATCAAGATCGTACCAGTGTACCCTAAAAAAAAAAACCACTTACTTTGCCATTAAAGTTAAAATACAGACAGCGGTAGAGAGAGATTAAGTAATTACCTAAACCAGCTAACATCAGTATCTTTTGTAAGCTCATTCCTGCTTGCATAGCCATGGCTCTGTTTGGTTGGAGAAAGTTAGAAACCCTAACTCGAATTGGAGGATGACGAGAAAGTGATGTCTGGGTTTTCACGACCAGCTGGCTGGTTTTACTTTTTGGCCTAGCAGCGCAGCTGACTTTTATAGCTTAACTTGGCGGTAATACACGATGTCGTTTCTGACCCGCCATTTGTTAGACTCATCATTTGCCACGTCATTATACCCTTTGACAATCGCTTTGCCAGTGTTATTGCATCAATTACCCCTTCTCACTTCTCTACACATTCAATTGCTTCAAAATTCATCCGACCAGTTAATTGTCTAGCAATAGGTAATGAAGAAATTAATAGTTAAGGTGTAATTAGGCTAGTTTTTTATTTAATTATACCCATTAGTGTCTATAAATCGAACGAAAAAAATAAAAAAAAAATGAATTTCTCGTTTCGATACTTGAACCATACACCATGCAGGCATACAAAACTTACACTCCGATAGTGAGACTACACAAGAACAAGATTTCATAGTACAATCTATGTAAATCAAGAAACTCGCTGGCTAGCTTCTTCAGACTTCGGCTGCTCTGTGTTTCTACAGGGACATGTCCTTATATTATGTCCTTTTTCTCCACAAAACCGGCAAGTGCATGTTTTACTTGCAGAAGTTGGAATGTGTTTCCGGCCATTACTATCATGCTGCTTTTCCCCAGTTAACTGTGGGCACGTCCTGCGATTATGGCCCCCTTGAAGGCATATTTGGCACCGATGATGCCTCCTAACGGTACCATTGTGATAGCCCATCCTTGATTTTGGACAGGTTCTTCTGTTATGCCCTCTTTCTCCACACAACCGACATTGGAATCCTCTATCTATCAAGCCATCCTTAAGTTCCGGACAGTAGAATTTCCTATGCCCCTCCCGTCCACAGTGCTTGCAGTAAAACCTTACTCCTGCATCATCAAGATGAAAGTCAGTTGATGTCCAGATGATGAAAAAAAAAAAAAACACACGGCAATACTACTGATCCATGATAGTTGCATAAGCTTCAGGATGCAGAGGACAACACTATGCTTCTGACGATTTAAGGAGCAAATAAGCTTACCTTTCATGGCAATACTCCGCTTCTGACGATTCTCTGGGTTACTAAAGAAAGCTTTCAGAGTTTCAGAAGCACGTTTTCTTGCTGCAGCAGTACCTTTTGCTTTCTACATGAAAGGCGACAAGTAGGAGTTAAGGACATCCCTTGTTTCAATAATCTCACACTTTACATTTCAACAGAGAAATACATATAAATTGAGAGCCATACACAGAAGCAGAAATCTGAAACATTCAAATCATTTTTATGAAGACAATCCATTTCCTTGTATATCCCCCAACTCTTAGATTCAAAACTCTGATGTTGAAATGAATTTTGCAGATTCACAAATTTCCTTGATATTTAGCCATTCCTTATGTTGAGTCATAATATCATCTTTATCATCTCAGTGTGTTAGGGAAGATATCATCCCAGGCAAAGACCATTTAAATTAGCTTTATTACTCCTAAATACCCAAAAAGAAACCATCACCAGTAAAAAGAGGTATAATTGAATACTAAAACACCTCTTATCGAAGACATTAGTAGTTTTTATTCAAAATAAACTTACTGCAAAACAATATGCCGTTTACGAAGTCTCTGTTGGAATATGGAAGGCATAGAAATTGATGGAAGTTATTTTTGTGATTATTTATCCAAATGGCGTATATTCATAGCTTAAGATATCAAGACAAATGAAGTTATTCATTCTCACACAACCATAAAATTCTAGAAATGCAAATCATAACATTCCATACCTTAATCGCAGCCACTCTCTGTGCATGCAGCTTAGGATCACGATGGATAATTTTCATCCTCTTAGTAAATAGTCCAGTTTTGGCATTAAGACTCTGCAATCATCCAACTAAATAAGGAAGATTAAATTCAATGGACAATATACAGAAGTCCTTACCACTCTATAAAGATAACATTTAAGAGTAAACATTTGTAAAGCATATGCATGTACAAAACTTAGCACTAGAAGTAAGTGTAGCAATAACAGGATTTTGATGTTGTACGGTAGTGGCGTGCATTTATATGCAAAAGATATCATGTGATGTTTACTACATCACTTGATAAATACAATTAGAGCAGCCAACTAACTTTTAGGGATCGGCTGATCTTCAGTCCAACTTCAGGAGGTGGTGAACGGTAGACGCGCTTTGATTTTTTCTTCATACCCACTTTTATCTCTAAGTTGTCTACTTCATCATCTTCCTTCACTTTGAGGGGAGAACTGGACAAAAGAACAGGGTTATAAATAAATAAAATGGAGAGGAAGAACGATATTTCTTTTCAGGAGTAACATACACCCAAAAAATGAATGGACTATGATATGAAGACTTCACACCTTCAATAAGCTAGTGAAATTACAAGGTTTGACACTACATAAACCATTAAAAGAATTCAAGCTGAATATGAGATTGTAGATGGATGATCATTTGTTTGGTGACGACATGAGGAAGAGAAAATTTGACGTAATAAAAGTGCAGGCTACTAAGAGCAAAGAGAGTGAAAATTTTGAGTTAGATGACCAAGATGTATGAAAAGCAGGATATTTAGAAGTTACACTGAGTGAGCGTTCTCCCATGGCTGCTCATCAATTGACTCTTCCCATATGACGCAATCCCCTGAGCATTGACGGCATGTCATTATACCCTGTCATGAGTGAAAAATATTGGCAGCAATAACAGTAAAAAAATGAAAAAAAAAATCTTAAAAGTAAAGATGAATAATTATATGTTTCCTAATCAATATAATAATTTGATTTAAAACTCCCTTGAGAATACCACAGAAACAAGACAAGAAAATGGGAATTCACAAGGGACCAACACTGAGGTTGCACGAGCATGTACCTTTCCATTACATAAAGAGCAGTCTGAGCGCGTTCTTTCTATTCCACACTCCACACATGGAGTATAACCTCTACCCCTACAACCAGGGCAAGGAAGCTCTCTGATATACTGACCATTTGGACCAAACCAGGACCTTGGTTTTCGTGTGCTAGGTGCTGCATTCCTGAAATACATATTCTTATATTAGACAACTGACCCATTTCTGTCGGTACGAAGACCAGAAAAACCAAGAAATGCTATTGATTAGCATTTCTTGAATAGAAGAGAGCTGTAGTGGCTAAGAAAAACAAGAAATGCTACAACGCCCAGATATGTCGATTTATAAGCTACTTGAAAGTCTAAAATAACAAGATGATAGAAATGATTATTTAAGCAGAAGTATAAAACTCTATCTGTTTTAATGCCCTTGACGAAATAAGGCAAAACCATAAACCTGAATGACACACAACCCTTATCATGTGCTTCAAAGAGACAATGGAAAAAGAAGGTAAAATTTTGGAACTTACCCTAGATTTGGAACACCAGTAAACTAAAATAAAATAAGTATGCAATATCATTATCAGAAATAGCGTAAAAATTCTCTCTGCATTAGGGGGAAAAAAAGGCGAAAAAAAAAAGGTCTAATTTTATAAGTGTGAAAACAGAAACGACAGGAACTATGCCAAACAATTGCTAGTAAACAAATTATGTATTTACAACAAGGATGGTCCATATGCAAGACTAAGTTCACATTTTGATGAGATGAAAGAAATGAAACTATTTAAGAACAAGAGCATAAACCTTGGCTTTAAATCAACCCCGAGCCCAAGTAGCTCCTCTGAAGGATCATAACCCAACTACCAATCACAAGAAACGGAAGAATTAGTAAGCACTAAAGAAATATGTGCGGAAACAAAACATGGAAGTGTTAAATTCAGAAACAGAACATATTAGGTGATTGCCTTGCCTGGTTTTGTTTGGGCACTGCAACTGAATCATCATTAGTTGAACTCATAGAGCAAGGACTGAAGCTGACTCTTCTCTTGTAGTCATATAAAACCAAGAAACGTTTGTCTTTGTGCCTCAAAGGAGCCACTATGACTCCAAAAGAACAACAAATTGACGACATCTTTCACGAATCCTTCACTTCTACAGAGGGAAAGGTTGAGTAACCATGGGATTTCTATTATGTGTGGTTGTAAAATGGACAAGTAAGCCTGCATTTTATAATTTTTCATTTGGTCGTGCGACTGCTGTGATGAAAGGCAAGCAGATTAGCATAAATGGAGTCCACGTCAGCAAATAAATATCACAGACGTGGCGGCCCTTTTTTACACGGTACTGTGTCATTATCATGAACCGTGGACCAGGAAATCATTTCTCATCCTTTAAGTTCTCTAAACTTATAATCCCGGTATTTTTGACACTTGCAAAAATTGAAACAATGTTGCAGCTTCAGTGTCTATCTTCTGAAGCCCTCAACCCTAAACTATGCCCTTTTCATTCTTTATCCAATTCAAAAGGCAACGGCTTTGGTTCCATTTCTCTAACTGAAAATATCTCAATCAAAAAGAAGAAACTTTATGTGAAATGCCGCCAGTCAGAGTACTATGAGCAAAAGAGTTACAGCTCCAGCCCTAGCAACTCCTCGTATGCTCCAACAGACGTTGCTGGTGAGTGATTTTGGCAACAAAAAAGAAAAAACCAACTTTTTGGCACTTTTTTTCTGTTCCCCAAATGTTTCAGTAACCAAATGAACTGTAAAATTTTAAACTTTCAGTACGTGTATGGATTTTTGTTTCATGTGTACAGTTGGAACGTTGCCGACGAGGGTTTATGTGGGTCATTCGATTTACAAAGGGAAGGCAGCTCTAACGGTGGAGCCTAGAGCACCGGAATTTGTGTCTTTAGATGTAATACCTACCTTCAAGTTTGCCCTTTCAAAAAGATAAATTATTTATTCATTTTAAGAATGTGTTTGTTAAGTTATGCTATATATGTTTATGGTGATTGAATTTTATTTTATTTTTTTCGTCGGTTAAGAATTTTGATTGCTTGCTTGTGATTGTTGGGTTGCAGTCAGGGGCATTTAAACTATCCAGAGAAGGTTTCGTGATGCTACAGTTTGCTCCTGCTGCTGGTGTTCGACAATATGATTGGAGCAGAAAGCAGGTAATCACTCTGTAGTTGGGGGAAGGAGGATAAAAATAGTACAAGAAATGACTGTTTTAGAAATTTCAATAGTTTTACATGTTAGAGGTTACTGGAATCTTTAAGGATAGAATTTATTGGATTTTTATCCAAGAAATAGAATTTACTGGTTGTTTAGAGAATGTGATGCTGGCTGATATTTTGTCTGAAGCACCATGATTTTGTTGTGAACTTTTAAGTGATCACTTGAAGTTTTGTGAAGAAACGAATGAAAAGCTTTGTTTTAAAACTGTTGATTTAGACCGCTCTGGGTTTACAGATTTAGCATTTAATTTGATGGATCAGCATTCACAACTTCACAATTGGGTCAGACTCAGACATAATTGCTTTAAATCCAAACTTGATTAATGATTGAAGCAGTGCCTTGATGTTAGGTCACTATTTGTGCTTCTAAATTTTAAGCGTGTGAATAAACTGGGTTTTTTATATTTGTTTTCTTGTTCAGAAATTTGCCCAAAAACATTTTTTTTCCTCTCCTAGATTCATGATTAAGCGTGCTGTTCAATTTGGTGAAACCAATTTCTCATTTGTGCAAATGTATGTTTTGCATGTCTCTAGGTATTCTCACTGTCAGTGACAGAGATTGGAAATTTGATTGCCCTTGGCGCTAGAGAATCATGCGAATTTTTCCATGATCCCTTTAAGGGAAAAAGGTATCATCTGTTCCTTACTTACAAAATTGACATCGGGAGTTGAGATGAGCACTCGTGCATGCTATAATTATTGTGTTATTTCAGTATAGATTCTAATTGAAGTTTCATACAATTTAGTGAGGAAGGCAAGGTCAGGAAGGTGTTGAAGGTGGAGCCACTTCCAGATGGCTCTGGCCACTTCTTTAACCTCAGTAATGCTCTCTTCCTTGAACTCTTGGCAGTGAATTTGGAAGATTATCTGCTCTTTGATGATAAGATATATGAGAATTTATGGAATTTCACACATTCGTATTAACTATATAATGTTTGCTTGCAGATCCTTGCTTGGCAAAATTTTGCCCGTTCTTGACATCATAAAATTAGAATTTTGTGAAGTGTTATGCAGTAAAGATATGTCACGCTTGTCAAAGAATGAATATGTCATATGTAGATATAAGTTGTTTGTGGTTGGCTTATTTTCACTGTTGAATGGTTTTTGTTCTCTCCAAATCTGGCTCAATTTTTTGCCGTACCTGAACAAAATTGTTAATACCTTTGTCTACTAAATTGCATTCTACCCAGCAGTCAGAAGGTGATAAATTAACATTTCTGAAGTTATAACTTGCATATATGCTGGAAAGTTGATCAATATTTATATAACTTTTCCATCTTTCTGATTTGTGTTATGGCCTCCGTTTGAAGGTGTTCAAAACAAGCTTACCAATTTGGATGAGAGCATTTACATTCCAGTTACCAGAGCAGAGTACACAGTCCTTGTCTCGGCTTTCAATGTATGATGTGCTCCTCTCTGTCCCTCTGAGTGTATTTAGTGGCAAGGAAAGATATGGATTTCCCTATGATCTTAGGATGCTTTAGAAAATCATAGTACATAAGAGAGCTTTCTATCATTTTAGATTCATAACCATCTAATCTACAACATCCAGTAACCTCTATAATTGATTGATAATTTGGTACAGTAGCAGATAAATGGGGAAGTAGAGAAAACTTGCTGGTTGGTCCTAACTTCTAACTGAAGTTATCTGACTTGTGTGACCCATAGTTGTTAGGGTAAATGAGTTTCCAGTCAAATGAAAAACTTTCTAGTCTTTGGCAGCCATGTTAACATGTAATTTCCCTGGAAAGATTGATGGATTGGAGATCAATGAAATTTCATTTCTAACATGTTTTTGCTTGATGTTGCTTATAGCTCAGCTTACAAGAAATTGTCATGAGATAATCCACCGTAGTTGAGGTTCTACAGGGCTAATGGAAAGTATATATGCTTATTAAAATGTGGTCAAATATTCAGTTAATTCTCCTTGTCGATTGACAAGGTTTCTTGAGTTTGTGAATAGAAAGATCAAGATTAGTGAGCTCTTATTGACAGTGACACAGTGTAGAGTATGAGTTTGGGTTGATGGCACATTGTTTTTAACCTTCATTAGTTGTTTATAATGCATTTTGACTCTTATTCTCTGCAGTTTATCTTGCCATACCTTCTGGGTTGGCATGCCTATGCAAGCACCATAAGAGCTGATGATACAGGCCGAACAAATAATGCCAATCCCAGATATGGAGGGGACTATGAATGGAACAGGTAGTGGCAGTGGAGGCATTCCTGAAATCAAGGTGCAATGATGGGTTTTTGACCCTATTAAGCCATTTCATGATGTGCATTTTTATGGGAGAAATCCTCCCAAGAGTTTTGGTTACGTTCAGTGTTTCCTTAATTTTACTGCTGTAATGGGAGGATGAAGGGCCAATCATTTGTTGTTTGTAAAGATGTCATATGTTTGACAACTTACAAGTTAGCTGGTTAGAAGCAACCTTGTGTAAGAAGTAAGATATGTTTAATTCTGAAATAGGGTTGAATTGTTTTATTCTGAAGCGGGATTGATGCTGTGGTCTGTGTTGGTACTTCATGTCACTATGTGGAGTGGGAATTCAACAATAGATCTTTTGAAGCTCTTAGACCATCTGCAAAATTGATAATATTAGTCCTTGTAGACAATAATAGCATGTGCCGTGCCCACAATGCATTTTAAGCGTGTCTTAGAAAAATCCTGTGTTGTTTGCTTATTTTACAATGTAAAAGCAAGACGAAATTGCAAATGATTCGGCAATTTGAAAAATAAACTGAAAATGATTTGGCAGTTTGAAAAGTGCTTTTTAGACAATTTCAAAGCAGTTACCGACGGTGGTACTTGAAGCAAAGATGATCGGTGTGAGGGCGGCAGTTGATCAAATTGATAAACTGTAAGTAGTTGACATTTACGACTTCTATATTGTAGTTTGGGGTGGGGATGCACAATTCTAGTTATTGAGTTAATAATAGTTGCATAACTGATTCGTAGTCATTTGCCTATTGGCTGTACTGATCTCACTAATTGAATTATAGACTCGTTAATAACATTTTAATTCAGGAAACGTCATGAGAATATTATATTATATCGACTCTAAATTAATAAATGACTTCGGTTAGTTTGGTAAACCTATCTTTGTTGAATGTTGGTGCCTTTTCCAACTGACGTACGAGCCGCTAGTCTACAGATTTTGAGCCATATGTTCACTGGGGTTATGAGATTGCACGGAGAGAATTGGTGCAACTCCTTAGACAAAATGTACTGTTTATTGGAGTAAGTTGTCACGTAGTCCTCATAGTTCGGCATCAATTTGTTTGTTGGTCCTTGTGTTTTAAAAAATGAATTAAAATTTTTCTATATTTATTAAGGTTAGTGTCAAATTACACACACACTCAGAGATATACATGCATACATACTATATATATATATATATACATATCAGCAATCTCTAATAGTGATATGCATCTCTAAGGTAATAGTTTGAACACTGAAAAGGAATATATGGACCTCTATGAATATCTATATATATATATATATATCAGCTGTTATGACCATATCTTATATAGACTTAACGAATACGTACGTGCAGATTTGTAGTGGGTGATATGATGATAATAATCCATCCAATGAAGTTCATAAAGATGCAGTTAACTTTAAATTTAAATTGCTGATGAAGTTTTAGTTAAACTCTGAGCGAAGATGAGGATACTTACTTTCAACAACTTAGATCAGCATCATTGACTTAAAGTTAAGTAATAACCACTTGGTTTTGTTTACACCAGAGATGTATCAGTTTCCGGTAATTGAAATCGCATGTGGACCTTCAATATACTATTGATATATTTAGCTGTCAACGGGCTACAGCAGCGTATATGATTTATTTATTAATGACAGTTGATCTTTTAGATCGCATGAGCTAAGAATTATATTAAAAAGCATATGAAAATGCTCAAATGAAGCGTAACAAGATAGCTAGCTATAATCGATTGTACGTCATTGACTTAAAGGCGAAGATGAAGTTAAATCAAGGAGCTTTCTTGCTTGTGCTTTTGCAGGTTTCCATTGCTTGGAACCCATTTCAGGGCAAGTTTCTACGCACCCTTTACACTTAGGACCAAGATCTATCATAAACTATTATATATTAATTAAGAACCACATGACAGAATAACATCTTTAAAGGGTCAGAAAAAACATTAAGTAATCAGAAGAAATGTTAGAATCTCTAAATATATCATGAATGTGAAACCATAATAGCTTTCAAGTTTCAATGCACGTCTTAACTGTAAGAACTGGAGATGCTATCTTTTGGCTGTGTATATATGATATTTAGGTGATGTATCAAAGTTCAGAAGATCATTGTGTGTTTGATCTTTGATATTATGCTTGCTTCGTGTGTGTACGCGCGCGCACCGCCTATAATTGAAACTAGCAACGATACATAGAAATAAGAAGCAATAGGAAAAGTAATACATGTATATGAAGACAACTTTCGGTCAAGAGGGCTGATTGGTAAAAATGTATATTTAAAATCTATGCAAAGACCTGCTGAATCTTTCAATGTGTCGGTTCTCAATTTCTTTATTTTGAGGACTCTATTTACTTTTGGTTTTTTGCGTTGAGAGCAACTGTTGATTTTTTTTTCTCTTTCCAAGTTCTCAACTAAACATCTTATCGCCCATGTGTCTAATATTCTAAGTCCTCGTAGACTTACAGCATCCCTGATGCAGACAAATTAATACAAGATAATGAAACCAATAGAAGAACTGGCCCTCAGCCACCTTTCCTATAGTTTTTCACCGTCCATTCTAAAACATAACACTCTCTAATTATCAATTGACATCTTTTATACGTAATTGTAGCATAACACACACACACACACACACACACACACACGCATATGTACATAATTGTAGACGTGCAACATTCTTTCAATAACATTAATTGCTATAAAATTAAAACAATTTGTGCAAGTTGCAAACTCTGATTCTAAAATTATGAGGGAAAAAAAACTTAAAAAAAATGTTGGAGGGAACGTGGGTGGATGCATTGATTTTGGCTCTTAAAAGATTGGAATGGCAATAGCTCTAGTAGTTGAGATAACTCACTAGCTTATCACGATGCCACGTTGGATCAGGAATTTTTTTTTTTTTTTCCTTAAACTCTCCTTACATTTGTTTGCCTTTATATTTATATCTTTATCTAATGGAAATCATTTTTATAGTTGAACAAATAATTAATTTGAAGTGCTGACCGAGTTCTTCAAAATTAATTTTAAGCTTTTTGGACATTAGTTGAGGAGGTCGTGGTAAAGCGATTTGTGAATAATAAGAGACAAGGGTTGGTATTTAGTGGATAGAATTTCTCATCCTTATTCAGACTTTAAAAAGAAAATAGAAAATTATTTTTATAGTTCAATTTACTAATGGAAGGTCAATTATTAGTTGTGCTTCTCATTATAATTAATCGTTTGGACCCAGTCCTAGAGTTGAGGTAATTTTCAATTTTTCAATCATAAATCAAAGAACCGAGAAATAATTAAATATAAGTGACTGGAAGTTTGAACGGAACCAAACCCGCCATTTAAGAGCTTTTTCAGAGCTTAACCGGCGTGCAATTTGTACGATACAAATTGTCTTTCAATTGATTTCTTATGGCTTTGACGACCTTTCGGACCGCCACACCAATTGCAAGTAATATTCTTTCATTCTCTAATGTCTTTCCTTTTATCAGATTTTACTTGAAACACGAGTTAATTGGAATTTTTAATGACAAATATTTCCCGAAATTAAGGAAAATAAATAAATAAATTTTGCAACTTGATTTATATAGGTTCAAGTAAACTTCTAGCAAAAGAAGGTTCTAACTTTCACTCGCTCAGCAGCTGGGGCTTCCCCTTTTTTGAATATTCTATGCATAAAATTAAAATAGTTTTGCCATCCCCAGAATCATGAAAAATTCGTAATTTGAACTCAAAGAGGATTAATTTTTCTTGTCTAAACAGCTATTAATTTCAACTTAATATAATCATGTCCTTTCAGGAAAAAAAAAATAATAATATAATCATGTGAAGACGTATAATGCCCTAAACTCAACTAAAAAAAAATATCAATATGCAGATTCTAATTTCCATGCATGAAAAAACGCCACATCAGCCGCATCTAGAGCGTCTATGGTCAAAGGAAGCGCAACTTTCGCTTCATCTGCCGACGTGGCAACCTGAATTGGACTGCAATCTCATAGTCATTTTGAGAACTGTACTGCATTGGAAGGACTCCACCCCAAATCGTCACTAGAGTCAAATTGAGGGCGGCCGAAGTTTGACCAGAATTCACATCGTATTTCATGAACATGGAAAGTTGAAAATATTTCCTTTTTTTTTTACCATTAATATATTAAATATTAAACGTGAAAATTTGAATTAATGTTGCTTGTCCGATTGTGCATATGGGCTGTTTGACATTTAAAAAAAAAAAACAATAAAGGAAAAAAGGCAAGCACGGCTGGTGTTAGGAATTTTTATATAGAAAGTCAAAATCTTGAGGCCTTTACTCTTTATATATAAGAAGCCAAGTTTCCATAATGAATTAGAGATATATAGGAGGCAAAAAGTGTTAGGAACAAAAGAAAGTCAAGAAAGGCAATGGAGAATAGGAAGGAAAAGTCTCTTTTTGGAAAAGCCTGTGAAGAGGAAGAAACAAACAAAAGTATTGGTGAAGAAGAAGGAGATGATGTTCATGTTCATATTCATGCAAAAATTCAAAAGGTGATCATCTACTTTAACCTAGGTAGCTAGCTATTCATTTTTTTTTTTAAGAAAATACTTCTCCTCAACAGAGGCAGTTTTTTTGTCAACAAATCGATCGATTTTGTGTTTTATCATCAATTAATTCTTCTTTCCCCTGCATCTTTTTAATTTTTTTCTTTCTTAGAAGGTTTGAGTCCATAAAACTTCCTATAATCATGAATCTTGAACCTTAGACCCCCATTAATACTTTTGCTTGATATAACGCTGCATACTTTTGCTGATACCAGGATCCTAGCATGTTATGTAAAACAAGAGAATTATAATTTTTTTAAAATCACGTCTCAAAATAGTTATGTTAGTAGCGAATTTAATTGTATAAGCCGTTGCTGATCGAGAGCTTGTGTATGTAACGAATTAAAGTTTCTCTTGATATATTTAACCTAAAACTTGTTTGTCAAAGGAAATTAAACTTTTCCGTTAACTTTGTTATAAATTAATTAAGTTGTTAACAAAAAAGAAAATTTGAAGGCTTGTAACTGAGCTTTAATTTCAAACGACCATGTAAACGTGGGCAGCCAATGATATTACCGTCCAGTGAATAAACAACTTTTCTAATTCCAAATTGGCAGCCAATGATATTAGCATGATTAAATCTAAACCATGTAGTAGAGGTAACTTATATATCTGATCACTTAGGACTAGATGTATTATAAAGCCTTTCAAGAAGGATTACTAAGTCAAACTGGAATCGAAACAAGTGGATATTGGATAATCTTTTAATTAATTTCTCGCTTATAGTTAACCTAGACTCTACACACACACACAGAGTTTTAGTTAGGTTTAATTTGTTGTTGCCGATCAATATAGGAGGAAAAGCTGAAATCAGCTAAAGCCAAAGTTGGAGAGATTAGAGAAGAAAACGAAAAGTTAAAGCTGTTGCTAGCTCAAATGGGGAAGGATTATCAGTCTTTACAATCGTATTTCTTAGACATTCTTCAGCAAGAAGAAGCCAAAAAGTCTAAAGATAAAATTTCTACACATCATGATCAGGAAAATGAAGAACTTGATGAACTCGTTTCGCTTAGCCTTGGGAGATCATCAGCTCAGCCTAAGAAGGATGAGAAAAAGATTTGCAATAATTTGAGTGATGGGCATGAAAAGAACAATAAAGAAGGGCTTGCACTTGGGTTGGACTACAGCAGATTTGAGTTTAGTAGTAATTCAAGAGAATCTGAGAATCGTCCGAGCTCTGCAAATACCGCTTGTGAACAATTGAAGGAAGAGGAGCCAACTGAGATATGGCCACCAAGAATAATTAATCCCAAGACTAAGAGAAGTGATGATCAAGATGAAGAGGTCTTGCAACAGGCCCAGCTAAAGAAAGCTAGGGTTTCTGTTAGAGCTAGATGCGACACCACAACAGTAAGTATATATTAAACCTCAGCTGTAACAAGGAAAATACTTCAAGATTAAATTAAGATGTTACGTGTTACAATTACATAATATTGACATAGAACAAATAAAAGATGTTCCGTTAAGTGACAAATTAAAATTAATACTAATTAATATCACTATTTTGCCTACATGGATTTTTATTCGTACAGATGAATGATGGATGCCAATGGAGAAAATATGGACAAAAAATAGCTAAAGGGAATCCATGCCCTCGGGCATACTACCGTTGCACAATCTCTCCAACTTGTCCTGTCAGAAAACAGGTACATTAATTGCTTCCTACCCACTTTAGTTGAAACTCTTGATATAATGAATTTCTATCAGCACGTCCTTTCATTCCACTTGATTTCTTAGATATTATAAAGCTGCATGCATGCTTACCTAACATTTACCCAAAAAATTTCAAGGGTGTTATCATTTATTCATTTACATGAGAATTTAGAAGTTCATGAATCTGATAATAATTATATATTAAAAAAATAATTATGTATGAAATAAATTTATGAAACTCTTTATCACTATTATCTAATAATTATATTAAAATTTTTGAAATATATATGAAATATCATTGTTAAAAACAAAAAAAAAAAGGGATTTCTCAGTATATAATGTGATTCTATCATTCATTACTGTCATACTGATTTTTTTATTTAACCTTATATAATATATGTATGTTTCAGGTACAAAGATGGTCTGAGGACATGTCTATCTTGATCACTACCTATGAAGGTATACATAACCACCCACTTCCAAATTCAGCCACAGCCATGGCTTCCACCACATCTGCCGCTGCTTCCATGCTACAATGCGGTTCATCAACCTCACAACTTGGAACCTCAGTTTCCGTGTCTACCACACCCAACCTCCATGGATTGAACTTCACTTTCTCCGAAAATGCAAGACCGCATGATCAACTTTATTTCCCTAACTCTTCTATCTCAAACACCAATTCTCACCCCACCATCGTTCTTGATCTCACGGCACCAGCCACTTCCTCTCATTTCAATAGGCTTTCTTCTTCAGCTCCAAGGTATAATTCTTCATCAACGTGTCTCAACTTTTCCTCTCCATCTTCTACAAATTCTCTACAAACTTCTTGGAGCAGTGGCTATTCCAATAATTATGCGAATTATCTTGGAAAGCAACCAGCTCAAGAACGCATGTACCAACCATATACGCAAATGATGAATAACCCGCGTACTCCTCCTCCTATTCCTCAAGTACAGTCTTTTACAGAAAGTACTATAGCTGCTACAACAAAAATTATCACTTCAAACCCTAATTTCCAATCGGCATTAGCAGCTGCGATCTCGTCATACATCGGTCAGCAGAATGTTGGAGGCCCAGGTGAGATTTCTGGCTTGGATATGAAGTGGGGTAAACCTAATTTTTCAATAAAATCGGCTGCCGACTCATCGGCCCAGAATGGTACTGCAGGGTTTGCATCTAGCCCTTTGGACAAGTACTTGCCCTCATCTACTCATCAGCAACCTGCTGTGTCTATATTCCCACTTAATTCACTGCCATTTTCTGCGTCTAAGACTGCTTTAGGGTCTCCAGTTGATGTCAAAGACCATGTTAAGATATAACTAGCCCCGCCGATCGAGAAAGAACAAAGGAAAAGTAACCAGTGTGAACCCATCTTGTTTAACTAGGACCAAGCTAGCTAGTACATATTTCTGGTAATTTGCACTCTCATGAAATTTTGTACTATATATTTTGTGTTTAACGGAGTGTAGGTTAAGATTTAATTTTTTTCGATAATTATCAATTACAGTAGTTTAAATAGAGCTCGGCTTAACTCAGAATCAAATCCTTTAATATATATGTATAATCTCACATTTGTTATATTTCTTGTTAGATAGCGTCGAAATATATATTTCTAACAGATGAAGAGTATACATTATGACACCCAAAATTAATTTTTTTCTTGATTAAGTTATTTTCACTTTCTATCTCATTATATTTTGCTTACAAGAAAAAAACTAAAAAATTATTAAGTGAGAAAGTCATCATGTAGTAAAAATATTTATAAGAGGATCATGGTAAAAACTCATAGATCAAGTGAGAAAAAGTTATTATGTACTTTGTGTGTGTATAAGAGAGGATGGTGGTAGGTAAGATTAAATTAATTTTTTAAAAAATTAAAAATATGTTTTCTTCAATGTATTTATGGATCGCAAGTACACCTTTTTACTTTGTATCTTAGTTTTAGTCGTGCATATTATATGTACCTTTTTTTCGCTTCCCATCATTAATCCTAAATGCTTAGAAATCTTTGAAATCAATTAGCAAGATGAAAAAGCACATAGCCTTGGTAAATAATTAACCATGGGCCTGTGTCTTCCGCATGCTGCACGGTAATTGATTGCACTGGGCAATCGATTAAGATTCCCCTTCCTAAAAGGTCAGTAGCGACGTCACTAGTTGAACGACTTAGAAAGCAAAAATTTCTAAATTTGCCTTCTAGATATTAATTGTACTGCTCTAGATATAATCATCATAACAAACAGCTCTAAATTAAAAACAAAATTTATTCTCATTGTCAAACCAAATGAAGTTAATTATACAAAATAATTAAAAGTAGAACAATTAAACTTGGAATAAGGTACCGCAATATATGTAAAAGGTCTAGTTACATGATCAATCATCATGCAAAGCCTTGATCAAAGACAATCTGCTGAAGCTATGTCTGGCAACCCCATGAATCTGGTTGCAATAGTCAGCAATTCGATTGGTTATGAGCAAGCTTTCCAATCTGGAAGGCTCGGGAATTGGCTTAAAGAAAGGATTTGAAGAATCATCCTCCGGCAAAGGATCTTCTCCAGCAGCTTTACGTGCCTCATTCTCATCCCTTCTCTCTTGAACCCACGCTTGCAGACGAGTCACGTCCCTGTAGTAAAATTTCAACTTCTTTTGTTCCGTTGACAAATCATCCATGCATTGAATCAAAAACTCCACATTCCTCTCCAAAAAAGGCTTGCTTGATATTTGCAAGCGGTCGTAATCACTCTCATCAGTGACTCTATCAGGTTCCAGCGTGCGCATAAAGGCGCTAACAAGTGCGGAATTTGAGACTCTTACCGTAATTTCCTCAAAAACATCAGCCCATGATATATTTTTATCCCTCAGATTCTCCCCACTAAAGTTCCCACTGCAGTAAAGTTCCAAGAAACTATCGGAAAGCTTCAAAGCCTTGAGACCCGCCAAGCCGCCTTGCATATTCGACCTTGAAGGGTCGTAAATTATGCACACACATTTTCCAATATTCTCCTTGTAGTTCATAAAAGTCTCTATAAATTCCACCGATTGGAAACAGTCTCCTGGCGGCGTTGATTGGTACCACCCAACAACGTTGCTGTCCACGTTAGCATCTCTCAGACACCGCATCATGTCAAGCTGGTAATTAGCACCGATATCATCAGTCTCTTGATCGATATCATTCTCCTGCTGATGATTTGGGAAAGGGAAGCAGTTGGTGACTTCAAGAACGGTACCAATGTCTAGTCCAAGAAGTTGACCCGTAACCAAAGAGGGCGACAAGTCTTTGCAGTGTTTGATTATTCTGAGCAAAACGAGTCCCTCAATCTGAACAACTTGGAGAGGGGGTGGAGCATTAACCTTTTCTGTTGATGCTGCAGCCTGGAGAAAAGACGTAGCCATCGCGATACTGAGGATGGTGAGTTATGCACCTTGTACATAAAAAAAAAACCTAGGAAAGTTTCTCTTTTATATAAAAACTAGCATCAAGTTTGATAGAGATTCAAATCTAATTTTAAAAACCGTATTTCCGTTTCGGTTTAGATTTCCCTATTGAACATTAATTTTAGTTTTTTTATTTTTTTTAATTAGTAAAAATATTGAGCATGGTACGAAAGATTTAGCACGCAAGATTAAGGGTAGAAATGGGCTTGGACCTCCAATGATGAACAGGCCCATGTGAATTCTGCAGTGATTGTGCCCAACAGGACTGCTTCCTTGACTTGACCAAACTACGCAGTTCACCCTTTAGTCTTTACTCTTTACACTCGGTTATCAATAAACCTGAAACGCGTCCACTGCCTGCACGTGGCAAAGCCACGCCCCATGCATATATGGAAACAGCTTATCTGAATGCATAGTGGATGCAGGAAGGGGAACCTAATCAAGATTCTTAACACAAGCTTCTACAAACAGGTTTGTTTAGATTCGATCTGAAGTGCATTCTGGGGGTATGCCATTTTCCATTACTATGAATCATGATCTTAATTTACGATGAAGCCAGTGTCAATAGATTTTAGCATTGGATTCCGATGAAAATTTTCTCCGGTTATCAAAATGCAAAACCGTTTGTTCTTATTGAGAATGATTGTACTTCAGATGTTATTCATCGAATTCTTATGTTTAACATATATTATGATTTGGAATGAAAAGGTTGAGTTGTTTTTTCTTCACTGTGTAGTCAAGCCTTTAAACATGCATTTTATGCCATAAACAGAATCATAGACTTCTGAACCTTGATCTAAACGATGCACATACGACGAACCTAGAGACATGCATATATCAACTCAATTACTCAAAGCACGTACCCAACAATTTAAGTATATTTAGCACAGCAAATATCTTGTTCTTGAGAAAGAAATATTCGATTAAGTGTATTTCAGTGCAGTAATTATCTTGTTGTCGAAAAAGAAACATTCAATTGAGTAGAAGGTAATAAGAATTTTATCAACCCATTGAGTGAAGGCATGGCTCAAGCAGAAGAGGCCAAGGAAGTTTCAAAACTTTCTAGCTGTGATGCTTATTTTGAGGCCATACAGTCAAGGAAAAAAGTACCGCATTCATTACAAGAGACTTTAACAGCTGCATTTGCAAGGATTCCAGTTCTATCTTTCCCAGATGTTCCAGGAGGCAAAGGTGATAGCAGTTACTTCATTGCTTATTATTTCCTCACTGGTTCATGCACTTACCGTACCTATGAGAGTCCCTAACTTACAAAAATATGTTTTGTACCCATACTTTTGTAGTGATTGAAATTATGGCAGACACAACCATTCCTGATGCTGTGAAGATTCTATCAGAATGCAACATTTTGTCTGCTCCTGTGAAAATTCCAGATGCACCATCTAGTTCGGATTGGAAGGAAAGGTACCTAGGGATTGTAGATTACTCAGCAATCATTCTTTGGGTGTTAGAGACTGCAGAACTTGCTGCTGCTGCCTTCTCAGTGGGTACTGCAACAGCTGCTAGTGTAGGTACTGGAACAGTTGGTGCTCTTGGAGCACTAGCATTGGGCATGACAGGTCCTGCTGCAGTTGCTGGACTAACTGTTGCTGCAGCAGGTGCTGCTGTGGCCGGTGGTGTAGCTGCAGAAAAAGGGCCAGGAAAAAATGGTTCCACGGCTGCTGACAGACTAGGTGAAGATTTTTACAAAGTTATCCTTCAAGAAGAACCTTTCAAGTCGACTACTGTAAGTTAGTTCAGCAAAGAGATCATATACAGGGTCCAGTTCTCTTGGCCTCCATTGATGCATTTTAGTGAATTTTGAATAATTTAGTTCTTCCTCCTCTGTAGGATAACCTCATATTCAGCTTATAGGAATCTTGATACAATCAGTCCAATATTTCATGTGTAAGGTTAGAAGTCCCCAATATAAAATGGGCAATAGAAAGTGCTCCCCATCTTTTACCCATGTTGAATTGATATTACATCATTTCTTTCAGGCAAGGTCAATAATTAATGTTGAATTGATATTACATCATTTCTTTCAGGTAAGGTCAATAATTAGGTCCTATCGCTGGGCACCTTTCCTTCCAGTTGCAACAGACAGTTCTATGCTGAGCGTCTTACTGCTGCTCTCAAAATATAGGTTGAGAAACGTTCCTGTAATTGAACCAGGCACGCCTGATATTAAGAACTACATTACTCAATCAGCTGTTGTTCAGGGTCTGGAAGGATGCAAAGGAAGGGACTGGTTTGACATTATTGCTTCACAGCCTATTTCTGATCTAGGGCTTCCGTTCATGTCTTCTGATGAGGTAAAAATACCATGGTTATCTCAGAATATACCCTAGCTTACCATTTAATTCTAGAATTTCACTCATGTTAGCAGTCTTTTTGACCAGGTTATTACCATACAGAGCAATGAACTGATTCTGGAAGCTTTCAAACGGATGAAAGATAACAATATTGGTGGTATTCCAGTCGTGGAGGGACAACAAAAGAAAATTGTGGGAAATGTTAGCATAAGAGATATCAGACACTTGCTGCTCAAACCAGAACTCTTCTCCAATTTCAGGTAGGATGCAATGTTCAAACCTGTATGCAAACATCCAAACTGAATTACGATCAGTCTCTGTCTGTAAGCAAATTACAAACTGCTTTGTCCAAATTAGAACAAGATTGACTACTAAAGTGAAGTAAAAATGAGAACAATGAGGTTAAACTATTAATGAGACTGGAATGTAATGAATTGTTACATACAGCAAATTATTGAGAAGCATGAATCGAAGCATTTTAATTGATCACTACCTAAGCCATTTTTGTAGAACATATGCCATTGAAGACCTGATGGTGCAATCAAGTTCCTATCATCATTTTTGTTTCACTTGCAGGCAGCTTACAGTGAGAGATTTCATGAATGCTGTGGTAGCAACAACCCCAGATTCTGGGAAAGTCATCCCACCAATAACATGCAAGCTGGAGTCAACTCTCGGTAGTGTGATCCACAGTCTTGCTTCCAAGTCTGTTCACAGAATCTATGTAGTAGCTGGCGAGGAAGCTGAAGTTGCTGGTGTAATTACTCTCAGAGATGTAATCTCTTGCTTCATCTTCGAACCCCCTAACCTTTTGGAAAACTTCTTTGGGTTTTCAGTCAAAGATCTGTTGAACCGGTGAGATTTTTATTATAAAAGATCTCTGACAGCTTGAATAAACTTGCGGTGTAATCAACTTGGCTGCAAACAGAGACGAGTCTATTATTCTATCAGTTATTAATAATACATGTACTGTTTTTTCATGTAACTCCAGCTGAAATACCGGGGAGTTTTGTCAACTGCCTATCATTTATCATCCGCCTAATCCTTCCCACATCGTCCCACCTTCCCAATCCAGCATATATGTTGGACAAAATCACAAAAGGAGTAGGGTTTTCTGGCTCTATCTCATGAAGCTTCATGGCCATTTCCTCTCCCAAATCAGAATTCAAGTGACACCAACAAGCACCAAGAAGAGAATGGTAGACGGAAACAGTAGGCTCTGGCAGTTCTCTTATTAATTCTCGAGCTTCATCTAGCCTTCCAGATCGACCTAAAAGATCAACCATGCAACCAAAGTGCTCTTGCTTTGGTTTCAAACCAAAGTCATCATCCATCATTGTAAAAATTTGCAATGCTTTGTCAACCTGGCCAGCATGACTGCAGGCAGACAGGACAGCGACAAAAGATGCTGAATTTGGTTTTACCTTCTCTTCCTGCATTAGGTCAAAAATTTCAACAGCAGACTCATAATCTCCATTCCTTCCGTATCCAGATATCATAGCATTCCAAAATGCAGGATCATCAGGTTTTATCTCGAATTGGTCAAAAAATGTTCGTGCCCAAGAAGGCTGCCCGCATTTCATATACATCGAAGTAAGAGCTGTAGCCATGGACTCGTCCTTGTTTAAATCAGCTCTAATAATATGCCCATGAGTCTCTTTCCCAAGCTTCAGAGCAGAAAAGTCTGCACAAGCTGATAAAACACTTGTGATGCATTTTAAACTTGGGACCATTCCGGTTGACCGCATTTTCTCAAAGAACTTAAACGCTTCAAATCTCATCCCAAGCCGAGAAAACCCACTAATCATTGAATTCCAAGTTGCTGGATCAGGTTTAAATCCTTCACGTGCTAACCCTTCAAACAACTCCATGGCCTTCTCGCTTCGACCATTTAACATCATTCCAGCTATCATCGTATTCCATGTCAGAATATTTCTGCTCCCCTTCAATTCTTGGAATACATTGTGAGCACAAGGCAAACAGCCACATTTTAAATACATATCAACAAGTGCATTACCAACCATCGTATCAGATTGCTTCTCAATTTTCAGTGTAAGCCCATGCACCTGTCTGCCAAACTGAAGATTTAACAGACTTGCACATGCAGAAATAACAGAAATGAATGTAACCGAATTGGGTTCTTCACTTAAACACTCCTTCATGACCTTGAACACTTTTAATACCACTAAAGGAACTCCATTATTCAAAAGTCCGGTAAAGAAGGCATTATAACTCACTATATTCTTCCCTGGTGTCTCCCCAAACACTCTAGTAGCAACAGCTATTTCTTTAAAATTCGAATAGATTGTCACCAATGAAGTTGCCACATATACATCCATCTCCACGCCCAACTTTATGGCCAAACAATGCATTTGCAAGCCATGATCAAGGCTCTCACAGGCAGACAACACGCTAGCAACAGTTACAGAATTGGGCCTAAACAATTCAACTACCGCTTCTTTAAACACCCTCAAAGCTTCTCGAACATAGCCATTTTGAGAAAACCCGGATATTGCTGCGTTCAGTGACGCCAAGTTCCGATCGGGCATTTCATTGAACACTTTGAGAGCGTTACTGACTAAATTAAGTTTCATGTACATGTCAGCGAGAGCTGTGGCGGCGTGAGTCTCTGATGAAAACCCTGCTTTGATGAGATGGGCATGTAGGAGTTGGCCTTGAATCGATGATTTGAGCTTGGCGCATACTTTGAACAGAGGAGGGAAAGTGAATTTGTGAGGAGGCAAAGAAGCAGAGTGCTGTTGTGAGTACAAAGAAAGTGCTTCTTCGTAGAAGCCATTTGCTATTAGTTTTGGTATTTGGGTTTGGGGCTTCATGCGATGGAATAGAGGAACCCAATGATCGGCTTTGTCATTTAAACCCGGGCGGCTCAGGCTGGTACTACTGGACCACTGGCGGCTTCTGTTCAGATCTCTGAGTCACTAACGTCTAAAACTCAAATTTTGACTTTCCAAGTTTTTTGAGCCTCGAGATTGGACCCAATCAGAGATTATTCCTATCGACTTTTGGTCCAGTTGCAAAAACGGAACGGATCTGTTTTTGTGGCGGCGTAATAAGCTTTAAAAATAAAATAAATTTCAATATTCAAAATAATAATAAATTTAACAATTAAAAAAAATTGATGGGCCCGGCAGCATTAATAGTGAGGGTGCGGCTATCGGCATCCCTTGTTCCCCTCATAAACTACACCCGCAATGAAATCTTTTTGCTGCTGTTAAACATATATTTTGATTCCAGAAATGTTCTTGAACTCTTCTGTCTCATTAGACTCTATATAAGGGAAGGAAAAAAGAATAAAAGAAATTTTTCATGTACAAAAGGACTGATAAAACCCATCAAGTCGATCAATATTTTTTTACACTCTTAATGGGGGAAAGTTATAAATATATCAGTACAGGTCATAAGTCATTATATTAGTAGAAAAAAGTAAGCTTTTTATTAATTTAAAATAATGGAGTAACAAAAATAATTAAATTAAGCATGAAAAACAAAAAACTTTTCAGTATAAGCAAAATGTTTTTTAGGTTCAGAGGAAGAAGAAAGATGAATCCAGCTTAGCCAGTGGCCAATTATCAACAACGATGAACTAAAACCTTATTGTATAGATGAATTCGTGATAGATGCAACTGTTAGATTAATAACTTCTACTCTTCATCCATTCAGTGCTGGCTCCTCCTTATGCAAGGCAGGCCGTTGCCCTACACTCCCACCCTGTGGGAAGGTCCCACAATTGATACTAAGGTTGGCAAAACTCGGGTCCAAGTTTCGATATCGCAATGCTCGGACTTGGTCAGGATGTAATACACCCGAACTTGGTTTTCATATCCAGATTTTATGATTTTTTAATATTATATATGTATATATATATTTTTTTGTAATTTTATAAATTTAAACTTATTTCAATGAAATTGGACATGAAAAAATAAACTTTAAAACTTTACACATACGTAATAGATGAGTTAAATAAAATTAAATATTTAAAATAATATATATCTTATAATATTTTATAATAAAATCCAAGTTTCAGACCGAGTTTCGAGCTTATTTTGTGATACTTAGGATCAGCTCAGCTTCATGTTCGGACTTAATAATCACTTAAGTCCGAACCAAGTGGGTATTTTTGCCACCTCTAATTAATACCAATATCTATTAAAAAGATATTGTTATTTATTTAAAAAGTTCTTTTTTGCTTGGTTTTGAACATTATATAAATGCAATACAACCAATTCCAACATGATATAATTATATTATCAAAACCCACAAGCAAAGAAGTACCAACCAACTCACCTATAGGGTTATTGGTAAGGATGACAGTGGTATCCGCAAATCCGTAAATTTTGTCAAAACTCGCCCACTGTGGGTAATTTTGAGGGCTGCATGCGAGTTTGATATTATAAATTAAAACTCGTACTAAGTTGCAGATAGATTTGGTATTAACAAAAAATTCAATAGATACCCGTATGAATATCTACCAAACCTATAACTTTTTTAAATTATTTTTTAATTTAATTTTAATTGAAGAAATATATAAATCTAAAAATATAGTTATATATTTATTATAATTTTGACTGAATTTTCTTTAACTTAATACATGTATTATTTCATTATTATAATTTTATTCTTTGGATTAGTATTTAAAAAGTATTATTCTTTAAATTAAGTATAAAGTACACAAATCCATTAAAAAAAAGCCACAAGTTATATCTAAAAATAATAATTATGTTGGATTGATGTTTAAAATTTAATTTTTCATTTATATTGGTTAAATTTAGAATTGAATGTGTCATGTAGAATTTTATGTTATTATTATAAATTTACATATTAAACATTTGCTATTTCAAACATGGAAATCCGCAAAAAATGCGCCGGATATCCGCTACAAGTTTAGTAATTGTCAAAACCTGTAGTGGATTATAGGTGAGTTTGGTAATTGAAATTTCATGCGAGTATAAGTTTGGTAATGGCAAACCTGATACCGATGGTGCTTATTGCCATCCCTAGTTATTGGTGCCTTAATTACACTTAAGTCTGGTAATAGTTGTTAAAAATTATTCTTTAATTTAATATTAAATTATAGCACTAACAATTACTTTTTTTTAAAAAAAAAGTATCTCTAATTAACATTACAATTGCTATATTTCACATTCTTTTTTATATCTCTATAAACAATAATGTTGTACCTTACATGGTTGTGATAAATAAATTGTCTGCAAAATAATGCTGACCAATCATTTTTTAGGTGTCAAAAAAGCACAATATGAATTTTACAATAAAGAAAAACATAATGTTAACTTTTCTTGTACAAATATTTTTTTTAAATCCAAAAATAACGTTTTAAAATTTAGTTGTGAGCTAAAACCAAGAGTATTACAATTAACTCCATAACATTAATTTCATGTTTCAAGCATCACGGATTTTTTGTTTTTTAATAAATGATCATAAGTTACTGGTCCTACGTTTATCAATTACGCAATATAGCTTCATGTTGCAATTGTCAAATATAATAACAAGTTTATGAGATCAATAATGAAAAATTTAGTATATACAACTGTTTGTAGGCCGGGCTGCAGAAGATGGACCAAGAAGTATGAATGAATCATTTTTTTTTTTTTAGTTTTTAATATTTTCTTCTTTTAGTCGCTTCCAATCTTTTAAATATGAATAAAATAAAAAAAATAACTTAATTATTAATATTAAAATTTAAAATTTAATTTTCACTACTTATTTCACTGAGAGAGACTTAAAGAGAGAGAAAAAAAAAAGCATTAGGGAAATATCTTTGTCCAATTAGAATTATCGATTACGTGAAGAATACGACATCGTCTTAAGAAGTACATGCACGAAAACAATAAGCACAGTGCATCGTGTGTCGTTAGCGAGCAACTTGGCCCTCAATTCATGAACATTATATGTATAACCGCTGACCTGATCTACTCTCTCGCTCTTTTGTTTCTCTGATCAAATCGAGTACCATGGAATTCTTTCTCTGATACCGCCTGCTTTCCGTTTGATTCCCGAGAAAATCTCGCTGCGATTCTGAAGCTTTTAGTGCAATCAACGCTACTTGCCGCGTCAGGTCGTAGGTTTGATTTTTTCTTTAAAAAGTTGTTTTTAAAAAATTTATTGTATCAGAGCCTTTTCTTTCAAATCTATGCTGTATCTTTGATTTACTTGGTTTTTGTCTTCGGTTCTTTCTGGCTAATATTAGGTCCTTGTTTCGATTTAAATAACTCAATTTTGCAATATTAATGAGCCTTTAATTGAATGAATGGACGGTGAGCTGTAATATTTTGGTTACTATTTAATTCTTCTGTCTGAATATTATTATCATGAATTTTTTACTTTCATATACGGAATCGGTATTGTATCTGTGACCTAAGTCATGTGATATGAATTGGGTTTGTAGTAAAAGCGCATTCAGATTGCAATTTCTGATATGAGTTTTAGTGGGAACTGCTTAAAGGAAGTTTCTTGAGATTTGTCTTTAATCTGGGCTCAATTTAAGCTCTGTGGTAATAATTACCGGAGAATCTCAACTTGTTGATTTCTGGAAAATGCAAACTTTAAGTTGTCATATCCCTTTTGCTGATTATGCTTTAGGAACTGTCACTGGTTCATTATTCGTATTATTATTGATGACACTGAGTATTGTTGATTTTGGGTTGGGCATTTACTGAATTTGTAGGCAGTGAGAATGTCAACTCCTGCAAGGAAGAGATTGATGAGGGATTTTAAGAGGTTACAACAAGATCCTCCAGCGGGCATTAGTGGTGCTCCTCAGGACAACAGTATAATGCTTTGGAATGCTGTTATATTTGGGTATGTGAATGGAGGAATCAACTTTCAATTTTTACTTTTTGTAGAAAATTTTCATTTTCATGGTTCATTGGTTCTACTTAAGGTTTTGATATGGTTGGTTGTACTAATATCTTTTACTGATTGAATTGCAGGCCTGATGACACCCCATGGGATGGAGGTAAACTCATTTATTGTATTTAATTTGGCTTAAAGAAGTTGTTCTTTTTTTCTGTTCTTTTTGGGGTGGGCAAGGGATTGTTTCACTATATATAAAGGCTACTTATACATATATATATGTTTATATTACGCATATATATAAAATTTTCCAATCAAGGATCCTGACCTTATTAGAGCCGGTGATGACCTCAAAGACAAAGAAAAATAGACTCCAATATGTATTTCATCTTGTAGTATATTGAAATCTGTATTTTTTATTTTTTAGCTTATTCCTTACTTTAATGTGGTCAAGGAACCCTGATTGGAAGCTTATAATTACACCGGATTTCTTCATCTATTACATGAAGTTCTTTCATATTTCAGTTATCACTATCACAATGGATTACCATAGTCCAAACTATCCCAAAATAATAATAATAATAATAATAAGAAGAAGAAGAAGAAGAAGAAGAAGAAGAAAATCCCTAAATTTTTAAGATTTTAAAGATAAAAGTAGAGTTTTCACTTTCGTCTCAAGTATATCCCTAAATTAATTTCTACATTTTTTTTAATGGTAAATTAATCTCTACCAAAATAACTGAAATACCCTTTATAGTTAAGTTACTCTTGTATTAGAACCTTTAAAATTCAATATCAGAAGAGTAATTCATCATTTTAATTAGAGTTAGAGACTTATTTTAAATGTATATTTTGTTTAGATCAAGGTTTTTGATGTCGCATCAATTGATGTAAGTGTTTTCCTTTTTTTTTTATCTTTTTATTTACACTAACATTCACACAAACATATACAATAAGTTTATAATTAGCCTGACCTGATCAAATATCCTGGCTCTGCCCCTAATTTTTGTGATGGTTGTTATAGGAAGAGTGGTTGATTTTCAGTATTTTGTTTGTGCTTTAGTTATTTGTAGTTTCTTTTCCTTATTAATGCGAACATTACTCTAGAAAATGTTAGACCATCTCATGTTATATTAGAGGTAACCTCTTCATGCCTCGGTTTATCTTTGAATGTTCTGTTTTGGGGGGTAGTTTATTGTATAGAGAGATGCCCATTTTGTGCCATATATTTATCGTTTTGAATTAAATATAATGAAATAAAAAGGTGGATATTTGCTTTCAATTTTTAGAAGGGTTTTTTATGATGATAACCGACGCCATTATTTCCGTACTTGAATGGTTTTTTAGTTGATAAATGCCCACATTCTGAGATTTAATTTCTCCGAGTGCTTTTACAGATAGCGAAAATTGAGCAAAATGGTATATGGGTTGTGCAGAACTGTTTATTTTTGTTTTAAATCTAGTTTTGTATCAATTACTTTTATGAGTGTTTATTGCTATGCAGCAAGTTGTCATAACATGGTCTGTATTCAATCTGATTCATGTTTTCTAATCCTTTTGATTCCTTCAGGTACGTTTAAATTGACGCTTCAGTTCACAGAGGATTATCCAAATAAGCCACCAACAGTGCGCTTTGTTTCTCGAATGTTCCATCCAAATAGTAAGTTAGATGAAAGAACTTCTTACTTCCTTTAAACTTTATATTCATCTTCACTTCCAATTAGACACCATATAAGATTATGTGGAATACCACATCATTAGACTTTTAATCTTTATTCCTTCAAACCTCCTTGTCCTACCAACCAACAATATCTTCCAAACAACAAGAATAGTCTTCACAAGCGGCAGAGCAGTGAAATAGAAAATTGTCCACCATCTCATTCATAGAACATGAGATCACCTACTTATATTGACTTGTCACCTTCACCCTGGCTTGAACTCTTAATTCTCACTATTGTTGTAGTGCTTGCTTTATTTTTGTTTTTTAATCCCTTCTTGTGTTTTTATCATGACTGATTTTAAGTTTCAATTTTGCCTTGTGCTTGCTACAGTTTATGCGGATGGAAGCATTTGCTTGGACATTCTACAAAATCAGTGGAGTCCAATTTATGATGTAGCAGCAATACTCACATCAATTCAGGTATTTGATTCCTTTTTACCCTGATTTCTTCCTTTATAGTTATGTGAAGACCTATAGATAACTTTAAGTAAGAGAGAAGAAAGGGTCATTGGACCTTGCACTTGACCTTATTGTACATAAAGCTGAGAATGGTCCCCAGAACAACAGTCCATTGTTTACTACTTTCCATAAACCAATATTTTGGTTGTCTCCATGTGAACATTAGTGTCCCAAGGCCGTTGATGATCAATAGTAATTTAAATCTGCTTTTGCATAATATAACGTTGTGTTTTCATTCTTCCTTTCCTCATTGTAAATGCATGTGGGTGTTTGCTCACTACTTTGACATCCATATTTTCCCATAGTCAGAGAAATGTTGAACTGTCCTCTTTACTCCTTGCACGTGAGGCCTTCAGAATTCCTCTTCCTTCTCTGATCCACTTCTTCTTTCTCTGGTCGATTAGTTAACGTCAGTGAAATTATGTTTTTAAGGTGTCATTAAATAGATTATGCAGGGGGGTTCTCTACCATAGTTAACTTTCCAGTTATGTTTAATATGTTCTGAGTTTGAAACAGGATGTAAGCTTGAATTTAATTGGCAGTGAAGAAGTCTGGTTATGACTTCTTGGAATCTTCACATTTGAAACTAAAGGGTCTAAAAAGTCTTCTTCAACTTAGAGTTAATGACCCCTTGTATCTTTTTAGATGACTTTATAAATGGTTTTCGTACGTCTAACGTTCTGATTCATTGTCATCTTTTGGTTGCAGTCGTTGCTTTGTGATCCCAATCCAAACTCTCCTGCAAATTCAGAGGCAGCGCGAATGTTTAGCGAGAACAAGCGTGAATACAATAGGAGAGTACGGGAAATTGTTGAGCAGAGTTGGACTGCTGACTAGTTGCAACTTGTTGGAATGTAGGGAACTTCAAAAATTGTCCAATATGGCTTGTTTCTAAATAACATTTAGATTCAAAAGGTTGGTGGTGTAAACTCTTGACTTGTTTTATGTTTGTTTCGGCTTATAAGGATGGATGGTTGACCTGTTATTGGTAATTTCTCTTGTATTTGGGTACATTGAATTCCATTCAGATTGTGTACATTTTATTTACTTGAGCTTGGGTCTTGATGGGACTAATATGAAGAAGCTACGCTGGCTGTGTGCATATAGTTGTTTGTGGTGAAAAAAATAGTAGAAACTTCCAATTACTGTAGAAACCCTTAATTAGATACAAACTCGTGAAAATATATTACAATGAGTAAGATGAAGTCACTACATTGTACTGAGATTTCCGCTACTGGTCCATCCTTCCTGGACTTGAATTGAATACTGCAGATTCCATAGAACATCTTCTATCGAAGGACGCTTGGCTGCATCCTTACTGAGACAATGGATGGTGATTTCAACTGTAGTTCTTAATGAATCATATGCGTAAGTGCCTCGTACAGAAGGATCGGCTTCAGCTCGTAATTTTGATGGGGCTTCTGCTAAGCACGTCTCCAGCTGTGAACAGAGTGAGGTAATCTCACTTTAATCAAATCGGAGCGATGAGCATTACTACCAAATAATTACAAGTAAAATTACATAAATACCTGAAGCTTCAACTCATCGACTTCACTGGTGGATTTGACCAGTTTACCAGTAATAACTTGAAGAAGAATAACACCTAGCTGATAAACATCTTCCTTCTCACCGTCTTCAGGTTGATTGGAGACATATTGTCCCCTGAGAGGGCTTTCCGATCCTTTCTGGAAATATTTGAACAGCGGTAATTAACCACAAAGAGTAATCACACAAATAATTAATATAATTTTGTAGAGATGGTCGATCTGTGTGGAAGAATAGTGTGTTCTCACCTTAGGTGGCAAGGGAATGTTATAGCTGCTGAGTTTTGCTGTGAGACTTTCATCCAACAAAATGTTCTCAATCTTCAAGTTGTTACCGAAAATGCCAGGTGCAACTCCTGTGTGCAAGAATCGAATTCCCCTTGCAGCCCCAATAAGAATTGCCATTCTCTGTGGCCATTTCAGCATGTCCTTTTTCCAGTCTGCCAAGCCACAAATAAATTGTTAATTATGTGTTTGCGAAAGATATAAAACTTGTGTTTGAAATATACAACTCATCTGCTTTACCAGTAAGGTAGTCCCGCAACGATCCATTAGAAATGTGTTCAAGCACAATGAATACGGCGGTTCCTTTGTTGGGATGATCCTGATACGTAAGTATGCAATGTCCGAGAATGCTCACCAGATGCCGATGCCTAAGCTTTGATAATAATTCCATGTGCTGCATTAAGCTTTGTGGCAGATACCTCTGCTTTAGTTTCAGGCATTTCACCGAGACTATTGAACCATCTGCGAGGCAGCCTTTGTACAGCTGCAATGCCAATATCGGAAGAAGTGAGAGCGAATCCTTATTGTTGATGGTTTTACCCGAAAATCAATCCTGTTAGTTTGAACCCTGTTCAAGCAAATGACTTACGCACCTGTCCTTGAGATCCTTCACCTATCAAATTTGCTGGGTCAAAGTTGTTTGTTGCCTCTTCAATTTCCTCCAAGCTGAAACCGTGATATGGTGGAAGCCCTATTGCTGCTGATCTCATTGTCTGAGACACACGCCCTGCAATTATACCAACTTTAAGGAAAATTCTAGCAACTTACCAAGTAAAGCAATTTGTTATCATCGGTTACCAGAGCCTTACTAGAATCAATTGCTGGTTTCGGAGAGCCACGAACAGACATTTTATCAGCAACTGTTCTCTCATATTTGTCATCTCCAGCTCCTGTTGTTCCTGATCTTCTGATTATAACCAAGGCTAAGAGCCCAAATACCACAACAAACCCCACAACGCCGCCAATGATACCAAGCATTAAGCCTACATTGACTCTGGTGTTCTGCTCGTCATCACTCTTAACGTTAACAGGTGGCTTAACTGCCAATGCTTCTTTATGACAAAATGAATATGGGTGCTGATACTTTTTGTTCCCCCCAGACAAACAATTCCATGTACTAATAACTGTTCTATTCAAAGAATTTGATCCAATGCAAGAAGGCAGTTTTCCTATCAACAAGTTGTGAGAAATGTCCACGAAATTAAGCTCAGCACTGCATGATATGTTCACTGGAAGAGCTCCACTCAATTGATTTCCAGCCAAATTAAGATACAGAATTGAAGGAAGAGAGAAAAGGAAGGATTGGATTGGTCCAACAAACTCATTAGAAGAAATGTCAAATTGTTTTAATCGATCAAAGTTCTTGAGTCCTGAAGGAATCTCAGATCTCAGAGAATTATTTCTTAATATGAAACTTGCAATATTTTTGCTCACTGAAGGAAACTTAGGACCAAAATGATTACCACCCAAATTCAGCTCTTCAAGAAGCACTAACCTTTGGAGATCTGGAACACTCCCATTGAACAAATTGTCAGCTAAAACAACACTTTTAAGATTCTCCAATGATGTAATCTCCTTTGGAATCTCACCATAAATGAAATTTGAGCTTATGTTTAGCACTTCAAGTGACCAAAATCTATTGATTTTGGAAGGCAATGGACCCCATAACCCCAAGGACACAAGTGACAACACTTTCAAGTTTGAAAGCTTTGTTAGTGTAGTAAAAAACCTATCAATATTGAAGCTGGCAGACAGGGATTGTTGAGAAACTGAAAATTTCCCAAAAGTTGGTTTCGGGCTATGAGCTGGGGAGCTCTTGTTTCCAGTGACGGTTAATTCAGTTACTCGACTATTTGAGCAGACAATCTTGAGAGAAGATGAAGAAGGAAGATAGCAGAAGTTAGTCCAATTTGTCCATCCCTGAAGAACTTCAGGATACTCAAGAAGCTTCTGAATTTGGAACAAGATTCTAGTTTCGCTTGGAGTCAGCTGCCCAATTGAAACTGGAACAAGCATCACAAAAATAACTAGAAAAAACTTGAAACATAAAGAAACCGCCATGAATTTTTCCATTTCCGATTCTGAGGAAATTGGCTATTCCCAAGAGTTAAAGCTGCACACTGGATAATCTACAAGAAGATTCATGAACATCCAACAAATGATCAAGTGGAACCATAGATTGTAGAAACTTTGGTTATAGAAAAGAAACTACTAAGAAGTAGGAACTTTGATTTTCTTGGGAAGGTGAAAGAAAAACAAAATCGAGAAAATATAAAGACCATTTTTGTGGAGTGAGAGATCCAAAGAGAGAGTGATGTTACATGGATGTGAAGGTTCAAGGAACTCACAACTCAGGAAGGATCAAATGGCATATGAGTCAATCACAGTGTATAATGTGCAGACATAATGACATCTAGGTCACTATTTTTTTTTTTCAAATATTCAATTATCGACATAGTTTTTCCGTTTATGTCAATAGTACTTAAACTAGTAAACTATAGTGCTTAATATGCTAACATTGTGAGGGCCTCCAATGCGCTGAGGTGAAAGCCCTTGATTTAGAGAAATGGTTGTATTTGATCCTTTGAATTTTTCTTGCGAGCCCCTATGTTTTAATTAATCTTATTTATTTCATCAATTATTTTTAATAAATAGTAATTATATATATATATATATATTCACATACAATTCTACAAACCATAACAACTTTCAAGGATGTAAAAAATGCTGAACCTGAACAAATGAGGCCAGGGGAGTCTCAAGTGTCACTTGATGAGATTAGAGTTCGACTTTGAACCCAAATTTTATAAAAAGGTATTATAAAATATATATTATTTTAAATAAATATTTTTATTTGACCAATATATTATATATATATATATATAAAATTTTAAACATTCAAAGTTCATATTTTCATATCCAATTTCATTAAAATGAATTATAAAATTATAAAATAAATTAAAAATATATATACATATATAATATTGTAAAATATAAAATCTTGGCTTAAAAAGTGCAAATTAAAAAAATTGGCCCAAGTGTCCAAAAAACATATTTGGGCAAGATCTGAATATTTTTGTCATCCATAATAACATTCCACTATCATTATCATTGCCTCAAGCCACCATATCACTAGCTCTTTGTTGATGATTGACCCAACCAACAAGTTTCCCAACAATTGCCAATCAAAGCCCTTCATTTATTTGAATCAATTTTTGCGAGATTGATATGATAGCATCAAAATCAAATAATGCCAAATGAAAAGAGGCAAAAAATAATTTTAGCATAGGAATCAAGAAATTATAAATTAGTTAGATTGAATGATACATAATGAAAATCAACTAGCAATGAAGTGGCTGAAATTAAAATGAATGATAAAGAATAGTGGTTTGAGGTTGTGACAATAGTGGTGGAAGGTGGACAGGGTTTTTGAAGTTATTTTATTTTTTAAATTATATTTTTATCATTTATAAGGATAACTTTAGAAATAAGTGAGATTAATTAAATATTGAGGATGGTGAGAGAAATTTAGGAAATCAAATATCATCACTCTAATTGGAGTGTGCTTGCAGTCCAATAATCCTTTATTGAATGTTTGAAATACCTTTTTCAATCCTGAGTTACTTGGTGAAAATCCTCTCTCACAATCGTAACTTGGTCATTTCATAAGAATAAGGGACTTATTTGATGCAATTCAAAACCTATGTCCTTATCTGAGAAAATATAAAACCTTAGGGATTCAAATTTATTACCTTTCAGTCTAAGTCATACTCTAACAACATTAAGGATGAGCTTGGGCAGATTAGAATGGGGATAGTTAATGAAATAAGTTGTTTTTTCTACGTGGATGAAATAAACTAGTGATTAATAAATTGTATTGTTATGGTATCTACGAATTTAAAAAATAGAATACATATCTTTATTAAATTTTATTATAAAAATATTATTTTATTAATAAAAACTAAAATAGATATGAGTTACTATCCAAATAGTAAAACTTAAGAAGTAATTAAAAAACTTATCAAATATAAATTTTGTCAAAATTTATGAAATAATTAAAAAATTTATCAAATTTCAATTTCCTCAAAACTTATGAAATAATTAAAAAATTTATCAAATATTAATTTTGTCAAAACTAATGAAATAAATGACTTATAACATCTCAACCTCAACCTCCAAGAAGTCGAAAGCAATCCTAATTACAGGTTACGCAAACCGTCTTATTAAATGGCAAGCGGGTTTCTTGATTCTCCCGAGTCGCATACTCCAGTACGCGGAAAGTCAACGAAACTACCAATTCTAAAACGCAGCAATTTGCGAGAAGCCCAGAACTTCGCTTCGCTGTTGACCACGCTGATTAGGGTAGACTCGCGAGTATATCAAAAGGGAAGCACGCGCCTGGGCACGTGGGGTTCGTGAACTAGAATTGAGTCATGAAAATTGAAATCACGAGTCGTTCGCGTAATGACAAAAATAACCCCCCGTTAATGTCCAAAAATATATGATGACGGTCCTGAAATTATTTATAGGGTGATATGACAAGCACGGCAAAATAATCCGGAGCACGTGACGTGTTGTCGGTGAAAGGCGTCCCTTAAAGTGAGTGCATACAAAGGTGATTATATTCATGATTCTAATGATAAGTTAATTCTACCTAACCTTGTTTTAATTGCTCGAAACAAGTGCGCGGCTAGCCATATGTAGGGACAAGAAAAATAAACATAAATCAATTACATTATTATTTTTCTATAAATAAATGATTGAACTAATAAATAGAGAGTTTTTAAAAGCGATCATACGGCTAGCAACTAGCCAGATGGCTTTGTTTGGTATGGTATGCACATGTTATTGCCTTGAAAAGAATGCCTTCATGAGTAAAGTCGTCGTGTTCGGTGGATCCATGTATGCTTGTAGTTAGTTTTTAACATATTACGCTACAAGTGGGTATACATTTTGTAATCTTCTAACGACGCATTAGGAGGCCTGACACATGCTCGATGCATTTGTAAGAGTTGTTTTTAAATTGAATAGAGCTCGTAAGAGTGGTAAACAAATAATAATGCCATACTTAAATATTTGAACCTTAAGTAATGTGTTAATAATTAAAATTTGTCACATGTTAACTGTCGTTGGAACTTTATATTTCAATATTAATGAGATAATCTTACACTCTCTCTCAATAATCTAAAGTCATGTATCACGTCACTTAAGAAGCAAATTATATATCCAACTAATCTCTTTCCAAAAATAAATTTGAGTATGAACTTTCGACTTAAAATAAAGATGAGAGTATTATTTAGTAAATTTATAACAAATTATATTATAATAAGAACTTGTCCGAAAGTATAACACAATATTTAGAAATATAACAAAAATTGAATGGATGCATAAAATGATAATTTTAAAAGTCAATCTATTTTGTCAACACAACTTTTGGGTGTAAAACAAATAATCAACCGTACCTACCAACTTGTTGGATGCAATTTGGAGTTGGGGATGTCTACAACTCAAAAGTATAACATTCGATTAATTAAAAACATTAAATATTAGATTTTATAGCCCCTTTAAATGTTGGATGTAGATTAGCATCTGATTTCATTACTTATTAATTCATAGTTGTGAACTTTCACGCTAGTTGTCTAATACAAATTGTATAAATTGATTCATCCATTTCCAACACCCGATGAAAGCTAGAACCACATCAAAGCTCGATTGGGCTTGGATGCATTATGAGTCAGTTGCTTATTAGAATGGGCCAACTCTGCAGATTGAAGAAATTTTTCATCCTGAGCTACTGAAAGCACATTTTGGATAGTCTGATTGCACCCTCTTCTCAACAAAGTACTCTTTCATAAAAGAAGTATGTGTATTTTAAAGCAGCAGCGGCCCATTTTGGTTCCACGTTAGCTCACTCGGTCACAAACTTAACACAAACATCATGAAAAAGGGTCCAGCTAAGTTGAAGCATCTGAAGTACAGAGCTAACAGTTATAACAATTGGATCCAATGAACCACCTGTGGGTAAAAAATATGAAATGTAATATGTAGGTGTCATATTCTAAAAGGCATTAAAATATGCTATGTGTCTATCTTATTAAATAAAAAAAAAATTATTTCGAACAAACAACACCTAAATTATTTCGGAGCACCCAAGATATTATAAAGAAATAACACCCAGACTATTCCGAGGCAGTAACACCCAAACTATTCAAGATGAGTAACATTAAAACTATTCCAGAGGAATAAAACCTAAGGAGAAATTTCTCTGGATCTCATAAAGATGGTTAGAAGTGGAAATTAGTTTCGTAAACCATCAGTTCAAGAAACCATGCCCAAGGTCATAAGAAAGCACATAGGTGTGGAATAAATGATAAAGGTCCGAAATAAATGACGTAGATCTAGAATAAATATGTTTATTTTCCTATAATAAAATTCACGTCTACGTACACAACAAATTAGGGGTGACATATGTCGTTATGGAGAAAGCCCAAAGTAAAACCCTAAACCCATGTCACCCACCATTTATAAATAAGGATCTTCTTTCTTAAGAAAAAGGGGACCCTAGAACAAAAAGAAAGTCTACTATTCATCACTGAAAATAAAGAAATCAATATTGTCTTCTTCATTTTTCTCATTTCAAATCTCAATCACACACTGACTTAGACGTCGGAGTGCCTTTTTCAGGTACCCACCTCACCGAATCCAAAATCAACGCGCATCACAAACTCTCCACAAAATCAAAATATGTGTGAAGGTAATTTCCAGCACCTTCATTATGTAACAAATGAGTAGCACATACGAATATTCTAAAATCGCCCATCTCTATCTTAACAATATTGCCTATAACGATATATCAATAAAATACAATGGACATAAAAAGTACATCAAGAAAGTATTATATCTTGTGAACATTAAAAAGTATATCAAGAAAGTATTATATCATAGGCAATTAATGTCAAAATATGTATCACATGATCATCGCATTTATAACATCACAAGTATCACAGTAATTCATTAAAAATACGTTAGTTGTTTTTTTTTTTTTAAAGAAGCTTTTCTTTTTTTTCCCCCTTTAAAATTCCAAAAGTTGAAAACCTACATTAATAGAAGAGTGTTCCTGATTTATGAATCTATTTAAAATTTCATATATACGTATTTTTGGCAGTCCATCAACCAAATGCAGAACAGTAGTGCAGCTTTCGCCAGAGACTCAACGAACAAAGCATTCATTGACAGTAATAACAACTGAGTTAATTAATGACTTCCACTTTAACTAAAACCACTTTCTAAGCGCGACAGCTGTCTACTAATTACCATTATTAACCATCAAATATTTGACTATCAACACCAAATTTATCCCATTGGTTGGGTTGGCCGACGAAACTCAAATTACTATCGTAGCCCCACCACCATCTCCACATACCAGTTACCGTACGGGGTACCAGATAATACAAACAAGAGGGTATTAAAGTAACTCCATGCATCTGCTCTTATCGGAACTTGACAAGGGGTCCCACGTTTTTGAGGCCCAATGCAGATATACGACGGTGTCGTATTGTGGCTCTTTTCCTATCCAAATATAAGCGTCGCCATTTATCACAGTTTCAGATGCTTTCTCGCCGTTAGTGTAGGCTTTAGGCAGTAAGCTCTGTAGAGCCAAAAACAAAGAAAGGGGGATTAATATAAAAAAAGAAAAACTGTCTTCTTTTGTATTTTGGTGGATGCTCATTTAAGGTACATTTATGTATTTTATTTATTCAATAAAGTTTGTATTTTAATTTATATTTCTCATTGAATAAGGCGTCTTCAGATCTTTGTATCTGCATGTTCATTAGTTGTTTTGCTGATTGAGTAATGAGCATTTGTTAATGTTTCTAAAGTTTCTTCATTTTGAGATAACTGCTTAGATTCAACCTAACCTTGTTCACTGTTAGCTTCTTCCATTTCATTGTTTCAGTTTGTATTTGTTTCTCTTGATTAAAGTTATTTTCTTTTTTGGGGTTCTCGTGGACTAGATCTCTGATTTTTTTTCTTATTTTAAATGCTTCTTTAGTTGTTTTTAGTTTCTGTTGTCGTATGATTCCTTTTCTGGGTATTGGGTAGATTTGGACTGTGATTGTTGTTTGTTTCCTTTGACTTTGAAAGTGCTGATGTGTCCGTTCAGTGTACTTCAAGCTGGGGTTCCTTTTTCAGCTCTAGTTGCTGTCTATGTTGAGGTGTTTGGTCCGAATTTTTGTCTTTTCTTTTTCCTTAATATGCTGCCCGGTGAAAGTTTAACATTTACTGGTCTTTAGCTTGTGCAAAAATGCTACCAGCTACTTTTTTTTATTGTGTGGAGGTTTTAGTTATGCATTTTATTTTACTTATTGTAGATTTCTGTATTCACATTGATTATCAAATATGGGAAAGACCCCGGGAAAATGGATCAAGAGCTTACTTCGTGGGAAGAAATCATCTAAATCTAACTTGAAGGGAAGAGATATTCTGGTAACATATCCGTTCACATCAAAATTATTTTTTAATTCTTTTTAGTAATGCTCTTTTAGTTTGATTGATTATTTATGTGGAAGCTCTAATGGTATATGTATATTCTGTTCAGAAATCTGCTGACAGAGAAGAATCATTGATCACTTCTAAGGTATCAGTGTCTGAATCATTTACAACTCCTCCATTGACTGAGCCACTGGCTCTTGAGATTAGTGCCCCAATTGCAGTGGACTTACAACATGGAGCAGCTGCAGCATTACTGAATGATGCTGTTAATCAGTCCTCTACAAAGGAAGATGTAGATGCTCTGATGACTACTAATTTCAGTTCGCAAGAAGTTCCTGACAGAATCGGGCATGAAGAAGCTGCCACAAAGGCACAGGCTGCTTTTAGAGGTTATCTGGTAAATATTTTTCTTCATGTTATTTTTAAGCTCTTGTATGAAAAATAAAATTTGAATGAAACTCACGTAAATTCTCATGGTCAGATTAACATCTTTGCTGTGGTTTCCTAACATCAAACTAAGTTTAAGTTTATATAAACCAGCAGAGGCAGTATCTGTGGTTTCTGTGTCAACTAAGTTTAAATTTCCCTGAACTTTATGTCTTCAATTGGGGTAAATTTCTTTGGTTCCTCTGTTTTAGAACAATGAAGACAAAGTTCAACTTTACTGATTCTAGCTTAATGTCTTTGAAGGCTCGCCGGGCATTTCGAACCCTCAAGGGCATCATAAGGCTCCAAGCTGTCATTCGTGGTCACTTAGTTAGAAGACAAGCAGTTATAACCCTACGTTGTCTGCTGGGAATTGTTAAGTTTCAGGCACTGGCTCGTGGTCGATGGGTTAGATACTCTGATATTGGAATCCAAGTTCAAAAGATATGCAGTTCAGGAAAATTTCAGGTTTTCTGATCTATTCATAATTGAGTTGGTCTTCTCATGCTTTTTTGACAGAGAAATGAATGTCTTTGGATTATGATATTCCCAATTTTTTGTGGATACTTGCTATCTTCATATTCATCTTGATTCCTGTAAGTATGTGATGGTTTTTCCTAAAGTTCTCCTTTCCATCAGGGCGCTAATTGTTCTTTGTCTGGAGTGAATTCATCAACTTCATTGGTGAATCTTTCAAAGAATGCTGTTATTCGAAAGGTGACGTTCACTTATTATTCTCATATGTCTTGTTCAAGAATTCATTCTTTCAGATAGCCTTTCCTTACGATGTTACTTGCTTCAACTCGAGTTTTGAAGAAAAATTCGTCCTAGGTTTTTTGTCTAGGTTTAGTTGTCAACATGAGGTTTCCTTTGACGATTATGGATATGTTATCGCCGGGTGCATTAATGCTTCCATTTCAATTTTTGTTACATTTTATTCTGCACTTAAATACTTCAGAATAGCTGTCCTTACAGTTTTGAATCTATCCAAGTCACTTGTCTGGGAAATGACATTAACTCATTGGCTAAAGGTCCATATAGTATGTATGTGTTAAATGTATACAAAACAATGATCTAGGTGCACTGTGTGGTCAGTCACTTCATTCTCGTAACATCCTACCATTTGTGATTCTCATTTACATAATTTTTTCATCAATGTCAGCTTTTGGCTTCATCGCGAAGTGACAAGCCTCTATGCCTTCGCTATGACCCAGGAGAACCTAACTCAGCCTGGCTGTGGCTTGAGCGCTGGATGAAGTCACGATTTTGGCAACCTCATTCACAATTGAAGAGGAACGTCCAACCAAAGTCTGAGACCAAGCGTGGCAATTCTCAAACCATAGAAAATGAAAAAGGCATGTCAAAGCGAAATGTCCGAAAATCAGCCCGTACTAATATTGAGAATAACTCAAGTCAATTGGCTTTAGAATCCGAGAAACCTAAACGCAATCCCAGGAAAGTTTCCAGCCACCTAGTTGATTCTGTTCAAGAGTATCCACAAGGTGGTATTGAGAAGGTAAAACGCAATACAAGAAAAGTTCCCAACTCTGTGAAAGAAGCTTCTGAGAGGTTGGAGGTTGACAATGAGAAACCAAAACGCAGTCTGAAGAAGGCATCTACTTCTGCCCCTCCTGACGTTTCAGTGCAGTTTACTGGTGATTCTGTTGACAAGTCGACGGATGCAACAGTGTCAGTGGCCAAAGAGTCAGATGCTGATACAAATTTGAAACTGCCTGAAGTAGTTAGTACAGTTGATGAGTTACTTGATCATCCTGCAAGTGACTTGCACCCCGCAGAGAGCCATGGTAAGATTGAAAATATTAAAGGGACAGCTAAGGACATACACTCTACTGATGATCAAATTAGTAATGACAACCAAAATGCCAGCCAGAGAAGAAGCTCTTTGCCAGCAAAAATTGATGTTCAAGAAAGTGGGTTACATAGCACACCAAAAGTGCCCAGCTATATGGCACCAACTGAATCTGCAAAGGCTAAGCTTAGAGGACAAGGGTCCCCTAGGTTTGCCCATGATGGGATTGACAAATATGGTGCAACCAGGAGGCATTCTCTGCCATCTTCCACCAACGGAAAACTAAGTTCGCTTTCACCTCGTGTACCAAGGCTTGTTCAAACGGCTGGCAAAGGAGTGGTCAGAGCCGACCGATCCCTTACATCTTCACGAGATAGTGGTGGTAAGAACTTGTAAATCTACATTTATATGCTTTTAATCTTTAAGCTTTGTTTGTATGTGTGTGTGTGTAACAGAGTACTGATTTTTGCTCATTACTTTTTAACCTATTTTGTCTTCTGACTTACCGCCCGTGTTCCGATTTCAGATAAGGTAATCCAAGCAGAGTGGAGGAGGTAATTTGCTCTTCGTTCCGCAGAAAAAATCATCCAAACATTTGGTAGAAAAGATGTGATCTGGGTTTTATTTGATCTAGGGAGTAGGAGTAGAACTATGACATGGATTTGTCAAGCAATCAAATAAGTGGTGTGCTAAGAGTGCTTATTTATTTTTTTAGCTTTTTGGGTTTGTAGGGTGGGTAAATATCAAAGGTCCCAAAGCATGGTTTGTTTTATGTAAGGTTTTTGTGCTGTAGAATTACTTGTTGCGCAAGTGTGAGAAACCTTCTACTACTAATTCCGAACTTTCGTTAGACACAGTGTAGTATTGCAAAAATTGAGTATCTGTCTCTAACAGTGTAGTATTGCAAAAATTGAATATCTGTCATTGGAATCAGTTCATTGACCCCATTTATGCTAGTATTCTGACAGACAACTCGTGCTGATCCGACCAGCCATTTCCAACTTTTCAGTTCACATGGAAGTACGTAAAACGACTTTCTTTTACTAAATCATACAATTCAAGACCTGCACTCACTCGAAGGGTGATTCTCTATCAAGCACGTGAAAATTGCCTGGATTAAGTAAATATAATAGATGTCATTTCTTTAATGCGGTCACATTGGTCTCTACAGAGAATGGAGACATTTCTTCTTTCTTCAGTGGGGTGGTGTCTCAGATAGTGCAAAAGGCATAGAGTGAAGTTCCCGAAGTCCAAGTAGGATGGAACTTTCCGAGGCTAACTGTGTACCCGTTTCCGAGATAAATGCACCCATAACTTGCTGATGCACCTCCATATACGGTTGAACCTGCATTATATGACCACGGAATTTTCCCAGTATTCGTATCCATCGCATATATTGGATCATTAGCAGATACAGACCCAGCAAAAAGGACCCCGTTTACTAATGTAACGGGCCCATGAGCAGTTTCGTTGTTGGGGTCTGCCGTCGACCATATAATCTCCCCTGAATTTGCATCGAACGCAACCTATGCCCCCGCCGTTGTTGTTTGATGAGATGGAGCCAGAGTGAAGTTCACTCTGTCGTTGTTGACAAGTTTGTGTACACTCTTCTCCCATCTGTGGCTGCACCACATACTCCTCCCTCTCTGCCACCAGGTCCAGCTAACTGCAAAAGTAACAAGTCATAATTAAATCCTTGTCCATTTCTATTTAGCTGCCACAAAAAAAAATGTTTTCAGTTTCTCATTTAGCAAAGGTAGAAAAATAAAAGTCGCAGGCTTACTTTGAACCAGATTATATCCCCACTGTCACGGTCTAAAGCCCATGCAAAGCTACTCTTTTGCACAGCCACCGCAACATCCCGGATTCTCCAGTTTGTAGAAATGGTACGCAGCATAGGAGCCTCTCCAAAATCGGCATCGAGGTTTGGCCCCGAGGGGAGTCAGGGTTATTAGGAACCAAACATGTGAAATAAAAGATATCATAGCCACCCAGTGGCTTTGCCCAGGCAATCCTTCCAGAGTCAATGTCCACGGCCACAATTGAATTGTCGTAGATATCAGAACTAGTGCATTGATCAGGATGAGTTGGCTTTGTGGTCTGATTATTTTGTTTCTCTAGGCATTGTAGCACTTCAGCTGGAGCTGTGTAGAGATTCCCAGTTCCTATATAAACACGTCTTCTTATTTCATCAATAGCAGGGCTGCTTCCCCATACGGCAGCTCCTGAATATGCTCCCCGTTCGCCTCCATTATCAGGAAGCATATAGTTCTGGCAACTGATTCGACCAATTCGAACATCTAGCTTTGCTAGACTGCCACGGAAAGTGCAGCATTGATCAGCTGACAATGCCTCCTCTAGTGAAGAGAGTCCAACGTAGAATGCCCTAGTGATTAGAAAACAAGAAAATAAAGCAGAGTTTAAAAAATTAAGAAGAGAATCTTGATTCTTAAATTCGGCGTCCATTGAGGATACTACCATGAGAGCGCTACGTTACCCCATGCAGACTGAGCCAGACATGGTGATTTGAGATCGAGGACGAGGGTCTAGCTGTGTAGACAAACAAGTCCCCCATTCCATCTGGAAACAGCAACCACGACTGTAGGGCCATATATTCCAACAATCAAGAGGTCACCAGCTATTGTCGGCGTTTGATCTTGAAACGGTAACATTAACAACAATCCCAGCGCCACTTAATCCTGTTAATTTACTGAGATTTTGCTCCCATATGAGAGCACCATTGAATGCATTGACTGCATATAAGTATCCATTCCAGGATGGGAAGTAGACTACACCGTTGGCTACTGCTGGTGTTGCGGATATGTCTTTGCCAGCATAAAAACTCCACCTTAGCCGCAAGTTTCTGACTGTTACCGGGTTGATTAGCACTTCTCCATAGGCACACCTCCTGTTATTCAAGTCTCCCCCATGATTTAACCACTGAAATCATTAACAGAATAGCAGTAAAGTTTACATAAATTAAACATAGCACCCGGCTTATAGGCCGAAAAGAAATTTCGATAGCTCACTTACAACTGCTGCTGTATGATCCATAGCTTCGAACAAGCATGTGGCCATAAGAAAAACGGCGATGATGCCATGCTGTTTCTTTTTCTGGTAGTAGGCCATGTTCAGTTGGCTAATTAATATTCAAAGGATGAATATGGAAACGGTACGTGCCCAGCTAATTTATAAGTGCGAAAAGGATCAACAAGAATCTTGAATTTGTTAAACCAAGTATAAAATGTGATGTTAGAAAAATGAAGTAAATCAATTTGATCACGTGGTGTTGAGGTTAAAGTGACTGATTTTCCGCTCAGAATCTGGTAAAATCAATTGTTAAAAATGTCCAAAACTGTTTCGAGAAGGACATCATTGTGTGAGGTCATATGTATCAAACTTTTCTGATTCTATCAAAGATTGTTGAAAAAATGATCCCAACACTCAGAATCCAAACTTCTATCATTTCTCCTACAAGTATAGATTTCCCATATTTGCTGCGGTACAAAAAAAATAAAATAAAAATGTGATTGCTATTGCAACTATCTCCAATCTTTTTTCAGCAGGTCCTGGTCAATGTCAGTTAAAATCATTTCCACTTCTCCTCATTATTCGGCCATGCCGCCCTTGGCCGCTAAGAAAGTCCCAATAGCCAACAGTTAATTAGTTAATTTACACCTTCAATTATTCGAAGTTCTGTGCTGGGGAAGAAACAAACTTTATGGCACTTCATATCAGGCTTTTAATTAGTAATTGCAAGACAATTATTAATTAGAGCTTTCAAATTTCTTAAGCTCGATCGAGTTTATTTCCATCGACAATATCTAATGGCTCTACGTCGCTCATTCATAATCTTTTCACCAATTTCTACGATCATTCCTGCGATGGCTCCGGCAGAATTCATAGTTGGGGATGCAATTTGATGGACAACAGGTTTCCATTACTCAGTCCTGTACTTTTTAGACCTATTAAAAAATATCCTTTTTTTTTTTAATCTAATGCACATATACTAGTTAATTAGGCTCGGTCCAGTACTATTAAATACAAGCACTAAATTGTTTATATAGCAAGGCCAATTTGGTAATGTTGATGATTTTAAAATAATTGTTATTAGTTGTACGTGGAAATAATTAGTTGTGAAAAAAATCGGTTAAATATTTAGTGAAATTTATTTTTAAAAACACTATAAATTTTTAAAGTAAGCATATGTATTTAATAGTTATTAACGTTAAACTATAGTAAGAATTCAAATGACTGAAATAGACATAATATTGAATACAATTTATTTACATATTTATATATATATGTGTATATTATTATTTTTAATTATGTACATAAAATAATTGATAATTAAAATAAATATTTTTATTTTGCTAATTTCATTTTTATTTTGTTATCTTAACATAATTGTTAATAATCATAATATATTTAAATTTAATGATTTTATCTTTGAATTAAATAAAGATAATTTTGAATTTTTATAATATATGTAAGCATATACATAGAATTGTATTAAGTACGAAACTGAATTTCAATATGAGATTTTAAAAGGGTTATTCTTTCAATACCATTCAAACTCGACTATAGGAAGATTTTGTCAAATTATAATTTTTTAAAAAAATTATTAAATATCAAAATTAATTTTTAATTTTTTAAAGTCACCTTGAGCTTTTGAAAAGTAACTTAAATACCTTCAACATTGCTTATGAAGGTGGTTAATAATTGCAAACGCCTTTTTTACCAGAGAGTGATTTTATTAGCTCCCCGGATATTATTGCTTATTCGGATCCATATTGACCTTGTGTATTTTTGGAATTAGTATTTTTCCGATGCCCAGTTGTAGCTCACAACCTGTTTATTTGGAGTGAATGAAACTGGCTTTCACAACTGCGCAATACCGCCACAAGGCGAGGCCTTGCGTTTCTGGAAGTGATACAATTGTTGGCAACTCCTGGAAGAAAATGGTTCATTTGTGGCGTTGGCAAACACTGTGAGAACGGCGGCCAAAAGCTTGTTATAACAGTGCAACCAGGTCCAAGCATCGCACCTTCTCCTCTCCAATCAACGCCCTATTGTTCTTCAAAGGGTGCCAAAACCACCACTTATCGGCTTTACGCTGGGATATTGGTTGCAATTATCGCTATGATCATGGCTTATCATTAACATTATTAGTGATTGATCAACATTAATTTGTTTAATTATTTATTAGTTAAACTTAATTATGTGTACGTATTGATCAATTGTCTGAACGATGGTGCTGCGAATAAAAAATGTTCGGGAAAAGACTTGGCATTTGTTATTCATACAATCTACTTTTGACAACTATGGACACACACACGAAAATTATTATAATCGTAGAAGGGAAGGATAGAACTGGAGATTTTCATCTAATTTGGCGACAATAACCCTTTGTCGGATCCACGGTGGATCATGTGAAACTTATTGTAGTAACAGTCTTATGCTCATCTCTAAAGCTCGTAACATCTTACAATCCTTAAATATATAAAATTGGCCTCAAGCATATACTACGAACACACAAACTCAATACCTCATTTGGAAACTTTTCTTTAAATTGTGCATACTTCATATCTCATTATACATACATACATACATACATTTTTATATATATATATAAACATACTTAAAGTGGAAATTATACAACAATATATGTTGTAGTTTAACTCAACTTATCATAAATTAAGATGCATGAAATCTTATGGAAACTTGGGAGAAATGTGATAAATAGAAAAATAGTGCACTTACGACTAAGTAAATATAATTTATAAATAAGAATAAAATAGTATTTATACACAATTATATCAGTTGACTACATGCTAAATGGAATGCATAAACAAACATGAAATCATACATATCATTTATGATAAAATTGTACTAAATATTACCTAGGAAAAAAAAATTGTCATACTCATCAAAATCATCATTGTGCGGCAAGCTGGGGAAGGAAAAACTTGTCATTCCCAGGCAGGATTAACATTATCGCTTGGGCAGAACAATATAATTGTCAATATATATATGCAGAGCACCTAATGGGAAAGGTATACATTTAGTAACTCGCAATCGTAACTCATGACTTAATCAAATAACATATAAATGCCAATATTTATAATTATAACATGTTGCCAAACCAGACTATTAACTAGGAAGAGAGACAAAAAAGAAGAAAGAAAAAGAATTAGGACATTGAAAAGGAAAGCTAAAGTGAAAAAGTTACATGAAATAAAATTTGATAATTAAATTTATATTCAGCAAATTAGTGGATAACAAATTTATAAAGTGTGAGTAGTTATGTTATAGTTTATCATACGTATCAGTTTTATATTAGTTCTGACAATTTATTTTCAAACCAAATCAATGAATCTGCCAATGAACCATACTACAATTACTATTAATACATACGTTGTTGAATGGTTGTTGGTACTTTGGATTTACAAATTATAATTAAATTTCTCATAACTATTGACAAATTTGTACTCAGTACCCACCCCCTCAAAAAGATTAATAAATCTCAAGGGATCGACAAATTGGGAAAGGCATAGAGGGTCAACAAGTCCTCGTTCAAGTCCCATTGATGACAAGGACAGCGAGGTTAGATCGATGGATGGTGGTGGTGGTCCGCCGTGATTTTAGAGGAATTTGGTTCTAGGCTCTAGCGAGCATTGTCCCTCTTGTTTCCGTTTGGTTTCGAGATTGAATAGAGTCGATCGACACAGCACGTGTTCATTTCTTGGACTGCAGCCTCCTATTCAGAGAACGGCATGACATCTATTTTATAAACATACATACGACATGATACGATTTTTTCTAGCAAAAGACGACAAGCCGTTTTTGTGGTTGAGTAAACAAAAAGAAACTGCTATTGTTAAGCTTTCAACTGAAAAAAAACAAAGTTGAAATTGGACAAGAATTTACCCCGGTTATACCCTGAATCTCGGCTATTAATCTACTTATACCCTTTCACTTCAAAATTATAATAATATGACTTTTAAGATGAGTAATGTCTAAATTACTCTCAAATATCTCCATTACAGACGTGGCTGCAGAGTACTCAACCAACTTCGTTCTTCTCTTTCACAAGATTTGCTCCTCCACTTTGTCACTGAATTTCTTCTCCTTTAGCTGTAATAGCTTCATTGAAATTTCTCTTATCAACCATAATAATTTCTCTCTTTTTGGTTGCGGCATTCTCAGTGACAATGAAAATCATCCCTAATTGACAGCCAAATTTTCATTAAGCAACATCAGTATCAGATTGGAGAGGCAGCATTCTCAAAGGTTCACTTTATCTCTTCATTGTCAATTTGATGGGTTACCTATAATACTGCTAAATATGGATATATATTTTCAATTGTGCTTAAAAATTATTGACAGCATTTAGACTGGTAGATTTAAAATTTGTTTCCATCTTGTCGATATTCATGCTCCATATTATCTCATCCTTGAATCTTAGGAAAACTGGATTCAAGGAAAACTGGTGGCCATGAGGAAAATTTATAATTAAAAGTTTAAATATGAGCCCAAAGAATTTTAATCCGTTTATTTGAATATTCAACCCATCCTTGAATTTTTATTTTAATTTCAACTCAAACGTGGTTAAGCGTTTTAATTTGCTTGTTTCTTTAGCAACTAATAGCACCCTATGTGCAATGGTGCTATCTTTACTACTCCAGTCCTTCTTTTGTTGAGGCTTGGTCTCTAAAAGTTATATTTATGTTCTTTAACTTTTTGGGTTATGATAGTAATAATCTTGTTAAGTAGTTGTTAAATAGATCTTGTAACTTGTGAAAACCCAAATCATCATATTAAGATTTTTTATTTTGCAAAGTGTGATCATTCAATTCTCATATTTGTAAAAGCAAATAGTGGAAAGGTGTCCTTAAAGAGTGGTTGAACTTATTGAAGTTGATGCAAAACTCGAAGTCTTTACAGTAGCATGTTGTTGAGGGAGCTATCTCAAATGAGAAAGGAAGAGTTTGTGTAACAAGTGCTGGTGGGTTTCTTTACAATAGTAGTTTGTGTAACATGTGTTGGTTGTGTAAAGGGCATTGTTAGTGGCTTAGGCGTCTAGTCACTACCTTTATGTGTTTTTAGGCGAGTAGCCGCCACATTTTGGACGGGTAAGCGCTATAGTTTTAATATTTATAATTTAACATCAAAACTTTTATAAATTATACTATAGCCCAAAATGTTTTAAATATTTTTAAATAGGTCCACTTCTAGAACTTAAAAAATACTTATTGATATCAAACATTTCAAAACTCTTTCATTTTAGTCCATAATTTGAAAAAGAACTAATTTCATGAAATTACTTATCTTATAATTATAAAATCTTTAGGTTATGAAAACAATGATGATTTATTATTAAGTTCTAAATCAAGCATTTATTAAATCAATGCATTAAAGACATTATTTACTTTCTAAGCTAAAAGTTGCATTTTCTTTATACTATGCATTAAAGCAAATGTTATAGAGATTTTTTTTCCTCAAATTGTTGTAGATAAGTTGAATCTTTTACTTATTAAATACTCAGCTGTAGTCGTGTAATGAATTCTTTACCTGACTATAGTCATGTAAATAATTCTTTACTCAACTGTTTTACTCGACTATGGTTGTGTAATGAAAATTGTATTGAACTAGTATGTCATGTAATTTTTCTAATTATTTTAGAATATACTATTATGTAAATTTTTAATTGTATTTATGTTATAATTAAAATATTTTTGTGATTATACAGATGGAATAAAAAATTAATGAATTTGATTATTTCAAAGCAAAAATTTCTAATCGATCATCACTGGATGCAATTGAAGACATCAAAACAACACTATCTGATGAGCAGATTTGTTTATTTTGACATTATGTTATATGGATTTTTTTAGTGGTGATTGTGGAGGATTTTTGTTGTGGTACTTAGAGGTAGTAGCCTATGGCCTTAATGTCAATACATATTGCTGACAAGATAATGTTACATAATTTCAAAAAGTATTGATTGTCAAATTGTTTGGACATAGGTAGTGGAAATAAACTACATAGTGTCACATCTTTAAAAACTTCATTGTTGTGATTTTACCATTTTTAGATTATTTATCTTGAGATGTAATAATTACAATGGAGATGTTGTTGACATTTGATATCATTAAATATAATTTGATTCATACACGTGCTTTAATTTTTTTTTAATTTTCATTAATGGAAAAGAAGATAGTTTTGTATACTGTATGTGATATAACAAATTATATACAATTAAGGAATGCCCAACCCAAATACATGACTATAGTCGAGTATTTTCACAAATACATAACTGTAGTCGGGTATTTGCACACATGACCAGCTGGGTATTTATATAGGTACATGGCTACAGTCGAGTATTTATATGCTTACATGTCTACTGTCGGGTATTATCATATTTACATGACTACAATTGAGTATTTGCACTCATGACTGCGGTTAGGTATTTGCATACATACATGACTTTACTATTTTCATCTCTTAATAAATAATGCTAGTCAAGCACAATTAGATATACACAACAATAGTTGGATAAATTTTTAAATACACGATTATAGTCGAGTACGTGAACATAAAATAAAAAATCACATAAAACAATTATTGTAGCGATAACATAATCAACAACATCTTTAACATATCAAATTTCAATGTCAGCAAATAACAAAAGCTGTTTAACATTAAACAACATAGGTCTAAGATATGTTCAAATCGTAAATAAGTTATAATAACACAGAAATTGCTACACAATCACCATGATTATTAAAATGCTTAGTCTAAACACTCAACCCATGTATTATAAACCCTTGGCCGCTTCTATTTGAAAACAACATAAGCCATACAAACACAATTATCTACCTGCAAAACAAAAAGTTAAATTTATCAACTAGCTATTACAAATATTAAAGAAATTAAAACAACAATGTATGTCAAGTATATAAGGTTCAAATTAGTACATGTGTTTATTTCTATTTCATTCGACCCAACTATGGGCTCACTGTTAGATAATAGAATTGGTACACTGTAAGTTAGTTGATTGTGTTCTTAGTACCATACTTACGACATAACTTCTCTTCACCTTGTAATGTTATCCTAACTTTTTATGTAAATAACCTGAGATACTCTTTTTATTAATTGTACATATGTTGTAGAATGGAGCACCATAATCCCTCTTGCCTCCGTACTATTAAATTTATAATAGCCATTTTGCTCAACCCATTCACCACAAAACATAATAAGCACATGTACTGAAGTCATTTCTTGCAATAGTACAACACATGATTATGCAATAAATACAAAAATAAAATCAAATAAGGTGTATAACGAAGTGTAGAACCGCCTGTCTATTTACATGATTGCCTTTGTGTAATTACTAGTTTACACGACATTAGTCTTGTAACTTGCTAAAATACAAAACTATAGTCCAGTAAACAATCAAATGATATATTTAGTGAAAAAAATATATTTTTTACACTAACAGAATGCTAGGTGTCATATTAGCTACTATATTTTTTACATTTACATAACTGTTGTCATGTAAATTCATACATACATGAGAAAAGTCGCATAAGTTGCAAAATTACATGACTCAGTAAATAGTCAGAGGACATGTTTCTTCTCTAAAAAATATTTTTCTTGCACTAGTAAAATGCTAGAGTCTCATAACAATTGGAACATTTAACATAATGCTCAAATTATAGTATGTAAGTTCATACGTACACGATAGTAGTCGTGTAACTTATTAAAACACACAACTATAGCCCAGTAATAGTCAAAGGACATAACTAATGAAAAAAATATATTTTTTGCACTAATGGAATGCTAGGGTGTCATAATAATTGGAACATTTTGCACACGCACACGACTACAGTCGTGTAAATTCATATATATCGACTGTTGTTGTGTATGTCGTGTGTAGAACAAAATTTTCATAAAAAATTCAGGTTTCAATGAATGTAATTATAAAATCCATTAAATAGCAGTGATATGGTGCAAATGTTATAAAAATGTAAATTGCTTTATTGTTTATCACAAACCGAACAAAACCCCAAAAATAATATAATCTCAACAAAATGACTAAATAACACAAAATAAATATAAAGTTTCAAATACTTTATTTATTAAATGAGTAATGCATCTAACTGCAAACCAAAATCTTAATACATTAGTTGTTCATGGGTAATTCTGAGAGTGTGGAGTGAGTTTTTATTTGTCGTTAAAGAGTGTGAGAACTAAAGATTGTTGGAGGTGAATAGTGTGGGTTTTATATTTTTTGGGGGGACATTTTAGACAATGTACCACAAAAAAGGCATACTTACATAAGTTTTAAGCATGAGGTATATTTAACTAAATACCCTATTTTTAGGGTATCTTTAATTAAATACCCCGAAATTGGAGGGCGAGATGGAAAACGAATTAAAGAGAAGAAGGGGAGTTGAAAGGGAGAAGGTGGAATCGGAGCGTGGGAATGCCGGAGATGACGACGAGCAACTACCAGTAGTCCGAATTGAGATTGACCCACTTGATGCTTTGAAGAAATCTATGGTGTTACGTCAACTTGAGAGGCTAAACAAAATAACCACTGCCAAGGAATAGGAATGTTCCTTCGCTGAAGGCCCAAACAACTGTCTTCGCCTTGGGAGAATTCTGATTATGAATTATTCATGAAGACGGTAAAAAAAAAAAAAAAAGACAAAGACCGAGAAATTGTAAATTCAAAGATAAAGATTGATTACCAGCAATTCAGGAAGAATTTTTATATTCAAGTGAGGGAGATAACAAGAATGTCTCCTGCATACAGCAAACAACTTGATTTGAAGATACGGGGAAAGTGTGTTTCCAAACCAATTAAAACCTGGCACCAAACTCGGCTTCCTACCAAAATTTTGGAGACATTAAGCATGCTTAACTATGAAAACCCCATGCCTATCCAAGCGCTGGCGTTACCACTTATTATGAGCGGTCGAGACTGCATTGCCACTGCAAAAACTGGCTCTGGGAAAACCCTTGCATTTCTTTTCTCAATGTTGAGGAGTATCTAGGACCAACCGCCTGTTGTACTGAGGATGATAGCCCTGTTGGGTTTGTAATTGCACCAACTGGGGAGCTTGTTCGGCAACAAGTTCGCAAAGATAATAGGTCTCAGATGTGTTCCTGTCTATGGTGGTTCTGGTATTGCCCAAAAAATTACTCAAGTAAAACGTGGTACTGATATTGTTGTTTGTACTCCAGGTCGAATGATCGACTTACTTTGCAAGAATGGAGGGAAAATTACAAATTTGACAAGAGTCACCTATTTGGTCATGGATGAAGCCGATCGAATGTTTGACAAGGGCTTTGAACCTCAGGTCACTCGAATTATTCAAAATATTAACCCAGATCGCCGAGCTGTACTCTTTTCTACTACTTCTCCTCCTCAGGTTGAAATTTTGTCTCGTAAGGTGTTCAACAAACCTGTCAAGAGGTTGGTGGGACAAGTGTTGTAAACAAAGATATAAGTTCAGTCCTTACACTTATACAACCGAGTATCTGCCAGGCATTGATAGGCAAAGAACACCAGGCAGAGACATAGGTAGTCCAGAAATTTGGAAGCAGTTGAGCAACAGACATAGGACTTGGCGTTGAAGCTGACGCCTTGGAGTTGGAGGCAGCAGCAATAGCTGCGATCTTAGCAATGGAATCTTGATGTGACATGTCACCACCTGAATTCCGGATTCCTTCATCAACATCCTCAGAATCTGACTTGTCTTCCTCAAAGCCATATTCTTTAGCCTGAGCTTTCTTCGCTGTTTTACTCTTCTCATCCTCCTCTTCATTAAATTTAAAGCTACTCCGCCCTAACCATTTCCAGGGGATTGCTCAAGTCCCCGAATCACTTTAGCTATGAAACTATCAGCAAGAGCTTTCAGGTCATCAGGAACAACTAGCTCAGATAGTTCCAATGCCTTTACTAGTTCTGGTGCATATATTGCATCCTCCTCAGAGATAAATGTAAAGGCACATCTTTTCAGCCAGCTCTGGCAGCACTACCAACACGGTGAACATAGTCTTCATATAGTCATTTGGAGAATCAAAGTTGATCACTAGTCCAAGCTCCTTCACATCTAAACCTCTCGCTGTAACACTAGTGGCTGTCAACAAATTGCAGACATTGGTCTTGAAATCAGAAATGGATGACTCATGAAGTGAAAGGCATGGATGACTATACTTAAGCAGATCCCTGAACAAAATATCACATTTTTCCCGACTGTTGACAAATATCAAAACTTTTCACTTCTCGCACCATTCACCTAGAAGTTGTAGAAGTCTCAAGAACCCGTCACTTTCTGGCCTCACCTCAACTTCACACTAGCAGCATGGCGTTATCTGTCTAAATTGGTTTTGTGATTCCTTGCCCTGTTAAAGTTTTTAAAAATTTTACTTTGGATGGTTGTTTGGTTTGGATTGCCTTTCATTTTTTCTGGCGAGCTTTAATTTGTGGTACGTGGATGATGCCATGTTGCTTTTAGCACTCTTTAATTTTAAAATAGATTCTTCTCTACTCTTCACATTTATGAAAGCCTTTTGCATACATAGGTAGATGAGTAAGTTAGCTAGCGTGATATGGAAATGCTTCTGTTCCATTTGCCATCTGGAAGCTGCAGATATTGCTATATAAATATTTCTGATTATGATATTAAACTTATGAGCCGAAAGCAGATTCTTGTATGTGATTTTGGATTCCCTTCACTGTTATCTCTTATGGCCTCTTTATTTAGCTTCAAATGTGTTTATTAAGTTTGTTTTCAATTTCCACGAACTCTTCTCCCCCCTTTTAATTTTTTTTCCCTTCTCTCTTATTTTATTTCTTTTCCCACGGAGGAGGATGAGGACGAGGGTCTAGGTTAGTGGACCAAACAAGTCTTCCATTCAATCTGGAAACAGTCAAGAGATCACAAGCAAATGTTGGTGTTTATCTTGAAACGGTAGCGTTCACAACAATCCCAGCACCACTTATTCCTGTTAATTTACTGAGATTTTGCTCCCATATAAGATCACCATTGGTTGCCGCTGGTTGCCTGCAATAAAACTCCATCTTAGCCGCAAGTTTCTGTCTGTTACCGGGTTGATTAGCACTTCTCTTAAGCATATATCCTGTTATTTAAATCTCCGACCCACATGATTTAGCCACTGAAATTATTAACAGAAAATCAATTAGCATAAATTTAACAAAGCACTCGGCTTCTAGGCTGAAAAGGAAATTTCAATTGGCACTTACAACTGAACTGCATCTATATGATCCATATATAGCTTCGAACAAGCATATGGACATGAGAAAAATGGTGATGATGCCATGATGCTGCTTTATATTTATTAATTGTGGAATCATTAATGCATCTTTCTTTCTTTTTTTATTTTTTTTAGGAGAAGATCAATGTATCTTTCAATTCCAAAAGACTCATTAATTTTAGGTAACTGAGGATGAGCATTAATGCAATTAAGGATATGGATTGTTGGGTAGAAGAGACTAAAAGAAAGAAAAGAAGCTAACAAAACGAATGGGAGGAGGAAAGAGACCGGACCCGAGCACCTGCCTACAGCTGGCCGGCCGCCAATCATTTCTCGTTAAGGTATGATTGTCAAGTGGCACCAAGAGTTCCTCCAAACACTTCAATATATGTAGAGGCCCGGCAGCAAAGATCCCCACCCTAGTGATTAGTGAAGTGGTTAGGGGAACTCCAGGGGGCAGATGACGATCCCTTTAGCGTTCTCTCTCGTATTATCGAATCCCGGCCTCATTTAATTAGTTAATGCATTATGCATTTGATCAGTTTTACGTTATTTGGGGACTAGCTTAATTAGCTACTATTTATAATAGACTAAAGTTCTCTTCTTTCTCGCCGGTAAATATATAAGGAAAATATGGCTATGATGGAACAGCCAAAGTACGCACTGAACCTAGTCAGGATTGTGGGCGAGATGATGATGGGTTATTGGTTTTTTCCCGAGACACACAGAGAATAATGTTTGTGGTGAGCGGCCGAAAGGCTCTTCTGGTCTTTTCTACTTTTTCATTTCTAAGATACAACTTAATTTGTGGCTTTTCATTCTCGGAGACTAAGTTTCATCCTAGAAGAAAATGCTCGATTGTTTTCTTATTATTATATTTTTTTTTTCCCGAAAACATTAACCGGAGGGATTAGCGCTTTTTTTTTAAAAAAAAAAAAATAACCAAGCTTCCCATTAGAGGACTTGTAATTATTTCAAGTATCTGAGATACACGTAGCCAATGTGCTCTTGAAGAACCATTCTATACAAATATTAACTAATGTGAAGAACCATTCTATACAAATATTAACTAATCAATATATTTATTTGCTCAAATTGTAAGGTTTGAGAATTTACTTAAGTGTAGCTTAATTTGTAGGTACTTAATATTGTTGGCTTTGCCTTTAAAAACTTAATTGGCTTGGCCAAAATTTTGTTTGGAGCACCTACATTGCACTGCTTTATAACAACCTTGGCCTGGGGTGAAATAATTAGCGAAATTTGTTTGTCAAAGAGCCGCGTGGCAGCTGGTATCTTTTTTAGTCTGACCGGCGCATGCCCAAGTCAGCTCACTTTTATCTCTTTAGCCAAATTTAGCTGCTAAGTTGATCAGAGCGCCTCTATCTAGCTTTTGTAAAACAGAAACAGATCTAGCTCAATTTACACAACCTAAAGAACGAATATTTTAAGTTCAAGATTGATTTACGTAAAGAGTGCCAAAAAATGCTGCTCAATATGCAATGCAAGAAGGTAATTCAAAGCTGAATTTGTAACTTTCAAAGAATTGTTAGATACGATCGAAACAGCAAGTCAGCCGTATCTATCTTAATTATATTTGTAAATTTAACAGTTAATGAATTTAACAACACTTAGTGACAGCGAGGGTTGTACACAAAAGCCTTGTTTGGTATTAAAGTGAATTATAATTTTTATAAAAAAAATAATTATAGTATTTAAAAAAAAAAGTGTTAATAATGTGTGGTGAATATAATTTTTCAATAATAATTTTAATAAAAATAAAAGAGATATTAAGGCGAACCACGTTTACCATATATTTTGGTGATAAACAACCTTAAGGTGCAAGAGAACAGAAGTGGTCTCAGGGGACAGCTGGAGCCTGGAGCAGTCGGCAAAGTAGCTCCACTAGAATTTCTTCCTCTCGTTCTCTCTGTATCTTTGCATGTATAACATACACAATAGCTGAGCCAGTGTAGGGCCAGTTGGGGCCCCGTGCCGAAGTTGGCTTTGAAAAAATTTGAAGACTAATTTTGAATCAATTCATAATTGCTTTGATTTTATGATAATGTCCTAGCTCAGTATTAAAATTATCAAAATTTCCTCAATAATTTTGAAGAGTTTCAAATTTAACGCTCAATTAAAATCTATTAGCTAATTTGATTCTATAAACATGAATTAGCCCCATCTAAATAAAGACAAAAGAAATTTAACAAAGTTAGGTAACAATCTAAAAACATGGATCTATAAAACCATAAGTTTCTTTATTTTTTTCCTCTCATTTTCTTCTTCATCTTCTTCTTAGTTGTATACATGAAAATTTGTTAGTTATTTTGATTCCATAAACATGAATTAGCCGCATCTAAATGATGACAGAAGAAATTTAACAACGTTAGGTAACAATCTAAAAACATGAATCTATAAAACTATAAGTTTATTTTTTTTTCCCTCATTTTCTTCTTCCTCTTAGTCGTATACATGAAAATATTGTATATTATTTTATTGACAATGGAACCATCATATATCATTTCCAAAACATAAAACCTTGCAAGGACAATGGTAATCAATAAATAAATAACAATATAACATAATTATAGTGTTATATATTTTTGTCTGAATATTTTAAAATTGTATTTTATCAACTTCTTTATAAAAAAAATAGATAAAAATTTTAGATTGGGATGAGAAGTCTCTCCCACTAAACATCAGTCCTTATCCTTACTCTCTGTTATTATTCAAACTGACCAAAACATTTTCTGGTCAGTTAAACTGCATTCATGATCCATACTATGAGTTGAATGTGCTCCAACTGAGACAATTTTCTGTATAGTTCACTGAACATATGTCGGCAAGAGAACGCAGCGAGCAGTAAGACTGTTTATGCAAAATTAGTTCATAATGGTGGCCTTTGCCTGGGGTGACAGGACCAGCTAGCAGGCAGAGATTCGAGTGAGAAGTTCACGTTTCACTTCATAAGTTGCCAAAGTTGTACCGGGTCACAATTACTGGCAAGATCAAATTAGTTAAACGCCAAAAATTATATTCGTATGTATGTACATGCGTGTCGAAGAGTCACTGCAAGAGTCTCACACCCTTTTGTCCCCATTCCGATCTAATTAAGGTGGACTCTAACTACTATTAGTGTAATTAATTAATAGAAGGTACGTTATCATGCTTGTACGTACATGTGCAAATGCATCAATTTGAGAGCCTATCCATGGCGTGCATATATCAATCTTAATTATTAATTAGAGGCAGTTTTTTTTTTCTAAAATGAAGTTTAAATACAGAGATATCAATGGATGGTAGAAAGATAGGTGTGGCCCAGTTTCTGATCATCATGTATATTCTACCATCTTGCAACACAATAAGATGATTTGGTTATTTTCATCTCTCAAGCGATATTTAAAGCTGAAAGTGATCTAGATGCTTGATGAAGATTCAAAGGTAACAAAAAGTCGAATTCAATGAGGCCACTCACCTCCCTCCACCATCATTTTCTACTCTCCATATAGCCCAAAGTTGCGTCTATGTTCACTGCCAAAAGTTTTATGCCCTAGATTTCTCTTCCGTGCGCGGAACAAACCCTACGAAGCCACATGAAAATAACCGAATTTCTCAGTTCTCACTATAAATACAGGGCAGGCGCGCGGCAGTTAATTAACAAGCCAAGCGACACGAGCAAATCAGATAACAAAAAATGACTGCACATGCATCAGGTGTCCCCTAGAGTTCCCCTGAACACTTCACTGGGGACTCCTTTTAACCCTACTGAAGTGTTTGGGGGAACTCCTGGAGTCATTTGATATTATTCATGAGGGTCATGAGGTTGATCGATGTCGATCTAATACTTAATTGTTAGCCCCTTATTGGGTTTAAACACTGTTTATATACATGTATATTTTTCTTTGTATTCATTACTAGTTAAAAGCATGCTGTTGAGATTACAAATTATATGTTGTAATTTGCTTATAAACATGGATGACGTACAGCATCTGGTTTGACATGCTTGGATTTTAATCCTAGCTAGCTTTGTCAGAGTGTCATGCAATTAAATTTATTAGTCTTTCACATTATTTTTGACTAATGAGATCTCACTGGTTTGCAGCTTCACTTGGATGAAATTAAAGCGTCCCAATTCCAAGAACACTTGTTGTTTATACCAGGCACGGAGTTTGAAGAGGTAGACTTGTTAATTATGATATATTTTGTTTGTTATTCTAACTAAAATTGCCGGCTAGTAATTGATCAAATCATCTTTAGTTTAAATGGTTTTTGCCTTTTCACAACTCGCTCTTATCAGATTAATATCTACCCAGCTAGCCTAGGGTTTTTCTTGTGTTTGCATACATGCACCTTTGTAATTAAGTGAGTGTGCCGGTTCATTCGTCTTTGGTAAACGTTCATGCAATAATTAATATATGAGCAAACATTGTAAAAAAAGAAGAGAAATACTTAACTCTACTGGACAGAACAAAATTGTACATGCATAATAGAATCAAACTAAAAGTTATCAGTTGACCACAATATATATGCCTTATGAGCCGTGCTAGCTAGCTTGACCTTATAAGTAGTGCGTCTATCAAAGATCAAGCACACACATGCTGCATTTTATAAATCTTCTTACAATTAAAAAAACTACAAGAGTACTCTAATTAATTGGTAGGCATTTCGTAGGCCGCAGCGGCAAACTAGCACTAGTGGCTCTCCACCCTTCTTACAATACACTCACCAAGAAACTGTGATGATTACAAGGCACGATTGTCTTGTACACTCCAAATATATGGCGCAATTCTGATTTTCATGACCTCGATTTCAGTTCCTTCAGCATGTTCTCGATCGATGACTCACCTGCAGGCACCATGCCATAGTTTCTTCTCGCTAAGGCAGCCCAGGATTCAAACACAGCAGCTATTGAATATTCATCATCAAAACCCGGTCTCAATTGACATTCACATAAATTGCCTGTTTCTCACCCAAATCCACTCCGTCCAATCGTAACCCGATACGGTGTCTTGAATTCATTCCTTGAGTTCTACAGTATTAAACTCGTCAACAAATTGTTGATCGTTTAATTCCAAGACGTATTGCGTGGATGCTCAAACAGAATTCTAATCATAGCCTATTAATTTTTCTCTCTCATGGAATCACACGTACGGCTAGCAAAAGGACGTACATATTGTTTCTCCCACTGCCCTACTTAAGTTGCCGAGGAGAAGAAAGCGTCCATCTTCTAAAGTCGATAAATGTGCATTGGATTTCATAGACAATATGAAAACTGATACTAGTTAAATTTGTGTGTAGTTTGGATTAATTACACTAATTAAGTAAGGTCCCTAAATTTGTACATTTTCATACAAGTCGTAGTTTACCCTTTTATATCAAATAGGTAATTGACAAGTAACTTAATTAGTTGTCTTCTTCAGCCGTTTATTTCAATAAAGATCCTTAGCAAGGGACCTAGTTGATATAATTTGAAAAACTTGTTTGTAGAAATGGATATTATCATTTTATCACTTAATATTTTAGATATATTACTTTACCACTAAATATTTTTGATAATTATTTTTTTAGTTAATGTTTCACTTTTTATCATTTTACCACCAAACAATTAACTCCATTAATAAATTGCTGATGTCACAAGGGTACTTTAATAATTTTAATATATTCAATATTTTAGAAATTTCTCATGGTATAATATTAATAATTTTATAAATTAATTATTTTGGATATATAAAATAATCAATTGCTAAATTATTATTTCTTTGTATATAATTAATTATATTTTTTTTAACACAAAGGATTAAATTACACTTAGATAGTCTAGGATTAAAATAGATTTTCACTATAATTTTTATTAAAAAATCTGTTAACTTTACCGATATGGTAATAAAATGATAAAAACTTAAACAATAAGTATGAAAAATTGATTATTATAAACTTTAGTAGTAAAGTAATACGTCAAAAAATATTAAGTGATAAAATAATAATATTCCTCATAAAAATATTAAATTTTATAGACCTATGTATTATTACTTTGGATTAGCAAAAAATTCTGAGATAGCTCAAGCCTGGCCAGCATAAGTTGGGCTTGGATATAGGTCGAAAAATACAAAGCTTGTATAGATTGTGCCTGGTTAGGGTCCTTTAAAACAAGCCTCAGCTTGGCTCAGGTTTTTTAATTCATAAATAAAAAAAAATTAAATTTATAAAAAAATCACAATATTAAATTGATATTTTTTAAATTATTATTTATAATTTATTATGTTGTGATACTAATATTTTGTATATTGGATTATTATTCTATTGTGTACTGAATAATTATCTTTAATTTTGATATTTTTTACTTTATTGAAAATTTATTTCATAATTAATGGAAAGCCCAGTCCAAACCTATTGGGTGGGCTTTTAAAGGATATGTCAACCCTATTAAGGGTGGTGATATTTTCACCCCACAAATTATGTAAATCCACCATACTTTTAGAAAATAATTATAAAAATTTCACATTACTTTTAAAAATTTTAAAAAAAGAAGAATTCTAAGGAATTAATCAATTAAATCTTTCTTAAATTCTTAATTTATTTTTTGTGACTTTTTTTTATGTTTGACTACTAAGATTGCTTCAGCCTAAATTTAAATTGACTATTTTATCCTTAAAATGTAAAAGTACAAAAAATTTACTTCAACTTCAATATTTTTTATTTTATACAAAATTCATTGCTTCTAAATTGTCAATTTTACTTTATTATATGATTATTAACCTTTAACAAACATTATGTTTTTATGAGTCAATACTCATGTAAATTATTAGGCTATTAAATTTATATCATTTACACGTAAAATATTGAAAATTATTAGACTTCATTTAAAAAGTTAGATAATAAGTCACAAAATTAATATTTAAAGTATTAGATACAAGAACACATTATGCTTCAGGTTAAGTAATTTTATGCCATAACGATTACATAATTAACTAAAACTCATATTAAAACAATCTTCATAGTAAAAAAAACTAAGTAAAACAATATAAGAATGATTTAATTGATTAATTATACACATATTGATGTTGATTTGTATTTATTAAAAATAATGTGCATTTATTATAAATATTTTTTAGAAGTGGGGTGGGTTTACACAAATAATGGGGTGGAAATATCCCCACCCCCCTATTAATACCTTCTTATTGCTCGTGATTTAATCTTTAATTGACATCGGTCTCGCTAAATTCTTCATAATAACTATTTTCTTATGTAAATTTACTTTGTTTCTTAAGTATTAATCAATCAAGATGGAAATCCATTATGTAATGAATCCCCACTGAGGTCTCACTTTAGTTAACTAAAAAATTCTTTAGTTATCCAAAAAATTTGATAGATTGTTCATCAATGGGAGTAGATGTTTAAGTTAGATATTTGGACTCTATAAATTTTTAGATTGTGCTACAAATTTATGTATGTAAACTTTTAATAAGATTTAAATTGTAATATATAAACAAGTAGATTATAGTAGTAGTAGTAATAAGAATAATAATAATAAACTACCTGCTCAACGAATCTATATATCCTTCATAATAACTCATTTTTATTATTTTATTTAATTATTGGTGCATGAAATATGTGCTGCCTGAACAGGGGACTATCTGTGAACATTGATTGTTCAGTCACTTGAAGTGTAAATGTAAATTAGTACTGGATTAGCAACCAAAGCATAGCCATTAGTTAATGAAACGTTATGCCTCCTCGAAGTGATGTGGATCGTGAGAGTAAATTCCAACGTTTCACAATTTTCCATATTTAGCGTGCATTTAAGCATTAACTGGTACTTAAGGTTTTTGAGTAAATTCAAAAATAAAAGCTGAGTCATGAATAATGTTATTAAAAAAAACTTTAATTAAGAAAAAGGGCGCAATTGGGCGAGTAATTGAGGATTTGGATTAAGAATAGTGCTCTTAACACCCTTCAATATTTTGATAAAACTCATTTTCCACTGAAATTATTTTTAAGTACATAAATCTAATTGTACTATAATTTTCTGTGGGAAGGACCATTTGAACCCACCAATTTCTCTTTTAAACTCTCTATTTAAATTTGAATAAAATTACTTAATTGATCTTGCTTGTCTTTTTCTCCTAGTTTCTCACTTTTACTATTGATAATTCATATTTTTTTCTTTCAATTTCAAATAAATGTTGATGCTTGGTTTTCAACTTCTCAAAATGAATTTCACAATGGCTCTAACAAATTTTAAGATAGAGAACCTACCCTAAAAAAAAAAAAAAGAAATATCAATCTTTTTTTACCGGCAATGAAAATCACAAAAGTCTCTTTGAGTTTCATATTTATACTTGAAACAACTTTAAGATGAACAAAATGGAAAAGAATGGAGATAGAAAGTAAAGAAATAGAGTTTGATCTACTAAGAAAAGAAAAGAATCAATGACCAAAATAATGAAACTTAGGATGCATAATCTGATATTATCAAGAGAGAAAATATAAATATTAAAATAGAAAGAGAAAAATCAATAAAGGATTTTAAAATTTTAAATTTTAATAATTAATATACATTCTTTTATAGAGAGAAATTTGTTGGGATCAAATAGACCTCGGACATCAACCCCCCCCCCCCTTTCTTGTACTCATGTTCTAGCATCAAAGTGAGATAGATTTGAATGCACCTAATTAACTTAAATAAACATATTTTATATTATAGTTTAAAATTATCAAAAAAAATTATAGTTTAAAATCCTTTGTGTATTGAAATAATGTAATTTTGCAAAGAGGAAGAAAAATATATGATTAGTTATATTTAAGGATAAATAAGTCTAATTGTACTATCTTTTTCAATTCATATTCTAACTTCGGAGTGACATAGATTCAAACGCCCCTAATTAATTTAAATAAATATATTTTATATTCAAATTTAAAATTATATAAAAAAAAACTGTAGTTTAACACCTTTCATGTATTAGAATATTGAAATTTTGCGAGGAAGAAAAATCGATGATTACAAGTTTGTGCAAATCAATTAAAAAAAAATTATATAGTGCTTGTTTGTTTGAAGATCCTTTTTGTTTTTGTTTTTTTTTTTCTAGTGATCTTTGAGTAAATTGAGGAAAAAAGGGTGTTGGTTAGTATTAATGTTGTTAGATAACGTTTAATTTAAAAGGAAGGGTAATTCGGGCCCAGGCCATGAAACTGAAAAAGGATCGTTCTATAGGGAGCTGAACTCCATGCCCAGTTAATTTAAATAAACATATTTTATATTAAAGTTTAAAATTATCAAAAAAATTATAGTTTAAAACCTCATATGTATTGAAATAATGAAATTTTGCAGGGCGGAAGAAAAATAGATGATTATAAGTTTATGTAAATCAATTAAATCCATTGTTGATTAAAAGAAAATTTATATAACGTTAGTTTTGTTTGAAGATTATTATTATTATTATCTTTCAATGGGATCTTTTGAGTAAATTGAGGAAAAAATAACTGGGTCATGATTAATGTTATTAAACAGCGTTAATTGATAAAGAAGGGCAATAGGGGAAACAGAAGGGAAATTGGGCTCCAGCCCATTAATCTAAAGAGGATGGTTGTATAAAAATTAAACTCCAGGCCCAATTAATCCTTTCCGCTGAAGCCTGCAAAAGGATACCTTTGGGCTCCAGAGAGAACGAGTTCTGGCAAGAGGCGGGACGTATGAGAAAAACCACCTGATTGTCCCATCAGGCAGAGGTACTAATCCATCGTTACAAAATTCGAGCCGCTAAATTATATTTAGCTGTAATTTCCTCCTCACACAAAAACACTAACACAATAGTGCGGCCCACATTATTTGTGTGAAATGAGTGAGTTAGAGCTGAGTGTAACTTAACATTGGCCTATAATATTTGAATGTAGGACACTTGAAAGAGGGCAAACAGTGCCATAGGGATTGGGCTCCAAGCCCATTACAAAAAATGGCTGAATTAGTCTCCCACGGGCGACTGTGAAATTAGCCTAGAGGCCCATCAGATTTTGATAACGGCAAAAGGAGCAGCGCAGATATCTGACCGGCAATATTCCAATGACATCAATACGAATCGTTTGCGCCCGCTTGGCCCTCATGAGGAAAGAAAGAAGTTTCAGATGATGATAATAAGAGATTCAATATATGTGCAATAATGTGTGATTAATTATCAAAGTAAAAGCATTAACTGCGTATCAAGGATCAGACATGCAGCAATTGCATAAGAGTTTCAAGCAGAAAATCCGAAAAAGAATCAAAAGCAAAATCTTAAACATGCAACTGATTCTGATCAGAAATGGGAACTTGATATCCGTAAACTGGGCAGTAACGAGTCATTGATAGCCGCCTGAAAATGCAGCCGCCATGAAACAAATGGGAACAAGGCATGCTTATAGCCGATGATCCAAAATCCCCCAGACATAGGGTGCGGCAATAATTCTGCTTCAGGCTTTTTTCACCATCAGTTTCAGTAGTTTTGGTCCTTCTTGAAGGATTTTCACTTTCAACCTCGTCCATTCTCACCCTCTTAAGCAGCTTCCCCAGGGCTGGCATACTCGCAGGCACCATGCCGTAGTCTGTACATTCAGCTGTTGATTCTCTGATGGTGGCCATATGCATCAAATACCTGCCGTAATGGAGATGCACTCTCTGCTCTTTCTTGATGCTGACATGCAATGGCAATACTTTGCGGCCCCTATTTCCCACATGCTTGCGTCTGTGGTGACCATAGTCGATAATCGCATTAACAATGTTACGGAACACTGTTCCATCGACTCCCAAAGATGATAATTTCTCTGAAAGACCATGTACTGCTGTAAAGAAGTCGGTCGAATCACCAAGAACAAATTTACAACTTCTTTCGTCTGACTGTGAGTTAAGAAAAGAGCCCAAGTCTGTTCTGCTTCCGTCGTGTAAACAATCTATTAGCTTGTGCTCCACTTGGTAAAATATTTGTACAAAAGCGGTAACACCAATACAAGGTGTTTCTGAACAGAGATGCTCCAACTCCTCTCTCTCTACAATGGGTTGCTTTAGTTTAACAAAAGGAACTCCTGCTTCTCTCTCTCACTGAAACTTACCCTTTTAATTTGTTTTGGAAACACAATCACATGTTAATCATTATAGCTTCGGAGCAGAATCTTGTAGCTTTTAATCTCTACCGTGTATTCATTACCATTCCAATTTTCCAATTTCAATACCCAATGAACATAGCTATAACGGACGCTACATTAAAAGAGAAAAATGAAATCAGCCAATAAAGAAGCAATCCCGCAGCAGCCACTTAACGGCTAACACCAAAGAAAATTCTGGTAAGTTAGGAATGAGTCCAAATAAATATTAGATTACTCGTTTCAATACATGTTCTCCAGAATCCAGCAAAACTGTTAAAGAAAATTTTTAAATACAGCACAAAATGAAGCTTCTATTTACCCATGAACAACTTATTGGCATTACATAAAAGTTCTCACAAATTAGCCCAACAAAGTCAAGGATCCAGTTAGCATCATCGCAAGCTTGAATCAGTGTGCTGAGCGAGTAGTAGCAGTCTTCTTAAAATCAATTTTGTCAACCTTTACTTCACCGTCAATTAGTTCATATACATAAACCACTACTCGCAGACCATCAATGTCCATGAGTACAAAGCTTGGGTTTACATCAAATGTAATGCTACTGTAGGCACCAGTTGCAGAGCCAGGATTTATAACAACACCACCTTCATGTTTATAGGCTTTGAACTGATGGGTATGACCAGTCACAAGGATGTCCACATCCAGCTGCCTTTGCAGCATTGCCAGCGAATCCAAATCCCCCCATGGAATAACCTTCGGATAGTGGACACAAGAGAAGAATTAGTGCAAACACTATCAAGTTAAACATGCAGTTTTTATTGCATATCAAAAGCAAAATCTTCCCCAAGTTTATTTCTGTGCTGACTAACTTTGACATAGAACTATAAGCAAGCAACTTGGAGTCCGAATATAGAGACCCAAAAGGGATTTTAGTGTGTCTGTTGATTGCATAAGTTTCCACAACTATCAATCCCATTAAACACCTAAGATTAGAGCAGGCAAAAAGGGCCACTGGATTGTGTTCGTGTCGTGTCAGTTTCGAGTTATATCATATTTAGGTCCACCCAAGCACGACCCATTTAATAATAGTGTCAAAATATTAAGACTCAAACCTGATACGGAAAATAAACAGGTTACCCAATAATCTATATATTTAATAAATGTTACATACACACCCCCCAAATTATTACACATTTACACTATTTAATTTTAAATTATATATATGTAAATAATATTATATATCGATATCATAAAATATACATGTTTATTAATATTTTACACACTTATACTATTAAAGTTCTAAATTTATATAAAATTTTTATAAATAAAACATTGTGTATATGTCTGTCTTCTAAAAAACAATTAAAAAGAAAGAATCATGTCCAACATTTGAGTTTTATTGACAAGAACCTAAAAATTAATTTAAAATAGAAAATATAATAGTGTCATTGTTCAAGTAAATGGGTCAAGAATTTTAATCCTAACCCAACACGAAAAAAAATCACAGCAACCTGGACCCGACCCATTTAATAATCGTGTCAAATTTGACAACCCATTCCCATTTATTCATATCATATTCGTATTGGATAATCGGGTTGTGTTAAATTTAGCCAGCTCTACCTAAGATTTCCCTTCAGCTGGAGAGGACATAACATATTTGTGACCCCCCAAAAAAAAGACTAAGATAAATGATTCTAATTCACATGCTCTGCAGACACGAAAGGCAAACCAAGGAATAAGCAGAGCACTATACAAAAGGAAAAACCAAGGAGAAAGCAGAACACTACCACACTATACATAAGCCCTTGCCCTAGGCCCCTGTGCAATTTACCAGCTCCAACATGCCAAAAACAGGTACGGGCATAGGATTGTCCCTCTACTTGTGGATGAAGAATTACTAGAATAATTCATTTCCATAAACTATAAGCGTTAGAGAATTCAGAATGAAATGCATGCAATTCAAGGTAGAGGACTAGAGGCAGATATTTTCACATTAGACAACATGATTACATTAACACACGATGGCAAACACAAGGAAAAACCCAACCTGATGACCATGGCAGATTCCAAGCTTGAATTGCCCAATGGTGAGTGTCTTAGTTTCTGGATAATGTGAATCTTCATCATATTCACCTCGAGTGACATGCAAATCAGGACAAAGACTCTTCAAATAATCATGGACTTCCTGCCCATTGATAGCATTCATAAAAGTAAATTTAACAAGATATTCTCGAAGCAAATATGTAGGAGAGTGAGTAAAGCAATGAAGCCAAGGAACTTCAACTGTTTCTACAACACATTTATCAAAGTATCAATCATAATATATAAATCTACAGCAGGGAATTAACAGCTCAAGAGAAGTTCTCTTCAGGGTGTGAATACCAGTTTATCACAACCAAAAAAGTAATGAAGATAATGATATTCTGGCTCATCAATATCAGAATAAGCTCCAAGTCAATGCCAACATAAAACAATAAGAATAACCAAATTTATTTTAATGCTTTCTTTTGAATTCCGAGGGGGCTGCGTAAGTTATGAACCATGAATTTAGTTATCCATTTTTTTGGTCCACCAGTAGGCCATCCAGATAAACCGGTAATCTGGATCGTCCAGTCTAAGTAAGAAACCATTATGCAGTATGTAGTATATGGTTACAATTATCAATCAACCAGCAGGCGGCAACAACACCACAGCAAATATTGAAGAAAGTGCTACAATATCAGCAAATTATTAGTTATTCAAATGTTTCCAATCTAAGATTTCTCAATGCTACTCATAACAAGAACAAGTAATAGTTTCAGGATTCAAATTTTAATAAAAATAATCTTTTTTTCTTCATTTTTTTCACAAGAAATGAAGAATGCATGTCAAAAGAAATTTCAACATTTTGATAAACACTACCAAGAGAACAACCCCAATCGATTATATCACATACCATAACTAAACCCAAAAGACAAGAGAGAGAGATTTACTTTGATAGAGAGATTGCCAGTGCAAATGATGTGCTGAATTTTTCCAGGAACGAGCATAGACTTGAACTTTTGGGGCAAGTCAGATGCACGGTGAGGAATGTGAAGGTCTCCAATTGCTAATACTAACACCATCTTCAACAAAATAAACAATCTCTCTCTTAATATTGACCCATCACCATAATCTGCATAAACCCAGATCAAATTTAGCATCTTAATCAAAACCCAAGATTACGCAGATCATAAACGAATTAGATATGCAAAAATGTGTATGGAAATTAGTAGGTCCACTCCACCCCCATAAGAACCCTAAACGAAAAGATTAAATTGAGTAACAAGATTGTGATTTGACAAATTCAGTTACCTGTTTTTGTCTGATTAGTTTAAGGAACAAGAGCAATTGATAATTAGCAACCGGCCGAAGTAAGGGTGCAAGGCTCGCTTAGTTAAGTTCGTAGATCTAGCGCCAAACGTTTCAACCTAACTAAACACGATGTCAGAAAGAAACTGGACGTTCGGTCGTTTCCCCATTGATTTAATAAGCCGGGTGTTTGGGTACTGGACTAATATAATTCCCAGTGGGGAATAAGTAAGCTCTTTGTAATATTCTGATACTGCTCTTTGTCTAGAATTGTTGACAGGTGTAATACAATGGAGCCCCTAAATTTATTATAATTTCTTAAAAGAAAAATTGGTTTTCCATTTGTGGTAGTAAATACGTTCCTATTCCAGATTTTTATTTTATTTTTAATTTTTCAATACTACATTTATAATGCATTAGAAATCTACAAACATGATGCCATACGGGCTTAGTTAAAGCCTAACCCAAAAATTTATGCTAATAAAAAAGAGTTTTATTTCTAATAATTACTTTCTTAATTCTCAACTGGTGTAAAAACATTTACAGCTTGTATCTCATTAATAGTGGAGGATATTTCTTAAAAAAAAAGAGAGAGAGAAAATAAATAAATAATAGTTAAGGATATGATGGACACAAGGCCAAGTAGTGTTATATACCTATTTGATAGAATTAATTAATTATGTCCTTTTATGAGAAAAAAAAATTATCCACATTCATTTTATAATTTTTTAAAAACTGTATTACTAGTTCGCATTCAATAGTGATCAATCAAATATTTAATAAAGTGATAAAAACGATATATTGAGTACGAAATAAGTTGGTAATTCAAACGTCTTTGATTTAACATTGCATAAATAAATGCATCAAATTCTATGCTCAAAAGAGCTTGGGAGTTTGTGATATAAAATCGAGCACAAATAAAAACAAATGTTAACGTGGCAAACAAAAGCAGACATGACACATCAGTAAGCGCTGTCCCTGTACATTTCTATTATCCTAATTTAATTAGCATAAGCACGATCATGGCTCCAAAACTCGCGAAAGGGGCAAAGCAAATTTCAAAGATTCATTCGTTCTGCGAATTTGCAGACGTCAACATCTTACAACTGTCTTTTAAACATTGAAGTATTCTCCTTCTCACATCTAGTTTCCATGTGCATGTTGCATTCGATGGCTAGGAGCAATACATTTTTTTCAAGTGAATACGCATCAGTTTTGGTTAGAAGTGCACTAATCTTTACACTTTGGAAGCGCCGTTAGAGAAGGTTTTGTCGTCGTCGTTTAATGCCTTATAGTTTCTCTCCAAAGCCTTTACATAGTTGGCTTCACCTCATCTCCTATAAAAATGCCTTGAGGCCTAAAAAAAAATTTTGTACCTTTTGTTATTATTTCATATACATTGTTAATGTGTTTGTTCTACAATTGGTAATGGGAAATTGTCTAAGGAAAAATCCTCGGGACCCCAATCGACCACTTGACATTGCTCAACCTTCTGCTGGTTTATCTTCATTGCATCAATTTCTTCATCTCTGTCATTAAGCATGTGCATGTGCATGTGCGTGCATGAATTTCTGAGTGCTGAAATTTATTATGGTTTTTTTTTTTTCAATTTTGTCATAGGAGTGATTCGAATTCCTAGTCAGAATCGAACATCTACAGTCGAAGAGAAAAAGACTCCATTTGTTTCATCAAAAGCTGTACAAGGTGTCCGTATAAACTTTTTATATGATTATGTATATCTTTATGTTTGCAGCTTCCAATCTTCCATGGAGTTTATGTTACTCAACATAAATTCATTGTTGCAGAAAATCGTCGTAAAAATCACAGACGTGAGTACCAGCACCGAGAGTGGAAAACTTCTGTTTTCTCAACTTCACAGAGAGGTATATATAATGTTTTAATTGATTTTCTCACAAAAAAAAATAATATTGGTCTGCCTTCCCAATAATGTAATTCCTGTTGATGGTTTAATTTCTCTGCATAGAAAAGCATAGTAAGAAGTACAGAGAGCAAACCATGCCGGAGAGTCTGCCCGTTGCTGCAAGAGATCTCCCTGCTGTATCATTATACCGGGATGAAGTTTTTCATGCTTACAAGCTCAAATACTTTTGCCATGGACTGTTGGAGGCTGCCACCCGTAAATTCAGTGAAAAAAATTTGATTGGTCAGGGTGGTTTTGGTGATGTTTATATAGGATATATCAATTTCTGTACAATGACTGCTGCAAGAAAAGATGATGATTTTGCTGTTGCTGTCAAGAGACTCAGAAGAAAAGGATTTCAAGGCCAGGATGAATGGGAGGTGGTGTTATTGTTATTATTAATTTTTTTTTACTCTCAATCTTTGTTCACTTTGCTGCCTCCATGAATTCCCACTTTATCTAAGATTACACTATGCCTGCAGAATGAATTGAGATTTTTGAGCAGATTAAATCATCCTAATGTAGTGAAGCTGATGGGATACTGCTGTGACGATCAACACAGATTGTTGATTTATGAGTACATGACTAGAGGAAGTTTGGAAGATCATCTCTTGAACGGTAAAGCACAAGCTGCATACATCAAGTTCTGAGAATATGTTTGCAATGAGAGGACTGATATATCCAAACTAAATTTTGGCTTTACAGAAGATGATACAGAGCTAAACTGGAGAAGAAGGATAAAAATAGCTTTAGGAGCAGCAAGGGGCTTAGAACACCTTCATACTTACTGGAGGCCAGTCATTCATCGTGATGTCAAAGCTTCGAATGTCCTGCTAGATGACGTGAGTTTCTGAAATTTTCTTACTTGTTACAATGCTTTTGAAAGCTATGTGCATTCTATTGACACTGTACTTAAATCCTCCATGTAACAAGGTGTTCTTTTTGTAACAATCATCCGCAATAAGAGTAAATATTGCAGGATTTCAATGCCAAAATTTCAGACTTTGGACTGGCTAAGTTTGGACCTCTAGGTGACAAGTCCCACATTTCAACAAGGGTCCTTGGCACCAGAGGATATTTTGCTCCTGAATACATCGCAACAGGTTTAAAATTCAACTATTAGCACCTCTCGTCATATTGCCAGGACCACAATAGCACTAATAAGCTGATATTTCTCTGCCTTACAGGGCATTTGACCCTAAAAACCGATGTATACAGTTTTGGAGTTGTTCTCCTGGAGATACTCTCAGGCAAAACTGCAGCCATGAGATATACAAATGGGTTGGCAGGAAATTGGGCAAAGCCTTATCTTAGCAACAAGCTGGCACTCCATCAAATTATCGATAAGAAACTCAGAAGGAACATCCAGATGGAAGAAGCTCAAGAGTTTGCTGAAGTCATACTCAGATGCCTTAATTCAGACCCTAAGAATCGGCCAACAATGAGTGAAGTTGTAGCTGCTCTAGAGCAACTACAGCTAAACATGGGTAGCTGCTATCAGACCTCACTTAGAACATCTACACACACAACAAGGGCCCTCTCTTTTGAACAGCTTCCACTAAAGAAAAGAATGTCAAATCTTGTAATCTAATTTTGCCATTCGAAATCAAGTTCTAATTCACTTCATGTACATTCCACAGTTGTTCTGGTCAAGTGAAAACAAAAACAAGCATCACAATGTATCGTATATGCGTCCAACAAGTTCTTGGTAGTAAGATAAGACTCCACAAGCTTCCTAGTGTGGGAGGCAAATAAGAGCACGTGAAACTTTGCTTTCTGACAAACAAAATAGCTTGTATTCTAGAACACAATTGAATTGAAGAGTTAGGCCATCTAATGGGTCAGTATCACAAGCAGAAAAATCATTTGTTCATTCAAAACGAAAGGATGTGTAACGACAGCAAAAATAAACATTTATATCTGGGCTATTGATACATATACAGCAGGAAAACTACATATCATCAAGAAACAAAAAGAGCCATGACAATCTTCAGTACGATTCATTCAAAACTGCTTCAGAAGACACATCCATACAATATTTATTATGACAACAGGTAAGAAGGCATTAAAGAAATTTACAAATAAGATGCTTCTCGGTTCATCTTACTCGTGGAGATTGCCGGTGTGATGGCAATGGTGATGCACTTGGTGTCATATTCAGAGGAGAACGCTGCTGCCTCATTGGTGACTTGTGTACTGTAACTGGGCCAGTCCGCCTATGGGGTTCAGACTGGGAGAGTTTGGCTGGATTTTTGGGGGCTTCAAGTTGCTCTAGTATTGCTAAAACCTCTGACATGCGAGGCCTAAGTTTAGGTTCGATACATAAGCACTGTAAGGCAAGGGTCGCAGCTGTATGGGCTGATTTCTGGGGGTACTGGCCTCCCAACTTGGTGTCCATGATGCGAAATAATTTCCTTTTGTCAGACAAATATGGTTTTGCCCAGTCTACTAGACTCTGCTCAATACCAATTTTTGTTTTATCTAGAGCACATCGCCCAGACAATAGTTCGAGCAATACAACCCCGAAGCTGTAGACATCACTTTTAGTTGTCAGCCGACCTGTTTACCAATAAAAGCTAAATTACACATTTAACTTTAAGAACAAAAGATATAAAAAGAAACTACTCAATCAAGAGGAATAATCCTAGTTTCCTTTAATAAAGGCATTGTATATAGAAGAAACCAATAGTACATGGCCTTCACATTGTTAGACATCTTACTGACTAGAAACAATTTAAAGAATGAGATCCTCCAATATGAATGCACTACACATACATTTTTTATTCTATTTAACCCCAATAATAAATCAAATGGTCAAAATTTCATTAATCAAATGTTCATCATCATTAGATTCCACCTCAGTTCAATTTTAGTCCATTATAAGAAAACGCAGAATAGATTAAACATTCTCTGATTGCTAGAAAATGATTGATTTATGTTGATCATCAAAGAACTAGTGATAGCAGATTGACATCAATGGAGAATTCACAAACTTGATTCAGAAGTAGTAACTAGCAAGATAAATAACATGGGAATTTAACAGACCTGTAGCAACATATTCAGGTGCTGCATAGCCATGAGTACCCACAACTTGGGTGGAAACATGAGTCCTATCACCAGTGGGCCCAGCCTTGGCCAAACCAAAATCAGAAAGTTTGGCATTGAAATCCTACATCCACAATACATTATTAGTGCTGGTAATATGTGTGAATTTAATGATATGACATTATTTATACTAAAGCAACAAAAAGTTTTACTAATTAACAGCCTACCGCATCTAGTAGAATATTAGAAGCCTTGAAATCACGATATATAACTTGTGATTCTGCATCGTGAAGGAAAGAGAGCCCTTTAGCAGCACCTATAGCCACTTTCATCCTCACTGCCCAAGACAGTGGCTGTGGTCCTCCTGAAACCATACATAGAGAATCCAACAACTCAGATTTAGCCACCAAAATGTTTCAGATCAGAGTATTTTAATTTTCCAGCATCAAGTACTGCAAATTAGGAAGGTCACTAGGTACACATAATCTATTTTCTGGCAATTACGTGAGCTTGAGGAACATTATCCAGGAAACATACTAATACAGCTATATGGACTGCAGTAATGCTTCCTAATCAAATTCTTGGAATGCATTACTTACTTCTAAACAGATGATTCTCTAGGCTCCCTTTGGGCATGAACTCATAGACCAGAAGCCGATTCTCACCCTCCAAGCAATACCCAATTAGCTTAACCAGATTTGGATGATGAAGCTGGCCAAGATAATTAACTTCTGTCTGAAACCAATTAGTTATCAGTAAAAAAGACCTAGCATGAAGTTGTAAGTAAGAATGTAAAAAGTTAAAAAGAAACGTACCAACCACTCCTTGTGTCCTTGGAAACCTTCAGGTTTAAGCTTCTTGACAGCAACGACCATTCCTGATCCAGGCTTAGCAGGTGAAAGTGAGTGTTGATCAATCCATCCTTTGTAAACAAAACCAAATCCACCTTCGCCGAGAAGACTGTCAGGACGGAAGTTTCTGGTGGCAGTCTTGAGCTCATTGAATGTGAAGGCTTTCAAATTTGAGGACGACAATATTTCACCCTCAGACTTTGGAGTTGGGAGACTTTCAGAATTGCCTTTTTCATTTGAAGGTGGAATGGGAAGGGTGGAAGGAGCAGAAGAACGACTAGATCTACTGGAAATTCTTGAGGCTCCTGATGTCAGAAGAGAAAAATGAGTTCCGGAATTTCATTTTTTGCACTACTGGCATCATCTTCCAAGCTACAACCCTTAGAGTCTACTTCATTGTTTTCATGTTCTCCTAGTTCTTTAGTTAGAAAAATCATAATAATGCCTCTATATACATACCAGTATAGGAATGCTCTCCTCTCTAATTAAGTTAAAAAAGCATACATATAATTTTGCATGCAAATATGCTGTCAATCAAAACTAGTAAAAGGCAGGTCCTGTATTCCTTTCTTTCTGCCAGCCTATTATTAAGCATGATGCGAAAACTCGATACAATAACTCATTCACTGGCTGAGTTCTGTCAATTCAAATTATCTTTTAATGCTTTCACGCACATGAAATCCAACTTGTTAATGCAAAAGAAAGTAAGCAACCCATAAACCAAATTTATAAATGAATTAAGTTAAGTATTTCCAGTCAAACAAACTTAATTTTTGGAGGCAGAGCTCAGCTCATTAGAAAAAAGAAGGAAAGGCAAAATTTGTGTGTGTGTGTGTGTGTGTGTGTGCGCCTATATATATATATAATCTAATTATACCATGATACAAACAAAGATGGATCAGATACTGGGCATGTAGCATAAAGTTATGAATAAACTAATTGAACAAACATTCAAAGTGGGAGACGGTGAGAACAATTCCAAGCATCTTAATCTGAATATCAGCAAAGAACTGGACTTACCCAGTAAAATCCCAATAACAGGAGAAATACAACAAAACCGGCAGAAAATTCAGAAATACAAAAGCCCTTCACTACAAAAAAAGTTGAAGCAGTGATTAATTTACTTACCAGAAGTAGCGCGGGGGCTCTGGGTGGAATCCACTCTAGCTGAAGAATGCTGTAAACAGTTTCCCATGTTTCTCCTTACTTAAAATATGTTTTGTCTTTTTTGAAAACCAAAAAATTTTTTTTTTAAAAAAACTCTTTCTTTTCTTCTTTCAGCTGGTTCTAATTTTTAAATAAATGTCGCACCAACTAAAAAGATTCTGAGCAAGAGGAAACTAACTAGAAATTTTCAAAAGTGTCTTTGGTTTTGAAGTTGGTTTTTCACAACGTGCAGTTTGGTTAGTCAAGCGGGCCAATGATGATAAGCTAAGATTCGGCGGATAAAAGTAATAGCTGGGGCTAAGGAAACGAAGAGGAAGAAGCAGAAGCTTGAGAACGTGAGGAAACAAAACAAACAAAGAAGAAGAGAAATGGGAAACGCAGTGGAGAAAACAAAACGAAACAAAAATCGTTGGTTTTGGTTGTTAATTTGCTTCGGCTATGCTTCCACTGACGCGTTGAGAATCGTGACTTTGGTAGTTGGGCCCCGCTTCTTACGTGTGTGCCATTTCTTGACTGCGAGTGAATTCACTTCGGTATCCTTCTTCGTCTTTTATGCTTTATTTATTATATTTATAATTGATTGTTTTGCGATTTGACTAATCTGAGGTTCGTGACTCATTAGTCGTGATAATGGTCCAATGAAAAATTCTCTCTAATTTTTTCTTTATTTTGAGATTTAGATATGATGTTGTGTTTTTTAAAATGAGGAAGAAAATTAAGAGAAAACGTATTTGGCTCAATTTTTTTTCCAATTTATTATTTTTAGACGGAATCTTAAATGTTATTGTAATTTTAAAATAGGATAAATAGTAGTTACCCTTTTTTGTTTGTTTTATTTTATCCAAATTAAATTCAAATACAATTTATTTGGGATAAAAAAAATCTTCATTTCTTCAAAAAAAAAAAAAAAACAATGGCAATAGATAAATATACACATGTTAGCTTATAAATAATTTGTTGTAATATCTTGACGTATTTTATATTTTTCCTTTGGGGTATAAGAAGGAAAAAATATACCATATTAATAATAACAATATCCATTGAAATATATATAGACCGAACATGGGCTCCTTCTTTTTTTTTTTTTTCATTCTTTTAATGAGTTTGCTTTACTTTGAATGTACCTTTACTTGCCAAATTATTTACGCAATGATCTGGTGGACAAAGCAATGAAATATTATGCACGTGTTTTAAGTATTCTCTTGCTGCATTCATTTGACATGGATTTGTAAATTATAATCATCGGCCAGCTGCAAAGTTACGCAGCCAACGCAAATTAATCTCTAATAAATTCTCAATTGTTTAACAATTAACTAGAAGATTGATTTTAAGTTGATATAAGTTAATAGATTATATGACTTAACAGGACCTCAATTGTTGATTGTAACTAGCAAGAATAATTGAAACTCGTAACTATTAATCGTGTAGGGATAATTTGGGAATGGAAATTGCTACGTCATGTTTTGCTAAGCACCTACATCAACCGAGCGATGAGAAGCATCTTGCTTGAGATATAAAGGTCGCTCAATTTAACAAATATCGACATAGAATATTATATTATAATTTGTTGACCCAAAAGAAGTCTTCGCGATCCTCGATCCGTTTTCACATTGGACCCACGGTTTGGAATATAGATCGGATCAAAAGTCCCCTTGTTTCTTGGCTGAACGTTTCTTGTGAAGCCACGTTGTGTTATAATAATTAGGGTCATGCTAGGTTATATTCAAAAATAATTTGTAGATCAACTAGACTCGAAGGTGACTCCATCGATTATCGCAGTGAATTATTCACATTCCTAGTGATTTGACTGACTATCAGTTATTATAAATATAACTTAGCAAAACCTAATAATTAACCATAATATTTTATTGTGAGGATTTGATATGAACAAATTCTGTCCAAGAAAATGTTCCTTTCGGAGTTGATATTTGATGAGCCCTTTTTTTCACGCAGTGTGAACATGGTACAATAAAAGTCGCAATGGAATGGACTTTGTTAAAAGTGAGAAGTACCGGATACTTTTATTTTAAATATATTTTATTGGCGTATTAAAAATTGAGATTGGACAATTTTATTTTAAAAGTTATTAAAAATTTATTATATTTTTAAGAATTTTATTAAAATTATTATTTAAAATTTACATTTACTATATATTACTAATTTTTATTCTATAATTATAGTTTTTTTTTTTATATATCACCTCAATCCCAAACAAACCTTATATAACGTAAGGTCATAATAATCTAATCGGTGATATTTAACTTTATATGTATTAAATTTTGAAGAACTCTTAATAAAAAAGTTCGTAAAGATATTTGAGTAGTGCTACGTATTTTATTTTATTTTTTATCTTAAATAATGTAACATTCATTAATTGATTAGTAAGATAATATAATTAATTCTAAATTTTATAAAAAAAATATCAACTACTTAATAAATGATATATCAATTAAGATGAAATATGATATAGAAGATTTGCAATGTGTATCATTAATCAAAATATTTTACTTATAGAACAAAAGGATAAAATTTTACAGAAATTTGATTAATACACCACTGGGCTACAACTTGCGCCTTTAAAGTTGAAGGATGTAGATTCGAGTTCTATCATCAATAAAAAATTTGTGTTAGAAGTTAAAGCTTTAATTCTCCTCCCATAAATATATAGGAATAGTTAAGGGGCGGAAACCAATTTAATTCATTTCTAAAAGTTAGATTCGATCATTTCAAAATTTCATAAACTATTAAATCGAATCAAACTTCAATTGTCCCTAAGGGCGTAGCCGAGTTAGTTAGCGGTGTAATCTGTCGTCCCTTACTTATGTGAACTCGAGTTCAAGCCTTGGGGGTGGGGAAGGGATAAAAATTGATTTGCGCTTGCTCACTCCCCTTTCCTTTAAAGAAAAAATCAAACTCGATTTTCTCGACTCTTAATATTTATGATTTGTTAGCAATAAATACACAATTTATCTCTTTCATTACAGTATATAATATAATATAATATAATATAATATAATATAATATAATATAATATAATAATAAAGTCCATCGGAGATTGGTAAGTGACAAATAAAGAATCATACTCTTCAAGTCTTCAACAGAAAACATTTGGACAGTGGAGCCTGATAGGCTCTATGCAAGTGCAAGACCATTTCAACCAGATTTTTCAGTATAAAAATAAACAATAGTGTAACGGGACCAAGTTAGTGGGTAAATTTTGGCGACCCGCCTCGTTAATATGGGGCCTAGGAGTTGTGCTGGCCTACAAATTGTTTGAAAGTAAAACAGCTCTCGCGATATTTGTTTATTTATTCACTCACCTTTTATTTAATAGTCAAATAACTCTTCAAATAAATTATAAATAACTGAGACGAACATGTAGTATTATGATAGATTAGAAAGAGTCGTTAGCCGCTATTACTCGTCACTACTTTCCACTTATCCGGGACGGACAGGTGCCAAAAATCGATTTGGTGCACGTGGCGATGACGCCTTGATTACAGCAAATGTTCTGCCGTGGCTATTGGGTCCGGGTCCCGATCCCGGTCCCGGTCCATGATAATAACATTGCCCGATATTTACGAAACAAGAATCCCGATAATTTTTCTTGGCGCGTTCGAAAAATTGATGGGCCAGAAAGAATGGTTCTTGGGTCGCTTTCTCAAGCCGCCATGACTAGTTGACTCAACCTGGCCCAATACCCACTGTCACGGCAGTTAGCATATACCCAATTAATGCCTTCAATTCAACTACAAGCTCCTATCATTTACATCAATGTTATTTTTTTATTATTTTTTTTAAGTTCGTAATATAAGTTTGACATGGTTACAAGGTACAAAATTTATATCTAAATAATGCAGCAGCAATTATGTATTCAGTAATAATGATTTTATAATTTCACAGTATTCATAAATTAATGATATGTCAAATGTCATATCATTAAAAAAAAAAAATTTCTTATCCCACAAATAAGGTAATATTTCCCCTATGCTTTGCTGCATATTTTAGACAAATAAATTATAGTTGAGGTTTAGCTGAGTTGTTTTAAATTTTTTTTTTCCATAGTTCGAATTCTAAAATAAATTCAGGCTAGAAAATAAATTTGAATTCTGTCACTCCTACTTAAAAAAAAAATTAAAATCTTACCTATTGATTTAAGTCATTAATATCATTAAGATGATTTGCTTAGTGCCTATTTTTATATAGCAGTGGATGATGTCGATATTTATCTTATGGCAAGAGACACCATCTGATTAATTTATAAATTTTAAAATTGTATCACATATCTACATAATCACCGCATGGGAGTCAATAGGCACTGCTGCCGATGTGATTCATGTACCATATGGGAGCAAAGTGGCAGTGGCACCAATGGTCTCCAATTGTTGAATTTAGTCAATATTTTTTTATTTGTTCGTGTTTTAACTTTCCGAAAAAAAAAAAGGAAAATAAAAGGGCGCGTCCGCGTATGTGCAGCCAATCAGAATGGCAAGATGGAGTTAATATAGCCAATAAGAAACAACCACGTGGACAGCCCACGTAGCTTCGCGCTCCTTCCGTCTATAAGCCACCAGCTTTTGTTTTTGGTACCCTTAGAAAATTCACAGTTTGGCTTTGGCCGCTAAAAAATCCCGTTGTTTCCAAACCAATATCAATTAAAAATTAATAAACAGATTCAGCCCGAAATTTTAATATTTTCGCCGGCGACGTGAAATGGAAAACCACGGCAGTGGTTTCCGGCGTGTGTTACTTTTGGCATTTTGCGTTGCCGGTATTTGGTCCGCTTACATTTACCAAGGCGTTCTTCAAGAAACTCTGTAAGTTTTTTTTTTTAAGTTAAATCTAATCGATTTTCATTTTGATCTAAGTTTCGACCGCTTAATTTGGTCTATTTGTTGTTGCTTTGATTTCGGATCTGAATGTGCAATTAGATTATGACAGAAATATAACAAATTTTGGGTTTATTTATTAGGAGTTACGATTAATGTTGGCTTATAATTACTCGAATAGGAATTGTTTTGCAGCTACTGAATTGATTGGATTATTTGCTGGATTTAGTTAATTGATCTTAGGATAAACATTGAAAAATCTTTAAATTTATTCTTCTGCAAGTACAATACTACTGTTATTTGAATGTTTACATGTAGCATTGTTTCTTACATGGACATTGTTTCCTTTATTGAAAAAAAAAATTATTTAGGTCGACGAAGCGATTCGGTCCAGATGGGAAGAGGTTTCAGCATCTGGCATTTCTAAACTTGGCTCAGAATGTGGTCTGTTTAATTTGGTCTTATATAAGTGAGTCTTCTTGTCACCATTTACATCTTCTTGTTGTCTCATTGTAAAAAAGATGGAGTTTAATATTGAGCTTTTTATGGGTTAAATAAATGGGCAGTGCTTAAGCTTTGGTCTAGTAGTGCTGGTGGTGCTCCTTGGTGGACCTACTGGAGTGCTGGCATTACAAATACTATTGGCCCCGCAATGGGTATTGAGGCTTTGAAGTATATTAGTTACCCAGCTCAGGCACGTTGAACCTTCTCTGTGCTAGACATTTTTCTTCTATTATTCCGGAAAATTAACTATTGCAGAGTGTTTTAGTTGTTCTTCCCTAACTGCTTGATTTGTTCAGAATAGATTGAACTCATGGGTTAGTATTGTTGGATGATTGATTAAAGGAGTTGTATAGAGGCTCAGTTGATTCTGGTTAACTATGATTTTTCCTGTCGTTTATCCATATCATGCAAATATACATGACTTTCTTGGTCCAAATATTTAATTGGTATCCTTGGTTTTCTGTAACAACTTACAAAGAATTAGCTAATTGGTTTTAAACATTTGTTCTATTCCCTTACTTTCAGGTTCTGGCAAAATCCTCAAAAATGATTCCAGGTGAGTTATAATATATCGTTTTAAACATGATTCTTTGCAGCACAAATTCTACTCAGAAGTTTTATGTTTTCATCGTGTGACTGTTAAAATGTGCCTCTGCTGTTAGAATTTATTATGCACATTTAGGCCAAGATTTTATGATTTTGATGGTCTTCGTGATTGCTGATTATATTTTTTTACCTCTATGCAGTAATGCTGATGGGCAGCCTAGTTTATGGTATACGATACACTTTGCCAGAGTATATTTGTACTTTCCTTGTTGCCGGAGGAGTATCTTCCTTTGCACTAATGAAGGTGAGAAATAATTGGCGGAGATAAATAGTAGTTTTGTTTTCTTTCTTAGCATGCATGACTTATTTTAAGCATATAGGAATGCATTTATGTTCTTAATGTTAGGATCTATAATATTTCAGCGTATGTTTTTTGTATGCACATGTGAATTGACTTCAGACTAGCTCAAAGACCATCAGCAAGCTGGCACATCCAAATGCGCCTCTTGGATATGGGCTTTGTTTTCTGAACCTTGCTTTTGATGGATTTACAAATGCTACTCAGGATTCAATTACTGCACGGTATGTCTACTAAATGCAATCCACAAAATTCTCAGGATCTCCTTAAATCTTCTTCATTATCTTCCCGATTTTGCTTTCTGTTTATACCCTTTACGTTGTTCAGTGAACGAGACTTGAATCTGTGAAGGCATGGTATAATTAAATTAAGCTGTGCCCATGTCCATCACTTTGTTTGGAATAACAACATATGATTTGTGTTGCTGGCTTATACTTTTTCAGTTATGTTCCATCTAATTTTGTTGAATATTGCTTTTTGAATGATCTTTTTTTTTTTTTAATTTATTTCTTTTGCAATTGCTTTGATTGGTCTTGCTTAGGTATCCGAAGACAAGCGCATGGGATATAATGTTGGGAATGAATTTATGGGGAACAATCTACAACTTATTCTACATGTTTGGCTGGCCACATGGAAGTGGATTCGAGGCTATCCAGTTCTGCAAACAGCATCCAGAGGCAGCCTGGGATATTTTTTTCTATTGCTTATGTGGTGCAGTGGGTCAGAATTTCATCTTTCTAACTATTAGCCGTTTTGGCTCCCTCACTAACACCACTATCACCACCACACGCAAGTTTGTCAGCATTGTGGTGTCATCTGTGCTGAGTGGCAATCCCCTGTCATCAAAGCAATGGGGATGCGTTCTCATGGTCTTCTCGGGGCTGTCATACCAGATCTATCTGAAATGGAGGAAGCTGCAAAGACTACAGAAAAAGAGGAAGCCCATGTGAAGAGGGAATGGATCATTTTGAACCTCGCATTTGACTTTATTTTTTGTTTTTCTTTTCCTTCTTGTTAAATCTTCACTGTAACCATAAGGTTCAGTGGTTCCATATCTAGACGATACTTGGAAATTACTGACTGTATTTTGGTAGATATTTTAAGAAGTAAATTAAAAGTTAGTGAGAATTGGATTTTGGTAGTGTACAATGATTTTCAAATTTCTGTGCCAAGTGACTCAGTGGATGTGGCTGTGTTTCAATGTGAAACAAGTTCGCAATATTTTATTGACAATCTACTGGATGACTGGGACATACTCCATGTTTGAAAAGCAGCTTTCTTATCGGATTAAACAGCAAAGATGATGCCAGTTCTGCCATTTGCGATCTGGTTTCGTTGCCACTATTACTTGTTGACATTATGGGCCACATCACATAAACCCGCGAATCTGATTCGAGTGCTGCCTCTGATATACACTTTCTGATTTAATTACCACTAATTACTTGTTGATATTATGGGCCAAATCACACCAAAAGGTTGCTACAATGTCAACTCAAATTCTTTTTGCATGGGAATAATGGGTCAAAACGGTCAATACCTTCCCTCGAGAAAGTTATATGCAATAATAGACACTTTAATTTGTAAGAGGTTCCCTCCCTTCTTTTACCATTAGCTTTATGCTTTGCTCATAATTACACTTGTCTTCCACCACCACCATCACCACCTTGACCTTCCTAAATAGCTGAGTTCTGATCCTTCTTCCCCTACAATATTGTCCTCAGTCAAAGAATTGAAAGAGCAGAGCATAGGGGTTTCCACTCACAGCCAAATTCTATGGAGTCTTCTGTAAGTAAATTATTTTGCTTCTTTAAATCGTTCATTTTTTTATCTTCTCTAAAGTGTCATTACTTTGCTTTGGTTACTTTTGATACTGCATTGATTCAAAGCAAGGAGTAGCTAAGAAGACAAATATATGCACACCAAAACCAGAACAAATTTTCACTCAAATAGCATGTAGGTTAAATTACATTAGATATCAGAGGAAAAATTATAAGGCAAAAAAACTTGTTCTATACCCTTTTCACACCCAAAAACAACAAAATGGGAATCCAATCACCTGGTTGATCCTCTTTAATTTTTTTCTGTTTCTTTAATCATATATTGGCGAGCTGCCGATGTATAATTACACTCTGATTGGGGGGTTTTATATAGCAGGTTCTGTACAAATAAGAAATCAAGGCCAAAAACTGGGTTGGAAGAAGAAAGTATGCCCGGAATCAATCCCATGAAAAGGCAAACGAAAGAATGACACACATTAATACTAAGCACACACGATTTCAGTGAGTATTAAGATAGCACTCTCCTAGGAGGAAAAAGAAAGAAGGAAAAAAAATGTTTAAAACAAGAAAAGGAGCTCAGAACATATTTGTTAGATGTTTCTGAGATTCTAGAATGCCCAACATTCTAGATCAGTGGTTTTGGAATGCAGATCTTATAGATGCCCTATATGTAAAATTTTAGGCAGAGATGGCCGCAATCCTAGGAAACAGAACTCAAACAAGAGAAGAAAAAAACTCAATATATGCTACATTCCCCCGGGGAATGAAAGATCAGATATAATGGCTTTCAGACTAGTGGGTTTTTGTAAGTGACGATGTGAGATGGATCAGAGAAGTTGGTTATAGACTTTGGAGTAGGGCTCTTTTGCAGGGAGGTGGTTGCAAAGGATTGGGACTTGGATTGGTCATAGGAGACTCAATGCCAAGGGTTCTTAATAAGAAATTCCGCTCCTGAAAATATGCAACCAAAATGAAAACATTAGTCACCCCCATGTGAGAAATTGAAACAAATAATCATAAATCACAACAACATGCGATGTGAACTTTGACTGCACTCTTGTGCGCTTCACATGCCCACATCTTAAGGCAAAGAGAAGATGAAAATAGAAACAGTAGGAAAAGTGCAGAAGAAGATTTGTGGAAATTTATAAGTGCATGAAAGTAGAAAACAACATCGAAAAGTGATTATCATCAGTTAGTCAGAAAATCTATTTCATTTCATTCAACAAATTATCATGGGATCTTATTATTTGACACAAGCAGAAATAATCTTTAGTTAAACTTCGAAGCAACCTTTAGTTTTGGATCATTAAGAAGCAGTCTGATCACAGCTAGCTAAGCAACTTCTAGGATCCCCCTGGACACAACAGTGGAGTGATTGCCTAGATGGTAGAAAGGACATCCAAATACTAACTCCCACAACAGTTTTGTAGTTGTTCAACTGTGAGTACTTAGTTTATTGTTTCATAACCATCTTTACCAGATCTTTTAGTTCCTAATGATTTGCAGATAGGCATGTGGAACGAATCATTGGGTTATTTATTAATTAATGAAAGTAAAATTGAATATATGGCCTGAGAGGAAGGAAAAAAAAAAGAAAAAGAAGATTGGTGAGAAGGCAAACGCTTTTTGAAACTGAGGTTTGTGAAAGGAAGAAAAAAGAGGAACAGAATTCTGGTACAAATTAGTTTTACAACTAGACAGAAGTTCCCTTTGTTTGATCAATTATTTGAAGTTTGACATTACATGATCGGTATGTATGCTATAAGGTTTTATTAGATAGAGATGAAAAATAAGTTTCTTTAACTCTACATCTCTTTTTTCCTTTAGTGTTTTAACTCTCTGGAAGAGAGGTTAAATTTGACCTAGTTTAAATTATGCCCAGCTGGATATAAAGTTATCATTGAAGTTTATAGGAGTTGACTGAATTCTGGAACTAGAATATAAAATTTATTCCTAAAGCTTTGGTCTCGAGTTTACATTGGATTCAGTCATATTGTAGCATAATGGGTCTAAATTAAGGTTTTAAACTTGAATGAAACAGTGTCTTGATAATTACTAGATGGTTCCAGTGTCTAGATGATGACTTAATCATTGGCAGCCCCTAGAGTCCTATGAATCGATTGATAAATAGCAGGGATAGAGTCGTAACCATCACCCCCACCGTTGTCACAGCTTTCACCGCTACAATTTGCTGACAGAACACATCGGCACTTCACAAGCTTTCTACTAGCATTGCTGCTATTAATTTCACTTTAGGCTGATAATTGTCAGCCTTGATACTTCTACTAATGAATTCATATCTAGAATTCAAAGATTAAAGATGACTTACACTTTCTGAAAATTTTGGGCTGGGGATTCCCGCTGCTAATGATCTGAAGAGTGGGGTAACATGGAGTGGGGAACTAAACTCTGTACTTGATGAGGCGGAGGCAGCTCCATCATTGTTCGTGTCCTCACCACCAGAAGGAAATAACCCTAGTGCAAGAAAATTAGGTATTTCATAGGAAAATGTAGTATTGTAGAATTTATCTTCAATAATAGAATATGAAAACAATCGTATATAAGATTTAATTACCTTGCTTTGTGTTTGCAGTCCCTTTATCCTGTTCCACTAAGCAATGTTGCTTAGCAATATCAATTGATTGTAGTTCTGTCCCAATATCCTGATGCAATGCACTTAACTCAGCTTCAATTTGATCTGTTGTATCACCAGCTGGACGAGGGATCAGAGTTGATCCAGTACTATATTCAGAACTAGCTGGAGAGTCCTCAAACAGATCAGGATGCCTGCAATATGTCAACCATCAGTCACAAATGTTAAAGTGAGCGGAACATTCTTCAATCTAGATGTTTACCTCCAAGATGATCTACTTTCATCATTGCTACTCCTCAAGTCCTCTATCAAATCTTTAAAATCTTCCAATTGCAAATCAATATCAGAGATTTTGCATCGTAGAATATCATTTTCTTTGCTTCGGTTCAGGAAATCTTGGAGAACCTGAATTCATGTTCAATAAAATATTGGAATTCAAATTGTTACAACAATCGTATATGTACTGGTAGATGATGCACTTACGAATAACAGTTGTAGATAGCTAAAAGCAAAGAGTGAAAAAAAAAAAAATTTACCTTCCAAGCATTTTCCAAACTCTGTTCTGTGTTCTCTGTATTAACTTTCTGAGCCAGTGAGCTGAGAAGTTCTGCTTGTTGCATCAAAGCAGTTATCTTTGGATCATCCTTCTTAAGAAATGTTCCTTGAGTTTTATTGTTCTGAGCTGCTACCAGATCAACAAAAAAGATTAACCTTCGGATTTCAATAGTTCTAATACAAGATTTTTTTTGCCTTTCAGGCTTAGCTACCGAAATTTAGTAGACTTACAGTTCCAGAAACCTTGCAACAGGGGCTCACCATCATTTGAGACCTCCTTAGCATCATGACACTTGGCTGGCAAATTGGTGATGCTGGGGAAGTTCTGAGGCAACACAGTAAAAGGAGATCTTAGATGCTGATTTGCAGCCATTCCAGATTGCCTATGTGATCTGTTCTCAAAGTTGCAATTTTCTGTGAGATCAGGGATGTGTGCCCTCCTGAATTGGAAAAAGAACAAGTTTTACTTGGTGAATTAACGGGAATGAATTTGTGAAATGCTATTATTATTGGTAATTGTAGTTTGGCATTCGATCTTTACCTCACTTTCTTAGCAGGTGCTGCATTTTCTGGAGTCCCATCTGTACTGAACCCATTTTGGAATAAAATCCTCTTGTTGTTTGGGTTTATATATGCATTGTTATTCTCTTTTGCTAAGGCTTCATATTTTGCTCTTTTCTTGCACAACGTGGAGAATCTGTTCTTGACAGCATTATCCGTTCTGCATAAACAGAAAAATGAATAGTATTGATCATATAATCTCAAAGATAAAGTTAAGTGCCCAAACAAGGGCGAAAGAACAGTTTTCTTATATAATTTTTTTTCTTTTTTTTTCAAAAAATATAAAAATTGTATACCTGCCTGAAACCACCTTAGCTATTTCTGTCCATCTATTACCAAATATCTTCTGAGCCTGCAGATCGGTTAGGTTATCAGATTATAAACACATTCAATGATTGAATAATACGCATTTAAACAGAAATACATCGTGTTCTTTTTGGCTTAACTTTTGAGAGACAGGAAACATAGCAATTAGTTATAAGTCTGGCCTACTTTCATTAATTTTTCTGCTTCAAAAACACAACACCTACCACTAACAACAACAAGGACATGTAATGACCAAAAGTAAAATCTAAGAGAAGAAAGTTTTGAAAAGTTTTTGCTGTAATTATTATTGAACTAACCTTATCCTATGGTATTGAATGTGCAAATAAGAGCATCAAATACCTCACATAATAGCATATCTTCCTCCGGCGACCATCCCCCTTTCTTGAAATCTGAATTCAAGTATGTGTACCATCTGCCATTTCAATATCAGTCACCACATCAGATTAAAACTGAAAACAAAAATTCAAAATTGTGTAATAAATAACATGAAAATTGTCAAAGAACAAAGCAGAGGATCATTGATTCAATATCAAAACGATCTAACTTCACCAACCTTCTTCTACACTGTCTGGTTGTTTTATCCTTGAATTTGGACGCAATAATTGACCAACTGTACAAATATCAAAACCAAAACCCTTAATTTCAAATTATCCAAGTAAGTGATCAAACACAAGAGCACTTCCAAAAGAAAAATAAAAAGAAACGAAATCCTTACTTCTCAGTTCCATGTATACTGATTTGTTCACGCAATATATCATCTTCCTGCAAATTCACACGAACCCAGATAAGATAAGATAACCCGCCAAGAAACTCGCAAGAAGTAACAAACTTCAATTTTCCCATAAAAGGATCCCATTCTGAATAAATGAAAAAACAGGACTAATAAAACAGAAGAGACAGAACCTGCTGAGTCCAAGTGACAATATGTCTTTCTTTCTTCTTGGATTCTTCATTGGAGCCAATCTTCTTCTTGGGTACTTGCATTGTTTGCTCACTTAATTATTCACTCTCTTTGTGGCTCTTTTTATCTTGGACGCTCCTCCCCTTTATCAAAACCAACACACGCATGCTAAAGCCAAAGTCTTTATAATAAAAATTCTCCTTTTCCCTGGAGGGGTCTTTACAGGGAGGAGGAAAAAAAAAACACTATTTAGTTCAAACGGAATCGTAAGCGGCTCTCAAGAACTCTATGGTTGCTATGCCTCGGATTCTAAAAAGTGACTCCAAGAAAATGAAAATGATTCAGAACGGAGACCATAAATGGCAATGCTTTGATTCCTATCCTCGATCTCGATATTCGAGCAGTGGCTTCGAATACGTATATAGAAGATTATATGATCTAAAACTAACGTACACTGAAACTTGACGCTACATCTACATACATCATAATAAAATAAGATTCAAGAAAAGTTGGAGAGAAGAAGAAAGAAGTGAAGAAATGATGAGGCTGTAGAGATTGGAACTTGTTAGATGTTGATGTGTGTCTGAATGAATGATGTTGTATTGTTTTGGTTTATTTGTTTCTCTCTCTGCGGAACCTTTTTGAAATGCACACTATCTTTCTTGCAAGGTTGCCATATTTTTTACTCCATATTTTCGGTTGCCTTTGTTGTTTTAATAATTTAAATATGCGGGGAATAAAAATATTAATTTAAATCAACGGATTCTTGCTTTAGTGCGCGGGTATGAAGGGCGGTTTGAAAAATAACGCTGAATTCCATGACATGGCTTTTAATGAATGGTGGCGTGGACTCTCATCACCACATTCCACGCTTCCACTGTACCGCACCCTACCAAATAAAAACCCTAATACCAAACCTTATTTTCCAACAAGAAAGAAAACAAGTCATTTTATTTTATTTTTTCTTATTTTCAGAAATAAATATGACTTGCTTTCAGTATAATGTTCCAACTGAATTATCACTGAGTTAATCTAAGGTAATTTCTGGCTAACTATCAGTACCAGTGAATTTATGTATGAAATGGCTTCACAGTTAAATTATATTTGATATAATTTACAATGACACAAACGAGTATGACGTGATTATTTTAGAAGATAGAGTGTTGAGTCTCTCGTAATTGTGGGATAAAAATTTTTAAAAAATAAAAAATAAATAACAAGTGGTGTTGCTCGTAATCAAGTTTTCCAACTTTTAAATATATTATGACATATACTAATAGTATATAAATAGAATTTAATTTCTTTATATTTTTTATTTATTAACCACAGATTAACACCTAAATTTCTATTCAAGAGATATTCTGATGAGGAGAGGGTCGTAATCCCATAATCATAAGTTTACAAGATTTTGCATTTTCTATGTCTTTTTTTTTTTCAAATTGTTTTGGATTTTGAATGTTACTGTTTTTAAATGTGGCATGACGAAATCCGTGACCTAACCTTCACAATTCATTATTTCCATTTAAATTTTTGGTTATTTTTTCAATTTTTGTTCTGGGCCAATCATGCAATTTGAGCGACTTCAAAATTTAGGCAAGTGAAAACCCACGCGCATCGCAGAGAGTGGAATGAACGGTCGTTTTTCTATTGGCTAGGTTGTCTCGCGGCTGCTGTTTACTTGAATTTGATTGGCGAGTGACATAGACGTGAATTGCGGTGGATTGTCTTTTTAGATTTTTGTTACGAGGCTCCAGCCATTTTCTGACAGAAGCCCCAATTCAACTTTCTTAATTAGTCCGTGTGATCGTTTTTTGAAAAATTGTTGTATTGGCATTAATGGTTTTATTCGCTCTGCCTTTTGCTTCCAACTGATTCTGCAGTTTTTTTTTCCCCTTGTGATTTTCATGTCAAGCGCCATATAAATTATATCGATATTATTTAAGATAAAAAAGAATCTCCGAATAATTTTTTGATGTTTGATTTTAATAAGCTTATTTGTTGAAAAACACTTCTTGGTGAGCAGCAAATAGTGGAGCCTAACATTTAACAACAGTTAGCTATATACATCATTGTTCATCGAACTTTTAACCATTAAATTTTTTTTTGTTCAAAAATTTTGCTTGTGTTTCATTGATTAGAATGTATGATCTGATCTATCAAGTTATTGCTAGTGCTACAGAGAAGATATAATCTTTTTTCTTTCTCCCTAAAAAACAAAACTATTATTCTTATAGCCCCTCAACATAAAATATTAACTTTCTAAAAGATGGGAAATTATGTGGGATTCCTTGATGATGGTTCAATGGTCGGTTAAATTCCGACTTCTCCCTCTGTTGATTGTTGCTAACACAAAACAGAGTGATCTAATTGTTTGGTGTTTTTAAAAAGAGTTTTTACCAATTTCAAGAGAGCACTACATTTTTGCTCTGTTTAAACGTTTCGTATTCTTGGCTTGTGGGCTGTTCTCTCATTGCATGACCCCTTTATGTCAATCAACAGTACTATGTCTCTCTAAAGTATTCTACTGTTATTAAAATGTTCTTTAAAGAAAATATGTACTTAAAATTAAACTATATGACATCATACACACACAAACACACACATATATCGAAAATTGCCCAACTCTATTAACCATGTGTTTGTTTTTCACGTTTTTATATAAGCCTAAGATATTAGCTATGTTTTCTTACAAGCATGATCATTCTATGCCGGCTCTTATTCAAATTGCAATGTTTTTATATGTTGGTAATTGAATTAATGTGCGAACCATCTGCTTTTGAGGGATTTCGAAAAGGTGTACACCCAATTAATCATAAGAAAGTCAAAGTTAACAAAAGTCAAAATTTTTTTCTGGCTGAGGTAATTTGATTGCAGAAAATTACAGCCTTTAACCTGGCGAATGTTTCCGTTTAGTATTATTAATTAGTAGGTTATCATATATGCAAATTGGGGGTGGGGGGAAGGAAATATTCAATAGTATTGTAAGTGTCAATCAGGGGCAGCAACCGCATACCTTTCTCTATGTCAAAGTTCCCTAAAACACTCAACGAAGTGACTCAAACCTAACATTATCTACTAATAATTAACATTGTTGAATTAAAGACTGTATTATTATAATTAATTCCAATTTGAAATAATCCTCAGTTACTCATGTGGGTCTCACTCGCTAGCCGCCCCTTTGTATTAAAGTTAAAGAAATCGACAAACCTAATAACATTCGCAGCATCGTACCTTCGAAAAATGATTTCTTCGGATAAAATTAGGCTAATGAACCCTAATCTGCTCTTAGAGTTCGAGGCGTATAATTAACAGAGAAGGGGGTCGTCATACTCAACGCCTCTCTCCACTTGATGCCATTATCTTTATTTAAAACTTGATGACATACGGGATTTTGATTGTAGGGAAAGATCGGTCTTGTCTAGCTTTTAGAATCTTTTTTCTTGAAACGGTGGAGCCATTTATTGAGCCTTAATTTGCCAACTCCGGAAAACTACAAATATGGCCATCTCATTCTCATTCGTCCCTTTCTTGAGTCTTGACAAAACAAAACTCCCGCCAAAAGGGATGCCTTTATTCAATTCAAGTAACAAAGCTACATTTTCGTAAAATACGTATAGTTGATTCATGATTATTTATTATTATTTATTTGGAAATGATACCATATACCCAAAAATGTACATGTAAAATGTAAGGAGTTGGCCGTTACATTTCCAGCCACCTTCTTCGGCTTTGGGGCTATTCCCACATGTAGATCGTGGGCCACGAGTGATATCAGTAGCTCGTTGTTGCGCCACGTGTGTGCACTCCGAACCTCCTCCGGCCCAATTGTAGCACGTATAGTTGTCGATGAGGAGCATTTGTGCTGCCATGTTATACAAAAATTAAAAAAAAAAATTGTAGATGAGGAGATTTTTTTAGCAAGTTTGCCGTTTATTTAAAATTCGGAACAAGTTTTATTATTAATTCAATTTTTAAGTGGAATTAGAGTGAACCCTTTGTCTTTTAGCTTGATCATCACAATGTCGCTATGCAAATTCATATGAAAAGAGATTGATTTATCTGTGCATTATAGTGGGTATGAGAAAAGGTAATGTGGCGTACAAATTAACATAAGCTTTATGGAGAGAGAGGAATCTCGTGATCCTCTGAAAAATGTTGATGCGTGTACATGCGAAAGGGAGTTAAAGTGATGAGAAAGAATTGAGTGAATGGTAGACGACACTGGAAGAGGTCGGTGAGCATTTGTCCCACAAGCAGCCATCAAAGAGCAAAAAGACCGACGCGGTGGAACCCTATGCAAAAGCTACCACAATTTCCTATTCCCATATTAAAACTCTTTCTTTTTCTTTTTTTTTTTTCTCCTTATAACCTTTTAAAAGCTTCCCCCCCTCAAAAAAAAAAAAAAAAAAAAACAAATCCCATAAAAAGCATTCACGCCACCACCATTTTTCAAAAAGAAAAATCCCTACCATTATGCCTTAATTTTGTCATTTTTCGGCTCTTGATTGACAGTGAACATATATATATTTATATTTATATTTATATCTATTATATTAATGTTAACAATCTTTGGTTATCTCTCATATCCTGGCTCGACGACGACCTATATATATACCTATTTCGCTTTCCCCTTTTTCGGTCCTATATACAGCATTGTGATGTACATACACATCAAGAAAACGGTAAATAATTTTAAAATGTAATCTTTGACAAATATAAAGAAGAACAAAAGTCGCGTGATTTTAATTTTTTTCAAACCTATCAATCTCAATTCTCAGGGCTACCTGCCTCCGTTATCAACATCAAGATGGTCCTATATATTGGCCATCCGTTTTGCACCTCTGGGCAATCGAATTCTCGTTCGTGAGTAATACAAATGAATTTCATGTTGATTCGAAACAATCAATCAACAAATATGGCCAAGAGGATCCTTTTTTAATGCACATATGAAAACATCCCACGACTACGTTCTATTGTAGCACTGTCCGTTGCATGTGTTTAAATATTTTTTTCAAAAATCTTGGCCGGGGAGAAGTTTTATTTTAAAAGTAGAGATATTAACTGCACTTGTCAATAACAGATTAATATATAAAAAGGCAGCATGTATAACCACATAGGGGTCCCTAACAAAAGACTCTGATTGATAAATTTTCTCAGGCTATGGCCAGCCTGTTAGACTTTGGAGAAAAATTTGAACGCGTTATCTATCTGTATTAGCTTTCCCCCACCTCCACAATGAAACAAAAGAAAGAGATATGCATTAATGATCAGTGTCGATCATTTTTCTACTTGATGTAACTTCATAAACCTAAATATATCCTCTTGAATAAGTTCTTCTTTCCCCCCCATTGTGGGCGACGGATGAAATAGATATATGGGAGCACTTTTACTGGAAAATACTTGTCACTTGAGAAAAACCATGCAATATTACTAAGTGGAGATTAAGAAAGTAATAAAAAAAAGAGAGCATGCAATAATAGCAAATGCGCTCCACTAATGAAAAAAAATCTTAACCAAAATACGATGCATGATGATGAGATTGGAGGAGAGGCCCAAGTTCCCAAAGAGATTATTGATTTTTTCATGAGATGGGGGTGGGGCTTATATATTGAACTTATTCGTCTCCTTTTTATAAATAGAGCTCTTCCATCATGCCAACTAGAGCGGCCATTTAATCAATTACAACGCGCCATGTGGCTCCGCTCCCTCACAACTTTTTCTTTTTCTTGTGTCAAAATAACAGGGCAAAAAACACGTGGGCCTTTTCTAGGGTAACCATTCACCGCAAAAGGGTAATGTGAAAAATTATTCAAGTACTAAGTATTCAATGAGCTTATGATAACTCGCTTTTGCTTTGCCCTAATCCAATCCGACTATTTCACTCCTTAAACATGTTGGGGCTCTGGGCCATTCCACTTCAAACTATTCTTGTAATAATTTATTAATTGCCCCTGGTTGTTTTAATATGCTTTAGTGATCATGAATATTTGGCTTTCGTTTAATTTCTAGATTATCGTTGATGATGATCATGATTCTTTCAATTGTACCATTATGGTATTAAATCAATTTCGTAACCGTGTTTTGAGAAATTGAAAAGAATTTGGGCCATATTTGTGATTATTCTATTTCCCTCCATGGATGAAAAAGTACACTTTATACATATACCATTCAATTATCTTCTTACTAATTATGTTGCCTTTGCCATCTCAATTCTAAAATAGATCAAAGAAAAAGAATAAGGAAAGTAAAGAAGAGGATCCTCCAGAACCACTTAACTTTAACCAATTTTTTTTAGTTTGTATGTGTAATGTACATACAGTGCATGAAAAAACTTGCATTCCCTAAAGCATATTTTAAACTTTTTCATTTGAAGATGATCAAAAGTAATTAAAAAAAAAATTATGCAATATTTTCTCCTTGGATCTCACTATTTTTCCGGAAAGAGATAATCAAATTGTCTGGGACAACTTTATTAGGCGAACTGCCTTTTCAATAGAATACAATGCAATTTATTGCTTAAGTACTTCATGTTTATTTTGTCTTGTTGTTTGTGCATTGTCCCATAATCTGCCTTTTGATAAGCTGTTTACAAAAACTAATCCTTACTAAGGGTCCCAATTTAGGAAGCTTGTTGAGGCTCCCTAATTATATCTTTTCAACTAAATCAAAGTGGAATTAATTTGTCATAAAGAGCACAAGAAGGTCCAAAAAGAAGGCAAAGAAAAAAGATTTTGTGTTTTTACCCTACAAATAAAGTTCCATGTTGAATAATTAATCAACAAACTTATAGCGCAGAGTACATACAACTTTCTACATTTTTCTTTTCTTTTCTTTTTTTTAAAAAAGGGAAAATTGTAAAACTTTGTAATTGCAATACGGATTTTTGGACTCCATTTCATATCTTAGCCTTGTAAAAATCATTTTCAGATAAAAAAATTTTAAAAAAAATTACAAGGCTAATTATGGCTAGCACTTATCAATAAGAATGACAAGTAATCAAATTTTAACAGTCTAATATTGTTATAAATTACACTTAATATACGTAAAATCTCTAAAAACTCAGCAGAAATTAATTAGATAAGCATGTGGAATCCAATTTCAAACAATTCACCTCCTTAACTATCATTCACATATTGCTTACATTTGGAGGAGTCATTGCACTCCTTTTTTTTGATTCGCGAACATCAAAAACCCATTTCAATCCTTAAATCATGGGGTCTGTGGTGATCGTGAAGTCAAATATCAACTTTGTTCAAGATCATAATATATTTAAGGTACAAAAAAATATTGTTCTTTTGTTCTCTATATAAGTTTTCCTTTTTCATTATTCTTTGTGAAATGACAAAATCTCGTAGATATTCAATCATGCATGTTTATAAATCTAAGTGGGAAAAATATTCCGTCGATCCCACGTCAAAAAGAAGGAGAGGATAGTAATTAAAGGACCCACGTGTGGAACAAAATTTGGAGCATACTTAACAAAGTTTTTATTTTTTTAAGATTTTTATATCAATCCCAGTTTAGCTTTATATATGAATGTTGGGGTTCATTTTGCCTGGGATTCCTACGTCCCTGTGGGCTCTCCCTTTTGATATTTGAGCCAACTTTTTAAGGTCTAGGGCAGATCTTCACTTCACAATTCAATCGCTTTCCCTTGTTATCTTTTCTACAAAGCACGCTCTCTAGTTAAAGAGAATTTTTTTTTCCTTTTTATTTTGGGAATCCTATGCCGCCTCATATAAATATTCCCCATCACTTGTGTTTAATTTTATTGCTATTTACCTTTTTCCCATGTGTTATCATCACTTTCGTGTATTTTCTTTTGTTATCATCATTTTCGTGTATTTTCCTTCTGATACCGGTAGCCAATGGCTCTGTCATTTTTATTATTCATAAAGAAATTGGAGCTTACCTGTAGTAAAATAATTGAAACGGGCAGTTCAATGATGAACTGTTTAAATCATTGTTATGGTTTTTGATTGTCTGTTTGATTTTTTTTTTGTTTTTAGAAAAACAAGAATAATGGAATAATGTGTTTGAATTAGTGCTTGTGGCTAGTAATTGAAATCCTAGCTTCTTAAATTAAGGGGAGTCAAGAACATACCATTTGACTGATTAATTATTTTAGTAGGAACATGATTTCTGTGGGATGCCCCTTGGAAATTATTAAATAGGTTTTATGTTGATGTGTTCAACTAACCCATTAAATAAATTGTTTTGCTAGTGATACTAACCCACTTCGATGCCCAAATGCTAATAATATACGACAAGTATATTATCAAACCTAATCAATAAATAATTAAATGGTCCCATAAAGATATTATCAAAAGATTACGAGTTCCCATTTCTTAATCAAGGATTAAAAGGCGATTCAAATCATGTCTTAAGATGAGCCTTCTTTCTCCGTTGATATTTCCCGCCAGTTTAACAATCATATTAATTGTTGACTCTATTTCTCAAACGTGATTGCACAGAAAAAAGAGTGAACCCACTTTTTTGTAGTATAATGTTTTGAGTTTGATGTCATTTTTTAAGTTATAGTTGAATGTACGAGCACAATTTAAAGTTTTACTGTTGAATTGAGTGAATCTAATAGATGCAAAATCAAATCACACTAATAAATAAAAAATTTAAGTTAGAGATCTCATCCATTATTAAAAGGATTAGACTATTTACATAGTAAAATTAATTTTAACTCTTTTATTTTAATAAAATAAAACTTACTTATTGCAAAAATATACATGATATGATTTTTTATAAAGACGATCTTTATTGTAAGCAAATATAACATGATTATTTTAAATACTCATCTAACACACTCATTCAACATACAGTTCCCCTGTCTTAAGTTCTAAAACATTCATTTCCGACATCTTAACTATAATTAGTTGAACAAATATTTACAAATTAGCAAATTGAAAATTTGGAAGATTTTGAACTACAGCCGTTTTGATTTTTCAGGTAAGAAAGCAAAATAAATGCTTAAGGGAACTTTCTTGGCAATTAAATTAAAACCCAAAAAAAAAAGTAAATTTTTAATTGCTGCAACTTGATTGTGGAATAAGATGAACGGGCAGCTGCTCAAATTCAGTCTCCTATAACTCCCAATTTTTGAAAACCAGTAATTGAGTCATAAAAAAAGAAAAAAATTGACTTTGGATTTATATAAGTTAGAGATGATGTAAATGAGTTTGGAGTTGGGATTGTTTATTTATTACGAGTCTTGAGAGCAAATTAATAGCTAGTAAATGAATTAATGAACAAAACCAGTGCAATTTTAACATCCACGTAATGCTATACCAAAAAGAGAAAAAATTACAAACGCTAAAGAGTGACTTTTTTGACGATAGCAGCATCGGCAGAGTGGCAACTGACAAAGGGAAGTTAAGGATGAATTTACAATCTGTCATTCTAAAATGGGTCTGCATCTTTAGCATCTTTCAATAAAGATGATGTGTTCATGAAAGAGCTCACCTAATTTTACCAGTGACCCTGCAGCTCCATATCAAAAAACCATGACATGACACCAAGCAGGCTGCAGGCTAAGCTGCTTAATTATAGGTCTTTGCTTTTTCTAAGGAAACCATATAAATAAACAAAGCCTGGTCAAAAGTCCTTATGAAATTGAATTGGTAACCCCAGTTTTCAGTTTCTTTCTGTGACTAGTTTGGTCCATTTTTCTGCCTTTTTTTTCCCCCCTCTCTTTAACTCTCTGCCCAAAATCTGTGTTCTGTTGTGTAGGGATCACAAGACTAAATTTTGTTAGCACAACATTAAGCATGGGAGTACGTATGGGACTCAACTCAATGTGTCAGTTCCTATGATCCCATTTGAACCCATCAATATCCATCACACCAAGCACCGATGTGATGTTTAAGCAATAATCTTCATGGCCCGCCTCTAAGTTCTTTCTCAATATGTCAATCAATGATAGTTACAGAATTGATCTCCTCCTTAGATAAATTATGGTGAAACGGTAATTACAATTATGTAATTAATCATATACAGATTATCACTCTTGTCGATTACTTTAATCCGTGGACTCTTTCAATTATTTGTTTGCCCTGCTTAAACTTTTGTGTTTAACGATTACTTTTAACATGCACATCAAGTAGAATACAACTATACAAGCCCTTAAACAATATTCGGAAACTTCTGGGAAAGTCTCGCCGAGAACAGTTGATCAAAGTCTCTCTGTCCCACTAACAGTACAAAATTTTTTTCGTGAAGTTTGATTTATTTATTTATTTATTTTTTCTTTTAAAGGAGGAGATTTTGCACACTTTTGAGATGCAAGTGCAGGCATGCTCACAGAAATGAGGCTGGAGTAGGACTCACAAAGAGTGAGAAGATTAACTGTTCTTTTTTTTTTTTCTATGATTGCTATTTAACAGTTAAAGTTTTAACATTTTTGTCAGATTCTAATGAGTAAAAAGCTCATAGTTCCATACATATGTGCATCATTGTAACAGCTAAACTGTTTTGATTGGGGCTCTCATAATTTTTTTAACTGAAGTTCATGCCTGTCAAATAAATGCAATGGTTCAGTTTCAAAGCCTCATTATATGGGACCCCATCTAGCATCAATTACAAATACAAGTAGGGAGCTTATGTCTTATGCTTACTTTTTCTTCATCACAACTTGAAAGTTTTGTTGGTTGGTTTCCGCCACAACTTGAATGGAGCCAAAGGAACAAGAACAACTCCAGGTGTCACCATTCTTCAATGGTACTTTTCTTTATAGAAATTTCTGGGAATTTTAATAGTTAAATGTTAATTTTCCCCCAAGACCAACCCTTAAAATATACAGGTAAGTTTTCGTGATAACCTCTGATGAAGATTAATTAGAAGATGAACAGAACTCATCGACCCTACCAAAGATGAAAGCTTACAAAAGAGGCATGAATGCACACTGAAGAGGCAAATTCAAACAAATGAGAGTGACAGAAATCAAGCTTTAATTTGGGGAAAAAAAATAATATGAGAATGACATTAATGTGATTAGGCTATGGACCTACGGCGACCCATCAAATACTTTAATTTGGGAAGTGATCAGAGTTGGGATCAGCAGCTTCTGTGTTAATCTACAGAACATGGGCAACAACGATTGACTTTTATGAAATTTCTTTAGCTTTATTTTCACCATAAATACTTCGACTCAAACGTCTAGCTAGCTTCTTCAAACATAAAGAAACACACTCAGAAATGTCTCATTTCTTTTCATATTTGGGTTTAAAATATAATGATGCTTTTGTTGACCATGTTTCCTCACTTCACATTAATCTTGAGCGGATGCGGCATGCAAAATGAATTCCCGATTGTGTTTTATAATTCCTTTCAACATTCTAAGGCATCCTAGTCATCGAGTATTCAATCTTAATTTATTGTAGAATGAGCATGCTGCTAAATAGTTGAAAAACATTAACTATCCATTTTAGGAGAAAGATAATGAACAAATTCATCATTTGTAATTGTACATTTAACTTGTTTGTGACTCGTTGGTTTTATTTATTGGCAGCGTCAGCAAAGTACGGTCTAGAGCTGGCCGGAAGGAGCATTTTGGATATGAAATATAATACTAAATATACTATCTTTTATGAGAAATGATATAGACTAGTTGCGCGAGACAAATAAAATACCTTTTAAAGGTCATAACTTGAATTATAAGTATATATTTCAAGTTTATAATATATCATTTTGAAATTTGCAACAAAATTAAGTAAGTACATAACTACTTGTGTTGTTCTGCTTCATGTAAAAAATATGGGCCATGTTCAGTCATCAAGCCCCATTGAAGCCCACGTTCAACAAAGGGGAACATGGTTCCAAGAATTGAAGAAAATAAAGTAAAAGAGAAACGGAGCGAAGCAGAACACATTCTGTCCACTATTGAGCAAACTGCAAAGCATGTTCTACCATTGTGCATGCATACTCTTCATGTGCACAAAATTACAACACATTCTCTCCCCCACATCGATTCTCATTCCTGGTGCTCATTTTTACGAATGATAGATAGAATCTGTCAGACAAAATACACACTTACATCATAGAGATGAGGGCACAGTGAGTCTATGACTGTTTGTTCCAAGTGTATGGAGATGCAAAGGAAAGCCAATAAGCAACTTGTCTGATAGGTAGAAATCCAGCAGAGACACATAACAATAAGCATCACTTTGTCTTTCTTAATACACCAATATACATCTGTTTAACCATAGTTTTCCACCACACCAAGATTGCAACCTTGCGGCAATATCCAAGCTAATTCTAAGTCTCCCATCTACTCCCCTACCAAACGGTCACAATCTCCCCAATCCATCAATTCAAAATCTGTTGGCTCCGCCTCGAGGATGATATATTCTAACTGAACTTAAAATTTGCTCATTAATTTGTCAATTTCCCACCCAACAACCTCCGAGTACAACACTCAGACAGGAAGACGCACTTTCAGTTTTCAACCTGATAATAATTCAAAAAAGAGAGTTTGTACCTGATAAAATTGAACTTTATTTACGAAATTCATAATAAGGCCCTTTCTCTTTTACTGGTCGTGCTTGGAACTATCATGTAATGTAACTGAAATGAAATGAATTCATGACAAAATAAGTGAACTTGAGCGATCTTTACAATGAAAAGTACCATAAAACATGGATTCCAACATTCCACCAAATTACCATAAACACAATTTGCACATCATCAAATTTACCAAACTATTAATCGTCAGAAGTCAGAACCCTTTAGGGCCAGTTTCTTTGAGAACGACAGGCTGCTCAGCCATGGAGACACAATACTTAGCAATCTCTCTAAACTTAGGCACACTTCTGAGATCAACCTTGGTACCATCTTTCAATGTAATGATAATGTCACCCCACTCACCAATAAACCTCGGCACTACTTTCACGTCCTTGATGACTTTGTAAGAGAAGTCACTCCTATCCTCACCCGTCAGTCCTGAAATAACCGTCACCCGCAGGTTTGTAAACCTGTATCTCAAGTTAAAAGCTCTTGAAACTGCTGCTAGAGTCAAGGGTAGCCAAAAAAGAGTGAAACCCAGAAGCAGGTTGGCTAAGAGGTCGCCGTAGTGTGCTCCACCATCGAAGAAGACGGTTTCTTTATTGATGGTTGCGGTGGTGGTGGTGGTGATTGGGGTTTTGTTGGGAGGAGAGGACACGTTTAGCTTGGTGATTGGTCTGTTATGTGTGACTGTGAAAGTGGGGAATGAGTATGGGGAGGGGATTTTGGAGAAGAGATAGAGAGACTTGTGGGTGATACCGGCGGCGGCGGCGGCGGTTGGTGAGAGAATTCTGGTGGAGGCCATGGTGGGCGCCTTACTTTGTCCGCTAATCAAACAGAGAGTAAGGGCCTCTTCGTCGGTTGATTTGAGAAGAGAGATCGCATGCAAGTTTCGGTGGACGAGTGTTTGACACGTGGCAATTCAAAGACAACCCATTCTAATTGAGCGGCCCCATGGGCTGATAAAGCGTTAGCCTACACCCAATACAGGCACAAAAATTTAAACACGGAGACGCTATTGACACCGCTCAAGAATCCTCTTACCACCCCTTTCCTTACTAAAGCTACTAAAAATATTGTCCCCCTCCCCCCCAACCACCCAAACCAAAAAAAAAAAAGTGGCGCTATTGAAGAGAGATGGGATTAAGATTAGCAACACCTGAAGCAAAAATAAACTCTAGACTCTTACCAAACTAAGACTATTTTGATTTTGATTATGGACTGAAGGAAAATAATGGAGAGAGTTCATGAATTTCCAAAGAAGCTATGAATTTCCAAGGAAAATATTGTAGATTTGTAGTTATTGGCAGTGGCACAAATAATGGATAAAACAATGCTCTGGTAATTTTGAAGGAGTATGACAATGGGCAACTGTTCGGCACTCATCAAACGAAAGCAAATTACGAATACAAAGATGAATGATAACAGAACTTGTTACTACGCACTTTTTCCATTATTTTGAAATCGGTTAAAGAAAATATATATACAGAGGATACGCTATTTGTGGGTACTTAGAGTTCGTAGCATCAAGTCTGCAATTCTACAACTATGCTGTGAGTGTGTGAGGAAACAATTAGCCGTCTTTTTTCCAACTGCCACTTTGCTAAAGAACTTTGGGATTGGTTTTCTTTATTGTTTAACACATGTTCCCCGCCACCTGAGATTTTTTTTAAGCAAACAGTTTCCCCCTGATACATCTCATATGTGGTTGATGTTGTCCCTCGTGATTTTGTACCGCGTTTGGAAGACTAGGAATAAGCTAAAGTTTGAAAATATTCAACCTTCAATTGCAATATTAAACATCAGTGTTTGAGTTATATCTCCTACCTGAGTAAGCTATGCACAGACTTTGTAAGTTTTCCTGACTCTTTTTCTATTTATAACTTTCTTAGCTTGAGCAATCCTCTCCGCACTTCTCCAAAGATTTCCACAATTCTATGCCATCCTCCCATCTTTTCTTAAGTTAAAGTTAATACTGATGGTTTCTTTAAAGAAAATCTTGGTCTAGCTTCTTGTGAAGCTATTTATAGTGATTCTCATGGAACTTTTTTGGGTTGCTTTGTAATGTTAATTGGGAATCAAACTTCCTTTTATGCAGAACTTTATATTATTATTTGTGATATTGAATTTACTTACCATAAGGGTTGGCATTTATTATGGTTAAAATGTAATTTAATGACAGCTTATTCTTACCTAAAAAGTGACATCTTCTCTCCTACTTGGTAGTTTCACATTGGACGGCTCAATTGCCTAACTATAATAAAGTCAATACGATTTCATTGTTCTCATATCTATAGAGAAAGTAATGGTGTCACAGACACTTTAGCCAACATCGGTTTGAGTTTCTCCGATGGGACATAGTCGGATTTTTTCCCATTAAAAATTAAAAAATCTTTACTTGATAATTCTTGAGAGATGCTAAATATCATTTTTCTTAATGCTATTATGATTTGTTATTGTCTTTTTATAAGATTTCATTTGTTTTCACTCTTTTAAATGAACTTTGTACCTTTTATTTGCATTTAATATATTATGCCTCTCATAAAAGTCTGCAATTCGTGGGTGTTGTTAGAAGTTCACAGAAGATAAAATTCTCTCGAGTTGCACGCAACTTTAATCATGGACAAAACTGTAAATTCATAGAAGGGGATTCATTGGGATATAAGAAGGGTGCTAATGGCCCTAATTCGGAAAGCGTTCTCCTGTTGATGGAACTTTTGGCGAAGGGACCCAAACATAACATCTGAAGTCAGAAGGATTGTTATTTGTCTACCACAAAAATAAATAAGGAAAATTTACTGTTCAATTAACCTAGGAATTTTACAGTAATTACCCAAAATTATGATTAATTTACAAAAATAATTCATCTTTTTTTTTTCTTTTTTGTAACTCTAGTAGAAAAAATATATATTTATCAATGCAGTCTTACTCGCAGGTGATATTATCCAAAACGCTCCTCTTTGTCTCCAAAAAATTGAAAATAAGAAAAATGGTAAATGAGTTATTATGTCAATTAACACTAATTTTAGACCATTTTCATAAATTTTCCGATGTAAACAAGCACCACTTTGGAGCCCCAGCCTGGACATCAATAATTCATCAGCATCAACCTCGAACTTTGTTATATATTTAATAATAATAATAATAAAAAAAAAAAAGAATGCTTTGATTTCATTATTATGTTAGTGCATGGATGAGTAAGACGCATTTTCAAATCTAGTTCGTTTCACATCAGCAAATTAATAAAAGTTGCTTGCTATTATATTTTGTTAGCCGTTGACACCACCCCAAAAAATAAAAATAACCCAGTTCATATGCTATTGGCATTCACATGTAAGCTTAGTTTAAAAGCAGCAATTAAATATCTCAAACATGCTGGGAACTGAACTGTCTCACTAATTCCAGGTTATTTTTATTCCATTGTTAATACTAATACACTCTTCTCAATGCTTACTTGAAGGAATTGAAACCGCCATGCATGTGGCCGCTTAGCAAAGTCTTCTCCGGCAACAATTTTTAATACGGCCACTAAAACTACCATCAATTGCCAAAGTTTGCAGCAATGTTGCCAAAGATTACATCATCCTGCAGCGTCACATGATTTAGAATAAACAATGTACGTATATAACGGCTGGGCTTACCTGCTTGATCTTGGTTTTTCAATATCTCAAGATATTGAGAAGGATTTGAAGATTCTGTCACATGCTTATAATTTGGGTTACATGTATATTGAGTGGCAGAGTCTAGTTATTATCTGTTATGACAGTTAGTGCCCACAACTGTAAAATCTGAAAGCGAAAGGCATAACACAAGCGCTTTTAGCTACCATTCTGCAGTGATGGATTAGATTTGCAATTTGTGAAGTCTCCATGCTCATGTGTGCAGATTGATTCCTGGTGGGCAAAACATTAGTTTAGTTTATTTGAATATGGTATCAAGTCAAGGAAACTTTGGGGAAAAAGAAAACGTTGTCAAGTCAAAGAAACAATTAATCCTCAGGGTTATGATTTTGGAATGCCGAGATTTGTGTCATTATAATGCAGTTGCAATGTTTTCTTTGATTTGCGGCTTCCAATATGATGCTTGTATAAATGACTGAATCTGCATGCTATATATATTATGTACAAAAGTAACAATTTAACTTAGAATTTTAAGCGAGTGCATGCGCATTATTTACTGTATGAAACCCTGAATCGTAACCACTCTCAAAGAGAAACAAGGGAACGGAGTTTGTGAGAAGAGACTGAATGACATGATGATATGAAAGTCAGAGAGTGGGGTTAAAATAGAGGGGAGTGAATGTGGGACGCAAGGGAGTGGGTGGCAGTGGGTCACATGAAAGAAAATTTAAAGGAAAAAAGAGGGAGCAGTGTAGACTGACAAACAACTGAGTACTGACTCTGCTCTCTGAATCTGATTGCCATAAGTTGGGTTGGGTAGAATGAATAGTTTTCAGTTAGCTTTTGAATTGGATTGAAGCCATTCAATTCACATTTCCGCTTTCATTTTCATTTTTTTGAAAAAACAGAAAGAAAAAAGGAAAAATTCTGTCCGTGCCACGCCCACTGTCATCTTCACGAGAACGACCATTTCCAACTCTCCTTGGTTTCTTCTACGCTTTCATATATCTGTTTGTCGTCTTCTTCTCTTGGAATGTGTGTCTGATACCTCTTTTACATTGCATACTTATTTATTTATATGCTTTCATACATTAATAACTCCTAGTAGATTTTGTTCACCATCTGGGTTACCGTGTAGCCCTGGATGACGAAATCAGCACCCATCATTACAAAAGATTTCCCTTCAGATCGCGACCATTCAGTTTTCTTCAACAGTAGAAACAAAATAAAAAACACGTCATGAACATATATATATACATATATATATTATACGTGTTTCCAAACCAATTGAAAGGGTGGATAAAAAACAATGAAAGAGTAATAAATGCGTACAGAGATAGAGAAGCATCTTTGAATTTCATGGCCCATGCTAGCTAATGGCAAGTAGCAAGAGGCTAGAGCTGCCACAAGGACTACCAAAATGTAATTGTCGCTTTGATTTTATTTTCGGTGCCCGTGATCCAAATAACTGGCAAAACATTACATTTAACTCAAAAACACATACCCTTTTATTTCTTCATAACAAAGATCTTCAGCCCTCATGAAAAGTACTCAACCTGATTATATTCTACCTGACAAGCCACTCTAACAAGTACCAAAACAGGGACTAGAAACTCATACAGAAACTAGGGTAAGCAAATTCCCATAGCAGTGCTGGGAAATGGGTATATCACAATTTGACACTTAGCTTAACTGGAGTCTATGATGATTAATTTCAACTGAAATTGTGTTGCTCCAACCATGGCCAGAATCCAGATTGATCATCCATGCCACAGAACATGCTGCTAAGGCTTTCTTGATCTTTAGCACCCTGCATATTCTGTTCAATCTTCTGGCAATGAAGATCAGGCCTTGACGATGATGAGTTATGGAAAAGTTGTGCTGCTACTGTTGGCCTCACCGACGATGTTGATGTTGTTGGAAACAAGTTTCTGCTTGTTGGATGAGTAGACAAAGGGCTGTCAATAGCTGGCGTCCTTGAAATATCCAACTTGATATCAGAACTGTTCTCACTTCTATTGCTGCAAGACCCCTCAGTTTCTTTATTGAGGTTTATAGATTCAGTCACTTCCCTGCTTTTCAGTGCCATTATCTGCCAACATAAAATTAACCATTCAAAGTGTGTGGCCAGAGATAATTTTATAATTCCCAATAGACATAATATATAAGAAATTTAAACTATGACAATTATGCAAGAGAAAAGTTTTAGCCATGATTACCGGTAATTCACCTTTAAACAGTTACCCAATCAATATATCAAAAGTTAAAAGAAATGATGATGGAGAAAAGAAAGCTTTAAGAAAAAGCCTCCACTGGTTATTAAAAGGTCTGAAAATCATGATACATGTAAAGGTCAAAAATTATGAAAACATACAAAAAGGGTCATGATTTCCAACTTTATTCTACAGATTCAATGCAAAAACATGCATATAATTAGTAGAAGAACATACGCTAATTCATCACTCTGCACCCCACAAACCAACAAGCTAGTAATATTTCAAAAATAAATCAATGGAATTCAAGACAAACCTCCGCATGAAGCTTCTGGTTTTGAGCTTGGAGTGCTTCGTGATCAGCTTTGACTGCTTCATATTGTCTCTTAAGAAGATCGTAGTCTTTCTCAAGCTGCTTGGTCTTCCATCTGGCTCTCCTGTTTTGGAACCAAATAGCAATCTGTCTTGGTTGCAGCCCAAGAGCCCTAGCCAATTGCATTTTTCTCTCTGGTTCAAGCTTATTACCCAATTCAAAGTTCTTCTCAAGAGTCTTTACTTGTTCCATGTTCAGCCTCCTCTTCTTCTCTCCTGCTTGTGATCCATCATCAGAAAAATCATCCTCCCCATTTGCTTCTTCTCCCGCATCAGTCCCTGAAAATGACATTGATCGCTTCCCTAAGAAAGATGCAACCCCTGGACACAAACATAATTGATTTTATTTCAAATCTGCAGTTATAAGACAAAAGTTATATATATATATATATGTTATATATTTATATCAATGAGTTGAATAGAGGGTACCATGAAAGTCTTGGGGAGCACAAGAGGGAAGAATTGGATTGAGAGAAGTGGGGGTTTGATGTTCATCTTCATGGGGAGTTTGAAGCATGAAATTTGTTGGGAAGAAAGCCATCCCATTGCAAGACATGACTTTAGCTAGCTCTAGCTTAAGCTAAACTTGTGCCACCAATATGCTTAAGAACTGTGGTAATGATCTTACTTTCATGTTCAAACTTGAGAAAGAAGGATGAGGAATTAATAGAGCTAGACTTAAAAAACGCAAATTGAAGCTCTCGACGAATCTTCAAGAAAATTAAAGCTTCTTCAATTTATATATATGAAGATGATGCAAATATTGGTGGGAGGGACTGCTTATATACCTTGAAGCTAGGAAGAGATCATTTTATTTGATGTGGACAAATTATTACATTTATATGAGAGAAAGCAAAGGAGGGATTGGTGTTGGGGGTTTGCGGAAGGGTATGGGAGAAAATTTTCTATAGTTTATGTTCCTCTTTTTATGAAATGGAATTATAAGTTATGTTTTTATTTTTCTTTTTAGTGTGATTTTGGTAAATATTGGAAAATGTTACGTTATTCAACCGTCTCTATACCTAAAGGATGAAAGAAACTTGAAAATTATTATTTTTCCCCTGCAAACCCCACTTGATATGGCAATGAAATCAGCCAAATGACCATGTGTTCAAATGAAAACGATATAACTATGTAATTATTGCAAGGTTGAAAACTTGTGGTGATTTATATAAATATAAATAATATTTTTGTTTTGTTGCTCCCTCAGTCAAGAGACAACTAGTGGTGTTATCTCAATAGAGACAGTTGTCTTTTAACATAAATAATAAACTTTAAAATAAGAAGCAAAGCACTTTGATTCCATTGTAAAAGAGAGACAATGGGCCTCATTTTAAATGCCACTTTTATATGAAGTGGGTGCATGACTTCAAAGCCGAAAAACAAAAAAAAAAAAAAATCCATGAAATGCTCGATATTGTTCACTATTTTTTTAAGTACATTGTAATGTCATATTTAAAAATCTGTTGCGACATAGTTTAGATGTTATGTTACAAGTACAACACCGTCCGATATCTGAGTTCACAATACACTTAATCTTGAGCCCAAAACATTATTACTCTCTGCTCTTCACATAATTTTTTTAAAAAAAAATTCTTACATAATGCACACATTTGACTTGAATTCTGTATATAAAAAGATGTATTTCACTAACTATTAAGTCACTCTCATCGGTATAAGAATCAAAGCTCATCAATATAAGAATCAAAGCAAAGACGAGGACAGAGACAACTAATCTGGAAATGATTTTCTCAGTTCGAAAGTTGAATGTAAATCAACACTAAGATTGATTGAATCAATCAAATCAATCAGATTTCCAACCATTACAATTGTAACAGTTCATTTTCATATTTGCAATCTTAATTTATATAATTTTGAGTATTTGTACCTATGAGTTATGAATCAATAAGAATAAAATTTATTATTTTAATATTGTTTTGAAAAGTTTTCAAATATATTGTTGTATTAACAAATTTTGTTGCAATTCTATTTAGATACTTTGTTACAACAGTTTCAAATGTCTGGGTTCCAATTAGACATGATCTCTATAGAAAAAATTGAAAAATAAATTCTCACACAATGTACACATGAGTGTTTTATTGACTATTAGTTGATTCTCTTTTGTTCACCATTCATTTCTTCAATAACAACAGTTTTTTTTTTTTAAATTCTCACCATCTATAAATAGATACGATTTGAAATTTACTGGGATCAGAGGTCTGCGCGTATTAAGTGTATACGTAAAAAGTCTACACCCATTGATATTCAGAGAAAAATTTTTGCAATTCACAATTGAGCTAAGAGATTTAAATGAGCTCTTATGAAAATTTGAACCTATGCCCTCAAATGAGTTACCACGGGATTAGAAGGCCAAGTGGTATCAATAACAATAAGTAAAACCGGAAAGTATTTCAAATGGGTTCATTTATAATGTTTATAAAAGTAATCTAAAAGAGAGTAACAACATTGTAATTGATAGTTTATGTTGTGATGTCTTAGTGAAGAAACGGGATTACTTAGGACAAAAGAGAAATGAGCTGGTTTTATTGATATTTAGGTTTCAATAGAGAGAGGGAGAGAGAGAGAGAGAGAGAGAATCTAGGGGATGGGTCCAAGAAGAGGGGCAGGGTTTGCCACCTAACCCACCAACAGGTATCGTGCGCTAGGACGAAACTCTTTCAAATTCATTATCCTTTCGTTCAGTCATCACCCCTACTCAGTACTCAGCAGCGTTTTTGTTTTTCTTATTGCTTACTGCTTAGCCCCTTCTTCTTCTGACTTCGTGCATTCGCAATGCAAGCAAATGGCTCTTGTTGTTTTGTTATTGATCAGAGAGAAACTGAAAGAGAGAGATGAGGGGCTTTGAGAAGCCCTAATCAAATTACCCTACAAGAGCTGGTTTTTTTTGTCACTGCATACTATTACTACGCATACATAGACGTGCCTTATTTTATTTGAAACTTTATTACTTAATATATTTCCATCTCTGCCGATCCATAATAAATCTCACTGCTTCTAGTTATTTCTCTCTCTCTCTCTCTCTCTATTCTGCCAGATCCCCACCAACTTGTGGCCCTCCTCATGTCCAATCCAGTTTCCTCTTGTACAACTTACATAATGTTGCTATTCAGATACTCTCTAATAACTCTTTGTTATATTTTACTAATTGATTTTCAAATAAATGTTATCCGAATTATTTTAAAAAATTCATCTTTAGATTTTACCCACCTCCCAATCTTTTAAAAAATAAATAAAATTTAAAAATAACTCTTATTAAACTCATTATTATATTAGTTCTGTTAGTTGGTTTAATTAATCTCTAATTTTTTTTTTTGCAGTGATATTATAAAAGCAGTTAGGTTTCAAAGTCTATTCATATGTATTAGAATTAATTGCAGAAGAATTTAAAAAAAAAAAATCTTAGATGAGCACATTGTAAAATAGTTATATATATATATATATATATATAGAGTTTGTTTTGAAACTAAAACGGAAAATTCAAAGGCTAAGTGGTTGGCCGCTTAGTGCTTCGAGTTTTTATGAATTTAATTTCTCCCCAAAGTAAGTATGATTGAGTGGAGTTAATTTATAATCTTTGTCCCTTGCAAAATGCGAGTGGAGTATTACATCCCTAAAGTATTTGTGAGGATTATTTATCTAAACAAATGCTTTATAGAATTTAATATAAAATTTATTTATCTGCTTAGCGATTCAAGTCCTTATGAACTCAATTTCTCCCTCAATTAAACATGATTGAGTGGTGTCAATTTGTAGTCTTTTTCTCTTGCGAAATATGAGTGGAACAAACATTTCTCGAATGTTTACTAGGGTTATTTTTCTAGGTAAGTGCTTCATAGAATTTAATATAAAGTTTATTTGTCTGGACAAATGCCTTATAGAAATTAATATAAAGTTGTATTCTCAATTATTTATCTGATTGTAAACATCAGTAATTGTTATCCGTTTATCTGATTGTGGAGATGTAATATAAGTTCTCAAAAAAAAAAAAAAAAAAAGAAGTCATAAAATCAAACCTAAAGGTAGTCCTTAGATACCATAAACGTAACAGAGAACACAACAATGGGTGGGAAAAAGTAAATTCGCCGCACACTCGACTTACCAAAATTCTGACTGCAAATTGACGCCCAGATAACAGATGCCTCCATCATGATCATCCATCCATTCAATGATACATCTTTGAACTGTGGATTCATATTTTTGGTTGAGTTGGTTTCACAAATCTGCTACGCTGCTTGCCTTTTCATCTTCAACTTTACACTCAGCTTTGAAAGTCAAATATTATATGCGTTGCTTTCAAATGTGCAATCACAAGATGTCCCGTTACTTACCTATCACTAATATTATATTCTATAGGCTATAGCGTCCTCTGGCTCCATCATTCTAAATTTCGCACACACCTGGTTCCACTTTACAATGTTAGAAAAATAATACTGATAGTGCAATAGTGAAGGTACGAAACATGTATCGATCATTAACTTCCTTTCATTTGTATGCCTCAGTTTCACGTCTCATTGTCGTGTGTATGTTATTTTTGGTAAAAAAAAAAGATGAAGATGGGGCCGCTTAAATATAATATTAATAAACAAACAAGATTGTCAAATATAATATATTATAATCGCCTAATAGAGAAGATGCATCATATAATTAAATTGTTTTGTTTAAGTTACCCAGAAGCGCACTCCAATACACATGGCACAACGTGTGTGGTCATAGCTGATCAACCTGTTGGCCTCATCAGCAAAATGGATCTCACTTTCATATCTTATGTAACGAATCGATTATATATATATTCAATGTCAGCGTGTGGGCAATTTTTATTTTTTTTCACACGAACGGTTTATTAATCTATGAGATTTAATAGTTAATTAAAATAACTCTATTACATTATATGATATAATAATGTGTGTATATAAAAAAAAATGAAGGTACCCTTATTAGAGAAGAACTTACACAGGTAGAGATATAAAGAGAGAAGGGGGGGGGGGGGTGGGCAGGGGGTTAGGGAGAAAGAGAGTAAAACCACTCTATAGCGATACTATATGAGAATAATCTCCGTATAGTCAGATAAATAATGGTTCCAATTTGAGTCAGTTGCAAATAAAAATTTATTCTGCATTATAATAAGTTACAGTTTTTCTAAATCTTATCTTTATAAACTTATCTCCATATACTAATAATTATTTGTATATTACAAAAAATATACGTTATTTACATTAAAGGTTTAAGATGAAACAAATATTTTTCTAAAATTGTATATAATATTTATACGAATTATATCGAGAGAGAAAGACATTAAAGAAAATATAAAGGTTTAGAATTTTAAGACGACTTTGTATATTGCTAATTATATAAGATTCATGTAGTGCATACTTTACAGCTATATCACTTGGACTAATGATAAGTAAGTCAAACCATTAATTTTTGAGACAAATTATACGTCGATTAAGTTATTACCTCCTCGTAATAATATTTGGTCCTAACGTCATGACTATAAAGATGTTTTACGGTATGTTACTTTGATTTGAGAACATAATAAAAGTGTTTTACGATTGAAGTTTGAACCGTATTCAGGATTGTTATGAAAGAATTTGGATACCATGCTAATCTAACTAGGCTGAAGTTTTAAGATTGAAACAGTATTTGTTGATCTAAAAAATACAAGATAGAAATGTCATAGTCGACGTGCACTGCTAGCTGTACTAGCTGCTACAAAAATAATTTTAAGAAGTTCAGAACCTAATACATTTTTCAGCTTTTCTAATTCTACTACGGAAAAGAGGGGAAAGAGTCTGTGATCTATCAGCCACTAAAACTAGAGGAGTTGTACAAAATTACCATAGTACTTGCAATGTCGCTTTGTTCTTTTACACATGGATAAATCATGTACAAGTAATAGTGAAAGCAATTCACATTAAAGTTCCACTATTTTTCCCACAGTTTTCTTTTTTTCTTTTTCTCGCTTTATCAATTTGTCATATAGCAACAGCATAGAAAGAAAAGAGACACATTGGTCCCATGAAAAGAATTAAGTCTCCAAACTATGGTCCTCACAATAGCTCATTTAGCCACAAACATACAAACCCACATATTCGTATATAAATGATCTAAAATGGATTTCAATTTTTTTGATTAGTAGTCATCCAACTGATACTCGGATGTGAAATAGAGAGAAAGGGAATCTCATTATTCATCTACCTAGCTTTTAATTCCTCTGTTAACTAATATATGACAAATTTACAATTAATGCCCATAAAAACATGAACAATATTCATCCGAAACCCTAATTACGCCGTATACATGTTGTGCGCATGGATCGATGCATGCAATGGTTGGCTCAAAAATTCTGGTGATTGAAGCAGTGCATGCATGGGAGAGGTTTCGAGGGGAGCTGCTTTTTCCTTTCTTTTTTAAATAAAAAGTTACGTTGTCAAGTGGATGAATCTTATGATAAAGAAAAATCATTAGCATGCATGTCTCTACTCTACAGCGAGGATGTATCTGAAGAGAATGGTAGGACCCATAATCTGCATATTGTTGATTGATGGGTTCGAAAGGGACCCACAAAAATACTGCTTTTAAATTGCCCAAAAGACAAAGCAACTCTCAGTGCATCACATGACTTTATTAGGTGGAAGGTGGCTTACCCCATTGGAATGTGGTGGCTCCATGTTCTTAACCTGCTCAACATCTTTCTCTATTATTTTTTTTTTTCCGTTTCTATATTGTTATTGCCTTTTCTTTAAAATAATAATCGTAATAATAATATCGAGCAAGTTAGCGCAAATTAATATATAAAAAAGAAGAGACCTGAATTACCCATCCACATGCCCTCTTGTTTCTCTGCTGTGCTCAGGGTTTGCTGATCCCATGTGCCATTCTTAGCTTCATGTCATACTCTTTCTTTCTTTCCTTGTTTCTCGTTTGGTGATTTCGTTCATATTTGTGGGCAATTAGAAATTTGAAAACATGCATTTTGATAGTGATTTGTCAACCGCCGGTCCAGTAATGTTTTAATTATTTAATTCGATCCTCGTGGCCATGCTTAACTTTTCTTCAAAGCAATGGCCCCATTAATCAGAACCGTCCATTCATCTACATAGACACTAAGATTAGTCACAACCCAATAGTATTACGTAACGATCTGAAAAGAGGGAAATAAAGTAAATCGTTTGAGAATTAGTTTGGAGATTTTGCGGTTTATTATATCTAATTTTACTTGTACACTACCATCAACTTGCATGCTGAACTTTTATGGTTTGTCCTAAAACAATTGACCGGCCAACCATGCAGTAGAGACGTTTCCGGCAAACCTTTGATTTTGAACTAGATGTAAGTTTGGCTTCTGGCTTTTCGATTGGTGTCTAGAGAAGCAATAGATAATCTTACCTCAATGTTTGAACTTTGAAGACAAAATTTTCTCAGAAGTGAAGGGAGTATCAATACATATATATGTGTGCATGTCCGACTTTGTTGGCTTACACCCTCCAATCCATGTATGCGCTGAGGCTTAAGATTGGCAAGGACGTTCTTGGAATGTAAGAACAATGATTGCGAAATCTAAACCGAGTGATTCCCGACTAATTACGTGCTAAAAGACAGCTTTAACGACTTTTGGCTCCAACGCAGCCCCACAGCTTGACAAGGGAATATACCTTTTTTTTTTTTTTAATAACAAGGAAATATACTTACTTCAAACATTTACCAAAAAGTTTCTCTTTCCTGCGTTTTTTATTTCCTTAATTAACCAGAATCATTTCCGCAGAATAAAATTTGTGTAGGAAGACAACGATTTAAAGTAGAATTAGGCTCACGTTAAAATTAAACGTGTTTGGAAAAGATAAAAAGAAACAAAACATACATCCATTTTAGTATTGGTGTCGAAATATGTTTTCATGATGATGATGATGATGATGATGATGATACTAATACTAATAATAAGGCAAGCTCAGACTTAACTTGACATGGGCCGCTGACCACATAGGTCTGGCGGAGCCCCCAATCCACTGAACTCAAAACCAGCTTGAATGTGAAAGTGCAAAACAAACAGAGGCCAGCTCACTCGTATCAAATGGCCAGCCCATTATGTTCGCCTGATTCAAGAAAGCACGAGCAGCCGCACACAGTTTGAGAATCAAGAAGCCAACTTGGCCAGGCTAAACACAGGCAAGGGACAACAGTCATGTTGAATTTGAGTTGGGTGACGCTTACAATGTACGTTGCACTAAACGGAGGAAGCTAGCTCTTCGCCTCAGTTTTTCATAAACAATTTTTCGAACCCAGAAGACACGAGCTGCCATTTTTCACAAAATTGAGTTTCAATTTCATAACAATTTTTTGTTTTCTCAAGACCTCCACTCATCCAGAGGACCCAACCTACTCGGTATGTGCATGCCACAGTGCCACTCCCTCTCTAGCAGAGTAACGCTAACCTACATCCCCAGGATGGCTGTTCATTTGAATCAACAAGTAAATATCAACCATATTTGAGCTTAGGCAATTGAACAATGCAGACAATTTACAATGATACAAGCTCCAACTCAATGGCAAGATCGACATACCCCACATTCAGTTACAGTCTACACAAGTGAATATCACCCAGATAAGCAGAGCAGAGCAAGATCTCAGAATACGAGATTTAACACATAAAGGAACTTTCAAGCTAGAGAAGGAATGGCATTATGCGGTTCCCATAATAGCTTTTCAATATTAGAGATGATTTACACTACATCAGATACAGGTGCCCACAGACGGGGAGAAAAATGAATAAATTTGAATAAGCAACTCAACAATTTTTATATGTAAAAATATACATACTTATAATGGGAGAACCATTGATTTCCGCAAGCTGTTAAGCCAAGGATCTTATCTCGGTCGCCCCTTAAGGGATGGCTGACGGGCTCTGGAAGAAAATCACCAAGTAATGCTCCTATGGTTAAATGATATACAGATTGGTTTACCACCAAAACATTGTCTCAGTGGTCATTAGCCAAAATGAAAACCAGATGACGTGAACGAACTGCTTGAAAGATGTGGCAGCTTGAGAGTTGCAACAACACCACCGGCAAGAGCAGACAAGGATGCCAAAACAAATGCAGGTATATTACCCCCACCAAATAGAGCATCCCATGGACCCGCACCAAGGGATACAATCATCTAAACAAGCCATGAATGAATGAAGTCATTTTTACTGGCTTAGCAAAAAGTGCATACTCATCACCCACATGATGAGAAAATGTAAAATTTACAATATGATTAATATTTTTATGTCGGTGCAGAAAGCTAGGAAACTCGGCCAAGAGATGATAAGGGAATATTTTTTGAATAAAATTAAATATGCAATTTCACCCTCTTAGGTGCGACGGAAATATGCATATCCACCTAAATTATCACTAAAAAGAAAAAGCGATAATCAGATCATTGTTGAAGAATAATATCTTCACACTGATAAGGCAAAAGTAACGATTGCAAACTTGAAATTAAGCATAGAAGAAAAAGGCGAAAAACATATTAACTAACCTGTGGAATGACAATTGAGAGATTCAGAACTCCTATTGCCAATCCTGCACACCCATACAAGGTTGCCAAAATAAGTTTGGCCAGATTTGGAAACCATATAAAGTAGGAGATGGTGGATAAAAACTAGGCGCACAAACCTTGGCCACCACCCGAATCAGCAGTTAACTCCGCCGTGATAGCAAAGGGAACACTATAGGTAATCTACAAAAGAAACAATTATGCAAGGAAAAATGAACTTTTGCTGACAGAAATTGAAGGCAAAGTGATATACTCCAAGAAGGCAGATACATACAGCAAGAGGGAAACCAAGCAGGGTAAATACAACCAAGGAAGCCACCTTGATTGCTTGATTGGCTCCAATTACATGTTCAATCCCTCCAGAATATTCTCTGACAGATATCACACTAATGATAGCCGTGGTTGCCATACAGGTAAACACAATAAAGTTGCTGATTGCCCATACAAGCCTCGAACCCATCCACCGACACATAGGTTCAATTAAGAGAGAACTGACGCCAAGAACAACCTATACCAAAAAGGAACATCAAATTAACAATAGCCAAAAACGGAAAAGATAACAGATACAACTATCTACAGCCAAAAGTTGACTAAACTATCTCCTTTAATTTAAAGGAATCATGACAGTATTTAGGAAAGGTCAAAATGCTGATGCTAAATTCTGAGTTCTTACTGAATTCAATAGCAAACCAAATGCACCTTCTCTGACACCTTGATCGTAAAACTTTACTTCATGATCATTCCCCTTCGGATTTCCATGATAAACCTCTCTTCCCATCCAATCCGTATCAAAAAGAAAGAAGGGGAACCAGGACAACTGCAGGTAAACACAAGATCATTGTGAAAACCAAAAGAAAAAGAAAAAGAAGATAAGGGACAAAATGAAATGGACTAAGAAAACTTGTAACAGCAACCAATGTAAAAGATATATTGTTATTATCATTAATAAAATACAATACAACTGACCCTAGGTTGTCCATAATTACTTAAACACCTACCCATGTAAGAGCCATAACAATAAGCACTACATGCATTGCAGGGGGTAAATGCCTTAAACTGGTTAATAAATTGACTAATACAGCTCCAGGTCCATCATTGAAGCTCCCATTTGGATCCTCAGCTTTTGTGCTGATATGCTTTAGATTGGCATCACGTTCGTGGCCAATCTCAACTTTATTGCCATTGGCATTAGGAGCAGCTGGCATATCATGTTTTGATTTGGAAATGCCAGTTCGTTGAGGATCATCCAACAAAGGAGCAGAATCTGACAAATGATTGGGCTGATTTACAGTTAGTGGAACCTCATCAGCAAAATATATAGTCACAAGAGCGCATAGCGTCAGGAACACCTGCACATGTGCCAAACAAATTTTTAGATAGAAGACAAAAGAAAATGTAAATAGAAGCAATGTATAAATACATCTTCAATAGTTTTACATCTATGCATAGACAGAACAAGCACAACTGGGATTTCTCATTCAATGAGAGAATAAAGATAAATCCATCAGAAATTTAATAAAACAGTGTGTTAAAAATAAGCATCATAAATAGATGTTGACTTTTTTTCTTTATCAACCACAGCTTCTCCATACTTAAATTTACATCTATGATGCATAAAACACATCACATGCATGTTGTAGACAGTGAATATATGAGGTCAACCGATTTACTATTCATCATTGCTTATCTGAAACTTTAACAGCAGAATCAACATATTATTGTCTCATAATTAGCAATATACAATCATATAGGAGGATAATTGTATCCATAGCTTAATACTGATTGCAAATGTCAAATGAAGAGGGTAATAATTAAGGCATTTAAGATTAATTATTTCCAGCATAACCTAGATTACACTAATCATGCTCATCTTCAATAAAAAATTTCTTAATAAAAGCATTAAATTTCTCACAATGATAGACACATAATGACATGATCTTTACCATGAACGCAAATTTAAAAATTTAAACTTCTATTATACTTTACTAACCACTGCCACAAGAAATGCTGCCTTGAGATTCCCACATGCTGCACAACATGCCCTACTCGTGAGGAAAGGAAACCATCTGCTCAGACAATTTTTGGATAGATCAATCACTAAGTCTATCAGCTGAAATAAAATTAAAAAAAATGCTATGAATACATATTTGTTGAGATAATGTAGCAACTGTATCATGCAAAAATGCAGCGTGTCCTTACATTCAACCATCAATCACGAGAAAGAATTTCCCACACATTTAACAAAATCTCAAAATCTACAATGAGCTTCAAATTTCTAAAAGCCCATAACAATGTGTTCGAGCATGTCCATCTATTGAAATATTACTTAACCACAAAACTACATCCAAAAGATTTCACCTGTGCCAACTTCCACTAGCACCAGCAGAAAACCCTAGGATGTTTCCAACAGCCATCCATGAACAGAATATAGCATTTGCTGAATTCCTTTGATCAGGACCTAAGACATGACCATTCTATATCATGATTTGCACCAAAATGTATGCAAAACTAAATACTTGAACTAAAACAAACTTTAAGATTCCACCATAAAAGTGGTTCAATTCAAGAACATATGGATAAAAAATGAAACAAAAAGAAAATTCACCTGATAGATCAGCCAAAAGGGCACGAGCTGGTCCCTGTAGAGGAAAAGACCATAATTTATTAAACATAAAAGACTGTTAACACCATTGTTTTTCATGCAGCAGTGATAGCAAGGAACAAAGAAATGTTAAAACAAACTTACCTGCACTGTATTGTTTGCAAGATCCAGCAACCAGAACCCTATAACAAAGACAAAAGCTGCCCTTGTTCGAGTACCTCTGAATTTGCTGCATTTGCATAAATGATATGTCATTGTTAAATATATATTTATATTTGTAGAATTAAAAAAAAAAAAAGAATCAAAAGCATGGATGAACCTGCAGTGCTCCTTCGTATCGCCTAATAAATAACCAATGTCTGCAGAAAACCCGATAATTATCACCTAAATTGCAAGACTTAGTTCAGCTGGTATAAAGTGAGGTATAAACAATTTAAAATATAAACTGGAAATGCATCAATGCTTACAGCAACAGAAATCATCAGACATCCTGCAAGAATAAATGGCCGTCTTCTTCCGTACTTTGATGTGCATTTATCACTCCAAATACCAACACAAGGTTGAACCTAATATGAGAAGAGCAAATGAAGAGCAAATGACACAGGAAGTCCAAATTCGAATCCAACAGGACTAGTTAGGAGTAGATATGTGAACTTTTTGCATTTGTTTATGCAAGAGCAAGTTACAAGCAGCATTGTACCATCACATCTACAAATAACATTATATTATTATTTAGCCTTAGTAACCTAATTCCCTTCCAGGGTTCGAACCTCAGACCTCTCGTTTTCAACACGAGTTTTACCATCTCAACAATATGGCAACCACATAGACTTATAAGCAGTAAGTTATATTGAATTGCTAAAAATCCAAATATTTAGTCAAACAATTGAGACAAAAATAAAGGGAAAAAGATTGCCATCACCTACCACAAGGCCTGTAATAGGGCCACAGAGCCAAATGAATGAAGAAAATGCATGTTGTATTCCTAGTGTCTGCAGCAATCAGCCATAAAGAGCACGGTTAAGAAAGAAAATGTTACATATGGCCGTATGCTAAAATGAACTCAGTATAGAATGATTATGAAAAATGTAGATCACAATTTTTTTTTTGAAACGTTCCAAAATCATAGAGATGAAAATATCATTACAGTCACACCTAATTACCTAAACATGCTTACACACATTACAAGTTGGTAGTAAAAAGCTGTGGTGCATACCCACTCTTTCTTAAATTGACAACATTCACTTGTAGAAATTGCAGGTTAAAAGGACATTGACAGTAGAGAAACACAGCAGCAGTGCCCAGCATCAATGGCAATAACACTGCATGTTGGCAGTATGAACATCTCAAATTTCATATAATTACAAAAGTGCATAAAAGTGAGTTTCTTCCTCTATCGTTCCAAAAACAGAAGAAAAGTATAGATTCAAAATACTGAAACTAATAACCATTCATCGTTTCAATTGACAATCGATAAACACAATCAATAAACACATTATATCACGATCAAAATTATTCAATTCGCTCAGTATGGTATATATCTCTATGGTCTATCATCTAAAGTTTTGGAACGCGAGAGATAAGAGCGAAAAAGAAGACCTGAATGTAAGGAGTCAATAGAGAAAGCTGCAAGGCCCAACCAAACTGAACACCGGCGGCGACCGTACAGCTGAGGACGAGAGTAATCAAGCTACACTGCTTCGATCTGACAGCAAAATTGGAGGTTCCGTTGGGAATCGGTGACTGAGAAGAAGAAGGAGGCGAAGATGCATTAGAATTAAGCTCGATCCGATGGTGAAACTCATCAGCTTCGATCATTTCCACCTCTGCTGCTGTCCCCTTCTTAAGGTTCCTGTACGGAACCTTAAACGACCTCGTCTCCGACATCACTTGCTCGGTTCTCGCTTAAGTTGATTCGGATGTTATGAATATGAAGGCAAAATTGCCTTTACATTAAAGCTGGGGAGTCAGATCTGATTCCAGGGTTAGAGAGAGTGAGTGTGTTAACGAACGAGACCAAATATGGGCGGGGTGGAGTCGGCTGATGAGGGAATTCTGCGATTTCAGTCAGTCGTCGGTACGTTGCAACAGTTTGAAGTCTGATGCTGCGGTGTCCATCTACCATTGATTGACACCTGGAACGTGTGGGTCCACCAGATGTGACTTATTATTTTTATTTGACATGCAAAGTTATACCAACGACTATCGAATCAGGGACGTTGCTTTGCCGCGGAGGAGGGAATCTGGGTCGTTGGTTAGCGAGAGAAATGAAAAAAAATCTTGAAGGAAATGTAAACACTGCCAGCTGACCCCTACAGACGCGGGAAGGATAGAGTCGATTTCACGTAGTCTACATTACACGCTTTTTTAATCTGCTGTACTGAATACCAGTTTTAACGATACGACACACAGCCCACAAGTCGCTGATCATACGTTTGATTTGTTGAATTAAAAGTTGCTTGATGATGATCACTTTGACCATAAGCTTTAATGTGTTTTCTTCAGTTGAAAAGTCCGGGTCATTCTTGGCTGCTTGGAAATTCGGGAATTAAGACTTTTCTTGTCCTTTCGGCAAAATCCTAAACTGGGTCCGTGGGATAGCACAATTTCAGTTAAGAAAGCGAATGTCAGAGGACCCCCCATTAACAAATTTGGCTATAAAAGATTGCAGAAGCACACATTTATAAGCACGTCTAGTTCTCTTTTGGTGGGTATCGCATGATCCTGCAATCAGAATAACTGACAGAAACGCAGAATCTACATCCTTCTCCTCAACCGATGATATTTGCCCGTTAACTGAAACCATAAACACGAAATTAAGATAAACACTCACTCACTGGCTAAGCGGTGGGCATAATATCTCTCTATGTGAGTTGCCGCTGTTTTTTTAACTTACAAAGGCAATGCTGAAACTTACTGCTACAAATGGTACATGGGAAAAAGAAGCACTTAGATACAAAACTACAAGTTCATACATAAAAATGTTTTTCCCCTCTATTGCTTTAACGGACTGTGTGTGTATTGTAGACTACTCAAGTATAAGACTACCCTAGAAAGTAGCAACAGATTTTAAGATGCTGATATACAGATCAAAGGCAGCACCCAAGAGTTTGTCAATATGCCTCAATGGTTAGCCCCCCGATTACCTAAATCAGCTGCAGCTTTAGCTGCTCGGTTCAGAGCATCAGATACCCACAGAGCTCCCTTAGCAAAGTAGCTACTATTGACAACAGAGTTTGCAGCTGCTGCTGCAGCTTGTCCTGTGGCTGATACTGCTGATTTAGTGGTCTTTGATATGTGATACTTTTCGTCCACCGATTTAACAGCTTCAACCCCTGCACCAATCTTATCAGTTAGCCCAATTTTCTGATTCAATTCAGAAACTTTAGCTGCAGCAGATGCCGAAACTCCATGAGACTCATCAAAGGCTTTAGCCTGGCTTAAGGCATCTTTTCCCAGAACAAATCCTTTTGCCAGCATGGTTTTGACAACTTCCTGAGCCATTGCAACCGCTTCTCCAGCGTCAGAAACAAGGTTGCTTCTCTGTTCAGGCTGTCATGAAATGATTGTATTGAATTACTAGAGCAATAGAATAAGAGATCGAAGAACCTAAATAACACTATGACCAAAGCAAGGATAACAAAAAGCAAATACTTCATACATTTGACTCTCTTTCATCTTCCTGCCTGTGCGAAGGCCTGTTCCAAAGATCAAATTCATCTTCATAATGTCCCCAGCGTGTTATGCATACACGTTGATCCAAAATTGTAGCACCCTAAGATGAAAAGATTTTATAATGAAGCTCACAAACTAATTGGTAGCAAAAACTTGAATCGTCATCATTTCGTATACTTTTAGTTATCCAAAACATAAATGAGCTATATGCAAACCAAGATAGGGTGGTGAGAGTGGGAGAAAATAATTTGCAAAGCAAAAATAAAACAGTGAAAGTCAGAACCATTGATATTGAATGAGTGAACGAAAACTAAACATGATCCTTATCAAATTGCAAATTACATGATAGAGAACTGCCACTTAAAATTAAGTACAGACGCAACACCTATTTTATTTAGCAAATGAAAGGGAAGCAATGATTGTATGAAATGTCTCAATGTCATCACCATATTGTTGTTGCCTCATCCATCTGTTTGGTTTCACAAGTTGTTCATGGATTAAGATTTCAATGCAATATAGTGACTGAGTTAAGGAATGCATGAAAGAAAGCTATTTGACTACAATCACACAATAAGCTAACAACAAAATGATGTCTCAAATAAAATTCTCACTTCCCTGGCAACAAGTAAAATCGAATGCTCACACTGAGTAAGACGGCCGTTTCTTGAGAATAAGCATCTTTGAACGTCACATAGGCAGTACAAGCGTAATCACCAGATCTGTCTCCTCCAAACAAGTATTAGAAAGATACTCAAAGAAAACATGTCACTACGAAATACACCAGCATGATTACACAATCTAAACAATAATGTTGCTCTGCATATAAACTTGAAAATTAGAGAACCAATTACTAGAAAACAAAAACGCAATTGGAAGCTCGGTGAAACGACAGTGAGTACCTGACAATTTCAACATGATCGATTGAACCAGAAAAAGAGAAAAATTCGAACAAATCTTTTTCTGTGGCTTTTGGAGAAAGACCTGTGACCTCTATTGCGAATTCTCCTTGACTCATTTCGTTTAAAACCCTAGAGTTGACCAAATTTCAACACGGTCGAACAATGATTAACAATAGATAATAATAAATTACTAGTTGGTAACGGAAAGAAGAAGGAGAATAAATAAATAAAAACAAGTAATTAAATTTGATACCGAAGTAATTAATAAACTTGAATACCTGTTCGGAATCTTCTTAATCAGACTCAGAAAACTGGAGAAAGGAAAGAAGAGGAAATTGGATCTTCGACGTCGAGCTGAAGCGAACGCCCGTTACAAAATTCTTACTGGGGTCCATTGCACATGTCGGATCGGAATTTTATTTTGGAATTTAGTACACTTGGATTTAGGCGTAATTGAGCTAGCTATTGAGGCTACGTCACTTGGCAGAATTTTGGGGCTACTTTTTAGGACCTCCCTTGCGATTTAGCGTATTGACAGTATGAGAGAATGTATGACCTTAATTACAGAGACCTTCCAGCATGTTAGTATAACGATTCGAATGTCTTTAGTATTTCAAGGTAAATTTGTAATTTCCGAATAAACTAAAAAAAAATGAAAATAAAACAAAACCCAATATCTTATTTTTTCTCACTGATACACATTGACACCCGACGGATATTAGCTTCAATGTCTCTTTCTTGAACTTCATCATTTTCTTTTTCATTGAGCCAAACAACAACCTGATAAAACATAGATGAAGAGACATGAAATGAAAGGAAGAAGGTTTTTTCTCTTATATTTCTGCTGTGCAAATACTACATATTTATATAGAGATGATTAGAGCTAACTTAGAAAATAAGCTAAGAACTAGGCTAAATCTACAACACTTAATAACCTTCCTATACAAGATATACAGCTCATGTAGTACCAGATTTCCTATATAGAAAATATACAGCTCACGTTAACACTCCCCTTCAAGTTGGTGCGAAGATATCTTTGATGCCCAACTTGTCTAGTGAGCTGTGAAAACATTTGCTTGAAACAGCTTTCGTCAACATATCTGCAAGCTGGTCTTCTGATCGAACAAAAGGAAACTTAATGATCTTTCTATCAAGGTTTTGTTTAATGAAATGCCTATCCACCTCAATATGCTTCGTACGATCATGTTGGACTGGATTTTGAGCAATTGCAATTGCTGCTTTATTGTCACAAAATAATCTTATTTCAGAGGTAGGGCCAAACACGACTTCACTTAACAGCCTTTTGAGCCAAAGTAACTCACACAATCCCTTAGATATCCCTCTAAACTCTACTTCAGCACTAGACAACGCCACCACTTTTTGCTTTTTGCTTCTCCAAGTAACTAGATTTCCACCCACAAACGTGAAATATCCATAAGTCGATCTCCTGTCTGACACATCTCCTGCCCAATCTGCGTCAGTGTACGCATCAACATTAAGATGGTTATTCTTAGAAAACAACAGCCCTTTTCCTGGGGCAGATTTTAAGTAGCGAAGAATTCGAACTACCACCCCCATATGATCTTCACTAGGATTGTGCATGAACTGGCTCACTACACCGACTGCATATGTGATATCTGGTCGAGTATGAGATAAATAAATAAGCTTTCCCACCAGACATTGGTATCTCTCTTTATTAGTCGATACTTGATCTGGATATTCTCCAAGCTTGAGGTTCTGAACAATCGATGTCTTCGCTGGTCTACAATCCATCATCCCTACTTCAGCCAATAAATCTAATACATATTTTCTTTGGGAGAGAAATATTCCTTGTCTTGACCTGGCTACTTCTATTCCCAAAAAATATTTCAACCCTCCTAGATTCTTCATTTCAAATTCAGTGCTCAATTGTTTTTGAAGCTTAGAGATTTCTTCTTCTTCATCTCCTGTGATTATCATGTCATCCACGTAGATTATAAGAGCTGTTACCTTCCCTTGCCATTGCTTTAAGAAAAGAGTGTGATCAGAGTTGCTTTGATAAAACCCATATTTTCTCATTGCTAGGCCAAAGCGACCAAACCATGCATGAGGTGATTGCTTTAGTCCATACAAAGCTCGTTTTAACTTACACACAACCTCATTGTGAGGAGTCGTGGTGTAACTAGGTAGAACATCCATGTAAACTTCCTCTTCAAGATCTCTATGTAGAAAAGTATTTTGTACATCAAATTGATGTAGAGGCCAATCAAGGTTTGCTGCTAGAGATATTAATACTCTAACAATATTAAGCTTTGCTACTGGAGAAAAGGTCTCTTGATAGTCAACACCATATGTCTGAGTGCATCCTTTTGCTACCAATCTTGCCTTATATCTTTCAATGTTCCCATCAGCTTTATACTTGATAGAGAATACCCATTTGCATCCAACCGTTTTCTTCCCCTTTGGTAACCGTACAAGGTCCCATGTCTGGTTCTTATGTAGTGCTTCCATCTCATCTTCGATTGTTTGAAGCCATTTCAGATCTGTTAATGCCTCTTGAACTCCACAAGGTATGTGGTGAGCTGATAGATTGTGTACAAAACCTTTAAGAGAATTAGACAGCCTTTCTGTTGTCACATGATTAGCAATAGGGTATCTTGATTGCCTCCCTTCAATGTTTGAAGAATAACGATCTGTAGGTTTTCCTCTATTATGCCTGAAAGGTAAGTGATATCCAGCAGGAGTATCTAAAACAACACTAGAGTGTGATATACGTGGGCTTACCTCATGGATATTCTCAGGAAGATTCTCATTGTTGGATACATTAATATGAAAAAGTAGGGCCTGTTCACTACTTGATTCAGATTTATGCTCCATAATTTCTTGAATATCAGCTTTCTTTTGTACTTGCAACTGATCCAATTTCTTGGATGATTTCATCCTCAACAACCACATCTCCAACCTTACTCTTTTCTTCATTTCCCATTCCTTCATATCTTGAACATTCCCACCAATTTTGTTCTTCCCATATCTCCCCTTGAAGATGAGAATTTAATACTGGCAAGGAGTAAAAATTCTCAGATTCCAAGAAAGTGACATCTATGGTGATATAGATACGCCTGGTAGTAGGGTCATAACAGCGGTGACCCTTCTTTGTTATACCATAACCCAAGAAGACACATCGGATAGCACATGAATCAATCTTAGATCTTTTATCTTTGTGTAGATGAACAAATGCAACACATCCAAATACACATGGAGGTAGAAGCAATACAGATGATAAGGTTACATGATTAGCCAAAGTTTGCAATGGGGTTTTAAACTCTAGAACTCTTGAAGGCATCCAATTTAGTAAGTAGACTGCAATTACAATAGTGTCATCCCAATGTCGACTTGGTACCCTTGACCCAATTAAAAGTGCACATCCAGTTTCAAGTATGTGTCTATTTTTTCGTTCTGCCACTCCATTTTGTTGAGGCGTACGCATACAAGAGGTTTCATGAAGTAGTCCATGTGATTGAAAATAAGTCTGAAACTCTTGATTTATATATTCTCTTTCATTATCAGATCGAAGAATCTAAATTTTGACGGAAAATTGATTCTTAACCATTGCATGAAAAGAGCGAAACACACCAAAGACCTCATTCTTATGCTGTAACAAATACAACTAGGTCATACGAGTGCAATCATCCACAAAAGTTACAAACCAACACATACCCGAGCTAAATGTAATAGGAGAGGGTCCCCATACATCTGAGTGAATTAAAGCAAAAGGAACATCACTTTTATTTGAACTAACAGGAAACGATACACGATGACTTTTAGCCAAAATGCAAGTATCACCTTTAAAGTCTGAATAATTCAAATCTGAAAGAAAATGAGGAAGCAAGTGTTTCAGATAACCAAATAACGGGTGACCCAGTCGTTGATGCCATAACCAAATTTATTTTTCCTTGGTGTTAGATGAGTGACTAACATTATTGACTATTACTGAGCTGAAATCGTCCATGTAGTATAACCCCTCTTTCTTAGTACCACGCCCAAGGATCTTCTTCGTGAGAATATCCTGAAATAAGCAAAAAGAGGGATACATTAGAGCTACACAATTCAGTTATTCTGTTACTTGCCCTACTGATAGTAATTTATTTGATAGAGAAGACACAAGTAGTGTATTAGATAAAGAGAGTGATGGAGTTAAAGTCGCTTTTCCAGCCCCAGTAACTGGATATGTAATTTCATTAGCATTGATTATATTACTCCGTCTTGGTCTTGTGATTTCCACGAAATCATTTTGACAAAAAGTCATGTGGTCCGTCGCACCTGAATCCATTATCCAGCCATCATGCTTATTTGATACACGAAAAACACAGCTGCCATTACCTTGTTTGCTAAAATTATTTGAGTCACTTATTGGTAGAAGAGATAAGTGTGGTTCAACTTCTACCATCGCCACTCGTCCTGTTCCACTTGCAGCTTCTTTTTGTTTCTTTGCTTTGAGTTCATTCCACCATTCCGGGTACCCGTGTAACTTGAAACAAGTGTCACGAGTGTGTTTTAGATTCCCACAATGTGAGCATCCTTCTCCTTCAGTTTGTCCTTTATTTTTCATAGTAGCATTTTGTTTCCCCTATTGTTTCTCCATTTGTAGTTTAGGTAATTACTGACCAGTTTTTACACTTTTAGATGCCATAACCGCAGCCGTAGACGTTTCTGTACTTGTTAACATGACTGATTGTCTCATATCTTCTCTTCGAACATAACTATAAGCCTGTTCGACAGTGGGAAAAGGTTGCATCTGCAATACATCACTCCGAACCTTGTCGAGTCTGTCATATAATCCATCTAGAAATATATAAACTCTATCTTCTTGTATAAGAGTATTATATTTTTCTATGTCTCTAGCACACTGCATCGGGTTGGGGCGGCGAAAATCAATCTCCCTCCATAGACCTTGGAGAGTATTATAGTATGTTTCAATGGATCCCTTATCTTGTTTCACTCTAGACACACGTCTCTTCAGGTCATATACTTGAGATGCATCTGTTCCATCAAAAAATGTGGTAGTTATCGAATCTCATACCTGTTTGGCAGTTGGGAAGCGAATAAAATTACTAATCAAGGATGGGTCCATTGAGTTGATCAACCATCCCTTCACAATAGCATTCTCTGTTTGCCATTTTCTGAATGTTGGATTAGTAGGATCAGGTTGTGAATAATCACATGTTATGTAACCTAATTTGTCTTTACCTGTGATATACATCTCAACAACTTGAGATCATAAGGCACAATTCTTTCCGTCAAGTTTGATTCCAATCTGTGCGGCAGCACTGTCAAGTGTTACTGTCGGGGTCTGAGTCAAAATTTGATTCATCTTGGTTGTTAAATCTTCAAGGGTGTTTGTTGTGGAGTCTTCGCCAGTCTGCTTAATATCCACCAAATCAGTCTGAGTACTCATCTCTTGATCTGTTTATGGGTTTTCTAGGTTTGTGTTTATTTGACCAAAGACCATAGATAATTCTAGGATCTTGGCTCTGATACCATGATAAAACATAGATGAAGAGACATGGAATGAAAGGAAGAAGGTTTTTTTTCTTATATTTATGCTGTGCAAATACTACATATTTATACAGAGATGATAAGAGCTAATTTAGAAAATAAGCTAAGAACTAGGCTAAATCTACGGCACATAATAACCTTCATATACAAGATATACAGCTCATGTAGTACCAGATTTCCTATATAGAAAATATACAGCTCACGTCAACACAACCATTCTCCAACACCAAATGCTCCAACGATGTTGCTGTAACCAATCAAATGATCTTGCAATTATTTAATTAGAGATATGAACAAAAAAAACCTAGGCGATGGCACAATGGCCATTGATTAAGCTTTTTCGACAGCTGGCATTAGAGGCTACTTGCATCGATGTGAGAACAAGGTTAGTTTCAGAAAACTCCATTGCATATTAGATCAGTGATTTTAATTTAATTGAAAATTTTGATCTTGAAGAAGCTAGTGGTGTTGTGATGTTTCGTGAAAACAAAAGTTGGTTTAGGGATATGTTAAAAAAGCTACTGCATGTTTATATTATCATTTTCACCATATGATTGAGGCAAGTTGTGAGCTAGACAAGCCATATGAAGCAATAAAAGTGTGATCTTTATGTTAGTTATGTGCTTTACGAAATTGGTTTATGTTATCGATATCAGAAAACGGGTGTTATTCGTGCTTCATTAATCTCCTTAACATTTGGTTGAGATAAATAAACTAATGTCAGATAGAAATTAGCGATTTGTAAGTCTATTGATATGTTGAGAATGGTGGTTTTCTATGTTGTTTTGAAATAACTAAAAAGATTTGCTGTAAATGAGTTTATATATGCTGATTTGAAGATTGAAAAGCTGTAAATTCTTGTATTGTTGTTTTATTGTCAAAAAATGTGAAAATATTTATGTCAGTGTTGCTGTATTCATTGGATGTTGATATTTGTTTGCCTTTATATAGAGCATATTTTGAAGTTTTTTATTATGTGTAAAATGTTTCATTGTACTTCATTTATAGGCTCAAGTGTTAATAAAAATTTTAATAAGCATGAACACTATAAGTTAAATACTAATTGGACACTTTCAATATGAAGGACAAGTAACTCAGGAGTAATCACTTGTGAGCTAATGCATTCAACAACATATGAAGGCAACAGAATCCAAGCTAATTCCATATAACACATTTTTTTAAGGGATCACATTAAACATTAGCTTTTTTATATAAGCCTCAAAATGAATATATGTTGTATATAATTTATTACCCAATCATATTTATAGGTTTGACTATTTTGTACATTTTATTAAAGTCTGATACTTACAAACTTACATCAGTGAGAGGGCAACCATTATAAATTTTTAGTGCAATTGTATATATGTAATTATGGGCAATTGTTGATTAGTATAGGTTAGGTGAATATCAGCCATTGATGGCTGTTGTTGATACTAGTTGCCGAGATGCATAAAATTATCATTTCAGTTAGTTGTTAATGATTATATTTATCTGCTACTAGAGTTCATAAAATTATCATTTCAATTGGTTGTTAATGCTTATATTTATCAGTAGGGGTGTGTGGTTTTGATTCTTCGCAATATTAACAGTTTTATTCCTTTTTATATATTTTTTTTCTTATTATTAGATGTCAATTTTTTTCTCCAATGGGCATTTTAGTCTTTTTATCTGTTTTGTGATATTGTGACAAGTTTATTACCATAATTTCATCATCTTTATTTGATAATTGAATATTTTAGTGACAAGGGCATTTTGAGAATTTTAGCTGTCCACTAATAGTTACCATAACGAAATACTAACATCATCGGAGATTTCTATAATTATTGTCATACATTCTCTCATATTATCATTCTCTCATACTATCAATACATCAAATCTCAAGGGAGGTCCTTAAAAATCATCCAAAAATTCAATGAGACCGGAAGTGAGCCTCATTTTATATGCTATAGTGTATCATGAACAATATCTACATTTGTGTCTTTAATATCTTGCTCATATTTAAATGGCATTGTTCATAAAATAGTAAATGCTCATTTAATTCTTATACTTTAACTTAGAGATTTGTTTTCTTATATTCTAATAAATATCTTAAAATACCCTAGCCCTTATACTTACTTTTCTTTTTCTTTTACTATAATATCCTTCCAAAAATATTATTAACATTAATTAATTTATTTGTAAAAAAATTAATTAGCAAATTAACCAATATTATTTATTAATAAATTAATCAATAAATATCAATATGAAATAACTACTATTTTTTCATACTTGTGTAACAAATTTATTAATAATTATTTATAAAAAAATTAATATCAGCCAACTTAAAGTACTGTTTCATATCCTTATACCAATCTTACTAAATAATTATTTTATAAGGAATTAATTTACTAAACTAATCATAAAATTAAAATAATAATATAAAAATTTGAATAAATTTTTATGTTACTTTTATGATTAATTTGATAAATTATTATTTTTTATTTTTTATTAATATCTCAAAAACATAGTTGCTAGAGTATTATTATTATTTTTTTAAAAAAAAAGAAGTAAATGCAAGATTGCAACATATTCAATAACAGGGCTCAATGACTACTCTTATACGACCTTAGCGGCTGAGGGGATGAGGTGGTAGGATAGGGTTGTATACAAGTTTCTCCCCACTAATTATTAATTAAAAAAAATAAGGTGCGGGTGTAGTTAGAAGGTTTATCAGGTATCTTAGTACCCCAATCTAAGAAGCACCACAAAACAGAAGAAACAAAGTTCGAAGTCTAACCCACGGCGCACAAGACACCCTTAAAAAAAAAGGGGGGGGTTGGTTGGAGGAACATACAGTTAAATGTCCAAGGGCAAACGGCCTCCTCAGACATTAAACATGTCCATGAAAACGCACATTTGAGAGTCCAGGAAATTACAGTTTCGACTTCGAGCCACTGTATTCTTCTTTTATCTCTTTATAGACAATTAATGTGAAACATGAGTAATAAAATTAGAGACAGAGAGAGAGGGGGCAAATAATGTCTGAACTTTCAATAAATCAACTACTTGAAAATTATTCTAAAAAAATGTTGTAGTATGAAGTTCAGACCAATCATTTTCATTCCATAATTGTTTCTGCTAATTATTAGAATCTTTAAGCAAAGCACTGAGGAACATATTTATTAACTTTGAAGTGTCGAGTGATTATTTTATTAAACTGCATTATAGGTGATTTTTTAATGTAAAACAAATTCCTTTCTTCAATTTAAATCAAACTCCAAAAAATAAAAAGAAAAAAGAAAAAAAAGAAAAGAAAGAAAACACTTTTCAGAGTTAAAAGGAGTGTTTCAAAATGTCAAAAACTTCAAAAACATATACATGGTATAAACCAAATTATGAAGTTCTGAGGGGGCCTTATCTCATTAAATTTTCAGCGACTGACACAGATAAACTTTGATGAGCTATTTAGGGGCAGAATCATGTTGACTTCATGTCGTAAGATAATTTATTTTAATTAGTGTGTTTATTAAACCTACAATGTCTTTGTGAATATCAGAACTATACAATGTGACCTGTAGGGACACGTGTTTGTGATCCCTTTGCATGCCCTCGACTCCTCACTTCACTCATTTTAATTTTGGCAAATTATTTCAACAATATCAGGACCCTCCTATTCTTTGAAAATGACGAAATTATTCGCACTGCTAATTAAAACGGTTTATTCTTTGAAATATAATTGATTATACGCGGCACGCATGCATGTACGTTTTGTAATCATGCAGGGTTCAGCAGTTCAGGAGATTAACCGAGATGATTAAATTTGTTGAAGACTGGCTGTAACTGAGAATTATTTAGGTAGTTAACAAGAACATCTCTATAAACGTTGACGATTTAATCTTGATAGCTGAGATTCGATTTAAACCTTACAGAAATATCAAAATAGAATCGTACAACATGCAAATCTCTCTTTCTTGATCGGTCTCCCGACAGTTTACTTAATAACGACGTAAACAGCAGAAGCATGAGTTTAGTAAGCATTGAGGACGAATTCAACGTAGGCAAAAACTTGTTAAAATGCTCAGCATTAGTACCACCTCGATCAAAAGAATAATAATAATAATAATAAAAGCTAGAGATATTTCGTGGGGCTACTGCACCAACTTCATGCGCATCCTGAAGCGAACTGAATTGTCAAATTATTATATCGGTGTGGGGCAAATCGGTCACGTGCTAGCGGCTCTTTGCTCCAAGGTTTGACCACATTGCGGGTCCACTTCCTCAGTTTCTGGTTTAAGAGAAACTGACAGAAGATCAACAGATACCACAATTTCAGTCCCCGAATTTTGAAATTTTGGCCGTGATATTGCATCCTTTTATTGTACTCAAAGTATCATTATCAGCTACATCTAATATAACGATCTTTTCCTCAATTTGAAAGTAGAAGCCATGGGCATCGTCAGTGAGTGAGTATTTCAACCCAAAAATTAATTGGTCGACAACTCTAGAGACCTTTTTACTTTTATTACATGATCATCAGTACTTTAATTAATAGTTGATTCAACTTGAAAAGGGTTTATATATCATGAAGCCAAACCCTATAGAGATACATATATGGAGAAGAAGAGAGAATTATATATAACAAATAAAGAGTAGAGAAAATCAATAAAAAACGTTCTAATAATTAAATAGAATTACATAAGCAAACTCCTAACAATTGCTGCCTCGGCACTGTTGCTGTCTATTGAAGCCAGCAGCTCAGATAGCCTGTCGCTTAGATCATCGACTTCTCTGTGTAAGCTTCTAATATAATCGCAAGTTTCCTGTAATATCTTAGAAGCAGATACCTGCAGCATGTCCATTTGGATTTTATGTATAAAAAAGATTATGAATAATTTCAAGTTTGAGAACCAAAATGTCCCGAGCTAGGTAAAGACGGAATTCTAATATATATACGAACATGTATTAGTGCCACACCTCATCAACTTGTTGCACCACTAGATATTAAATAAATGAGGCTACGAGAATATTGTCTCCAAATTAAAAACCAAATAAAAGCCACACAAAATTTGAACTCATCGTGTAGAGAGATGCAGAAAGAAAGAGAGGAAATTAATTAAGATTAAAGACGAAAAGAAAAAGAAAAAGACCAAACTAAAAGTAGGAAGCTGGCCAGGTTAATTACCTTCTCGGAACGCCTGCTGCGAAGCTCAGGAATAAGTTGCTGCAACTTGGAAACAAGATCGCTAATCTGATCGTCAGTGATCCTCGAAACACCTGACGACTGCCTAGACCGCGATCTTCTGCTTGACATTATGAGTTAAAATATGAATATATAACAAGTGTCAAAAGCAAATGACAAACTGACTAAATTAATTAAGGAGGTAGAGTGGTATTTTTTTATTTTTTATTTAATTTGGTGGGTGTTTTGAGACGAGTTGCAGAGGAGGATTTGGGTAGATGAAGAAGACAAGTGAAGTGAGTAATGCATGGGATGGGAGAAAGAAGTGGGACGAGGGCTTGTTATTAAATAGGGTTATTGACCTATTGAGAAAGAAAGAGACTAAGACAGGGAGAGAGGAATCCCAAGTGATAAAAGAGAAATACACCCTACCGTCCTTCTCTGTGTGTCTCAAAACTGGGGTTAGAGTTCAAGTGGGTTAATACAAATTTGCTTCTTTATCCGCCAACGACCCGGCCCTCTCTGCGCCTCTATCAGCACACAAGGGCACGTTATCTAGTTACTCTCTGTCATTTTGATCCCTTTTTAATTATTCAGTCCTTATTCATACGTATACATGGTTATTTATTTTTTTGTTTTTTTTTTTTTGAAGAAAAAAGATAATTTTCATCCAACCAAAGTTGATTGCTCATGCCGCATATTTGCGAGCCATATTAGTGTAGTACTCGAGAATTATGAGGGTGAAATTGTTGACCAGTCAGATATCTATGTCCACGCTCTTCCATAATTTTGAGTTACAGACATAACACGTGTCGTCTCGTAATCTCTGCCTTACATTACACCGAACCCGATTCTTCGGCCTGATTTCCTTTCCTTAAGTCATTACTTACATTAAATATTAAATATTATTATTAATCGAATCTCACTTCCTAAATGGGATCATCTCATCTCACCTAGATGCAGATTTATTAATAAATAATCGAATCTTGTGTTTGTTTTCCTTTTAATTATAGAAATTGTGTCTGTTTTTTGTTTTCATGTAAAGCCTGTTACTTCTAGGTAACTTGGGCAGGGTAAATGTTGAGCATTCCATGTAAGCACGTGACTGAGATATTTAGCAACTTTTTCCGGCGAGATTCCCGGCATAAGTCGGCTTGTCGATGGAAATTGAAGCACTTGGTACATACATTTGGATTTTGTATCATTTGTTCAACAGCAACCATATTTCCCTTTTACTGATGGCTGAGTGATTTTCAAGCATAACCGGTCACTTAAGTTTGAATAATAAGAAGATAAGAGACTAAAATGTTAATTTGTGTTTTAAACCAACCTTCTGTCTAAAAAAGAAAAAAAAAAAGAAAAAACACAATGGACAAAATGAATCTCTCTTTTAAAATTGCAAGTAAAAGAAACAAAATTATTATTCTACCACCATCATGTTTCGCAATTACTGGATCATGTAATTAAGAACTATCTGACTATAGCCCATTACTTAAACTTGAAGAAATTAGGAATATACATATATATATAGAACTGATAAAGCATTTCGTATGTCAATAAGTATATATATATAGTAGGTTAGTGTTGAAGTAAAACAAAAAGGCGACAAATGAGCAAGCATCATGTGGTCGACGCGCCACTGTAGTATGTATGAATTGATCTGACCACCTCATTGACTCGTCCAAAGATTTAATTTATGGATTATTATTTGGAAACTATCCTTAATTAAACTTCAATAAAAACTAATCCAGCATGTAACGTTCAGATGCCAAACCCCCGAGACCTAGCTACAAGTCAACAACACGATAGATTCGGCCAAATTCAATCGTAATTAATTTTCAGTGTGTGCGTGTGTGTGTGTGTGTTTGTTTTGGTCACTGCACTTGTATGGGCAGAGCTCTCATGTGAATAATGCATCTGGGTCGGCATTCGCATGTGCAATCCATATATATATAAACCAGAATTAAGCTAGAACAAGTAAGCCGCCACTTGCGCCGCGACATGAACTGTAAACAGCATTAATTTGCTCGATCGGATGGTGTCTAGATGCATGGTTCAGAGTGCTGAATATGGTGTATTTAGGTTTGTTTGTCAAAGATCAACTTGCACGATTGCCTTTGAGAAAGGGGAGATACATTATTTTGACGCTATGGTCTTCCCCGTCACTGTTGCTTGGTGATTTGACCTCAAGCGTTGTATATGTTTTCAACTGCAGGTGTGCTCATTTTCCTTTTTTATGCGAATACGGTATTAAGTTATATGATTTAATAACATGTTTGCATTGATTCTATTATTAAATTATGTGTCTTAATAACGTATATGTATTAAAAAAAAATGAAAATGTCTGCAGAAGATCTCTCTTTTAATGCTCATAGCGGGATCCTAATTGAATTTGCATAGCCACCAAGCACGTGACGGTAGTTGGCCATTCATGAGATTACCACAATACCAAGGCATCAACTTTTATGCATACATATTCCTCAATAAAAATTAAGCTTTTTGAGATCAATAAGTACTGAAAATTGGCTAGGAACATGTGTAACACTAGACAATACAGCTCACGACCCACAGAATTTATTTCTTCCATGTATATATAAATTATCAAGTTTCGTTAATTGTTATTCTCATACTATCTTCAAGAAAAATAGAAAAAAAAAATTGTTATTCTAACACTTGTTTTGCAAAAAGAAAAGAAAAAATACTTTAGTGTCCTAGGAAAAATGGTCTGGCTCTGCCTAGCTCATGTACAGATGCCGTTCAATATGCCAGTTAATAAACTCGTATAGATATGCTTTAATTATCCTAATAATTGATAATTAGCGTACGGAATTGGCAATTTTCTATTAGAGTAGTTGCACTAGACTAGTAGAGTAGCTCATACCAATTTCCTATTTTCTATAATCAGAAAAACTACGTAAGTGCATTGCTCTTATGACTTATGAGGGCTCTATACTAATTTGTCACAAAATCCAAATATCATCAATAATGCCAAAACGCTCACATGAAAATTTATGACATTGGTCAATGCCAGTTACTATAAGAACAAGGCATCGGCTAGCCGTCATTTGCATTCCATTGGCTCACCAATTTATGTAGTTCAAAACCTTGACATGCCTCCGCAATATTTACGTGTCCTTTCCATGCAATTTGCCTTCGCCGTTACTTAACATTGCAAACAAATTTTCAACCAAAGATTCACATGTATTGCAATGGTTAGACCTTCAGTCCGAGGGGAATCACCTTCCGACCTCAAGAAATGTAAAAGAAAAGTGAACTTTGAGTCACTATTTAGTGCGAACATCACGTTTTAAAATGCAAACGCGAGGCTGCACCGTGCATCATCTAATTACAATTCAGCATTAAGTTATAATGAGATAGTAATCTCTAACCGTATGTTAATTTCGCTGTTTAAATATGTGAATGCGAAACATAACAGTACCATTTTATTCAGTAATGTCCGATATATGAAATTATATTTGTTATTTTTCACTTTTCTTTCATAATACAGTAAGAGCGAGCCTAGCTAAGGTTCTAGAAATGAATCTGCATTGCGATGCAACAGCGGCCATGGCCCATGAACATTTGCTTCATGCTCATCATGCAATTGTTGGGATTTTTGTCTTCTTATTGTACATCATCCATTTGCAATTTTGCAGTCAATTCGCTGAGCCGACCCAACAAGAAACCTAGAAAAACAAGAAGACACAACTACGTGGTTAAAAATTAAGTTGAAGGACAAACCTCTTTTCATCAACATCGCCCAAAATAATAATAATAATAATAATAATATGGCCAGCATAAATTTCCTCCACATATGGGACTCAACGTCAAGTGGTGCCCAAAAACGTTGATTAAATTGTTCGCGGAAGCATTTTAAATTTTTAATCACACGAATATAAAATACGATACATGTTCTCATTTCTTCCCAATTGTTTGTTATATAGCCTATAGTAAGATAATAATCTCCATCAAGCACATCGTTTGAAACAATTTCCCGGGTTCTAATGAAGATTGAAGACTCTATCATAAAAGACCAATATGTGTGTATTTAGCTAATAACTTCATCTACGTAACATTCGTAGTGTTGTGATTTGTTAATGAAGTTGCTTCTCAGATGGGATGTGTGTGTGTAACTTCATCAACGTAACATCGTAGCGTTGTAATTTGTGAATGAAGTTGCTTCTCAGATGGGAAATGATTGCTGTGAATAGGCGACAATTCAATCGGTCCACGTTCCACAAGGTGAAACAGGAGTCAGAAGAAAGCCCTTCAGGCTTCGGCTTACTGTGGCTACAACAAGCCAACAAGAGGAGACAAAATCCAAATTTGATCAGTCTAGTGAAAACGTAGTTTTGTTACCATTTACGGCAGGCAGCACATGTTATGTTTCTGGGAATTGAAATTTCACCCCATGTTCAGATTGTGTCGATAGTATGACGGTGCAAAAAGAAAAGTACAGACAAATGAAACGCTTAGTTAAATAAGGTCACAGTCACTGTCTCAAAATGATTGCTTTCTTTGCCTGATTATGCATGTGATTATTGTTCCCATTCGTAGGGACATGGCTTACAGTCAATTTCTTGATAAATAAATAAAATCTAAAACAATTTTGGCTTCAAATTGAAGCTCTCAAAGAAGAAATAAGTAAAAGCTTCTAAAGAAGACAATGAGCTTCATATTTCCATACCATATCAGGGGATACGCATTTCTTTTCTTCCAGCCCTGAATGACCCAATTCCAACGTTGTGTTTAACTCTAAACTAGCAAGTGAACTTAATAGCTTACTCCAATGATGGGATTTCATTTTCTTGCCAATCAACCTCTTGCTTGTTAAATCATGGGAAGCATTTCATTCTCTGCGAAAGGATGGGACCTGGTTCAGATTTACAAGAGAATGCGTATCATGGAATCAATTTAAGTGTAATGGAACTCCAAATCACCTGTCTTTCAATTTCAATGGCAGATGCAGTTAGCCTTCGTTTCAAAACTGACCTCTCTTTTTCACAGCTCTCCATCTCTGTATCTGAAACAAGTAACGGCCACAGTTATACTTGCGATGATTAAACATCATTTTCTTAGTTTACCACTAATTTATACTCTTGATTAATTCTCACCATAATAATATTATGAATCCATCCAATTTTGGCTCATTAGAATAAGATACAACAAACTAAACTAGAAACAGAGTGCTTATATCTTACCATAATAATATGATGAATGGATTGTGATGCGCTCAGTTGGCTGGAAGTGAAAGAAAAGGAAGAATATTTAGCTCGGTGCTAAGGAAGCAGCAAAGCAAAGTTGACAATAATGAATTGGTATAATCATTAAAAGTAGAATAATACTCAAATAAGATTAGAGAAAAGAGCAAGCCTGATTTATTGTATGCAACTCATTATGTTTGTTAAAACATACTGAAGTCAGAGACAACAGCAAACTCTTCATTCTACCACTAGCTGTTTGAGTATTGTAAAGTAAGAGGAATTCACCTTGCTCGTCAATTTCAGTCCAATAACGGCATAATAGTAAGGGACAAAACACATAATCATGCACCACAGTGACTTAGAAGTCTGATAAAGTAGGACTTAAGTTCAACGAACAACAATAATGCAGCTGCCTATACCCACCAAATCCACATGACCTCACTATTTCTCTTCTTTGTTAATTAGAAGAAAATGGCAGCATCTGAAACTATAAACAGAAAATTTCCACAGTGACAAACTTAGTAACAGATGCAACCAGATATTAGATTTCTGCCATTCCTCCTTGTGTTAAAAAATTCAGTTCTAGAGAATGTTCCATCATTAAGTTGAGCATGATTGCATGAATACAGTGGAAGCATATTTAGAAGCATACCATCACAAAGATCCCCTCTTTATGTGTAGGGAGTGCCTCAAGCTTCCTCAAAGTCTCATCGCCTTTGGTAACTTTACCAAATACTGCATACTGGACAGCATCATTGTAATCAATCCAACAGCAAAGATAATGTATGAGAACATTCTTTGGAAATGATTTTTCAAGCATACCTGACCATCAAGATGAGGAGCATCTCCGAGAAGTATTGAAAATGAGGATGACGCACTGTTTGGATCAGAATACCTAAAAACCAATGCAAAATTTGATGCTCGAATATCATATCAAATTCAAGTATTTGCTGAGGTCAAGGAAATATTCAATTGAAAAGTAACCGTAACAGTTAGGGAAGCAAACACACACTGATTAAACCTCCGATTGCACATATTTCCATAGCATATGAAATTTGAAGACACAGATGACTATCCAAAACAACTCTGATGAAGGGAATGTTAGGGACTTGTGTAGTTCAATAGTGAGTAGACACACTTATACTTGGACCGCTAACATGCTTAACAACACTAAATTCACCAATAACAACCGTACATTAAAAGTCGCAGCAACTGGATCCCAGACATCCTTCAGCGAAGAGCGAGAAAAAAGAGAAAAAAAAAAAAGGGAGGGCGTCACCTTCCCATTGAAAGGATGCCTCTAACATGTTTAACATCACTAAATTCACCGATAACAGTTTTTTCAGCCTCTACTCGTTGCACTTCATTCATAGGAGCTGACCGTCCACCCACAACATCAGCTACTTGTGCAACAAACCCTTTATCAACCTTCATCGAAGTAATAAATAATTAACCACAACCCACATTACCAAATTAAACTTTTTTTATAAATCAAAATTCAAGCATCGGTACCCGGAAAAAGTGATTGGTGTTATAACAACCGAGACGAACAAGTTTGAATATGTGATCAACTGTTTGAGGTGCAACACTTGGATAGACCCCAAATTCAATATCTCCATAATTTGTCTGCATTGCATCAAAATTTTACAATATTGATCATGCGGACGGGTCAGTCAGACCCAGACCAGTGAAGAAAAAAGAACAAGGAAATGAAATAAAAACCTGAAAGACAACGCGAGCTGAGCTGAGCTGGGGATCCTGGGACGAGGCGGTACCAAAAAGAGAAATTAACGTCAAAAAGATGCTAATCACATTCAACATTTTATCTTTATGTTATGGCTTCCGATGATAACCTAAATTTCGTCAAGCTTTTAGACTAATCTGAAATGACACAAACATTAGCTTAGTGTATTAGCGCAGAAAGAAGCGGAAATGGTGAAAACAACCTAACTCTTGGAGACGTCTGGGCCTCTCCCATAGGATAAATGGGCTTTAATTTTATTTCACTGGTCTATATATATCAATTGCAAAGACTCCTTTCCATTTCTTAGATACACCCACCCCACTTTCATGCAATCAGAGGAAGGTTGGATATGGGCCTTCTCATTACACGAGGTGCTTAACTTAAAGAATCACTCTGCCTAGTGCCTACTCAAGCATAACATTCAAAGGCCCTTTTTCCGACTTCCGACGTGGCTCGCATTTAAGCCCATCACTTAACTTGGCGAGCCCCTGTGTCTACAATACAACGACGTCGAGTACAGCGGCGTCCATTCTTTGCAATAATGTGGGAGTCGAAAACGAGAACTCAGGGGATCGATCATTAATGAAACATATATCTGGACATAGAATTATGAGCGTTATGCTACTAGTATAACTAAGAGGTACAGTGATTAGCAGTGTGCATAGGGACATAGCACAGTCTTATGAGGACTGGCCAACAGTCATCTCCATTATCATTTGAATTTACTTAATTACTCAGTAAAATCTTCAAGTTATTTTTGGATAGGAGTTTGATGCCGAGCTGAACTTTTACTAAGCAATAGATCAAGGGTTATTAGGTAGAAAAATGAAAAATATAAAATACATACTGATTTTAAATTTAGCGGTCAGTAAAAATTTGGGTCAGCAATAAACCCTCATCCATTATTTTTATGTTTGATTAAACTTTCTTATCTTGGTATCTAATGCAGAATCAAAATGAAAGCATAAATCTTTAATCATTATGAAGTGTCTCGGTCACATCCATGAAGGAATAGCAGTAAGGAATAACATTTATTAATTTTCAAGTGGAGGCGTAAATACATAAGCAATTAATATTAATTAACACCCGGAGCCAATTGCCTCAAATCCTCTGAATGGTATCAAACCATCAATTATGCTCGCATTTTTCTAAGAGGTTCCAAAATTAATCCCGTGTACGTCAAGTACATTTTCAAGTGACGAGATCGAGAGTAATTAATTAATTATACTCGTAACTTTCATTTGTTATGGCTCAAATTCTGCCACATAAGAGCCATCCCTCCATCATTAGCCACCACAGATAGCTCATCAGAGAATATTAAACTACAAAGGCACGTTTATGAAAAGAAAAAACAAGGTTCTGTGAATTTATTCCATCCGCAGTTTGCCCGCTGCAACAGTAACCAGAACCTGCACTTTTTGTACTCCATAATTTATTCCTTCTTTTCTCACGTTTGTAATCGAGAGAAAACTCAACAATGTCAGTACCGTGGAGCGAACACGAAGCTCCAAATTTATAACGAAATGATAGATAGTGTGAAAAGTCTATGACATGTATATAACCACTGATAACAAAAATATCAAACACTTTGCGGGTATTACAGATTCGAAACTGGACCTGTTCGTGGCTAAGAACGATAGGTGCACTCGCAAAGTTTCTGGCTAATGTTAGGTTGCTTTAGGTGCATAATGGTCTGTATCGTTGGCCTGTCAACATCTGAAGTCAATCTATTTACATTATTCACTAAACTTTTATTCTGGCATAATAAATTGCATTTTATCATCTTTGTTCTAGAAGGCAGATAGTGGGGGCAAAAAGAGAAAAAAAAAAAAAAAAAGACATTCGTTAGCCCAAAAAGAAGAATGAAAGAAAATTTAACAAATTTTCAACTGGCCACGGGATAAAATCAGGCGCACATGTTCAACAAAGTACACATATTTGATTAAAACACAAGCTTATCCATCTAATCAAACCGACATTAAAAGCTTAAACAGCCACGATAATTAACTTTCTCGCCTTCGACTTTTCCGTCGGCGTAAGTCTTGTCATTTGTTCTTTGGTTGTTTTAATTCTTTTCATTTGTTGATAAATTTTGACATTTTTTTTTTAGCTCGTGTAACTTTTGAAAATTTCAACAATCTTTTTTGGTACCCAGAAATAACAATAACAATAATAATAATAATAATAAAATCTAGTTCTGTATAAAATGTCTCATTGTCAATCATGTCATCAGCTTGCTGGCAGAATTGACATGAAGCAATTATTGAATAAACGTTTATTCAACCAGCATGAGTTTACTTACAGGCGGCCTAGTTTTTAAGCAGTTGTTAACAGGAGCCTACGGCCGGCGGTGTGTACGCAGCGCAAAATTTCGACAGGCCTTCCGTGTTGAATTTTGAATTTTAAGCTTTGTATTTTATGACAGTTTGCTAACAATTGCTCCGGTTAATAAAAACAAAATCATTACCCTTTGAAAAGGTTGTAGCTAGAAGCCTGTGAGAAGGCTATATCCATAGCCCCATGATTAAAGCGAGCTAAAACTTGTATCATTAAAGGTCAGTTAATTTTTGTATGGCATCTTTGGAAGTATCATTAGGAACTCTGTATCTCTACGGTGTCAGAGAGCAAGAGTTCTGTTTAAAATACGGACAGAGCTTAAAAATAAGATAAATAAAGATTCTAATGTTATTATTATTATTATTATTGGAGTTTGCTTTATTATTACTTTTTATATCCGTCCGAAGAATCCTTAAATGCGAACCTCAACACCTAAACACAACCCAGTGTGTGTCTTTGTGTGGAGAGAGAGAGAGAATTTTTGTTTTTTACGCTGGTTAAACACCCTATAATAATAAATAGATATATTGATATTTATAATTATATACAGACAACTATAACTTATTATATTATATTAAAATTTATATAAAATGTATGTTTAGATAAATAGTTTTCACAAACGAGAGATATCAATACTACACTAATATTTTACAAGGGAGAATAATTTTTTTTTATAATTTTTATTCTATATTCATGCTAATTATGGAAACGAGCACCAGTGGGGGCTCAAACCCAAGCTTTCATAATTACGAGAGTTTGGGCTCAGTATTCTACCAAAGGCTGAGTGGAGAGAGAATTTAAATGGGAATGTTCCCTAAAATCTTGTGCGGACACAATTTTTTAATTTTATTTTAGTTTACAGCATTATAAAAATTTTGTTACAATCTATTTACAACGTTATAACGGTGTGTATTTTCATTTGAGCATTACTATGTATAGAAAGTTAATCTAGTGGTCACTAATGTACACCATATGCTTGATATTTGACAAAAGTATATGACTTTTGTTAATAGTATTGAAGCAGTGTATTAATTAGACATCACTAGATCATATTATCACTTAACATAAATTGAGCACCACTATCTATTATATATATATATAGTTATGATTATACATATAATTAACACAAACACATATAATAATATCGTATTTAGGATTTCTGACCGTATTAAAATTAAGATTTTTTTTTTTTTAACTTATCGACTTTAATTGATCAAGTAACCTTGAGTTTCAATATATTAAAGCTCATCTGTCGGCTAGGCTGGAGATTGCCGAAACGAAAAAAATTCAGTGAACTCATTTTCAGAAGTAAGACAATAAAAATTCTGAATTTCTAATGGCCTTTTTAGAATTAGGCATTTGTCGCTGATTTTTTTTTTTAATAACGCTTTTTATGCTTCCGTGATGTAATAAAACCATACGAAAAACGGAGCCCACGTTAGATAACAACCAGACTGATCTTGTACGTCTATGATTGCTCCACGCGTTCGAAAACGCTTTTTAAAATTAACGAATTTCTGTTGACAAATTGCTAAGTTTGAACATCAGAACATGCGATATTCTCAAAGCACTAGCCACCCATCAGAGGAATAATGCAAATGCAATTCAATTAATCTCGCATATGGCTGGAAATTGAACCAATTCCAAGTCGGCGTCGCGCACCTAAAAGATTCTCTCCGTTTTTTTTCTTTCTCTTTTTCTTTTTCTCTTTTCCCTTTTTAACAAGTGAACAGGTGAATATTATGACTTGTGAGGTTAATAAGACGGGAATCCCCGCGGTACATAATTTTACAACTTTTCAACGGGAGGAGATTATTCTTCTTTAGAAAAAAAAAAAAAAAAGTGTAAATCCCATATTTATTACATTGGAAATTTTTTTGGCCATGTTTAATACACTCTTGGATTGTACTAACACTGTATGAATTTAGATCTCCAATTGTACCATCCTTATATGATCCTAGACTATCAATAAAACCTAGAATACAATATCATTTAATCCAACATGACGATCAAAAAAATGGTTAAGAATTATTTTCACATTTTTTTTTCTAATATATAATTTATATCGTTCCCATTGTTAAATCATTGACAATAATCCCTCAATGAACATTAGATACTTATTCTTTGTATTTCACAATTAAATATTGTAAAAGTGAGCTTTTAAACTCGCTGTGAGATATTTTACAAACTTTAAAAATTTTAAGTATTTAGTTTAACAAGTATGATAGAACGGGCACAAATTTAATTAATTAATCGCTTGTCTCGTGATTGTCACCTACTTGTCTCATAACTAATTACGTTAGAGGAATTATCATATGCGTGGTGTGAGAGCATAGGTCCTCTTTCCTTGTAAATCAACTCCCCTCTATTAAAATATAATTTTGAGCTGAGTTTTATATGAGCTACATTAAGGTAGATTCCGATAAAATTTCGTACAACTTAAACTTTAGAATATAATATTAAACACCACTTGGTTGCAAAGCCACTCCCTCCAGTGGTTTTGAGCCCAAACCCGATTAAGTTTAATAATAATTTTTAATAAAAATTGAGGCCAAAATCTACATCTCGGAAAAATAATCGGGTTCTACCGATAAAACCCGATTAAAATTTAAATATTAAATAAAATTTACATTAAATATTTATATCATTTGTCGTTATAATTTAAATATTTTATCGATATTATAAAATATATATATCAAAATATACTACATTTACTATTGAAGTTTTAATTTTATATATATATTATAAAATATTACATTGATATTTTCTTTGATCATTAAAGCTAAATGTATATAAAATTTTATAAATAAAACATAGGTGTTTATATTCACATTTCAAAAAATAGAAATAAAAGTGAAATTTATCTCAATTTTGAATTTTGATGATAAGAGCATCTAAATTATTTTAAAATAGAAAATATAATCGGGCCAATTGATCAGGGTAAATGGGTCAAAAACTTTAACCCTAACTTGAAAATCGGAAAAAAAATCTTTTTAACCATTTTTGACCACCCATTTAATAATCGTGTTAAATTTGACGACCCATACCCATTTATTCGTGTCGTGTTCGTGTCGGGTAATCGGGTCGTGTTAAATTTTGCCAGCTCTAATATGAGCTACATTAAGGTAGATTCCGATAAAATTTCGTACAACTTAAACTTTAGAATATAATATTAAACACCACTTGGTTGCAAAGCCACTCCCTCCAGTGGTTTTTGAGCCCCTGCAATTAAGTTTCATCCCAATTTTTAATAATAATTAGTGAAGACAATCTTCTCTCTTTCGAAATGCGAGTAGAATATAAAACGACGATTAAAATTTAAATATTATAAATATATCAATAATAATCTCGTGTCATATGAGTTATAATTTAAATATTAGTATCATATAATTCAAAAAAAATATAATATTAAATAAATACTAATTAATTTTTTTAATTACAATATATTGATTACATTGAGTTGTCTTTGAGCATTAACAGCACATAGCTTAAAAGTTTATTGAAATTGATAGGTGGTGATACGGGGACATAGGAATTTGAATTTAAGAGACCTATCTATGTCCAAGTCACATCATTAATAGAAGGAAAAGCATCTAATATTTGGCTTTTCGGAAGCCATGGGCCAATGAACAGAGGACGAATGAAACTCATGGCAAGCAAGCTAATCTTGAAAATCAAAGTTGCTTTTTAACAAAACCATTTTTGCTCTCATATTTATAAGGACGCCAAAGTCATTGTCAGTGAATACAAGTGAGTAATACTAGTTTCTTTTTCTTTTCTTTTTTTCTTTTTTTTCACTAATCAAAGTCGGTTGCTTTGGTTAGGCGAAATTCACGGATTTCTTGTTCCCTTCTTTATTATTTATGAAGACGACATAAAGCTACATATCATCATCTACCAAAATACTAAGAGAGAAGATTATATGTGTGTGTATATCAAATTAATAAAAAAAAAAAAATTCGAGATTGAAGGTGACGTTTGCCTAAAGATGTATTTTACACATAATATTATTGTACATCTTGCTTGTGGAAATGGGAGAGGGGGGGAGGCAATTCCACAAGGGATACGTCTCCTTTGATGAACCTTTCCACTTGGCTTTTCATGCCTTATTTATTGACTTAGCTTCTCCAATCAGAGTGATCGTTCCTTCTTTCTTTTCGCTTTTTAATACATACAAAAAACTTTGTACCTAACAACTATATGCTTAAGATATGTACACACTTCTTTTCTATACGTACACATTCATGTAAACAAAATAAACAAACCAATATGCATAACATTGATATACAATGCATGTTTGATTTGTCAATATCTTCTCATTGTCAGGACCATTAAATTTTGACTAACAAAGTGGGTTCGACGGCCAGACAAACTCTGGCTAATTAAGTAATTGACGTATTGGGTAATATATACACCTTATGAGTTAATAGATGCTGATTGATTTACATGATAAAATTTTTCTTTACAGATACATAAGAATTTCACTCACATAAATAGAGTAGACGTTTAGTTTCTTTGATGGAAAGCATGAGTTTTTTAGTTTTTTTTTTTTAAAAAAAAAAAATCGATTTAGAAAATTTTGAAAAGACCCAAAATCATTTGTTATATTATTAAAAGTAATTGTCGAAAATAATAATGCATAGTAATAATGATGATAATAATAATATTGGAAAATTGACGTGGATGCGTTGGTTTAAACCCACCAGATGGGCCGTTGTCACATAAACCACAAAACTAAAATGCAAGCTGTGTCAAGTAAACAACCATACATGTCACATGGGGTAGCCCCGCTCGCTCTTGTATTTCGCTTCTCTCACACACCAAAAATCGAGCAGTACACGCCCATAATATATACTTACTTAAAAAGTTAAAAAAGCAAAACCAATTACCGCACAACTCAGATATGCAGAACATTTTATTCGTTATCTTCACTTCTCATGCATTCTCTTACACACCAAACACACCCCACTTCATTAGTTTGAAAATTTAATGTACGTTCTTTTACGAATCGAATTTGACGTAAACACAATACAGTAGCTACTTATACCCAAACACCGCGAGATTACAAGTCAAATAGAGGGTGAGCGAAGGCGTTTCCCGTTGCTTTTGTGTGAATCTTTTGCGAGATCAGAATGTGCGTGCGTTTTGTGAAGCTGTAATTAGCAATTAACAACTTTCTCACCGTCCAATAATGCTTCACATGACCACACGTCTTTACACAAGTGGCGGACGCGTGTCCGACCGGCATTGGAGGATAGGCTGCCTCGGTTGATGAGGAATGGGATTATTATAAGTGGTTAGTGCACGCCAGAATCTTTTTTTTTTTGTAGTGGGAGTTGCTTGCTTGGTTTTGAAGTTTGTTTTACTTATTGTAATTCATATAAATATGTTGTGTTTTTGTATGTTTACATATTTTTACGTGGTCAATTATGATTTATTATTCCCTTTTTAAGCCGATAACGATGATGTATGCACGTGGCCATGTTTTATGTTTTCTCAGTTTTCAGATCAGCCTTTAAACTATTTTCAAAAGCCTTTTTTTTAAAAAAAAAAAAGAAAGAAAGATTTTCCTTCTTCGGAACCCTCCTTTAAAGGCAATTTCCCAAGTTCCCCTTGATATATTTACTCATTAATTTTGTGTTCTAAAACCCATGGAGTTTTTTTAATTGTTCAAAAATAAAACTTCACAAATACATGAATGTGATTTTTTTTAAACACAAAATATGAATAAAAAATAATAAAATAATAAATTTTAATCACATAATTATTGTTCATTGAATGACTATTAATAAAACTTGTAAAATCACTCGGGACAATTTAACTTATAAACTATCTAGAGGCATATTAACATCCATGATAAGAATTTGCACATAGTTTTAAACTATAATTAAAAACTAAAAATATTAGTTAAGTTGGTTGGTTTTTTTGTAGAGGAATAAAAAAGTCAATAATCTATATTTAGGATGACATGTTCATTTAAAAAGTGGAAAGGAGAAAGGTGCAATGTAACTATTAAAAATAATAATAAAATAAGTACATCATTCTGACCTTTTTAATTAAGAGGCATAACTCTTTAAATTGTAGCAATCTAGGTTCATACTGAATTGAAGAACCAACAACATGTTAGTAAGTTGAATAACAATATATATACATATATAAAAGGAAAAAAGCATAAATAAGCAAAATAAAAGGGGCGCGATTGCAGAAGTCAGCATTAGTCTATTACTGAGAAAATGAAATGGGAACGCCCAATTCAAAGATAGTCCACTCCAATCACTCATCACTTCGTAAATCCCAAAACTTTACCAGGATATAATCACTTAATAGGAAAATGATCACCCACTTGGCTTGCAAACATGAATAAATCAAGACCATTGATTCATTTCTTCCGTCCACAAAATCATCCAAAAATATCATTAGTATTTAATTCACACCATCCACTATCGAATTAATGCTAACAATTAAAAGCATAATACATATTTAATAAGCATATGAATCATCATCATCATTATCGTCTTGTACTAAATTATTAATTCAATGGAAGCAAAAGCCGGCACAGATGGACATTCTCCCATGTGTACTGCTCTCTTTTTTTGTGGGCTTAATCGATATTATAGCCGAGTGTAGAGGCGGCCGTATAAAAATAATAAACAAATACCCCAAAAAATAAAGTGACGGGCTGTTTTTATTTTTTTTAAAAAAAGATTGACACTCTCCTCCAGTAAGAGCTGCCCACGTTCTCCAACACGTGGCACGCTTACCTAGAGCGATGTCTTTGCAAACGTTTGTACACGTGTGTGTGCGTGTCGTTGCTCAGATTGAACATCGAAGTTTTCTTTCGATCACGTGTGCCGCACGAGCCACTGATTGGTCCCTTTTGGTCCTCGACGACGCCGTCAAGTCATGCACGCAAAGCAAAACACCATGAGCTAAAACAGTTATTACCTTCGTGAAATCTGAAAACTACCCGTAAAAATACGATCTAAAAAGTAGAATAACCAATAACGCGGATTTGAACGTAGTTAATCCGTCCATTCCGCGCACCGGAATATCGGGTTTCTTAATAATGTCTAAATATATTTTTAAGAAATATATCTTGTCAGAAGACTCAGAACTTAGAAATTATCAATTTCGACGGTCAATATATCAGGATAAGAATGGTTGCAATTTGGACCGTATGATGTCAATTTGGAGAGACGTAAAGAGGGAAAAGTCGGTGGGACCACTACCAGCTTGACGGTTTGGAATCACATCCACCAAAGGGCTGACCCGCACACAAACAAACTATTACAACTAAATTTTGCTTTCTTTTTCTTATAGTATTTTAAATAATTATTTTATTTTATTTTATTCAATTATCTTTAGTTGTTTGGTAATTGGTGTGGGATCCGATTGAACGAAGATAGTGGTCACTTTCATTATCGGGCAATCCAATAAAAAAATGCTATTAATCGGTCACTAAATCTTGTGAGAGATAGATTAAATAAATCCAAACGTGATTTTACATTTGACCCGGTCATTTTTTTTTTTTCCGCTTTGTCCAGTTGGGCCGTTTTTAAAAAACGCGGCGTCGTCACGTCAAAAAAGATGTTACTGCCCCTACGAAACGTCGTTTTGTTACAATGCGATAAGGGTTGCCTTATCACATAATCACGTTCGAAATCAAGGTCAATGATTATGATTATCGGATATGACCACGCTAATTTGTAACTTTCAATTTTTGATACTTTTAAATACAGAAAGTAAAGGGAGGTGGGCGGAGGTTATGATTATATTCAAGGTGATAGGCAAGAAAGTAATGAGGAGACCCCATTGAAGCCTATGTATATTATAGTGTGCATAATTAAAAGTTGGAATGATTAGTGAGAATCTGGGCACAGTGAAAGGTTTATTAAATTTGTGCTGTAGATTGACAATTCTAACAGTCCCGTTTTCTTTTTCAGCTCAACGACAGACAAATTTGAGTATGCCAAACGCAGAGCCAATTGTGCCAGCCAATGTTTGGTTATTTCTTCCCATTTGTAAAAGAATTTATAATTTGTAGTTGTTGTCCCAGATAAATTTAAATACAAATCAAGGGGTACCCAGTGAATTAAATTTATCAGTTATTGACCGGTCAAAAAATAACTAAACGTCTGGTAATTATAATTATCATCATAATTATTACTTTGATAATAGCTAATATCAATCGACTTGACATGTCGAGTTTTGGATAATTAGAATAAAAGCGAACTAGATTCAATTAAATCTCCGCTCCCGCGATGTGCAGGAGCGAAAACCCGTCACTAGTACGACAAATTGACTAGACGATACCCTAAATCGCACCACCTCAGCCCAAAATTTCCTACAAAGAGAAGACGTGGCGGTAACGGAGTGCTCCCTCCTCCCACTGGCGTCTGTAGAAACAACGAACGAACGGAAGAGAGAGGGAGAGAGTTTTATTCCCATTTCCCGTCCAGACAGTCAACACGTGTCTGAACCGGCAGTAGCCAGTTCCCGGTTCCCAAACGGCAAAAAACGACCTTCTTTGTTTTCCTGTGGGACCCGCCGCCACCACCCATAGAATTAAATTTAAAAGATCCAAACAAAACAAAATACACACATAACCATATCTATCCGTCTACACATTAATAATCTATAAAATAAAATTTGTTTTTTTTTCTTCATAAAATGAGATAAAAGAATAAATAGAATTTAAAAATAAAGGTTTAAGAGAAGTAAGGAGGGGGCCAGAAAAGATTTTGCCCTTGAAAGCCAAAAAAAATAAAAATAAAAATAAACCAGCAAAGAAGCTGCGCTCTGATTTGCAGAGAGAATCCACCGAGAGAACGCGAAGAGCAAAAACAGTTAATATTTGTTGTATGAATGAATGAATGAATGAATGAATGGATGAATAAAGAGAGAGAGGGAGAGAGAGTTGTTAAAATTTTAAAATTCCAATCAAGTCCTCATTTAGTTCTTATCCAATCCAAATCCAATACTCGTAAGTAGTCTCTTTTGCATTACTATTGATCCCTCTCTCTTTTGTTTTTAGTTTTTTGTTAAACGTTTTCTTTAGTTTCATTTCATTTCTTATACTTTTGCTTTTCTCGTTTCATTTTTTATTTATTTCGGAAATGAGAAATTAGAGGATAAGTTTTCGGTTACGGGTATCAAATTGGAATCAGATCTCAATTAATTGGATTTCTGTTCATTTAAATCTTGTATTTCGACTCTTAAATATGGTAATTTCTTAGACTTTGCTTGCGGAATTTTTAATTCTTATGTTCTTCTAATTTGAGCACAAAGATCTGGAAGTTTTATTTTTCCAATTAAATTTGCCAGTTTTATGGTTAATTGTCATTAGCTAATTCGGATATTTGAGCTTTGATTTGGAAGATTTGTTTTTGTGTTCAATCTTGATCATTGGTTTATTGGAATTCAGATCAGTTAACATTTAAGATAAAGCTCAAACTTAGCCTGTTTTTATTCTTTGCAATTTGCGTTTATAGATTTTATATCAGTGATAAACAATTGAAACGGAAAATTTTTCATTTAATTTTCTTTGACTAGGTGTATTCTTCATTGTTTCAACTGCAATTTTCGGGGATTTGACTCTACTGAGAGACAACTCTGAAGCTGAGGTGAGTTGTGTTGTTGCTGTTGTTATTTTGCTTTGGTGGTAATATAAAAGATATGTTGGAAGGTCGATACTTGCTGACATCGAGGGAAATAACAAGCTTGTGCCATCCAGAATCCAAGTGGTCTTACATGACCTGTATGATAGACCTAAATGGCAAGCGACCATTAGAAATTGATGGCGATGATGATTGTCATCACCAAAGTAACAAATCCTTAAAGCTATCCAATTCTCGTAAAACAGCAGGAACTTCACGGGAGCAATCTGATGATGATCAGGGATCTGATGATAACTTACAGTCTGAAGATAATCAGCAGGCTGATGATAATCAGCAATCGAATGCTGGGGATTCGTCGGATTTGGACTCACTTATTCAACCTATTGGTCGGGACAACTCCATTAGTTGTCTTATCCGTTGCTCGAGGTCTGATTATGGTTCCATTGCGTCTCTGAATCAGAGTTTTCGGTCCTTGATTAGGAGTGGAGAGTTGTATAGGTTGAGGCGGCTGAATGGTGTGATTGAGCATTGGGTTTATTTTTCTTGTCACTTGCTTGAGTGGGAGGCATTTGATCCTATTCGTCGCAGGTGGATGCATTTGCCTAGGATGACTTCTAACGAGTGTTTTATGTGTTCTGATAAGGAGTCCTTGGCTGTGGGCACTGAGCTTCTCGTGTTTGGTAGGGAGTTAACATCCCATCTTATATCTCATGTTATATATAGATATAGTATTTTGACAAACTCATGGTCATCTGGGATGAGGATGAATGCCCCAAGGTGTTTGTTTGGCTCTGCTAGTCTAGGAGAGATAGCAATTTTGGCCGGTGGTTCTGATTTGGAAGGAAATATCTTAAGTTCCGCAGAGATGTATAATTCAGAGACTCAAACTTGGAAGATACTGCCAAGCATGAAAAAACCAAGGAAGATGTGTTCTGGGGTATTCATGGATGGGAAATTTTATGTTATTGGAGGAATAGGAGGGAGTGATTCCAAGGTTCTTACATGCGGTGAGGAGTATGATTTGGAGACAGAAACATGGACTGAAATTCCTAACATGTCTCCTGCACGGGGTGGTGCAGCCAGGGGTACTGAGATGCCTGCATCTGCTGAGGCACCTCCTCTTGTAGCAGTGGTAAATAATGAACTGTATGCAGCTGATTACGCTGACATGGAGGTGAGGAAGTATGACAAGGAGAGGAGATTGTGGTTTACAATAGGAAGATTGCCTGAAAGGGCAAACTCCATGAATGGTTGGGGCTTGGCATTTAGAGCTTGTGGTGATCGGCTTATTGTCATTGGTGGACCTAAGGCTTCTGGTGAAGGTTTTATTGAGCTCAACTCATGGGTTCCCAGTGAAGGCCCTCCTCAGTGGAACTTGCTTGCCAGAAAGCAGTCGGCTAATTTTGTCTATAATTGTGCTGTGATGGGTTGCTGAAGAGTTGGATATTGGTGGCACCATGCAGACTGTACAAGATTTCTTTCCTTCAACACAGGATTAAAAGAGCTAGAGGGTAATATTATTCCCCTTCTTCCTTTTTCTATCTTTTCCCTTTTGGGTGGGGGGAGGATGGGGAAGAGTTTCTGATTTTACTCAAGATTCAATGAAATGTTTTATTGGAAGGAGATCTTGAGTTTTTATTTCTTTTTCCAAACTTAATTCAAAATTTCTTCCATTAAATTTGTGTCTTCCCCCATTTTTAGTCACATGAAAACTTCCAAAAAGTTGGCATCATGTAGCACAGGAATAGGTTAATAATTTGAAGTACCATCTCATTGGTAGGTTGTCATTAGAGATTGCAGAAGCTTTTTTTCAAGAACACAGAACTAAGAACTAGTGGTATATGGGTTTCATGATCCTCAATTTTCATGCCATTGTCTTCAAGGGACGAAATAAGTTGTGGGAGGTTGTTGTCTTGGATGCTGGCATATGTACTGATTACATTTATCTTTGGAATTGATGGGCTATATATTACGAGTATTTTATTCTGGATCTGTTTTGTATCTTTTGGAGCCTTCAATTGATTTAGATATTTAAATATTTTTTGTTCTTACTGATTAACAATGTGCCATTGCATTCTGAATGATATATCATTTATTATATATTATTACCCCTTATTGATATGACTTATAGACTTCCATAGCTTATCTTTTTTTTTTTTTTTAACTTTTTCTCTTCACTTCTATTTTTCTCAAGTTACAATGTAAGGCTGCACCACATTCCTTAAATATTTGGATTTCTCATTTATTTCAGTTACAATGGGAAACTTTTATATTCTGTTTAGTTTGTGAAACTCATCATAGTAAAGATACATTTGTTTCTGCCATGTTGTAAGACTATGCCGGGTGTGTAATAGGGATCTATCTTTTTTTTTTTTGAAGGACCGTATCTTCCAGGATTTAGCTAGATACACGCGTGGTGTATGTGGGATGCGGTTCTTCACTTGCTGGGCAATCTGTCAGTGAAAGAGCCTGAGAAATAAGATGCAAAACTGATAGTGAGGTTTTTGATAATCTTTATGGTCATCATTAATTTTAGTCTAGACTTATCCATAAGGTAGCACCGGTGCTTTCCCTTTTAGGAGAAATCTATTCCTATAAGTTCGTGAAAATATCACTCGTTCCCCTGTTGAAATACTATCTAGATTTAGCATATTACAATCACCAAGTAAACTTCATATCTTACATGGCATTAGCCTTGCAACACATCTGAGCTATCATGTGGCTGGATCCCTCCCCCTTCAAAAAAGAAGTTCTTTGAAGTCGAAAAACTAGTGCAGAAACCTGCAGGTAAACCCAATAACTGAAACTAAAATTGCCAAAAAGAGATGGGTCTGAAATTTGGTCGATCAGCTGGTGGTGATGTGATTTAAGAAGTCTTTTAAAGATATTTAAATCATCAAGTTATCGGAAATATTTGGAAACTCAGCAAATAGTTGTTTAGGTAGCCATGTAAAGCCATGAAAGCAACACGTGGCTATTCGAGTTTGACTCAAATGATCTCTGTTTGATGTGAACCTTGATTTTTTACATTTTATATTCAAGCATTCATCTCCTGTTCTGGAGCATGCGTATATTATTATTGATAATAACGTTTGCTCGTGATATTTCTGTCCTATTTATTATATGGAGAAGTCAAATAATTGCTGGTTGCATGAAACTATAAGTGAAAATAATAAAAAAATAAATAAATAACAAAAATCTGTTTTCTAACCATGGGCAATCTTCCAGTGTATCTTGTTAAATATACTTCCTCCGTAAAATTCTTATTTCACCAAGGACTTTTCTTTGTTTCTTAACACTACAGTTGAAATGTATGATTTTTCAGTTTCAGGATAATTTAATGTTAGCATTTAGTTAAGTGAAATTACAGTTCAAAAGGCGAAAGCTGCCCATCGTTCTGCGCAAAGTAAACCATTCCAGCTGCTTGCTTCTCGGGGGGTCCGATTTCGCACTAAATTAATAAATCTCAACTAGTTGGATTATTGGAATGGCACCTTTCCGGTTAAATCCTCTCAAAACCCGTGTCTTTTCAAGCCTTATTCAGCCCTGTAAGCATCATATCTTGTCAGCAACAAAAATTAAAAACAAAAATAACAAAACAAGGCCCTGGATCACGATCATCATCTTTATCGATCAAGACAATTTTCCTTCCGTAATTTTACACTTTATTGGCACTTATTTAAATTTACAAAAAAGAAAAAAATATCTAGAATATTTATTACCAGAGTTTTATGCTGCAAGTTAAATGGCTATAAAAATTAAAAAGCAAGCAGGAGTTCAAATTGAAAATGATATTAATGGTATTAAAGTTTCATATGTAGTTTTTGAGCAGTTTTATTTAGTTGCCTACATATGTTGGAACCCTAGAGAAAGTAGGGGTCAAAAACTTAATTTAGATTTTGTTCAAATGTGAAAAATTCAGAATTTAGATAGTTTTTGTGCCCCTGGGTTTATTGAGATTAGAGAAATGGGGTTTACTGGAACTTAAAATGGGTATTGTTCAAAGTAGTGTAATTTTCAAATATTTTTAATTGGTATTTCCAGGGGAGGGGTAGTGCGAGTGGTTCAAAGGGTTGCTAAACTGTTTCATTCAATCTCAATTGCGTTGGTTAAAAAAATTATTATCAAATTGGATAACGCTGAAAAAGGGGCTGAGTGGGCCTTTAGACGTTTGCAAATGGGGCCGCTTCAGTTCTTGTTGGGCTTGTTTAATTCTTTATTGTCCATGTATTTTCCTGAAATAAAAATATTTATATATTTAGTTTTTACTTGACATTTTTCTAGTTTATCACTTATGTTTTATTTTGATTGATGCAATAACTTAATTTCATAATCCAAGCAACTGATATGAATCAAGTGAAATAAAAACTACAACCCTTTTACAATAATATAGTTTTCTTGAACTTTTAAAAATCTTATAATATATATCTATTAGTAATTATTTACGATTAAGATGTGAAAAAATAAATCAAGTTAAAATGAATAATACCATCAAACAAATCAAATATAGAACAAAAAATTAAAAACTCTACAAAATTTGCTTGGGGAAGAAATCATACATAGTAGTTAGATTTTATCAATATGATAATTTTATATCATTTATTAATTATGGTACACTAGGTAATTCTTGAGGTGGATATAAGACACTCAATAAAATTGTGGCAAGAATTTTAGAAATCTCTAACAGAAGATTTCACTCACCATTCATCTTTTCAAACCACCTTTTTCTTCTCTTTTCCTTATCCTATGAGTACACAATCGTTGCTCCATCTTGTTTTTTCGGAAAAAAAGATTTAAAAAAAAAAATCATAGAATCTCCCTTTTAGCCACGTACATTCTTTTTTATCCTTTCCCCTTTTATTTTATTTTATTTTTATATTTTTATCCTTTCATTGCATATGATGGCAGAGTTTTTTATAATTATATGTCCATATTAACCGTAGAGTTTTCCCTACGGTTAATTTTGTATTATTCTCTTCGTAAATTAATTATCTTCAAATTATCTCTTTTACTTTTAAAAACTTTAATTTACCCCTTATTTTTTAAAAGAAGACCAAAAAAATTCATCAACCTACCTCATTTTTTCCCTTATTTTTTGCTTAAATATGAGGAGAATGATTTAAAAAATAATCAATTCGAGATCTTAAATTTATTCTTTTCCATAATTATAGATCCATATATTAGTTGATCTCCATGGAAATCTACATATATATAGTTATAATTGTTGTATTCTCTACATTTATATCCTATGATTCGGTTTTCTCAAGCTACAAAGCTTATAAAGCTCAATACGAAATGATTTTGTGCCGTGTAAGACTGATTTAGATAAAAAAAAATGTCACTTTATCATTCAGAACACTAAAATATACTGACGATGCACTTACTTTTGTCTCGGATTTTCACTGTGAAAATAGAATGAAATTTATCTGGATATGTGCTTGGTGGGATGAAATTCTAAAATGGTTTACAAACGGAGCAAAAGAATTCCTCAAATGATGATCATGTTAGGGCTTGTTGTCGATGTCCCTTCAAGGTTGCGTACGCATGGTTTGTCCTTATACGTGCATTTGGCGTTGGATCAAAAGCAATATAATCCGACGATCCACAACTGTACACGTCATTAATGATTTTACCGGTAATGTCAGTTAAGTGAAAGTGGACATTATTGTTACAACGTTGTCGTTGCTAGTAACAATAAATTCGCTGACTTAGCGTAATTAGATTTATGTTTGATGAAGCAATAAAAGTGTGTGTTGGATGCCACCGATTGTTCACACAGCTATTAAGAACTCACAACGAAAGGTGTTGATGCAAAATTTTGCTCAATATATAGTGATTGATTTGTGTTTTAGACTTTCTTCTAAATTAAGTTTTGTGGCATATTTTTTTTTTTTAAGACAAGTGTCGCAAATCACATGTCTCCTTATGATTAATTGTTTTGTCAAAAAAAAATTGTCAAAGAGGGGTTGATGTGCCAACAATAACCTTTTAACATTTAATTCAATTCTTTTTACTCAATTTTTATACAAAGAAAATCTAGAATGAGATAGATAGAGTTTTTGTACTTATTTTATGCCTATTTTATCTAATCTTCAAATGTCAATGCTTGACTTTTATATAGGTAACTAGAAGCATGAGGTGGAGAAGTTATCATGATTTGTGGCATCATCATTGTGACATATGTCCACAAATCTTATGTATGAGGACAACTATCAATAATTGTCAAGATTTGTTCATGACAAGTCTTATATGGACACTTCTCTTGATTTTGTGCTCTTGACCTTTAACTAGCTTCAGCTTAAATTTGATACTTATGTTGGTTCCTTACAAAGAGGATTGATTTTGCAACATTTTACCTGTAAGCAAGTTTTGTAAAGTTTTGCATGTAAGTGCATTATGTAGAATGTTGTTGGGCCATATTTACTTGTAGACACATGCTGTAGAATGTTTATTAGCACTCCATATAATGCTTGCTTGCTCGTAAGCTGTAGAATGTTTATTTGCTTGTAGGAGTATTTTGTAGAATATTTCTTGGCCAGTAGACATTTATTTGGAAATATATTCTAAGTGTTTAGGTTATTATTTGTAAATAATAGATCTAGGTCATTCTTTTTAAAAAATGAATTTAGGTCTTTGTTTGTAAAATCACGATTTTGTTGCTTTGTTGAAGACGTGCTACTTAGGTGTTTTACTCAAAAAAATTTTCTAAGTGCCTAAGCCATTCTTTGTAAATAATAAACCTAAATGTTTCTTTGTAAAATTATACTTTTAGTGTTTTGTCCAAGATTCACCATTTAGGCGTTTTATTTGAAAGTATATTTTAAGTGCCTAGGCCATTCTTTGTAAAGAATGAATATAAATCTTTCTTTGTAAAATCATATCTTCATGTAAAAATTTTTATAAGACTTATATTTTTCATGGACTCTTGGGCCTTTTATAATTTAGACGGACAAAAAGGCTCACAAATTAGCTAAAATAGCTGTTACCAATTCAAGTCCGGTAACTTTGGTGGAGGAAATTAACGCAAGTATAATTATTTTAATTTTTTGAATTATTTATTAATTTGATTTTTTTAAAATGAAAATGTGAAGGAGGGATTTGATCGGATGAGCAGCATGTCAGGTGTCAATTCTCTAGTTAGATGAGTTATAAGTCCCCTATTAGACAGCTCGCCCAATGAGAAGCTACCAAATCTTGTCTTTTGAATCAAGCAAAAAGAATTGATAGTGTATTGGAAGCAAGTGTAAACTGTAAAGGTAACTGCAGCCTGCAGGATTTTCAACCAGTGGTAAATAGTAGAAAATAAATCCCTACAACCCACTAGGGCGGTCGTCAATGGATACATAATGCACGATTTTTAAAATAAGCTGGACCCCCCATGTTAATGTATGTATATCTCGCAGTAGTTGATACATAAAATAGAAATTTCTGAAAAAGAAAGAATTTTTACTTCAGCAATATTCTCTGCAATTTTCTTTTATTCATTTATTTTGAAATAACAAACTCTTAAAGATTTTTTTTTAAAAAAAAAAAAGTTACCAAAATCTTTCATCCATACAAGAAAATTACAATAGTATAATATAAATTTAGCTAAAGTATTTGTGGTTTTGGGACAAAACCGAAAAATATGACAAAGCCAAACTCAGGCTTTAATCGAAATACATGCATGAAAATTGGAGGCAACCCTCTCGAACTTAATTTCTGGATTAAAATCACTACTAAATCATCTATTTTTAAAATGCTCAAACTCAAAAGAATCACCTTTTGAAAAAAAAAATGTTCAGAAGAATCAAATCAATCAGAAGGGCAAAAATCTCATCTACTTTACAAGCTGGTTTCATTCTGGCTATTGCTTGATAATTCTAAATTCTTGGACGCGTCTAATAGGATAGCCTCATTATGAGAATCGGGAAACCTACCACCTATAGCTGAAAATAAAATTAGATAAGCTTCTGCGTGGTTTCCACCATCTCCTATTAAATTAAGCAAGTGATTTAGCACCCCCACCTTTTTCTTTTTTTCTTTTCTCAAAACAAATCCAAGTGTCAAATTACTCGTTATTTCATATCTCGCGAAGATCTTGAGCTCTCAGGTTTCTCCAATTCTGATATCCTCATTGACCATAGCGGAGGCTTGGAAAGAAAGAAACAAAAGCATCAATTAATACTAAGTGCACATATGCTTAGTGGCCCAAAATTACTCAGCCAGCTGACACCTCGGTGGTGCTAAAGCTTAGTGGATTGAAATTCTCTTAGATTTCCAATCAAATCATAGTGGTCACGATGTTTAATTTTACTTCACTAATCCAATTGCATTGAAGAGGAAAGCGGGTGCCATATTTTCTTTGAATTTGATTGTCTCCCATGGGACCATCAAACTAATGTCGTTTATTTTGTTTGGGGGAGGTGGGGAAGTCACATGTTTTATGTCAAAATATGCTTATCCTAATCATTTTATACAATTGGGTTTTCCACATGTTATATCATTATCCCACTTTAGCACTTTTAATTCATTTTCTTCCTTTAAGTTTGAGCAACCCACTTGGGGAACCCACATAATCTTTTCTAACGTAAGAAGGTACCCATGAATTATATGATACACTTAATTATAATGACAAAAAAAAAATGAATAAAAAAATGCCAGGCTTTCTTGTCTTTATTTATTTAATTTTTAAAAAACTCGCATTTAATATTATTGTTAACTATCAATACCAATAACATAGACTTTCATGTCTGTTAGTAAAATTTTATCTTTTTATCAAAGATGTGTTTCAACTCTAAGTAGGGTAGATAAATCACATTTCAGTTTGGATTGCTCGCCTTTGATTCGCATCACAACCCATTCAAGTTTGATCAATGAATCTAAACCAAACCAAATTAAAATTAATTTAGTTTGGATTAGTTTAAGTGTGCTATTTGATTATGTTCAGATTGAAATTTTCGGGTTAACATTTTGGTTTGGATCACTAATTTGATTTGGATTGCCAATTCAGATTGGTTTGATAATTAAGCATCCCTGGCCAAAAAATGAAGAAACAAATTAGATCATTATGCAAAATAGAATCAACTGACTTTGTCATGAAATACATAACCAAACAACATAGATAATAATAATCAAAATGGCTATAGAAATTTGATTTTATTACTATTATTTAAAAGAGAGAGAGAGAAGAAGATGTATAAGTAAAGATGCACAAATAAAGCAACTTTATATAGAATTATAATCTGAAGAATTTAACAATTGAAGGATGCCAATTGAAGATTTTGTTATTCGAAAACATACATCATCATCATTTGTTTAGTTGCTGGTATCTCTCATAATGTCAAAACTGAAAACAATTGAAGTTCTCATATGATGTCATTCATCTATTGAATGGCACAATAGTAATTTTGCTAATAAATTTAATTAAGTATAAAATTTAATTTAATAAATAAATAATTTATATATTAATTTGAGAAATAAATTGGGATTCAAATATAACGATCCCTAGTGCTGTTGTTTATTAATGTAGAAACCATCTATTTTTCTACCTTCAATTTTTTTTTTTATTAATTTTTGTGGAAAGAGCATAATGTCTTCAACTGCATTACATATATATTACTTACTACCTTTATTTAAATTTTTAATTGGCCTGCCCTTTTAAGATACTGTAATGATAAGCTCAGAGGATGCTTCTTCATCTTGGCCAATAAATATGCGTAAAATGTTCAGCCTTGTTAAAATATTTAATAACTATAACATTATTCTCATAAAGAAAAAGAAAATCTTAAATATTGATTAAAGATAATCAGATTTTAAATACTCTAGACGTGACGGTAGAGAACATTCAACGAAAGAAAATTAAGACACAGTGTTGTGATTAACTAAAACGGATTGGAGTGATTAATGAAACTGTTTCCAGAATGGTCAAGTTTGATTAACATTTAATTATGATCATTATATCCCTGAAACATGTGACATCTGGTGTCAAAAGCTTAATTGTCGCTCAACAATATTATGTGTGAAATTGAATTAATTATATATACTGTTACATCAGCGACATATGTATATTATAAAATTATAAAAAGCTTTAGTTACTCTTCAGGCATGCGGGCTGTTAATATCATTGATTTTGTAATCTTTGAAGATTAAGTATAATAGTATATGCTGTTGGGTAAACAAATATTTAATTTTATAAAGCCATGAATGTTAGGCAATTGTTCATAATCAAATAGTAATTAATTGGATAATGATGATCCCCTTATTTTATATTGATTATTCTGGGGTACATACACTCTCATTTTATATTATCTTTTTTTAAAAGTCCTTCATTATATATATATGACTTTCTTTTTGCATAATAGTTTTTTAATTTCTTATGCTTTATGTGCTGTATCAGAGTTCATATAAAAAAAAACACAAAAAAATACAATGAGATGTTCCCGAAGCAACTACTTTTAGATTTTCACTTCTTGCAGAGTTGATGAAAAAGCATTAGCGACCAAGAATCAACACTATTTTAAGGATTTCAAAATGTTTTCACAGAACACTGGAGCCCGTTAATGTCTAAACAGGTGGATTAATGTTAATTAATAAGCAGTGGAGAAGTTTATCACAGAGAATTCACAGGATTAGGATCCTCTATTGATCTGAGCACTCTTGAGCTTTTAACAATCTTATACCATGTGTTATGTAATAATAATATATGAATAGGATTTAACTGCATTATATTTTAGATTTATTAATCACCAATCAACACTTGAATTTTTTGTTAGAAGAAGTTCAAATCAAGAGAGATTCTTGATCTAAATTCACATAAAAGTCTAATCTTAAAAAAATGAACAAGAATTGATTAAGTTCATCAAGGTTTTAAACCGAATAATTTGAATTAACAATCTTTGGGCTGTTGAATATTATTATTATTATTATTATTAAAACAAAAACTGAACCCCAAAAGGCAACGCAAAGCAACTGCCAACAAAAACCAATTCGAGATAGAATACAATGGTCCATATGCCTAGTAGTTGAGGCACCGACCTAATGGAAACTTGCAATCTTAATCTTCATGCTTCGGCATCACCTATATTTAACGGAAGAGTAATAATCACGATGTGGCCAGCTCGAAAAAAATAATGGGACAGCGAGTGCCCTAACCCTAACAAGACTTACTCATATTGCCGCAGTTGCCGGTGCCCTTAAAACCAGGTCCACTCACCACATCCACATGCACATGCTGGAGCACTTTTCATGTTCCCCACATCCACATGGGTTCCCAACTCTCTGATCTTTTTTATGCCACAACATTTTGGTTATTAATAACAAATCCCATTATGGGGTTTTGACGAAACAAGTATTTTGGAAAAGGCTTTTTGGTCCAGGGACATCATAAATGGAACTTTTTGGTGCTATCTTCAATAACATCGATATTAATTTTCGGACTTCGGACTCTTTTTCAAGTTGTTTTTGTTCGATTGGGTAAAAACGATGGGTGAAAATTGCTTAAATTACAAAGAAATGGTGAAATTTCATTTACGACCTCAGACTTTCAAGAATTTTAAAGTACTTCCATGATAATACGATTGTTTGCTGAGAATATGAAAATAGAGAATTTGTTTTACAGTAATTATAGATAGACTGGTTTGTTAGTTTATATATAACTTTTAATTAAAAATTTTGGCATAAAAATAAATTTTAATTTCTCTGTCGATGCCATGATGATATACTCGCTCCAATAAGATTGCTAGATGTGTCATGTTGTTGCACACATGCTTTAATATATTCAAAAACTTAAATATGGAAACAAAATTTCACTCTCTTCTTTCTTAAAAGTACGTTTGGAATTGGGGTATTATAATTTTTAAGTTATAGCTATTGTGAAAAAAAATTATAATTATAAAATAAAAGTTAGTAATATATAGTAAATATAAATTTTAAATAATAATTTTGAAAAAATTATTAAAAATATAATAAATTTTTTATAATGCAAATAAAAAATCATATCAATATAATTTTTAAAGTACAACAGTTATTATTTATTAAATATTTTAATACTGTAATTTTTAAACTATAACTATTCAACTTCAATCTCAAAACTATCCTAAAAAATATATAAATTTTCAATCAAAGCCAATATGTGATAAAAAGGGAGAAAAAAGCAGCATAAATTCAGACAGTTCAGTTTCGACAAAGCCGCCGTGCGTTCTCTTCCTTACTGAAAATTTGTATGTTTCTTAGGATGCCTTTTTTCAATTAATTGAAAGTAGTTAGTTGAGTTATGAGCAACCGCAAGCGATCTAAATCTCTAATTCCAACAAGCAACAACGAAACAAATTGACAGATAACTTAATTTTTTTCTAATGGGTCAGTGGAGTTGATTGAATCTAAACGGCCCACGTGATTTGGATCCGAATCCCGTAATAAAAATGATTCTTGCCGCTTAATTAGTTTTGCAGTTGAAGTGCATTTGGTCGTCTTGAATCTTGATTGTTGCACTATCCACACCAAATACAAATGCAATTCAAATACAAATGCAATTCTCCGTAAGACACGCAATTAAAACGCCTCTGGGGTAGCATTCAACTTTTTCGAAACTGCAACTTGTAGGGAAATTAACTATTCAATGTGGTCAAACAAACCCGCCCTTTCTTTTTAATTTATAATTCCATGGGAATATATTTTATTTATATAATCTATTTCTTTTTTCCTCATAAATAAATATATCTCACTATCCTTTCCAGAAAGACGCTCCTTCCCTGTTTTGGAGGGAAAAAAAAATCATCATTTCCAATAACTTATATGTATTCATAAGACTTTCATATATAAAAATTTTAGGTTATTCATACGTATTAGAATCGATTAGCAGTGATTATGATAAACAAGAGATAACATTCATATGATAATGTAATGCTTACAAAATTAATGTACAAATTCGTGTGACACGGGACTTGATATTACTAAATTAGACTTTTGCCAGGCTCCAATTGTAGTTTTAGTTAGGGAATCCGTTAATGGCCTAAAGTTTGTTCAAATGTGCAAAGAGATTTTATTGGTATAGAAAATAATTATATAGACTCATTTTCGAATAATTACATTCATATTAAAAGATAATACGATCGCTATAACCAATAGCATAATTTTTCATATTTAATTAAAGTTTATTACAAGCCCGGGAAGTATTTTGTTTTTTTTTTTATTTGGTTAAGAGGAATATTTTTAGACAAGAATGTGAGTACATAGAGATGTAGGTGAAGTCTTAAGGATGGACGATAGGGAAATTTCATCAGGTAACCATTTGGTTTCTCCCTTGAGGCTCGTGTGGTCCTCAGTCCAAAGACAAAAGATAAGTTTAATTTGAGTGTAAAGACGGAACGATCGCATGTTCACAGGTTGAGGTTTGAGGCGAAAAGGCGGAAGGCCCATCACCACCACGCGGGATTGTATTTATTTGTGGACTGGTGCTGGTGCTGGTGCTGCTGCACGTTCACCACCTCAGCTCAGCTCAGCTCAGCTCACCCGTCCATCACATGATCAGTCATCAATCGCCCCTTGTCTCTCATGTGATCTGTCACGTCCTGGCCTTCGCCTAAATCACCATCACCCTTCGTCTCGAAGCTCTTAATAACGCCTAGAGATGTTAAAATGAGTCTTATCAGGCACAGATACTTCGCCTGCAAACCTATCTGGCCGTTCATAGATCTGCGTGAAGCCGATTGATTGAAGATACAATGCATAATTATTGATAGATATCTTGTCCGTGTTCAGAAACTGAGCACTGTTACTTCGTACATATTAATTAATTAATATTTGTTCTTTTAGCTTTTTTAGACCACCGAGCAAAGATAAAGAAATGCACTTTTTAAAGAGATTTTGCCACTTTTTGTGTGTAAGCGTCACCCGCCTTGGTTTACGCATGTATGGCTTTTACTTTGTTGATATAGTAACTCTTCTGCCCACTTTTGTCATTATCTCAACTCTCTTTTGTCCGACATGCCCTTCAATTATCACCCGTCCGATCTTCATTGGTATCACAAACCTCCAAAGAAAGTTACATCCAACGGTTCATATCCAAGGAAGGCCTACTCATGAGTGTGACAATAATCTTCTCTTTCTTTTTTTATTTAAATTTTCTTTTTATTTGAGCATCTCTTTTTTTTTTTTTTTTAACCCCCTAATAAATAATAATAATAAAGCCAAAAACACTCACACATACACACACACTCTCGCACACGCGACACAGATTAAATATTCTCGCTTTCTTGTTTAACTCGTTTTGACCGGAACTACACTTTGCTTCAATCTCTATATAAACCTTCGCACCCCCTCATTTCCATCCTCGCAGTTGCATTTTTTTCAGGTGCTTTCAAATTCTTCTTTCATCGCTTTCCCTTAACCAAAGTTCTTTCCTTTTTGTTTGTTAAATTTTTCTTCTCCATCGAATGGCTGAGTCGACATTAAAGCGCCAAAGAGAAGGGAAACAGATAGAGATAGAGGAACTAGTTGAAGTTGAAGAAACAAAGCGTCACAAGCCATCATCATACAACCACATACTGTCTTTGCTTGATGAAGCTGAAGAAGAAGAGCCAGCTCAAGACTTGTCTTCTTTAATGACAAGCTTGCAGCATGAGCTTTCGTCTGACGACTCTATCCCGTGTCCAAACACTAACGATGACCAAGAATCCAGCAACCCCACTACCTCTTCTTCTTCTTCTTCTTCTTCTTCGAAGCAGGAAGGCGAAGTTGATGATAAAGAAAGAGTCATGAGACATCTTCTTGAAGCTTCCGATGATGAGCTTGGGATTCCATCTATGGAAGCTTCTGGTGTTATTAACAGCATTGCTGATTCTGATGAAGTAGGGATTAGTAGTGCAGATTGTTTGGCTTTATGCGATGGCTTGTGGGATCTTGAAGATGAGGCTGCTAATTACTACACCTTGTTACAGTCTCAACTTTTCATGTAGCTCAGGTGTTATAAGCTAAGAAATTAAAATTAGGATGAAATTAATTACTAGGGGGTTCAAAATGAATTTAGACAAGAGTGAGCCGGAGAGATTCGTAAAAATGGAGAAATTTTTAGGTTTCATTTTGGTCCCTCTCTTTTCTTTTGTATTAAAAAAGAAACTAAAGATTATCCATGTGTCGCCTCTTGTTTCAAGAATATTATATTTTAGAAGAAGAAACACAAGTGAAAATTTTTATCTCCACTTTATTTTTATTTATGTAGTTATCATGGGCACAACTGATCACTGAGACCGCCAAAAAGACAAAATTGTCCCCTTACAGACAGCAACAGATGGGGCCTAGCCATGTACAAAAGTGAAATGCGGTCGTGTAGCAGGAGTAATGCTACGGTTATTCAAGATATTTATTTAACGTGAATTGGGAAAATAAAATGTTGATAATTAATAATAAAATTAATTAATAAACACTAAATTATTCAACGATTAATGAATATTTTAACTGAGTATTTAATTTAAATAAACATAATATTTTTGTAGAAGGCAAAAAATGTCAATAATACCGTCTGCTTTTACCGTGACCGTGCCTTACACGAGCCTCTGCTTTCCGTTGGAAGGAAAACTTGACGTCAAAGAATATTTGTTTTTTAAGTGATAAAGTAGTAAAGATGCTTTACTGTTATCGAGTATGTTTGGGACTAAAAGTACTTTATTTTTTTAAGTTTTGACAAGAAAAAGTAGGTGATAAATCTGTTAAAATATGTTTATTCTGTAATTCTTTTTTATTATTCGCAACATTCGTTTTGGAAAATAAGAAATTGTTTTCTATTTCTTATTTTTCAAAAGTAATTTATTGAGCTATAAACGTTTTTAAAATTCAATTATTACTTTATTATTTTGTGAAAAAAATAACTGTCATAGTTTTTTCATAAACTTCACCCATCGTAACCTAAATTATTATATTATTAAATAAATAGCAAATTTGAAAAATATAAAGTGAAATACTTTTATTTTGTTTAAATTTATGTATTATCATACGAATTTAATTTGTTATATTTTATATGAAGTGACTAAAAAATTACTGGGGGTTTAATTAATTAAAAAAATATGAGAATAAAATAAAACAGAAGTAGGCGCGTGACATGGTGCTGTGATATGATGATCGTACGTGCTTGGTTCGGTGGGGCCCCGAATGATCATGATTAGAATAATCTAAGGGCAACTAGGCAATTACTGGGGACCACATATGAACTGAGAACCGGTGGTGGGGTCCGTCTCACATTATAGTGATTTTGACAAAAGGTAATGATGCTATGTGTGTCTGCCATGTCCACTGTCCCATATGATGATGGGTTACATACTTCCAGTGGTTACATGCATCATTCTTCGGTTGAGATGCCCTATGTTTCAAGGTTTTTCTATACATCTTTTGGATAGGGGTGGTAATGGGTGGAATTTAATTCAAGATTCACTTTATTTAAATTTAATCGGATTAAATTTGTATTAATTTAAAATAAATTTGAAATGAATTTGAATATAGATATACGAATTTAAAATAAATTTAAAACATGCCTGAATTTATTTTAATATTTAGATTTATATCTATATCTACATATTTTTTAATTTTAATTTATTTTAAAAATTCTTTAACAACGGTATAATTATAAATGATAATATATTTTAATCATAGTATATTAGTAGTATTTATCATCAATTTAAAAATCTTAAAACTTAAACATTAATTTTATAAATTTAAATGATAACATAACAAAAATAGTTAATGTTAGTTCGTCCTAAAACATTCACATACAATATTCAAATTGTAATGTAAGTAATAACGCTTGGTAATTATTTTATTATATTTGCCAAATAATTTTTAAGAAATATAATTATTTCTCTAATAAACTATCACAAATGGTACAAATTTTTAATGGTATAAAAATTATCTCAAAATTAACTTTTGAAGAATATTTTATTATCGTTCTTATTGCTTGTTTTGTTGTAAAAGTATAAGTTGTAATATTTATTAGATTTTTTAGTCAAATTATATAATTTAGTTTTTATCAATACATCTTAATTTTTAATTTTCATTTTAAAAAATTATTACTCATTTATTGTTGAGTTTTAGAATTCATAATAGATCAAGAATATATTTAGATTTTATTTTTTATTTTTAGATTTAGAGTAAATATAAATATTTATTTCTTTATTGGATTCGGATATAGAATAAAAAACGTAGATTCAAGACGGATCTGGAGTAAATATAAATTTTGATTTTTTTTAGATATGAAAAAGAGTAGATCCAATCCATATCTAACCATTATCACCCCTACTTTTGAGGGTACAAGGGTATGTAAATAACCTGATTCCATCCTATTTAAATATATTGATGAACCCTTCAATTTAATTTGATTGGATTGAATTTCATAAGTTTAAATTGGGTTTTGATTATTTTTTTCCCAATGTAATTAATCCAAAATCCAACCAGTTGGTTGGAATCCAAATTTACCCGCCTAAATCTAATAAGATGATGATAAAATTATATTATCGAAATCACGACCATCAATGTGACACCATACCCAGAACCTTCCAATAGAAAATTTTCAACGAGCTATCGTACTTTATTGAAGTACGAACAAATTATTACATCGTATAACATAATAATGTAATATGAACTTTAATAAAATACGAAAACCATTACTAAATAAGCATTCAACCTTTAAGTACTTGTGATCATTAATCTGGTGCTGGGACTATATTTTTATTATTAACAAGGGAATAAGATTGTGGAAGGCCAAGTTTTAACTGCGTTTCGGGGACAGAGACCTTACCATTAATGCCATTTCTCTTTGTGGAAACCGTAGCACTACTTTGAGCTGGTAGAATTTCTCGAATTTTTATTAGGATTTGAGATTTTGATTCTTCCGGAATGGATTCAGTGTAAAGTTTTATCCTCTTTTAGTATTTGAATCAGAATTTAGAATTTAGAATTTATTCTAATTTATTATTTAGGATGAGATTTAGAATATTTGAAAATTTTTATTGAGTTCTTGAATATCCTGTTTTATTATTTAAATCAGAATTTAAAATTCAAATTTGTTTTGATTTACTATTTGGGATGAGATTTAGAATGTTTGAAAATTTCGACTGAATTCTTGAATATCTTGAAATTTGAGTTTTTAAAAATTTATAATAAGTCGATTTGATGAATCACATAAATTTGACATGTTGGTTATATTTGTATGACAAGTCCTTTTGATAAATACAAAATATATATCGTAACATGTTGTTTCTAACAAAATTTATAGTGTATAACAACAACCTCATATCATTGAGGATAATTTGATATTTTGATTGTGATTCGAGATTTTATTTCACCCGAAATTGAGAGACTTTTTGTCTCGATTTATTATCTTGAACAGAATTTTATTCCTTTTTTTTTAATCCTGCATAATTTAAGATTGACAAATTCTGACCTGCCTCATCCATTGCTAACTCTAGCATTACGTTTTTCCTTTAATCTATATCTTAAATCCTAAAAGGCCATGGCCGTGGTGGCTGATGGGAGTAAAAACTCGTTCAAGGATCCCTGAAAATTGACAATTAAAATATATTTCACACAGTACGTTATCGATGTTTCTATAGGATTCTTGATGAATTCTGAAGTTATTTTTCCAGCAATGAGATTGAAAATTTAGTAGCTCCCATCGGAAAGACAAATACGTCGGCAATCACGTTGCTACGTGACACGTGTAATGTAGATAACAAAAAAAAATAAATGCTTTCTTTAATGGTTGTTTGTCCGGTTGATTTGAGATTTTAGAATATCTCTGCTTTATGCATATGTGTATCATGTATCATCCTCTTAATTAAGCAAAACTGACAACAGCCATCAATTTTCCAAATAGCGTGTAATGGTGCTTGTTGGACCGATTTTGTCTGCAATCAGAGCAAGTGGGTCCTAGGGGCTACAAGTCCAGCAACCCATAATTTATCTTCGATGTTTGGAAACTGACAGGTATGATGTATGATTAATTGTTAATTTGATGTGGTTGTTAACGGCCGTGCCGTACCCGTCACGATCCCTTTTGCTTTGAATATTCTTGATTTTCGGTTGATCTTTTCATATCATCGACAAGAATCTCGGCCCTCAGGACTTGTTTACAAGTTACAATCTGCTTCAAATTTTGTGATCGCTGAAGCTTTACTCACGACATATTTCAAAAAATTATTAATTCACTCTTACCTGCTCTCCCTCTCCAATGCCGCCGCTTCTGTAAAACTTCAATTTTCTCATCTTTTCTGTCTGCCGGAGAGTAATCCATCTTCGGTATCTAATACGTTGAATGAAGCCAGATTCCTCCCTAATATGGAGTTGATATTGACTTGTGACTCTATTTTATTTCCATATATCATATTTAGATATGTGCTGTGTTTTGAGTGCATGTGTTTAGTTTTCAATGTAGATAATATAATTATAATTTCTTTCTAGATCCAAAACTCCCAAGTTGAAAATTTCTAATTGGAAATTTTCAAGGCATAGAGAGGATGAATCTTATAGAAAATCTACAATCATATCAATTGAAAGTTGTCAAATTAACTTGGTGTTTGTGATAAGGGTTATTTGAATTTTTATTATTTGTAAGGGTATGTATATTTGAAATCTGTATATATATATATATAATCAAGAGTCATCTTCACGTTTTTATAATCGGATCTTTACTAATTACTGTAACGAACCTACACGGCAGAATCCAAAATTTCTTCCTCTGTTATCCGGAGGATTACTTTTCTCTACCCATATCATTTTTCCATAGAGTTATCCTTGTGTAACTATTGTGTTCCATCAAAAGAAGTGACGTTTGTTTTAAAAAATAAAGATTGCTTTTCCTCAGTAGTAATGAACTAGTGATCTCATTTCACCGCAGTTGCGAATTAAAAAAACCAAGGCATCTAGATGTCTTTACCTTATATCTCTATGATACAAACTCTTAAAACAATTAAAAATATTTATTTAATTTTATGATATTAGTTAATTTTAAATTAGTCAGAAGTAATTGCACATATTTTGTAAACTACATGTAAGTAGTGGAGCATTATGTAAGGACAGACTTAGTATTATTAATTTTTAGGTTGTAATATTAAATAAACTTTATTATATAAAACTTGATGTTATTATTCTGGCAATTTAAAAGTTGTAATTGAGAGTTTATTAGTTTTTTCAAAAACAAATACTTATTTGGAGGTTTGGTTTCCTCAAATTAACCCTATTTGTTATCTAATTTTTATGTTCCGTTTTATTTTTTCTTATGTACTTTAGTGCTCGTATCATTTGGTATTAGAGTTTGGTAATAAATAAGGAGTAAATCCTTACAATGGAGTAGAGACTTGAGATGATTCAAAAGATGATGGAGGTTATGATTCTTGAGCAGAAAGAATTTACCAAAAAATTATTGTGCAAAATAGATGAAATATCAAGAACATAGGATGCAAGGTTGAACTCAGGTAGCCATCACATCAAACATGAAATATTTGTCATCTAATTTTTTTGATTCATTTTATTTCTCCTTATATACTTTCGTGCTCGTATCATTTGGTATCAGAGCTTAGTAATAAATAAAGAGTAAATCCTTACAATGGAGCAGAGATTTGAGATGATTTAGAAGATGATGGAGGTTATGACTTTTGAGCAAAAGGAATTTACCAAGAAATTATTGTGCCAAATGGATGAAATATCAAGAACATGGGATGCAAGGTTGAACTCATGTAGCCATCACATCAAACATGCGAAAGAAAATTCTACGTCTTTGGTTGAAGATCAACGTCTCCAACAAAGTGATAATTTGGCAACTGTAATGCATGACATAGGTGCTAAACAATGAGCAAAGCAGTGGTATCATTGAAGAAAATTCTGCAAATCAACATTCAAAAGGTTAGAATTTTCTCTTCCAAGTCAAAGGTGAAGAGTGTTTATTTTAGGGACGAAGCCAAATTGCTTAGCCACCATGATGAGAAATTGTTCATCGATAAAGTGCCAAAAATTGACATGAAGAACATGGTTGGATCAATGGAGAATTTTCAAAAGAGCTTAAAGGCATCATTATATCTAATTATTAATTGGAAACGCAAGAGAAAGCAAATTATTTCAGAAAAATCTACCCTTGAGGATAAGGGTATTTACAAGGGGAAAGAATGATACAAACTCTTAAAATAATTAAAATTATTTATTTAATTTATTTAATTTTATGGTATTAGTTAATTTTGAACTAGTCAAAAGTGGTTGCATATATTTTGTGGAACTGCATGTAAGTAGTGGAGCATTATGTGAGAACACGCTTAGTGTTACTAATTTTTAAGTTGTAATCTTAAATAAGTTTTATTATATAAAACTTGATGTTATTTAATAAAAAGTATCGTGAGTTTATTATTTTGGCAACTTAAAAATTGTAATTAAGAGTTTATTGATTTCTCCAATAACCCATATTTATTTGGAGGTTTGAATTTCTTCAAATTAACCCTATTTGTCATCTAATTTTTATGTTTCATTTAATTTGTCCTTATATACTTTAGTGTTCGTATCACTCTAACATTTTATCTTTGACATATGCATAGCCAACAAGCAATAATAATGGTAAACAAGTTTTAAAGAAGAAGAAACTTGAAAATAATGCATCTTCTTGAAGTGTTCGCTGTAACCCTTACACAACTGAGGTTTATTCCTTAAATGTTGTTTAAATAAAGAAACGGTGATGTAAATCTGGAACTAGAAGCAAGGAAAGACCAGGCGGATGGATAACGGAATTGAGAATCTTTGGGACAGTGTATTAGCGGACACAATCATGTATACGTAGGTATAAAATTTCATCTTCAACTGGGTTTGTGCAGTACGAGTCAGGGTCACTTCGGTCAAGTTAAGGTCGTTCCTTCTCCAACTCCATTTATTCGGTTGTTGAATCTGTTCTTCATTTCTTTTGCCCTCGTCTTTATTTCTTTTCATCTTTTGGTTCCTTTGATTGATCCCTACCAGATGTTGGCTTAAAACCTCAAGTTCTTTTTTTTTTTTTTATTGTTGTTCGTGTTAAAAATGTTTCGTTGGTAGGTTAATTATATGGTTTCAACTTGAACAATAGAAGGAAATGGACATTCATACCGCAGGGTGCATATGTATGTTGACTTTTCGTTTGGCTGGGTTTTGGAGTGCAAGTTACTCATTCTTTCTTTATAAAATATTTGCCGATGTTATTACTTAACGTTTAGCTTGGCTCCAAAAGTTGTGCGGTGTTGTTGTTGCGGACACTGCACTCAGATTTTTCTCCTAATTCGTAAGTAGTTTTCACCTCCAATTCGTTGAGGTAGATAGGCTAGTCTTATAAAATTCTTCTATTTCTTCATAAGACTTTTATATATGAAGCCTTTTATTATCTTTTTATTTTTAAATCTTTACAGTGCTCGTAATTGTGTTTTATAGTCAGTTGTTGTCATAATTTAAGCTTTAATCTTAAACATTATCCTATTTATAAATACTTAAGCAGGAAATAACCTTGTGTTTACACATATACCGTGATGTATCATTGACTAATCTTGACTGTTTTAGTACGAATTACCATGCTGTTATGATTGAAGAGAAACGATGCTAATAATAATATAAATAATGTAGCCACAGCTGATCTGAGCTCGAGAAGACTGATTGAGCCAAAACTGAAAGACGATTGGATGACAACAGCATGCATTAGGATTAAGGCATTAGCCAATGACGTAATAACATTGTTAGGCCACGGATCCAATAGCCAAACAGATAAAACCCGCAAGGAGATTGGTGGTTTGGGTGTCAACTTCAGGTTCCAAATCCGCAGAAGCGACTAGGCAAATTGAAATACGACACTTGATTTCCAGATTGGTGAGAATCTTCATATTCAACAGAATGAAATGACAAATAGGCACAGCCAGGTCTCTGATGGCTGATGGCTGTTTGTTCCTACTTTCCTGTACGGAACCGTCTTTCATTTCAGCTCAAACAATTTTAGACACGTAATCGTAATAAGGATCATAATACCCCTTATGAAAATGAAATACAACAACCCCACCACGTGTAATCCTGTTATTAATTAGTTTTAAATTATTCGCCGTTGCTCGGCGGCGTCCATCAGATTGCGGTTGCCCTTCATTGCTGTGGCCTATTAGATGGGAAATTCGACTGGTTTTTACCATTGACTGGACAGAATTTGTTGCTTTTCAGAACTGTTTTTATTGTTGGGTTAAGTTCAGTTGGTAGTTCTCTTTCTATTGCTTGGAGAAGCAAAGCACGACCGCACGAGAGAAGATTTCTTTCCAATAATTTGATACATAATACATGGCACAATTGCAAATTCATGCAATAAGATCAATGCATAATAATTTGATACGATAGCTGTTGGCTAAAAATGGAGTAAATTTACTTAATTCGAAAGGAAAAAAAATTCATAAAATGGGGGTTCCCTGTTACTTTATCTATTTATTTATTTTATTTTTTTCATCCCATATTTGTGTGAGAGAAGGTAAACAGACTTCCTTGTGAAGGTAGAAACGAAAACTATCAAATCTGCTAGTGTTTAAATTGAGATGCCAATAAAAAAGAAGAAAAAAAAAACAACAAACAAAACGATTATAAAGTCCATAAATCTAACTTTAGTTCAGACGAACATCACCACAGATCTCACAAGGCCGACAAGATACCTTCACACCAAATTGAAGGAGAAAAAACTTAATTAAAAAGAAATCCCAAAGTTATCTCCTTGTTTCCCCCATTTGAGTTTACTTTGTACCACCAAGCATGCACAGAGACCTTGGAAAATTCCAATGACCAGCCCAAAAAATGGATGCATTGCGTGGTGTGATTATGAAGAAATAGACCATTTTCTCCACAATAATTAGCTAAGCCAGTAGTTGTTAAACTGACATTCCGTGACATCTTACACTGCTATTGTCAAGAGGATCGTGACTGACTTTAAGCCTTGATTTTCTCAATTGATTTAGACATTCGATCAAATCAGTATTTTAACAGGCAATTGAGAAAGGCAGTGAACACGTTGAGAATTGAGAGAAGGTTGCAAAATTCAGAAGCAGCCCGTGTTTTCAATGTGAATTTTGGTAAACCATGAGACAAGTTGGTGGCACGGTCTTGAAGGAAATAACGAATGGGCGACTGGGCGGTGATGCTATGGTACGTTGTAAGTAAAAATAGATGTAACAATTTATTTAACTTTTATTTTTAAAATAATATTCTAAAATAATTTTTTACTAATTTACTGTTAATATATGTATTTTTTTTTATCTCTTAACTAATCTCTAACCTTTATATGAATAGTGATATTTGATTGAAATTTTATTATTGTTGATATTATTATTATTATTATTTGTTCAAAAATTTATTTGACTTCATTAAAAAAACACACATACGCATATATCTTGAATACACACGGACACAAACACATGTTGCATATTTTTTAGTGGTATTTTTGTTTCATTAAGTTATCTTTAAACTAATTTTAAATTTATATAAAAAGTTAGATGTTATTTAATTACCCTTTAGATTTTTATTTTAAAATAATTTAAATTTATTCAATCTTATTTTGTGTTTAATAAATTATAGAGTAAATTAACTATAAATTCATGAGAAGATATTTTAAATTATTATTTGAAAAATAGGGATAAAATGGGCTATTGTACTAAACCCAAGGTGAAAAGGACTTTTCCCCTACATTATACTGACTGTAATGTATTATATATTATCCTAATAGTAGTATCCAACAATTAAAAAGTTGAATCAATAAAACAATTTTTAAATTTATAAAAATAACTTTTAAGATTGATGTATTGTGCATCATACCGAGGTCTAATATAAAGAAAGCGAGTCTTCTGCCTTCCCCACATGGCCACATTTGTTGAATATGGAAGCAACCTCAAGTTCTAACCGAACAAGTTGGATCAAATATTTGACAAAATTTAAAATAACGAGCGGGGAGCTTCTAACACTTCTTTAAAATTCTTATAAAACCCCATTTTCTATATATTTTTTTTATTTTCTTGGGTAAAACTACAAAAAAGAACAAGAAATTACAATAGAAATTTAGTTAATTTTACTATCATTTAGAATAAATTAAATAATAGTAAACATACTGTTTCATGATAAAATTCTTATTATTAAGTAATTTATTTCTTAATTATTCAAAATTTTAATGTTAATTTTATAAAAAAATAATTATATCATATATTAAGTTCTAGTTTAATTATATTTATATTTACCCTTGATGAAATTTTACAAAATGAGATTTTAAAACAATATTAGAAGGGTGCCAAAGGAATACAAGTTTATGCTACATGCGTACATGTGTGCTCGAGAACAGCAAACAATTCTTATTTCCTGTAAAAAGACCGCCTCAAAAGCCCAAGCACGAGTCGCGCCCACTGAGCGAGCTAATTACAAACCCATGTAAAGCCCAAGCCCAAGCCTATCGTGGATAAATGAAACCCTCTAGGGGCTGAAACTTTTTAACACACATCACATCTATTATAACAAAAGCACGCTTCAAGCATTGCACTGCCATTGCAGTGATGACAATTTACCATTTCCCATTACCTCGCACAATATATATACATATAATCCCTTGTGGACGAAAGTTGGAGAAGCATATCGTGCCGCAGTCGTAGTCCTAGTTCACGGTCTCAATGCAAAAGTAACTAAACTACACGGAGAATTAATTTAGGCATAAAATAGCTTAAGCTTAAGGATCAAATGAGTACACATCCCAAAAACAACTCTCAATGAGTAGTCTGTAAAACACAAACCAAGCAAACCTCCTATTATAGCTAGCAAGAAAATTTGCAAAACAAAAACATAAAACTTAAAGAAAAGTCAACTTGCAAAGTTCAGCCAGAGTTCCTACTGTAACCATAAAAAAAAATATTTGTTCACACCGGTGGTTTACTCTTCATCCTCTTCATCTCCATCTCCACCTGCAGCCTTCTTGGCAGCAGCCTTGATGTTCTTTCTCTTCACTCTTCCAGGGCGCCCGCCTCCAAATGGACTTGTAAGTGAGAATTCAATGTGCTTCTGGGAATCAACCCTCACTATAAATGAGGGAATGTTGACAAGCTGCCTTCCAACCCTGATAATAAAAAATAAAGATATTCATCAATATACAAAACAACCACGCTTAAAGACCTCAAAACTATCTTACTAAAACATTAAGGCTAGAACATCAAAGCGACCCAACTCAAATAAGCTTTGTAAAACAAGAACAACATATCATTACTTTATGTATTCACAGAAAAACAATCAGCTGACTGACCAATGGGAAAAAAGAAAATTTTTAACTGAAAGCAAGTTTAGAAGTAAGATGCCTTGTCACAAAATTGAAAAAAAGATGACAAAAATAAAATCAAATAAGACAATTCAAAGGGATGGGGCATAGCAACATGAAAAGTAATCAAATGGATTAAAAACAACGTAACACTTTTTGAGAAAACCAAAAGCAGTCCTGATCTCAGCTGTGACAGAGAATTTGAATACACCAATTAACAAGCCAAAAGCATTAGCTGGCTGGTATATGCAGGGCATATTAATGCCCCAATTACAAAAAGGTAAACTCAAGTACAATCAAACTCACTAGACATTATAATATCTAGAAGATCATCCACATTACCAATAAACCATACGTGCTAGAATCATTACATACATTATAACACTACAATTACCCATTAGTGGGCAAGTTTCAAATAATATATAACTATAACCTGTATGTGTATACAAAGCACAACTCACAAACTTAAGATAATTTAACAATTTTTAAAGCCAAAAGCAAATTTCTGCTTAATAACCCAAAGGCAAGTAGAAAATAATCAAATAATTAAAGATCAGTTAGCAATGGTTAACACCAACAAACTCAGTAATAGACATCCAGATGGAACAAGCAATTTAAATTCATGTCGGTCAAATGTTACCACAATAGAAAAGTAACACAAAAAAAAACATCTGAAGATTTTACAGACACTGAAAATAGCAGATACGGACTAAAAAGAAACACAGTGCATATATTATACCTAATGTGCCTCTGCCTGATAAGCACTCGGGCATGGTGAATTGACTTAGCCATGCCACTCTTGAACACAAGAGTCTGGAGACGACGCTCAAGAAAGTTCTCTACAGTGAGGGCCAACACATAATCAAGCTTGTTCTGGCTCTCTTCCAAGAAGCCGTACCTGTGCATCCTCCTAAGAAGGGCCTCACCCTCAAAAATACGACGTGGATTCTTCTCATCAAGAGTGAGAAGATCCCTGGCAGCATTTCGGATGCGGCTCAGTGCATATTGAACCCTCCAGAGTTCCCTCTTGCAGCGAAGCCCATACTCTCCCACAAGCCTCAACTCAGCATCCAATCGCTCCTTCTCATAGGGACGTCTTGGCTTCTTGAAGGTTTTCCCATCTATTCACACATCGATCCATAGTCAAATCATAAAGCTCAAACATCGCAAGAACCGGTAACCATCAACAATTAATACGTCATAAAAGAGTACTATAATGAGCTTTAAACAATCTCCAACTTCATCTGCAAACAGATATAATACCCGCTACCAAATATTCTACTAGCTAAACCTAAAAAGGCAGATGATCAGTTACCGATATTTGGATCAGGTAACACATATAAAAAGGTCTCAAGTTTCCTTCACTTCCTTTGGATCCGACCAATAACATTATAGAGCACTGAGAAACGAGATCGAGACGGTATCAAAGTGAAACAAGTATCATATAAAGAGTATTTATTGTTATTACTATTATTTAAAAAAGAGAACAATAATGATCAAACAAATATGAAGCATTTGTAGAAACAGAGGGCACATACAATTGCGGTAAAATGAAACGTGCACCATGTTTGCGCGCCGCTGGTGCTGCCCTCACTCTCTCTGCGATCTCTGTAAAAGCCTAAGCAAATGGCGTGAAGAGGCTGTGTCTCTTCACAATGACTCGTTTTATATACGCGTATATGATTTTGCAAAACCCTAACCCTACTTGGTTCAGCTCTTAAAGTCAATGGGCTTTTAAGAAAAAGCTCTGGCCCATTTCAAAACATTTTAATGAGCCCGTTTGTGATTTTCATTTATTTATTAAATACTGATCACAGAGAGAACATGCAAACTAATCACTCGGAAACTAATTTCGAGCTTAATTTAAAATACGAATAAAATAATCCATAAGTACTATTTTGTGATGTGATATAGAGAAGATTATAATTAGGATTAAGAACATTCATTGAATTAAAATTACACTTGTATACTCCGCAACGTAAACCAGCTAAATAACATCTGGTTCCACATGTTGCTCAGCTGATAACAAAAATAGCATAATACATTCTTGTGGCACGTACGCCAGACAATGTGTTGTCGTGGCACAAGCAAAACAATAACGATATGACTTCAAATAATAACAATAAGCAAACTGAAATTGCTAAAAATGTTAAAACTTATCTAGCCAACGAGACATTCAGCTCTTCAACGTTGATGGTAAATGAAATTTATGAGGAGGAGAAATCGTGGGATAACGAATAAATCATGAAAATTTTTAAATAAATAGATAAGCAAAAACAAAAGGAATGGAATAATATTGCACTTACGTTATCACCGCAGCGTATCCTCGTTTGTTGGATGTAAAGAAGTGTGCTGATTACAACGAGCAAGTTGTCCCCGTCGACCTGAAAATTGTTGGCTGCCTTCATCGCCTCAAGTTCTCGCTTCGCTCCTCTTGACTCTCCCCTAGTTTTTATCTTGATTGATATTCTTCGTTCCAATAATGCTTTAAAATTTAATCTATCCAACTATTAATCAAAGAACCGAATCTCACGCACATCCCTAGCCAAATTTCACGCACATCTCTAACTCCCTCTTAACAAAAATCTAATCTTTACTATCATTGCATTCTAAAATAAAAGATTGGCTTGATTTTTAATTTGATCCCACAACTAATCCTTTTTAGTCAGTTCTCACCGACACTATATTAATATCCAAAATTAATGATTAAAAAAAGTTAGAAAACCTTCAAAAATCGAACTTGATTTTTTCTTTTTTTTCTCTTTTTTTGGATTTTGATTTATTCAAAGTCTATCGTCAAATCAAAACGGATTATTTTTTTCGGAAAATTCTGACTGAAGGGGATAAAATTATTTATTATTTAGCGGAGTGCGGAGCCCAACGAATGCCGAATACAATCGGGCTCGTGATCGAAGGCCGAAAGGCCGTGAGCTTGTTCGGTTGGGACAGGTTGTCACTTCTTGAGGAGGGTTTAAGCAAATTTGTTTTGTCGGTCGGCCTTCACTCTTCATCTCCAAAAACCCTAAAATAGAAAATTGAAAAAACCCAAAATAAAAATTAAAAAAATGCAAACCCTTCAACGGATAGTATCAAAAAAATCCATGACAAAGACAATCCGTTGTTATCCCATGACACCATCGATTTTGATAAGAGCCCTTTCGACGAAACCTCCCAAAGACGGGGACGAAGAATGGAACGACGCGTGGGAAACGGCCTGGCTGCCGGAAGACCTAACGCCAGAGAACCGAGCTCCGTGGGAAGAAGACGTGAATTTCGGGTCCAAAGAGATCGTTTTGTCGTCGGATGTCGATGCCGAGACGAAGGCGTTTGTGGAGGACATGAATGACAACTGGGACGAGAGGAGGAACAACAACAACATCAACAACAACAAAGGCAAAGTCAAGCACCACGTCAACAATAGTGTTGGTCTTGGTGCTGAGGGAAGTGGTGATAAGCTTTACAGCTTGGAGAGTATTAAAAAAGACTATAGATTGAAGAAACAGAGGATTCATGCTGCCTTGTGGTTGAAGGAGATTGAGAAACAAGAGGAAGCCAAGTTGGGTACTCATGGCCCCCATCATCATCATGATATTGATCGATTGCTCGATTCCTGCTCTGAGTAATGCTCTTTCTTCTTTATTCATGTCTATTATATACGTATATTTTACTGTTGTTCTGTTGTTTAGGTAACAAACGATTCAAAAAAGAAAAATGTAATGAGTAATTTCATAAGTTGTAGTTCAAGATGTGCTGACCTAGTGGTTCTGAATTGATCGCTTTGGAGTGTTTTGATTTGATTTGGCAAAATCCAACATGAAAAATATCAATTTGGTCAACTTTTGGAATCTGAATCCCACGTTCCTGATCATCGTCCTTCATATAAGTCCGGATGGTACTGTGAGCAATTGGCTTTAGATTTATTTCCAGTTGATCTCATTCTCTATTCTAAAAGTAATACTCTCTGCATTTTAGTTGTTTGGATTTTGTATGAAGCAACCTGTAAAGGCAGCTGTTAGATAGCTAACTTGTTGATTTAATCGTTAAAAAATGCAGGATTTTTGACTCCACCAATGATGATTTGGGCAATGCAAAGATCCCAAGCTCTTCTGAGTACAAAAACAAGCCTGATGGTTGGGAAACAATGGCAAAGGAACAAGATGGAAACATATGGGAGATGTCACAAAGAGAAGAAGATATTCTCCTGCAAGAATTTGACCGTCGAATTGCATACTGCAAATTCCAGGTGTGTTAATCTTTATCCTAGACCCTACTCATACAGTGCTATTGGTGCTTGCAGTGTGGGTTAAAATTCTCAGTACTTTTGTAACCAGATTCTTCATTATTTGTCTTGCTATTGGTTCTTATTTTTTTGTTCTATAAATTTGTTGTGCAGATAGCTAGTTTTATTAAGACTCACATATTTAGTCGTCGGAGACCGATCGATGGGTGGAAATACATGATAGAGGAGATCGGACCAAATGCCAGGAAAGGGAAGGGTAGTGTTTCAAGGTTACCAAGTCTATCTGATCCCTCGACTCAACCATTTAAGGAAGACAGGACTCCGATTAGCGGCAGTCTCACTCCCTCGAGGGGGAGGTAGTTTGTTTCCCGTCTACCCTGAACCCAATTTTGTCAGGGTTGTAACAGCATTGATAGCCTGCCCGCTCTGGCAGGATTGGTACATTGGGGTGCTTAAATGTATAATGCATCGTCTTACAGACAATAAAAGAGATTTTTTTTCTGAAAAAGCCTTAAAAGTCTGTTTGAAATCTGTTCTAAGAATGGGCTCTATTCCACGAATTAGAGCGGCAGATTTTATAAGTGTTTGAAGATATGTTGTGCTCTCACAAATGGGGAAGAACTTGAGCCCCGCAAGAATTCGATCGAAGGGAAATTACGGAGGGCCCATCGAAGAACAGAAAATCATCTGAAATTGGGATTTGAAACAAAAAATGAAAACTTCGTATTAACTAGATTAGCAAAATGATAAATAAATAAAATCTGCCAACAGTTTTCTCAGGATATTCACAATTCTCCAGTCAAAATGCACTTTTACTATTTCGACCACGCCCTTTCCTACACTCTCTTCTTTATCTCTCAACCTATCTGCCAACGTGTGACCTACAAAGAGCGGTAAAAAGCTCCACTGAATGACTCAAAAAAATTTACAGCTTCAAATAGAGAGGAAGAAGGTCAGCATTGGTAGTGTCAGTCAAGTCTGCCTTCTTACGGGGAAAATAAGGAAGCACTAGCCACTAATGTGAACCTCGGATGTTGTACCGCTCACATATTCTGGCTCCATTTTCACTCCACCACTTCTCTGCTTCTTGTTCTGTGAAATGCTTCCGACTGCGAAACAACATTTAAATGTCCATTAACATTGATGAGTAAGGCTAGTTCAGAGCAATAAAAACGTCAAATATAAATGAAAGCAATATTAAGGCAAGTATTAAACACATCAAGCCCTAAAATCCAACAGATCATATGGCCTTTGATTTTCAATTAAGTACAATGTTTACTTTTCTTGATTTCATAAATCAAGGATGGCCATTAGCATACCTGAAGCGAACACGCTTGACTTCATTACCACCACCTGGCAAAGTAGATAGAGTGATGTACACACCAGATTCAGCTTGCACCATCCGTTCTTTCCTTCCTGTTTGTACCTTGGTTCCATGAGATAAGTTCTGGTGCGCTGAATTGCTATTGGACTCACTTGCAGGAGCTGTTGTGCTTGTTCTATGGCTCTCGGTTGAATATGTTGTTTGAACACCAGAGGGGTGTCTGGCAGTAGAACCTGAAGTGGAGCTGGGACTTGCTACTGCAGGTGATTTTTCAGCCATCTGTTTCAACTGTAACACAAATCAACCATTCAAAATCAGAGAAAATAACCAATTGAAAGCAGTACGAAGAATTGGATGTTGTAGTTTTGACACTCTTGGTTGTTTCATTTACTAGTCAGACAACACAATCACATCCACTGCATAATTTCACTGGTATGGAAATGAACTACAAATATTTGTACGCTAAGATTTGCAGAACATCCTTCTCTTGCAAATCCATTACATGTGTTGCCCAAGTAGAGATCCTCAGGGCTCAGGCATGCACAACAGAACACTGCATGTAGTGACTATCAAATTCCACTCCTACTTTTTGCTCGTTAAAACCAAATACTCATGCATACTTGCTCATGAGGGTGTGTTTGCATGCATTTGCATTGTTTTTAAAATAGATAGTAATTTCATTGTAAAGATCATAGAAATCGCATATCCAATATGGACTGCACAAAATGGAAGCACACTAATAAACATACATGGGGTGTTTAACAGATAATAATTGCCAGTTTTAAAGCTGTCTCTCCCAGCTGTTCCCATAATAAAGTTTCTCTGTTCCCTTGATTGTTCAAAAGTCCAACCTTACTATTTAAACCCTGTTTAAATGATTGCCAAAGACAATTTATTGAATAGAACTTCCTGTGCAGAACCTAACCGTTTCAAGTTCTTAAAAGAATAATAAATTGTACCTGAACAGTTAGGGACTTTATAACTTCCTTTGCAGTTTTGCATTTTTCAGCTTCATCTTCTGCTATAGCAGTGACCGTCTTCAATTGCTTTGACGTTCTTTCAAGTTCAGCTTCAAGATGCTCTGATTTGGAAGTAAGCTCTTCCACCTACACAGGATTTTTGATATCCATCAAACATAGGTAACCACTTAAAATCAGTCACACTTTGCTAATGCAATTGGAACCCCTTACCCACTTTCCCCAGGCAAACTATAGCTCATGGAATTTAGATAATCAATGCAGAAAAATTACAAATATGAACTGCAAGCTCTTTTTGGGTATTTTTAATACATTAAAAGCTGTGAATTAGAGTTCTTTCTTACAACAAATTGTCATAAATATTGCATGGGGACATTCATGTAGTACTTGCATCTTTGAGGATTAACTACTATAATTTTCCAGTGGGCTCCACTAACAACTTCCAAATTCTAATATGACAAATTCCCACATGAACAGAAAAATTAGTTTCCAACTACTTCTAATTAAAAAAATCAACATAAATATATGAAAACTTGGAGTTGTTAAATGGAAGGTCAAAAAACATTTCATATATCTTGGTTGTCTTTCAAATGAGTCATGATCAGCATCCAAAATAAAATATAATGAAGAAAAAACCAAAGAACGAACTGTGTGGTGTCAGTTTTGTTTGAATTAACAAAGATACAGAGGGGCAAAAGAAATTAATGAAGAAATAAGAGAAAGAAATAGACAATATTAAAGAGCTAAACTGTGTGGCGTCAGTTTTTGTTTGAATTAACAAAGATACAGAGGTAAACTGGCAGCTCGATTACTTGAGGAATTCCATTGGTTGCATAAAAAAATGTTAGGGCCCACAAGAGATCTATGGTTAGCTCTTTGAAAGGAAGATTTTCCAAAACTATAAAGTAAATTCTAAGGAAAACTTGATAAGCAGCAATAAGATCTTCATATTTCTTTGTAACAGAAACTGTCAGAAGATTCCTTCATTTTCTGTTTTAGTTCACGAAGTTTTCCTGAGTTAGAGATACCATTCCCAAAAATCTTCAAGACCTCTGTGACAGAGCATTCTTCTGTACTACAGTTAGAGTTTGGACAAGAGAAAACATGTCATAAAGCATAGGGTGGAAGCAAACACTGAGCCTCAAAAATACTTGCTCAGAGATTTTTTTTCACGATAGTAGAAAGAAAGCATAACTAAAAGGATAAGCTTAAGCACAATGGGTACTTCTTTCTTATCAAAAGTGAAAAAGAAACAATAATAATAACAACGAACCTGCAGAACCATTTGAACAACTTACTCATCCAGGCATGAGAAATAAAAAGTAAGATTTAGATGGAACCATGGACATGATTGCATAAGAAGAATAGAATGTAGGCACTAAAGCGTCTATGACAGTCCTACCTGTGCTCTTAACTTTATGATTTCTTGGTTTAGGCTATCATTCATTTGCTTTGAATCATCAATTGTTACCGCAGAAGACCGAGTTGAACTTGACTTGCCTGAAACAGGAGATGTTGCAAGGGAGCTCATTCTGGAACTAGAAGCAGAAGCAGAAAACTTTTTCTTAGATGATTTGGCTAGAAAAATTGATGATTTTGGTGAATATATTCTTCCCATCTGAAGATTTTTGTTAACCGGAGAAACATGGTTATCTTGTAATTCTAGTTTCAAATTTTGCTTGGATAGCCTTCTTTCAGTCTGTTTGTTTGAATCAAAAGATGAGAATATTGAAAGTTGATCCTGCAATCGGGGACCCTGAGCCTCCCTATCAGCCAACTCAGTGGTTTTGTGATTCACATTTCCAGTTCTGTTTCTAGGACTTTGCACAACAGAAGTATATCTGCTGGACCTTTTAAGTTTAGTGTCAGTCTTTTTAAGTTTAGTAAAACAATCATCACACACCCGATATGGCTTGTTTATGCTTGGAGCCAGAGCAGCTTTCAGAGATTTCCTACTGCTGCAGGCTTTGCAAAAGACTAACCCGCAGTTGTAACAATTGTGACGTTTCCTTCTGAAACCAAATGGGTTATGACAACTGGAGCATACAGAATGGTCAACACTAGATACCCACTTATGAAGACATATAATAGCTGTAAAGTTCAAGCCACATACTACACGCTTGACTTGCTTATCTTTCAGGAAATCAACTAGTGTAGGTGAATTTCTATCGTCTTTGTCTCCATGGCCCAGTTGCCCATTTGCACCCTTTCCCCATGTGTAAACCTTACTTGTGGAAGTCAAAGCTGCAACATGATAAGCACCACAGGCAACCTCTTCCACAAAACTTTCGGCTATTTCACCTTCAACACGAGTAGGAACCAACCCATCGGCTGTGGGAACCCCTAGCTGTCCATACGCTGTACTCCCCATTGTATATACATGTCCTGAGGTTGTCAGAGCAACTGAAAGATCATGTCCACAGGCTACTTGACAGATGTTTTCATCAATCAACAGGGCCACACATTCAGGAAATAGTCTAGGTTCTTTATCACCATGTCCAAGTCGGCCTTTATCTCCATCCCCCCAGGTGAACAGCTTTCCACAAGAAGTGCTCCCAGAAGGTGAAGAACTAGATGAATCACTCACTACTACAACTGCAGCAGTGTGCCAAACACCACAAGAAACTCTTGTTGTTCGTAGCCCTCTTAGTGTTTCCACTTCTCGAGGAATGCTTGTGCTAATATGATCTCCATGGCCCAGGGCTCCAAAGGATCCATCTCCAAATGTAAACAACTGGCCAGCAGATGTCACCACTGCTGTGTGCCAAAGACCACAAGAGATATAAGATAAATGTATGCCATCCATATTTCCACTCACTTTTCTAGGAATCCAGCAACTGACTTTGCTTCCATGTCCAAGTAGCCCAGAATTATAAGTGCCATCACCCCATGTATAAAGATCCCCAGAGCGTGTAACAGCACAGGTGTGGTACTCTCCACATGCTACTAATTCAACATTCACTCCACTGAGAATTTCAATGAGCTGTGGGTGAGAAACATCTGCTTCTATGCCATGTCCAAGCCTCCCTCCTGATTCTTCCCCCCAACTGAAGATCTCCCCTTGTTTAGTAACTAACACAGCATGCCTGGCACCGCAAGCAATATTATGAACATCCAACGCCATTGTTGATTCCACTGCCTTAGGCAGAAGAGCATCTGTTTGGGGGCTAAAAGAGTACCCAGCCCTGTGCTCACCACCACCCAAAAATCCATTAGCAATACCTTCTCCCCAAATGAAAATGTCACCTAAGGAATCAAAGTCCTCGTGAGCAGAACCATGGCTCGACGAGCTTACAACACTAGATAAACTGATTCGAAATGTCTCAGCTGCAGAACTCCGGTCATTTGAGTTATCTGGAAATGCATTTGCCAATGGACTTGGAGAAAAGGAAACTGAATCTGCTTGACTGTTGTTATTGGCTGCTTCAGTATAAGATATTATGTCAGCAAATGCCTTCCCCAGTCCATTGTTTGAAACATTATCCAAAGGCAACTGCGTCCCTTGAATATCTCCAAAATCCTGAGGTAATACCACATGGTTAATCAATAGAAGAGAAAGGAAAAAAAAATGTCATTAGAAAACGAGAAGCTACTAGAAATCATTGCCACACACAAATGGGGTAACTGTGGGAGAAGTTTTTCGAATACGAGCACGTGGACTGTCTGATGATGTGCTGCAATTTACCGTGCCAAGTTTCCACTTACTGTGGGTACCCCATGTGATCAATGCCTTAAGACCAACCAACCAAACTTCAGCTTCATCCTTGTCTTTGCATATCTGTCCATGAGACAATAATTGTGTCAAAAGATATCCACAAGTTATAAGATCTTTCTATCCACGTATTAATAAATCAAACCTCTGAATTTAAAACCATAACAAATAAAAGAAAGAGCTTTCTGTAATTCACACGGATAGGTATGCAGTATTCTTATGCCAAAAGAAATCATTGCATAATCACACTCACCAAATCCAAGGACCTATCATTGTATATCAGAGAAAATGATTGATACTCCTTTTCTGGTCGAGGATAACGTTGAAATGTTGCCTGAAAGAAAAGTCATCATTACGATCGTCAATGGTTTCAGAACTAAAAACTAAGTAGACATCAAGACTTATAGCAAATCTCCTAAAAAGAAAAAGAGGAAACACAGTCAGCCAGGGTAGCAAAAAATTATTATTAAGGGTCTGTGTAAAGCATCAAAAGTTAAAGTAGTCCCACATGAACCTCCACATCAGAACATTCTTTCAAATGGAATATCAAGGCTTCAAAAGTTTTCACAACATTTATTTTACATCTTGGTAGTGGTTTGAGGGGTTGAATCTTCTATATATTTTAAAAAAGAAATTATCAACAAACTTACAGTACGCTGTCCTGGAATAATCCTCGAGACTTGATTCAGCTTAAGCTGTCTTTCTTCTTTGCCAGAGTACCATATCAACATAGACTCATCCTACCACAGAATAGCACTCTGATTAGCTAGACGAGTATTAAGAATTCAATTTCTACTATTATTCTCCACCATATTCAAATGCTAAAGGTTGCTTACCAAAGTTTGAAGCCCAAGCAACATAAATGTTTTTCCACACAAAATGCAAATGCAAGTTATTTTGCCTTATAATTTTGTAAACTCCATATTCTTGTTAGAATGACAAAAGTAAGGCATTGGACATCTTTATGCTTGAATTTGGAGGAAACTTCTTGGCCAAAAGAGAGCAAAGTATGAAAAATATGACGATGGAGTACCTATTCCCTTCTATTAAAAGCAAATAGAGATCTATCACTGCCTCCTGTATTGCTACTCCTTTATATCCCCTGCCCGAGACCTCTCTCTCTCCTCAAAGTTTTTTAGGAAAATAGTGATACTTAATTTCTCTCTTCACCCACCCAATTACACACACGAGAAAATGGAAGAAAATAAACAGAGAGAAAAGGAAAAGGATTTTTCCGTTTAAAGAAAAATGTTCATGGGGGCCTAGGCCAGAACAATAGTGGGAAATTAAAAAATAATGAAAGCAGTTATATTAGTTATTTATAAAAAAACAAAGCAGTAGTTCACTGGACTATTCATATAATCTCACAAAAAGTGATTTTCCTACACCATTTAAGAACTTCTGGAAGATCATTTTTTTCCTATCAGTGCCATAGTTTTTAACCCTAGTCAGTGGAAGATTATCCAAACAGAGAAAACATGCCAAGTAAACTTACATTTGAAAGATGGAATGGACAGAATTTCGGTTTTCCTCTGCGCCCATACTTCAGCAAATATGCACCTTTCTTAAGCAATGTAATGGCCTGTAAATAAAAAATCACTATGCAAAACAAAGGTGTTTCTTACAAAAGAATTTTATTAAAACGGTGAACAAATAGAGGAATGATAAAATAAAGCTCATGAGTGAAGTGAAGACGATCCTTGGATATGAAGTTGCTGATCAACCAATTAATTTGGCCCATTTTAAAATTGCAAATACTTTAATACCATCAATAAATGATGACTAGAAACTAGCATATACACACTCACAAATACACTCTGATAACCATTCTTTCCAAAGAAGTAAGAATATGCACCTAGAGAAGAACACCGATGAACAGGTTTAAAAGCACCAGAGAATATAAGGATTAATAACTAGTGCCCAGTGCAATCAAATCATCATTCAGTAAACTACAAGGTATTTGTTTTGACATTTGACTTCCAAAACAAGCATACAAGCAAGTATCCAACTGCTCCACAAATTAGCTACTCTATACATTTTAGTGACTTCCTACAAAGCATGAAGCAGGAATGCAAATGTAATTAGAACCTAGCATTGAGAAGTAAATTTCAGAACACCCACATTTCATAAATAGAAACAGCACATTGCCTTTTGTTTATAATACTAATGGAGCAAACTTACGAAGTTTACTTAAAGCAAAGTTAAAACCTGCTCGATTTCCTTCTCGGCTAGACCACCTCTCTGAGTTTCAGCCATTCAAGGTGATGCCCATATGTAGAACCAATACCCATTTGAACAACCTCTGATTCTAATGTATAGCATATCATAAGCGGCCAATGTTTAATTCTTCATGACCCAAAGTTACAGAAAAAAGAACTCGGCCCAGCAAGCTTCTAAGCTAGACAGCTTAGAAATGCAAATGAATGAATGATAATTTCGTCATTTATGCCATAATAACTAAGAAGCCTCAAAATTCTAATTTTCAGCAAAAAACCCTATCAATACAAGAATGCCGAGCTAACAGAACCTCAAAAGGCTCGAGTCATCAATTTCCAGCTCGTGAACTGCTAAAATCACTCCTTAATAAATGGAAGAACCCTAGAAATTTGTGAAAACTTTTGAATTTGACATAGAACACTTCAAATATCGTACATCTAACATGATTCCAAGCGCGTTGACTATAACAACAATGGCGATTGAATTAACCTAAATTGCGAGCAGAATACACAAATTCGAGAATATTAATTGTCTTTTGTATACCAAACGACGTCGCTGAGCTCGTAAAAAAAGGCGGGAGAATCTTGAATCTCGATTCAGAGAGGTGGGGGTGGTGAATGCGCGCTTTGAAAATTGTGAACGAAAGAAACGCAGCAGCAGGGCTTGTTAACGTGCGCCCCCTCCCTTCATTACATTTTCTGTTGTTATTATCATTCTTCTCTCCAACAGAGAGCTGTGTTTCAGCAAATTTCGTTATGTTTGAGTTGGTGAATGCCATGTCAGCAACCGAAATCTCCCGAATGGCGATCGTTGGAGAAAAGAATAATAATAATAAGATAGTATAAAAATTTTATTATAAATAAAATGTAATTTGTGTGCAGATGCGGGGTATCGATCCCGATACCTCTCGCATGCTATGCGAGCGTTCCACCATTGAGCTGCATCCCCAGACTCCGATAGTTAATTTTTTAAAACTTAATTATTAGTTATGGAAACCAGCAAACGTGCCTTTTCCTCCCAAGTATTCACACTTCTTTTTCCTACAAAGAAATGCGTTCTCTGTTGGAAGTTCTGAATTCTGAAGCTCACATATTGAGTGTGCTGATTATTTTTATAAAAACCAATATAGTCTCTCTCAGGCGCAATTGCTTGAGGATTCTGAGTAAAAGTAATGCACATGCTGTGCGTGAGAATCAGAAAAAATTAATCCTGGGGCATGATAATTTATACACTTGAGTTTAATTTTCTTCAAGATCTCACCTCCAGTTTTCACTAAAATGACTTTCAACAATGTAAGAACGGCACGGTTCAAAAGAAAATGTGTATAGAACCATATGTGAGAGTTGGATGAGATTAATCCCATTTGCATTACTTGATTCAACGGGTTTAATTTTCTCCAACATCTCGATTATGGTTTTCACAGGAGTAATTTTTCTGCTTCAGCTAAGCCATTCTCAAGATTATCAGATTCATGCATGCTTCATTTTATCAATTTTGCCAATGGCCTAATTGGTTGCCAAGATGAGGTTGATTTCTTTTCTGTTTTTATTCCTGCCATTGAACGTTTTCATATTAATATATCGTAGATAGAGTAATGAATTCTTGCATCATTTTGCCTGAAACAGGCACAATGTTGAGCAGAATCAAATTAGCTAGCCAAGCAGCGAGAAGACACACTCTGTCCCAATAACCAACAGTAACAGAGCATTTTGGTCTTAAAGATAGGTACTATCAATAAGGGTAGCATTTTCCATCGCAATACAACTTAAAACATCAATGGATACAGAAGTTCAATATCTATAATCATCATCAAAGATCATGTAATTGTTGCTCTTCCTGGATCTTTCTTCTCGTTCAGCCTGCAAATAAAACAAATAAGTATGATCCTGATGTGTCAAATTTGGACAATATAACAGCCGGAATCAGAGCAATGGCTTCCCTTCAACTTATTAGTCCTATAGCCACTAGACTCGCAAGACTGTATCATATACTTTAGCCATTACCTTTGCAATAAGCCTTTCGAATGCCTCAGTTCCATGCTCTTGCATATACTTTTCGGCAGCAGTCAGAATGTCATCTTGTTGTCTGAAGATATTCTTCTTCCGGGGTACATACCATATTTTAGAGCTTGCACTTTGTGGGTTCATGTAGAAAGGTCTAACGAAGTGCCGGTATACATATGCTGCCCCATTGAACTGTGGTAAAACCAGCCAGCATGAAAAAATCAGCTTAGCATAAGGCCATATGGTGATCCTGCAGACGTTAAGAAGCCGGAAATTAAATAAACACATCTAAAAATTCTCTGAAGAGGAAATTACCGCATATGTTTAGGGCTTAAATATGATTGCTCAAAAAGAAAAAAAAAAACAAATACCAAGTTAATTATTTGGCAAATTTGTGAAATGACAAGCACATATTTCGGGGGGTCAAAAAGAAACCAACCATATAAAGTAGGCTTACAGTTCAAGGACTTTAGCAAAAGTGAGTTCAAAGAGTGTGATCATTGAATAAAGAACCCAATATGTAAGCCATTGCTGGTCATCAGACGCAGATCTTGTCTCTATAGCTTTAATTGAAGCATATCTGTTAGAAATAACACAACCCATATAAAAGTTTGGCTTTAAATTCAATCACAGCACATTATAGTTTAAAGGTGGACAGAAAAAGAACCAACTTACAGTGGAAAAACAAGAGTAACTACAGGCCTGCAAACAAAAACCAAGAATTTGACTTAGTGCAGAGTAAAACAAGCACAATAATGAATTAACCGTTAAGCGTAACATGTACATTATATATCTAATTTTTGATACTAAATTCAATTAAGAACTGCTAAGACGGTAAAAAGAGACATACAAAGCAAGAACATCAAAGTTATTAGCAACAACTTGGAGAAAATTATTATTATTAGAACCACGAGCACCCATCAGTTGCTTCAAGTGCCTTCGTTTGTTTGTCTGGTTCTTTTGTGCGTAAAAACGTAAAAACTTAGATATCAACTCATTAAAGAATTTAAAGTGCGGGAGATGGAAACTTAAAAGCAGAGACGACAGGCAGAAAGCAGAATATGAAAAGTTGATAAAGCGTTTTCTACATAACACTAATTGGAAACTCAATTTGCGGAGAATCTAATGTTACGTTGCACAAGGAAAGAGGCACCGAATTTTTGAATTTTATCTCGTACGCAGCTACCACGAGAGCTTCCATTCAAATGCATCAATCATTGCTTGCCACATCAGGAATCGCACATGCGATGGCGCTTGTGTTTGACGTGGCAAATAAATATATGTCAACCTTCTGAGTTTTAGGTGCGATGGAGTTTACGGGACCGAGAGCCTCGCAGTGATATTTTTCCTGGCAAGTTTGACGAAATAGAACAAGGGGCCCCTGAGGCTCGATACCCAAAATCTGATTTCAGCCCAATTTCTATGTCTCTGACCCTGCGGATTCGACTTACGAGCCACTGTTCTTACGTCTTTGTAAGTTGTTTGTTGCTGTCATGATGATGCAGATGACACGGATTTAAAGCTACTACTGTTTGTGAAATTATTAAGAATTATGGACTATGGGTGGTGTTGAATGCTAATTACTACTTTTTGCTTTAAGGAACAAGCCAAAAAATCACAGCCTTCGTCTATATATCTTGAATTGTTTATGCATGTATCAAACAAACAAAACCGAACGAAGAGTCACGCAGAATTCAGTAATGTTCTGTTTGACCAACGAAGGCCAGCCTTACCAAGGTCCACACTATGCTCCCTCATAATTCCATTCGTTTCCGGATCCTTGAATAAATGGATACAGTGCAAGTAGTAACCAATGCAGCAATGTATAGCACATGCAAAATTCTGCATGTCTAAAGAGCACAGAATTTGATAGGAAAAAAGAATGTAATTAACTTACAGAAAGCTTGATGCATCTCTCAGGCTTGAATTAAAAGGATCTACATAAACATATAACTGATGAGCATCGTTTACTAATATATATTGTTCTTATTCTCTGATTGAGAGAGAGAGAGGGGGAAAAAAAATAATAACGTGCGTTTGTCCTTAGGAGTGTGCTCGACCCCTAAACAACTTAATTTGATAAGAAAAAAGAATGTCGTTAACTTACAGCAAGCTTGATTAAAGCTTCTCTCAGGCATGAGTTTAAAAGGATCCACATATACATATAATTATTGATGAGTGCAGTTTACTCCTATATATTGTTCTTATTTTCTAATTAAGAGAAAAAAAAAAAGATAATGCGCATTTATCCCTAAGAGCACCTCAACCCATAGATAACTTAGACGATTGCCCAGGGCCCATTGTATATGAAAAGGACCCTACATTTATATTAACTTGTTATTTTGCATATAAAAAATAAATTTGAATTCTAAAAATTATTATCTTTCGTTTAATTTATTATTATTATTTTTAATCATTTTTCCTAAATAGATTATCAAAATCCTACAAAGTCTATTTAATGTAATACATAATAGTTTTAATTTTCTACAAAACCATCAAAATTATTAGTTTCAATCCTACAAGATCTCTATTTTCTCATTAAAAATAATATTTTTTAATTTAAAAATTATATATTCTTTTTAAACCTCCATAAGACGCCCCGCATTTTGTTGTTTATCCGTTAAATTTTCTTCTTCAACAACCAAGAGACAATATGGTCTTGGTGATTAAAAAAAAAGCTTCCTTTACTTTCTCCTTAAGAAAGAAAAAAAAAATCCTAATAGTTTTGTTTATTCTCCATGGCTATCTTTATTCTCTATGGTTATTGGTCACTACTAAAATTCCTAAACAATTAAAGATAAAGTTATTTTGTGATTTCATCTAAAATTTAAGGTTTTATCTTTTTATTCTTCTCTTAATTAATTGTGTTATTTACTTGATCTTATTTTCTTTTAAAATATTCTTGAGTTCATCTTTTGTGTGTGAGTGTGTGTGTGTACTTGCTTTATCTATTTCAATATAAAAAACAAAAACAAAAAAGAAGAATAGAAAATTTAGTTTAATCTAAAAGAAAGAATTGTAAAAAAAAATGTAATTTGAATGAAGAATCATCAAATGTAAATGTTACAATTGAATTAAAAGATTACGAAACATTCAATGAAAATTTATTGTCTATTTTGAAACATATATTAGCGATAGTAAAATAGAAAATTTTATTTAATGATTTTACATCTTAGAAAGTTGGAAGAATTGATTTTAAATAAATGTGTTTTATAATATAACTATATATATATATATAAAAGAAGACCTCCTTCATTAAAACCATTTGCCTAAGGGTCCAAATATGGTTGAGCCACCCCAATGTCCCCTTATGATACTATTCTATATTTTGAAGAAGAATTATCAAAAGAAAAAAAGAAATGAAATGAAGGTACCACATAAGGTGGAGTGGCATACAATCGGTCAGTTTCATGATATGCATCCATGTCGGTAGCTCATGGAATAAAAACCTTGCAGTTCAAGCTGCAGCTTCATAATTATTATTATAATTTCTTGCAATTCTATGTATGAACCTCATTTAGAACTTACAGTCACCTCATCATTGATGCCCTTGCTTGTCTATACAATAAGAAATTAATTGACACAAAATCAAGAAGAGTAATGAGCAATGAATAGGCCTGAGCATGTGGAAGAATACAAGTACCAATATCAATATGTACATGTCCCCGGCTGTATTCATAAAGGATAAAGCCGGCACAAAGCCGACTAGCTAAGAAGCGCATAATGGCACCAGAACCCACAGTGTTTCTGTTGAGTTTATGCAGTTATAAACCTTCTGATAAAGTTAACGAAATTAACGCAACGTACAGATTCACAATTTCATCTGCCTTATGAGGGGTGGGGTTTGTAAACTCTTCATTTAGCGCACATGTACAAACAAGCACAGAAATACGGAAAAAAAAAATGGTGAATCAGGTGCTACTGCTAGCATTTACAGTGTTATTATACTTCTTTTCTTAATTTGAACTATGTACACAAGTCAACCAAAAAAAAAAAATCTGTTGAATCTCTCAAAATAAAATTACTGAGTAGCGTACGGGATGACGATTCAATTGTAGTTCAGTGGCACATGGTCTGTGCAACCCTTCTCCTGATGATCCTTTAACTATAACAAATTTAAGTTAATTTGTTTTTCATGAACTAGATTTATAATATTGTGAACAAAAGAGGATAGGTATCCATCGAGGAGTTAATAAGAACTGCAAGTACTGGTTAGCGTAAAATGGTGTGCAGATTATAAATTTATAATAACTTAGGATTATTAATGATGAGTACTACTAAAACCCTAGTTCAATTAGAAATTGCCTCAACCATAATTGACCTGCGCTAGCCCAAACATTATGATAAGTTAGTGAATTAATTAACTCTTGGCAACTACTTATTACTATTAAGATTTAATTTCCATTTGGACGTACGTATTATAATGTTTGGCGACGGAAGATAGCAATATATCAGAATTTGAATGTATAAACCATAGACATCAATCAGTATTAGTCCACGGACTCAAATGTGCCATATATCATAAGGCAATCCCTTCCCCCCCCCTCCCCAAACTAACATCTAGCTTTTGTTTGTTTTATTTCTAGCTACCCTGGCCCGATCAAATTACTCAATTAATATAAATCAATGAAAGGTGGATACAATCGAAAATGCAAGATAAGTAACCACCGATCGAGGGAACAAACATACATCATAATATCTAGTATAAAGAGAGATTGCTACACCTTTGTTAACAAATTAGGGTTGCATTACTCTATAAGGTTACAAATTTTCTAATGCTGAAAGCACGCATTTAAAGGGAATTAAAGTATTCAAGTTGCCAGAAAGGCAGCCTTTTAAAAAAAACTTTAATTAGTCAATTTATTCGTGAAGAATTATATATATAGCCAATCATTCACTGGTGAGCATGAAGTCCCACAACTCGGATTGCCTGTCACACACATTACACAAATTAAAGAAAGAGTTAGGAAGATCCAACTAGAATGACCCACTTTAAATTGATGAATTGTTCAGAGATAATAAATAATAAATATTTTGTATACAGCAGGTATGGAAGTGTCTTTAAAACCAAGTTACCGACCATCAATAATCAATCCGTGTATAAATCGTCACATATAAGTAGATGAAAAGGAGGGGGAGTGATCATCTTGCTAGTCAGTGTGTTTACACATTAGTTCTTAGGCAATGCCAACCTGATCATAGAGCAACCTGGAAGATTAAATGCGTGATTGTGTGTGGGCTCCTCCAACCTATTATTATTATACATACATGGGCTGGAATATATGAATCACAAAGATGTAGAAAGATCATAACGGAAGCTTTGTTTTGAGCCATAAACTGTGACAATGAGTTTGTTAAACCTAACAAGCGTCTAAGGACAAGTTATCGCAGGTAACAATGCAATATTATTGCATGCATATTAGTTTATATGTTTCTTGAAGCCAAAATTATGTTATGGATAATCTTTAAATATTAACTAACTTATTGTGACAAAATACTGTTTAGTCACACCAGGCGGAAAAAAAAAAGACTAATTAAAGTCCCTAGCGAAACCTGCCAATTTCGTGTGCTAATACTCTCTTATCAAGCCCTAAATTTTCATTTAATTAATATTCCTGACAACAAAATCAACTACCAAACTCAATCAAAGCAGTCAAACTTGCTCTGCAGTGTTGCAAAATGCACATTAATTATGTATATGTTGCTAAAATAATTGAAAGAAACACGAACGTGATTAAAGCAAGCCATACATCGATGAAACTAGGAATGGTGACTGGTTGAATCTTGGCCATCGTCTCCTCCTGCTCCATGGTGTAGATGTGACTCGCATGCCGGAGACTCCGACACGGCGGCACCCGAAATGTTCCTATACGCATTGAGCGCTGCAAGCATGCCTAAATGGCTATCAGTCATCCCACCACTAGAACCAACTCCCGAACCCAATTGCTGCCCCGCCAAAAGAGCCATCGGAGTTGGAAAGTTCACAAAATGCACCCCACCACTAGACGTTGAACCCCTATACATATTACTGTTACCAACAGAAGGAAATGTCCACATGGAGTCACCAGCTCCGCTCATAACTTGGTTATTACTAGGATTTGTCATCATCCAAAATGTCGCCGGAATCGTACTATGACTGGCCGGAATAGAGCCAGTGCTAGATTGAACCAGGTAACTCCCCATCTGATTAGTTTGTGACAATTCTTGGTCCGGCCTTCGCTTTCTCCCCATACAAGTATCCGCATCAGACACATCTAAGCTTGTCGTAGTAGTAGCTATCGCATTATTATCACGTAACTCTTGCTTATTACTTTGTAACATAGCATTCACATTACCACCAGTTAAAGGAAAGCTCAACGAGTTGCTGTTATTATCAATTACAGTTCTCTCCCATTCACTTCTCATATTTCTCATCAATTGTTGGGAACCGAAATTCGGATTGAAATAAGTGTTCCTTAAATGAGTAGCCGACATACTTGAACCTGAGCTCCTAAGAGATATATTAAGTGACGTGAAATTGGCAGGGATAGTACCTGTGCCAGTGGCGGCAATGACCGCTGGCTCAGCTTGCTGAAGCAACCATTCTATGGTTTCACCGTCAGATTTGTGACCAAGTTCTCGAGTCAACTGAAAAACCCTAGCTGCACAAGCTGCTGGCATGCGGATCCGGCGGCCCCGCCCTTCAACTTTCGTGTGCCTGTCTTTTGTTGATGTTCTTTTAGGAGCAGGTTTCTTTGCTGCTGCTGCGGATGACTCAGAGAGGACTTTTGAGCTTTGTTCATCGACGTTGTTGTCGTCATCGATGCCGCCGGCGATTCTTGTTGTTAAAGAAGGAAAGCCGGAGCTGGAGAAGGAGCATGAAGCTTCTTGTTGCTGGCTTTTCTCTAGAAGTTGTAAGGGGAAATTAGGCCTGCGGATCCCATTTTTATCATCCATATTGATCATGAATATACTTCTTTTTTTTTTGTATTTTAATTTTTTTTCACTAGTACATCTGCAAATTGACCTTCTGTTTAGGTCACTTGGTGGCCAGCCTAGTGGGTCTCTTTCTTTCTTTTTTTTCCCCCTTTGTGTGAATGCTACTGTGACCTTGAAAAATCAATTCCTCTCAGATGGGAGCTGGCAGCTGAGTCGTTTTTCTATAATGAGAGAGAAAGGGATAAGGAGAAGAGGGAGGCCAAGAAGCTTTAAGCAACAATAAAAAATGAGTGAGAATAATAAGGGCTGGGCTACGAAACTGATTAGTTTTTTTCCTAGGGATTTGTTTGTAATTTTGTGCAAAATTATTTTTAGTTTTGGTGGAGTCTTTTTATTATTGTGGTTGGACAGTCACTTGATTCAGACTCCACGTGCGGTGCTCTTTATCATTCAATCCATGAAGACAGTGGTGGCCCTAGTGTGGGGTCCAGCTTCCGAGTCAAAAAAACTGAAAGAAAGAAAGAAAGAGAGAGAGAGAGAGAAAATATTATTAATCAAGTGGGTCCTATCTCATTCATGTAATCATGCTCTTTTGCCTTTGCACTTGGCGCCTTTTCCTTTCTTCATGCCATGGCTTTCAGATTTTGCTAACTTCCTAAACATTAGGGTTTACTACTAATACGTGTTCCTTGAAAATCCGAACTGGCGTGACATTAATGAAAGATGAACTTATGTTGGATCAATATTGCTAAAATTTAATTATTTTGAACGTTGACTCTATTTTAATTAGTGTTATTACATTACATCACACTATTTAATTGGAGGGGCCAAATTTGATTACCCTAAAAAAATGGGCCTCTTCATTTGGATTTGTGATTTCTTTTTATTTAATTTGGACGTCTGCTCATTTAATATGACATTGGTGACACTAATATATATTTTTAGCCTTTTTTTTTGTGTTTTCTCTAAATTGGAAAGGCAAAAAAATAAATAAATAAATTACTAAATTTGAAAAGCCATTAACTAGAAAAAAAAAATGGACTAAGGGCATTGCCCGCGCCGATCTCTTTGTGGCAACAAACGCAAAAAGTATTTGTCCTTATAATTTTTTTACTGGCTATGTACTTTTATTAAGATAGTATATATTAGTTCAGAGTTGTTTATTTTTTACTACTTTAAAAATTGTAAGACAATAAATTATTATTACAAGAAGTATAGATATTTAGCATTTTATTACTATATCTTTACAAAACTTTATACTTTATTATGTTTTGGTAAAATTTTATATTTTACTACATTTTGGATGATATAAGATGAGAAGAAAAATGAGTAAAAATGAACAAGTCTGGCAAAGGATGTTACCTTAACAATGATATTTATATGTATTTAACTGGCACATTAAATGGATCTAATTATGACCATTTAAATCAATTTAATATGAGTCGTCAATCAACTAATTGAGGTTTCATTAAATTCATCATGAAAATTCCATATTTACCATCTCCCATATCATCAACTAGTTGCATATGCTGACATGCATGGTTCTTTAAGTGGCTGCCCAAATATTCAACCGAGATTATCTTCGATTATTAATTACCCACAATTTTTTTTAATGAATATGGGTGTTTTATGAAAAAATTAAAAACCGTGACTCGGATTTTGAAGAAGAGAATCACTACTTCTCTTTGACGGAAGACTAAAGTGAGAATAGATCACGCATATAGTTTATACATCAACAAATTTTTCTGAAGAATTCTGAGTCAATATACTCAACACCTTTTAGCCACACTGTTCAAGATATGTGGTCTGTCTCAATTTTCTTTTTCATGAAGATAGGTCAATTCTGAAACCTGCATTTCAAAAAATTTCTGCTTTTTTATATTAATTTTAAATACCAATTTGTCATAGAAGGCTTCCGACTCTAACACATACTTGTATCTTTGCCATATGGACGATCAAACTTAGGACTAGTTTGGTAATATTATAATTTTTAAAATAATTGATGTTATCAGTACTGTAGAAATAATCAGCTGAAAAAAAAAATCACCTAAATGTTTAGTAAAATTTATTTTTAAAGTTACTAGGAACTTTAAAGGTAGAATTATGTGTTTAGTAAATTAAATCTTATTGTTGATTTGCTGGAAGAATGTGAATGATTAAATGGACACAATGTTGAATAAAAATTATTTACATGTTTATAAACATATATATATATATAATATACTTTGTTGTGTATATATAATAATTGGTAACTAAAATCTTTTTATTTTATTAATTTTACTTTTTATTTTGTTATCTCTTTATAATTAATAATAATATTGATCTCTTCAAATGTAAAAACTATTTTTAACCAATCTCATGGGCCATCATAGACAATTAGACATTTACTATTCCTTATGGATAGTAACTTTTTGGCCCCTCAAAAGTTACATTTTCATTTTTTTTTTGAAAAAACAGTTTTTTTTTTTTTGAGTTATTTTCATAAGTAAGCAGACGAACTAGAAATTTATGGGTAACCTTAAAGAATAAAATCATATTTACCCATAACAAAACTAATCCAGCTTAATGCCTCTTCATTTCTCTCTTACCCCAAATATCTTTATACAGTCAAGGCAACACAAGTGAAATTAATGGTGATGAAAAATTTTGCTCAGAAAATAATCTAGTGGAATGATCGATCGAGCCCCCACCACCCATATGAGAGAGAAGGCATGGCACGTCCAACCCATGTGCCAAACAACCCAAAGTGTAACTTAAAAGGGAACAAAAATAACACATGGTTATTAAATAGCAAAGCTTCAAATATATTTCAACAACCAGCACACCTACCTAATGATGAATTTGAACGATTTGAACAATCAAATTCAAGTACCCTAATCATTTGCTTTTATGGAAATGGTGCAATAATAGCTTGTTGATCTTGATAAAGACCACTGCTAAGCTTGTCATCAGCTGGTGATTGCGTTTGGATTTCGTACTAAGCTCGATTTAACATTTGACAGTTTGTCATGTCGTTTTTTCGTATACATTAGCTGATTAGCACGAAGATCACGTACTTTTCACCAGCCATATATATGAAACTGTTAACTCAACTACCTCAGCTAATTGTTGGTCCTCAATGACCAGACGTACGATTCTTTTCTATCAATAATTCATAAGAAGAAGAGGCCATGCGATAATAACAGAGTTGTCTCATGTACTGTCACTAGAGCCAACCAGCCTAATATGATCTAGTTGAACAAAATTTTATTTGAGATCATGGGATCTTGCTATTACATAAAGATAAACAATATTACGAAATAATTAATTACTGGAAATTTTGTGCTGATTCTATCAATTCTACGATTATACTGTGAAAAGAAGTTGTCAACAAGGGCTTCATTTACGCAACGATTGAAAATTATATGTAAAAGAGGAATTGATCGATGAAATTTCGTATGATCTTTATAAGCATTTGATTGGTTGACAAGAATTGAGTATTGATCTGACCATTAACTTTTGTACTTTAATGTCTTTATATTCTTCGCTTGCTTTCATTTTTTTCGTATACTACTAGCTAGAAAAACATAATCCCAATTCTAAGCAGTAGGTTCACAAGATTGATCACTGCCCACACGGGCGGGACCGAAGAAAATCAGGGTTTTTAATTGAAAATTAGCTAGAAATTATTTTTTGACCCATCGAATAGAAATTTTTTTATATTATGATATCTTCAAGTTTATTGTTTCTGTATTATGGTCCATTGAGCCAGAATCTGTTGATTCATTTCCAATAACTTTCATATCCATTAACATGAATTGTGCTTTTTCTTTGAAAAGATGACAACAAAGTTGCTGCTGCTTGACGCTGATTTCTTCTTCTTATTATTTTTCTTTTATCAAGATGTATTCTTTTTAGTGGCGTCCCCTTGCTGTTGGGGGTAAACAGATATATATGTGGAAACCCGAATTCAGAAACATTTTCTTGTGATTCTTTAAGATCTTATAACCTGTGATTACTGTTTTCTAGAATAGGATCCAGAGTGCTTTTATATAATCAATTTTCACGGAAATAGAAATGAAATAGCGATGAGACCTTATTGATCTTAGCCTTGGCTAGCTAGCTAGCTAGAATCCATTAAGGTTCCACAGAATTGTATAACAAATTGTTGATAGGAAATCACGTGGCATGAGACCTAATGCCGGTGATGTAGATGGCTTACCATCCGTTTTGGCTAATCAATTCAAATGAATTTGTCGGAATGTTGGTGGTTACTCAGCTAGAAAATTAAGTCATTTTCGTCCTGTTTTTGGTCAATCTGGTCGCCCAATTGAAAGTTACAAGGTCAATTACTATTTATCTTATCACCTTTATCCTACTAGACTAAATAATTATAAAATCTGATTATATATGATTTGTTTGTATATTATATATAATGTGTTGTTTATATGTCAAGCTCTCTTGACAACTTTTTCCAAAAAGTGGTAGCCAAGGATAAACTATAAAGCTTTTAGTATTCTTGTTAATTCAATTTGGAAGACTGATGATGTAGATACAGATAATGTTGTGCTTATTATTTAATTTGTCTGCTCTTAAGCTTTCTGTCAAGTGTCATGTATACTTCTAGATTTATGAGTTGGTTCGATCGAATTAATGTTGGGTGTTAGACACGTAGAAAGGCAGCTAAGTCCTTTCGTGGAATAGATATGGCCTTAATTTTCAGATTGAGATATCTAAACTGAATTGGGAAAATGAGCGAAACTCTATTGTTTGCGATACAAATTTAAGTCCTAATGTTTTAAAATACTTCTAAGTATTATACATACATACATACATACATACATACATACATACATACATACATACATACATACATACATACATACATACATACATACATATATATATATATATATATATATATATATATATATATATATATATATATATATATATATATGCTAATTTTGTGATTTTATCTTTGGTGGTTGTTTGAAGTTGAGAATATGAATATCTTTAATTAATTAATTAATTAATTTTATAATCATAATTAATTAAAAAAAATATGAGAAAAAGTAAGGGAGTTTTCATCATATTTCAATTAATTCTGAAAAATTTCATAATTAATAAAAAATTAAGTACAATATCTCAAATGCGGATTTTGGGTAGACATAACTACAAGATAAGAAACACATAGATTTCAACGAACTGTTTTTTTTTTCCTTTTAATATTTAGGAGTCCGTGGATTTTTGTCTTTTAACTACGTCCAAAGGACACCCACATTTTAGCCTCCTCACCTCAAAAGCTCTCCCTCTCTCTCTACATATAGATATAAACTTACTATTCGCCTAAAAAATAGTATTTACCCATACGCACACATTTAGTTTCCAATGAGGATTCCAAATTTCTAAACTTTATTAAGCGCAAGATAGACTTTCACACCATTGTGAAATGGTTTATAACGGTGTAAAAGCCTTTTCACAATAGTGTGAAAGTCGTTTTTGTGATTAATTAAAGTGCTAAAACCCTCATTGAAAAATCTCTCTCTCTCTCTCTCTCTCTCTATATATATATATATGTGTGTGTGTGTGTGTGTGCGTGTGCGTGTGTGTGTGTGTGGACGCACTATTAAGTCATATGGTCTAACAACATGTTTGCACTGACTCAATTAACTCAAATGACTTAATAATGTGTCATATTTTAGTGGCATTCTCACTTTAACAAAGTGAGGATGTCTTCATTAGAGAATGATATTTTTCAATTAATTTTGAAAAATTTTGTATTTACTTCTTAAAAATTCTTCAAAATTACTTGAAAAATACAACAATTCCCTTAATTTTTTTCCATAATCTTTCAATTGATTATGATTTAAAAAGTATTCAATTAATTAAGTAACTAATGGTATCCATGTTGTCAACATTAGACAACCATTAAGGGTGAAATGGCAAGATTTACAAAAAAAATTGACACTCAGGGGATTTCGAATATGTTTTAAAGCATCATGAAGGTTTTGATTAGTTTTGTCAAACAACATGAGGATTTCACTCTTTTGCTCAAATTGAGTTATAATATACTAAGTTCTAAAAATTCTTAAGTAGCATGTAGTGTTGTGATTTTGAAGCCACATGCTTTGAAATAAAAGATCCAGTTCTTAGTAAAATAAAATTGATAATGTCTAATAAATATAATGTTAATAAAAATAATATAGACAATATAAGTTTTTCATGAAACAACTTTCAAGTATGTATTAAAATACCTTAAATGTTGTGGTTTTTAAGCTACATCTTTGCAAGATAAAGTAGTCGATATGTTAAAACGAAGCCACATGTACAACAACCCATGTGGAAAAAAAAATCTACTACTGTTTTGACAAAGAAATATGCAATCTCAGACAAAGAAACCCTGATCCTTACTAAGATTAGAAGAATATATTTGAAAGAGGATAAAATGCAACTCCGCGGAAAAGAAAGAAAATCAGAATCAAAGAATGACAGGTTGGCATGCATAATTGAATTGAGTTCACAACTACGAAAGAGTGACAGATAATTAACAGGGCACTAAAAAGCTGATACCCAATCAGAAAATCCGTCTCAATTTTTGCACCCCGCACTAAAAGTAATGTATTAATTGTGCATCGATCGAGTGGTCACTCTTCTCGTTGTGACCTTACCTCGTAGTCACCGTGATCTGTCCATTCACTTTCTTTCTTTCTTTCTTCTTCTTCTCCACAAACGTCTTAGTTAATTCACTGTTCATTTCTCTCTACCTAATTAAGCTTAAGTTTTCAATGTACTCATATATAGTAACAGTAAATTTATCAAATTGAAGCTGCACGCTAATTGATGTAAAGAGTTTCTAGATGGGCATAATTACGAGGCAATAATGTTGGATTTGCGGTTTGTATAAATTGACAAGGTTCTGGCGCGCATTACAAGTCTATGTACAAAGCATATGTTTATCTCTTTTAAGATTGGCTCATTCCCTTTTTTTTTCCCCCTCTTTTCCTTTTCCATTAACTGGATGTCGGCAATTACTTTTTACTATACATTGAGGAACCTAGTTTCACTTTCAATCAAATTGAAAAATAAAAAATAAAGGCACAGAAGAAAAACAAGAAAAGCAACTTTGGTCGCTTCTTTATTCTAGTTTGTTCTTCGGATAAATATATAGGATATGGCAAAAGCATAAATATCGTGCATGATATGCAACCATAAGAAACAGCTATCCAGTTGGACTCGAGCAGTAAGATACAAAGAGTCTGATGGAGACGAAACAAGAAGCAAGCTTATGTTATTATTAGTCACTTAATGGAGCCTGGAGCCTGGAGCCTGGAGCTAGCTGGCAAATGGCTGATGATGGCATTGGCTCCATTAATAAATTTGGTCACAGTTCACCAAAAAATTCACTGAGTCACTGCGTTATATTACTTGCTAAGAATTGAATTAATCGGCCGACGTACGCACTTCCAGCTCAGCTCTCACTTATTGACTTATTAGCTTGTCCTTCTCCACTCACTAACCCTGCCAGAGTTGGTGGGTGACCTGACATGACACCGCCACGTCACTCTCTCCTCTCCACCCTCGATAGTTGGAATCTTCATCCCCACCTTGCCTTTAAAACCACTAATACGTGGTACGTCCGTTGATTTTGATTACTCTCGCAAGTGATGCCGTTTTGTTTCGACACGTGGCATCGATACCTCTTCTCCCACAAACTAGGGCTGACGTCATCATTCCGCATGATGTCCTAATGGAACGAAGAGAAAAGGGGGGAAAAAAAAAGTGGTGAGTGAGTTGAGTCCACATCATCGTGCGTGACTTTTCCACACTGCTTGCTTTTTCGGACACAAGGAGTGTGTCGGGCATAGATTGGCCTGGGTCGGGTCGAGCCTAATGTCATTGTCAGGTGATTCATAAAAACAATTAACTATATTTATTACCTAATGAAGCTAATTTATCCATTAATTTAAAAAAAAAAGGGTTATAAAATTTTGTTTCAATACATTATCGTGGAGAAGAAGAACGAGTCTGAGAATCTTTAAATTCGAAGTCATTATCAAGTACAATAATTTAGATCATTGTTACGTGAATTGTCCAGCAGCAGCGTCAACAGCAGTCCACATCAAGTTTGCGGAAACATCTGGTGTGAGCTATCTCCAGGGCATGTGTTTAACACCTTTGGAGCCCACTTGATCGCTTAATTTCAAGATTGTTGCTTGTCACGTGATTGACTATTTGTGATTTTTTTTTTTTTTGCTTGCGGTGTATGGGAAAGCCATCCAATCAGAGACACCCAACACGATCCGAAAGCCTCCAATTTTGATTTTGTGTGTGTGCACATAAATTATTTTTGAAATTAGATGAAAAATGAGCCCGCCTCTATTCCTATGATAAAGTGAAATTAGTTATAAACAATTAATTGGATTCTATCGGCATGATTGAAGCATCCGCCTCCAAAAGATAAGAAAAGCTTGCTGCTTGCCAGTACCAAATTGCACATTTGAACGGATAGTAAAGAGGATTTTGAAATTGGACGATTCTTTTGTAGTTACTTTATAAAAATGACTATATTTAAAGAAGGGCTTTGTTGTCGTAATTTTATTACCTGTTTTAATTTCAGCAACACAATTTATCTATTAGTAAATTTGAAGATTACTTTCCGACCTTTACATATGTATAAAGTCACTTGTCACTTTATATAACAAAATAACAAACATCATAGATTTAAAATTTAACACTTGTTATTTATTTGATATTTATTATTTTACCATGTAACGTAATATAAGCTAAAGGTAGGAAAAAAAAATCTGGGCCAGCCCAGCACACATTGTGAGACTATGGATATGGGTAAAAAATTTTAAAACTCGCTTTATAATTTAAAGGCATACGGAAAAAACCTGAGCTTTATAATTTATATATTTAAAAAATTTAAGTTATAATTTATAAACATCATTTGTGTGGTTTATTGTATTGTGTTACTAATATTTTATATATAAACTATTAATCTGTTGTATTCAATAATCATTTTTAATTTAAGATTTTTTTTTTTACTTTTAACATTATTAAAAATTTATTTAAAAAAATTAATAAAAGTTCAATCCCAACCCAAACCTAAAGCCGACCCATCCAAGATTAGACAGACTCGTAGAAAGTCTAAACCTATTACTAACATCATGAGTTTAGACCTTGACTTTTAAAAAGGTTATCTTAACCCACAATTTGCCAGCCCTTCATAAGGTTATATATGAAAGTAAAGATGAAAAGCCTATGTGCATTCCATCCATTTCTTGGATGCGAAAAGAGTTCGCCTTCCCCTGGCTTCATGCCAATGGCATAGTCAAAATCATTGCTACTAATTTAGAGCAGCTCAATCAGACAAATTTGAACCCTTTTTTGCCTGCACACACACACACATATGTATGTATGTATGTATGTATGTATGTATGTATATTTCTTTTAACCATATCTATCTATGCAAGTGTTTAATTGCAATGAATGAGTTGTCTTGAAAGCAAAACCTGGTCCACGGAGTAGACAATCAAGCTCTTCAAGAGACAATTACACTTGACCAACAAGCAACTTTTACAATTTCCATGAAACTAAAAGCAACCATCTATCTTTACAAATTGCCACCATAAAACTATCGGAGTACAAAAGGTGAAAAATCGCCGAGAATTGAGCCTATCTCCTCCTACAAAAGCAAGTGTAAGTTTGTACTCCTCTCAGTAAAAATTTCAAGCAGCAGCAGTACCACCAAAAAGGCTCCAATCATTCACTTTGAAGCTAGAAACTGCAAGTTTGAAGACCTCAGACATTTGCATAAATCCAGATTGTGCGGCAGGAACAGCTAAACCAGCACCAACTGTGCTAGCACTTTCACTCGAAGGGCTGCAAGTTACAATAGCAGAACAGCAGAAACATCAAAGGCAGGAAAAACTAGAAGCCTTTTAGCTTTTTAGCCAGTTTTATTGCGAGGCTCATATAGTAGGCAGCAAAACAGAGAACTACATGATTATTAAACCTTGTTTCAGGAAAATCACTTGCTTACCACAGATAAATTGCACATAGGACACCGGGGATTTTATATGAAGTTTTAATGCTTTTGATCCTATAATTAGAAGTTCAAAAAATCCCCTAGGTGTAACCGCATAAGCTGAAGTACAAAGTACGTCCTACCAGTCCATTCTAGAATGCCTCACATAAGACAATATATTTTAAAACTCATGCAAATGGTAATTCCTCTGCTGGTGTACTCCTAGTACTTACTTTATTAAGAGGGGCTCATAAGCAGTCACAAGCACATCTGTACCAACTTCTTTAAGACGTAAATTTGCCAAGTAAACCTGCAGATATTATAATAAACTCATTTAGTGTTTTGAGTCAAGTAGCTGATGATGGTAAAAAGAAAACATAAAACAAGGTAAAAAGAAAACATGAAACAAACTTACCTTCACAATATTTTGTGCTTCCCTTCCTTGTCTTCCCTTAGAAATGGCCTATGCATAAGGTATATGAAAAGTGAGAGAGAAATGTAAGCAAATCAGATGAACAGAGGTCCAACAAACTTCAGGGGTGTTATTTATCATGCACGATGCCTATGACTAAATATATATGTAAAACAATTGGAAAAATAGCTATCTTTTTGCCAAGAAATTGAATACACATCACTGTACTTGATGACCTGTCGGAAGATTTTGTTAACATACACAGTGTTCAGGTTCTCCAGATGCTATTGCATTCTCAAGAACTGTCACAGAATGAAATTTGGATTGCAATTCATGATAAAAATTTCAGATTTGTAACAACTGCAAGAATGCAATACCCTTATCACAGAAAAGAAAATTTCTTCGTTGAGTCTCCCCATGTCTGTTGTTACTCATACAGTAACATCCAACTGTGTTTCAGTTACCAGTAAGAAAAAGCTAATTGTATTATAATGTGGTAGTTTTTTGAGCTTTCCTGATTGTGTTTGTTAATTGATAAAAGACAATAGTGTATGACCAGAGGCTAACTAAAGCTCATTGTAAAGTTATTGTGAAAAGTTCTTCTGAGGATATATAGCACAGAGGATAGGAAAAGAGTAAAAACCAATAAGAAAATGGAATCTTTAGCCCAAAGCAAATAATATGATGTCACATACCATTTGGCCAACCGCAGTTGTAACAGTAGCAGGCAAGTTCTTGTAGCACAATCCAGGGGCCTCAACCACTCCTGACTGCTCTAACAACTGAAATGTGTGAAAAAAGTGTGTTTTAATTTCAACATGATCAAAGAAGTAATTAAATCATAAATTGCATAGCACATAAAGGGGCCCATATTTCTCATCTCTTTCCCTTCCTCAGGTGCACCGTGCACATGAAAAAAAAAAGTAAAAATGGAGCACGTAGTAATTTCTCTTCTTCAAACAGCCATCTACCTAGATAACATGGAGGCACCCACATTGTGATCAAATATAATACTAATAATAATTACAACAAATGTATCTAAAATTACATTAGCTATTATATGCTTACAAAGGACCAGAAAAGACCCAAAATATGATACTTGGGAGTCAGGATCAGTAATTCAGATGATAATATATAAAACACCATTCACAGGACCCCCCAATTCATCAAAAAACTTTTGCATCAAAATATCATCACAAAGATTTAAATGAAACGAGGAGACATGTAAACAAATTATAGCTACGTTATACCTGAACTTTACTCTGTAACTAAACATGAAGCTAAAATAATAAAATTTATCAAATACACGAATTAAAAGTTTCAGTTTACCGTGCATCCTTCAGCATCTTGTACAGTGGCAAGGTCTTCAAGAAACCAAGCAGCACTTCCATTATCTCCAACATCAAGCTTAAAATCTAATAGCTCAAAGATCAAGCTTTCATCACGAAATGGGTCTACAAACACCTCCTTCGATTCCAGAAATTTCAAACTCAATAATGTGAAAAAAAAAAAAAATCATCAGCACTAATTATTGCATTGTTGTTACCAAGTTTCACTAACTAACCTGATGATCAGGAACTTGCCGAATGTTGCTCACATCCTACAAATCGAAACACTTTGGTCAATTAAACTGATGTCAATTGGTGAACGTACATTATTCATAAACATGAAAATAATTGATACAATAGCATATTTAACTTAATTAAACTAACCTGGAACCGATGAGGGAAACTACTAGAAATTGCACCGCCAAACAAGGGACGTTCCGAATATAAATCTGCAGACATCTTTTTGACTGAACAACCGGTAACATCAACATAATCAAAAGCTCGTTCTATTAGAGCTAAAGATACATAATTCAATTTATTACAAAAACGACTAACTATTGATCGACTCAGATAAAACGAAAATTTTGATTTTTGATTAATTGTAGAATGAGAGTACCTGCAAATGCAATGAAGGAAAGAGGAAGATGCGCGATTTTCTTCTTCGTCTTCCCTCTTTTTTTTTTTTTGGTTGGAGGAAGTTTCTGCAATTTTCGCGGTTTGCGTTGTATGGGTTTTATAGAGGGTTATTTCCGCCAACCCCCAAATCTTTCGATGTTTCCCCCCGGGCACCATCTGTTCAACTTCTTTCACCGCGCACCCAAAACGTTAGTTTGGCTGTTATTTTTGACGTTTTAAGGGCGTAATAGGAAATTCAGTTTTAAAAATTAATAATCACAAGATATCTCTTTTTTTTACTCTTCCTTATCTCTTCTGCTTCCTTTCTTCTTCTTCTTCTTTTTACTTTGTCTCCTCATTCGTTTCTTCTTCTCTTTTTATTTTTTTCGCTGTCTCTTCTTTTTTCTTTTTTCTTCATTTCTTCTTCTCCCATATCGCATCTTCATCATACAATTTTTAGAAATCTCAAGTGTCCTTACAAAGTATTAAATTTGATATCCATTTTACTAACTAAATAACTTTCCTCCTTTTCTTCTTTTTCTCTATCTCTGTTCATGGCTTTAATTTTTTTTTTTCACCTTGCTTCTTTTTTGAGTGCTATTGGTTCAATTCATGTGAGGTTGAGATTTAAGTAGTAGAAGTTTTGGGTTCTAGGTTTAAACAAGAGAATAAAGTTGATTTGTGGTGGTGTAAAAATTGACAAAAGTTTTTCAGATAATTAGTGTCACTATCATAACACTATTTTAACCAGACAATGACGGTTATAATAATAATTTTGTCGTTGACAGAATGTAAATGGAGATTTTCTTATAACCTGCCTAGTATTTTAACAAATGACTTTGATGAAAAGCTTAGGAATTTGAAAGAATTAAAAGTGTGTTTTTTATTCTTGAAGTTGCTAGACGAGTTTTAAGATTAGATATAGTTTATATGAATAACTTATCAAATTAAAAAAAAAAGTACTATAATTTTTTAATATTTTTTCTTCTTTAAAAAAATACTTGTGGAGATAATTTTTCAATAATTAAAATTTTCAAGAAATTATTTAGTGTCAGTAGTTAAATTGAAGGGTGATTTGGTCTTTCGGTAATTTAACAAGTTTAAATTCAAACAAGGGTTAAATTAGTCAATTAACCAAATAGCTGACGGAAAATGTTCAAATGACAGCTAAACTGTCGGTTGTGGGTTTGCTTCAAAAGAAGTTGAAATAATTGGGCACGAAGATAAATATCAAAAGATTGGGGGTGGATGGAATTAATCCCTTTATATATACTTTGTGGGCGCGTAATTTTGACGCGATAAAGCGTGAGAAATAAGCTGAAAATGAGAATTAGACAAGACTCACAGCAGTGCCTACCGCCAACGCTAAATTTGCAATCAGTAAGGGGAAAGGGCTAAATGGGGATTACAAATCTTAGTTTAACTATTTAGAGTAAACTTAGTTACCTTGTATTTTTTAAAATTATTATTATTAATTATACTGACTAAATGATCAATTATGAAAATAATTAATTAAATATTTGATAATATTTTTTTAAAGTATTATAAATTTTAAAAACAATCGTATATATTTGATAAATTATTATATTAAACTGTTGTAAGAGAATAAAATAATTAAAATAGACATAATATTGAATAAAATTTATTTACACATTTCAAACACACACACATATATTAATCTTGGTGTATATTAATAATGGATAATTAAAAATATTTTTTATCATCTCGATTTAGTTGGTATTTGGTAATAATAATAATTTCACTAAATTAATCATTTTATTCTCTAATTGAATAAGGATAATTTTGAAATTTTATAATATATATATAAGTATATATATGGAATTGTATTAAATATAAAACTGATTCGTATAATTAGATTTTGAAAAACTACTCCTTTCTTATTTTTTTAAAATCTTCTATAAAATAAAATAATTTTACTAAAAGTGATTTTTAAAAAAATTTACTAAATACTAAATTATTTTTTAACATTTCAAAATCACTTTTAAATCTCTAAAAAATAATTTCAAACGGGTACCTTTTTTTGTTGTGAAATTGGGTGGCTCAGGCATTGGATTGAAGTTTCTTTTAAGCTATTTTGTATTTATATTTATTAATGTTCCCATGAACGAATAGTAATATATTTAATAGTAAACGTTAGACATTAAATATGATTTTTAAACAACTACAATAATAGGTTTAGAACAGACATTCTACCAATAGTTATGAGGGCAAAAAGTAATTAAGTTGCCATAAGTCAGGTACAAGGTGAAACCAAACACTTTTGCAGTTGGGCTGCCACACATCGCTTCCAAACAGGCGAAGTGTAAATAAGGAGTAAAGATGAGCAATAGTAAAATGCCCCCACCGATACCTTGAATACACCCCATGCATTGCATAAATTGGCTTTGTTTGAGGAATACAAGCGGAAGGGGTACGGGTACAAGCCTTTTTTATTTATTTGTACCACCATCACTTTGTTTTTATTTATACACCGATACCTTGAATATATAATTTTTTTTATTGTATAATTAATAATTACATTCATTAAGTGAGGATAAAATTATAATTTAAAATATTTTATTTTTAATTTAAGATAAAAAAAATACATAAATTAATTTTTAATTCATATTTTACATTTATTTTAATATCAATAAACAACTTATTTCCACTATCACTCCACACCCTTATTCTTAAGATTTTTATTTCTTGAGATTTCCACTAGTGTTTTATACATATATAAGAGAAATTTTAGCACTTCCGTATACACACTACTAAAAGCAAAAGAATAAAAAAAAAATTGTAACATTGAAGAGAAGGGGAGGCAAATTTTTTTACTACGAAACGGCCGACTAGGAATCCAGAGACCCCGGGTGGGGGGAACTAAAAAAAAAAAAAAAGAAAACGAAAAAGGAGAAAAAAGTTCCAAGTTTCAAACAACAGTGTACGTGTGAAAGAAAATGAAAATACTTGGGAGTAGTTGTGAACTTCTCTGAAACGGTATCCCAAAACCAAAACCAAGAAAATGAGCCAAATCTCGCAACCTTACCTTAACCTCTCTACTCGTCTTTGCTAATTTAATTAATAATTTCATAAATAAAAGAATAAAAAAAATTATCCCTCCAAATCAAATGATTACGTCCCTGTTTAGATGTCCTCTCTATTAATCTCGGCTCGCTCCGCGCCCTTCCCTCGCCCGTTTTCGAGCCCTAACCCCACTCTCTTGATCTTCAATTATCTCCATCTGATTCTGGTCGTTCTGTATTACCGTCAGATTAAGAATTAAAAAGAAAGAAAGAATATTGTCTTCAGATTTTTGGATCATAATTTTTATTCAGAAATATGAGTAATCAGAAGAAGCGGAACTTTCAAATTGAGGCTTTCAAGCATCGAGTCGTAGTGGATCCGAAATACGCAGAGAAGACGTGGAAGATTCTGGAGCATGCGATTCACGAGATTTATAATCACAATGCTAGTGGCCTCAGTTTTGAAGAGCTTTACAGGTTTTGTTATTCGCTGCTTTACTATTTTGCATAACTCTCTGTTTCTTTTTTTTTTCTTTTTCTCCTTTTTAAGTTTGATCAGTTCTCTTAATGCTATTCTTCGTTTCAGCTGCTTGATTGGAATTATTTATATTTTATTTTTATTTTTTGCGGCTTTATGTATGTTAATTGTTTTAGATGTACATACGTCGGACTAGTTAGTGTACAGACTTGTTAAGGTGGTATTATCAATTCTTTTTTAGTAAGTGATTCGGTGGTTTGCTGCAAATTTAGTATTGATTGTTGGTCAGATAGTTTAGCATTCTATAGTGTTTTCTTGAAACTGTTGGTATGAAGTACTAGTGGTGTGGTAAATTCGTTCTAGCAAGATTTGTTATGTGCTTATGATTGTTGTGCTGCCACATATTGAGTGCCCCTGACTCGTTCCTACCAGATCAGGGGTTTTTCAAATAAATGTAGAATGGCAGCCAACATCATTGTGGTGTAAAATCTGACCGAATTCATTCTGACAGATGTTCTTGCTGTCTCTCATTTGTTCTTTTCTTTAATTATATTCTTCTGGTAGATTGGCTGTATGAGTCGTGCTAGAAGTAGTTCTTGGGTGCTGTATGTTTAAGATTAATCTGCTTGAATTGTTTGTTATCTTTTAATGTCAAGTTTGGTCAGGGTTATGCTCAATGATCCTCTGTGTGATTGGCATATTCTAATTCTGGGTCTGCCTGCATTCCACGCTTCTTCTATCTTAATTCAAGAGCTCCTGTTTATGTTATCTTTTTCGCTTTAATTCAGAAATGCCTACAATATGGTGCTGCACAAATTTGGTGATAAGTTGTACTCCGGACTTGTTTCGACCATGACTTTGCATCTGAAGGAAATATCAAAATTGATTGAAGCTGCTCAGGGAGGTTCATTTCTGGAAGAGCTGAACAGGAAATGGAATGACCATAATAAAGCATTGCAAATGATCCGAGACATATTGATGTACATGGACAGGACTTATATTCCAAGTACGCATAAAACCCCTGTTCATGAGCTTGGACTGAATCTGTGGAGGGATAACATTGTGCGCTCCAACAAAATTCAGACGAGGCTTTTGAATACACTTCTTGAACTTGTGCACAGAGAAAGGACTGGTGAAGTTATAAATAGGGGATTGATGAGAAATATAATTAAGATGCTAATGGATTTAGGTCCCTCTGTTTACCAAGAAGATTTTGAGAAACCATTTCTTGAGGTGTCTGCCGAGTTTTATCAGGTTGAGTCTCAGAAGTTTATCGAGTGTTGTGACTGTGGGGAATATCTGAAGAAAGCAGAGAGACGTCTAAATGAAGAAATGGAGAGAGTGACCCACTACTTGGATGCCAAGAGTGAAGCCAAGATTACTAATGTAGTGGAGAAAGAGATGATTGCAAACCACATGCCAAGACTAGTTCACATGGAGAATTCAGGTTTGGTGAATATGCTCCTAGATGATAAATATGAAGATTTGGGAAGAATGTACAACTTATTCCGTAGGGTTCCCAGTGGTCTCTTAACAATACGAGAAGTCATGACATCTCATCTTAGGGAGACCGGTAAACAGCTAGTTACTGATCCAGAAAGATTGAAGGATCCGGTTGAATTTGTCCAGCGGCTGTTGGATGAAAAGGATAAATACGATAATATTATTAGTTCAGCGTTCAACAATGACAAGACATTCCAGAATGCTTTAAATTCCTCTTTTGAATATTTCATTAATTTGAATCCCCGTTCACCAGAGTTCATATCATTGTTTGTGGATGATAAACTTCGCAAAGGTCTGAAAGGAGTTAGTGAGGAGGATGTGGAGACTATTCTGGACAAAGTAATGATGCTGTTCCGCTACTTGCAGGAGAAAGATGTATTTGAAAAGTACTACAAGCAACATTTAGCTAAGCGGCTTTTGTCAGGAAAAACTGTCTCTGATGATGCAGAGAGAAGTCTCATAGTCAAGCTGAAGACTGAATGTGGCTACCAATTTACTTCAAAATTAGAAGGCATGTTTACAGACATGAAGACCTCCCAAGATACAATGCATGGATTTTATGCAAGCCATCCTGAGCTAGGGGATAGCCGCACACTGGTTGTCCATGTTTTGACAACTGGATCTTGGCCCACCCAGCCTAGTATTACTTGCAACCTGCCAGCTGAAATGTCAGCTCTGTGTGAGAAATTTAGGTCATATTACCTTGGAACTCATACTGGTCGGAGATTGTCCTGGCAAACCAACATGGGCACAGCAGATATAAAAGCAACCTTTGGTAAAGGTCAGAAGCATGAGCTGAATGTCTCCACATACCAAATGTGTGTTCTCATGCTGTTTAACAATGCTGATCGGCTCAGCTACAGAGAAATAGAGCAGGCGACAGAGATTCCTGCTTCAGACTTGAAAAGGTGCCTGCAATCTTTGGCTTGTGTAAAGGGGAAGACTGTTCTTCGGAAAGAACCTATGAGTAAAGACATTGGTGAAGATGATGCATTCTTTGCCAATGACAAGTTCATGAGCAAATTCTATAAGGTAAAGATAGGAACTGTGGTTGCACAAAAGGAGTCAGAACCAGAGAAACAGGAAACTCGGCAAAGAGTGGAGGAGGACAGGAAGCCTCAGATTGAAGCTGCCATCGTTAGAATCATGAAATCAAGGAGAGTACTCGATCATAACAACATAATTGCTGAGGTCACAAAGCAGTTGCAGTCACGATTTCTGGCAAACCCCACGGAGATTAAAAAACGGATTGAGTCCCTTATTGAAAGGGATTTCTTGGAGAGGGATAATGTAGACAGAAAATTGTATCGCTATCTTGCCTAAAGATTGGCATGAGAAGATTACTTGTTTCTTGAGGAAAGTTTAGCACAAACAATTCAATTTGTACCTCAGTTGGTAAGTCGAAAATTGTTTTACAAATTCTGCAATCTCAGTTTGGTTTCAATGATACCCATTATTTTTCAGTTTCCCCTCTTTTGTTACAGCTGTTTTATCAGGTTTTAGTTGCATACATTCTAAGTCTGCCATCAAATTGATCCATTTCGCTCTGAAAATAATTCTGAGAAAATCATGAGAGTTCTTTATGAGATATAGAATGTTCCAAAGAAATATTCTTTTAGACAATTCTGAATGCATGACAATTGGAAGCTTGATGAATTGTGACTCTTAAGCATTACGGAGAATATGCGGATGTCCTCACCATTGAGTAGCTTCTTGCGCCGGTCTAATTGCAACCACTTGTTCTCGTTCTGAGGCTTTCGTGCTGGATTGTAGTCTTGAACATTCTTGAAAGAGCTTGCGCCGGTCAAGTTTGATAATCTATACACCAGAGTTACAATCAATTCTGATCGTGAATTTGTGACTCGCCGCTATTTGCTTTGTCTTTTCATTCTGGTTTTGTCGTTCATTCGGAGATGTCTTCACCATTGAGTAGCTTCTTGCTTAATCAGCGTGGAAAAGGGAAGACGGCATGGTGATCAGATGGTGTTTATTGGCAATAAACACAATTTACCATAATTTCACTGCGATGTTACTGAGAGTCCCAAGAACTCGATACCCAGGCCTCTTTAAGGTTATTTCCTTGGGACGCTACATGATGATCGTTTATTATAATGGCATCTAACAGGCAAACAATGTTATATATAGCATGCTCCTGGAGTGTAGTAATACAGCTACATAAGCACTTGCAAATAAAGAGCCATGATCGCCATTATTACAATGTAGTCAATTGTTTCAAAGAAGTTTGAGAATATACAAGAAACTATTGAGATCAAATGCATATTCTACCTAAATACACCAAACAAAAAAGATCAAACTTGAAATCACAGCAAAGAATGTATCAAGCATTATTCTGAGATAAAAATGCGGTTTTGGACATCTGAGAATGTCTTCACATCTATTCCCCACAACCTGCTTCTTCAAGTCAACGGTCAGTAAGGAGCACAAGACATCAAATTTAGACAATAACACCTATTCTCATCTTTCTTAAACATCATGTCATTGTTGGCTTAAATCCTAGGAAGAAAATGATGCAGTGCCTGATATGAAGATGGATGTTTAAAAGTAATGATTATGTGTACATCTCGAAACAAATGCACCTAATGAGGTGTTTGTATAAGTCTGTAAGGTACTGACCAGCAATCAATCCCAAGGGAATTAGCCCCCTGCTTGTCTGCTTTTTCATCATCTCCAATATGCACAGTCCTGCTAGCCTCTACGCTCATTTGATCTAAAAAATGCTCAGAGTTTTCTCAATAAGGTTATCTCAGCAATATTGCTAGACATGTATCTTACGCATTGAAACAAACTATGGGCCAATAAAGAAATCATGTGCGGGACAATTTTAATTTTCAAACATCATCATAAGCCCCCACCATGAAAAAGGATGATGGCATGACACTGTAAGAAAGCTGAAACCCATGCTCAGATGCTCCTTGTCCATGCAAAATAGGCAGTCACATCATAATCATGAAAGTAGATTTTGAATGCTGGATCCCATACTATTAGCTATGATGATCGGTGATTTACTCTTAACATTTCTTCCAGATCATCAATTTGATCCTCTGGAAGTTATTTTGGTCCCAAAAAGCAAAAGTTATCATGAAAAAATAAACAGACATTTGGAATTGGTATTACAACACAAACCTAAAGCAGCTTTAAATATCCTTGGATCCGGTTTTTCACATCCTACCTCTGAAGATATAACCACAGCATCAAATCTGAAAGAAAACCAAGTGAAAAACCTTAAATTAAAGACAAAATTGCATGTTTGGCTTCTCTTAGGTGAGCAGAGAAATCACATATTGTATAGTGGAAGTCCAACACCAAAGAAAGTGCCTTTATGGTCATATGATGCCTCAATTAGAGGAGGGTTAAAGGATGGAAGTCACAAACAATACTTCACAATTTCTTTTTATGAGCATTATATACTTATTAACATGACAAGAAAAGAACCAATTAACTTTTCAAAGAAAGTGATAAAACCTCAGACTCCAAATTAGAGGATTGTAATTTTTCACCAGACAGCACAATGAACCCTTCTTACTGTGCACAGAAAGATGTAGGAACAAAGTTACACAGATTAATGCCATGAAGTGCATTAATTAGCTTCCTCTGATTAATATCCCACGCATGAAAAACAATAGCCCAATGCTTGAAAGTGAGTGACAGAAAACTGGAACCAAGATCCGACACTTACAGATCTATAACATTGAGGTCTTTCAATAGCTTCCTCAGTCGGGTATCAAAATTGGATACAACAGCCACCTTAACTACAAGGAAATAATGAAAGATAAGTCAGAGTGATGTGTTTGAAAATCATTTGAACTGAGAAAATAAAGAAGAATACTCGATTCATATGACCTCCAGCATCCTTGAGAAGTAAAATCCTTTGGTGAGCTCCATTTGGAAGATGCCATGCTTCTCCCTTCGCATAATACTGAATAAAGCAGCTTATGAAAAATCAGTATTCTTCTTGAGAAGTAAAATCGATTGATAAGCTCCATTTGGAAGATGACATGCTTCTCCCTTTGCATAATACTGAATAAAGCAGCTAATAGTAGATTACTTCAACTCCGAATTAAATTTTTTATCGTCTCAGCAGTTTCAGAAATTACTACCAGTTTCAAATAGTTCTGAACTTTCTTTCACTTACAAAGATAATTTAGGAATGTGAAAAGTAAGAACATAGGTCTCACAAAAAATCACCTCGTAGACTTCTTCAAAATAATCATCATTGGTGCAGCCAGTGGCTTCAGAAACAACAAGTCTCCAAAATGGTCTTCCATCTCCCTATCAACAAGAGAAAAGATGAAAACATTATATGGGCTTCAGCTTCAGTCAAAACTTCTCATGCACAACAGAAGGGGTAATCTGGGAAAAATTGGTGAAGATAAGCCTACTCATGATGAGAAAACAACAGGTTGACATAGAAAAAAAATATATATATATATATATTTGGTGCTCAGCTGCTGCCACTGGAATATTTATTGCCACACACAAGGATATTGCACAATAGCAGAGAAAAGATAGTTATTTGAAGATCACAGTAGTTTAATTTGGTAAATTGTATTAACATTTTTCTAAAAAATCCACAAATCATAACCACAAAGCATGACCACAAACAAGATAACCTAACACAAAGTCTAAAGCATATTGATAAACATAAGTAAAGAATCAAAACTTAGCTTAGGGAAAATCAAATATCAACATAGTAACACAAATAAAAAGTAAAAATTAAAAAAAGAAGAAAAGAAATTAAAGAAGGAATGAACACCAAAGGAAAGAAATACAGCTGACCTCATATCGGAGCTTCTCAGGCCATGGAGCAGCAAAAGCTTTCCTAAATCCTTTCTTTATATCAGCTGAATCCACAGTCAAACCTGAAAAACGGCCAAAAGTTTTACCACATCAAACCAAACACCAACAGCAAAACCATAAATTAAATCATACAAAAACAAACAAGGCTTGGAATCAGTAACCATCAAAACCCAAGTAACGAACAGAATGCCATTTTTTTTTTAATTCCCCATTGTTAAACTTCGCAAGTATAAGCTCTTGAGATCTTAAACTAACCGTATTTTCTGGCAATGGAGGCATAAGTCTCTTCAACAGGCTCTGCCAATTGCAAAAGGGTCCCACCAGCATCCAACAACACTGCATCATACGCTTTTTTAACAGACTTTCCCACTCCTATTATAAATAAGGGAAAAAAAGAGTCATTTTTGGGTCAAATATAGAAAGAACCAATGCTAATTTTAGTTGATGAGTGTAGTGATCGCAATTTGCTCGAGAGGAGACTGACTAACCCGAGTGAAGGGGCATGGAAGAGCAACGAAGGGTGTTTGAAATATTGAAACGGAGAGGTTTCATCTTCAGGGCTTTGAGAAGAGAATTTCCGTAACAGCATTTGCTGATACAAGCTTCCATTTTTCTGGGCAAAAAATCCCTCAACAAGAAGTCAGTTATATGCGATGCTGTGATTGTGAATTTCTCTTCAATTCGGTATTTATTTTTTAAGAGTTTTCTTTCACCCTCTAGGAGGCTGCAAAATGACGGATTTCCTTTTTTCCCTCTTGATTGTTGAGGAATTTAGAACAAAAGAAAAGGGGAGCTTGTTTAGTTTTGAATGACGGGGAACATATATATATTCTTTTGTCACATTAAAAGGGTGCTAACGTAGAGTTAAAATTTAATTGTGTTTTGAGCACTTCAAGTCCTCAATAAATAAAAGAAATTATCTGGCATATATTTTTAAATTGTCCTGCTATAAAAAATACTGTATTACTTTTAAGTTATATCATTCATCTATATTTAATTTATAATTTATATTAATCCTTCACAAAATTGTTAAATCGTTAGCTTCGAAGGAAATTAACATAAGAAAATTATTAACCATATACTTTAAGTTTACTCTGTTATTAAAAATATTATAAAAATTTTAATTTATTTAATTTTTTATCTTAAATTTATAAATTATATCAACCATACACCAAAACATTAATATTGTTTAGAATATTTAATAGAATTTAAGTAAAATAATCATTTTACCCTTGAATTTAATGACATTTTTTACTTGGAAACATATATAATAGGAATGAAATAAGATTTAGCTTTTTTCTAATATGAAATCAAATTTAAGAATTGGACAGATTGTGTGTTTATGAATTAAGGTTTAAGTAATTTGTGGAATTAGTATGACTGTGTGGGGAAAAAGAAAAGAGTTTTAAGTGCATATAATTAAATATTGGTTATAAAAATAGTCTTTATTTTATATTTAAAACTGTTATTTTATTTTTTTATCTAGCATATAAATTACCTTTGTAACATCATTAATTATAAACTATTGTTAATATTTGGTAGATGATTGACATAAATTACAAACTTAGGGGAAAAAATAGAATAAATTTAAATTTTTATAGTGTTTTTTATACAAGGGTAAACTTCCAATGGATGGCTCATAATTTCACTTTTAGTTTTATTTAGCCTATTAAATGTCTAAATTGCCCTTGTGATGTCATCGCTTTATAATGAAAGCTAATGACTTGGTAGATGAATGATATAACTTGAAAGTATTGTAGTATTTTTTATAATAGGACAATTTAAGAATATGCTGCTCATACTTTTCCTAAATAATAAATAAAATTTATCTTTTTTTTCCAATTATGAAATTGAATTTAAGAATCGGATTGATTGTGTGTTTATGAATTAGGGTTTAGATAATTTATGGATTTAGTTTGAGGCATAAAAAATAGAGTTTGAAGTGTATTTAATTGAATATTGGTTATAAAAAATAAATTTTATATTTTATATTTTAAAATGTTCTTTTATTTTGTATTTAACATATTAAATGTCTAAATTATCCTTTTGACGTCATTAATTAAAAACGGTAATTAATGTTTTGGCGGATAGTTAATTCAAATTACAAATATAGGGTTGAAAATTAAACAAATTTAAACTTTATAGCATTTTTTATAACATGGTAAACTTAAAGTGGGTAGCCAATAATTTTTTTTTTATTTTTTTATTTAGCATGATAAATGTCTAAATTGCCTCTGCGATGTAGTCATAAAAAAAGCTAATGACTTAGTGAATGAATGATACAAATTATAAATTTAAGATGAATGAATGATACACTTGAAAGTACAGTAATATTTTTAATATCAAGATAAATTACGAATATATGGCTGATAATTTCCTATAAATAAATGCATTAAATTCTAAATGTGAAATTGCAAAGCTGTTAGTTCGTATTCCAGGATTCTCACGAACCTCTTCTGTTGTGACCTGTGCTACGAGTGTAAAAGTTCGAAACTGAGGCTATAAGAAACCAGATAGATAGATGAATCAATGTCAATCAATTTACATTACTTATCTCCGCTGCCAGAAGTTTAACATACCTAATAGTGAAAAGCATAGAATTTACATCAATAAAACAATTGTCAAATGCAGGTTCCTGACTACTAAGTATTCTTTCTTAGCACTCTTGTATGACTATGAAATTATCAGATTAAGCAATTACAAAGTACAAACTGAGCTGCTTTCAGATTGCTTAGCAAAATAATAATAATAATCGGAGATCTTTTTAAAAAAATGGTTAATCAGAATCATCTGTCAACTGATAAGCTCTTAGTAGTAGCATGTATCCTAATAACAAGATTTGATTGCTCTCAAACAGACAAGAAGAGGGTAGAAAATGAAAGAATTGGGGTTGTTCAGTCCTCCAAAAGTTATAAGCCAAAAGGATCGCCCATTATATCCCAATGTAATCCCAAGAATTAATAAATTAAGATCAAAGAAAATGAACATATACACTTTTGTGAGGAGAAGTAATCTGGATGCCACTAGCATGGTCTATCTTTGCAGTCTTGTTGACAAATCGACTGGCCACCCAACAATTATAAGTCACACAAATTTAACCTTTGCTCGGCCCTTCTGGCTGCCTTAACTCAGGGCAATTAACAATCCCTCCTGTTTCTTTCTTCGATCATATAGCACCAATAACATCATTTTGTAGGGAAACTACTTATGTCTTTGTAGTGAAGTTACTAACAAAGCCTTTGGCTATTTGTTTGCAGCAGCTACACAATACATCTAATAGAGAAACTGACCCAGGCTTCATTTATTTCAAGCTCATGTAGATTCGTGGAGGCAAGGAAACTGTAGGATTCTTATTGTTCCCTCCAGTTGAAGTCCCCGCACACTCAATGTAGCCAGTTCTGTCAGAAACTTCAAAGACTCAGCAGATAAAGATGGTATCGCTTTTAGAATCATTATGGTTAAACAATTCAGTAATCCCTTAAATATTCATTTCACTCGATGCTCTCACTTATCAACCGTAATATGTATTGAGAAATCACTGAACTGGTTCATTTCAAACCACACAGGTGGAATAGTCAGTCATGGCATCTGGATCCTGAACAAAAAACTTTGCTGCACTTTAGGGACAGGTGGGTAGTGAGTGATGAAATGCATAACTCCAATTAGAGAAAAGAAAAACAAAAATTGTTTCATTGTGGGCGGCTAAAGTCAGTATAATAGGTTAGTCAAAACCATTTGCTTCATTATTCTTCTCCCACTTTTGCACAATCAAAAACCCATTATTACACCTTCATTAAAACACTGAAGACAGTAATCAAAGCTCTGCAAACACTTGATCCCTTCCTTACTAAAGACTGAAAAAACGCTCCTAAATCTTTTACCATTAAACCATCAGGATTCATTGATTTGGGTAAGGTAACCATCTTTCTGCCAACTGCCTTTCGTTTCCATGGTCTAACACGCAATTATTCCAGGTCCACTTGGAACTTAAACCTAAGAGTAGTATTCATTCTCCTTTGGTGGTAAAGTTACAGCAATTAAGTGTGGAGTTGAATTCTATAAAAAAGTCCATGTTTGTTATGGAAGAATGTTTGAACAGAATTTCAAAAGTCAAATTGACAACGTATTGCTTTGACGCATACTGAAAGTAGGATTTTATCCAAAAAAAAAAAAAAAAGAAATAGGATAGAGACGCATCAGGCATATCAGGTTCAGTAAGGGAAAAGCAAAATTTAAAAAGAAAAAGAAAAAGACAAGTTGACATACCTGAGTTGATTTATTCAATCGACTAAGTAGTAGATGGAGGTGACAGTAGCCGATGCTTTAGCGTCTTTGCCATTGCTCGACGCTCACAATCCTGTATAGAAGTAAAAAAAGAAAAAAGAAAAAGACTAAGATTTTGTTAATTGTTTAGCGCCAGAGGGTGATATTTGTATTTTAAAGTGTTTGATGTGTAACAGTAACAAGTTAATGATGTCCTCCTACAGAACTACCTCAGAATTCATGAAACAATAACAAACTTCTTTAATATGTACGCCACCTTAAACATATTTATGTGAAAGGGTTTATCTGGATTCATTCTCCTCAACTTCAAGTAAGTATATGCAAAGCTTAGTTGGTCACGAGAAGTAAACCGATCAACCTCATTAAACCAGAGACATGAAAATAAATTTGACATTGGTGTATGGGCACGAATAATAAAAGAACCTTCAGGAACATCTGCAAAGCAAGTTGATTCAGAAGATTAGCATCCAACTTTCATAGGAAATGAGATAAAATCAAATGCATCCAAACAGAGAAAAGACACCAAGACGCACAACTTGGAAGAGGAGTAATAGGATCTTTTGGGTCAAACACGGTTAGGCCATCAGACTGGTAAACTGCAAATTGTTCGTCGATAGCCGTGTGATTGTACTTGTTTAGACGCTTATTCCGGAGTACCTCCTCCCAGACACAGTGGCGTTCATAATGATTTGAAATGGCATACTCTGATCTTGTTCTCCACAAAAAGTACTCAATGATCAGCATTGGATCAGCAGTAAGTCGCAACTTACTGTCGAGCCAAATTGAATACCTAAGAAATAATTAATTCTTAATTGTTAGAAATATGTTTAGCCAAAGACTGATGAAAACAAGGTGTATGTGTCAGATAACCAAATCTTACCTGGAAGAAGGGAAGAGACGATGTGACAAAAACTTTGGCACTTTTCCAGTTTTCCGCATGTCCTTGTATGGTAAGTTCCTAACAACAACAATTCTCCACAAACCCATATATCCTCGATCATCAGGAATATTTCCATCTGAAGACAATGTTGATAGTGTTTGCCTATCCACAAACATGACAAAACAAACATTTTTCTTGGAATATTCACTGATCTGACACAAATAAAAATTGTTTGTGAGATCAGCAAGCAGGGGAAAAAAGAGTAAAAAGATTATGTAGCATTATATATTGAAAGGAGAGAAGCCATTTGTAATACTCTAAAACCAATAACTAACAGTACCGAAGTTGACAGTCAATTGTTTTCCAACATATTATTCCATTCTCATTTATATTTATTCGATGGAATACCTAAAGATTCTTTAGCATTGCATTTATGAGAATAGGTGGGAACAGAGGGGGCAGGGCAGCAGGAAGACCAATCACTTCAAGGTTAAATTTAATATATTAGACTTTTGCATACCAGTTGAAAGTTTATCAGACAATGGGCATTTTAATTGAATGGTTTTCAATATCTATACTTCCAAAATACTCCTGTAAATGCAGCATGTTGTTAAATGATTTTTAAAATAACATGCAATAGAGAGTTATGTCAAAGAGAACTATACTTTGCTAATCCCTAATGTAATGCAAAGAATATTGCTATTTTTTATTTACCATTCTGCGATCAGGCCGCCTCAGATAATCAGTGCTCCCAAAGATGCATGAAGAAACCACTATCACACAGGTATTCATGTATGCTTTATCCTTTTCATCCAAATCGAAAAGAGTGCTTGATAGTCCAGGCAGTCCTTTAACAAAACCACAATGAAGAGTTTGATTGGCTGCATAGAAGGACTTCTCTCTTTCCTGAAGGGTTTGATGTCCTCCAAATCTAGGTTCAAAATTGTTGCTTCCGAAAGGCTTGTCTTCTTTGTCAATGTAGACTAGCGAAAATTGAGTGAAATTTGTAAAATCCTTAGGCTCTGCAAGATCATTAACTGAATCCAGAAACCCAATTTCGCAAGGACGGTCTGCAAGATTAGAGGAGAAAAAGTGCAGAAAAGTGGAACCAAACAACCGTGAAAAATTAAGAATTTCACTATGGCAAAGAATATCAGTCAGAAAAAGTCAAGATCAAAAACCATTTCAACAATTTTATTGGAAATTAACACAGTTTAATCCAACAAGGTGCAATAGTATTCCCCTAGTCCAGTAGTATGTAACTGTTGGAATCGAATAATGAGAACCAAGATAGGCTCCAATTTCCAACAATTCCAGGAACACAAAAATAACCAAAATCTTAGAGCTAACAACAAGCAAACTACTCTTACACTGCTTCCGGTGATTGGATGGTCGTTTTACAACTATAGGAGTTCCATGGTGTACTTCTCGCACAAATAGCACCCTACTATCCAGATCACCTGCAATGATATGTAGCAATTATTTGTAATTTTGAATCATATTAACATGGGCTTTTTCTTTATACAAATTAGAGTTTCTAATCTCACCGTGAGAGAAAATATTCATGCCAAATGTAGCAAAATATGTCAAAAACAGTGCGGCAAGCAAAAACACCCACTGCAAAAATCTCAGTTTACAAAATCCACCAAATCTCTTTCCTCGAGACACAGCTCGATAACTGTTAGGGAACAATTCAGTACTATGCTTCAAGAAAGTCATTGTCGCATAATTTCTAATCTCCAATTATGATACTAAACTAGCTCATCTGCATCAGAATTAATAAACATGAACCAAAAAAAAAAAACAAAAATCATGTTATGAATTTATTCAAATAAATATAGATGTTCATAATATATACCTATTTATCTTTCTGCTATCTTCCATTAGCAACTTTTAATTTTCCTATAACTCTCACTATCTCACAAGAAATTATGATCTATAATGTCTCTATTAATTTCATGAAATAATTATATAATTATAAAAAAAGAGCTCATCTATTTATTTTGAAAATACTTTAGAATGAATAAAATCATTCTATAATATTTTGTTCTCTTGTTTTACTCTTTATCTTATGTTATTCCTTTTATTTTTATTGCTGACTAATAGTTTTTCTAACACGTTATCAGCACGAAACTTTGATCAGCTATTTGAAAATGTCGAATATTGCAAAACTTAAATTTGTAGCACTTGATATCTCCGGGCGATAATTATCTATCATGGGTCTTGGATGCTAAAATTCATCTTGATGCAATGAATCTTGGAGATACTATTAAAGAAAATAATAATGCATCAACCCAAGACCGTGCTAAGGCAATGATTTTTCTTCGCAACCATCTTCATGAACAATTGAAAAGTGAGTATCTTACGGTCAAAGAACCATATGTCTTTTGGGAGTGTCTTAATGAAAGATTTAATCACCAAAAAACTGTTATACTTCCAAGAGCTCGTTATGAGTGGATGCACTTACGATTACAAGATTTTAAATCTGTTAGTCAATAAAATTCTGCATTATTTAAAATAGTTTCTCAATTAAAATTATGTTAAGTGGAGATTACTGATGCAGATTTTTTAGAAAAGACATTTTCTACTTTTTATGCTTCGAATTTGCTCCTGTGGCAGCAATATCGAGAGCGAAGATTTATAAAGTATTCTAAATTAATCTCATATCTTTTAGTGGCTGAAAAAAATAATGAACTTTTGCTGAGAAACCATCAGTCTCATCTGACTGAATCTGTACCTATCCCTGAAGTGAATGGTACTTCAGCCTATAATCATAGTGCTAATCGAGGTCGTAGTGGCTATAATAAGAAATATCGATCAAACCACTCAAAGTGGAATAACAGTAATGAGAAGCAAGAAAAAAATCCACAAAAGAAATCACCAAAGGATCATGAAAATGTTTGCTTCAGATGTGGTGCAAAAGGACATTGGTCTCGTGTTTGTCGTATATCAAAACATTTAGTTGATCTTTATCAAGCATCCAAAAAGGTAAAAGAGAAAAAAATTGAGACAAATTTCATTGATCATGAAGACCCAATTGATATAACTCATTTAGATGTTTCAGATTTTTTTTTAAGATCCAAATGGTAAAATTGACTATTTAATTGATGATGGACATGTGAAGACTGATTAAAAAGTACTACACTTTAAAGTGCGTTATTATTATTATTATTATTATTTTTAAAGATTTGGTGTGTCTCTTTATAATCATGGTGTGTTTAAGTTTATGTTGCAAGATTATTTATTATTTTGAATATTTTATAAATTTGGTGTGTAATTTTTTATTTTCTTTAATAAAACTTTTTTTGTAATATTTTCTTTATACTACTTGATCATTCTTTATATTCAATTGACTTATTTTACATGCATATGTGAAGATATACAATGAGTTTGAACAATGACTTGATGAATAATGAAGATGAATGTTTGGTGGATAGTGCGACAATACACACAATTCTACCAAATAAAAAATATTTCCATAATTTAATATTAGCTAAGACTAATGTTAATACAATATCTGGTTCTGCTAATCTAATTGAAGGCTCCGGAAGAGTTAATATTATGTTACCAAATGGTACAAAATTACAAATAAATTATGCTTTATATCCTGGATCAATCATGATGCGTCGTATTATAAAAAATTCACATGGACATCAATTAAAGAACCATAAGTGATATTAAAAAGTTAAAGGTGAATTTTAGTGTTTGATAATTTAAAAAAAAAAAATCAACCCAACCAATAATAGATATAATTTAAAAAAAATCAACCCAACCAATAATAGATTTTGAAAAGTAAGAAATAAGTAACTTTTAAAATTTGATTTTGTGAATCAGTTTTATATTTAATGGAATTTCATATATATCCTAATTTATTACAAAAATCTAACAATATACTTATTCAATTAGGAAATGAAATTATTAAATTTATAAAGATTATTATTATTGCAAAATAACTTTTAACACAAGAAAGCCGAAGTATATATTTTACTCGATACTAACTTTTTTTTTTTTTTGAAGATCTGCTGTAACAATTAGAAAGAATTATGCATATATGCACAAATCGATCGATAAGATGAGAATAAGAGAAATCGGCCCAAGTCGACTTACTGATAGGATGCCCTAATGTGTTACAAAACCAAGCTTTAGTCAATGATCCAATTAGATGAATAATTGGAGCGGTCGTGTCGACTTTCTTTATATAATTACCTATTAGAAATGATTTTTTCTAGCATTAGACAACAAAAAAAAATTAATTTCAATTATTAAAATACACAATAAAAAATAGGGATATTATCATTTCACTATCTAATATTTTTTACACATCACTTTACCACTAAAGTTTTCTAAAAGATATTTTTTCCCTACTTAATAATTTAGTTTTTATTGTTTTACCATTAAATTGCTAGCTCCATTAATAAATTGTTGATGACATGGGGGTAATTTAAGAATTTCAATAGATTCAGTATTTTAGGAATTTTACAAAGTATAATATTTATAATTCTATCAATTGATTAAAGTTTTTTTTTGTATATACTTAATTTTTTATTTTTCAAATTTATAGTGTTAAATTATAGTTACACATTTTAGGTTTAAAATAGACTTTTACTATAATTTATGGTAAAAATTCTATTCACTTTAATGGTTTAGTGGCAAAATGAAAAAAAAAGTGAAATATTATGTGGGAAAAAGTAATTATTAAAAAATTTTGGTAGTAAAATAATATGTAGAAAAATATTAGGCGGTAAAATAACAATTTTCCTAAAAAAATATTATATAAATGTGTGTGCGCGTGCTTGAGCACGTGTGAATAAATTTTATGAAATATCATATGCATTTTAATCATTTGTACTCTTATAATAATTCAACAATTTGATTCATCAAACACAAGAAACTAATTTTAAAACTTATAATACTTTTAAAATTAAATTTTTCTAGAGATTTAATTAATTCTCTTGACAGCTAATTATTTTTATGCCATAACTAATTATAATTGTTTTAAAAACTATAATATCATCAAACTAACACTTAGTAGCCTGTATGGAGAACATCATGTTGGCCATGAGATGATATTTTTAAATAAAAGATTTTAGGCTAAAAATGCTCAACAACTCTCACATAAGTGCTCTTAAAATCAAGGAGTAGATGGAATTTGATGTGTTTACTATTTATAAACTTCTCATAAAATAAATAGGTGGCATGATTGAAATTATATTCTTAAATAATGGGTAACTATTAGCTATAATTATTAGTTATGTGTGACGTTAAAAATGAAAGAGATAAAGCTTACTTTTCCTCACAAGTGTTGGAGTAGTGGTTTAAGTCCCACAAAAGTATTGTAGGGGTGAAAAATTTATTTCTCAATTACGATGATAATTGTGTGAAGATAGCCTTTTTTTTTCGAAATAAAAGTGGAGTAAACATCCTTCAAATATTTGAGAGAGTTAAAATTTAGGCTCTAATCTCAATAATTGTATGATTGTCAATATATATTAATAAATAGTCTCACGTAATATGAGTTGTAATCTTAAATATTAGTCCATTGTAATTAAAAAAAAAGATAAAACCTACCTCTTATTATATGAATAAAAAATATAACGGATATGTATTAAATAGAGAAAGAGAGAGTAACAAGGGACTGATTGTAGCAGTCCTCTTCTTTATTATTTTGATTAAATCACAAAAGAAAAAGGAAATTTTATAAAATTAACCATAAAATTTTATCAAATTTTAAAACTAACCCCTAAACTTTATTTTTATTAACATTAGCCAAAGGATAACTTAAGTGACATTTTTATCCCTATCATTCTTCCCAACTTCCTCTTCTCCCAAACCGATCGAATTCTCTTCTCCAACTGAGCTTCTCATAGCCAGCGGCTTCCCACCACGTTGGAGTCCATCCACGGCAGCCAACATCACCAAGATTATGGTTAAAACCAACAAATTAAAGGTTAGTTCCAAAACCCTAAATTATTACCAAAAATTGATGTGGGTTATGTTGTTATGTTTTTGTGTTGATGATGGGAAATGGAAGTGGTTGTAATGTTTGTGGTGTGAGTGATGTTGTTGGTAGGGGTTAAGGCATGAAGAGAGTACTCATCGTTGCCGTACCTGCAGGTGTTGAGTTGTGCGACAAGTGCGGCTCAAGTGCGACGGGCGTGCCTGTCACACTTCTCTTATGTGACAAGCAGCCTGTCGCACAAATTTGGGCAACAGGCTGCCCTATCCCACCATGAGACAGTTTTGGTGAATATGTCTCTATGTGCAACAGGCAGCCTGTCGCACAAAAAAATATACTCACTTAAACCGTTTTTACAGTTTGCTATCGCAGTAACTTACAATGGCATCAATAACAAATTTGTCCCACAAAACCAAACCACAAACACATTCTCAAGTTAACATATGTCTCATAAACACTTACTTATTCAAAAATAAAGTATAAAAAAACAATTTAAGTAATTTTTTTTTTCAAATAACTAATGTACACTAGTTCTACAAAATTAAATCTTTTTTAATTAACTTACCTAGGTTTTGGATTACTGTTGCCATCGCCGATTACCATTACCGATTACCGTCGCCGATGATGAGTTTAGAGAGAAAGCTACTTACGGTTTGTTTTGATAAGGAGAGTTCAACTTACGGTTTATTTTGATAAGGAGAGTTCAACTTACGAGTTGTTTTGATGAAGAGAGTTCAACTTATGGTTTGCTTTGATGAGGAGAGTTTAAAATTTAACTTAAATAAAGAAGGTATTTTGGGGTAAAAGGGTTATTCTTGACTAATTATGATAAAAAATAATTTGAAGGGTTAAATATAAAAACTTAAAAATTTTTCAAGTTAATTTTGTTAAATTTCCCAAAGAAAAGCATGCAAATTGCAATTCAATCAATGCCGTGTCGTAATTTCATTTTGTGATCGCGTAACTGGCTTATTTTCACTTTGCGATCAAAGCAAAAAACTAAAGATTGACAAAATAAGTGAGGAGTGCAAATATTGCTCCTACGAGGGCTATTTCAGTATTTCACCTACCAAAACGCGGTAGGCTTGTAAATCTAAAGAAGACGGAGATAGTTTACATAATTACTGGATTTTGATAGCATGTTTGCTAGAAATTGCTCGTAACCGAAATTTTGCGCAAAGCAGTGAAGCGCAGCAACAGCGATGGCGAATGAACTGGAAGAGTTACTTGACTTCCTTTGTTCTCCTTCGCCTTCGGTAAGTTCCCTTCACTTAGTTGCAGAGAAATAGCGGGAAAATACATGTGCATAACTCATTATTGTTTTTTTTGAGTTAAATTTTAGTCTCATTAAGCTATTGTCTTACTGCGTCTCTGCTTCGATTAACTTCATGCCGTACTGTTCTAGGTAATCAAATTGTCGTGGCATTTTTTTTTGGAAGATAATAAGTTCGGTTAGAAGAAATTGTTGTTTCATAATAAGACTAATCTCATTCTGTTTCACTGAATTAACTTCATCTTACCTGTGTTCGGTGAATGATTTCATGTGTTAAATTTGTGACCTGGGTTCTCTTGATTTGATCGTATTGGCTAAAAAGAAAAGCGTTACCAATTTTCCGCTCATATAAGACACAAGTTACATGGTTCATTGAGAATTTGGTTTTGGTATATTTTGTAACAAATCAGTATTTCTTGTGCAAACAAATTAGGTGAAGAAAGCAGCTGTCGATATTGTTCAAGGATTAACTGGGTCAGAGGATGGCTTGCAGTCCCTTTCCAAATACTCCAAAATTGCTCTGCCATCATTAGCGCGACTTTTGAGTGAAAATAAGGTGCTCATATTGCGCAAATCAATTTCTTTTAATTGCTTGTTAGCTTGATGATGTTTAACCTCTTTCGGTTGCTTTATCCCCAAATTCTGTTTGAGTTCGGTTGTATAACTCATTAATCCATGTGTAGAATTGTGTTTTAACCATTTTGGAATTGTGGGTTAACATTCCAGGAGGTCTCTGAACCTGCTGCTGAAGCTCTTGTAAATCTGTCACAGAATTCAGAATTAGCTGGAAAGATGGTTCAAATGGGAATGATTAAAACAGCCATGGATTTGTTGTACAAGCCGGATTCAAGTATCACCAGACTTCTGGTTATGCTTCTAGTTAATCTTACACAATTGGATTATGGCATCTCTTCCTTGCTTCAGGTGCTTTCCTTTTCATTTTATGCCAGTGTCGTGTGTCATCATTACCTTTGTAGTCTATCGATTTTATATGTGCATTTTCTTTGAAGCTATCACAATCTATTATGTGCCCTAAGATGTTGTCATCACGATATTGTTTACTGTATTAAATATCCAATATCAATACTGGGAATTTGCTTGTTTGTTAGGTTGAAGATGAGCAGATACAAGGACTGTACGTTATGAAGCTTGTGAGATCCTTTTGTCGATCCTCAAGTGAAGCTAGCGGTAATCTTGCTGCTTCCTGTTTGAGTTTGTTGTAGTCGCTAATTTATACTATCTTTACATCTACAAAAATTGTGTTCCCAGTTGCCTACCACACTGAGTCCTATTGTTTTGTTTCAAGTTTCAATGGCTGTCCCTTAAGAGAGGCTGTCCCTTACGAGATTTTTTTTTTGGTGATAATAATGCATTTTACTTACGACCTTACCACATTAGTTCTGAAAATTGTTAGAATATTGAAAAATCAAAATCTCCTCGACAAAGTTATGGGTTTGATTGGCTAAGATTTCATAGCACTGATGGTCAACTGATTTTTAGGTTATTCCTCCATGAAGTTTAGGCTCCGTTTGATACAGCTTTTTACATAGAGCTTATGGAAGTAAAGCTTTTGTCAGTAGAGTTTTTTGCAAATAGAGTTTTTACAAAAAAAATTTTAGTTGTTTGGTTGTCTGTGAGAATTTTTATTAAAAATTTATGAAATTTCTTTAATGGGAAAGCTTTTTAAAGTTATGTTATGAAAAGAATAAAATAAAATCGTCAAATAAGTGGAGAATATTTTAGATATTTTAATATTTAAAAAAAGTTTTTCAACCTCTATTCCCAAAAGCGCAAAATTTGAGTTTTTACTAGTAGAGGCAAAATAACTTATTTAAACTTCAAAATTGCTACTAAAAAAATAATCAATTAATAACAAAAATTACGATAAGAGCTTATGAGATTAAAGCACTTATAATTATTCGATAAGCCATATCAAATAGGCACTTACTAGTAGAAGAAGGATAATCTTGATAAGATTTTCTAACTTGCACTAAAATTTCCTTTTCTTTTCTTTCCTTTACCAATGATTTTTATATCTTTTTTCTCTCATGAAAAATTATTATTATTATTATTTTTGGTTCTAACAACCTGGTCGGACTTTTTTATACTTCACCTGCCCACCAGATGATCCATTTGAACATGTTGGTTCTATACTGGTAAACATATCAAAGAAAGAAGCAGGGAGGAAAATTTTACTGGATCCAAAACGAGGACTACTGAAGCAGATTGTTAGACAGTTTGATTCAAGCAGTTACTTGCGAAAAAAAGGAGTATGTATGGCAGATTACTTCCAATTATTGATTTCCTTATGAGGATTCTGGAACAAGTACTTTTTTTTAAGGGAAAAAAAAAACTATAAGGTGTGTGAATGGAAAAAATGTATTTTGTAATTAGATTTGCAACAGCTGTTAATAATAATTAAAAAAAAAAGGAGAAGGACATAGCTTGTTAAGTTCAATTGCTGTAGGTCTCTACTTGAACATCTTTCTGGTCTAGTTTCTGTTTTTTAGGTTGTCTGTAACCAATGCATGAGCCAATGTTTGAATGCTACCCCAATACTGATGTTTTAAATATCATATATTGTGTTTTCAGTTATATTTGAAAGTTCTTGTCGTTTGGTAATCTTTATTTGTCCTCAGTAACATTTAGATTTTTGAGACTGGCTCTGGTTCTTTTAAGAATCTAGTCCTTCTGTTATAGAAGCCAAGCTTAATTTGAGGTTTGTTCAACTCCATTCTGATATTCTAAACTCTTTGTGAAATCCAGCAAATAAAAGACTAAAGAAACAGATAATACAGAAGCATTGATGCATGAGAAAATGCTCTGTCTAAGCTTTCAGTCAATATTATATTGACTGCATAGTGACTTGCAATGGTGAGGAATACCCGGCTCATCAAGTAAATAGTAGCAAGGGTTACTCCAGTTTATAATATTGAAACAGATTCAACTTAGTTAAGATTGATTAGTCCACTTCTTAGCTGGCTCAAATTTAGGTTCTGTCTGCTTGCAGGTCTCAGGAACCATTCGAAACTGCTGTTTTGAAGCTGAGCATCAGCTGCAGAATTTGCTTCTGATTTCAGAGTTTCTTTGGCCAGCTCTACTTCTGCCTGTTGCTGGCAACAAGGTTATATTTTGTTGATTTTCTTGATCCTTCAGTCATTTATGCAATAAAGCAATCTCTCTTTCTCACTCACTCGCTCCCTCCCTCTCTCTCGTGGGAGCTGGGGGAAGAAGAGGCATCGATATATTTTTTTTTCCTTTATTATTTAATGACTCTTTAACAATCAATAAGATCCATGTTAATTTTTTTTTCTTTTCCAATATGGAAATTTTTGTAATATGTATCATTCCAGACTATGTTTCTTGCTTGCATAAGATGCAGATTCTGAGTATTACTCCAAGTATTAACTTGAAAGAACACTCAGCTGAATCAGTGCTTCATTAGTGGTCTTGAGAAGATAGTGTTCATCTTTTGGCTTAATTTGAACATCTCTTTTATTGGATCCTTTCTTTTTTATTTGAACTAGTTCTACTGTTCTCTGTCTTTGTAGAAATTTTTGACAGTTTTTTAACCTTGTTCTACTGTCCATATAATCATATAGCATACGACTTTTTTTCTATTGATCTGGTTGCATCTGTCCAGGTATACAAGGAAGAAGACACATCAAAAATGCCCCTTGAGCTTGCAAGTGCACTCAGGATTGAGCGTGAACCAGTTGATGATCCTGAAATTCGTATTCAGGCACTAGAGTCTATTTACTTGATAACATTACAGGTCAGATGATAACTTGTTTTATTTTCTTTCAATGGAATGTTGTTAAGTACATTAAAACTTGCTGTAGCCATCTGATGTGGACCGTTTCACTCTCTATGGGTGTTCATGCATGTATTCATGCTTTTGGGTAATTGTATTTCCTTGTGATAACAAGCGTTGCATCTATACTCTTTTCTTGTTTCAGGAAGCTGGCCTGAGAGCCTTTTGGTCGGTCAGTGGTCCACGGATACTGCAAGTTGGCTATGAAGACGAGGGAGATCCAAAAGTAATGGAAGCATACGAGCAAGTTGGCTCATTGGTATGAACAAATTTTCGTCTATTCCATATTTCTATCTTGTGTTTTTCTTCTTGATTACAATCTGACTTAACTTTATTGTTTACCAGCTGGTCCATGGCAGTGGTACAGAGGAACCATCCACACAAACATCAAAGTAGCATTTTGTTATTTGTAAATTCATGAAAGTGTTGCACAACATTCAACAAGCTTCCAAATGGAGCTCGTAGTTGGTGAATCTCAAGGATACTGAGGCTACAGCTCAAGGTCATTACCTTGGTTGTGGGGTGTTCTGATGTTTGTAAACTCATCTGCCAGAATACCGATTTTGATGTGTCTGCCATAATCTGTAGTTCATTCAAATCGATGTTTGTGAAGAAGAATAGAAGAGAAAGGTATTTTAAAATTATCAGGGAATTGGCCGTCTGTTTCGTGGCATATTGTAATTTGCATTGGGCTCGTAAACATGTTTGGGTTTTCGTTTGCACGGTGTCAATGTACACGTGTTTCTGATAGGGTACGTACATTGCATACGTTTTGTTCTGCCACTAATTGGTTCAGTGTGACCAATCAATGTACACGTGTTTCTGATAGGGTACATACATACATTTCGAACGTTCTGTTCTGCCACTAATTGGTTCTGTGTGACCAAGTTAATAATAATACAAGGCATTGCGAAGCTCCATTTGTTAGGCTAGGCATCGTAAATTCATACGCAAAACTTGATTTGAATAGTCATCTCTGGGAAAATTAGTGTGCAAGTAATTTGTGATAACTAACGGGGATTAAACTGAAATTGGAGTGCCTACCAATCGTAATAGTACGACTGCGTTTCATGTTTACTCAACAACTAGTATTAATGGAGTTGGAAAATTTCATTGAATCTCGCATGGCGCCAAGCCGCCAAAATTTATATGCATGCGTTGCCGGGAAGATATGCAAGTGCGCAAAAATTTCAAAATGAAATCCCGCCAACTTGAACACTTTTTGTTTTTATTTCTTCAAGGAAAAACGAAAATCATTTCTCAAAGAAAAATAAAAATATTCAGATTGAGATATCCCGTTTTTGCAAAAATGGATCTCTCGGATATCGCAAAGAAGCTAGGGCTCTCAGATTCCAAGCAATTGATCCGTAAAGCCGCCGAGCTCCGCCGCCTCTGCGATGTCCAGTTCGACTCCTCAATTATCGGAGTTGTAAGTGCTTTAACATCTGATCGATTCTTTGATCTGTATATTTAAAACATCAAAAGGTATAAAACTAAAATTGAAGATCATTTATCGTATTTTATTATCTTATTATAGGGAGAGGTCTGTAAGGCTGTGATCTGCCTGGAACTCGCCGCCTCAAGGTATCAATAATTTTGCTTTACTGATAATCCCAATTTCTAATATGGGTCTTACCGTAAAATTGATCGGGGCTTTAATTTTTGCAGATTCGATGTAATATTTGACCGGCAAACAGCTATCAAGTTGAGCGGGATGTCGGAGAAGGCTTATAACAGATCCTTTAACTCTCTGCAAAACAGCATTGGTTTCAAGTGGGTTTCTTCTTATAATGTTAATTTCTGTCTGATGTGGACTGTGCTATTGATTGCAATTTTTTGGTGATAAAATGCAGGAATGAATTGGATATAAGAGAATTGGGGATTCGATTTGGGTGTATCAGGCTCATTCCTTTGGTGCAAAAAGGCTTGTCTCTGTAAGTTTGCCTTTTTCCTTGATTATATTGTATACGTTATTGTTCTGTTCTTAGATTGATTGTACATATAGATGGTACTCACTATGTGAATGCAAAAATGCCACAGAGAAGTGAATCCCAAACTCAGGATTTAGTTCATCTTTAAAATTTTTCCTTGTCCTGAACTGCTGGTGTTGTGGATGAGTTTGTTGGTTTGATGGGTGATGATTGTATGAATACTATTGGTGTCAGGTTCAAGGACCGGTTCACTGCTGCATTACCAGCTTCCAGGAAGGCAAGTGCTGACTTTACTCGCCCTGTCTTTACTGCTGTTGCGTTCTACTTATGTGCAAAAAAGCATAAGGTAAGGAAGAGTAATCTTTTTAATTAAGGATGTTTTGAGAACTACATTCTCTGCAAATGTGTTCTGATTTGTGTTTGAGTGTTTTCACCCAACAGCTCAAGGTAGATAAGCTTAAGTTGATAGAAGTTTGTGGTACATCTGAAACTGAGTTTGCTAGTGTAAGTAATAGACTGCTCTTGCAGTTCATTTGTCTTTGTTGTAGTTGTCCATTTTGAAATGATTTAGTGGACTATAAATATAGGTTTCTACCACAATGAAGGATCTGTGTCATGATGTTTTTGGAATTGCAAAAGAAAAGAAAGATCCTAGGGAGTTCAAAAGCAATCGAGGTAACACTTTATCTTGATGTTAGAAATATTTCATCATGTCTATAATTGTTCTAATGTTAGTTGATTGTTGCTGATCCAATCCACATGTGACTTGGAAACAATTAGTTGTAGTAATATTTATACTTCTATTTTAACTTCATGTGTAGCATAAATTTTGCTCTAATTTTGGCCATACTTATGCAGAACTTCTAGATGTGTTACCTGAAAAGAGGAAGTTTGAAGATGTGGAATATCTGTCTGATGATGGAGCAGAGGTAGTATGGCTAATCTCTAATTGTTGAAAGCCTGTTGATTCCCCTTGTATATCTGACCTCTGTTGCGAGATCACTGGGGCAAAGCAAAATATGGATCTTGAAAGTAATACAATTTGATAGGGCTGTTCTCTACATGAATTTTGGGGAGTCTAAAGTCTCTTTAATTTTGATCTTATAAGGATTATTAAAGATATTCCGTCTTGACTTTGATTCCATCAAGTCAATTTATGGGCTTACCTATGAAGTATGAGACAGCTGAACTGTTAACATTAATTAAGAGTAGCACCAAAAGGCATAGATTGGGCGGAGTTGTAATCAGATTTCACGACCTTGTGATTATATAACTAGATTGAAGATGTTTTACACATGACAAAAGATTCTCTGCACTCGCATAGGTCCAGATTGTTATAGTTAGTTCGAGCCATCTCAATGTAAAGCACTGTCTCACAATTGCATATGGTTGTATAAAATTAACCATCTGCTCCTTCAATAGCAAGACACAACTCCTGTCCTCCTCTACCTGCTTTTCCAATTTGCTTGTTCATTTATTTATCAAAGAATGTCTCGAAGCTTGTGATATCATGTTTAGAGGGTTCTTACTGTAGCAATTGGTATGCAATTCTGCATATATCCCCATCTCCTATTCACTCTCAGTTGTCAATTTATTGTCAAAATTTGATGACATAAAACTTCTGCAGGTTTTGAGTTACAAACGGCGTAAAAAGACAGAGAAAGTTGCTTATGAGGAGTGGAAATCCTCTGTCTTAGCATCTAACAGAAACAAGGCAAACGGTTTGTAGCCATTTGCATTACTTTATATAAAGTCTTAGATACCACTCCTATGAGTTGAATGCAACTAATACAATCATTTGCTCTTTTTTAGTGCCTTGCAAGCGAACAACACAAGCTAGCCTCAACTTCCAGAAGAATGCTCCTGAGACCCCCAAGTTGGAGGCTGTGTAAGAGACATCCTTTTAATATCTTCTCTGTTCAATCATCTGGGTTGACGTTGACCATGCTGGAATTTCACATGGGAAGAAAATGAAGATTAAGTGGAATTGTTAATTATACAGCAACCAAGAATACAACTGCTATGGGTTGGTTTATCATGTGCTGAATGCAACCATGAAACGAAATTCCCAGCGCACACGGATTGGTTTAGAATATTCCTTGTGGAACGATTGACTGTGAAGCTGCAATTCTGTCAATAAGGTCAAATACATCCATTTCTACGGTTGATTTTGAGGTCAAGTTTCGGATTCAAAGAATAATCAAGAGCAGGTTTTGATAAAACAGCTGGCTAACCAGTATTCATTAGAAAAAGAAAATCGTGAACATTTTACTCATTAAAAATCTCGTAAAATTGCCACTCTGCGGCTCTGCCCATGACTAATGTCAGGACATGGTTTGAGTTCTTTTGAGACTTTTTGCACTCTTCTTCTAATTAAAAATTGAGCGGGTTAAGTATTTTTTCGATTAGTTTTGTGGGTAAAATAAATATCCTTAACAATAAAAGTTTAGGTTGTGTTATAATAAAATTTAGTTTAAGTGAATTTAATGAGGTAAGTATTTCGCGTAAATTTAAGTAAAACTCAGTGATTTCAAAAAAAAAAAAAGAAAAATCTTAAAATTACTTATATTTATCACTTTATTATCAACATGGCATTTGCTTGAGGCAGTATGTGTCTATATATATATATATGTATATATCATACATATATTTTATGAAAATAATTGAGGGTTATTGAAAAATTTAAAATTTTAAAATTGTGTTTACTTTCCAAATTGAGAAATTAAAATTAGAATTAGAATTATTAATAGTACTTATTTTTTAAAATGAAATTGTGAATTAAAATTAAAATCATCATAATTTGGAAACTAGAAATGAAAGATTCATTCTTAAGGGGGAGTTGGAAATGAATTTTTCATTTCTTTGATTGATTATTTTGTCTTCATATATAATTAATTAATATATTAATTATTATTAACAATAATCATTAATAATTATAATTTTTAATAAATAGTCACAATAATTAATATCTTATTATAATTAAATAATTAATATATTTTTGTAATAATCATTAATATAATTAATTAAATATTATTAACAACAATATTAATAATAATAATTTTTGAATAAATAATCACTATAATTAAAATATAAAATCATAATTATTGTAATAATTTATTAAGTATTTTTTATTCTGATTCATATTATTAAAGTAAATAATTTATTTTAATTCTCGTTGTCTATTTCTTTTTGTCTATTCAGTTCATTCTAATTCTACTTTAATAAACACAATATAAAAGTTTTAAATGGAGACCAAGAGTAGGGGGAGAGAATTGTAGTAGATGCTATACTCGAGTCAAATCTCCTTACAATTTATAAAGAATAGATTTAGAAAATTTCTTTCAAAAAACAAAAAGAAAAGCAGGGTAGTTTGTTAGGAAATGCGAATAATCGGTTCTTTCGCTATCTATTTTGTATTTTTGTTCTTTTATCTTTTTAAGGAAAATCCTTCCAATTTTCAACAGATTGCAAATATTATTATAAGTGCCAATATAGTTAGACCTAACATGTGACTGCTGCTGCTCCACTCTCCAATATTCAAAGAGAGCCGTTTACCCCTAATTAAGCTTGCAAATTACCAATTAATGCAACAAATTTTACATTAATAATTCCCGTGATTTGTTCAATTAAAAAAAAAAAGATGGGGAAACTTCGTCAGGACGTACTCAGGACCTAGCCAACACGCCGATGTATTTGACTTGCCTGCCACACAGAGAACAGATAATACGACTAAGAAAACCAATAATTCCCCACGTGTCAGACTCTTACACAGAATGTGCAATCACAAACCGCCACGTAGCCATTCCCCACCCCCCACAAAAAAAAAAGGAAAACATTGTAGAGTTGTAACGGTGTCGACAACACACGGAATAATTTCCCTAATGATAAGACTTTCTCACAGTTGAGACCTCTCTCTCTCACATCTTTGATTACAACGACACCATTCGAATCTTCGTTCTCTCGTAAAGTCCAAACCCCTAGCCTCTACAATCCGTATTATTTAATAATTAATAATCGCTATTACAACCCACAACATTATTTATTAATTTTCTAAAAGCTAAAGGCGATTGCGTTTGCATAAAAAGAAGGGGCCTGTTTTGCCCGATTAGTTTGTTATAACACAAACATAGCTTAGGGTTTTGGTTGGTTTATTCTGTGCGAGCATTAATAATTTATATATTCGCTATAAAAATCTCAAAGTGCCCCGTTGGCGATCGTCAACACGATGGCGTTTACGATTTCCGACGAGTTGTTGGGCACTTTCGTCCCAATTTTAGCCTATTGGTTGTATTCAGGATTATACGTCGTTCTTGGATCTTTTGATAAGCTTGAAAATTATAGATTGCATTCGAGAATTGACGAGGACGAGAAAAATTTGGTCTCTAAAGGCGATGTCGTTAAAGGCGTTCTCCTTCAGCAATTTTTTCAGGCTATTGTTGCAATTCTCTTGTTTGCGGTGCGTAACCTTTTTTCTTTTTATTTAATTTCTTTTACTTTTTACAATTGGTTTTAGTTTTAATAATTGTTATAAAGTTCGATTTTTTTTTTTTGTGCGATTCCTGATTGAAGTTTCCTATTTTTCATGTTATAGCTTGTGTTCCTTTTTGTAAGCTTTGAATTGTTAGGGAATTGGAACTTGCTAGAGATGCTTTGCTTTTTGGAACTTGTTAATCTATGTGTGCGATTGTGTAGGTTTTGTGGTAGTTTGCTTGATTGTTTTCTGTGGGTTTTATGTCAAATTTTGCCAATAGCTCTTGTCGGTGGAATTGTTGATTTAGCCTGAGAAGTGTGAAGGATCAACTTCCATATATTGTTTCTTTATCTTCTCAATTTTTTAATCTTTTTTCTCAATTGTTAAACACGCTCGTATAAAGGGCTTTTTGTTTGGCGATATGAAGCCTGACAAAATAGGTGGGAACGATCATCAAAACAATTGGATCAGGGTGTCAGCAGTTTTTTTTTTTGTTTTTTTTTTTCACTTTGGTAGGATGGAATCAGCTATTTATCTTTGTAGCTTTGGAGATTTTATTTAATGCAAGAAGGATTTTGCGGGGATCTAATCCTGATAATTTGGATGTTTTTGCTTATAGGGAAACCTTGGACTTTTTTTTTTTTTGGGGGGGGGGGGGGGCCCATCAAAGCCTGGTGTCGGCTATGTGTTAACTGTTATTCTTCTCTTCGTATTTATACTCACTTTTTATCATCTTTCCTCTGTTATTGTTTTTGTTGATATTTATGTATTTGGAGTCAGCAAATTGTTAATATCTTGGCTAGAGAAGATGTATGTTTTTTGCATTATTTCAGGAATTTATGTTGGAATCATGGTTTTTTCTATAGGTGACAGGAAATGGTGCAGGGGCAGAAGCCAATCAACAGTCTTCTCCAATTGCTATAGCTCGGCAGTTTGTTATAGCAATGTTGGTTATGGATACATGGCAGTATTTTATGCACAGATACATGCACCACAACAAGTTTTTGTATCGACACATCCATTCTCTACATCACCGCCTTGTTGTCCCCTATGCATTTGGAGCTTTGTACAATCACCCCATTGAGGGTCTTCTTAATGACACAATTGGTGGAGCCTTCTCTTTTCTTGTTTCCGGTATGTCTCCCCGAGTCTCCATCTTTTTCTTTTCCTTTGCCACCATCAAAACAGTGGATGACCACTGTGGATTATGGCTTCCTGGAAACCTCTTCCACGTGTTCTTCAAAAACAACACTGCCTATCATGATATCCACCATCAACTTCATGGGAGCAAATACAACTTCGCACAACCATTCTTCATGATGTGGGACAAAATTCTTGGAACCTATATGCCCTATTCACTTGAGAAGAGACCAGATGGTGGCTTTGAAGCGCTGGCTACAAAGGAGTACTACAAGCAGATGAAAGATTACAAGGACAACTGATTATACGTTAGGACCATCAGTTTGTACTAGCATTATTTAATTTAATATTTTTTCTTTTTCACCTTTACTGATGAGCCACACTGCCGTGTGATTTGTACATACCTATATTGTTGTGTTTTATATTTCTCATCATTTTTGTCTATATTAGTTGAATAATGAAGTTGAGCTACAATTAAAATAAATTAATGTCCCAGATCGAAATTTTGGTTTTAAATTCATTTGATTTGAAGTGAATGCATCTCTAAGGAATTTGCCATGATGCGCCTGCGCCCGTTTGCCGTAACAATTATCATGGGTTGTGTGTGACTGAGTTCGTAAAATGCAATGTGTCCGCACTTACCGGCAACTATGGCTTGCTAATCTCGAGTCTTAGCAATTTTTTCTCTGTTTCCCTCTGCAGTTGCTCATTTATATTGAAATAAGTACTACTTATTCTTGAATTAAGCTTAAATGAAAAAGAAGGCTATAATTTCAATCACGAAAAGGACACGGGATTATATTTTTCCGAACAATATTTGTTAATAAAGGCAATTTAGGGACCATTAGGTCAGTATTGATCTTTTATTTGGAACCAACATGCTCGTAGACCTTTTTGGCTCATGAAATTGCTTTGCACAGATAACGATTTAGAGTTTGATTATTTCATAATTGTTGGTCAGTTTCTTTCAACATCCCCGTCACTTTTTAGCATTATCATCAGGTCATACAATTATTATTTGAAGGTTTATCCAGTTTTCGATCAAGTCTGTTTGCTTCTTTGAGCCTAATTATGCAGTCTTAAAAGCTCTCAATTCCAGAGTGGTCCATGAAAGCTGTTCTACAACCCTTATCTCTAAGCTTATACCAGAAGCAAATGCCTCATTAACGTTATTGAATCAGACAGTTTAAGCAATCTTCCACTACTGTCGATTGATCTGAAAGTTTTAATTTCTTCCAGCAATAAATTCTTGAAGAATTATGCTTACTCCCTTCTGTAGTGGTCATAAATATATCTTTTTTGTTGCAATTATGACACAGCAACCTTCAGTCCTCTTTTCTGTATAGCTTTCTCGATTTCCAATTATTCACATGGTTCTGAGAGCTCAGCTCATCAGAGTAATGGCAGTGGGGATACGAATGTCTTTTTCTCATTGTATGTTCGGTAGGTATTTGGCTCTTTCAGATGCTACCATCCACTCATTTAACTTCTGTTATGTGTGACCATTTTAAAGGAGAATATATGATGCATTGTTCCGAAAACTACTGCATTCACTTTGTTAAGAACCCATGAGGCAACTTCATTGTTCCGATGCTGGACATTTTAGTTTTTCTAAATTGAGGTAATAACATCTCGTACAAGAAGTGAAATGAAATATAAAATTTTATGAGGGAATGGACCACCTTATTTATAAGGTGGTCACACAATGGATCCAAGCAACGATCACCAACCTGCATTCTTAATGTGGAGTTTGATAGGCGTGGCGAACCTGTTATTTTAATCAACATTCACTTCTTCATGCAAAAGTTCGTCTCTGAAACAGATGTGATTGCTATTTATAGCAGCTGGAAATTTTTAGTGAATCTGCTTCTTCTTCATGCAATTAGGCACTGACCATGTGGAGTACTTACTTGTATATTCCTTTGCCAATGGCCGAATTACTTGAAAAAAGAAATGGTAAAAAAGATGGAAAATCAAAAGAAGGTTGCTTTTATTTTGCCGGAGCAAAGATAGCATATCTGAGGTGTTTGCAACAAATAAGATAAATTCATCAGAAGCAACCATTTCCTTCAAGATTTTGGGAGTTTCTTTTGCCTTGAGAGGCGTCTTAATGCCTAGATGCTGTCTTTGTGCCTGTTGGACTGAAATTCTTAATAAGATGGAGGATATAACATTACTAATCATTACAAGTAAACCTGGAATTATTTCAAGGAATTCATATTTACCACTAGGAAAGTAAATATTCGTCGTACTCAATTGTAGAAAAATTCAATCCAAATGAACTCTCAACAAAGTGAATCTAAATCACTGAATGTACAACAGATGAGAAGGACGTGGTGAGTGTGATCTGGGGAGCGAGTAGGTGGCAGCAAGAGCAGGTTGCCTCTGCCTGGAATGGAGTCCTGCAAGTTTAGCCTCAGCTTGAAACCTTGTCACTGGTGCAAAGGATTCAGACATGCGATGAATCCGTGCATCATGATTTGCCTTCTCATTTGTTCTGTGTGCTTCGCCGGCAACTCTAACTGCCTTATGGCTATTGCAACCCAAGGAAATGCTTGGAAGTCGCTTTGATGTCTCTGAGATAGTCCGAGTTCTATCATTTGAGGTAGCTGAAAATGTTTTCACTTGACTTGTTGCCTTTGTTGGTGCCTTTAGCTCTTCGTAATCTGACATCACCGAATAATCTGCAGCACTGGCAGTGACTACACTCCATTCTATGCTTGCCTCGCTTGGTGCATAACAAGCTGTTGGAGTTGCACAATCAGATGGCGCATCTGATCCTTGCCTTGCAAGAAAAGGGTTGGCTTTGCCTGTGAGGCTCTCAATTTCAAACAAGTCTGAGCTTGCATCGCTTGTAGCATCATTATAGCTTTCACCTTGACTAGCTGAAAATTCAAATTCCTCGAGTCTTGGAGCTGCATCCCAGGACAACATTGATAGCCTCCTGTCGAAACATGAAGACGTGCTTCTCTTTTCCAACACAGGGCAACCAAACACTTCTAGGGAGTTTCTTGGCTGGATTTCTTCTTTTTCCTCTTGTTCGCAGTGTACCTTGATGGGAAGATTTCCTGTTGTAGAATTCGTAGTTGGAAAACTGAAACTGTTTTCTTTGTTCAACACCAGATCCTCTTTAGCAAAGCTTGATTTATCAATATTAACTTTGTCAATAGGATGACTACGCTTGATGGGTTCTTTTATGATTGCTTTCTCATGGACTGAACTGCAGTTGGCGGGTTTTCTGAAGCTGGTCTCGCCAATATGTTCATCGACATCAACAGAATCTTTGTCAGAACAAGAACACTTGCATCCAAGACCAGCAAAAAAGCTCTTCCCTTGTACCTTGTTTGCCTGTTTCCGCGATGGATTCCTTAGAACATTCTGCAATAAGGCGCTTTGACTGTTACAGCTTGATTCAGAACGAACGCTTGGAGTTCCAGGTTGAATTTTGGGCTTCACTGGACCAACTTTGATTTGTTCATCTTTTATGCACTTATGTTTCCTTGTACCAACGTTGGGAAGTCTTGGACTGTCATCCATTGCTCCTTTGAAGTATTTTTCAGCACTAAATACTCCAATTTCTTCTTCTCCTACTTTGTTTGCACCCAAGTATTCTCGCTCCTCTTGGGAAGCAATGACAGGACTCAGATTTTGATTTGATAATGTGATGTTGCGCACGAAGTTCTCTTCAGCGCTGTTTAAGCTTGCAGAAAAGGAAGCATCACGGTTGATGTTATTGTTACTTCCACAGGACAATGTTTTCGAGAGATTTGTTTTGCTTCTTGATGTCAAGGTAAATGTTTTTGAGATATTTGTTTTGCTGCTTGATGTCAAGGTAACCATAGACATGGTGTGTTTGGAAAATTTTGCTTCAGAAAAACGAAAATATAAGGGCAGAAAAGGAGATCAAGAGTTTGTTTCTCGAGACAAGAAACTACAAAAAGAAAAATGAAAAAGACCAAACAGCAGAAGTCTTGGAACTAAAGAGAAGTATATACCGAAAAATATCGGAGTGTGTTAAAAGCTTGGAAGAACATACAAGTAGAAGCTTCTTTTAGGGACAAGAAAAATTTTGTCTTAAAGATGCCTTAGGTAGGCGCCTTCCTGCAAGGCCTAAGCTACCAAACTGAAAGAAACTCAACATGAATCACGAATGAGCTGAAATTAGCCACAAAGAAGGGGAAATGAATGGATGAAAGAGAGAAAATTATGCAGCTCAGCTTTGTGGGAAATTAGTCCTATAAGTAGGCATGTGAGTTGTGACATATGCTAGATGTCAAAAGCGAGTAGGCCCTTGTGCTTGTGGCCTGACTGACCTGTATAATTTTCTCTCATAAAAGCAAATAGTGCTGCGTGCTACAAGTTTTTTGACATTATCTGGTAACCACCCATGTATTACTAGTGCCTAACACTTAACAGTTGGTAGTATTAGCACGGATTAGAGTTTTCTGTACGCTGGCGGATCCTATCATTCACATCCTCATTTTATCTTCGTAAAGAAAACTCTAATCCCTGCTAATACTGCCAACTGTTAAGTGTTAGGTAATGGGTGCACTCTTTTATGAAGAAAAAGATCCGTCAACGATCAACAAATATTTTACAGCATCAATAATTCAATTGGAGCTTGAGTTTCCAGGCTTCTATTTCACATGATCTGTAGCTTGTTACACTTGGTCTGTCAAAAGATGATTGAATCTGTTACCAAACAGCAGTTAACATGTTTTGCCTGGCTCGATTGTGGTAAGCTAAAGATGATGGCACATTGATATCATATCACAATAGACACAACTTGCTTCATGTTACAGATGTTTAATGGAACGAAAGGATCTGAGGTCAGAAATCGAACACGTACACATTCGTCTTCATATTGAAGTATCCAGCTGAAATCGCAATTACCAGTCGTAGATTTGAAGAAATGCAGTCCACACGTAAAGGCGAACATACGCAAATTGCAATGCATGCAATAGGCTGGCCCCTTCATGTCGAACTGCAAATCTTCAAAAATCAAAACCGTACACGCAATAAGACAAAGTTATAATACATATTGCACTAGCGATAGCCGATAAGAAACGAATGACAAAAATTACAAACGTTGGTTGACAGGAGGACACATATGAACGCTTATCCCGCATCTACGCACAAAATTAATACTTCTAATGGTGCTCGCTAAATTTCGTAGACTAATCAATTACTTGAGCTTGTCACCAAGTGGGACCTTCTCCTTATAGCAAGTACACTATAGTTTATTAATTTTCTCTTCTTCTTCATTATTGTTATTATTGTTATTATTATTATTGTTACTTTACAAGGAAGAAGACTTCAGAAGGTATGATTTTCTTTTTAATTCTTTTTATAATATGATTTCTGGTTTACATTGTTTTTTGACAGTACGATTCCTTTTTAAACTTAGCTTTTGCAATATGATTGGTTTTTCTTTATATATACATGGTGTGTTGTTAGGAACCGAATCATAATGCAACTTCACACCCACTCAACTTTTCAAATAAAACAAATAATAATAATTGAAATTATAGCATAAACACAATTTTCTATAAACTGAATTAGAAAAAAATTGTAGAGATCATGTTTTTAAATGGGTTTTGGAAATGAAACTTCACATCCCCTCAAATTTTCAGCAAAAAAGAAATTGCAATAATAGTATAAACATAATTTTCATTATTTTTGTTTAATAATAATAATAATAATAATAATACCTTTGATATCTTGTTTTAAAATTGATTTCAAAAACATCCCCCTAATTTTTCCAAAAAAAAAAATGGAATTATAGCATAAACACAGGCAAACAACTACAGACAAAATTTCCCCATGATATACAGATAAATGAAATGACTAAATCTTAACGTATCATAAACCTTGCAAAGCATAATCATATTTGATTTGTTTGTTTTTCATAAATTGCTACAAAAAGAACATGGGCTAATTGACGGTTGGTAGCGAACTTAAACCGTGTAATTCTCATCTCTTTGCTAAAACACTTGTGCAGCAAAAATGCTCAGGATGAATATGAAACAAATCAAATCCTACCAGGACTCAGGATCTGTAAACAGAGAGCAGCGCCAACTTAGAACCATTCCAAAAGTACCAATTTGCTGCTCATTGTGAGGATGTGGAGTTGCCACTAGCAACCCAGTACTGCTTGACGGCAACTAATATTTTTTCCGGAACTAAAGGACCATCCTCATGGTCCACCATTTTGGTGTCCCACCGCATTCCTCCAACGATCTTCTTCACCTTAATTATCGCATCTACTTCATCGCGAATTATGACTGCACCTTCTGGTCGCAAAATGCGGTCCATCTCTAGAAGAATGTCCTCAATATCACATCTGCATTGAATCCATTGATTGAATTAGCATATGTAAGTTAAAAGTTGCCCAAGAATTGCAGACAGTCGAGCAAGCATACAATCAAATACATATAAATGTGAACTCCTTGTAAATAGTAAACACAAGTACCAGCAAAACGATCCTTTTCCCCAGAAGCTGCTATGCAGGGAACCAACAAAACCTCCAATGCGCTCCAATAAACATAACTAAGTTTGGTTCATTAAGAAAAATCTAGGACTTCCACTCAAGCCAAGCTAAAGTTTAGATTTTGTGCTTGACAGCCTAATAACCACAGCTAATTAAAAACCAATCTCCCACAAAACAATTAATGCAATGATGAATTAATAGAGATCCTAACCATCAGATGGTGATTGAACAAACACGACTCTCTATGCAAATCTTAAAGGAGCCAAGCTGGACCAGGGCTTACTGAGATTAAGTTGGTAAAAGCTCAATCCAAGTTTAGCCAACTAGAATTTAACAGCCTGCAGTTGGCTCATCCATACTTAATAAGGGGCCTTAGCATAAAGTTGTCTATGTCATATATTTGAAAATAAACCCTACCTGTCTGTACTGAAGCGCAGACAAGTAAATACAAGATTGCAGTCACAAAAGGCAAGCATTTGACTCCTCTTAAAGAGAAACGCCCATACAAGGAATCCTGATCTACAGGAATAATAAATAACATAATAAAAACACTTACTTGTCCTTGTATAGACTGAAAAGGCCATGAGCATGAATAAGATCATATGTCCTTGGGTAAGTAGAGAAAGCTTCACACCTGAACCCAGAGAAACAAAAGAAATATTTCACTATAGTCTGTAACAGAAGGATCAAGGAAATGAGGGTAAAAATCATCAGAATTGTGGATTCTGCTCTGCTCAAGAAAACATTGTGCAATGCACGGACATTTAAAATCCAACCCAAGATAGTACTACCTTTCTGGTAAGTAACTGAAGTATACTAGCAGGTTTCTATTTCACAATCAGAACTCACTAGTTTTCAACAAAAGATCCTTAAATCTAAAAGTTTTTCATCTTAAAATGCTGGCTACAATCTCTAAAAAAGTACATCTCCATAAAGAAGGCATCCTTTATAATAACCTGGCAATGCTGGGTATTTGCAAGCCATAAAACTGATGAAAAAAAAAAGGCTATCTATAGGGGTGCTGGTATTGCCAAAATATTTAATTGAAGTATTGGAACTTCTGGCAAAACAATATTTTCCTAAAATTTTATGATTTAAAGTTACTGCTAAGATAAGAGAAAAGCAAAAGTTCAGAAATTTGTACCAGTCATGATAGATGCCGATCAGTCCTCGCTCATAAATGACACCCAACGTGTTTTTATCAGCTATAGTGGGCACAACATTCATAACCCACAATTTGGGAGATTGAATTGCTGCAGCAAACCCTCCAAATCCAGCATTCATATCCATAATGTTACGATACCTTCCTGAGTCAAGAAGTCTGTTGATTTTCTTATAAGCATTTACGTGCTTCTTCCATTTGTTACTGTCCTCTTGGTATGACTCAGCAGAAACTCCAGGAATAGATCCACTAGAGATTCTGGGAGGAATAGCATAAAGCCTCTCTGGAAATGCCTTCAGTTCCCCACCAGCAACTTCCGGATAGGGAGTTATGCATCCTTCCATTTTCTTGTACCTAGAAAATACCATTAAATAAGATGATAAATTACATGAAATGTTTACCAAATAACAACTTCAAAGAGATACTTATGAAATATAATTTCACTGCATATATTTCTCAACTAATCTGCAATAAGCAAAACCAGTTCAATGATGAGAATTTCTAAGTGCAGCAACACACCAGACATCATCAGCATCTGAAGATTTGCAGAAATTAGCACGAGAATCATCTCTCGTGCTACGACATGATTCATCATTTACTTTCTTCTGCCAAATGGCAATTTCACCCTTCTCAGATTTCTTCTGCCAGCAAAGAAGATTGGCAATTTCCTCAATCTTTCTTTGTTCTTCCTGAAGTTCCTCCTTTGGACGCTGCCATGCTTTGTAATTGGTCTTCCAATTGATTGGAGGGCCTGAAAGGACCCAATAACCACCAGGTCTAAGGACGCGGTCAACTTCCATCATGTACCTTCCATCTGCGAAAATTATCCAAGACCCAGTCACCATGAACGGCTACTATCACAAATTGTATCAATAGTAGAATGCCAAAAACGACATTTGAAATCAAATGTCAAAATATTAACTTATTTTGCCTTACACAACAAAAGAATTATAATTATTAATGATTCTCACCATTTGCTCCCCATGGAATCAAGCATCGGGAACAGTGAGCCATGTCAAAGGCCCTAGATGGATAGGGCATCTTTATGGTACCAAGAACACCAATAACAGCAGGCACACCCCTTTCAAGAGCAAATTGGACCTGAGCTTCGTGTGAATCTCTTGGTGCAAACGACATGGCAATAACATTTCTACTCCAAAGGTATGCTCCCCAGCTTGCAACCTACACAGGAAAACCATTCTAAGTGGACGATATATGCAGATCAGACACAAGAAGAAGCCAATTTTGGACTTTTGAAAGATGGATTGAATACAAATTAAATAAAAAGTGCCAAGGAAGTAAACATACCCCACAGCCAGTGTCCAGTGCGGTTCGAACTGTCCCATTCTTAATTGGTAGAACTGAAGCAAGTTGGTCAATATATTTATCAGCCCCTTGAGGAAACTGTGTTCCTCCACCTGGGAATCTAAAGACATTGCCCTCATATTGAATCCAATTCTGAATAGCCTTCTCCACAGTCAAACTCTTATATGGAGCATTTGCATATGGTACAAAGTCACGACTTTTTGGCCAGGGAAATGGTGTTACATACCCTTTGGGTGCAGGAATAAGGCAATGTAACTTCTCCTCCTCAGGAGGACAATGTCTCTCTCTATAATTCATGCTCTCCCTAGGGAAAGTCATTGCACGCTTCTGATCTTGACAGGGGGTGTAATCAGTGTAGCGAGGGTGACACGGCTCGAACACTTTAGGTTTGGATTCAGATTCATTAATGCTCTCAACTTCACCACCATGATGGGTCTCAAAATTTAAACTTGGGACAATATTGCAATCTGCCCCACTCTTAGAAATTTCTAAAGCTATACTATCTCCCTTCCCAAATCCACTTCTTTGCCATGCGCCCAATATATAAAAGAAACAACACAACCCAACTACAATAAATATTTGTATAGAACTCCTAGTTCTACCATCGGATGAATTCGATTTCAACGCCATGATTGATCTGAAATCAATTCAATGATAATTCAATTCAAATACAGAAAATGAATCACAATTGCGCAACAAAACTAAATAAATCATAATTTAAAGATCGAACGAATTAAAAAAATTTGAAAAAAAAGGGAGACCCATTCAGTAAAATAATGAAAAATGAAAAATTGGAAAACTAAGAAACAGTCCATGATTAGAGATCGGTAGATTTGAGCTTCAATTAAATTACAAAGTTCCAACTTTCAAGATTACAGATCCGTAAAAGTTCAAGCTTTCGCTTTACTAAGCTCAGCAACTCTCTAACACTAATTACTAGCTTACTAGAGTTTATTTTACATCAAGCAAAACACCAAAAAGATGATACATTTTGCAGCTGATTTTTAAGCATAGGCTGCAAAGCATCCAAAACTCAAATGAAAACGAACGTTAGGAAAAAAAAACAAAATCAGGAAAAACGAATAAAATGGAAAAAGGGCAGCTAGTATCAGTCAGATCACGTACCAATCGTCAATCAAACACTGGCTGAACTTTGTCTGTGATCAAGCAAAGCAATGATGTATCCAAAAGGAAATAATACCGTAGATATTGACGGCACTTGATCCACAACGGCCGTAAGACGTGTCAATGATTATCTGAAAAGTCTCGATTCATCATCGTAAAGCTATTTAAGTTTCAGAGTATTACGTTTTTTTTTTTTTTTTACTGTGAAATTTGAAATCATCAACGTCTTAAAACTAGTCTACTACTACCATATAGATATATAGAATTATCATATTGATAGATAGATCAAGCACAACGACGCACGTCTCTCTCTCTCTCTCTCTCGCTTTCTCTATCTTTCTCCTTTGATATTTAAGACTTATAATTTTTTTAAAAAATGTAAATTTTTATTTTATATAGGATTTAAATGAAACATCGGGTCCTCCTTTCTTTTTTATTTCTTCTCACTTTCTTATTATATATAAAATGTAACAATACGGTGCCGCGTAAATGGTGCGTAGTGCGCATGGGGACCCACGGGAGAGAGTAAAAGAGAAAACTTTTGATGGGCCTGGGGTCCGCAAGCATGTTACTAGAACCGGGATCGTCGGGTAGAAATGGACGGCTGTGATTCGTTTGGAGAAGGTAAGTTAGTAACTAGCAGCGCGGTCATAGCAGTTTCAGCTTGTAAAAGCTTCAAACGAGTTCTAGTTTAGCTCAGTCCGGTCCCTATGCAATCGGAGTGTCTTGTTTCTAGTTATGTTATGTTTTGGGACACTAAATAAGTAATTATAGCAATTGTTGCCTTCAAAATATTTATATAGCCATTGTGCTATTCTATGCTGTTAATAATACTTTAGGTTTGTTAACTCTTGAACTGATGCTCTTCAATTGGAAAACGCTTGATTAAATTTAATGTTTGATTTTGAAATTAAAAAGAATATTAATATTATTGAACCAAAAAATAGGTTTTTGATTGTGTGCTAGTGATAGTGGTGTGCTATTGGCTAATCAATGAATCTATGTGCCGATAGTAAATCCACCGACAAAGCAGTGTTGACTGTTGACGTCAAAGTGGCAAGCAGGCCTTTTGTCGTGGTCATTAAACGGTGAACAAGGGAGAGGGAGAGTTGGATCACCTTTGTATTTTTGTAAGTAAAGCTTGCAATGGCAAAATCGTCCACCTATTTTGGATCGAGTCATCCAGCTGGACGTTTTTGTCCCTGTCAAGTGTGAATGAATAATAATGATTCAAATGTTGGCTAAGAGAATGTGATGTGTTACCAATTTTGTGAGTGCATTTTCATTTTTCGATTAATATGATCTAAGTTCTTGTAATTTCAAGATCTTTTGAAGATGCTTGATTCATCTCGAAGCGGCGGGGGGCGGGGTTTATTCACTAAAAGAATAAAAATTCTCTTCACTTTGTTTTTCAAAAAGTAGAAATTATCCAATGATTTCGCCAACAGAATTAGCCCATGTTTGAGTTAGTGATGTAACTTCATACTTCTTAAACAGAATGAGATATTCCTGATTTTAAAAAATTTATAATAAATTTCAGTATTTAATTAAAAAAATTAAAATCACTTTTAACAAAATTAACTACTCTTACAGCAAATTTCAAAAAATAGAAAACCAATAGTTTTTTAAAATTTAATTTTGAGAACCAATTCTATTTTTAATACGATTTCATAAATATTCTTATAATTATTACCTTAACACAAAATTATTTTTATTCAAATTAAATTGAAAAAATTTAATATTTCTAATAAATTATTATTATGAATTTTTTTAATTATTCATGCATTCCTTTAATCTATTTATTCTTCATATTTTCCATTCCATTAAAAAAAAATCAATAAATTAACGGTGTACAAATTTTATTTTTTAGTTAAAATTATTACAAATATACAATAAAAAAAATTGTATGCACGTGTTATTATATATACTAATAAATTTCATCATACATTATATACATTTTACTCATTTGCTTTCTTACATTAGTTCGATAGTAAGATTCATCAAATATTTATAATTGCTTTTAAAACTTACGTCACTTTTAAAAATAAAATTTACCAACCACTTAACTGATTCTTTTTACAGTTAATTATTTTTACAACGCAATTAATAACAATTATTTTAAAAGATGCATCAAGACCAAATTAGTCGTTTGATTTTTCCATAACATTTTATAATCCTCTTTACATTATTTTTATGTTTTGTACACATAATATTTTCAATTTTTTTAGGGCTAATCTCTTTTTACTACTTAAGTTATTGTGAAATAATAATTTGGTACAACAAGTATTACACCATAACATTTTACGACTAATATATAAAATATCAATTTTACACTTACTTTAAGGAAAACATTAAAACACATAAAATCTAATAAAATTTAATAATTTCCGCTTGTGCATCAAAGCCCAAAAAGTTAAATAAAAGTTTCCATTTACACAAAAACCTATAACCAAAGGTCTATAGTAATAGATTACAATAAATTTTCATCCAATTAAATATCAATTAAATTTGAATACTTAATTATTGATAAAAATTAACAAACAGGCATACATACACGGGCAAAACTATCTTGCCCCCGTTATACCAAACATCACTTTGATTTTTTTTAATAGTTCCTACTGTTTTCTATAAATTATAAAATTTATAAGTTTCAAAAATTTATACAGTAAGCCCCAATTAAAATACAATAATTTTAAAATTCTAAAAAAATTATTTGGCATTTTCTTCAACAATCCATATTATTTTCTGTAAATAATAAAAACTATAATAATTTTATGTAATAAGCCCAATAAAAAATATAATAATATTAAAATTCTAAAAAAATTATTCTCTCTATCTCCTTTTCAGTCGGTCTGCCTTACTTCAAATCTTGATTTATTTTTTATGAAATATATAATTCTTCTAACAAATCAAAAAATAGATAGTCTTCTAACTAAATAAATTAGATTAATTTATTTAATAAAAAATCTTAGAAAAATAATACTTGCATTCTTTTAAAAGAAATCTATTGTGTTTATATTTTATTCTTTACCACTATAATAAAGGAGTTATATTTTACTTTATGTAACAATATCTAATCAATTAGGGCCTATTAATTGCTGTTTAAAGATGATGGATTTAGCTCATTTTACTAAAATTTAATCTCAATATGTTTTTTTGCATGAATAAGTAAACTAAAAATAATAGAGTGGGACAAGTGAGACTATTGGCACCCCTCTAAGTATCTCCTAACACCTCTTTTTTTAATTAACTCCATTAAAATATTTTTAAAAATTATAAAATTATTTTAACAACTCCATCAAACAAAAATACCCTTAATTAAAATTTATTGTGTAAACTTTATTTTCTAATTTTTATTATTAAACTCCATTTCAACATTAGGGTCTCTTTCATTTAAAAGAAAAATTAATGGGTTTTCATTCTCTCTATTGTAGTTATCAATGGTAAATTCCTCACCAGAAAATTAGAGGAAAAATCAACCTTTTTTATTTCTAAAATGTTAGATTTTTTAAGGGAAAATATTATTTGACTTTTGAGTGAATGTTCAATTAGAAATTATCCTATTATATAGTTTTAATAAAGTTAAAATTGTAAAATAATTAAAAATAATCATGTTATATTGAAGTTTTTTGCCCTAAAGAGATCCCTAGCGCAAGTTTTTTAGACTAAATTTTTATCTTATGTTAACAACACAAAATAAAAGGGTTATGTTAGAAGCCCTAAAAATTAGTTAATCACAATTTTTTTGAAAGGTATTCCCCATAATCTATTAATTTAAGTTATTATTCATTCTTTACGATTTTAAATTTAAGTTTCATTCTTTATAATTTTAAATGTAAGTAATATAATATTAAATAAATATTATAAAATTTATTTATTTTCATATTAAATAAATAATTGATCAGCTTGATAAAGTATAAGTAATTTTACATAATCTCAAATTTATATATAGAAATTTATTATTTTGAAAATATTATTTATAAACTCTATAATGAAATTTAAATAACTATCCAAGCATTTATTTATTTTTCATTTTAATATTATCAAAATTTATATAAAACCTTGTCCAATCTTATGTTACACTAAACACAAGATAATATTATTATAATCCAATTGGTATTTTAAGTAAATGGGAGTAGAGGGTATTTTAGCAAGTTAAAATAATCCATCCATATTTTTAATATATAAATATGTTCATTTACTAAATTACCTTTGATAATAAAATATTTTAATGGATTAATGTGTCAAAATTTTGAAACTTAATATTTTCTTATTCTTTTAGTAAATAAAAGAGAATAACCAAGTAATTCCAGCCAAGCCGTTGGAATAGCTTGTGCAACTCTTGGTTAGATCAATGGTTGGATTACAAAAAGATAAAAAATGGTATATGAAATCACAGTTGTATTGTATTGTAACTGGACCCTACATACACATAGTCATAGACATTTCAAGTATTAAATATTAGAGATTATATTTAAATGATAGCATAAAATTTATAGTTTTTTAATTTTTATTTTTATTGATAATTAATAATATAAAATAAGATCATTTTGTTGAATGAAAAATTATTTAGTAATGATAAATATCAATTAATAATTAATTTTTGCAAATAATTCATAATTTTTTCCTTGAAATAAGGGCAAAATTCATATTTTACATGTCAACTAAGGGAAAAGTTGTAAAGTATAATATTTTGTAATTTTTTAGTAGTAAAATATTAGGTTTCAATATTTTTTGTGTCGTATTGGTTATTTCACTATAACTTAAGTAATAAAAAGAAAATAATTATTTTTTTATTGCATTCTCGAGGTTATGTTAAAACTTTGGAGCTACTCATTATTAGATGATAAGCCACTTTATTTTTAATGTATTAAGGGTTCATTTAGGATTAAGGTTAGGCAGTTGTAGTTTAAAAGTTACAACACTAAAATATTTAATAAATACTAATTGCCGTACATTGAAAGTTATGTTGATATAATTTTTCACTTATATAATAAAAAATTTATTATATTTTTAATAATTTTATAAAATAATTATTTAAAATTTATATTTACTATATACTATTAACTTTTATTTTATAGTTATAACAACGTATTACTCACTCGTGGTGAGATAATTGGAAGAACCATGGACTAACAAGAGCGGAAAAAAATCATGAATCATGGTACGAGCATTAGAACATGTCAAACTTTGTTTTAAATTAATAATAATTGACTGGATCGGGTCACTTACGATTTTATTGGTGACCATGTTGTCCCTCGTCTCACTATTCTAATTTATTATAATGTTGGGGGCATGGGACTTTATGGGGAAGGAGAGGGCCCGCTGCGTTGAATTGTTTATGATATTTCGCGTATATATACGTATGGTGCCAGCCAGCTTGCTTAATTTACGCGTCTTTTATTCGTATACTGCCTATAGGTAATTTTATACCAACCTTTCAATCGTTCCATGGACTTCAATTCAGCATATATGAACAGCGTTTAGCCGGTTTGAGATCTGATCCGTGGATTAGACTTTGCGTTAAGTTAGAATAATGAGAAAGGAATCTTGGTTAGCATTTGTTTTTATCTAAATAGATCGAAATTGGCATATGTTAAGTTGTTTGTTTTTTCAATTTTAAAATTTAAAAATATATATTTTTACATTTATATTCTTACTAAATTTGAATGTCAAATAAAGAATATATGTACATCTCAAAAAACATAAGTACCATAATATTTTATTAAATATGAGTAAAACTACATTTAAGTGAATACATAACGATTTTAAAATTATAATACATAAATTTTTTTAATAAAAATATATTATATAATTACATAAAAAGCTTAAGAATAATACCTTTGACTACCGATAATAAGAGATTCAAAAATTTGATGAAACAAGAAAAGTGAGGAGGGATTCTATGACGGTTAAAAAAATATAAAAATGAAATTATTAATGAGTAAACGTGTATAGATGAGCTTTAGGATAGGCATGAAAAATAAATGATAAAGTAGGATTATTTTTTACATTAAAAATTAATTGACTGATTCAAATTTCTCCATTTGAGGACGCCTTTTGGATTGCTTTTGAGAGGTTGAAAAATTATTTTGTAAAGTTAAAAGTTAATTTTGATGATTTGTAGTTTTTTTGTTAAAAAATCACTTTTGGAAAAATTTTAAAGTAGGAAAAATTAACTTTTCAAAATTTGATTTTGAGAATTAATTTTATAGTTAATACAATTTCACACATATTATACAAATTTAAAATTGTCCTTATTTAATTAGGAAATAAAATCATTGAATTTAAACGATTATTATTATTGCCAATTATATTGAAATAAAAAATATAATAAAAATAAAATAAATAACATAAAAATATTTATTTTAGTTATCAATCATTATATCTATATGCTTATAAATGTGTAAATAAACTTTGTTTAACTTATATCCATTTCAATTATTTATATTCTTATAGCAGCTTAACAATAAAATTTGCTATACATGCATGTTTGTTTTTAAAACTTATAACACTTATAAAAATAAATGTTACCAAATATTTAATTAATTATTTTAACAACTGGTTATATCTATGACAAAAATCAATAGTAATTATTTTAAAAAATACAGTATTACCAAACTGATCCTAAGAGATACCAGAAGTATCAATTAATTACACAATCATAGCAAAGTAAGAAGATTGACCTAGCATATTTATGCAAAACTAACAGTGAAAATCACCACAAATGTTTTGATGACTTGGCGCAACGGTGACTATGTTCCCTTAACAAATTTGATATCATAAGTTTGAGTTTCTTCTTTTTTGGACTAAAAATATTTTCCCTTCTACAAATGTGGATAAAAATAAAGATCTATTAAGTATTAGTAAATTTTACATGGTAATATATGCCGATAGTAATCAATTAAAAAAAAAAACGACGTAAAAATCTATCCTACACATAGTGTTGGCAGTAATACTTTGGGGCTTGGGGCCCGATTAATTTAATATGGGGCTCCAAAAATATCTAAAAATAAATTCGGGTTCGCGTGGTTTTAAGCCCCAAAAATTTCGGGTTTGGATTTGGGGATTTTATTGGGTCCCCTAACCCGACCCGAAAATTTAAAAAACCATTATCTAATTTTTCTAGCTCAACTCAATCTTACCCCAAAAAAACCCTAACAACTCTAGCAGCCGATCAGCCGCTGTCCCCACTAGCAGCCGGTTAGCCGCCACTGTTTGTCGTCGCCGACCAACACACCGTGCCTCTGTCTATTCCGCCGCAGTGTTTATGTCAATTTCTTTCTTTATTTATTTCAAATTGCATCTGGGAAGATAGGTAGTTAAAGGGATGTTAAAAACTCTAAATTACACAGTTTTGATTGTTAGGTATGTGTACTTTTTTGGCTTTGGTTTTTGTTTTTGAGTTAAGCTAGCTGAAGAAGCAAAAGAAATCTCTATGAATGGCGCATAAGTTGGTTTGTGGCAGTTTTGCAGTTAAGAAATTAGAAAAAAAAAACTTCTAGCCTCAGAAACCCTGATCTTTAATTGTTCGAGGCCTATTTGAGAAGAAGATTCATTTGATTGGTTGATGGACTGTGAAACTGCTGCTGCCTGTAAGATTAGGCCTGTAATACAAAACATGCGCTAAATCTCATATGAACTATTTTGCTTCACGAGGGGAGGGGAACAAAGTACTTCATGTTTTCGTTATTTGTTTTCTCCTGATCTCTGTTAGAATAGTTAGGCTAAGCTGTAGAGAATTATAAAGAAAAAAAGAACTCAGAAAAAAGGAAAAACTAACTTAAACTATCTTTTCTGATAGGACTGACAGATACTATTATTCTTTTCTACCATTTTTTTGCCCTTCTCTAAATCAATTTTGTTGCAGGGGGAGGAGACTTTCTAATTTTATATCTTAACTTGTTGGCTTTGTTGCCTGTATCGAGTGTTATGCCGTTTGATAAGTGAACTTATGGACTTGCCACTGTCTTCTTATGTGTCAGTTTTTCAAATTAAGAAAAACAATTATAAAACAAATGCGAATGCTACATCAATGGAGATTTTATGTTCCCCTCCCAATTACTCTGGTTAAGTCTTAACATTCTCTCAGGCATTAATTTGTAAAAAATTTGAGGCAGTGCGGTAGAACTATAGATTGTTTAATGTTTAATATTCAACTCTTTTTTTTCCCTACATAAATCTGAGAATATATTATATCTAAAAAAATTACAAAACCATTTCGAACAAGAGATTAAGTAAGTTATCAGACAAGATATAGAATTACTTTTAGTTATTTGCGTATAGGCGTTGGTAGACAATCATTAATATTGGACTACGGTTTAGTATTTCATTCAGTTTTTATTTTTTCTTTTTGAACTTAGTATTTCATTTAATTTAGAGTTTTGATTATATTTGTGTCACGCGTATTGTCCTTTTCCAAGCATATAGACAGATTGCATTTTATATGAGGAGAGTTAAACTTTTGAATCAAGTAGTTTCTTTAACCTTCAGAAACTTTCATGCAATGCCAGAACACCAGCTCATACTTTTAAATGATAATCGAGTTTCAAAATCATAGCTGAAAATATATAAATATTCATAAATCTTTGGAGAATAATTTTAAAGAATCAGAATCAGATTAGGATTCAGAGCCCTTGAAACAGGAGCCAAAATCTACACTCTGTTATACTATCCAGTAGCTCTCCCACTACCACCTTTCCTCTATTAATTAATGTCAATTTACGGTATTTTTTTTTTTTTTTAATGTTTAGGTGTTTCATCATTTTCTCATCTTTAATATACGTGTGCTTCACTTTGTAAGTGAAGGCAATTTTACCAACAACAATTCATGGCATCATGAACTTCACATGCATAATTTTATTAATTTCATATACGTGTGTGTGTATATATGTATAAAGTTGTTGACGAACACAATCTGAGCTGCTTTTTTTTCATTTTTTTGTTTTGGATTATTGGACTTGCTGTTGCGGGGTCCCTGCTGTATTGATTTCGGCATTCCTCTTTTTTGTTTCTGGAAGTGAAATCCTATGTTTTATATATACACTATTCTTTTTCATTTGACATTCTTTTTATCTTTGTTTTCTATGTGCATTGTTTGTTTTTTATGTAATAATAATTGATACCGTTTGTCTGGGGCTATATATCTGGAAGAATATATTATTGTTGTGTTTTAAATTTTAAACACAAAAGAAATTATTGGATTGATTTTTCTTATCAATTGATAGCTTTATGCATTTTATTAAAATTGTATGATTACGAAGTTAAATTTTTTACAATAATTTAAAATAACTCTTTTAATTAACAACCAAACACTATATTCCAATGGTCAACAAGATATCTTATGCTAATATATAGGATGAATATACATACGAATATAATTCGGTGCAGAGAAATAATGATTTCTAAAACTTTGACACTACATTCCATTGGTCAACAAAACCCTATACATGTTGACCGTGCCCTAGTAAATGGTCACAGTTCATTTGCAGTTGCGCTCAATTATAAATTATTCTTCATGTAAATAGTGTGTGACCAGCTCTTAATAAATAGTGTGTGACCAGCAGCTGTACTGATAAGTGACAGTGAACAGAATCTAGAAACAATTCTTGTTATTATTGATTAGCAGATCCAGTAACTGTATTAAAATGCCTAAATGCTTTCCATTGATTGTAGGTTCAATATTCTATATGTCAAGTTCTTTGCCCACACCACAATTAATGGATGATGAAGGCAATCAAACTGAAGGTGAATCAGCTACTAGTGTTACTCATGGTGGGTTGAGACGTAAAGGAAGGTTGAGGTCAATTGTGTGGGAGCATTTTGAGAGGAAAAAAATCAACGGGATTGATAAGGTGTGGTGCAATTATTGCAAAAAATTGCATTGGTAGCAAGGAGTTGATGGAACAAAGCACTTACATGACCTTTTAAAGACATGTCAAGTGAAAAAGGAAATAGAGGCCATGGAATTCCCACCGACAAAGAAAGCTACTAGTGAAAAGGGAAGACCGCATAAAGAGAAACTCATTTTGATCCCGATGTTATAAGGAGAAAAATGGCACGTGCTATTGTCATGCATGAGTACCCTCCGAGTATTGTAGAGCATAGGATGTTATGTCTTCTCTAAATCAATTATGGAAAGTGTCTCAAATACCATCAAGAAAGAGATTTTAGACATGTATGAGTGTGAAAGGGCCAAACATATCGGTGTGTTAGAGCAAACTCAAGGTAGAATTGCCATTACAACCGATATTGTAAAATCAAACAAAGGCATATATGGCAATCATGCACACTTTATTGATGACGCTTGGGCATTACTTTGAGCATACTTTTAAGGTAAAATTGTTAATTTCCGATTTATTTAATTATTAATGATCAATCTGATTTTTTTAATTATTAATTGTTAATTTCTAAACTTTTTGGAAGTGCCTGGTTCTCACATGCCAAGTGCTTTGTGATAAGGCGATGGGTTCATTATGGAGCTCAACAAGCGTAAGTTATCCTCCATAACTGTTGATAATGCTTCTACTAATGATCGCATGATTGATTTTATGTTGTTGGCACTGGATAAAAATGATCTTATTTTGGGTGGACAAAAGTTTCATGTTCGTTGTTGTGCCCACATTCTAAATTTGATTGTAAAGGATGGTTTGAGTGTGATTGGTGATCTGATTGCAAACATTCGTGAGAGTGTTATTTTTGGTCGGGATCAACAAAAGGAAATCGACATTTGATGAAAATGCACGTAAATTAGGCATTACTTTCGTAGAAAACTAGTGCAACATTCCAACTAGATGGAATTCTACTTATCTCATGATATGTTCTGCATTGCACTATAAGAATGTTTTTTGTCGATTGAAGAACATTGATGGACAATATAAGTGTTTGCCTAGTGAGCATGATTGGCAATTGGCTAGTGCCCTAGAAAATGATTTGAAATGTTTTTATAATTGTACAACATTATTTTCTGGCACTAGTTATCCAACATCTAATCTATTTTTACACCATGTGTGTGATATTAGATTGCGCCTGAATGAGTGGGTTTCAACTCCTAAGTATGATGAATTTAGAATCATGGCACAGAAAATGATTGAAAAATTCGATAAGTATTGGCATGACATGAGTGGAATATTGTCTATTGCATGTATCTTTGATCCTAGATTCAAAATTAAGTTGGTTGAGTATTACTTTTCTATGATTTATGGGGATGATGCTTCGTGTCCAAAAAAGTGCATGGTGATTGTCAAAGTATAGTGAAAGAGTATAAAGCTAGATATGCATCAGGTGCTAGTTCTCCTGGGTATAGTAGTTCTAGTTCATTGAGTACTTCTCATTCTATTCTGAGCTCGGGTTCCTATAGGAGTTCAACTGAATGGATTTCGGGGTTTACTAGTTTTATCAATATTGGTAATGAGGAAGTAAAGGATGAGCTAGATACTTATTTGGGTGAAAAGTTAGTACCATTTAATGTTGAGGAACACTTTGATGTGTTGGCTTGGTGGAAAGTGAATGGTGGTAACTATCCTATATTGTCTCGAAGTGAGAGATATTTTTATTCTATTCCAGCTTACCACAAAGACTAGTGGTCGATTGGTAAGCCCATATCGCAATAGACTTCATCCAAGCACATTGGAGGCTTTGATGTGTAGTCAAAGTTGGATACGTGCTCTTTGTGGAGGTATATGATTTGCATTTTAATTTTTATATTTTTGTTTATTTAAATTAACTAATAACTAACTTGATTTTAGTTTTCATTTGTATTTCTTTAATTAGCTGTGGCATTGACCTCTCGGGCATATGCCAAGATTCTTGATGAGGAGCCAGAGATTGAAACAGATGTAGAGGCTATAGAGGTATATAGTTTTAATTTATATGATTTTTTCAAGTATTTATTAAGTTGAATTGTTAAAACATGTTTTTATTTTTTATTTTTTTGTTTATCTTGTTATAGGTTTACGAAGAATCTTAGAATGTGCTTCAATGGTGATAGCTGCAAGTTTATGTTGAAGGCTTCATTTATTTTGATTTATCATATAAAATTTGATCATTTGTAATTGTGTTGAAGACTTAAAATTATTATATTTTTATTTATGTGGAGGTTGTTAAAATTTGATCATTTGTAATTTTATTTTTAAAGAGGTTGTTAGAATTATTAATTTATTTTAAACAAATCTGAAATATTAAAAATTATTACTTAAAAAATGGGGATCGGGTCCCCATTTTAAAACGATATACCCAAAATATCCCCAATTACAATTTTTCGGGTATGGGGCGGGTTCGGGGAATAGCTTCCAAATCGGGTTCGGGTTTGGGGATTATAATCCCCGCCCCGAACCCGCCCCATTGACATCTCTACCTACACATACACATGAGAAAATGAACATCGGCGGAGAACCCGTGCACTCGCGATAAAGAAATGATGTTTTACCGCCAAGCCGTTAGTCAAATGGCTATCGCGACTTTGTAAAACCAAAAGTTAGCTTGCTAGGAAGTCATTAGAGTGTCGAAATCACACCTCTTGTAGATTAAGCGACTTAAATCCATCTTGTAATTTTTGAAAGTGTCCAATTTAAAAGGCGATATATGAGTCATGAAACAAAATTATGGGGGCCATCGATGTGATAGAAGAAAAGTGGTGGCCACTGGTGAATGGACCACGGAAGGGAAGCTGAAATGAGGGACACAAATATGGTAAGTAGCAGGTGCCTATCGCCTATCGGGCATTTAAACTTACATGAGCACTGAGCCGTGAGTCCACTCATAAAAATTATAGGCATTGATGCAGATGTTTTGCATTCAACATCAAAATTCAATGAAATGTTGTGGTCCACGATTTGACAAAATCTACTACTCTCATACTCGGTCTCCGATGATGGAACTGCGTACCAATTCAGGCCCATAATATAATCAAACAACTTTCGTTTGATTCTTCGCCAACCCTCGTCTGCCTTTGCTCAATCGGTTATCAATCGCCACTTGGCCTTTTAGGCAAGTATTAAACCCATGTTCTCCCAACTATGAGAGCATGGGGTCAAAATTTTACGGACTCAACTATCAATTAAGTATAATTGTGGAATAAATCTATCAAGTCTTTTTTTTTTTCCAAATGCAAATGGAGTAAAGATATCTCTCGTATGCGAGGATTATTTGTCTGGATAACTATTTCATAGAATATCTCTCGTATGCAAGGGTTAGCATTTTATAGAATATCATGTAATATTATAAATTTTAATTATATATCTGATTGTAAATATGCGATAATTATTTATATGCGAATATCTTTCTTATGCGAGGTTTTGTAAATATCTCAGTAATATCGTGTATAATTAGTATTAAAAAAAAATAGGGTTATCAATCCAATCTAATCTAATTTGATTGTTCTTTGTCAATTAATTATATCATTCTGATTTAGATCCAGCGTGCTTGGATCATGGATGGCAGTGGAAGCATGCATGTGTGCAAACTGCCAACCATTGCGTTACATTGTAATAGATACTTCACAACTCTAATGCGAGTGGGCTTTGCATTGGGCCGGATCAGTGGATTCACGAAAGACTCCAACTATTGGCACCCTTCTTCTTAGTTCCTCAACAAAACCCCTCTCACAATAATATTACAGCTGTAACCCTAACATTTAATTACACCCAGTGTAATGCGACTTGTCGTTTTTTGAAGAAACCGCATGTCGTCTTCATTCTGAATTGTCGTTTCTTTATGAAATGAGAAACGAGCCGTCACACGTTCATGTCTAAAATAAACGACTGTATTAGGTGTTTTCATGCCTTATCCTTGACTCTGGCAAAACTGTGGAAACTGTCCACTCGCCACACCAACACCTTCAGCTTCAAATATTTTTCCACAAAAAAGAGAGGAAAAAAAAAATGGCTTCTCCAATGGTCGCTTCTCTGGCTCAGCCTTGCTTCTACAGTTTCTTAACTTCTCAGAGACTATCAAACACACTATTGAGGCCCAACAACAATACGAGGCTAACAAAAACTTGTTACAGAAGATCCAGTTCAATTTGCTTTTTCAATGCTGGAAAAGACTCTAAATCCGGCAGCACTGAAGACAAGGTACTATTCTCAAGCCCCGGATAATTAACTACACTAATTAATTTTTACTAATTTAATTGCATGCAATGCATTACAGGAAACTGAATTGGAGTGGCCTGTACTGAAGCGATGGGACGTACCTTGGGGTTGGCAATCAGCTTCATTAACTTCGCTCGCTTGTGGATTTAGGTGTCTTTTAATTAATACTTTTCCACTTTTACTAATATTTGTAAAAAAGATGGGCTTTTTTGGATTTTTATTTGGAATGAAATTTAAATATTGTTCAGGCAGTTTTGTGTTGACAGGGTTGGTAGAGGCAGCGGCTTTATCCTATTTAGGACTTAAAATTGAAGAACTAAGTTTAGATGAGAAGGCAGAGATACTGTTTCTGGATCAAGGGTATGATTTGAGTCTCAATATTTTGTTTATTATATCAGCCTGGTCAATGTTCTACTTGCAGAAACTGTGTGACAAACTTGTGAAATGATTGCAGCTGTATTACTGCATATAAAATTTGATGCTGCATTAAGCTGTATTGATAAACAACAAATGCATTGTATGGAGTTCTGTTTTGCGAGTTTGTGAATTGCCAATGGTCTGAGTTTGTTCACTTATTGTTTTGGCAGGATCACAACTGCAGTTATACTTGGAGTTCTATATGGCATTTCCAGCACCTTTAAACCACTTCCTGAAGACCTTTTTCACTATGGTATTTGTCTTGGAAAACTTGTATAATCAGCTTTTTGCTTTATCTTGGATACTTAAGTGGTTAAGTTATATTTTCAGCTGCTTATATTTCTCTTGACCTTAAACTTAATGGATTTGGCTTGGTTTTCACTTATTACAAAATGTTTCTTACAAACATTGTTTTGTGCATTGTTGTTACTTTGTCCTAAAGCTTATTATCGAATTCATGGTGTTTCAGATTTGAGGAAACCTTTCAATCTGCAGAGAGGCTGGCTCTTGTGGGCAGGGATTGGTCTTGGTGGTGCTCTTTTGGCTGTTGCAGCAACAGGGGCTGTCTTGTCCTTGTTTAATGGTGAGAACCCTCCAGAAAGAGAGGTTAGAATTCTCCTGAAACTTTGTAGTTTGTAATATATTTATACATATTTTAAGAATATTCATTTTAGGTTCAGGTTACATATTGCATATGACTTTCATTTGTTATGTTGTAAATTATTAGTTCCATTTGATTATGAGCATATAGAGCAGCAATGTTTCGTCTCCTCCTCTAGCTCAATTGCTGCTATTACAACTATACTAAAGCTTGTAGTTTAAACAAATTGAAAAGTTTTTTCAGTATGTAACCCAATTGTGTGTTAAGTTCGGAATTATTCAAGAGTTTCAGGCTGGGTTTACTATCTGTAGACTATCTCTGCAGGGAAGCAAGGAAGTCAATTATTAATGTCTTGTGATTTGATTGAGCTTGTCTCAGGCTTTGCATCATCTTTATGCATAACAGCTCATTTGATAATATCTGTAACTTTATTTCAGACTGATGCTCTTGTTCGCTTGCTTCCATTGATTGGATCTTCAAGTATTAGGTACTTCAAGCTAAATATCTTTCAAATCAAGAGAGAGGGCGCTAAACATCTTTTTATATTTGTACATTTTTTTACCATAAATCTCCACAAAAGGCCAAGGATCTGTCTCTTGTTGAATCCAAGTGTTTAAATTTTGCTGTAATTGGAATTTTTGAGGATTGAAAACTACTTTTTGTTTATTTTGAGGATTGGGAGTTAATTAATAGTGTTTATTTCCACTGCAGCACTGCTTGCTTGGTGGGCATCACAGGTGTCTTGGCTCCCCTTCTTGAGGAGAATGTATTTCGTGGATTTTTTATGGTGTCCCTGACTAAGTGGTAGGTTTTCTTCTCTGACATCTGACTGTAATGTTCTTTTTCAAGTGTTTCTTCCTATGAGTCCAAGATCAAGCACCAGGAATTACTTATGCTTTTTCTATACACTTGCTTTATACTTGATGATGCACCATACTTAATTAAAAACCTTCGGTTTTTCTTAACTCAACCAAATTCTGAGGTAATAGAGTAAAAGTTTCAGGGATGTGTAGTATTCTGATTAGGTATATGAAGCAACTTTTAGAAATCAAAACATTATAGTTAATACTGAATTGCTTGAGTGCTTAAACTTACATACAGAAGTAATGTATTGAAAAATATATGTAGCAAATCGTGCTGGATCCTCCAAGATTTTGTGCATTATGAAAGAAGATAAGTATAGTATGGGATAACCTTTATGACTTGTCCGAATGAAATAGCTGAGTGGCGATACAAATATGCAGGGTGGATGAACCAAGGAAAATGCATTTGGAAGGAGGTTTAAGGCTTTAAGCTTTGCCTGCTATTGATTTTTAACAGCTGCTCTGTGTTAACTATCAAAATCTGTTCTATAGGGTTCCTACACCAATAGCTGTGATCATCAGTGCTGCCGTCTTTGCACTTGCACATCTCACCCCAGGAGAGTTTCCTCAGTTGTTTGTGCTGGGTAACTTTTTACACTATTAACTGATGAGCTTCTACATAACTGTGGAAAATGAACTTATTCAATGTCCCCATAGTTTTATTCTGTGATCAAACTTGAAATGTTGATAATATTTATAAATTCAAGAACTTTCATTCTTTGTTAATAAAACTAACAGAATTTTTGCATCATTGTAGGGACTGCTTTGGGCTTTTCATATGCTCAAACTAGGAACCTCCTAACCCCTATCACAATACACGCTTTCTGGAACTCAGGAGTAATTTTGCTTCTAACCTTTCTTCGGGTAAATAATATAAATAACACGCTTAATATTCCCCGGCAAGCATGTGTTAGCTTTTTGTAAGACCAAAGAAATATGTACACACAAATATATATTATTCTTAACAAGAATTATATATTTTTTTTCCCTTTGCTTTGTTGTGTTTGTAGCTCCAAGGATACGATCTCAAGGAATTCTTGCAGGCAAGCCCATAGGGTTCGAGTTTCTTTCTCTATTGAGGCAATGAAGCTTTCACGTGCTGCTTTTCTTAGCTTACTCTCCCATGTACCCCTTAATTCCTTTTAACTTTCTTCAGAGGTTAGCACACAAAAGAAGTGGAAAGAATGTGAATGTACGGAGTTGATTGTGAATTCATGGCAGTGACAGTGAAGAATATTGATTTTGGTAACAAGTGAGGAGACACTTACAATGTGACGTGCGGGCGACCATCAATTTACAATTTACTTCCATGTGGAAGTGAAATGTTCAATAACCGGTTGAATTATGTCACATTATACACCACATCTGTCGGGGTATATATATAGATATATTCACATGCTAAATCATGAGAAGACAGGCTCATGCACATTGATATGGAGAAACTCTACCATGTTCGGTCGGTTACACATTTCCCCGGAAAAGAAATTAAAGAAATCTATTTACAATTTTTCTTTTCAAAGAAAAAGTAGGTAAATTTTAGTTCAAATTCAATATCAAAGTTTACCGAACTGTAAAATATTCGGTGGGTTAGCCCAAATTGAACAAATAATAATGCGAAAATGTCTTCGTATTTTAAAAGTAGGTAGTGGACATATAGGTTCGTAACTTCATTTGACACAATACGATTATAATTAATTCGGATTCACTCAACATTTGTGTGTGTGTGTTTTTTTTAATTATTATTATTATTATTATTATTATTATTGTTTTTCTTCCAATGCCAGTTAGGTTTTGATTTAATATTTTATTTGGTTATGGGATTCTAACTCTTTGAGTTGAGGACGTGCGAGGATTTAAATTTTAAAGTGGCCAACAACAATACAACATATAAAATATATAGAATGGGTAAATAAATGTGTGAGTAGCACTCCAATACTCCCAAAAGTCAAAACTAAATGCAAGGTAGGTTAGAACACGACCTACCAATAAAATGACACTTGATGTGTGTTTAAAGTTCCCACACAAGAGTAGTAAATTCTGAGGCAAATCTACAGCAAGTATTGTTAGAGAAACAAATTTAGTCGAATCATTATAAATATACACAATATATATATATATATATATATAAGAAATGGCACTCACGTCCCAAAATTTTAGTTTAATAATTAGACCTTAACGCTAAAGTTTCACCGCTTCATAAAAATTAGACATCCAAACGCACTTCTCGTGGTGAATTTTGTTTGTTTAGATGGTGATATCAGCACTACATAAGGTACATTAAGTTTAGTGGGTATTGTAGTACATTAATTATCTCTTCATTCAAATAGATGAAATTTATCAATAGAATGAAATCCCTAAGTTTATTTATGAAATGCTGAATTGGTGAGAGTCTAATTATCTATTTCTAAACGATGATGATCATCAAATTGTCTATTGTGATTTGTACGAAATTGCTTTTTTACCAATGGATCGTTACCCAAAAAAAGAAGCGATCGGGAAAATAATTTTGGCTGATAATCGCTGGTTAAACTAAGAGATCTTGGCCAATTGTGACAAAAGAGTGATGCTTGTTTCGATGGGTAAGGGTTGGTAACTTGGCATGGCTATAATAAATGAAACATGTATTTATCAAAATTCATCTGAATTAATAAGTGGACTTGATATTATTAAGTGCGGGTTAAGGTTCCACAAAGAAAGAGGCAATACAAAGCTTCGGTCTAAGAGTTTGACTCTTTCTTTTAAGAGAGGAAAAGAAAAAGGAAAAGAAAATGGCTGCACGCATGGGAAGCAAAACCCAAGGACAAGGTCAAGGAACAGACAAAAATGGTTCAAAACCGAGGGCTAGATTTTGGGAGTTTCACTTAATTTGGAGTTCCAAGTTTAGCATTAATTTTGACTCAGTAAACTTCCCCATTAAATTCACGGTACCATACTTGTTGTCCAATTAGTAGACACAATTAGCTAATCAAAGTTAATTTTGTACGAGAACTATGAACTTTGGACCTCATCAACATTCATCAACCATGCGAATTATAAAAGTTTTGTGGGTTTTTTAAGTGAAATTTTTTTCAAACTTTTGAGCCTAGTTTATGCATTATCCAAAGCAAGAGATTGAGGAATCCTATATTATTTGGTTTTCCAATGCCCACAAAATAAGAGGAAATTGACTCTGGCCTTTTCAATTAACCAAAGCAATTCATTTTGATTAAATGTCTACTTTTAATGAACCCTTAATTTCCACGAGGTTATTGAAGATATATAATTTAATTTACTGTAATTTAACTAAATAATTAATCAGTGATCTTAATAAAAATGATGTATCCTGTATAATTTTATTATAAATAGTTGAGTAGTTAAATACTAATCAAGTGTGAATAAATAAGTATCAATTTTCGATTCCCTTAATTTGGCCACTTAACACGTCAATTTAATTGGATTTGGATCTAATATTTAGTTGATTTGTACTCAACTCTCCATAATTTTCTGTGACACATGCAAATATAGCAATATACGCTTAATACTTAATTAGTTTTATATTTTTATCTAATAACTATCAATTGTATCTTTCAAATACATATATCTTAATTTTTTTAAAGTGAGGATGTTAGTAAAATACAGATAAAACATAAATTTCGTTTGTTAGTGTATTAAAACATGTGTTCTTTTCATCTTCATTTTAATAAAGTAACAATATCTTCATTGCATTAAAAATTATTTTATATATATATATATATATATATATATATGACAAATTGAATCGAAACCAAAAGTCCATTCTAAATTTTATAATACTAACACTATTGAATCAATTGATCACTGAAACACCAAAATAAATCAAAATTTTCATTGAAATCAACTGTACTGAGACAGTGAACATATAATTTTGAAAACATAGAACGAAAAGAAGATAACACCTCGCAGTAGTGGAGTTTCATGAAAATTGGTTAGGTTAGTCTATAATTTCCCATGTTAAAATGATAACAATAATTTCATATGTGCTTGGACCTTTCAGGTTTCAATCAATATGTTGAAAAAAGACAACACATAATACACAATCACACCACTTAAAATGTGAAAGCTTAAAAAAAAAAGAATTATTATTTGTACAAAATTATTTGTCTTTATATTATTACTCATTATTATTTTCTTTAAAAAAGATGTGCGGGTGCTCATAATTTTTTTTTTTAATGTGGACAGATTATTAAACTATGTGATTTAATAGAGTTGGTTTTTAATGCACTATAAAGTTATGCAATTTAATAGTACTAAAATCTAACTCTATTAAGCCGCGCGGCTTAAAAATATCTTTGCAAGAAGAAAAAAATAGGGCACCAACACTAGAAAAGAACCATATCTATTTATCTATTTTAGACCATAGGATTTTGAATATTGGTGTGAATTTTTATTTATTTATTTTGTAGTTGCAGTATTAAAATTAAGATAAGCCGAGAACAAACACATAATAGCTAGAATTTCATTTTATGTAACAGATGAATGCAATGATAATATAGCAATACTTCATATGACATTAATGACCAAACTGATTTTGCATACGACAATATTAAAGACCAAACTGATTTTCTTGAAATATCCTTAGGCTCCGTTTGATAGAGTTTTTTTAAGTACAGTTTATTTAAGTAGAGTTTTTTTATCGGTAGAGGTTTTATCTAAAAAATTTTAGTTGTTTGGTTGTCTATAAGAGATTTTATTAAAAATTTATAAAATTACTTTAATAGGCAAGACTTTTAAAGTTATGTTATGAAACGAATAAAATAAGATTATCAAATATGTATATGATATTTTAGATATTTTAATATTAAAAAAAAACTTTTCAACCTCTGCTCTGAAAAATTCAAAATTTGAGTTTTTACTAGTATAGGCAAAATAGCTTATTTAAGCTTCAAAAGTTCTACTAGAAAAATGATCAAACAACAATAAAAATTATAATAAGAACTTATGAGATTAAATAAGTACTTATAAATATAAAATAAGTTATACCAAACAAACACTTAATCTGAAAGGTGAAACAATTAAGCTCACACACATAGAGCTCGAGTAAATTAAATGCGCCCACCTCATTTGTTAGAGCAAGCAATTAAACGCTGACAGGACTTTGTAATATTGAATCCTCCGAATGTAGTTCTGCAATTTCATCTAATTTTGGACAGCTAATAAATCAAAACAATTGGGTCAATTAGCCTCGTAGGTAAAAATCATTTAACGAAATGATATTTGATCAGAATGTGCGACTTTCTGAAAGTTTTCACTCCCAAGAATAGGATCAGAAAATAATTAGGCAGTAGAAGTTAGAAATTTCCTGAATGATAGGCTGGCTTCTCTCTCTAAAGAATCAAAAGCCAATAAGTTAGTTTACTAATAAGGTTGGTTAGTGGTCCCTTAATAAGACTTAAGGGTATCTCTAAATAAACACAAAATCGGACAGAGTCAGTGGAATAGAAGCTCTGGGGAATGGAATAGAAACTGAATTTTCGGATTCTGAGGCACTAAAATTACTAAATTAATCTTTAAGTGGGTCTGATTAGAATTTATCATCAATTGAATATATTTTTGACCTTGTGTATTGGAAGTTGGTTTAGGGTCCACGTTTCCAAATATTAATTCAAACAAAGACCACACTTAAAATATTGTTTCTTTGGAAGCTAGCTTTGTCTTGATTTGCAGTGGATAGGGCACAACGAAAAAACTTAATGCTGATGATGAATGAAAAATCAAAGACAGATTCACAAATCCCCACAAGCTGCTGATTTTGTAGTATCCTTGAGATTCCTCAATTTGGATTAATAAACTAATTACCTCAAATTACTGGGTTCATTAAGGTACAAGTAAAAGTAATCAAGTTACATAAGTAAGAGAAGAGTCAGCTAATTAAATTTAACTTCATTAAGTTGTTTGTTTAATTTCTTGGAAGTTGTTGCATTGCTTTGCTTTATTGGCTTCAGCTTGTGAGTTGTGATTGAGCCAACGCGTTCCTCGCTAAACACACACTTCTTTAAAAGTCACCAGAAAAGGCGGCTGATCCTTCGGAGGCAGAACCCTCCTCAGGAAGCATATATTGCTTTCATATTAACCGAACCCTCCACTTTCAAAGCAACACATACAACTTTGTGTTTTAGGGTTTCTTGCTTTCACTTTACTTCTTCTGTGATTGTGTTTCAGGGCTCCTTGCTATTAGCTAGGGTTCTTAATTTTGCAAGCTAATTAAGCGATGGATGAGAGAAATGAAAATGATAAGCTGGATGAAATCTTGCTACCAGGGTTTAGGTTTCATCCAACTGATGAAGAACTTGTAGGGTTTTATTTAAAGAGAAAGATTCAGCAAAGGCCTCTCTCTATTGAGCTCATCAAGCAACTTGACATTTATAAATATGATCCGTGGGATCTCCCAAGTAAGACGATGAATCAAAAGTCATGCATACTTTTGTTAAATGTCTTCATAATCTCTGTACATGCATATATATATATATATAGAGAGAGAGAGAGAGAGAGAGAGAATGAATCTTACAAAGTATTTTTTTTGTGCTATTTGATCATACAGAGTTGGCGACTACAGGAGAAAAGGAGTGGTACTTTTACTGCCCTAGGGACAGAAAATACAGAAACAGTGCAAGGCCAAATAGAGTAACTGGAGCTGGGTTTTGGAAAGCCACAGGAACTGACCGGCCTATCTACTCATCGGAAGGAAACAAGTGCATCGGCTTGAAAAAATCGCTTGTTTTTTACAAAGGCAAAGCTGCTAAAGGCATCAAAACTGACTGGATGATGCATGAGTTTCGGTTACCTTCTCTAACTGACTCTGCGCCGCCTAAAAGATTCGTGGACAAAACAATTCCTGCCAATGTAAAGTATCCTCAAAATTATCAAACAGCTAGCTAGTTCAACAAATGTTCATTAATATTATGTCTTGATGTCATCTTGAATATTTTTAGAGCTAAGCCAGCACTATAAATAAGTTACTACGGTATGCTTTTGCAGGACTCTTGGGCTATATGCAGGATTTTCAAGAAAACAAATTCCACAGCGCAAAGAGCTCTGTCTCAATCCTGGGTCTCTCCATTGCCTGAAACCGCCTCAAGTACTGATGCACATGTTAAAAGCTCATACAACACTCAGTTCAGTTCAATATCATCAATGGCGCAGTACTTTAACTGCAACAATGATATACAACAACAGCCATCGTCATCTTCTTCTTGTCTTACAAATACAAGTACGAATAGTGCATTTTCGCCTTTCGATTTTGTCCCCTACAAACCCATTAACCCAGTGATCATTAGCAAGCCTCACCACCCGTTTCCTAATATTTCCTCCGGAGACCTAACTAGCAGTTTCATGTTTTCACCGTTTGAACCAAATATCCCGGCAGCTAAATGCAATATCAATGATGTTTCATCCGTTTTATTAAGCATGTCATCTGATTCTATGCTTGGAGACTTCGGCAAGGCCTCAGATCAGTGTATAGATTTTGTCGGATCACAAGATCAGTACAGTGGGCTCTCAACAACTGCTTTGCCACATCATGAGATGCAAGCAGCAGTGACAGACATCAGCAACGGAGATCATCATCTTCATCACGAGGATGTTATGATGAAGAACCAAAACATGATGAATCATGTTGATGATCAGTGGGAGAACACCATTAGATCTATCGGGTTTCCTTTCAGTTTCCCGACGATGAGTATGGCTGCAGAAACTTGGAAGCCTAGCTCCCTGTGGGATTGTTCTTCATGCCCAAGAGAGACATCAACCAGTGTTTCTACAAACAAGTGCATGTTATAATTGATACTACTACATGCAGTTATTAGTTGAAATTTTTAATTAGCTAACTAGCTATAGGCAGCAAGTTCATGTTAGGAATTATATTAATTAATTGTTTGCTCTAACATGTACGTAAAATCTTAATTAATTTTTGTGGGCCTTTGAACATTTTTCTAGTTGTATTAGATTTGAAAGCCAAATGGTAAGTTTATTCTACAATTTAATGATGATTTAATTTTTAGCATGGACTACATCTGAAAATAAAAATAAATTATTAGCTGACATGATGTGAGTATTCTGCGCATTCCTAATTATCACTTTAAAAAGAGCTGGACTATTAGCACTCATCTAATCTGCACATTCCTAATTTAATTTTAAAACGTCCTTTTTTAAATGCACTCTTTATTTTTTAATTTAATTTTTTATTTGTTAAAATTTGAAATAGTATTCTATTATTTTTCTTTTCTTTTGTAATCTTGTTGTTATCTTATACATGAATTAAAAGTTTTCTAGATATGAATTTTTAAATGTCAATCATTAAGTTAAATTATACATATTTTTAACTATAATTTAAAAGCAATATTAGGTACAAAAATTCTTAAACAATAATAAATAGAAAAATAATAATAAATTATTCTAAACTTTTATGATTTATTTTGGTTAGATGGATGGGACAAATAGGAAACAAAAAACAAAAAAAAATAGATTGATTGATTATGAATGCAAGTAATTTGCTGAAAAAATTCATCAGTATGTTTAATTCTTTTTTTTTCTTAAATATAATTTTATTAGAAGTGGGGTTTTAAGGATAGTGAAGCGGCCTGTCAAAAAAGCCCACTGAACCTTAAATCTGATAATCTAATGGGCTTAAATGATGGGCTTTAAATCTGTTTATTTCATTATTCATGATTGGTTGAGCGCGGAGTCGTATCGTGCTCTGACTGATATGATAGACGTTCTCTCTTACTCTCCCAAGCGTGGCAACTTTAGACAAAGATCGTTGCTATGATCTGTTCAACTTGTTCCCCAAGCATCCAACTTTTGTTTCTAATGAAAACACTCCAAACATTTTTATAGCATTATCATTTCATTGACTAATTAGCAGAGAAACAAAAGGATCCTCCCCGCAACTCTCATAAATAAAAGCGTCAAACCCAATTCCAGGGCTAACGGCTAAGACAGACCGAGAGAATGGAGAAGCAGCAAAGTGAGGTGGTGTTATTCCGGCATTGGGTAAGAAAGCGCCTTCACCCACAGAGTTGAAGTAGCCCCTAAAGGGCGAACCTTACGCGCACGTTGGGGAAGATTTAACAAACAAGAGCGACTTGCTTCTTGACTATAACCTTGTCCACAAGAAAGGACCCGTTCTGGTGTACAGCGGCCAGCCCATCGCGGAGTCGCTGATCATCCTTGAATACAGTGATGATTGCTGGAATAATACTGCAAGATTACTGCCTGAGGATCCTCATCAACGAACCATATTGCATTTGGGCAAAGTTGTATGAACAAAAGTTACTATTACGAGCTTGCTTTACATGCTAATTTGTTCTCTATTTTTCAAGGCAATTTAGAAGTTACCAAGCACATTTCTAATCATATCCTCTGAAGGAGAAGAGCGAGAGAAGGCGATGGAGTCAGTGAGCTGCTGAGCGTGCTTGAAAGAGGAATTATAAAGGACTTCCCAAATGATTCTTTCTTTTTCAATGGTTGTAGTCTCGGCCAGTTAAGATTTCTTGACATAGTGGTGGCTCCATTTCCTCGTCCAAGCTTTTGAAGGGGCTTATGCTCTGGATTTCCTCAACCTTAAAAACCGACAAGCCTTTCTCTCATAGATCACAGCTCTACAGGGCTACCATTTAGTAAAGGAGACGATCCCTCCAGGCACCTCCTGTTTATTTAGATTATTGTTTCAAATAATCTTAGTAATGATGTTGACCGGGACGACTCAGACATCAATGCTGTACCCATAGTTGTATTGCACAGTCCCAAGGGATGGCAAATATGATTTATTCCCAGTTCTTTGCTTGGAAAAAGAAAATAAAGTACTCAAAAAAAAAAAATAGAAAAAAAAACACACACACACACACAAAATGTAATCGTATGGTGAGACCTGCAGGACCACTGAACAAGAAAAGACCTCCTAGCATTTTTTATTTTTGCCTTTGGATACAACTTCTACATTACGATGGCTTTAGAATTTTGTCTCAAAGTCTTTCCATCATCCAATCTAAATAATATAACCAGCAATGGGGCGGGAAATGTTGGCACTGCAACAAAGATGCAGTAGATAAAGAAACATGGGAGGAAATTTTGGTGGTTCCTCCAGTTAGACATGAAAACACAAAAGATTAAAAAGCAAATACCACATTAGTCACTTTTGATATCGCAAAAATAAAGGCGGTTGGAACCACTAATCTGATATATTTAAAAAGGAACTCTAAAGGCATTAAATTCATAAAAGTACACAAAACAGTACCACAAAGGTTGTCAACTGAGTGTTTTAAGAATTTTAGTTCATACAAGCAAATGCAGAATTACCATTTCAAATAAAGAAAAACCTAGATTACTTCTCCATGAGTCAATATCATCATCCAAAACAGCAAATATTCTAAAAGGTCGTATGAAACTCATTAGACATTCCAGTCTTAACTCTTGGCAGCTTGCTTTTCTTTTGCCTTCTGAATCTTCAAGACCTTCTTCACAATCTTCTGCTCTTCCACCAAAAAGGCACGGATGATTCTGTTAAAAAAGTAATGATATCCAGATCAACATTACCAAATGCCAAAATTTAACGAAGAAAAGGTTGAGATTCAGGGCTTCAATAATGACAAACCTTTCCCTGACAGCAGCTCCAGACAATACTCCACCATAAGCACGGTTCACAGTCCTCCTGTTTCTGGACAATCTGGACCTCTTATATTCAGCAGGTCTCAAATGAGGAATCTGCACGCATGGAAACAGTCTATCATACTTCTGTAAGCAAGGTGTTAATGTCCTAAAACACACTCATAATGAATCCACAATAATTTTAGGTTAACCAACACAAGTAAATTTCAATTTGACACTCAGTTTTCACCAACACAATCATCAAAGAAATGCAACAGAAACTCTATGAAGATAAATTTGGTGGCTTTTATATATTCCACAGAATAATACTTAGTCCACCACCACCAACAGAGATAGGCATTAAATTTGCATTTGTCCATGTAAGCAGTCTTTGTCTCTTTGATTTACAAAATAGCCCAAGGCAATCACTGAATTAATATCTCTATAGGACTGAAAGTTAAGTGAATGCACATTCAAGACAACCTGCAATTTACATTCCTTAATAAAGATAGTGATTAAAAAGTAGCAAATTGCATCACTAATACAACGCAGAACAGTTCTCTACATCCTCCCTCCATAATGGCCAACATAAAATTAGCAACTTTAAACAAAATGTTGAATATCAGTTTGAGAAACCCCTACGTAACAAAATGTAAATTAGACTAGCTACTGCATAATAATTAATCAATTCCTAGTGGTTTGGGACCTATGAAAGACAGATCCATTTGCCAAACAAGTGTGGAGAATTTCAACAACAATGTCAACTAATCAACTACCAAAAAGCTTCTCCCAAATAGGAACACAAACCAGATACAAACATTCCAATGGAAATCGACTACCAAACGTCATCGCAAGAGGGGAAAAAAATAATAAGAAGAGATCCCACATTTTCCAACCTAATCTAATTAGCAGTTATTGTCAGCCTATGTCTAATTGTGGCCAATGGATTTATTGTTTTAAATTATTAAATTCAAATACTTCCTGTAACAATTTCTTACAAGGCATTTTCTTCAACACTGAAAACCAATCCTAAGACTTCTCTAGATAAATTTAAAAAGAAAAAAAAGGGCTCAATTACCCCTTGAATCCTCTTGCCAGTCACAGGACACCTCGGTCCACTAGCTCTTTTCTTCGTGCTCTGGTACACCAACTTCCCTCCTACACACCCACACAGCAAATTAGCTTAATTTAAAATTTCACTCACAATAACAATATTTTTTTTCTCGATATAAACATCGATTAAAAAATGTCCCAAAGTTATTACCAGGGGTTTTGACGACGCGGTGCTGGTTCGATTTGGTGGCATAGCTGTGCCGTTTCCGGTACGTAAGCCGTTGAACCATTTTTCTCTCTCACTCTTAAGGGTTTTTAAGACGCGGAGCCGAAGCAAAGCAGGGTTCGCATTCGCTAACGATTGCGAATATAAAGAGGGTTTCCAGTTTTAGATGCCCTAGATCCGACGGCTGTTGTTACATCTTGACTTTTGTCCTTGTCTTCCTTTTTGGGCTCAATTTTTTGGCCCAGGTGGCTTTCGATTAGTGGCTGGATTTTTTCCAGCCTGTAAGGCTTTGTTTGGGTGTTGTTTTTTAGTTTTCGTATAAGAATTGTGTTTTAAAGGGTTTATCATGCAAAATTATTACAAGAATAATCAAAATAATGATTTTGTCATTTAAATTTTGTATAGTTATGTCATATGTGATTCTCATTTATAGGGGAGTCAAAGGCTCATTTAAATATAAATGTATATTGTTATCGTATGAATTGTGTTATTCATTCGCATTAGGAAAAAAACAAAAGGGCAGTTCACCTCACGGGCATGCATTATTATGACTGTATCAAATGATAATTTTGTACCGCGATATTGAGTTTCTTCTCTACAAGAACGGGAAAATTCAGCAGAAAACGAAAGAGAGAAATAAAAACACTTCCAGTGAATTTATTAATGAGCTGGTGCATCCAAATTTATACAACAGATAACTAATGGGTGTAACCTAAACTAACTCTAAATTTGTATTGTATTTATTTTTCTGTGTGTTCTGTGAAGTTGTATCCGCCGACAAAGAGCTCTAAGCTCTTGCCGTGTCAAAAGGGAAGAGCATAAATGATGGTTCTACGACTAACTTCCTGTTGCAAAAATTAATTTTGGCTAGCTTCTCGTGGCACCAAACTAGTTGATCGGTTGTTAATTTTGACATGGAAAGCACTCTCGAAATCACCTTCAATTCTATCTGGGCAAAGAACAAAGCACGATTGAATCTATTTTCTTGGTGCTTCCGCAACTTCTTAACTATGCAGCTACCACTTCTCAATATTTCTTTAAGCCTCTTTTCCTTCTGCATATAAGAAGAAGAATTACGACAATGATTATCTAAATTTTGAAAGGAATAAGAACCAAAACAGTACCAAAATATTATCTAAAGCTAACCTTTTGAAAATCTGTTCGAATATCTGACAGAAGTTCTGAATCCACGGAGTCTTGGAGCCCAGGACACTTGAAGACTATATTATTTTCATCTTTATCAGCGCGGAGAAATTCCCAGTACGCTCGCATAGATTCTTCAATGATTTTTGTTAACGTTGGAATCGTAATTCCATCTTCCTCGTGCCCTTTTCGTCCTTTTTTACTGTTAAAGCTGTCATCTGCAATGCAATTGTTTGATGCTATATGACACACTAATGGCTTAAAATCATGCATCAAAATAAACACAATCGTTGTGAAATGTATTTACCTTTGATGACTGGAACTTGGAGAAAATTACAATGAGCACATCGGTTATTGACATGGTTTAGGACCCGGGTGCACCCTTGAAATGGCTCATTCTCTGTGAATCTTTGCAAGAGCACTTGAAAAATTTGGAATTCACCTGCAACTTGATTGTACTGGCGAAGTTCTCTAGAATCAAATTCCTGCAGCTCAAGGGCTTTCTTATATTGCCAATGGAGAATTTCCCAGGAAAGGCAGAGCTGTCCAACATACACCAACTCAAAATCCTTATGCAAATCGTCAATGAACTTAAATGCTGGGCTAGCTCCACGGCTCCTAGGCTTGCATGGCCATAAGTTCTGTGCGAGAAGAGACTTGATTGCGGGAACTGAAGATTTTTCAGTTTTAATCGATTGTCCAGGCTCCTTCAGCTGAAATAAACCTACAAACGAACACAAAGTCAGGAACAGGTAACATCAGGAACGCAAATTAAAAAGTATCTTAAATAATTCGCATAAGTTTTAATGTTGACAGGAGGAATTCCAATGTTAATGCGTCACTAGACCTAAAGATTATGAGAAAAAGCAGGTGGAACATATTTAAGTCCGGGGTCCACTGATATGGACTTGCTATTAAATGTGGCACCATGTCCGTGAACTTGAAGACCTGGAAAACAAATGCTCAACTTTATAGATTCCTTCTTAGCAATTTACGGATGGGAATAAAGACGACGGAGACACTGACCCATTGTGGAATACAATTCTTCATAGAGATATCTCAGGAGATTAAAAAAAAAACTACAAGCATGATCAGATGGGAAACCAGGAACTTTATTTTATTATTTGTCACACTATAGAAAAAAGAAACTTAACAGTCCATAAAAAGTTAACCACATCTGAGCGTCGAGAAATTATTCTATTACTGGCTTATGGAGTCTAACTGAAGAAAATATTAGACCTTTTGTAACAGTTCTCCGACTAGGTTGACACTCAAGTCAATAGATTCATTTAATCGTTTAAGAACGCAGCAAAATATGTTGAGATTTTTGGACTTGCATAACAAAACTTGAAAAACAAAAAAGGAATTAACTTACCAATTGCATGCATGGTCTGGGAGTTCAAGATATCCAATTTTCGCATTTTATCCAAGTAGCTCCGGTAAAACTTGTAAATTTCTTTCATATGATCCTTATGCTCGAATTTCTGATCAATCTTCAATGGCTTTAGTTCCTCGACGGTCTTTGGCGGAGACTCAGACTCTTCCATAATGGTTGGAAGCCCCCCGGTTCTAGCATATTTCAGTTCCATCTTCAACTGTTCTAGAGGATCATCATGCTCTATTGCAAATTCATCATCATCTTCATCATCAGAATCTGAGAATGAGATGAATTCTTTCTCCTCCAAGCCGGATTCTTCAAAATATTCAGAAGTATGACCTAGATGTGCTGCTTCGTAAACTAAATCTTCCTCATCATCATGATGATCCTGGGCTTCATTCAGGTCCTCGCTAGACAAAATTTCCTCATCCAGAACAGCTGAATTTTCCAACTGGGATTTTTCAGATAATCCATCAGTATCTGCTAGTTCTGCCTCTTCGCCAAACAAATCTTCATCCTCATGTTTGTCTTGGACACTGGAACTACTGCAAGACTCGGGTTTCAATTCTATATAATCGTCGTCAGAATCAAACGTCACTTCTCTCATAACATATGTTTCCTGATCCAATATGGTTTCAGTACTTTCAACCTCCTCTTCACTTAACGCTTCAAGACTTTCAGTTCCCAATCCATCACTAAAGTTTCTCTCAGCTAAAAACTCATAGGAATCCAACTCAATATCATCATCATTGCACCTTGAGAAAACATCACTCGAACCAATCGTGTCAGATTCTGATTCTGAATCAACTCGTGATAAGCAATCTCCCACAAGATGGGGGACTTCATTTGATAAATCATACTTTGGTAGAAATCGAAACTCTGTGAAAACTCTCATTTCATTCTCAGCAATAGCAAACATTTCCTCCTCGTGTTTCTCCAAAACCTTGTCAATAAAAACAGAATCCTCTGCTTTCTCTTGTTCAAACACCTTGTCTGTATCGAAAAATGATGTTTCATTCTCTTGTTTCTTCAGAAGCTTGTCAAGAAAATCCTCTGTTTTCCCATGATAAAAAACCGCGCCGGTATCAAGAAATGGTTTTCCCACCCTTTTATTAATATCTTTGTCAAAGGAATCCTCTTGTTTCTTCAGAACCTTGTCAACAGAATCCTCGGCTTTCCTTTCACCAATAACCTCTTCGCCTTCGGTTGCTAGTATCCTATTATCACAATTGGTGGAATCATTTGAACCCATATATAATTCTTGCACAGAAAAAATCTTACTCTTTGGTTCTTCAATGAACCCACTGATAACTTTCCCAGACAATAACTCATATTTGCTAGTGCTTGAAGCTATAAGAGAGTTCTCTGTTTCTCCTCCAATTTTATTTACCCGCTCTCCATCACGAACCTCATAACCCTTCCCTCTTTGGCCAAATTCTTCAATAGTTTCGCCCTTTTTATAACAATTTGTACCAATCTGGTCATTACAATTACGGATTCCTTCCTTAAAACTGCCCCCAAAAAAAAAATCAGTACAAACCCCACCCAAAAAAAGAAAAAAAAGGAAGCCAAATTCAATAACAAAGAAGGAACTAAATTGAACTGATCATATATACCTGAAAATATAAGAGCCAATTCCAAGAACAAGAACCCAGCACTTGGAAACAAAAACCCTGAAAGAATCAGCAAAACAAAACATATTCTCATACAGAAATTTGTCGGTACCCATCAATTCAATCAAACCTATTTATATGAATTTATTCATATGCAAGCAAAGTTAATGAAGACGAATGTGACTTTGAACATGAGAATTTAGAATTAGATTTGTTCTGCCAAAACGCAAAGAAGACAGTGGACTCTCTCCACTTGTGTAGAAAGCGAAATCTCCGGAGACAAAACGCAGCATCTGTATGTCCAAATTGCGCGATTAATGGGAAAAATTGTGGAGAAAAATATCAGAAGCATGATTTTTGCGCGGAAGATTTTGTCAGTGACTGTCAGTTTCAGTTTTTATTACAAAGTTTTGGAATATTCTGTTTGTGGAGTTGACACGTTTCGTTGCGTGACTAAGCAAAAGTCAAAATCTAGTTAAAGCAAAGCCGAGACCGTGCTTGGATTTTTGTTTACACGAAAGCTTCTTCATCGGACACTTGGAATTGGTCAGTTGGTCGGTGGCGTTTGGATTGGTTATCGGTTTGGTTCTGGTGTGGGCTTATTCTAATCCCGATACAGGACGTGTTAGTACCGATAACCAAACATGATATACGGATTTTTCCTTTTTTCTTTTCCATGGAAGACGAGGAAGTGGAAAAAGTTGATAATTGGGTAAACGGATTTTCCTAAACTGGAGAAAATATGGACTTATCTGTGGGCCTTTTTTTTTTTTTTTATAATTTTTTGTGTGGGGGAGGTAAAAGACTCCTTTTTAATTATTGTTAATAGATTTCTGGTTTTCTACTAGTATTTGAGATGGATGTGTAAACTATGCTCCGTAAATTTTGGATTATGTTATATAAATGTATGAATTTAAGAAAATGAGCACAGCCTTTTATGAGACTTCTCCTAACCAATAATTTATATAGATTTTTGAGTTATGCTTGATTAACTTTTAAATTATGTCATGTAAATGAATGAATCTATAATTTCAATCAACTTCGGTTGTAATGTTTAGTGAATTGAAATGTAGTTTTTTTTTTTTTGAAAAAAAAAGAAGGAGAAATTGTACACTTTTTCTCTTTAATTCTTTGCTTTTTCTTTGCTATCTTACAGTTTTATGAAGCATGCTTTTTCTTTTTAAAGCAAAAATCTATTATACAATATTTGAGAGGAAAACAAAAATGTACGGGATGCTTATTTTTATTTAAGAGAGAGAGAGAGAGAGAAGTGGGTGGGTGAAGTCTAATTATATTTTTAGCTCTTATTTTTTAAGATTTTTATTTAGGAAAAAAAAATACTTGGAAGCTATTTGATTAAGCACATGAAAACAAGCGAATGGATATGCTTAATATATCGGATGAACAAACAGATAATTGATATAAACGCGAAGGTATGAAAAAAAAAAATCTTAGTATAATAATTATTATTTAAGTTCAAAGCGTGAACAATACATACTATCTGTATTACTGTATAGGGACTCAGCAAAGTACCTACGATGCTTTAAAGTACAAAATTAGTTAAAAAAAAAAGAAAAGAAATGGATTATTATTGTGTTCGGCACTAAGGCCACTCGGGAGTCATTTTTGTTTGAAATCAAATATCAAATAATCATACAGCTGCCGACTTCATTCATCGTGAATTGGACGGTTTGGATTTATGCTTTGCCAGTCATTTTCGGGGTCTTGAAATCATATAATTGTGAACCAAATGAACAAGTGAAAATGACAAAACGCAATGAACCATGGGCCATGACGCTTTAGCAGTTTTATGTGGAGTTATTCCTATGGACATGATGAGGACACGGTATGGCTATCAATTGGAGTGTGCTTAAGCAGAAACAAAATTATTGTGATTTCCAAAACCCAACGAAGGCAGCCAACAAGAAGCACTCCTTTCGAGCCGTTGGATTAAAGGGGCCATTTTGTTCTTTACTTTGAAAGTGCTTGTGAGTGTGTGTAAGCTAATTATAATTAACATACGAAGTTGGCTTCGTTTGGCACCGTGTTTGTCACGTATAAGTTGAGGGCTTTAATTATCGAAGAAAGAGTTGGTCTTAGTTTTTGAGGTGACTGAGTCAATGAGAAAAAATCAAAGCTTCAATTGCAGGCAAAGGTTGAAGAAAAGATTTCTTCGATGACTTTGTAGAAGCAAAGGAAAAGCATTGCGCAAAGCCTACCAATACGCTAATTCTTTTCCATTTGCACACTTGTGAAGTTGGGACTAAAATATTTATCGAAACTTGTTATGCGCGTGAAAATTCTGAACACATGTATTCGAAATACAGAACATAACATTATTAAACAAAAGGTCTCGAGTTAAGCAAAGTTATATCATATGGTGCAATTAATTATTGAACAAAATTATAGGAAAAATTATAGGATGTCAGATTATATATATGTCTACCAATATTCTGCTCAATGAGCTATTGAACTATGAGTTATCCTAATTAAAAATTAGGGATTTATTTATTCCATTAATAAGTATTTTGTGAGAGAGATGTCTATATCCCAACCCAATTACGTAAGAGGGGAATAAATCCCCAACAACAACAACAATTTTCGGACTTAGTTTAAGAGTTTTGATTTATTTGTGCCAGAAAATAATTTAATAGACATTCATTTAGAATTAACCTTGAGTCTAAATTATGACACAAATTTCAATAACATCACATAAATAATATACTAAATGTTACAACCAATCTAACACGATAAGGAGTTAAGAAGTCCAATGGCCCTACAAATATGATTTTTATTTATTTATTTTTTCAAAACTAGATAAATATCATAGATAAATAATCGAGGAAAACTAGGATGCGTTTCATATCTTTTTTACTTAGAACTTATTTGTTTTTATGTTTGAAATCTTAATTTGGCTTAGTTTAAGATGTTTTAAAATTTTGGCTTATTTGTTTTTATATATGAAATCTTTTTGTCAAACGTTTTCATCTAAATAGAACAAGTGAAATTTCTTAAATGAAATTTTTTTTTTTGTTGCAAATACCATCATTATATGTATTTATTTCCTACCAATTATGTAAAACCTAATAATCTTTTGCTTTTTTCTTTTCTCTATTCAAAAGGATTTTTTAATTAACTATAACATAATTTAGATGTCATGTTACAAATTTTCTTGATCTCAACTTTCACTCGATATTAAATAACTAATATACATTCAATTTGAATTTTAGAAAAATTCTTTTAGTACTAAGTAACAATTTTTTTACGTTCAAATATTATTTAAGTTGTAAAAAATAATGATATCAAAATATTTTTCATAAACTATAAATAACGTGCTTTCCTTATAAATATTTATAACATATAAATACTATTATACTAGATAACACTATTAATATATACCTATTTAAACTTTCAAGTATATATAACACTTTAAAAAATATAAGTGTAAAAATATATAGATTTAAGATGTTTTGAGTTTATAAAAATAGACAACTTACCACTACACTCAGGACTCATACATAAAAAAAAATAAAAAACAAACATAATATTTAGATATATACATTCAGGCCTATTCATGAAAATAAATAAAAACATATCTATTCAAACTTTTATAACATTTAAATTTATTCAAATTTAAAATAAAAACAAATGGTACCTTGATATTTTTAATTTCATGAAAATTAATATTAGAAAATGCATTTGACAGGGATGTTTCCTACATATAATTAATGGGATTCTATTGATAATGGATCATTTATGTTCTTCATTATTTCTTAATGAGAAATGAACTCTTCTCATAACCCAAACTCTATTAAATTTTTAAAAATCGTTTACTATACGTCTTTCAATAACAATATGTAAATATCATTTAACTTTTTTATTTTATTTATTTGTTACCTCTAAATCCGCACTTATCTGCTCATTACATATGAACGCGAAAGAAGGCTTGTATTGCAAATTTGCATTCCCCAAATTTTGTTTTCAGCTCCATGAGAATTCAAAGAGTTATATTGCTACTAGTGCTATATCAGTTTATGCATTGATTTTTTTTTTCAAAATTTATTGTTAAAATAAATCAATTAATTTCATAGTAATATTTATTACTACATTATTTTAGGTGTTTTGTTTATTTTTTAAGAAAATACCTAAAGTAATCACAAGAGAAGTTAAAAAAGTTATATCGACATATTGAAAAACAATTTTCATAAAATTTATACTAAACACAATTTTACTGTTATTATTTTTAAAAATGAACTGCCAAACATATTTTGATTTACCTTCAAATTATTATTTATTTTCACTAAAAACTAATTCATATTTTATAAACCAAATTAAAAAACGCCGCTTAGAAAAACGATACCAAACGAGCGCTAAAAGCACCCCTTTTGTTTTTCAGGCTGTAACCACGCAACCAAACAGCCTCGCCGCCAAAAAGCCGACCGTTGAAACCCAAACCCTAAATCTCCTTGAACAGAATGAACCAAACAAAACAATCTCTAATACGACAAATCAATTAACCGATCGATGGCGGACGGCGAGGGCGATATTCGAAGATTGAAGTGCAAGAAGTGCGACAACGTTGGATTCGAGTGCGCCTACGACGGCTTTTATTACTGTACGCATTGCAATGCCCTGGACGATGAAATCGTCGAAACTGGCGTCGCCGATGAGGACTTCATGGCCACCGGTGCCGGCACCGGTACTGCCCTCTACCAAGCCAGCCACGCCCGCCAAGTCGCCAATTCCCGTCCTGCCAACCATTTCGTCCCTCTCTCTCGACAATCGTCGTTCTGGTCCCCGCTATTCGATGAACCAAACATCACCACCACCACCACCACAGCAAATTACAACGATCTGGATTCGATTATTCATAGAATTAAGAGGGAGGAGGTTAGTTACACGGACATGGTGGGGCCCACGGAACCCCAAGATTTCGGGTCGTCGGGTCCGGTTAAGGCGGATTACGAGGATTACCATTTTGAGGTGAGGATGAAGTACGTGATGGGGATGCAGTTGATGATTCAGTTACAGTGTGAGGCTTTAGTTGACAAGTTTAATGTTTGTCCTTTGATCTGCGGAGTCGCTGCATCAATTTGGTTTAGATTTCTTGCATCAACTGGCCTTCTTAGCCAAGGCTGGGCTGATGAGGCCATTGTCCAATCTGAGAGTCAAGAACTAGGTACCAAACATATTTTACCGTGTTATGTTTTTTAACCACTGCACTAAAGCATAACTATATATTTAATTTTTTAAAAAAAATTAATTTAATAGCATAACAGCTAATAATTTTATCTATCATCTATCTTTGATAATAGCTTGTGATTCCATTCCACAGAAATTTTTGGTTTTAAGTAAAAACCCTAACACCTCAATTCAAACCTGCCCTTATATTGTTTTATGCAGCTTACTTGTGTCTAAAATTTTGGTATGATTTTGAAGAATGGTATCTTTGAGTTTGAGAGTGCTATTGGTGGCTAATTATTCTTCTGTGTTTGACAGAAATAGATAAAAAGTGCCTCTTTAATGTAGACAATACTTCGTATGTTAGTTAATATTGTTCCTTAGAGAATACAGACATAGATGAATCTACTCAATTTGGTCATGTAAAGACATAATAATTAAATTGACATGTAACAAATTTACTTTCTTCCTCTCCTTTGGATGCCAAATGAACAAGAGTGATATACAATCAGTTTTTTGTTAATTTATGGTAATGTTCTTAATCATTGCATATTTTTCGTGATTGAATACAGCAGAATCAAAAGATTTTCAGCCATGTGCTAAATATAGAGATGAGCCTCACACTTTACATGGTCAGAGAGCAGTAATGATATGGTATAAGTTGTTGAGACAGAAGATACCGTTATCCTCCTCTTTAGCAATATCATTTTTAGCTTGTCTTGTTGTGAGGGAAGCCATTTTGCCAACTGACATTGTAAAATGGTCGATTGAAGGGAAAATTCCATATTTTGCTGCATTTGTTGAAATTGAAAAACGGTTTGGGCACACTTCAGTTGCTTGCTCATTGAGTCCGAGTTTTATGTTTAGGCCATCTAAATCTGTTCCTTCACAAAAATTGGAATCATTTGCAGCCTCCATAGCTCAGTCCATTGGGTTACATTTACCTCCAGTAAACTTCTATGCTCTAGCCTCCCGTTATCTGAAGCAATTATGTCTTCCTGTGGGGAGGATTCTTCCACATGCCTTGAAAATACAAGAGTGGTCAATGCCGCCAGATTTATGGTTATCAACAAACGAGTGTAGGTTTCCTACTCGTGTCTGTGTAATGTCAATACTGATTGTATGTATTAGAATTCTCTATAACATAAATGGTTTTGGGGCATGGGAAAAAAGTTTGTCCGGTTGCGAATTTTTCTCATCAGCATCCAATCTTGGAGGAAAGTTCGACCCTGAGTGTAATTCCAAAATGAGAGATGAGGTTGAGGAGATTTCTTGTTCTCCATCCAGTGGTATTGGTGATTCTAATGCAAAATCTAGCAAGAATTCATCACTTTTCAAGGAATCCGAACTGGACGCTGAAGCTCTTCTTTACGACCTTGAAGCAAGATACAATGATATCTGTGACAGTGTCACTTATGGTAACACTTTGCTCATAGTATTGAGATTTCTATGCTGTGGATGTTAGCTCATTATCTGCAAGAATAAGCAGTTGTAGAATTGTTAACTCTTCTTACCTTGCATGTGCAGAGTATTCTAAGGACTTACCAACATATCTAAAGTATTGTAAGGATGTGGTCTTTGCTGGACTAGAAACACCACACGATGACCCTGAAGAAGCAATCATGATAGAAAAATTTTGGAAATTCTATCAGAATGAAAAGGTAAATTACAGCTTCAATCTAGTTTGCATCCCATACTCGGCAAATGAATGGTGATGGATTAAGTTCATCTTGGAATATTTTAAAACTCAGGCTCATTTAACTGCAATCTGGATTGATAATATAAAAATTACTTTCTGGTCTTAGTTTGTTAAAAAATTAATTTATACCACATTTTCTAGATTTTGAAAAATTGGAAATAGGATTCTTTCTTTTCCTGAGTTTTTCGTGTTCGGTGGATCCATTCTGGAATATAACCTTCTGTCTGAACTTTTTTCTGCTGAATTTTAGAAAAAGTGATCCAACAAGAATGTGATGCACAGTTTTGAATTGAATAGATGGCTAACAAAATTATTGTTACTAAGTACAGAAGTATAAAGGCATATTTGCTGCTTGACAATGCTTTATTAAGATCTTGGAGTGAAATTCTTAACTTTTAGATTATAAAATAATGATCAGGCTCAATGAAGATATAGCCCGTATCATTGGGACTATACTCCTAATTTTGTTGACATGGAAATCATGGAAGTGCATCTAATGTTATTATTACTTCAGTGCTTCTGTCCGCATGTCATAGATTTACCTGTTTTCTCCCATTTGAATGTCGGTTGGATTTTACATTCATATTTCACTTGTTATCCTGTGCCTGACATGTTTTGCTTGTTATGACTTCTGTGTGCTCATGTGCTGGGTGCAAGACATGAATGATTTCTGCTTATTTAAGAAGTTCTTGAGCTGTGGGGAAAAAAAAAGGCACCATCTATGTTATGTGTCAATTTGGAAACTTTTCAATGATTTCAGGAATCAGAACTGGCAGAAGACTCTGGAATGAGATGTGGTAATGCTACTAAGCGAAAGAGATCAAGAGATGATTTATCTCTCGACAGTCACTCCAAGGAAAGTAAAAAAATTAGAGAGAAAGAGTTTACTACTAGGCTGTCTGCTGATTATGAAAGCTTTAGTGGAGATGATTATCCCCAGTGGAGTTTAAATGGTGATAATTCTTCCAAAACTTCAGAGGTAGATCCAAATTCAGAAGCCAGTGATGAAGCTTCAGCAGAGACTCTAGTAGATAGAACTGTTAGACGGTTGAAATCAGACATGGAGAATAATAGATTCTGTTACATTTCACCTAGGGTGCAAGTCAAGAGGCTTGATTATCTTCAGTATGTGAGAAAGAGCGATGAAGGTGCCTTGACATATGCTGCTCATGCAGATTATTACATACTGCTTCGTGCTTGTGCTATCATTGCCCAGGTTGACATTCGGAGTATGCATATGGGGGTCTTGAGTTTTGAGAGAAGACTGGCTTGGCTGGAAAAAAGAATTGATCATTGCTTGCACTTGACTCCCCCTCCTGTTACTTGTCGGTTCTGTAGTGATCCATTAGGACTGGCTGCAGGCGACCTCATTTGTAATGCAACAGAAGATTCAGCAGATGATCACCTTGGGTTGTCAAATTTGAATATATGAGGTTACAAATTATGATACTTATCACAAGGCTCTTTTTCTTCATTTAAAATATTAATCTGATTATTGGTGGTTTGATGGTATGTGCCGGCTCCAGGACAGCATTAATTGGTTAACTACCCAAGCAAGCAGTCGAAATTTGCCCTGCACCGCAGGTTCTTCTCCCTACAAAGCCCATTTTACCAAACTGGAAAGTAGAAATTCACAGCCTTTTGAATTGGCCCACCGGGTAGTGGACCTGGTTTGATAGGTATTGAAACCAAAGAATGATTTTGTTTAGGATAATCCTTTCTCTGTTCAAAAATCTCAAATTTCTTTCTATTTCGTTTACACTATTTCTCCAATTTTATTTGAAAGCAAATAGGTTCCTTTTTGCTTTTCATGTTATCGTAAATTGTAATATTTGATTCCAAAAAAAAAAAAAATTGTATTCTTCCGTAAGAGTGTAAATTTCCTCCGGAATCAAAAGACAGAATTTGAGGGGTGGAAGTTTGGAAACCTTTGATTTTATTATCTTCACGTTAAACATTAAACGGGGGTACGTTTGCCACCGCCACAGCTGATAAGTGTTAACCAAGAATGTGTCACAAGCTTTGGGTTCTCTTTCTAAAAGCTGCCACATAATAAGAGATGGAAGAAATAATGTGAACACGTGGAAAAATTATTAGGCCAAAAAGTAGGTTGATGGGAGATAATTATTAAATTTATTAATCCACATGCGTGGCTCTGTTTAGCTTATTATTATTAATTTTAGAAGCTGAAGGAAAAACAAAACTTGCCGCTTTAATAAACCGACCAAATAAGGAAAGGTGGCGGTGTTCAAAGCACATCTCCTAAGCAAAAACTTGCTTGCCCCAAAAGATCAGATAAAAAAAGATAACATACAAAAATGCAGGCATGCTGTTAATCATTAATCACCAATCTTTAAACCCGAAACAAATCTTCATGCATAAAGACCAAATAATATAATAAAATATAAAATATAAAATAAAAGAAACTCAAACGGTACGGGAGCCATACTTACACATATCTGCAAAAGTAGAGATGCTTTATAAATGAATAGAGTCAGAATTGCACATGCCATATCATAACAAATCAACCCCAAAATATTGATAAGCTACTGAAATTTGGACAAAAGAGTATGGGGAATCTTTCATTAAGAGTGGCCACCATTAAGAGAATTAAAACACACATGGGATAAACACTTGCAAGAAGAGAGAGAGAGTCCTAAATCTAATGAAGAAGATGAACGATGTAATTAAAACTAATTAGCATATATTCTCAAAAAAAGAAAAAAAAAAAAGCTAATTAGCATATAATTAAGTTAAAATTGACAATGATAATTGCGATATCATCTATGCTCTTCTTCAACCACATCAAAATCAAAAAAGGAAAAAAGGAAAAAGGCCTTCCATTTCCTGTCAAAGCTAGCAACTTGTTGATTAATTTAATTTACTCTTCATATTTAGGCGACACAGCAACACGACCGTTTCCATTTCCGTCATTATGGTTTTTGCAATTGTCATTGACGTCAAAACTAACCCCGCTGCAACCATTGACAATGTCGTTAATGTTCTTGTTGTCGGTAATCCTCTGATCTTTTTTCCCAGAAGCGTTCTTGTGGTTGTGCATCCAGACTTTGAACACGCGTCTGCTAACACCAACTTCACTGCAGAAATCTTGAGTCAATTTCTCTTCAGCTTTGTTCATCTTCCAGCCTAGCCTTTCAGCAAAAGATAACATTTTTTCTTTCTGCTCTTGTGTAAACTTTGTTCTTGATCTCTTCTTCCCATTATCTGATGAATTTGCAGCAAGCACTCGATTGGAGGGAGGGTGGTGCTGGGGATAATGATAATGATAAGGATGATCATCATCATCAGGCGGTGCAGAGAAGCCCGTGCTGAGAGCCAGCAGCATGCGGGGCGCAGATGAGTAGTAAGAGCAAGGGGTTGGTGAGGTAACTGGCTGGTGATGTTGATGTTGAGGCGAGTTTGTGTTTGTGTCTGGGCTTGGAGCCGTGCTGGGGTCTGTGCTGTGACTTGTTGTTGCTGGTTGTGGCAAAAGGTGAGTGGCGGCGGCGTTGGGTTCATAAGGGTCACGGCGGTGAAAGTTGCGGTGACAGCCACAGGCGGCGCATTTGAGGGATGCGGGATCATTAGAGCTTGCTGTGGGGCTAGGCATGAATTCACCACAACCATCCAAGGCATGTCCACCAAGGCCAGCAGCATGATTTTTCAGACATTCTTTGTAGGAAACCACCATTGGTAGTGGTGGTAGAAATGAGCTGCTCGTGAAAAAAGATTGAGACCTTTTGATTTTGGAGAGGATTATTTTTGGTGGGGACTCTGTTTCTGTATCCCGATTTTTGTTGGTGTTGATGTTGTTAGTTAAGTCCATGTCTTCTTATAAGATGTCTGGCTAGCTGAGCATTGGGATGTCGATTAGGGTCTGTTAAGTTAGAGGTTTTTAGTTTTATCCTCTAATGGGTGTGATTAGAGAGAGCTAGTAGCTTAATGAATAGTGATTCGATAATTAAAGAACACGATAACGATGATGATAAAGTGCTTTAGAAACGAAAAAGAAAATAAAAACAAAAAAATAATGATAAATATCTAGGTTAATTGACAAAGGGCGTATAAAACAAAATGCACGCCACCTCAAATTGCAACAATTAGTGTAATGTGAAATCTGAAACATGGCTATAACTCGAGATTAGGTTAGGCTATAGATTCAGCAATTTCCTCATCTGGGTTCTTCATTCTCTTTCCCTGGATTTAACCCTAACTTGATTGGCTGGTTCTTGGCGGCAATTACTTTTCTACCATTTTGAGTAACAATAGAACAGTGGCCTGAGACACTTGTCCTAAACAGGATACGTGGCTCAAGAATATTGGGCAAAGTACCAAGACGACTCAGAGGTCCCGGCCTTATTCAGTACTGCAATGAAAATTTGCTGCACAAGTATCTTGTTGTGTACAAAAACACACACACGCACATAAGAGTTTTTGCCGTTTGTCTGCTGATATAAATTGAAAATTGCAAACTTTTCTTACTCGGATGGCAATAAATTAGCAGTGATTAAAGGGGTGCGAACATACATGTTAATAAAGATGGCTAAGCTCACATTTTCTTCACAAAATGTGGGGGCGAACATGTGCTGAGCATGGGCTGGCACTGTTGTAATCGTCACCATTATGACCAATTCTAACACCTATATACAAAATTAGAACCTAATTTTCCTGTTTACGGAGTAAACTTGTCTAATTGCCTTGCATGATTGATAAATTGACAAACAGCTCAACAAGTTTACTTGATCTTTCAGTAACCTTAACATGTTGCTTACAGAATAAAAACAAATGTCGTTACCAAAATAAAAACCAAAGAATGTTGATTTGGGGCCACGCGCATACAAGTAAAGAATGTGGATTAGTATTTAGGACGACCTTTAATCATCATTATCCCTCTGCTTCCACGTGTTCAAGAGTAGCCCGTTACGCGGCTACACCCCATGCTTCTTCATCTCTTTTTTTTAAAAAAAAAAAAAATTCCCTAGTTAACTTCTTTAATTCCATTAAACTTTTTGGTTAAAAAAAAAAAAATCATAAGCATACATTAGTGGTGTTCGCTGTAACAACTATCCTTGCTTACTGTAATTTGTTCGTGTTAATTTCTTTGTGATACGGCAAGGGCAAAGCTATTCAATGTGTATGGTAAAATATTTAACGAGTGTTTAATGGGCTGCAATTACATCAATCAGTGCGAGGGAATGACATGAATTAATTGGAATGAGTGGATTGAAAGGAAAGATTGACAAAAGGAAACAGCTTGAGATCCAAAGTGGCCTTCACTGCAGGTACCAATGTATTAGGACAGTGCAGTGTTTTAATGACGACATGTCAATGTACTTAAGTTTGAAAATAAACTTACTTTAAAACAAAATTAAATCATTTGCTACTAATGGAATTTTATGTAAGCACAACACTACTATACTAAGCCATTGAACGTGGCCGATGGATACAAAAGTCCAATAAGTTTTTTAACCTACCGTCGGATCTCAAATCATGTCACAAAATCAAATCTTAAGACAATAAGATTCGTTGCAATTCATGGGAAGAGAGAAGTTAATGTTTGATGGGCAACAACTAAATATTATGGAGTCGGAGACTAATCCCTAACCAATAGTGCAAAGATGTGATACTTTTGTCCTTATATGTTATTTAACCGGGGGCTATTCCTCATTCCTCAGTCACTTTCAATTGGCGTCCAAGACCAAAAAGCGTATTCGAAAATATTGTAGCATCTCATTTGGTTTCAAATTTCAAACCTCTTTTCAAGTTTGATAAGACATTTAAAAATTACAATCTTTTGGCATGAGAGATTGCTCTCACTCTAGGGGAGCCTCGAGGGTCACGGCAATTGCTTTAGAGAGCAAAATGACAAGTGGCTAAATGCTCTGTGCCACAGAAGTTGGCGTTAAGAGTCAACATAAGTTTCATTAGATTACAACGAAGTTTCTGGCATTTGTGTCATTGTCTAAGAAGCATGCGCAATTGACATTAAAAAAAAAAAAAAAGAAAAGAAAGAAAAATTACACAAAAATGATGAAATTAGATTAGCCATTTGGAGCGTAGCGTCTCATTGTTCGGCTTAGTTATCATTATTAATTTATTACTGGCCATGTTGCTTGTTCAAGGTGTTTTGCTGTTTCTTTTATCTTCGGCTCTTTGAATCATTCGGTTCCAAAAAGAGAAAATTTAAAATGAAAAATATGAATGCGGCCCTTACAATGAGTTTCGTATTATCTCTTTGTATTTTATTGTTTAATCAAGCACAACAAGCTTGTGATTTTCATATTATCCCTTTGTATTGTATTTATTTATCATCAACAGAGTTACTCTTTACAATTTTTTTTGCAAAGGATATGCAACAGCATTTGAGGCGATATTATTCGAATTAATTTGAAAAGACAAAGGAGAAATGGCATTATTTAATAATAAAAATTTATGAAACTCTATTAAAAAAAAATTAATAATTAGTTTAGAGTTTTTAAGGAGTCTATTTCATTGGAAAGAAAATAAATAAAGTTCAAGTCGGCAGACGAAATGTTTATTGTAACCTACTAACGAATAATTTGATAATATAAGATAGTTGATCGATTTATTATGAATCAAGACTTAAGTTATGATTTGAATGAAATTTATCCCCAATTAAAGAAAGAGTTTCGATAAAGATTTGAAGCCGAAGATTCGAACTCGATAGCCAATCAAATGAAAATATAGGTCCAGCCGTTCAATTAAATCCCCTGTGAGCAGATTACTCTAGATTGGGTTAAAGAATTGTAAGAAAATGGTCCAAATATCTTACAATCACCGGTCAAAAGAACAGGAGGTCGTGTAATAATTGAGGTCACGTTGGGGAAGACATGCACGTCCTCAAAAGGTTACAGCTAAGGTGTTGGCCTAAGGGTTGAAAAATTAGCCCAAATACAACAACGCTCGACAATTTAAGAGGATGGGGCACTTGTGTTGTGCGTTTAATTTTCTACACCTAACCTAGTGCCATTACGTCATTAGGTCCCTAAATATTTTCAGAACCAGATTGCGTGATCCCGGTCCGCTGCCCTTTAATGGATTGGGTCCCACTATTTTGAAGGTCACCCCACCCTTTTACTTTTTGTTTTCAAAAATCTTTAAACCGGCAAAGAGAGAGATAATATGTGAAAATCACAGGCATGTTGTGTGCATTTGAAAATTGAAATTGTGACAGGATCAGCATCCACCTAAAAGCATTTATTTTTTCCCTTCTGCAACATTACATAAGAAGATAAGATTAACATGTGTGATAAAATATCTTCTGACCCTCTCAAATAAAGTATGGATAAGAAAAATCCTCCACCATCAACCATTTATTATTATTATTATTATTATTATTATTATTATTTTTATTATTATTGCAACTTCCTCTACCTTTATTTATCAACTGTTTTTTTTTTTATTCCTTTCCTATTTAACTATTTTTTTCCTCAATGTTAAAACTCAAAAGTTATCAAAAAAGAAAAAAAGACGAAATTACCTTATCAGGCCCATTTAACTAAACCAGCCCATTTAACCACGTGGCTTTTCCTAATACACAAGCCTGGGAAAGTTACCATAAACCTAAGCCCGAGTTCTACAGGAAAAATCCAAAAAAATAAAGGGCAACTCAACGGCATCGTTTAGTAACCGAGTGTAAAAAATTTTCTGAATTTTATTGTAACCGATTTTGGTCTCTCGTTTGTTCACACAAGCAGAAGGTAGAAGCTTGCCGTTAATCCATTACTTGAGCTTAATCGAACGCTCATTATCTCTCCGCAGATGGATCGCAGCCGTTGATGCGCAAAGTTTGAAGCTTTACCGTTGTTCCCCGGACCATCAGGTATTCAACATATATATATTCATTCAAAGCTTTCTGCTTTCGCATAAATTGGCGCCATAATCCTTTCATTTCATAAATGGTTCATTCGAGAGGAATTGAGGAGGAAAGCAGCCTCTTTTATCAATGGAGTGTTTACTTATTTATTTATTTTTTCCTTTTCCTTGCTGGCTGCTGATTTTTTTTTTCTTTTTTTGGTTTTTACTTATGCTTACAGATAATCGAATTTATTTCTACATGTTAACGATCAATATTAGCACAATTTACTGATTGTCTAATTGGGGGGTTTCTCAGTTGCAGCTTACTTTCTAATTTGATTGGATCGATGGATAGATAATGTGTTGGATTGCTTACTAATGAAGTAGAACAATACAGTAAAAATTTTAACGGTTAGGTCAGATTGTTCATTTCTTCCAACTTCAATGAATTGGAGAAGCCTGAGGGACAGAGATGGGAGTGTGGTGATCTTGGAGATTATTAAAATGAAATAGTGGTCTTGTTTTGTAGTGATTCATATATGTCACCTTGGCACAAAGCATGATTAGAGGGAGACTTTTTTTTGAATCGTGGTTTCCATTCTTTTACAGTAATCACTCACGTCCCTTCCTCAATCCCAAGATCTTTCTTTCTGCGAATATGCATGGGGTGAAAACTTAATATTTAATTTGCTAAAGACATTATCTTTATTTCACTACTAACAGTCATCCACAGTCATCTTATCATCTGCTTGTTGGCACTTTATTGAAGCAATGAATCCACATTCATCAACAATTTTGTTCTGTTTTGCCTTAGACGAAAAAGGGTGTTTTCTTTTCCTAGGCTTTTTGTCGCAATGGCGCATTAAGATCAACTAGGTTATGCATATTAGAATCAACTTCTGTCCGAGGAGATCTTGGGCTAGTTAGAGTTTGGTATCTTTGTACTATAACCTTGACTTGGGATTCAAACTATGACGACTATATTGAAAAATTCCTAAAAGTGGGAAAGATAATGATGATTCTTCTAGAATTCATGCAATCGTCCATACTAAGCAGCTATTTCAGTTGGGATGATCCAACACGGTCACCTCACATTGAATATTTTCCACGTAGTTGTCTTCAAAATTTGTGTTGGCATGCAAAATCAGGTCAGGACTCGTGAAAAACAGCATATGATGGATTATTTGTCTCCCGTAACTCTAAGGTCATTCATCTTAAATCATGATTGAGATCGTCGTGGCACAGATACAAGCTAACTTTGTTGAAAGATAAAAAGCTGCTCTGTCTCTATTCAATTTGTATCTCACAAGTAATTATAAAATGGCAGAGTTTTGCTTTCAGAAGTGGAGTACAGAAAAGGAGTCATTTATCTTGCAGTCTTTGTGTGTGCTCGTATTGAGTAAATAAGTAAGGGTGAACTTTAGAGATTGTATATGTGGTTTTGTTGTTTGAAATTTGAAACAACAGAAGTATAATATAAGGGGCTCGTTACATTGAAGTAACATTTGTAAGAGTGGTAGCAATACAAAAGAATTTTACTATCATCTGCTAGAAGCCTTAGTACTAATGCAAAGAGATGTAATTAAAAAAAAATGAAGAAAATTTAAAATATATATTGAAAAAAATAAAAAAAGAAAAAGGAGAAAAAAAATGTAGATGTTTCTCAGTAAAGCCTGCGCCATAATCTATACTGCTCTCTATGTCTTTTGATTATGACCTTATCTCGGATATTAGAAGTGGCACTGGCTCACTGAATGGATTCAAGGACCATCTGCAATAGCTTCACTATACAAATTTCTTTAAAACAAAAACTCTTAAAACAAGATACGTAAAACCAATCAAGCCAACCTCATAAAAGTTCTTTGATAAAACAGATAAAACTCACCAACTTCTAGTTTCCTCTCCATTGCTAGAAACTGTTTCTTTAAATGCTAAAGTGCTGCTTATCTGTTTGGTTGAGCAACCAACTTGGATGTGTCATGATCTGTTGTGGATAGGATCTGACCCTCTTCGTACTCTTCTTTTGCTTGATTGATTTGGGTCAAACTTGTTGTGTATTTTTGTTGATTTCTTCTCTGCATTCATTCCCACCATGGTGGTTTCCTTGAGGATACGTTGATTTTGTGGCACCATGCCTTGATTATGTTGGTTCTGTCTGAGGACGAGGTCTATACTTCGCAAGCCAGAAACTTTATCTGGTTGAACTGATAATAATAACCCCATGCAGATAAGAAGGACAAGCACTCTTCGAGCAAAAAACACCATTATTGTCTCTAAACGTGGACAAACAAGAAGAATAGAAGTATCTTCTTTTTTGTTTAGAGTAATAGGAGACCAAGCAAGTTGTTGGAGATTGTAATCTTTCTATCCTTATATTATATTCCTGTAGATGTAACCTGTAAGTCTGTTATTTATCTCTTATTGGATTGTAGGGGCTTTAAAGCATAAAGCAGGGAGGGCCCCAGATCACTCAGAGATATTTAGATTCACCCAAATCATAAGACTGCATTCTAAGCAAATTAAGGCTGTTGTGGAAGAATCTGACCAGAATAAATAAAGGGGTTGGAACAATACCATTGAGAAGCCAAGAATCTTTTGTCATTTGTTTCCCTACATCTCTATCATTTGCCCGGCTTTTGTCTACCAAAACATGGCCATCTCAGTCTCTTGAATTCATAACCAACTTGCCACGTCACCCAACCATGCTTACCTGGTTAAGCATTAGGGACTGGCACATTCTTTGTTGGGTAATTCTCATTCTCAGCTTGATTAAAGCTTGTTTTAAGATTATTTTATTTTCCCTAAGTTCTATACATCTTGAGCTTCTTTCACTGCAGGATTGATGTCTTCAGATGCAAATTTTGCCCACATGGTAATATGAAATTAAAGTTTCTCTTCTGGGTATTCTGGTAAATTATCGTTTCTTTGTTATTAAGAAAAGGAAGTTTTTGTTTCTTTTGAATGGTAGTGATGAGGCAGTCAAAAGCCATGGACTAGGACCACTTGAAAACTACTAGATTGCTACAGTGGCAAGCAAGTCATATAAAGAATCAATTTGGGAAGGAAAAGACTAAGTAATAGATCAGCAGCCCCCAAAAGAAACAAATATTTGCTTTATGCCATTCTGAGATCTCTCCACTTTAGAATTCTAAGCTCTCTTCCCTATGCAACTAATCTAACAGTACTTGGTTCCTTGAGCTAAATGTGTTTCTTTATGCTTTACTTTGCTCTTCTTTGGATTGCCAAACTCTTAATCCCTGTTCAATGATTCAGAGATGGCCCACCTTCTCTTCTCGTTTGTAATTTTTATTTTTCTCATTTATTCAAGTTGATCTTTTCCTTTATTTCCCTCTCTTTATTTTACTGTTAATATTATATGGTAACATCACATGCGACTAGGAACATTCTAAAGCATATATTCTCACTTTTTCCCCCCCCAAATACTGGATGATGGCATTTGATGGTGCCTTTGGGTGAAGGTATATGATGACTGGTCACACCACAGGTAGTAGAACCTCTAGATTGAACATTTAAAATATGCCAATTCTGTGCTTTTTTCCTTGCTTTCTATTCGTTAAATTCCAGCTTTGGTTTCATGCCTTGATTTTCATTTTATACATATTATATTTTCTTCTTAAGTACAAGTTGGATGTGCACATGTATTCATGTTATGCTGATGCATACGAATTTATTTAGGTACCTTTTTGTGGGTATGACACCAAAGAACTAAACATCACACAGAAATTAAGATCATTAAATTTTTTGATGTTGTCGAATTTATTGCCGTTACATAATTAAATCTGTATTCATCCTTAACATCGGATCATATATATTCTAAAGAATCATAATGAAGTATCTTTCCATATGTCTTAATTATTTCATTCTTGCTTCCAGTCCTCCATTGCCGTACTAGCTTACTGCTTGAAGCCTCTAAAATGTTGAGACAGGTGAATATAAAGTGGGACCTGGTAGGGGATGGTTGCTTAGATTGGTACGGTTCGTACTATTTTAAGGTTAAAATTAACCGTACTTGATTAGATACACCTGCTCCTCTGTCAAAGTTACCATTAGAATCTTAATCGGGCCATACCATACCCACCCTCATTCTTTATCATAATGAGCACAGAAGCAAGACAATAACAAAAACAGAAAATGTAGCAAATTGTATTTTATGGCTTTGTCGATTCTCGAGGTTGGTCTTAAAGTTGTGACTTTTTGGTACTTTCATTTAAATCTTTGGCCTCATAAGTTAAGTGTCACAAAGCAAGTTAAAGAAGATAAAGCAAATTGAGTTTGTAATTTTTACAGGTCCTATACCTGTTTTTGAAACTATTCACTGTCTTATTTATTTATTTAAATTGTAGATTTCATTTACATAAAACCCATATTTTGGTTGGTTTAAAAGTAAATTGTGAAAATAACTTCTCTGTCGAGATTGCATACTGCATTTTAGGGTATGGGAAAAACCTCCCCATCTAGGCAGCTTGGAAAGTTTTATTCTTCGGCACGAGCCTTTTTTTTTTTTTTGCCATAATGCAAAAAGAACTTAGGATGATTAATTGAGGTTTGTTTTTATACTTTCTTGGTCAAAATAATAACATTTGATTTGCAGGGGGTCCCTCTTAAAATTGTTAATGCTCCAAAGGGAGGACAAAAGTGAGAGCTGCAATCAGAATGTTACCAAACTTACGTTAAAGGAAGATGCTTACCTTGTTCTACTTTAAGATTGTTCTTGTGACCTTGTCTTGTAGATCACAACGTAACTATGTGAGAATGAGAATATGTGCTTTGCCATTTAATATGCAAATGATCTTCATGCTGTGCAGCAGCCTCCAACTAATTAATTTATTTATTTGTTTATTCTTTTTTTTCCTGAGGAAGAAATGACTGCTAAAGCATGTCGAGTTGAAAAATTATGGAAATGGCTCTTCTTCTCACATTCAAGGATCAGAACAAATGTTTCAATAATCAGATGAGTAAAGTTGGTCAGGTGGGATTATAACGAAATTTCTATTTTGTCAAACAAATTACGAATTCAAAGCTACATTTCCTAAAGAACCCAGCATTACAATTCAATGTAATTCGACAGGAGGCATACAACCCGACAGCTTTTAGATTTTTGAAGCTAAAACATAAATCTGATATCAACATGAAAAATCATCAATCACATCGCTTATTTACATATACAGCCTACTAGAAATATTGAATTTAACAAGACAGCTGAGTTTAGATTTTAACCCCCTTAGCAACAGATATTAAGCATAGAGAATTTCATTTTTACGCGGATAAAACAAATGAAACAAAATGTCTCAAAAGCCGAAGTGCATCATTTGGTTTCTTTGATAGGTCGCTAATATAAATATTAATACAAATGTAACCTTGCTCAACTCCTTTTATTTGGTAGCAGATTTCTTTTAAATAATCTGTCCTTTTGTTAGCTTGGTCACTTACCCTGTATCTGTTTAAGACAGAATCAATGAAATGATGTGAATATGCAGGCTTCTCAAACAGGTTCCTGTGGCTGAGTTGTGGTATGGTTAGATCCTGATGCTATGGTAAACTGCAGACCCCTTCGTTGTCCAGATTGTAGCACAAATGCAACTTGTGTTGCGGCCAATGCAGCGGCCTCCTGTTACACCAAATTATGGTACTAACTTCAGCAAACATCCCCAAATGGAGCACAAAACAAACTCTATAATGTAATGTTTGCATTTTCTCCCCCAACTTGTTACTTGTTAGTGGTAGCTTAAAGTTCTTTGATGTACACCCAAAAGAAATGTGTAGAATGTAATGTTCTTAAAGATGTTTTTTTATCAGAAAAAGAAAATGAATTTCACCAGAAAAGCCAATGTGGAGAACAAACCAGTGAAGAGGGCAAGAATCATGAGAAAATAACCTGTCTTTGCCTTCGACGCTGCAAAATATTAATGGCCCAAGCCATGATGTAGCAGGGAAGAAGAAATCCGGCAGCTCGAAGCAAGAAAAGCTGCAGAGAATCAACAAGATGATGACCTTGGTTTAACCGTAAGATTAAATACTATAGAATAGCACAGTGATGCAGTAGGATGAAATGAAAGCCAAATTCTTCTTACAGAGAAAAAAGTAGACACGTCATCTTCTCCATCAGCATCTGGGATGGCCAATGCATGCCGCAAGAGCAAAAGAGCCATTAACTGTCAAGCAAATTAATTAAGCTTATAATCAGATTTCATTTTCTGTTGTCTGAATGATGGGGATTTATTTGTCTTTTTGTTAGAAGGGAAAATTACAATTGACTTAACCATACACCTAGTAGCCAAAGGTTCATTCCATCATTGCAATCATGCAACTTCTCTTCTATTTACGAAAAAAAATTTCCATGAAAACTATATTTATACATGGCTTATATTCTCAGCACTTGAGATACCTCAAAAATATACATTTTTAAGAAACTAAAACACTACACATTTTACTATGTATATGGAATGTGATTTTGCACTTGTGCATATAGAGGTGTAGAAGGTTAATGAGTCAAGAGATTACAATCAGAGCAGCTGAACGGCAAAATGCAGCTCCACTGGCATTTGAAGCATCATACTCATCATACTCGGCTTCCAGAAATTGACGTTCTGCCTCTGCAATGGCCAAGAGACGAGGATCACGCAAGTCCAAAGGAGTGCCAGAGATTGTCCAGCCTCCACTGAAAACAAGAGCAAATTAACCAAAAGAAATTGTTACAACACTGTGATAATGTCAATTTCCAACACTGTGATAATGTCAATTTCCAACACTGTGATAATGTCAATTTCAAGTAGATTGTCCAGACTATCGACTCTTGTTAATCTATATCAACTTTTCTCAGGTATATCAAATTTTGTAATCAATAATGCATATATCAACACGAAGTTTAACAAGTAACAACAACTACTGTCAATAGAAAAAACACAATAAACAAAGAAAACTTTCCTTACCCAATTTCAATGGCAGTTTCTTCCAAACGGGGTGGAGGTGGTGCAGTATAATTTGGTTTGTATTGCTACACACGCATAGAAAATGCCAAATTTCATGATCAAGTTTCTTTATAAATAATTTCAAAACTCCAACAGAGAATAAACTGCAGCAATATGAGTATATATTGACATCCGGTTTAATTTAAACCATGATCAGAAAAAAAGATATGTAAAATCCGCTTCTTAAGATTTCATGAGGGAAAGCACATAAGAGCAATGGGGAGGGTGCTTAATTGATTAGATAGACTAGTATAATTATAGTCCATTAAGAGAAGTACTAGGACATAGAAGAGATGTTAAAGTCAACTCAATGCTGCATTGCATCACATCGTTATATCATCGCATGTATCAAACCAAGTATTCAAATGGTATTTAGTTGCTGCTGCAATGTTAATTAGAAAGAAGAAAAGAAGATGTTAAATATTTGCATGGTCAAAGTAATATAAAACAACGTCGAAAGCGCATATGATACATAGCTGGAACAATGAAAACTGAAACCCATGAGCATACCTGATGACAAATCTCACAAGTAATGTCTCCTTTCTCATTGCACCAATGCTGAACACACTTCCGATGAGCATACTGGGTAAAATATACAACCAGTAAATATACATAGGAAGAATATAAAAACTAGAGGAATACTAAGAGTCTAGATGTTAAAAGAACAAGAAATGGAAAGGAAAATTACTTGGGAATCATGGAACCTAAATGTTAGCTTCAATAAAAGTCTAGTGTGCATGCAGAACAGCAGGAAGTCGAGAAACAGGATTGTTTATGATGCAAACATTATCGATAATAACAAATCAAACAATTGACAATGAATTTAACTAGAACAAATAATAAATCACAGGCCTAATAGCAACATTCTATCGATTGCCCAGTTCAATTAATTTCGTTCCGGCCAAAAGACTAAAGAAAACAAGCAAGCCGTTCGGAAGAGAGCACAGAACATCGTCAACAAAGAAATAGAAAAATCGAATGTAAAGCAAGAACTCAAACACAGATACGATATACCAATGACAATACCTTGAGACTGCCACTACAAGCACAAGGAGTCTCCAAATTATTGATAGAATCCTCCTCTTGGCAAATGCGACATTCACCCACTTGAAGCAACGGCTCATCCTCGCCAACTTGTTCATCATCGACGTTATTTCCCGCTGAACACGACGGTCCCGCTTCATCCTCCAACCCACCACCACTCGTCTCACGCGCCGCCCCATCACCATCACCCTCCTCTTGCACGCTCTTCGGCCTCATCAGCCGGTCAACGTACAATACCACGTGATCGCTCATCCTCTCTCTCTCTCTCGCTACCCCTCTTCTTATTAAAAAGCCTCTATACAAAAAATTAACAGAACTGCAACTTTAAAAAAAATCAAAAAACAAAAATAAAACAAAAGCCCAAACGCAAAACGTTAACAAGGAACAACAATCTGATCAACGCCGCCGGAATTAACGAAAGCGGGGAGGGGGAAGCCAGTAACCGAGAAACGACCGACCAGCGCCGCTTGCGGCAGCGGAGGATCGGTGGTTCCGCAGAGAAGGAAAATGAGAGACGGGAAATGCTAAGGGCTTAAATGATTGAAAATTGGAATCTTTTAAATGAATTATTACATTGACAATGGCAAAAATTATGGGGGTTCGTTCGTTTGGGCAGATTTTTTAGGAGCCAGCAAATTAAAATTTATCCAAATCTTTTTACTTTTGTTCGTTCGATTGAAACGCGGTTTCGATCAAACAACGAATGAATGACCAGCGAGTTGTCGCCTAATCTATACAATTGGTATTCATTTATTTTTAAATTAATTAGTTATGGGAAAACGCCTCCACCGTCGTTATTGTGTACATGATCGCTGCCAAGCGTCAGTAAATATCAATTTAATTTAAATTATTAATTATCGATAAAAATTAACAAATAAACATATGTACAAACACATGCATGCATGCATGTAATACATATATTTCAAATATTAAATAAAAAATTTTATATTCAATTCATAACATTCAAATTTATGATTGTTTAATTTTTATTGATAATTAATAATTAAAAGATAATTAAATATTAATCATTATACTAAATAATTTTTCCATATAGTAAGGGTAAAATTAGTATTTTATTTGTCAATTAATAGAAAATTAATAAAATGTAAGATTTTATAATTTTTTGGTAGTAAAATATTAGAGTATAATAATTGTTGTACCTATTTGTTATTTCATAATAACTTAAGTAATAAAAAAAAATGACCTATATATTATTAACTCACTAAGCATTTAGATTGCAGGATGAATATCTCTAATTATTTTATAAGTTAGAGAATTTATCTAATGCTCAGTGAAAACTGTCATTGTTATTGTTAATTTATCTAATTATTGTATAAAAAAAATAACTTACATATCGTTATCTCTCGTTGAGAAATATCTCTTTATTTAAGATAAAAAAAGTTAAAGATACTAAATGAAAACTGTCATACAACTCCGTTTATTTCAAAAGTTCTGGGAGTGTAACAATTGAATCATCAATTGAATGAATGGATTTTTAACATAATCCAATGGAAAATACGGCAGGTGTCTTCAGGAAAATAATGTAAAAATATTTTTTTCTATTTGTCATTTCTATAAACATTTAAGGACCTTAATGTTATTGTTCCTTTTTTCTTTTCTTTTCTTTTTGTTTTTTTGTTCCAGTTTGTGAGATTTGTCGTTAGTTGCCGCGTAAATAAGCAGTTCGTGTTTGGGCCCACCAATCAGAAATGGGTTTTAGTTGGCACCGAACTTTTAACAATTCGATCGATGATTATCGATGTAGCTTTTTTTTTACTTTTAGTAAATTATGTGTTCTTTTTGGTAAGAATAATGTTTTTTTAACCCTCTTACACCTTTGTCACTATTTGCACTTAAATTTAAAGGGGGCTAATGTTTGTTCAAGGTCAAATTCCGAAACGATAGACGCCTGCGTCGTTTTATTTTTTTATTTTTTTTGTCATAAAACAATATCGTTTCATCTTCTTTAGTTCTTCTCTTTGCTTCTATTTTCATCAGTTCCAACCCAAAGGTTTCACCAAAATTTTTTGTTGTGTCACGAACAAGGCCAAATATCAAGCTTCTACAAACAATATTGATTTTCTGCTGTTGGGTTTTTGTTGAAATGAAAAGAATGAAGACAGAAAGAGATCGTCGTCTACCCTTTAAAATGAAGAGAACGAAGACAGGAAGAGATCGTGGTCTGTGGTTTCAAATGAAGAGAACGAAGATACAGGTGCCGTCTCGGAGATCATCGTGAGTATGGGTCGAGGTTCATCACATTGGAGTCCGATTTCGCATGCAACATCTTTTTCTACAATTTTTTTATCTGAAAACAACGGCGTTTGCAAGTGTTTTGAAATTCAGTTGGAGAGTGTTGCGAATGTTTGTCATGAAAATAGAAGCTAGATCCATGAGAGTGTTATTGTGAATGTTTGTTATGAAAATAGAAGTAAAGAAGAACTGGAGAAGAGAACGAAACAAAAGTCATGAAACGACGTCGTTTCATGACAAAGCAAAACAAAAAAAATTATAGCCGAAACGACGCTTTGCGTCTGCCGTTTCGGGGCTTGACCCAGGGTTTGACCCGGGGCAAGTAGCATTTTCCAAATTTAAATCGAATCCCTCTAATTTCTGTCCTCGCTTTATGTACGTAAAGATTTAGGAAAAAAAAATGCTTTTATAAATTAATCATTCCTGTGGTTATTGAAGTTTAATTTTATTGTTAGCTTTTAATTTTTACTTTGAGTTTTAGTATGTTGTGTTATATTGAATTCCAATTGTACATTTATATTTTAATTTTAGTCCTTTTTTTTATATAAGTGTTTTAATTTTAGTTGTAGTATACATATAATATTTTTTAAAAATTCTGATAAAATATTTATTTATCTTTAGTCTGATTCATTTACTCCCCATATAATACACACTTGTGCATATCAGAATTCACCTAGTTGGTTCAGTGTTCCAACAACTCATTTTGTAATCGTACATTCTAGAATCTTTGACCCACTTTGCAAATTGCCACTTTAAATTTTGAGACATTAACATTATTATATCAAGGGGGCGGTTCTTCCTGGCAAATTGCAATTATAAATGTCATTTTCTTAAAACCCTGGAGGTCCGGCACAGCGATAATCTAAACAACTGGGAGATCCCTAGAAGACTTACTAACGTTCAAATTTCGGTTCAATCGCCGGCTGTCAGTTAGGATAGAATCCATTTGATGGCCAAATCTATGCCGTTACGTATCTGAAATTTGTCTTGTAGTCAAAATTGCTGTCAGATTTTGGCCAATCAAAAATTTAATTTTCTACTCATTATGATAATCATCCAATTCGGTGGTCGATATCTCCTCATCATAACTCTTATGATCCAGGTTCAAGTCTCCCTACCAACCATAAGCGAATTTTTTCGATTTCTTACGCTGGCGTTAGGGGCTTCAATTCTACACTTTAGATTTGGTAAGCGGGACTTTGATTGGACATTTATACTGTGTTGGGATTTGGTTGTATTATATCTGATATAAAGAAGATAAATTGTATCTTACAATTTGGTAAGATTATTATGTTATAATAGATCCTCATAAATAGAAAAATAAAAGTACTTCAATTTGTTTTTTGAAATTTATTATAAGGATCTAACAAGAATGCCATGTTGTAATACATCCTCACAAATATATAAATAAGATACTTATTATTTATTTATTTATTATAGTGATACGATGAGATTGCGGTGTTGTGTATTCTCATAAATAAAAAAATGATGGTATTTTATTATTATGCCTACTTAATTATGATGATTCGACAAGATTGTCGTGTTATAGTGGATCCTTAAAGATAAAGAGACAATAAATCTTAGAATGCATTTGAAGTACCACGTCAGTTATACAATAAGTAAATGATGGTATGACATTGTGTGCAATAACTTTGAAAAACTAACATACAATTGATGATTATATAAAATTCAACCATACATATTATATATGCATTAATTGGTTGTACTACCTCAAATGTATTTTAAAATTTCTCTAAGTAGACAATTGCATTAAAGTTATAAAGTGAACCACCATAAACAAATAAATGAGAGTGCATGGTATATTTATTTATTAATTAAATTTGTTCACACTGTTAGTGAATAAACATGTTATTAGGTAGTGGGGAGACCAACTTATTGAATTGATAGAATCTAACACGTTGAATACGTAACGTCTAAGGCTTGAACCTCATTCACGTCGGTGGGAAGGGAGTTGGAAAGACACAAGTAAGAGGCAAATGGTTAAATTTTGAACGTCCGAAACTGATATTGCTTGTGGGTAATTGCTGAGTTACAATTGTTATAACTTACTCCTCGGTATAAAAATTGTAATAGGTAGTGAGTCCCATATAATTTTTATATGAGAAATAAGTCAAAACAACTATGGCCTAGGAGGATCCTTATGCGTGTGAATGTAAAGAAAAAACCATACATGGTAACATTCAATGCCATATCTAGAAGACTAAAAGCAAGATTTGCGCCCCTGGTTTTTCCTCATATTCCAAGGCAGCAGTAAGCCCATTACCGGCAAATTCGGGAAGATAGTAAAATAAAAATCCGCGAATAAGAAAAGAGACAAGACCAAAAGCATCTTTTGATCTCCTCCCAAATATTCACAAATTAATTATATTTATTGAAAATGAATCTCGCGAAAATTGTTGAAGCAGTGCAACCGCTACAAGGGCCTATAAATATGGTCGGTGTCAAGTGAAATGTGTTCATGTTGAAATCTTAAGGACGCAGGTGTGTTGGTTTTTTTTATCAAATTGCTGTAAATGGGTCGTGTCCATGGCGATTCATCCATTTTTACAGAGCCCAATTAAGAAAATGAACGAATTGCCATGAACAGCGATCTCTTTATTGGGATGATTTTCTTTTACTACAGTCTACAGTGAAGAATTAGTGATGCAGATGGCGCATTATACATCAGGAAATCACCATACATAGATAGTGTTCATGGCATTTCTTCTATTATATTTAATATAACTAGAAGAAATATGAATGAGTGTGATTGAACAACGATCTTTCTATGGTTGTGAATCTTGTGAATTCGCTTATAATACTCTCTTCTTCTCCTCTCGCCTTTTACATTTCATCATGTGATTCAAGTCGAATCAAACAGTAATGACCTTTTTCCTTCTTTATCTGCTATCCGTTAATACATCCATCAATAAGTCAATAACAAGTTCACATCACACAAAATATTAATCTGAAACGTAATGGAGCTTTCCTGTGAAACCAAAAGAACTTTGCACATACATAACAACTCGGCAATATCATTTCCATAACGTTAAAATTTGAATAAAAAAAGGAGTCATTGATAGATCATCTGAGCTCTCGCACAAAGTACGACTCCCCGCGTTCAATCAGCGTAATGAGAAAGCACGTGGTACAATAAATTAGGTATTTAATACTTCCACTAAATTACAATATGGGAATCTAGAACTTTCTACCCTAGTTCCCACAGAAATAAAAAATGTTACACCAAACTATGTGCTGAAGCCCCACAATATACAGTCTCAGGTTTAGTCGGTGGTAGCCCTGCTAACAAGGGTGATTTTTGCAGCAGACTTGGGAAGCATGAAAGTTAGTTTTAAAGGATTCTTGTTACATGGGTGGCTCTCAGCTCCCTACTGATCTGCAAAACCAATCCGATTGATTCGTCTCTTCTCTACAATGCTATCACCTATTGACGCGACTAATTATATATCGCCCCTTTTCTAGATCATAAATTGTCTTTAACTGAGGTTTCCTCCACTTTGATATGGACCATGCTACAAACATCAACATTATCGAAAGGGCAATTAGAGATAGAAGCGTGGGCGAGTCATCACTGATTATGGTAGAAATCCAGCTAGGATGCAGTTCATCCAAGACGGCCGTGCTCTGCAAAATAAAAGCTCCCAATGCCCAATCAAGAGGGATATTTTCCACCTGGTTTGCAAACCCTATCCTGTTCAAATGTAATTCAAGTCAATTAGGTTTCACCAACCTACAGACCAGGAGGGAAAAAAAAAAAAAACCAAGCTACGCCCAAATTAACGATTCTCTAGGCCACATCCAGAGTTTGATTTGTCTAGGACTAAAATCAAATGTTATGAAATTAATTATGTTTGGTTCATGATGCTACACTTAACATGTAAATAAAAAAGATATACCTTTCATCATCCAAAGAAATTCCAAGACTGTCGTGAAGTAAGGCCACAATATATGCTGAAGAGAAACAATAGCGCAGCAGATCTTCATCATCAAGTGACCGGTGTCTCTTTTTCAACTTTGACCAATCTTCTCCACAGAATTGTTCTCCAGCCATCAGCATATGAGAAAGAAATGCCCTCTGGTGCAACCCAAAAAACTAAACAAGCAGAAGGAGAAACCAGCAGAGACAAACAGGGTTAATAAATAATGCCAAAAATGCACCTATATGCACAATATTCATCATATGGCAGCTCAATCCTTTCTTCCAAATGGTTCCATATAAGGATAACTCAAACTAGAAATCTAAAGAAGCTAAAAAATGTTCACCTATCAAAATGAGAGATGGATACCTTTGAAGTGTGGAAGAAATTTTCTGTGGCCAAAAATTTCCCCTGAAGCTTGGGCATGAATGTTGAACCCAAATAGCAGCTTTTATAGGAGCACTTCTCTGCAGTGAAAAGAAAAGATGACAATCATTACTGCTGCAGAAAAGAACCTGAGCACTGATGATACGATTGCTCTAAGAGAATTTTAACCTTTTCCCTTTTGTAATAGTGTTAATGCAGCAGATCTACATTCTGAAAAGTTACCCCCTGCTTGAAGAGTAGATAACTCAATCTTTGAAGCCACAGAACCAGGCGAGGACTCCACATGATGCAAGTATCCTTTAGGAGAACAAGGATCTATATATATTCCCTTCTGCAGTGACTCTGCAGCTGCATTAACACAATGATCGATGAATATCATATTTCCACAGACCAAGAAATTGCAGATTGTCCATCCTAACTAAATAAAGAATAAATAAATTCAGTTAGATTGTAGAACAAGAGAAAGATTTTATGCACTAGCAAGCATTCGGGGTCAAACAAGAATGCAAAATGAGGTGCTGAGCTCTTGTGGTTGGCATAATCACGCCAACCTCCTAATAATTGCAATAGCCACTAAACAAAGAAAGCAGATAAGCAATATATCCAAATCTTTTCTTTTCCCAATTCCAGTTGTTGGTTGATTTGGAAAGAAGTCTCTATGTCTCAATACAAGACAAGACTTGGAAGGATACTTAAATACAGTTCAGCCCAAGTTATTTAAGATTGCAGCGTTTAAGGCATGGTTTACAAGTTCTGGAATTTATAAAGTCTATACACCGAATCCTAAGGCTTATATAATTACCTGTGTTAAAATCTCCTGAAGATAGTGATTCCCTCAATGTCTCAAATGCAACATTCTGCAAAATGAAACAGGTCACAGAAACTATTAACCAAAAGTAGTCAAGTTCAGAAAGACAATTTAAATATTAGCAGGAAAACTATGAATTTGTATGACTGTTCACAACTGCTAGAGAAGTGGTAACAACAAATCTAACTGAAACCTGTCTACTCACCCACTAGACAAGTTCATTCAAGCAGCAAAAGACTAAAAATCTGTTCAACTTGAGTAAATGCCGTTTTACATTGGTTCTTTGCAATTCATTGAAGGAAAAGGAAAATTTCACAGCATCTGCTCCATTAGAAATTACAACAGAGACAAGAGTTATCGTGCAAGTTTTTTTTTTTTGTTGGAAAGCATAAAACTGGCAGTTCTCTTGCACAAACGAAGAGGTAATGTAAAAAACATCTAAGCCTAATCAGTGGGGCAGTCAAGGCTTCTGTGCAACCCATTTTCATGTCAACCCACCAATATCTAACCATCAGCAGCATACTTAAAGAAAATAAAAGACAATAACCCCAGTGGACCATATATGTTGATCCATGAAAAAGGGTAATAAAGCATACTTAACTAAGCTCACTGCCCAGAAACACTTAATAGCAATAAAGGAAATGAAAATGATTCTTCCAAAAGAAACAGAATTAATATAGAAAGTGGTCACCTGGCCAAAATGAAGAAAACTGTGGCTGTAGAGATTGTAAGTGACATTCCCAAATTTAAGAGTACGTGAAAACTCCGGAGGCAAGGGTTCGTCCGAAACAAATGTTACCTGAAACAAAAGCACACCTGTTATTGTAACTAATGTTTCAGATATAATTTGGCAAGAATGTTGTCCATTCCAAATCATAGAAAGTTCCTAAAGGAGAAAGAGGGAAAAGAAACCTGAACAGAGGCACCACCAAGTTCAATAATCCCAGTAGTTTCCAAAGGATCACCTCCAAGCGTACCAAGTGCATAGTTGGCAACAACCCAAGCATATACACCCTCATCAGAACCTAATACATTTGTAAAATCAATCACATTCAGCTTCTAGAATTGTAAGAAACTCAAATGAACACAAGTCACGACCACGCTCGAATGATATTTAATTATTGATAACCAAGGCCGGCTATAATCTTGCTGGTTATATTTACATTTCTAATATGCTAGGATTCCATGTACAAACAAAATTCCTCCTTATCCACATTATAACCCAAATATATCATCACCCAAATATATAATCAACAAATTACAAAAGGTTCAGAACGTACCCGTAATCACAGTTGCCCAATCATCTGCGAACCTAAACCCAGAGGCTCTAAGCACGCGTCGACAAGAATCCAAAATCTTATCCTGGACCACAACATCCAGTAACCTCAAGCCGGCAGTGGCCATTAGCCTAATTTCAGTGTCGGCCCAAAACTCGGGGGGCACTTTTCTCATGGCAAAATCCAGCAAATCCTTCAAAGAATCCCCCGCATTGGTCGGATTAACCGCATAGGACGAGAGACCCGGATTGAGCCTCATGCTGCCCAAATCAAAATCGAAGTGATTGGTCTCGGTGTCGTAACTGAAGACGTGGATTCTGGTGCCGGTGCTCCCCCCGTCGAGTAGGACGCCGTATTTGACAGAATTGGGGAGGAGTGAGGGTTTAGCGGCGTGGATGAAGACGTAATAGCAGGAGATAAGCGTGATGAGGGTGGCAGTTAACGCGATGGGGATTGCGAACGAGGAGAGAATTGACCTGGTGGGTTTTGGATTTCGAGAGAAGAGGTTGGTGGATCTTGTAACGGGTCGGGTATGGAGCTTGATTGGATCCATGCTGGAATTGATCCGTGTACGGGCATGCGATCGTCGCATCAAAGATTAAGCAGGATCGGGAGTAGTAACAATAATATTACTCGCAATGTCGAGAGAATCATATGATTTTTCTTTTCTTTTTCTTTTTCTTTTTTCTCTGAGACCCACAAAAACAAAAAAACTAAATGTAAGATGTTTAATTCATTGATGAATTAATTGTTGGTGATGTTGTAACAGAGAAGGAGAAGGAGAAGGAGAGGGAGACGGCTTTCGTTACAGGGTTTCGCCCTCCCTCTCCGCTTTCAGGTCGATCTGGTAATTATGGAGGTAAAATCAAATCAGACCAAATGATTTTATTTTTTTCTTTTTTTTAATTTTGATGCCACCACCTCCTAAGCTTTTTACGTTTCGTTTGCGCAGGTTCTTGGAATTGCTCTTTTTTTTTTTTTAATTATTATTAAAATGACACTTTGGACTCTATGTTTTCGCAAAATGAAGTCTATTCTATTTATTTTGACTTGTGCTGAGAATTGTGACAATTAAAAATGCCTTTGATATCCTTGACAAGAGACCGAGTTAACCAAGAAATTCTTCCCACACTAACTATTGAATTTGCTTTACTTTTCTTACAAAGCTATGATGACAAAATCAATTTCTTAAGGTGTTAAGAGAGGAAAATGAGGGAAAATTAAATTCTAGTATACTTCTTTCCATGGGATGAATAATCCTTATAAGGGATAAAACTCGAAGTCCCAATTTATAAATACAAATTTGCTGGCATGACATAATTATGTATTTTTTTCAGTAGTTACAATTTACAAAAGTAGGGTATTTAATGCTAATAATAAATACAGCTGCTACAATCGACGAAGTTGACCAACAAAATTCTTCAGTTTTTTCATCTTTTACGACTTAAATTCAACCACTGTTTCTGACCGGAAAGGGCGCATTTCTTTTCATTTTCATTCCTATTTCTATCCTTAAACTCCTCAAGTTTCAATAGTGTTTGGATCAAGAGAATACACAGTATTAGAGATTGTTGTATCAACTCTAATAGTGGTGTGTAAAATTAAACATGATTATAAAGTAAAATTATAAAAAGAATCCTTCTTCCTTTCGAAGTATCAGTGGAGTAGTGATATTTATAGTTTGTGATAGTACTTTATAAAAAGTTTAATATAATATTATAAATCATAATTGTATATATCTTATTGTAAATATCAATATATTTATTTGCTTTAATAACAATTATTATAAATATGATGTAATTCACTATCTAGTGTCTAACCAATATTCAAACAAAATAAAATAGTGGTGCATAAAGGTTGCTGTGTCAACTTTAACAAAGTGTGCAGAGATAGTCGTTACACGGATTCTATGAATAAAAATTTTGCAAAGGTGACTCGTGGTTTTCTTTTATTCTCATTTGTGAAATTTTTCAATTTTCTTGTCTACTTATTTTTGTGATGACTTTGGGCATTCATAAGTGAAATTATTTAAATGATATTGATTTTGGTTGAAATGTTGCCATACACTTTGTCTTAAGGCTCACTGGTAAGATTGATGTATCTCTATTAATTATCCAGTCAAATTCGTTGTGCATAATGCACCAAAGCCAACACTTAGATTCTCTGAAAGGATGGAAGATTTTCCATTTCACTTCTAATCTTTGAGGTCTTTGATGATATGATTTATAATCATTTTCAATAAAGAAAATAATAATAATGCTTACAAACTTGGAAAATCTTTTGATTCATCGGGTGTTTGACTTGGTTGGTCATATAATCTTTGCTATGATTTGTGTTTGAAGAAACTTTCCGTCACTTGGATATGTATCTTCGTTGTATCTTTTAATTAATAATGTAAAAATAAATACGGTAGAAATATAGAATCTATAAGATAACAAAGCGGCAGGGCTCTACTCTTGACCATTCATGGGTCTAAAAGATCTCAAATATTTCCAGTTACTGTTTAAATAAACAGAACTTTGTTTGATTGGCGCACATAGTTGGTGGCAAAGAGTTGGACGACATTAAATGGGACCATTTTGTTTGTTGTCAAAAACACAAACTGGCCTAGTAGTCATCATATAAAATCAATATGGCTTCCGGACTGGATCAGGCGCCATTGCTTACGATCTTTTTAGTACGATCAATTGCGAATTTGGGGCCTGCCAAAATGCATACGCACTTGTTACGCGATTTCGCATCAACATTCATGATTTAAAATAACAAATTTGTTTTGCATTCGTACTTATCAATTGTTGCTGATGCAAGTACCCTTGTAATCAGTGCCGTAGGTTTCCATGGTGCGGTACGGTTTAAATCCTACAGCAACAACATGTCTTCATTTGCTTTTTTCCTTATCAATGTGTTTTTCATTTGCTTTTTTCCTTCGTCCAGCAACAACATGCAATTTCTAAGGTTATCATATGTGTTTTCATTTCATCGTATGTCCAAAGCGAACTATAATTTAATATATTAACAGCAAAGTCAGAGAGGCATACGAACCAAAAATGCTGCAACAGTATTTTATCAATCGTCTGATCAGATAATGGCAAATGGATGTAAAAGTCTGATAAAATTAACTAAAGTGCATGGTTCCCCCACCTTGATTATATAAGATGAGGCATGGGCTGTCAATTTATGATATGAACGTTGACCAAAAATTTCCCACTTACACTTGCCCAGTGGCAGTCACTACCCAAATGGGGGTAACTTTTGCCATGAGCTAGAATGTAAATGCTTGAAATGCATGCATGCCACCAACTTTCACAAGGGGAGCAGAGTGAGACTAGGGTCTAGGAATGCTCTCAATTATCAGTATACTTTTGGAGTAGAGATCACTGTGCCTACATGTATATATTTGACTGTGTTGATTTTTGGAGATCGCTGTTTACTGGAATGACTAAATGCTCTGAACAGTCAATATGAAAACTAACTACTGGCACCAGGAATGGGCCAATATAATTCGTAATAAGAAAGTGTTTTACGAATTAAAAGTATCTTTAAAGTGTTTTATCACTTTAAAGAAGAAAGTGATAAGCCCTGGCACTAGCTGATTGAGAAGGTTTCATTTGCCCAGCAATGGGATCGCGTCTCCAGTATAATCACAAGCGTCTAAAGGATTTAAACATGCTGTCAGGAATATTCATCAATGGAGCTCAACAAATAATGTTAACATTTTGATTATCTTTGTAGTTCATCACAGTTGTACAATTCTGGGTTGATAAACTGTTCAGCCGATGTACTTAATTATTTCATTTTTCCTACCGATCCGTATTTTGAATAATAAAGATAAAAACTTTAAGAAGAAAAGTGGTCAAAATTATCATAAAATGATAAATTTGATAATATTCTTAAATTCAAGAGTGTAAAAACTGCAAAAGCGGCTAGTGAGGACTAAAATAATCGGTGATTAAAGCTAAAGGGCTCAGTTAATTTAGTTCCGTAAGTTTCATTAGAATGAACATGCTGTTATAAGGTAGATTCAGATGCTGATTAATCATAAATACTGCAAAAGGGTTGGTCATTTTCCGGCATGATTACCTTGCGACGTTGAAACTTTACAGACATGCCAGATCCTTAACAAACACTTCGCTATGTACCAATTTCATTTTCATTTATTGGAGCTGCATAGAAGTTACCATGCAAGAACATTCTGGGCATGCCTAAAAATGGTTGGTGTGCATAAAAATTTAGAAAGCTAGACACATCGCAAATCAAAGCAGAACAATCAAAGTAAAGGACCCTCACTAAGCATTTGTTTTAACTTGTGAGTGGTTTCCCTTTTGAAAGCTGAATTGTTGCTATTACAGATAGCTGAGGAAACCTACCTAATCCTTTTTACTTGGTGATGTTGAATGGGAATCTACTCATCCTCACAATCTTTATCTCGTAAACCATGCATTTTATTTCATTATTAGGATCAATAATAGAGGTACTTTATCACACAAAAGTATATGCCCTCTTTTTATATATACCAAAGTTTTGGGTGATAGGATTACACTTGTAGGCAACCAAAGATGAAGGATAACACTAATGAAGAGATGATGGAGAGCCAAAACCAGCTCCAACAACCACAGCAACGGAGTGAAGGCACAACCTTTCTTAGAACATGCTTCAATGGACTCAATGCTGTCTCAGGTCTTTATTCCATGCTCTATCTAGGGTAACAAATATGTAATTCATTAGGCCAATTAAATAAACTTCATGTCTAAGCTTTTCGTAGAATCTCTTTGAAAGCTATCTGTCTGTGTCTTCTCCTACAAGCATTTGGCTTGAACTTTCTATTGTTGCAGTTTCCTGTCATTCGTACATCAACTCACCGTCAATGTTTTTAAAGTAGTAATGCCTCTGCTTTTGTTTTTTTTTTTTTTTCAATTTATTTCCATGGTCACGATAATTCTATTGCTGGATTATCGAGTATCTTCCAGTTCCATAGTCAGAAATTTCTACCTCAAGCACAAACTTTTTTGATTCATCAACTGTATTTTTGGACTCATATTTGTCTTGGTAAAAGTACACTGCTTTTGTTGCATGCAGGACATATTATGTTTTCCTTCTATGTTATAGAATCTAAACAACTGAAATTATACTTGGTTGATGCTTACTTTCAAGCCCAACACCAAGTTGAACAACCAAACACCAAGGCTTTGCCTTAACTTAATCTGCTCAAATATTATCTAAGGAGTTGAATGAAATTCATATTATTTCGTATTATTGGTTTCCACATTTATCAGGTGTTGGGATCCTATCAATTCCCTATGCACTTTCTCAAGGAGGGTGGCTGAGCTTAATAATTCTTCTTCTAGTAGCTGTTCTTTGTTGGTACACAGGCCTGCTTCTACAGCGCTGTATGGATTCAAATCCACTCATCAAGACATATCCTGACATAGGCGACCTGGCATTTGGATGTAAAGGAAGAGCTATGGTATCAATCCTCATGTACTTTACCCTTTATTTAGTTGCTGTAGAAGTTCTAATATTAGAAGGTGACAATTTAGAGAAGCTGTTTCCAAACTTGGGGTTCAAAATTAGTGGCCTAAAAATTGGTGGAAAACAAGTATTTGTTCTGCTCACCGCTCTTATAATTTGGCCGACAACATGGTTAAGGAGTCTGGGAATCCTGGCTTATGTTTCTGCTGGTGGCGTTCTTGCTTCTATAACTCTTGTTGCTTGCGTCTTATGGGTTGGGGCGGTCGATGGTGTTGGGTTCCATGAAAGAGGCAAGCTCTTGAATTGGGGAGGTTTGCCTACTGCTGTAAGCTTGTACACCTTCTGTTATAGTGGCCATGCTGTTTTTCCCACACTATGCAACTCCATGAAAGATAGAAGGCAATTCTCTAAGGTCAAAAAGGGTAACATCCTTGTTAAAATGTTTTACTTTAATAACAAAATCTTAATTTCTCTCTTGCTTTGTCTCATTGCAGGTTTTAGCATCCTGCTTTATTATAAGCACCGCCAATTATGGATCAATGGCAATATTAGGATACCTAATGTATGGGGATCATTTGAAGTCTCAAGTAACATTAAATCTTCCTATAAGAAAACTAAGCTCAAAATTAGCAATTTATACTACTCTAATCAATCCTCTCACTAAGTATGCAGTTATTATCACTCCAATTGCTACCGCTCTTGAAGATACACCCCATCTCCGCAAGAGCAGGCCTATTAGTATCCTTGTAAGAACTGTATTGGTTATCAGCACTGTCGTTGTAGCCTTAACAATTCCATTTTTCGGCTACGTCATGGCATTCACGGGCTCATTCTTGGGTGTGACTGTGTCAATTTTGCTACCATGTCTATGCTACCTTCGGATTAATAAAACAGCTCGGCGTTTTGGACTAGAGCTGATGGTAATTGTTGGGATTTTGTTGATGGGCGCATTAGCTGGTGTTGTGGGCACCTACACTTCCTTGAAACAAATTGTAACCCATCTCTGAAATTTGATCGAAGATGGTGGGATTAAGCTTATCTTGATTAATAAGATAAGAGCTGTATCATTTGGAATTTTTTCTAAGGAAGATTACATGGAACTCAACCAACAGGTCCCAGATTAACGGTGTTAGCACTACACCATGACAATTTCAGTTGGTTACAATAGAGTTGTAATATAAAAGAGACAAAAAATGATTACAAGTATCCAGCAACGGACCCACTTCTATGATTTATTAAATTCACACTCGAAACTACTTTCTGGGCAAAGACAAGAATATACACCTGACTTTGTAATTAGTTTCATTCAATAATTTAATTATCAATAATGTTATTGGGTGCCATCGATTCTTGCCAATAAACAAAAGCTCTTGTCTTTTCCAATCCGAACTCCGTTAACAATTTCTACTGTGCAGATCGGATCTGAAAGGATTCCTGCTCCTCATATAATATGCCAAATCTAGGCTTAAAGCTCGACCCAGTGGTTACCAAATATATCAATATGATGATGCTACAGGAATCATGATTTCTACTCACATATATTTTGGCTTGTAAAAATGCAGTCATTTGCACCATTGCTCATCAGCTCTGTAGAGAAAGACGAGACGAGAAGATTGGCGTAAGTCATTTCAACAGGGGCTGGAGATTTATTTAAAGTGAATGGATAATTGGCATTTGACAGTGCCTATTTAGCATAAATGGATGAACTATGCTCTTATTTGGAAAAATACAAAATACTAGGGACCTAAATGATACTGAAAAAAAAGAACCTTTGATTATGGACAAATGCTCTTATCCTGGCCTTCCCTCCGCCAGCTCCAACAAACAAAACTGTCTGATTCAATTTTCAATATCTGCAATGGCTACAACCCCGTCTCCGCCAATAACCCAATCTTCTCCCCCAAAATTTTGTACAAACGCTCCAAACGCACTCTCTTTACTACCCAGATGCACTTCTCTCAAAGGGCTCAAGCAAATTCATGCCTTTACCATCAAAACCCACCTCCAGAATGATCTCAATGTCCACACCAAGCTCATCAATTTCTGCACCCAGAACCCCACCACCTCATCGATGGAACACGCCCACCTACTGTTCGACAGAATCCCTGAACCAGACATCGTTTTGTTTAACACCATGGCTCGTGGTTATTCTCGCTCCAAAACACCAATTCGAGCAATTTCTCTCTTTGCTGAGCTTCTAAATTCTGGTCTTTTACCGGATGACTATTCATTCCCTTCTCTTCTTAAAGCTTGCGCGTGCGTGGGCGCTAAAGCATTGGAAGAAGGTAAACAATTGCATTGCTTTGCTGTTAAACTTGGGCTAAATTCTAATCTATATGTGTGTACTACACTTATAAATCTGTATGCTGAGTGTAGCGATGTGGATGCTGCTAGGAGGATCTTCGAAAATATATCAGAACCATGTGTCGTTTCTTATAATGCGATCATCACGGGGTATGCTCGAAGTAGCAGGCCAAATGAGGCATTGTCATTGTTTCGTGAATTGCAAGAGAGGAACCTTAAGCCTACCGATGTTACCATGCTTAGTGCTTTATCATCTTGTGCTTTGTTAGGTTCACTAGATTTAGGGAAGTGGATCCATGAATATATTAAGAAATATGGACTTGATAAGTATGTGAAAGTGAAGACTGCACTTATAGATATGTATGCAAAGTGCGGGAGCTTGTATGATGCTGTTTCTGTCTTTGAAAACATGAGTGGCAAAGATACACAAGCTTGGTCAGCAATGATTGTGGCTTATGCAATTCACGGGCAGGGTCATAAATGCATCTTGATGTTTGAGGAAATGATGAACGCACAAGTGAGCCCTGACGAGATTACATTTTTGGGTCTCTTGTATGCTTGCAGTCAAACTGGATTAGTGGATGAAGGTTGCAGTTATTTTTACAGTATGAGGGACAAGTATGGGATTGTTCCTGGAATCAAGCATTACGGGTGTATGGTGGATTTACTTGGTCGAGCTGGACGCTTGGATGAGGCTTATAGGTTCATTGATGAATTGCCAATCAAGCCCACCCCAATATTATGGCGAACCTTGTTATCATCTTGTAGTAGCCATAACAACCTCGAACTTGCAAAGCAGGTTATTGAACGAATTTTTGAGCTAGATGATTCCCATGGTGGTGATTATGTGATCTTATCAAACTTGTGTGCCAGGGCCAGGAGATGGGAAGATGTGGATTATTTGAGAAGGCTGATGAAAGATAGAGGTGTTGTGAAAGTTCCTGGCTGTAGTTCCATAGAGGTGAACAATGTAGTACATGAATTTTTTTCTGGGGATGGAGTGCATTCTTATTCTACTGATCTGCAAAAAGCGCTTGGTGAGTTGGTTAAGGAATTGAAGATGGTTGGCTATGTACCAGATACTTCTCTAGTCCATCACGGGGATATGGAAGATGAAGAGAAAGAAATTGCGCTTAGATATCATAGTGAGAAACTAGCCATTACTTTTGGGCTCCTAAACACTCCACCTGGAACTACAATTCGAGTGGTGAAGAACCTTCGGGTCTGTGGTGATTGTCATTCTGTAGCTAAACTTATATCACTGATTTTTAATAGGCAGATAGTCCTTAGAGATGTCCAACGTTTCCATCACTTCAAAGATGGGAAGTGCTCTTGTGGTGATTTCTGGTGATAAAATTGATTTAACCGGTAATCATTTGGGGAAATGTATCTTGGCCTTGTCTTGTGTCATTTTCACCCACGTCTTGTGTCATTTTCACCCCAGCAATAAGTGAAAAATGCTATAGCGGTCCTAGTGGATATTTCAGTGCATTGACTATTAAGAGGCTCTGCTTGTGCCCCACGTCATCTGAGAACAAGGAATAATGTGCAAATGGAGAACCCACTCTGGATTCCCTATGTAAGTTACTGAGGTAAATGAAATATAGATAATTAAATTCAACAATTGAGAATTTAGAAATATGTTCCATGTAAACAGATTCATTTGAACCAATCAGAAATAATTTTTTAAAAAAGTTGCTATATATGACATTCAGTTGTACTGGAATTTTCTCTTCTGGTAATTATATAAAATTTTGGTTGATTACAGTACCTCTACGCTTATATTAGAACTGAGCTGTTCTCTTGCCATTTCTATGACGTATCATTGACAAGATCTTGACAGCATGCCGCCATCATAAAATATACCAAAAACAGACTCAACACGTGCCAGGCCCTAGGCAGTCAAGATTTGGCTGTGCTTCTTGTAATTGAAAAGGTCGACACAAGAAAGAAGCTCAAATAGCAACCTGACACACATATTTCACAGAACAACAGAGTATATCAGCATAGTGCTTTGCAACTTCTTGGTCGCATGATAATATTTTTGCCGATCTATCAGCATGGTGCAATCATTTACACCAGTGCATCAACACTTTTCTCTTTAAAGAAATCTAGAAAGCACAGGGGGAGGGAGAGGAAGATGATGCGGACCTTTCAATCTTCGTCAAATACAGTCTCTTATAGTCGTCATCGGGGTATTTGATTTTTTCTAGTCTGTGTAACTGGTGAAAAAACTTGTTTCAATGGATATATCATCCTTGATTCTTTGTAATTGCAACAGTGTTTGTACATATGCTTCATTGTGAGGGTATTTTAATCCATATACCGTTTTGACTCCATTGGCCAGGCTCATGGTGTGACAGAAATCGAAGTTGCCGCCGTGTGCTATTCAACAACAGGGAAACCCACAACACATTTCAGCATTCGTGGGCATAGGCCCAATTCCAATAATGCCTCGTGGCCAGAATCCTGTATTAACAATAACACACGCGTACATTCAGTTTCATGTCGTTGTTGAATGTCGTTGACTGGTGGGGGGGCGGGAGGGGAAACATATGTAAGAGGCTTTATCGCAGCACCCATTGAAAGAAAACAAAAGTGCAGCCAATGTTGATGCATGAACCGTTGCTTCTTGAAACACTTACTGATCTTTAAAGATCGCATTGAATGTGTTGAAATAATACTGAGGAAGAGGTTGGCCCACTTTTCAATCTTCAAGCCCTAGCTTAATTCAAATTAAAACTCAGAAAAAATAAATTGAACATGAACGCAGCTGAAAGGATGCATTGATCATTTAGAGTACTGCTACACGAAGTACGACCTTTAGGCAGAATTGAAGGAGTATACTAAAAAGTTAGTACAGATAATGAAAAGTAACACGTCGGCTAGACAACCATCCATATATGGACTAAAGTTTTATTAAATAAATAAATTTTTCTGTAGTCATAATAATAGGAGTAAACTAATAGAATGTAGTTTAAAAAATTATTATTTTACCTTCGTGATCTACTTATCCGTAGTGCAAGTGATATAAAAGTAAAATATGTACTAATTAATTAATTAATTAAGCTTGTCAATTCCAAAATATAGATATTGATAAAAGAAATAGCCATAATTTAAAAATATAATCAATGTATCTATGTGCTAGCCAGCGTATATAAAATTATGTTAAAAATTTAAACGTTTACATTAATTTTAATATTTTTCTTCCAAAGAACGTCTGCTATAAGTATTGTACATTGCATAATGCAACCCGTGTAATCTTCAACCAATTCAAGTGATACTTTTACTTTCTCAAGATGGAATTTAAACTTATTGTTACATGAAGTTTATATTTATTAGCTCAAACTAGTGTTAAAATTTTTAATGACCGTACTATGTCACTATAAAAAAATATTTTATTGTAGGTATGTGTGTGTATTCAATTTATATATATGAATTTGTAAATATGATAAATTTTCAATAAAGTAAATAACTAAGGTGGTGTTTGTTTTTTAACTTAATGATTTAAAGTGACTTAACTTAACTTAATTAATTAAGTTAATAAGAGGTGTTTGTTTTTATAATTTAATAAAACTTTTGAAATAATTTTAACTTAATAAAAGAAGCCAATTTTTTTGGCTTTTTACTGAATTGGAGAATTTGAATTAAATCAATTAATTTCTAATGTAAAAAATATTCATATTTTATAATTTATTTTTCATGTCTATCCCAAAACTCACCTATAGACGTTTATCCTACATAATCTCATTTTTACATGTGACAACTTTGAGATGAAATGACAAATCAACTATTTCAAGCACCTTGTTAGTTTTTTCCCCTTTATATTACGTAATATTATTGAGAATTAGTGATAAAATTTGAAATTTATGGTATTTATTATAATTCCAAAATCATTCATTATGTATTCACTTGAATGCAATTTTACTTATAAATATTAAAATATTATGACATTTAATTTATTATTTATTTGATATTTAAATTTAATCAGGGTACAAATATAAAAATATATATTTTCATATTTTTAAGTTGAAAAAACAAATAACTTAATATTTATTTTTAAAAATTCAAATAAAAAAATATATTATTCAAATTTAGACATTTAAATTTACTTAGATTTAAGACGAAAAAATAAACCTCACTGAGTGTGGACGTGTGGATAAGTGAGAACGGACGGCGTGTGGATGTCAATTATTTTCGTGTGAAAACAATAGTAGGTGTGATGTGAATGCGAAGGAGAAGAGTTTCGTTTAGACGAGTCGTTTATTTATTTTTCACGAGTGAACTAAACAAATCAGAATTCAAACAATTATTGATGTCAATTCGATGGGGAGCTTCGGCTGTCCCATTTCTAAGTTCCAAACTAATCCGCTTGACTTGAACGCTGAGACACTGACACTGCCATCTCTCCCAACTTCATATATACACCGTCATAAACAAATTAGGTAACATTTATCTTATACTATTTAGCCGTAAATACAAAGGTCCAAGAATATTTCAACTAAAGTTCATATGATAGTTATATTTCGTCGAACGTTATTAAATCCCATTACCCTATTAATAAATTATCCAGATTCGTTTTGATTCTAATATCTGACTACCTAATACAGCTCTTCTCATACTTAAAAATGCAGGACTGCAAAATCTGAAAGAGGGGGTGTGAGATAACGAATACCAAAGAAATAACTTCTTTCGAAAAAAAAAAAAAGCAAAAGAAAACGACATAAAATTAAAATGATAATATGCCGACACAGAGAAGAATCATGGGAGTAGCTTACACACACGTTTGAAAGAAAAAAAAAGAGTCAAACCCCATGTTTTGATCAATAATAATTATATTGAAATCGGAAGGCGTAATGGATAGGCATATACTGATTCGTTTATGATTCTGTCCACAATCTTCCATTTTTGCTTATAAATACAACACAAATATCATCCATCATCTCACACAACCAGGGAAACTCTCACAAGGCCTCTTCTATACATAAATACACTCAAAACCGTTGTCGATATCCCAACAATTAATATTGATTTCATTATTGGAACTTTGAGAATTATGGAGTTCAAGCACCGGTTTTCAATAATCTTGATCCAGCTTTTCTTCATTCAGTATCTATCAGTTCTTTGTGCTGCACAGAAATTCGATTTCTTCTACTTTGTCCTGCAGGTAAGTGATTGATTATACGCATGTACGTAGTTCTTTCAATTTTTGCTTTATATATATATATATATAAATTATGAAACAGTATTTTTGGGGCCGGGGTTGTGAGTCGTTTATGTAATGGGTTACGAAATGAAATATTGTAGTGGCCAGGATCATACTGTGATACAGCAAAGAGTTGCTGCTATCCAACGACTGGAAAGCCAGCAGCAGATTTCGGGATTCATGGACTCTGGCCTAATTACAACGATGGCTCCTATCCATCCAACTGCGATCCCAATGCCCCTTTCGATCAATCCCAGGTCCCTCCACTCTTTAACCTCCCCATTTTGATGTAGTCGTCACACTGGCTACCTGTTACCTGCGTAGTTGACTCCGTTGACTAATTTTTTAAATTTGTTATATTTTATCTTTTTAATTATGGTTTACAGATATCAGACCTGCGAGGCAGCATGCAAAAGAACTGGCCAACACTGGCTTGCCCAAGCGGGAATGGCATAACATTTTGGTCCCATGAATGGGAGAAGCACGGCACTTGCTCTGAGTCTGTGCTTAACCAACACGACTACTTTGAAACAGCTCTTAACCTGAAAAATCAAATCAATCTCCGCCAGGCTCTCAAAACCGCAGGTCTCAAATTAATTCATATTAATTTTAATACATAGAATTGAAGCCTAATGTGATTAATTAATTAATTAATTAATTAATATATTATTTATTTTTTTGTTTTACTGCAGGAATAGTGCCTGACGGAAGCTCGTACAGCTTGGAAAGCATCAAGGATGCGATAAAAGAAGCAAGTGGGTTCAGTCCATGGATAGAGTGCAATGTTGATGAATCAGGCAACAGCCAGCTTTATCAGATTTACTTGTGTGTCGACGCTTCTGCCTCTGATTTCATCAACTGCCCCGTCTTTCCCAACGGCAAAAAATGTGGATCCCAGATTGAGTTTCCTCCGTTTTAGTGAGCGAGGGATCAATCATCAACGTGTGTGATTAATTTCTTCACCGTGTTAACGTTGATTCGATTTCAGTTGCTTTTGTTATTGATCAATCTCATATTGTTGTACCCAGCTAGTTGCTTAGGTAATTATTTCCTAGCTACTAGCCGTTAAAAGTGTTAATGGTTTCTTTAATTTGATGTTCAAATTGAATTGCTTGTCAAGTTTGTGTCTCCTCAAACTAGATGTAAAGTTTTATGGACGGTCCTACGCTCCATAGTTACAGCCACTCAAAATTAATCAATCTCTCGCACACACTCTTCCGCGTTATAGTAAGCACGAGATTCCCTTATTCGTTACCAGGAGCTAGCTATATCAAGTGTAAAAAGTGGAAATCCGAATACGATTTCAATTCGTGAGTCACGGACGTCACCTCCACGTCCTTATGGAGAAGTTGAATAATCGTTTGGCACCGAGCACTTGCCAAAGAAACTTTTTAATTCCGTGGCTTGCAGTCGCAGTCTTCTGGATGTGCACGAAACTTGCATCTTAATTGTCTTTCCATGTGAAAGCAAATTAACTTTGATGCAGTGCGTGGTAGCTTTTGAGGGAAAATGGAAACCGTCCAAACGGTTTTAATATGTCAATCTTGCCACGCTTTATTACAGGAAAACACAAGTTGACTTGCACGCCACTGCACTACCAACTAGTTTGCAGTTAATTTGTTCCCAAATTTGACAATACAAATTAGTTTCAAAGCATAATTTCAACAAACTATTGGGTTTGTTATAAGCCAGAGTTTCCTTATCATGTTCATGCTAGCTAGTTCCCTGCAAAAGGAAATAATTATTATTAGTATTTGCAATGATAAACGGATCGATGTTGGAAATTTCCCATTGCAAGAAGTAGTGAAAGAGAAAATAAACAATACTAAGTAAGAGACTCATTCTTATTTTCTTCGTAAAATAATGAACTAAAAGCGCCTATGGAACGAAATTGCTTCAGGTAGAAGGTATTTTAAAACTTAAAATCACTTTCAGATGAGGTCTTATTAGGCACTCAAACATCCAACAACTATTTTAATAGCTTCTACGATTCAAAAACTACATGGAAATTGAACTTGACCATGCAATACATTGATATTAACAAATCACAACTAACAAATACTTAATTTTTTTTTTCCCAAGAAATTCTCAACTTCTTCCTAACAGAAACTGACTTTGATCAAATTGATTTTCTTGCGTAAACCAGCTGATGATTCATCAATTAATATAGTTAGACTATATTTAAAAATAGTAATAATAATAAGAGAAAAGAAATATAAAAAGGTAAGCAAAGCGTTAAGGACAATGAGAGAAGACCGTTATATACGCAACGATGATAAGCGTAGTCACAAGTCGACAAGCATAATGTCCTGGATATTCTGTCCATAAGCTTCCTGTTTTTCGCCTATAAATTCATATACCCACCAATTGCAAACTCCGCAATCTTAACTATTATAAAGTTGTGACAAAAGGAAAGAACATGATTAACCTATCTTGCTAGCTAAAGATGAAACTCCAGTTTTCAATCTTTATCAAGCTTTTGATCGTACAATGTCTGTCAGTTCTTTGTGTTTCACAGGATTTCGATTTTTTCTACTTTGTTCAGCAGGTAATTAAAATAATGATATCAGATTATCAACTTTCTCTACAATTTATATTGTTCTTATTATATATGCTTTTAATTATTTTCGCGCGCGCGCGTGCATGCAGTGGCCGGGATCGTACTGTGATACAAAGCAAAGCTGTTGCTACCCAAAGTCAGGGAAGCCAGCAGCTGATTTTGGCATCCACGGGCTTTGGCCTGAATACAAAGACGGCTCCTATCCATCAAACTGTGACCCTGATAGTGTTTTTGATAAGTCCCAGGTACCTTTTTTGCTTTTTGTTTTGTTTTCCCATAATACATCCATGGCGCGCGCGGAACACGAATAATTAATTTTGGTTCAATTGGGGCTACAATGAAATAATAAGACACTTGAAAAATCCCAAGTATAAAAGATATAAATTTTAGCAAACGAGCTGAAGTTAATCTTCTAGAATTTGCTTTTGCATATGTGTATAGATCTCAGATCTGATCAGCGATCTGAGACAGAACTGGCCAACACTGTCTTGCCCTAGCAACGACGGTACCAAGTTCTGGACACACGAATGGGTGAAACATGGCACGTGTGCAGAGTCTGAACTTGACCAGCGTGAATACTTCGACGCAGCTCTTAAATTGAAAGAGAAAGCAAACCTCCTCCAAGCTCTCAAGAATGCAGGTTCGTAGATTATATTTAGTATTAATAATCGATCACACACTATGTCTATGTTCAATATAATATATAAATACTACTTTCAAAGAAATTAAGCAAGCTTGTTAGCATGGAACTAATTACTTGAACGTTTCTAATTACAGAATTAATTAACTTTCTATATATTAATTTGTGCTGTGGGAAACACTACCCAATGTCAGGAATCAAACCAGACGATGGGTTTTATGAGTTGGCGAGCATAATAGATGCCATAAAGGAGGCAACTGGGTTTACTCCAGGGGTTGAATGCAATGTGGATCCAGAGCACAACAGCCAGCTTTACCAAATTTACATGTGTGTCGATACTTCTGCCTCTGAATTTATCCAATGCCCCAAGCAACCAAAGAAGAAATGTGCTTCGACTGTCCAGTTTCCTAGGTTTTAGAAATGACATACACATATTCGAAGAATTACATCTCTCTGTCACCTTCTTTTTTCTTTTTCTTTTTCTTTTTTTTGGGTTGGCATTCTTATGTATGCGCGATTGATTGCTTCACCCATATGGATTGGTGGAAACATCTCGTTGTATTAACAATAAAATTTTATAAATTAATTGTTAAAGTTTACTTCAACAGAACAATTTTCGTCAGTACAATTATTGTCGGGGGTAAAATACAGAACATTTAGAGATGGGCATGTACGAGCATATATCTATTCTCCTCGTCTGTAGTTTATCATTTTTATTTTTGAAGGGATTATCTGGGATGTCAGCTTATGAGCACAATCCTCCTAGCTCTTAATCTTGTTGTTATTTGTCGAGGAGAGATTCTGGTCAAATTATTCATTAGATTCTGTTGATTAATAGTATTTCCCAGGATGGGATTTCCTCCTAAAAGTTTGGGCACGAAGCCCACTTTGACAGTAATCGTGTCTTTAACCACCCATAACAGAACAAACTGACCCAGTTACAAAAGTGGGAGGGGTAAACCAAATACTCCGGACAAGTATAAAATCTACATCGAACGAAGGTAAAAGAGTTGGACAAAAAATTCTCTGAAACACCTATTGCAATATGATTATTTGGATTTATTTTTCTTTTTTTTGCAAGCCAAGTTACTTATTTTAGTGAAAGATAAAAAGAAGGCCCTTAAGCGGTGGCCTGAGTTTTTTTAAGAGTAAGAACCCGAGTACTGACTTGATCATCGGAGAGTTATCACTAGAAAAACATCCGTTGTCCTCTAACCGGTAGTTGTGAGTGCAGGTGTACTGAAAGAGGCCTAGTTGTGCTAGGGTTCGGAACATTAAACAATTACAAAAGCAAGCAGGATTGTGCTCGAGAGCATCAAGTCTGCTTGTAAGGAAATTATTTGATTATTCCACAGATCACCAGATTTCGATATCAACAATTATCTATATTAAATAACTTGAAAAAAAAGGATGAGATATTGTATCAATTGTAAAATTCGACTCACCAATTAAATTGTGTACACTGTTGAGATTCTCAATTGCGGCATCAAGGCGGAACTTTTATACATTATATGGAAAATTATAATACCTTCAATGATGAGCAGGGTTGATGGGAAAATGGTCGAAACCTCTTTTCAACTGCATATGAAAACAAGAGGGAGGTTTCGATCATTTTTGCTGGCTCTCCTGTTTTGTTAAACACCACGTGACGGGTTAATGTATTTGCAACGCTCGTGATCTAAACCCTTGTACACTCATGAAAAACAAGATCAATATCTAAATATGATAATGTGGTTGCGAGTTGATTAATTTTGATACTTGTCTTTAATATTATCATTATTAAACATTTATTTTTAATTTAGTTCTGTCTATAGTTTATTTCCCCTCATGTATAATATATTATTTGTGTTTTTTTCCCCTCGTTTTCAAATTCTTTTTTCAACATCCATCCAAAAAATCTTTTTCAAATCCACGTTACACGTAAAGGGTTTTGTTACAGAAGTCCAATTCTTTGACATGTCAATCTATCTACAAACTCGAAAATCGTCCCACACCCTTGGGTGGGTATTGTATTTAAAGCTGAGAAAGCCCAACATGTAATTATTTGAAGTCGAGCTTCTAACACCCTGCTAGAACTCGTAATAAACCCCATTCTTTGTATTTTTAACTCTTTTTTTTTTAAATGAAATTACAAGAAAAGGGGAAAAAAATTACACTAGAGTTTTTACTTTATTTTACTGTCATCTAGAGTAAATTAACTAAATTGTAAATATATAATTTCATAACAAAATTCTTATTATTATGTAATTTATTTCTTCATTGATTAAAAATTATTTTGATTTTATCAAAAATATCAATTATATCATCTATTCGAATTTAAACATTCTTAGGTTCATGACTTATAAGGATATTTTAATTTAGTCAAATTAATAATAGTCCTTCTATGTAATATTCTTTGGCAATAGGATTATGGTTTACGCAAATATATGGCTTCTACAGATATTAAATGGGTGTAAAAAGCAGTACCCTAACATTTACTTCAGGGGATACTACGAATGGGAGCCGATACTCCCTCTCGTTGTGATGGCCCGAACATTGTTATTAAATTAGCCCACCCGCCCATGTTCTGCCAATTATGATTATCAAAATCTACGTACGATCATTATAACGATTCAATTCAAATCAGATAATCATGATTCTTCTTCCTTGCAACAATAAACTTAAATGAGTAAAGCCAACATCGAGTTAAAGAAATGCAACTATGTCTGTCAATTCATTTAAGACGAGACCATAACATATATGTGGGGAAATACACGAAATACACAATATAGGAGGAACAGATTTTGAAATAATAAATTATAAATTAGCACTTTATAAAATAACAAAATTTACAACTAAAACAATAATTACTATAAAGAAATAATGATATAAAATAAGATAAAAGAATACAAATTGAGGCCTGTGTGATACAAAGTTTTCTTTAAAATGGATTCATCTCCTATTCTCGGATGCTTTAGGACTTTGTAACAGCATTTGTCTCATAGGATACAACGGTAATCAATAGTTCTGGTGCACTATCACATCATTCTATAACGATCTTCTATTATGTGTGAATTCGATCAAAATGAATATACTAAAAAATGAGAAATAAGAGATTATCTATTCCTATTTCCTATTCTTCAATCTATATTCATTTCTATTCTCATAATTTTCCACCACATACACTATAAGAACGTGCCAATTTATGGAATTCTTTGAGAGCATCTGGTTGCAAATTTGACTACTTAAATTCTACAACCAATTCATTTAATATCTTATTAAACACACTTGTAATCACTACTTCTAATATCTAATTTTTAATATCTAATTAAAAGCATAACTGGTACCTATTAAACCTTTGATTTAATTCTTAAATTAAATTCATTGTGTAACCACGATCTCATTAACCACATATTAATTTATGTATTTGATTTTATATTAATATATGAATTTAATTGGCCGTTACAATCTCAGTATAAATTTTGAATTTAATTAGCAAATACAAATAATAAATTATGAAATTGATTACATAATTAATTTTCAATTTAACTAGCAGTTACAATCTCTACCACTCGTACTTTTATTCAAGGTAAATATATCTTAAGCGTTAATTTCTCATTAACTATAACATCATTTTAAGTATATAAAAGATATCATTTTAAAATACTCACAAAGGATACCTTGAACCATCCGTAACCTGTTATTTTTACTAAGTGAGTCCCGCTCAAAATTATTTTCAAATAGCGAGTCATTATGCTTTGCGCAAAAATATTAATATGCTTTGCGTTTCAATGACTTTTCATGTTTCTTCGTTCTTTTTCCGCTTAACTTTTCCCGATTTTATTGTGTGATGGGCAACCTTGTTCCTTCAGTCCCACACTCTTGGTCTTTCGTCATTGATCCGTGTTGAGTCTATTTTTATTTTTCTTTCTTTTTTTTAATTAATTTTTTTTGATACAGTATTAACTGTTAAGCTAACAAAATAGCACGGGCGACGGCCCAAACCCCCTAACTCCTATGTCTGCCACGAACGATTCTACACCTATAATATTTTTTTATAATACATCCACTTTTAGGTGGATGGAAGGTCCCAGCCAAATGGTCGCACATCACTTTTCCTTAACCACGAAGCTAGAGATTTGAATAATTACTTGTACAAAACAGTCTGTTTATTTTTTATCAACGCAAACTTCTCTTATAATCGAGTTTAGCCTCCCCTTGACGTTTCGTTTATACTTTAATAGTGGATATTCGAATGCATTAGAGAGGGAGTAAACATCCGAATTTACGGACAAGATTATTACTAGGCAATCGTGTGTACTTTTGTTGTTTTCATTTTTCATGTTTTAAGCCGCCCCCACCCCTCCTCCCTCTTTTTTATAAATTATTCAACGATCACCTAACATTTTAGATTTTTTTAAAAATATATGATTTTTTTATTTTTTATTTAAATTACACTCGAAACAATATTTTTTTTTATTTTTTTACCTCCGTCAGAAAACTGTAAAAAAAAATAACATAAACTTAAATAAATGATTATTTTACCCCTAAATAAAAAATTATAATTTTATCTTAAAAAAAATAAAAAATAATCAAATTTAATATTTTTTTCCTTATTACTGTAGTAAATTAAGGTTGCTCTGGTGAAATAACCAATTTACCCTTCTGACATTAGTAACGTTATAACAATTTTTTTAGGGAGGTGAAAAAATAGAAAGAAATATTATTTCAGATGTAATTTAAATAAAAAATAATCGTGTATTTTTTAAAAAATTTAAAATATTAAGTGATTGGTGGATAATTTTTTTTTTTTTTAAGTCATTTTCTTGACCCTTTCGCGCATTCACCAGCCTCCGCCTGCCGTTAAACGTGTCAAGCGAAAGCAAAAATAAGAAAAGTAACATCACAGACGAAAGAGACCCTTCCGTAACGAAGCTGTAACTTTATCTCGCCACACTCCAATAATCAGTGTTGATTTTCAATAAATGATCACGTGTCGTGGGTCCATCTGAGTTCGTGACCAATGACCATCAACTGGTCTCTACGATGCTAAGTAAAGCCCAGTGAAAAGAAGAGAATTTGTCTTTCACTTAACCCATCACAGTTAGCCACGTCGCATATTTTAACGAGTCCATATACATGGCGCAATTCCGTTGGCAGTCTTCATTAATACGGCAACGGTAGTACGTATTAAAGGCGACAGTCATTTGAACATTAATGAAGACTAGGCTGGATAGACTGGCATGGTTTTTTTGAAGTCAACAATGACACAATTTCTTTAAAATAAAATAATAATAATAATAATAATAACAACAGTAATAAATGAAAAAGACCGAGACTTTTTTATTTCGGGTTATAAGTTTTTATACTTTCCCCCCTGCAAGCGTGCTTAGTCTGCACGTCAAAACGACAGAAATATAAAACACAAAATTTTCGCTCCGTTTTTCTGGCAGTTTCTCGGAAAATTTGCCGAATAGAAAAAGAATAAGGTAAACTTTTACTTTTCAACTTCATTTCAAACAGTTAGTTCTGCTTGTTAAGTTGTTTTTAAGTGTAATTTTAGAAGTTAGAGCTGATTTCACACCCTGTTCATGGCCATTGTTTGATTAACTTCGGTTTCAGTGCAATGCGTTTGGATCTGTTTGTTTCTCGAGAAAATTGAACTAAGCCTCTCTATTCCAGTTCCGAAACTCTGCTCCAACCAAACTTAATAGTTGTAATTAAAAAAATTCAACATATATAACTTTTCTACAGTTTTTTCAGCATAAACAAAAGAGGAAACTGCGCTATGCAGGCTGAAATGAACTCGATAAGTTTAAATAATGAAATGAAGTGGATCCATTCGATTGAAACTGCAATTAGTTCAATTGTTCTCCAGTTGAGACCTAAAGTTTCTCACATCTTGATCGTATTGTGATGCTGTTTGAATTTGTTTCTGTTGTTTTCTAAAATATGTGATATTAGCCATTGATATGTTGTGGTCCCTACCTCAGTTGATTCGGTGATCTACCATTTTATTTTGTAAAGTAAACAGTTTATGATGCCTATCACTTGGTGGGCTTCTTAGTTGATGAAGTCATTGGAAGATTTTATGCGGCTTAGTCATATTGCCCTTTAGTCAACAAAGAACATCTTATGGCTATTGAATGGTCAGCTTTTGACCTGTGACTGAGGTAGGTAATATCTCATTTTTTCATGTGTGAGTTCCTTATGGCTGTTTCTATAAGATTATGGTGAAATCTAGTGCTCGAATATAGGGAATTTTGTTATTTTTCCTGGGGGTATAGGATGATTCCTGTTTTGATTAGCTTCTTAATGCTCAATTATGAACTGGTTTCAAAATCAAAGGACAGGCAAGGAACATGATTTCTTTTCTATTTTTTTTTTTTGGGTCAGTTTCGTGTTTTGTGCATTTTGTTCATTCGACTTTCTGATAAATCTTTTACCCAGTCATACCTTAATATGTAATTTAGCCATAGAATTCTCTTTTGGGAACTTTGACTCTCAGTTGTGGACTAATTGCTTTTGGAATTTCTTCCAGCATGAGCTGCATGACAGTCTTTTCCCAGATGCTCCGTCAAAAGCAGCAGTAAAGTTGTCATTGATGTAGTTGAAGCTTTCTTTTTTCAAGCCAACCGTACATTTTTGCGCTTCGAAGAATTGAGAGCTGATCCTTCTGCTTTTTGCATTATATGCTTGAATTATGTTGCTGAAGGGTGTTAACTGTCTGTGGATTACAACCACAGCTTTGTGGATTCACTCATAGAATTCCTGTTATTTAATTCATTCAAGTGTTGTTCAGTAGTCAACCACATATTTGCTATTTTATGCTCTATCTCTATGGAAAGGAGGCTAAATAATTTTGATGCAATCGTTTAAGCGACAGAATGAAGAAATGGTACGGCGGTGTTTTAATTGCATCCCTGTTTATGTTGTTGCTCCTGAGATACGGTTTTATGAAAAATCCTATTGGGGAAAGTTATTTGACTAGTCTTATCTCTTCCAATGCAAGTAATCCTCTGGAATGGACACATACTGCAGCTGCCCCTGCAGTTCAAGATCCCGAGAATCCTTCTCAAGTAATTTCAATTGATGCCATGACCTTTGGTCTCTTTGCTCAGAGGAATATATCCAAGGAAGAGCAGCAATCTTTGCTGACCTGGAATCTCTTGAAACAGTTAATTAATCATTCTCAGGTTTTACCAAATGGAGTAGAGGCTATTAAGGAAGCTGGAAGTGCATGGAATAACCTTATGGTGTCAGTTGAAGAGGAAAAACTTGGTTATACTAATGGAAGTTCGGTCAGGAAAGCAAAAGAGAAACAATGTCCTCATTTTCTAAATAAAATGAATACCACAGATCTTGACAGCAGCAGTTTTAAGTTACAGGTTCCTTGCGGACTAACTCAGGGTTCTTCTATTACAATCATTGGCATTCCAAACGGTCTTCTTGGTAATTTTCGGATTGACTTAACGGGAGAACCACTTCCGGGGGAGCCTGATCCACCCATTGTCTTACATTACAATGTTAGGCTACTCGGCGATAAGATAACTGAGAATCCTGTGATTGTCCAAAACACATGGACTTTAGCTCATGACTGGGGTGAAGAGGAGCGTTGTCCGTCTCCTTCTCCTGAGAAGATTATAAAAGGTAAAAGTTTCTATTGCATTTTTAAGTTATTGAGTGCAGGAAAGGTAGAAGTTGTTTGCACACTGCTTATGCGTGCTGCATTCATCCCATTAGAAACAACTGGAACTTTCAAAATACCCATTTTAAACTCTCCACTAGACATAGAGGCCTTTAATATTCAAACATAAATAGGGTGTAGGAATTATAGTGGTCATATAAACTTCAGATAAGTTAATTGGTTGTATGTAAATGAGATGCAATATTTTGTTGCAAAGTTAATGAGTTACTAGATGCCAGGTTCAATTCGACTTCTGTGTCAATGTTACCGTTATGATATTTAGCAACTGAAATCATGTTGTAAGTGCATATTTCTTTGTTCAATCTGTTTACCTTCACAAGGTTGGTCTTCACTTGTTACTATGTGCTGTGTTATATTCTAACTTAACTCATCTATTTTCATATTGTAGTGGATGAGTTAGATCAGTGCAACAAGTTGATTGGCAATGATGATAAGCGGCTTCCTACTGCTAGCACACGCTTGAATAACTCTAGGACATCTAAAACCAAAAGATTTTTTCCCTTTAAGCAAGGTCATCTTTTTGTTGCCACAATTAGAGTAGGATCAGAAGGAATCCAAACAACAGTTGATGGGAAGCACGTAACATCCTTTGCTTATCGCGAAGTAATTTCTTTCATCTTCTCTCCTGCAATTTGTTGACTTCTGTTAAATAAACTATAATTGCAATGAACTTATTTGCTTTTTGCTTGTCATACGTTCAGACTTTGGAGCCATGGCTGGTTAACGAAGTTAGGATTTCTGGAGACCTGAAATTAATTTCTGTCTTGGCCAGTGGTTTACCCACGTCCGAGGATTCAGATCATACAAATGATTTAGAAGCACTAATATCTTATCCTCTATCTCTTCATAAACCAGTGGATTTGTTCATTGGTGTTTTCTCAACAGCAAATAATTTTAAACGAAGAATGGCAGTTAGAAGGACATGGATGCAGTACACTGCAGTGCGGTCAGGAGCAGTTGCAGTTCGCTTTTTTGTTGGTTTGGTGAGCTTCACTGAACCCTATCTTTTTCTCCTCTGGTACACAATCGTCATGTGGCATAGATGAGTGGTAGATTGAAAGCAAACAATTCTTAAACCATCATTTAATGGGTTGATCTTTTTCTTCTGTCCATCTGTATTAAAGTAGTTTTTGTTTTGAGTTGTGGAATGTTCTAGCACAAATAAGGTTCTTTTACAGGTCTGAGTTGTGCAGTGCAAAATTGTAGTTATGTAGTCCATTACTGAAGTACTTATCCATTGTGAGGCATGTCGCAGCATAAAAACCAGATAGTCAATGGGGAACTCTGGAATGAGGCACGAACATATGGAGACATACAGCTGATGCCTTTTGTGGACTACTACAATCTCATCACCTGGAAAACTTTAGCGATCTGCATCTTTGGGGTAAAGCCTTGTCTCTTGACTCTCTTCTTATAACAGGAGAATAATTCCTTTACCTCATTGACCTCATCTCCACGACAGACGGATGTTGTTTCAGCAAAATTTGTCATGAAGACAGATGATGATGCATTTGTTCGTGTGGATGAAGTGCTGACTTCTTTAAAGAGGATTAATGTGCATTCTGGGTTGCTTTATGGACTCATTAACTCTGAGTCTCGACCTCATCGGAATCCTGAAAGCAAGTGGTACATTAGCCTTGAGGTAATTGAATTCAGCATTGTTTTTGGATTATCTGCAAAAATTTGTCTCGTTCATGAATAACATATTTGCACACTCCAATCAATTATCCACAAGTATTTCCTTAAGACATGTTTTATTTTCTGCTTCTTATATGTCTGCCTCTTCTCCTTATCTGCTCTTATGAAGGAATGGCCTGAAGAAACTTACCCCCCTTGGGCACATGGTCCTGGTTATGTTGTGTCCCATGACATAGGAAAGGCAGTGTACAAAAGATACAAAGAAGGCCGATTAAAGGTGGGATAATTAATTATACTGTATCTCTCCCCGTTCTTAAGCTAAAACATTTTGGTAGGCTTTGCACCACTGCTGTTTTTGTTATGTGTATTTAACTTCATGAACAAATTAATGCACATGGCAGATGTTTAAGCTAGAAGATGTGGCAATGGGCATTTGGATCGCAGACATGAAGAAAGAAGGTTTAAAAGTTCGGTATGAGAAAGATGAGAGGGTCCACAATGATGGTTGTAGGGATGGTTATGTTGTTGCCCATTACCAAAGTCCTAGGGAGATGTTTTGTCTTTGGCAGAAACTCAAGGAAGGAAATGCTGCTAGATGCTGTGGTGATTGATAAATATAGGTATATTCATCACCAAGCTTAACATGGCTATATGCAACTTAAAATATACCTGGAATTTGGTTTTTGGTAGAGATTGATTGAGAGCAGTACTTGAGAACTCAAGGCAAGGCAAGAGTTAATATATTTTTTTGTTAGGTATGGAGGGTACTGAGAATTGTAGGCAAATTATGGTATTCTTGTAGGAATAGGGTACGAATATTTTTTGCTAGTGCATATTAAAAGGGATGTTAATGAAATAGGGAGAGAAGAGAGAGAGAGAGATCCACTGTACAGATAGCACCCAGTATTGAGATGCTGGAAGCCTAGAAGTTTTTCACTGGCTATAATATTTACTACCAATTCTTTGACCTGAATCATTTGTAACCGGCAGCGCTAAAGTCATTACGTGTTTCTATTGACCCCAAAAGGTCAATTGATCGTATAGCAACAGGTTCGTCGAGCTTTCATGGTATACAAAGTCCATGTCAGACAAAGTTCGGTAATTGAAGTCTTATATAACACGATAGATAATTGATAGACCATGACGTCTGGATGTACTTGGTCTAATAAGAGAACAATGGAAAAAAGAAAATAAACACATGTTCCTCTCATAAAACAAAATCAAGTAGCAGAGCATCCTGTGCCATATCTTGTGATGGGGAAGGCCAAAAAGAGGCCGCTGCAACTGATGCCGACTATGAGAGGAAAACTCTCCATCGCTTGATCCATCTCCTTAACATGACCGGGGAAAAGACCGCGCGTTACATACCCGTTACACGACGATCGGAGAAAACAATAGTGGCGAAAACCATCACTGACATAATTGCATTCACGAACCCATAGTAGACCGTGCCGTCAGGACCTTTAAAACTAACAGTGAAGTGAAAAGAAGAAACAAGAGAGAGCGCATAAGCCAAGTAGGGAATGAATCATCTGAGTGCTAACGGGAGAGCAATCACCGTTGTTCGATACATATGGGAGTAGCATTTCAAACGTTAAAAGGGTGCCCGTAGGAAGAAAGTTTACGAGCATTGATGTCTTGGAGAAATTCTTTTGCATTCCCTTGGCCACCGCTCGTCTTTCCGGCCGGGTTCTTGTCGGGATGGGGAAGCAGGGTTTGGAGTTTGCGGTGCAGATTTTGATTCCAATATCCTCATTGCTCTCCATTCTGTTAAAGAGCAGTTATATTCCGCAGAAAGTGATGATTTTATTCCTTTAAGACTTGGAGGAGGTGATAACTGACACGGATTTCCAACGGTAACTAACTACCTCTCTCTCTCTCTCTCAACCATTGTAATTGGTGCCTGTACGAAATGTGGACGAAAAAGTGCGTAGATAACGCACGAAGTCGCGAAAAGGAAATACTGCATTATTATAATTTTTGGATATTGTCTTAAGAAATTTCTGAACCAACCAGGAAAACAAATACTGACAACCATTATCAATACATAAAAGTTCTCTGTTTTCACAGTTGAGTTAAAAGTGAAGGGCAACGCTTTTTACAGAGATATTCACGTTCCACGGTGGGTAAATTAGGCGAAAAATGTAAGCCTAATTTTCGCATGACATGAGAAACTGTAAGGAAAAGAAAAGACAGTCTATTTTTGTTGCAAGAAGCCATGGCGGGATATTGGAATCTCAAAGGCTTGCATTCTCTCACCACGACGAGAGCCATTACGATCATAAGATGATATTTCAGTGATGTTAAGGGTAATACAAGTCTTGACAAGCTCTTCACCAACACGCTCAGCAGCTTCCTGGAAAGTGGAAACATACCAAGAACGGTCAGCGCAGCGAGATTACAAACAAGAAATCTAATGCCCGCTCAATTCAGTGGAGCGCTTACAATTGTGGAACAAGGTGGATTTCCATCTGCACGAATGGATTGCTGCAAAGTGCTTCCGTAAAATAAACACTTTTTGTTTTGGTCATCGACTAGCATGGCATATAACTGCTTATCCGAACAGAATACAGAAAGCCTTGGCTTCGTAGGTGTGCCGTTAAACTGGTTAAGCCAATACAAAGCCATAACATTGATACGCCATCCGACCACTATAAATCGTATAAAAATAAAGGTCCATCTCAACAGAGAACTAGCAACGGCTTCATTGCATACACAGCTTAGCTACAACTACCAAGTGAAACAATACCTTCTTTTGAATCCTTCTGTTTCGGACTTTGGCGCTTTCCGTGCGGGCATTCGCTCGTGCTTCCACCACTAGTGGCTTCAAAAAGAAACCTACTCAACATAAAAAACACATTTGCAGTCCAACCACATTAAATATACATGCCGAGTCATAGTTCCATACCAACTGGGCCATCGACTCGACTCTCTGCATTCTTATAATAATAACTAAATATTATAAAAAAAAAATTGCGTTGGCTGGCTTACTCCTCCTCTGGGTCTGACTGGGTAACAAGTTGAAGGGCTTTGCGTTGGTCCCAAAGAAATCGCAAGCATTGAATTGTAGTGCAGCAGCAGCTTTGGTGAGACTCATTGTGACAGTTAAAAGTGCCGAAGAAGAACAAAAAAGAACTCCGCAGAAATCAGTTGCATTACCGCCTCAATGCCTGTAAAATGACATGAAATTTGTATAACAGACAGCACTTTTATCGTCGTCGCAGAGGAATTTCATCAAACACGTTATGTGTCGTGAGAGTTCGCGTATTTTGCCCAATTCCTTTTTCCCATTTCTTGTTTTGTAATTGAATTTTTTAAAAAAAAAAATCTTTCAAATATATAATTGAAAATGACACAGAACTACCTAGCTGTGACCCTCCCTCTAGCTCTAGGTGTCACGACATCACTGGAATGATCAAAGATGCTTCATATATTGGCTAGAGGACATCATAATTCCCTAATATTCTAGGGCTTCCTTTACGTGACACTTTGGATGTTTAGAGTTTTTGCCCAACATACATATAAAGTTTTTGGTACATTTTGAGCCTCCTCACAATATTTAACTTGTCCCAAAATATAATAATATATTAGTAAAATAATCGTAGCTAAGCCACTAATTAAGTTCTAGAATCTTCCTTTCAATAAGAAAAATTAGTTTTATATAATCCGCGTTTTCTACCACGCACTTCTCTTCGATTGTCTTTCATTAATACCATAACCATAGTTAAAAATTAAAGAAAAAAATTTGGAAATAATGTAAAATGAAATATAACAAAATGGAATTGGGGTTAAGGTTGGGGAAGGACTCAGACGCCGCAGCACCTGATTGCCTCTTAAAAATATCTGCTCCCTCAGTTAAAAGGATAGATAAACACCAAAAGGAGGATGGTTTGTTACAACACAAGCATCACCCGCACGCAAACTGACAGCTCAAATACTTCCAGATCTTTCCACAACCTTCTTGTCTTCGTGTTCCCTGTGGGCGCTTTCCCTTATAATTCCCACTTCTGAACCCACGGTAAGTCACTCATTGTTTTCTTAAAAGCAGATCCTTCTTCTCCTTTCTTTTTTCTCTTAAAAGTCTGATTGTTGATCTCTCTAGTACAGGTCTCTCAAAAAAGATATAATCTTTCTGTCAAAATTTCATTCTTTCGATGGCCTCTGACGCCGAATCAACTGATGTCTCATCGTTGTTTGAGAGACTGTTAAGTCACAGAGATATGTCATTGTTTCTACCCTTTATCTTAGGCTTCACAAGCAACATCTCCACTGGAGGAAGTTCCGAGAATTCTCAGAACCCGGATGAGGAAACCCCTCATACAAACAGAAGTTCAAGCGAAAGAATCATTCTCGTCAATCCTCTTAATCAGGGCATGGTAGTAATTGAAGGGACTTCAAGTTTAGAGACTCTGCTGAGAAATTTCGCTAGTAAAGATGGCCAGCCTCCTGCTTCAAAGGCATCAGTTGAGGCCATGCCAAGTATCAAAGTCGGTGAAAGCGAAGAGCAAGCTCTTGGTGGTGAGTGTGTTGTGTGTTTAGAGGAATATGAGGTTGGGGAGGTGGCGAAAGAGATGCCATGTAAGCATAAGTTTCATGCAAACTGTATTGAGAAGTGGCTTGGGATTCATGGGTCGTGTCCTGTTTGTAGATTCAAGATGCCTGTTGAAGAAGAGGAAAGTGGCAACAAAAGAGATGAGCGAAGGAGAGAAATTTGGGTTAGTTTTTCAATCAGTGGCGGTGGTAGAAGAAGTGGTGAGAATTCCAATCAAAACGAAAGTACTTCTCCTTCAAGTGATTCTACCGATGGGTCTGATTCTTCTTCTCCAAGCTCTAGGCCTGATCAGGAAAATTGAGAATTAAGGAAGTCTTTGTGAAATTTTTTGGGTCATTTTGCGGAATCATATGTACAGTGAAATTGCGTTATTGATCTTTTATTTGATATTAGTAAATTTTTTTTAATGATCTTAGTTAGAATTAAATAGTCGCTCGTATGAATATTTGCACTTGATTAGCTTAAACACAAAAAAAGGCCATGTGATCTTTACTTGTTAGGAATGGATGGATAGTGATCAAACTGCTAAAATTTTATACAGATTATTATAGTTAGGTTGATTACACACTTGCTTGAAATGGTCGAGAAAAGTTTAAACTCATAATCCCCTGATTGTTATGCTATTTATTTTGTTGGTTGCAAATCTCTCTCTTTTCTTCGACAAGTTTGACCCCTCGGTACCTGCCTAGCATCATGAGCGTGGCCATTGGATTTGTACCTGGTGATTCTTGAAAAGTTGATCCATCAATGACTCTCAACCCTTTAACGCCATAAACCCTGTAATCTTTGTCAACAACTGATCCAACCAGGCAGCCGCCATGATAATGATAAAAAGTCCTTACGTTGTTTTTGCATAATTTTCTTAGCTCATCTGAACTAGACATCAACTTTTCTTGGGGTTTAATTCCCAGGAATAAAGAAACCGATTGAGACTTCGTCACTCTGTCGAGCAATTGAGCCATCTTCACACACTCATCCAAGTCTTTTTCCTTTGCTAGATAATTGAATTTGATTGAAGGATTTTGCCTGGGGTCTGTGCTGTCCAGTTCAAGCTTTCCTTTAGAGGTTGGAAATGCCATTTTGGCAGCAATTGGCATCCTTGATGCATTGAAGCTAATTGGCAAAACCCCAGCTTGGATTATGAATTTGAAGTTATCTGCTATGCCCACAACTTCAGGTGGTTCTGGTAGCCGCTTTTGCGGCATGGTGTCAACCAACTTGGCAATGCAAGGATTGTCTTGCATCCCTTCCCCAACCTCTTGCATATCTACAATAGTAGGAATGTTGAGATCTTTGAGGTGGTCATGAGGTCCAATGCCGCTCAACAATAGGAGTTGGGGGCTGCCTAATGCCCCTGCCGACAAAATCACATCACCCCATGTGCTTGAATTCATTGGCTTATTGAGGTAAGCTTCATGCATATGATTTGAGCTACCATCGCTCTTGATGAACCGTATGCCATGAGCTCTGCTCTCATTTGCCTTGCCTGCATCATATGAAGACTATCAGTAAGAACTAATCAATTTGATTACCATAATTAATCATCGAACACAAATAGTGAGTAAAGATGGAGAAAATCTGCTTACCATTATTACTAAAGATAATGTTTTCTACAGTTGCATTCAGAAGAACTACTAGATTTTTGGGATTCCCTGCCTCCAGGAGATCAGCTGATGTGTGTCTCTTTCCACATTGGTCAAACGCTGTCCCACCAACTTTTGTTCCTTCAATGTGTTCCAAACTGTAACCATTATAAGGCAAAATACCTGCTTCAAGAAGGCCAAATTCGACAACAGTCTGCCATGGTGTCAGCTCAGGTGCAAAAACTACTTTAGATTCCACCCATTCGTAAGCCTCCTTTACAAGCTCCTCATCCCACTCGGCCTTTTTAACAAAATCTTCTCTAGCTCTACTGTAAAACCCACCATTTATGGCTGATGATCCTCCAAGTACTCGTCCTCTGTGGTTCCGAACCCCATCCTTGGAGATAAAACTTTGTGCGACCGAAGTGTATTCATCAGTTTGTATCAATGAGAATCCGTAGAACCTTTTGTCTGTGACCAATGGATTTCCAAAAGGTGAGCCACCTCGCTCTACTAATAGAACAGAGAAGTTGTCGGATAAAGTTGCCGCTAGTGGGCAGCCAGTGGTGCCTCCTCCAACAACAATGTAATCAAAGGACTTGCCAGCGACTTCTTCGACATCTGAAGTCATATAATAAGGGACTTCTTTTTCTTTTCCTACAATAATAAGAGAAGAGCGAGTATGAATGAGATCTACTTCACAATTTGTATCTTTAAGCTTTTACATGAAAGTCGTGTAAGAACCTGCATTTAGCTGAGTAGCATACCTTCGGGCAGTGAAGAAGAGAACAGAGGCAAGGTCAGCAGAAAGAAGCTAAAGGCTACGAGAAACTCATGAGAGTGAAACGTATCAGGAAACTTCATTTTTGGTGCTTGCGCTTGCTTGAGGAGAGCCAACGGGAACGTTATATATATTTTAATCTTTTTGGCTATACAATCATTGAGTTTTTCAGGCGTGGTTGCTAAATTGATTAGGGTTACTTAGCATTCATATATTTAACAATACGCATGGTTTAGCTAATGAATCATTTGTTGTTTGTTGGAGGCATGATGATGTTGCTGCAATGATAAATTGAACCGCTTTGTTATCATTTTGTGCTTTAGTAGTACAAAAGATTAGTAGAAAACGAGAAAAAGAAAACTACACTTTTAAGATTAGAAAAATAATTATGTAAATACTTAAATTTTTAATAAGAGGCACTATGGCTCTAATTTAATTATAATATTAACTTTAAAAAATTGACTCTAATATTTTATAATAAATAAAAAAATATTATGCAAAAATATATACATTTTAAAATAATTTTAATTATTTAAATAATATTTAAGTACTTTATAATTTTATATTATATTAAACTAAATTTTATAATAAGTAGAAATATAACACTAAAATTAACAAATATACCAAAATTAAATTATTTTTTAGTAGTATGTATAATAATTTTAATATTATTAATACCTGAGATATATTTTATTGATTTTAAAATCTATTTAACCCAAAAATTTATTTAAAATTTTCATAACAAATGCAAATATATTATTAAAAAATATAATAATTTATTTCCTAAAATTATTTTATATATTAAAAAATCTAACATTTTTAGTCTGGAAGACATATTAAACCATTTAAATTATATTTATATTTATTAAAGAATTTTAAAAGTCAAATTTTCATTTACTATTTACAAATAGTATTATAGTTAAAAGAGTGTCTTGGTGTTTCTTTTTAAAAATTTAGATGTCTACATAATTATTTTTCCAAACATTTGGGGTGTAGGTGTCCTTTTCTTGTACAAAATTAACACCAAATAAAAGAATTTTTGCCTAAATTTTATAGGGCAACAATAATAACGAGTATCAATTTGGGTTGTCAAATTATATTTTAGGAGATTATTTTTAGTCCAAAAAGGTTATGATGTCTCTTAATAAAAATTTAGAAATCCATAGACTATTTTTCCAAACTAGGTGTCCTTTTTTCTTGGAAAATTAACATCAAATAAAAGAGTTCTTACCTAAATTTGATGGGACAGTAACATGAGTTTGAGTTGTAACGCTAGGTTTCTGGGGTGGGATTATTATTGGGGTTAATTTTGATTTTTCATCTCGTCAAATGTCAATTTTCGAAATACTTTTTATACTATCATAAACTTCATTCTCTCTCTCTCTCTCTCTCTCTCTCTCTCTCTCTCTCTCTCTCTCTCTCTCTTTATATATATATATTGGTAAAAAAGATAAAATTTTTTCATCAATTTAATCCTATTTTTTCTCTAAAAAAGAAAATGAAGTAAGTTAAAGTCTATAATAATTTACAAGATATTTTAAATTTTTCAAATTTATGATGGGTTATCATTATTTAGTGGCTGTGGATGTCAAAATTGCATTGTTTTTAGTGGTAAGATTAAAAGGTATTTATGAAACTAATGATTTTTTTTTTATATACTATAATCAAAGTTCCATTGATACTTTACAATCAGAAAATCAACAGGAACTCTTCTTAAGAATACTATTATGACACAGTCCGAGAATCAACCCTCCCTTAATATTTGAGGAAAATTTATTTTTATAACCAATAATCAGTTGGGACTCGCCTTAATAATGTTATTATAGCACAACTCAAAGATGGACCCTCACTTTATTGTTATTTTTTTAATTAAACAAAATGCAATTATACACATGGTAAATTGAAAAGGGAAAATTTTATTTGACAAATTTCATTGTACTCCTTATCATATTAAAAACTAGAACATGCCCCTTGTATTATGTTAAATACTTAAATTTAAATATCCATTGATTGTTTGATGCTTTGAACTTTATTAAAAACATATCAAAACTGTTTTCTTTTGCAGTTGTCTACTTAGAATGTAAAAAAGTGTATCACTTTTTTTCTTTTTCATTAATACCATTTAAGGATTTAATATAATATTGATAAAATAATTACTTTACCATTTAAATAGAAAATGACTATTTAATCCTATCTAAATAACATATATATATATATCATTTTGTAGTTGTTGGGACTACTAATGTCTACAAAATTAGCTATATAAACTCATCAAATCTATTAATTTAAATATATAAAATCACCAAAATAAGCACTCTAATTAATTTATATATCATTTATAATATAAATTAAAAACCCTCAGTTAAAAAGTTCATCCTAAATAACATATGTTTGTCAACAATGATAAATCTTCAACAAAAATAAATAAAAACAATTACTAGTTATTAAAAATACATTCAAAATAACCATGAAACCAATTATGAAAACTTTGCACGTTATAGTTTGTTCCATGCTTCCATCAAATAAAAATTAACAACATAAAATCAATCATGGGAGGAATTGCAGAGTTTATATTTTGTTTTCTATCAATCTAAAACAAGAATACATTGCAAAAGTATCTAAAATAATAACAAATAAATATCCTTTTTACTTTTATGGGTAAAATAATTATTTTTTAAATGTTCTGTTAAATCGTCTAATGATGTAATAGAGAAGTAAGAAAGTAATACAAATTGTAAACTTTAAATAGAAAGTTAAAAAAAAAACTTTGGTGGTGTATTTAAAAAAAAATGTAAAACATTGGATGAATGGTGGACATTTGCCTTAATGGCCGACCAATGTTGCCTTGTTAAAATACTATAATAGCCATTGTGTTCATTAAAGTTGTTAATAGAGCTTTTGAGGGTAATTTTATCTTTAAACAATATACTAAAAATAGAAAAATAAAAAGAAATAACAAAATAACTAAAAATTGTACACACTGAGAACCCAAAAGTGTGAATTGAATTTTTAAGCAAGATTCAAATAAAAATTATTCTAAGAGCCCAAAATTGAATGAAATTTTGTCATGGGGTTTTGGCAATTTCATTTCTATTTCAGTCAATTTCAGTTGATCTTGTATATGCCGGTTGAAGCACATATTGGAGCATCCAAAGGAACCAGCAGCAGCTGCTCTTTAGGAGGAGAAAATGAGCATGGCACTGGGAAAACTGGTCGTGCGCGGCTTGGCGAAGACATGTTGCAGTCCCCATGCCCATTTTCTCTTCCACGGTGAAGTTCTTTGAAAACGTTGGCCGTTGCAGTTTCTTTCATATTTGGAGCATTTTCATCTTTAATTATGTCTGTTGATTAAATGGGGGACTTTTGATGTTGCGATTCTGGTAGTTGATGAAAAGACGAAATAAATTATGTAATTTGCTTATTGGATTTTTGGTTTTCGGGTTTGGTACAGGTTGATGTCTTGATGAAGTTATTTCATTTCTTAATCGTATGAAATCAAAAATACCCTTGATCTCAGTTGAATAAAGCGGGTAAAAGACTGAAGTACTCTTTCACAGTTAACTCTAACGGAGATTTAATGCAATTTTGGGGGTGTGTTGAAGATTTCAATATGCTGGGGTTGGTTAAAATTTCCCCAGTCAGTAGAAAAACACGAGCATTTCCCGTCTGATCGACTCAGTGCCTTCTCAATACCGAGTTGAAAAACAGCTTCTGGTTTGCTTTTCATGAGCATCAAGATTAATTATCTTGGAAGTGTCAGTGGATCGTTTCTTTCCTGGATAACTTGCCCTTAAGAAAGAGGGACAGGCAATGAGATCTAATGCACACAGACAATGAGATCTAATAGTGTTTTTCATTGATATCAAATATACTATTTCACTCATTGGAGATCCAAATTATGGTGAAATCGGTTTTGCGAAAGAAGAAATAAAAAGAAATAAATGTAAAAAGAAAGACAGGTTTTGGGTGTTTAGGCACACTTGATGTGCACCTGAGGGACGCCTGACAGGCGCACAAAAAATAAATGTAAATTTATGCTCAATATGGTTTGTATAGCGATAACAATAAATCATCTTCTTCATAAATGTCAAAATAATTACAGCAAATAACCACACCCATTTACTTAAATCAAATAATGAGGACTAATAACATTTAAAAAACACAAATTTTTAAAACAATGCCAATCCATCCTTTTAAACTAAACGTAATTTGAAGTCAAGTAGAACTTACCTTAGTATAAGTTGAATGGAATTAAAATAAAGTTAGAAAAACGAAGCTAAAACCCAGCCAAAACGGATTTAATTCTAAGCTTCGAAATGTGGTTGATTTGAAATGAATAAAATTAACAAATTAAGTTCTGATAAAATGAGAACTTGAGTTTCTTTGAAATGATACTGAGAGAAAGTGGAGGGAAAGCGGGCTTTGTTATGGTCCTAATTGACCATCTTTGCAGTTTGCTTGTAAACTAAAAGGCAAGTTAGTTGCAGGTTAAGCCATTTTTTAAAACCGTTAAAGTTTAGAGCCATTCCTACAAATTTCACGATAAATTTGTACTATTACACACAAGACATGCATACATAAACCTCATGCAAGCAGAGCAAGGCCAGACAGGGTGTTCCGACAAATACAACGACCGTACAATTCAGGCTATTCGGCGATTGACAAGACATGCACACTCCTCATGTAAACTAGCCGGAAGTCTCTTTTCTTTGTTCGAGTATTTTGATCCCTTGGTACCTGCCTAGCATCAGGAGCGTGGCCATTGGATTTGTGCCCGGTGATTCTCGAAAAGTTGACCCGTCAATTACTCTTAATCCTTCAACCCCGTAAACCCTATAATCTTCCCCAACAACTGACCCAACTGCACAACCTCCGTGATAATGATAGTAAGTTCGCACATTGTTTTTGCATAATTTTCTCAGCTCTTTATCTGGAATCGCCCTGGGCATTAAGTTCTCTTGGGGTTTAAATTTTGTCCCCAAGAACAACGAAACTGAACCAGACTTTGTCACTCTATGTAGCAATTGAACCATCTTGACACATTCCTCTAAGTCCTTTTCTTTAGCTAGATAATTGAATTCAACTGAAGGGTTTCTTCTGGGGTCTGTGTTGTTCAATTCAAGCTTTCCTTGAGAGGCTGGAAATGCCATCTTGGCACCAATTCCCATCCTTGATGCATTCAGATTAATTAGACTCACCCCAGCTTCAATTATAACTCTGAAGTTGTCTGCTATACCCACAACTTCAGGTGGCTCTGGTAGCCGCTTTTGCGGCATAGTATCAAAAAATACAGCAATGGAAGGATTATCTTGCATCCCTTGCCCAACCTTTTTCAAATCTACCGTTATTGGAATGTTGAAATCTTTGAGATGTTCATGTGGTCCAATGCCACTTAACAATAGGAGTTGGGGACTTCCTACTGCCCCAGCCGACAAAATAACATCACCCCATGTACGTGAATCCTTCTTAGGCTTACTGAGATAAGCTTCATGGATATGATTTGGGCCACCATCGCTCTTTTTGAACCTTATGCCACAAGCTCTGCTCTCATTTCCCTTACCTGCATCATTTTGAACCCATGTTAAGATTGATTAGGGTCTCAATTACTTATTTCAACATGTATATATAGTGATTGTGGATAGAGAAGTTCTGCTTACCATTGTTGCAAAAGATAATGTTGTTTACAGTTGCATTCAAAAGAACTATGATGTTATTAGGGTTCCCTTCTTCAAGAAGATCAGCAGAGGTATGCCTCTTGCCACATTGATCAAACATTGTCCCACCAACCTTTGTTCCCTCAATATGTTCCAAATTATAAGCATTGTTAGGTAGAATCCCTGATTCAAGAAGGCCAAGTAAAACAACAGTCTGCCATGATGTCAACTCGGGTACAAAGACTAGCTTAGATTCCACCCATTTATAAGCTTGTTTTACAAGCTCCTCATCCCACCGGGCTCTTTTAATAAAATCCTTACTAGCTCTACTGTAAAACCCACCATTTATGGATGATGATCCACCAAGCACGCGTCCTCTGTGGTTTTGAACTCCATCCTTTGAGACAAATCTCTGTGCAACTGAAGTGTATTCATCAGTTTGTACCAATGACAACCCAAAGTAGCGCTTGTCCGTGACCAAGGGATTTCCAAAAGGAGAGCCGCCTCGTTCTACTAGTAGCACAGAGAAGTGTTCGGATAAAGTGGCAGCTAGTGGGCAGCCAGTGGTGCCTCCTCCAACAACAATGTAATCAAAGGACTTGCCAGCAACTTCTTTGACATCTGAAGTCATGTAATGAGGGAGTTCTTTTCCTTTTCCTAGGATATAATTAATAAAATGATCCGATTATCAGATCATTGCACGTTGCGATTGAATTTGAATGAACGTATGCACGTTTAAGCTTCTCATAGATATGAAAATAGTGTAGGAACCAGCAATCGAGTAGCAAGCATACCTTCAGCTTCAGGCAACATATGAAAGCTTAGTAGTAAAAAGCCAACGGCTATGAGAAGCTCATGAGAATTAACTGTCTGTCCAACTGCAAACTTCATTTTTGGCAGCGCATGAGTGTGGATACTGCTTTCAGTCTGAGATCGAATACAAAGTCTAATCTAAAGAACAATTCATTAATATATCTAACCACAAAATCATGAAAATGACCGACTTTCTTCAACAAACATTAATTCCACATCACATAATCATTGAGCTCATCAGCGTGATTAAACATACTCGAAAATAGCCCATTAAACAACTAGTAATAATATGTATTAATTGTATGTAGAAGAACCAAAACAAACAAAAAATTTCAAAGAGGTGGGATAGGGCGCGTGAATTTGAAATTTTTTTTTAAAAAAAACGAAGACTTCTCCTCAATTACCTTGTGATATCTTCTTCCTTGTAGTTTTCTCAGTACATGCTTGCTTCTCTGACGTTCTGTCTGCATTCTTATTAAATCCAAACGATCAGGTTGTTGTGCAATTGGGTCAATATTTTCTTTCTTTTCTTTCAAGCTTCCACGCCTTTTTTAAACTTCCCATTTCTCATCTCTTTTGTCAATGATTAAGTTTTTTTTTTTTAAAAAAAAAAATCGGAATCGAAGATATTAGGAAAGAAAAACAGTTTTAAAGAAATATTTGAAAAATAGAATACTCGATAAGGCGTGTATTTCCAAATTAGAATCTGAAAATGAAATTTAAAAAATGTGTTTTATAATTTGTCCAATTTAATATTATTATATGATTAAAATATAATTAAATAAAATTTTAGTTTAATATCGTTTATGCGCAGCGAAGTGTACAACAATTTTTTTTTTTGTTCTTTCCGTCTGTGAGACCTGTACATTTTTAACTTTAATTTGATTGTGCTAAAGCCAAACATGTCTTTTCCATTTTTATTTTTTTTTTAAATGAAAACAAAACTAATGTACAAGCTCAAGTATCAGCGTTAATCGGAGAAATTTTGACTTTAGTTTGATTACCATGTTTATCATTTTTTTGAATGAATAAAATAAAATAAATAATAGGAGAAATTTGTGAATCATATGACACATTCATGTGATTATGTAACATCACCTTTAATTTTTGAAAAATAAGATTTTATTTAAGTTTTTTTTTTTTGGGGGGTTCGATGGTTTTGAATTAAAAAATTGGTTAGTTGTGGATGCAAAATCTTGCTTGTCCTTGTGACATGATCATTGGGTTAACAACTAGTTCAATTTTGCAAATCTTAGGTACTGAAAATATTACTGTAAATACTTGTAGTCGTTTGTGAGTATGGTCAAACTTTTGTAATCATTTCACAATAAATGTTAACCCCGTTGGCTATCTGACCAATGAGTTTCTCAAGTGAGGTAGCTGAATTGATTAAGGTCCCTTAGCATTCACAATTTTAACCATACGCATGGTTTAACTAATGATTCATTTGTTGTTTACTGGAGATATATGAATATGATTTTTCTGCTATTTTTTTTTTAAATATAGGTCCATAATATGTTGCTGCAATGATAAATTGAACTGCTCCCTTTTCATTTTATGATTAAGTGAACAAAAAAGGTTAGTAGAAAATTTACATCAAAGAGGCCCTGCCTGGATTTCATGGGGCAGCCATGACAGCAAGCACCAGTTGGAGTTGCAAGAATTGGGTGGTGGGATAATTTAGTGACAATGGGTAATAAAGTCGCTTTGTTCTAAAAAATATGGTTAAAAAAAAAAATTAAAATTCTGAATCTACTGAAACGGCCCAGATAAGAATGATGATCTAGCAGCTGCTAGCTCGGAAAATCTGATAAAAGTGCTATGAGACATAATCATTACTCGAAAGACCTAACTGGTGTTGACTTGACTCAGTGGCTGTTCATGAGTGAATTTAAAAGTGGCATCTGGTTGTTTTCGTGACCATTAAGTGTAGTTATCTCTTATAGGTAGGTATCAGAGGATCAAATGTTTTCAGGATAATAGGCCATTGAAAAGAGGGAGACAGAGAGATCCATCCGCACAAATATTGTATTATACCTTCTTCTTTTAATATGGATATACTAGTTTCAAAAGTTCTTGGGGGTCCATACACATAACAATATACATAGTTTATAAACAAAAGATTAGCTCTAAGAATCAAGTTTTCTGCATTGACTATAGTACTAACCCAGCTATAAAAAGTCTCCAAAACTCTAAAGGGGCCCATTGAGTTGATCCAGTCCCTTGCAGTTTAAGTCTAATGCTTTGGAACCTGATTCACTCTCATTCTGGTACTGGCTATTGAGATCAAATCTACCCACCAGTCCAGTTTTTCTCAATTGATCATCACATTTCTCATTTTGGGTTGATAATCTTTTAGCTGTCTGTTGCTCGTCACAAAAACCATCAGTAATAGTGCTTTCACGTCTCTTCCTTCCACTGGCTTGATTGCTTGAACGTCCTTTACATGGCTTGTCCTGTGGGTGAATATGGATGTCCATTAATGGAAGTTCAGCTGTAGTTTTATTAGACTTACAAGTGTCCGTGTCGCCAATCTCATTCACTGGTAGCTTCTCTTCCTTTCTCCCAGAACTCTCAGATGATGTCAAGGAGCTCTCCATGGAACATATTGTGCTTCTTATTTGCTTCCTGTCAACATCTTTTAAGCTTGAAGTTCCTGCTTCTGTTAATTCTGACACTGACGAGCTCGGGCAGCCCATGTTAACCATTGAAACTAACTGGGAGAGTTCAGCTTTTGCGAGTTCTACTCCTGCAGAAGAGCAACTATAACCAGCAAGTGTTTCTTGAGCTTTCTTTAATACCGACTGTAGGTACTTTCCTTGAGCCTCAATTCTCAGCTGCAAATGTCTCTGAACCTGAGAATAAGATTCGTACTTGATTGACATGTATCAATACAATACACTACTGAGAATCAGAAACCGAGTTAAGACGTGGTTCTTTAGTTATACCTCAATTTGTTCATGAAGTTTCCTTTGCACTTCCATTTGAACTTGAAGAGCCTGAGCAATCTGCAAGCTTCTGACAAACACAACACACAACTTTGAATCATCAGTTGAAGCTCTTTATTTAGTATTATAACACCATCTGAGTTCAACAATTTAATTGGGATAATTTCTGACTATTACTCATTTAACTGATTGAGAGTTCCATCACTGATATTCCTATTGACATGCCCATCACTACTGCTTTGAGTTTCTTTGTACTCTAAAACTGCAACAAAGAAAAGTAATATATATTTCAAATCAGAAAAAGCATTCATAATAATAATAAATTGGCTTTCAGTCACACGCACACGCATGTATGACTGCCTCATCAGAAGCATTTTCAGTTACCTTGCTTATTATCAATGCAGGCTTCCACCTGTTGGCTCTTCCCCAGTCTGTATTTCTGCAACAAGAAAGCAAATGCGTATACATTCAGAAAGAATCTTTTCCATTTTCTTCCCGTAAGACCTAGCGCAACAAAGATGGATCAACTGTATTCATCGAAAAGTGAAACTTGCCTGTAAATGGCTTTTTAGGTGATACAGAGTAAGTCCAGGAATTCCCATTACTCTCATCAAACTCTTTGGTGTTGCCTCTGCCGATATATATAATTAAACAAATGAAAATTTAGAACTTAATGTTAAAAGTTAATAAAAATTTAAAAAAAAAATAAAACAAGAGGATCATTAATAACAACGTAACTGTCTGGACCTCCAAGGTGATTGACAGCATCAACAAATCTTTGATGAAGTTCTGGAGTCCATTTGAGCCTAGGCTTAGCATCAGTAGATAAAACCAAGTTCATATTTTGATTTTGCAAACCCATTTAGATGTTTGTTGAAGGAGAGACAGATAGAAAACTGAAACTTAAATAAATGGGTTAACTTTATGTAACTTAGAATATGTGGTGGAAGCCGAAGCCATCCTACTCTTTATAAATTTAGGAGGAGATGGTGTTAGTGGCCTGTCCTATGATCTCACTCGATACCTGGAAACATTTAAGTGGGGTTATGTTAAGAGGGGAATATATGCCATGAGCTGTGGCTCTTTCTCTCTTTTCTTTCTATCTCCTCCCATTTCATACCAACTTTTCATTTTTTTATTTTTTTTCCCCTCTTCTTCTTTGACTTGAAAGAGGGTGGAGCGAATCTATGATGCAGCAAAAACAGAGAAAGCCAACACACTTCGATTTTGAGTCTTAAAAGGAGAGAAAAGAGAAAAAAAGTGTATGGTTTGTTTTTATCTTGCTGGTTTTTCTCATTTTATCTCTCAGCCTCTCTCAATTCTCAAATACACACACAAACACACACTGCTTGATTCCCTGCTGAGATAGGTTAGCCCCACCATAATGAATAATGGGAGCAACTTTCCTTTGCAATGTGAGAAGAGAAGAAACTTTGGAGCAAAATTAATTGATGGGTATGCTACTATGCTATGATGGATAATTCCTTTTGGTGATGAAAGGGAAAACCAAATGGGTCTCTCTTTCTTTCTCTTTTCTCTTTTCCTTTATTTATTTATTTAATTTATTTAATTTTTATGAAGAGGGTGTGGTGGGATTGGCAGATTCTTTTTGTTCTTTGCAGGGATGGAAGAATCAAAGAATCTAACCTTATAGATTTTAGGACCCCCCAGCTTATCCCGTATACATACATACATAAATATGTGTATTTTAATTTTTCCTCGTAATCAAAGAACTAGTCTAGAAAAAGTGAATCACATGAGCTATATTATAGAAAGTGAACTTCCCATGATCTAATAAACTCTAACCATGTGTTTTTCCGTGGCAATTGAACCAAAAAGAGATATAAACATCCGTAATATTGTCCAATTACAGGAGAATCTCAGGCCTGCAGATTTATACAGACTGGCATAGCTCAACATATAGCAATGGTGCCCCAACAAGTAACATCACGGACCCAATAATGCACAACTCATTTAAGGGTTGAAAAACAACTAAAATTCTTATGTTCTGAAATTTAACTGGGTGCTAACGAGTGGAAGCAGCATGGATGTGATGCAAAGCAAACCAGCAACCTATGGTGGTTGAGATAAAAAGCACACGCCAACTTCCCTAAGCAGCACCATTATCATGATTCTGCCTCCGTGAGAAAAGCAGCAAGTACATAATGGAATGACAAAAAGGTCCACATGAATATTTAGGCTTTCTTCTAATATGAAGGCAATAACCAGAATTCGCTCTGCATAAAAGTCCCATAAAGAAATATATCCAAAGGAAGTATAAGCTTTGGGTCTGTAATCCATAACCAAGCAAAACTGAAGTAAAGAAATTTTCACCACAAAAGAAAAAAGAAGAAAAAGAAAAAGAGAAGTCACACTGACATTGTGGCCAACAAAAAATCCGAAAAGTCTGATGAATCGGATCGATCATAAGATTTTTCTCGGGCTGCGGTCAAGAGTTTGATCAGTGGAATCAAAATCCAATGATTGATCTCCAAAGCATTGCCATCTCAGCGCCATACATGCTGTTGCTTGTGCTGCATTCATAAATAATTTCCTAGGATTCAAAGGTGAATAAAATTAGATACAAAGTGTTATTTTAATCACACAGCAACTGAAAGTATAAGAGGCTCATTAACTAATAAGCAAAATATTAATAGAAGATCCCAATGAGTTGACTCACCACATCTGGTATTAGGCTTAAGCATCAACTGTATTAGTTAAGACACAGAGTTAATCAGATTGTTACATAATCACTCTCTCGGATAAAACTTTTTACTTTAAAGATCAAAATGTCGGTCCCAATGAGTGGCATTGGGGGTCCCATATCATCACATCAAGAAAGGGTTCTTCCTGAAGAAGCATCTGCTTGTTCAATCTTGATGCGTAATTTCTTTAGTGGCAAGCTCATAGTTCATACTCAAAGAAAGGAATATAATTATTGATGAGTGTTCATGATATGTGGCCCGAATGTTTGAAAAACAAGAAAAGAAGAAAGAGTTATTTAACCTTTCTCTTTAACCAGCAGCTGTACTTGAAGCTCCTTTCTTGCTTTAAAATATTCCATAACGAGTAAAGGAGATTCTGGGATGATGCCAAACGGCCCCTGGTATTTTTGAGGTCAGTAATGGTAGTAGAAGAAGGTCCGGTGAATCAAAAGTCATTTAAACAAAGGTGCCTCATCAATTATTATTCTTTAAAGGGACCCATTACAGGAGATCTCATAAATCTAAAAGCATGGAAAGAAGATGAGAAGAGTGTGCCCTCAGGAATCAGGAAAAGAGAAAGAAAAGGAACCAGTCACCATCCCACCAAAGGATAATGTAATCTTATTGCTGCAATTTATGTGAAAATGACGCAGGCAACATGTCATTTTATGATTAAGTCATTTAAGGCTTCATAAGAAAGTAAATAAGTTAGTTTGAAAGAAACAGAAGCCAGAGTTTTACAATTTATACAATCTTGAAAAAAATTCCAATACTGACAAAGGCAAAACAAGACAGATGAATTTATCAAAGCAAAATAAATCCAAGCTGGTAGAATGACGAATGGATTGGCATGCTTATACTTTCATTTTAGTGCACATGATGACTTCGTCTTCCTGTTGGAGCGTTTGCAGACCAATCACATGAAAGCCAGCAGTTAAATGATAAGTTATTTCTTGTAATGAGCATGCCAAATTATCAATCAATCATGAGAAAAATGATGAAACGGAAGCCTGAAAGGGTTGAAGATAGTTGAATCAAAGTTTTTGAATAAGGAAGTTTATTAAATAATTATGAACAGTGTAAAATTAGGGTTTTAGACTTTTTATATAATAATCTTAAATATTGTAATTTTACTAAAATTTACAAATGTAAAATATTATTTTATAACAAAATTCTCCTAATCAAAATAAGAAAAGGAAAACAAAGGGCGCTCAACTTCAAGTTCTAAAAAAAAAAATAAAAAGTCCTAAAAAAATTAGAAAAAAAAGAAAAAAATTTTAAAACTAAAAAATTATCAAAACAGAAATGAATTTCTAGTTCGATTACTGGTCAAAGCGGCGCAAACATTCTGAGTTATATTTGTCTTATCACAAACTTCGAAATGATATATTATACACAAAAAACGAACACATGTAACTTAAATTATATCCTCAAAAAAGTATATCGCTTGTAATACACAGTCATTCTGTATTAAAAAAAAAATAATAAAACGTATAAAGTCTAGTGGTTGAGGAATATGGGGATCAAGAAACCACAGAAAATAAACTTGTGGCATGACAATTGAACTTACTGAAGTATATACCATACATGTTATATGCCTAATCACCAGTAAAGGTATATTTATGTACAATGCAGGGAAATCTAATCCAGCACGTGGCTCATAAGTAGTGGTGGACATGATCACTTTCTTCGCCTAGACCGTGAATGCCAATGCCACACTTGCTTCATTTGAGAGATATACAATTTCTAGAATCTAGATATGACATCTTAGTTTGTCCACGAACCAGACCCACCCAACAACTTGATTGACAGATGACAGAGACAAGGTGGTATCACGGTGAAATATTCCCCTCAAAAAATCCAATTAAACAAGGCTAATTTATATGCGATGAAACCACATCTACTTCTAAACTACCTCTTCATTGACATGAAACAATCATCAAACGCTGCATAGCTAAATGGAGAAACAAATCGCCACAGATTGTTTTAATTTAAGAAGGTTGTACAATGTATATACAGTTAACTCATGTTCTTTGAGCTTGAGATGTGTCCCACTTATTCAAATCTCATATTCAAGGCAAGTACAAACTAATAACTAGTGAAAAATAGATTATCTTGCTGCCAAACTAGAAACTCTAGATTAAACCTTGCAGATTTTTATACAAGATCGCGACAACTCTATAGTAAGGGTAATTTCGCTCATGAAATTTCAGCTTGCTCTTAAGTTTGAAATGTAAGCTGGAAATTAAGAGCCAAACATTCACGGCACCATGATGCTACATCAAAAGCATCTAATTGGGTCTGGAATGGTTGTCAGCACTGAGCTCACTTAACCTCCTTCATCTTCTACGAAACTCAAAGGATATCTTATAATGAGGGTAGAATCATCATAAGAGAAGACGAAACCCAGTGGTGAAGTCTAATGCAAGATATAAAAAGGTCAGATCATAGCATCCTAGAAAGTAGAAGCCACATTCTTGAAAGCCATAAAGCGATTAAAGTAACCCCACTCAAAATTCCAGGCTCTTCTTTTGGGAAGAAAAACAGAATTCCAGCTCTCCTCTTTTTATATCTTTCCCAAAGAAATCCAAGCTGCGCAATGCGTTATGCATATATAGGCTTTACCGCGTGAGGTAGTGCGTGGGTATTTTCCATATGTGTAAACAAAAGCAATCAAAGTTAAGCAAAAAGCACCACAATTACAAATATAACATAGATTTTGCAAGCAATGAACCCTCAGGGCTAGGGGTTTCTGTTTTATAGATCCAGTTTTTCTCAATTCTATCGACATCCAATCTAATCTTATTTAAAATTGCAAATTATAAATAGACTAAGTAAACGGGCCGAGATATGTGACGTCGAGGCAAGGATCCAATATGGTATTCATTTCAAATTCACAAATCCGATACCTTTTGAGAGTTAATTTGATTTCTTTACCCATAATAACATCGAACAGCGTATAACATCCAATCAGCTTAAGAAACATTTGAAGGACTTGTTTTACGGACTTTTGGGTTAACTCCTCAAAATTATTGAGTGAATGGAAATTTTCGTTTTTCTCTTCCATTAGGTGCTTAACCACCAGCTGGATCTTCTTCAAGTCAGAGTGAAATTGACATTCCACTATTACATTTTGGTGTAATTATCCGAAGCTAACTCATGCTCTAAGTTTTATGACGAAATATCATGCGACCCTCAAAGTGAGTGTCCATTCTGCGTTGGAGACTTTATTTAACTGTATTATCACGGTTAGTTTAAATCTTATATAGAAGTACTTGACTTGGAGACCCCTAATGTCCGTTTTTATTTGTTGCTTTAGCCATATAATAGGACAAAAAGAAAATTATTCATTTTGGCCCCCCAAATTATTCCCTTTTACTCTCTAAAATGGAAATTTTCATTCTCTGACCAAGGACTATGCCAAATTCACCTCATTCTCAACTGCTGGGTTGGAGCGGCTTCAACCAATCGTAAGTTTCTCATTTTTCTGCCACCTCATACTCGTGATTGAACAAATGATCATTCCAAATTTATCTCAACCACCTCCAAAATTATCAAAAATAAAAGAAAAAAGAAGCTCCTGATTAAGGCATGGAGAACGCAAATTGGCCGGTTCCCAAAAGATGAATGCAAATTGGCATAATCAATGCCCAAGTAATTACTAGCAAGAAAGAGTGCATGTGTACCGGAATGTGAAATGTTTTGATGGATGTTGGCTTAGTGATTAACACATCACCCCACTTTGCTCCACTAAATTTTCAACTTTCACTGTCTTTATTGCTTTTCATCGATACGAAGGCTCCCCTTCCAATTAACTTGTTTTACCTAACATTCTCCTTTTTATCAACGAAATTCAAATGCTTTTAGCTACCAAGCACAAAACACAAGCCACAGGCAAGAGGCAACAGCCCACTAGCCATCCCAAGATTTAAACAGTTGACTTAACAAAAGCAGACTCGTCAAAGTCTTTGAAAATGGGAAATTGATAAAAATAACCTTAAAACTTTCATAATTTTTAGATTTAGCCCATTGAAATTTTTTCTATCATAACTAGCCAAATATTCTGTTATTGGACTAAATTATCCTCATCATTTTCAACAAATTTTTAAACATATGCCACTTGAGAAATTCTAGCAAAATTAAAAGCTCACAACCTTCAATAATTAACCAAAACTTTCATCACTCTCAACAAACTCCATCACTTTCAATAAATCAACAAATTTCATCAAACAAGTATTGCATAACTGAAGATATATATATACTTGGAAAGCTTATTAAGGTTAGTAAGGTTAGTATATGTTCTCACATAATATATACTTCTAATATATTGAGAGTTTAGCAAATAAGTTCGAAATTAAAGTATATTTTGTTACAAATGTTATTATTTTTCATTTATAAAACATCGAGATTTGTTAAAGTTCCAATTTGAGTTGAGAAATGAAAAAAAAAATTGAAAACAACAAAAATTCGAGCAAAAAATAAAGCCTATAAATTTAGTGAGATGGGCAGTGGAACAAGTGCCTATCTCACTAAAAACCAAAATTGATTATGTGAGACAGACACCTATCTCCATGTCTGCCTCACTAAATTTGATGAGACAGACTGTCTGTCCCACTTGTTGAAAACGTCTGTCTCACCAAATTTAGCGAGACAGACAGTAGGACAGGTGTCTGTCTCACAAAAAATCAGAACTGATTAGTGCTCATAACGCGCACTAGATGCATGTGACAAGCGCACCCATCATGCTCGCTGGATGTGTGCGAGGGGCTCGCCAGCGTAGATAGGCGCGCCCATTGCACGCATCCTGCGAGCAATGCTTCTCCCTCTCGCGAGCCAAGAGCCACACTCTAAGTATTTTCATACCATCTCACATATAACAACCAACACAACTTAATAAATCCCCCATTACACTCTCATTATACAAAAGGTAAATATAAACTATTTTAGAGGAATTTTATCAAACACTTTATATGTGATATTTTAAAACTTATCATCTTAACAATATTTTTTCCGTTTCATCACTCCAAAAACCTTACATTCTTCTACAACCCCAATCAAATTCACTCAAATTATATAGAAAATGGTGAAGTTTGTTTACCTAAGTTGTGGACTCTTTGTAATTTGTTGGATTCGTTTCCGGTTCGTATGGATTTGGTTATGTTAGGTTAGATCGTTGTCTCGCCGTTGCTGTCGCCAATCACGTTGCCGTTCACCGTTCGTCGTGTACAACTATTGAGGGTGGCTAGAGAGAGTTTGGCTTGTGGAAATGGAGAGGGTAATTTGGGACAAAATTATTGTTTTTGGCTAACTTTGATAGAAAAAACTTGAGGTGGCTAAATGAGAAAATTATGAAAGTTTTAAGATTATTTTTGTCAATTTCCCTTTGAAAATGTGCACCGATATTTCTTGTTATTATTCCATGAATATAACGAGCAAGCGTCACCATTTTCCACTTTAAACAAATGACTCGTGGCAATTGAAAATTCTAGAACTTTCTTGGCACGTCTTTACTTAGTAGATGCTTAATATATCCGTGATAATTTTCTTTATATTCTTGCTTTATTTCAAAATTAAAAGAAGCCTCTCTAGCAACTTTCCCAGGTGAAGATAAACTGAAACACTTAATTAATTTTGTTGAAAAATATTATGATGAATTGTTAGTTTGAGCGGAACCACTTTGTTTAAATAAAATTTATTATTAATTTGGATTCATCTTAGTGAATGCTTCAAAATGATATATTATATGCTCAAAATGATGTTCAAGTAAATAAAAATTAATGCTCAAAGTATACTTATAAAGTTTGAAAAATAGAATTAAAAAGTAGCGAGTCCCAAATTGTTTTTGGAAAGGATGTGCAGGGATGGTCCCCAAGTCGAACAGTTAAAATTTTTATTCTCTAGCTCAATAGCAGTGTTACTGAAGTCCGAAATTAAAGGTGGACTTAGTGGGAAAAATCATTAAGCCAGTACGCATTGAATCAAAGCCAGTTCGGAAGATAATGCATTAATGAAAGTGGAAACTGTCAATGGCAAAATTTATGTAGCAAAATCGATCCTGTTATCATCACTCCTAGTCTCACAATCAAAGTCGAGGGTCACTGTTAATGATGGCAAGTCTTTCAAATGAATCTCGTAAGGTGTGGTGATCAGTTGCTAGAAATGAGAAACAAATCAAGGGTTATGCCCAAATTTTTGCAATTAATGATAGAATACATGAAGGGTTCATTTGAATCAGCCTTTCAAAATCAGAGAGCTGTTAGAATGCAAGCAAGTCGAATATAATAAAATACGCGCGCGCGCGCACACACCATACATTAGATTATAAGTACTTGAAATTAAAAGCATAATTTGACAAGCACCCTGCCAATTCAATGGAATGAGTTCTTGTAGATGCGAATTCAAACAAATCATTTACCCTTTTTTTTTTTTTTTGGTTTGTTATTCTTTTGTCTTTCTCTTTCAATGAGAGTGCATTTGATCTACATCTAGAATTTTGATGGTTTTTCTCCACCAAGTTTTAGATCTATATTGGTTTGTGGTTGTTTTCTTTTGTCTCATCTTTATGACTGAGAGTCGGCTTCCATCTAGATCTAAATAGTGGTTATGATTATCTTCACTAATTTGGTTCGTTATCATGTGTTTCCTTCCAAACATGAAGCCTCTATAGTTCAGATCTGAGAAGGCAGAGATCCATTTTTGCAATATATCCATTACTTTTGCAGCCTAGTGAATTAACTGTAATGGTGGAAGGCAATCTCAAAGAGCTAGAAGGACATTCCAGTTGGAGCTCTAGTCAGTGCACTGGTTCCAGATGCCGCTTGTGGGAAAGCTTTCCTTGTGCATTTGAATCTTGCTGATCGTCAGTGGGGACTTAATAATTTCACCAGTGGCGTGTTGTGCTTTATTGTAAAAAGATGATGTATCTTATAAACTTTTTGTCAGTTGGATAACTGTAATTTAAAAAATATAATATTAAAATATTTAATAAATATTAATTATTATAATTTAAAAAATAAGTTAATTTGATCTTATACTTGTATAATAAAAAATATATTATATCTTTACTAATTTTGTTAAAATTATTATTTAAAAATTATATTTACTATGTAATATTAATTTTTATTTTATAATTATAATTTTTTTTTAGTAGTTGTAGCTTAAAAATTACGGTACTTTAATCTTAAACAGAACTTTTGTTGTAATAGACTTGCAATATTTTTTATTTTATTTTCCCAATTATTTGTGCTTCACATTATATATCTAAGTTGGGTAGATGGACTAGACCTATAAAATTTCTACAATGTCTAATGAGATTTAATGGTGAAACTGTTTTTGATTTTTGGGTATAAGGAAAAAGCTACAGTTAACTAAGCTTGAATCTTAGATTATCTTCAGTATTGTATTTAAATCTATTCTGATTTTGTATTTCTAATTATTTTTTTACGATAATGTATTATTAGCTGATTTAGTTTAAGGTTTACTTTCTTAAATAAATAATTTAAACTTATCACGGCATGCACTTAGAAGCCCACGTAAGGGTCTTAGGAATTGTCCAATCCAAATTGTTTTATATTTCAAACCAAGTGGATGCAATTGCTTCAACTCTTTCTCTGTTTCTTTTAATTTATATTTATGTATAAGCTTTTGTTATACATTCATGGTTACAAAACTCGGGCACGTCTTATCACTGCTTCGTTTTATTTTATTTTTTGTTTTAGAAAATAAATCATATTTAATTAAGTAATACTCCTCTACACGGCTACACCGATCTTATTCTTTTTGGTAGGCCAGGAATTTTCTTTCAAACAACATCTATTAAAAAAAAACTATTTGTAAACGAAAAGTTAAATACTTTCTTTCATTACATAAGCAACTTTGCAACTGCTATCCTCACCATATTTTGAAATGATATTTTTTATAAAAAAAAAAAGGTAAGGGTTTTCTTAAGAATCTACCACGTTATTTTTTTTTTTATCTTCTTATTTTTAGCTCTCATTTCATCGACAAATCTATAATTCTGGGGCTGACTTGAGGATGGGGACGTGTTTGATTTCCCTTTTAATCGAGGCAAACATCTCATCCGAGATGATTGAGATGTTGCCAAAATAATTAATTCAAATGTGTTAGACCGATAATGGGGATTCGGTATCTAATATATGAATAATTTTTATGTAAAATTAATATCGTATCATTTAGTATGGGCATTATCTATTTAAAAAGTCAATAAGATTTAACAACCTGATAATATCAATTATCAAACTATGAGGTATGGTAATCTTGAGATATCATACTCACAGTCTCAAATCCAAGATATCAAAGTATTTACCCTTCTTACTATTAAATTGTCTATTACAAAATTTAACGGAAAAGTGTGTGGCGGCTTTTGGAAATTAAAGGAAAAGGAATGAATTTCTAAAAAATTCAGAAAAAAAAAATCAAAATACAGAAATAAGGAGGTGATGTTTCCACCCCATAATTTTTGTAAACCCACCCCTAAGAAATAATTACAATTATTGTGTTTCATTTTTTTCTTAAACTAGCATTGTCAAAACCTAATAGGATAATAAGCATAATACTTGATTCTAAGAAGAACTCCTATGAACGCGTCACATATATAGACACTCTAGATATAACATGAACTTTACAAGTCATTTCTATAAAAAAAAAAAAGGTTCCTACCAACATGGTAAGGCATTATGGTACACAAGCAAAAAAGTGCATCGGAGCTCCTTTTCTCCCGTAACTCTTTTTTCTTTGGTTGATATCAACAAAACTCCAGATTTTTTATTTAATCATGTTTATTATTTATTGACAAGATTCCTTATTTTTCTGATTTAAGTATCAAAGGATCTTTACCAGTATCAATCTAGCACTTTATTATTTTCTTGTATTGCCGAACAAAACACCCAAATATGGAACACATAAAGTGTTGTCCTGAGGGTTTTCTTAGCCCAATCCCATCAAATCCCAATCAGCCGAAAATTTGGGCATCAACAACAATAAGCTCACTTTGTTTTTAGAAAATGAAAATAAAGAAGTTTAGAAATTAAGCAAATAAAATTAAATGCCTAAGAGCTCATATTATTGAAACAATTTAGTCATTTTATATTATTAAGATAAAATAATCATATAAAAATTATCTTAAAACAACCTTAATCATTAAATATACCTAACTAAAAAATTATAAGAAGAATTTAATTAATTAATTATCTAATTTTTAATTAATTTATACATTTTAAAAATAATAAAAATTTATTATAATATTTTATAAAAATTGGGTGAATTTATAAAAACAGGGAGTGAAAATATTCCACCACAAAACTAAAATCAATCGGAGCTCGTTGGATAAGAAAAAAGATATGGTCCTAATTTCATCCTCGAGAAATTCTATAATATATCAAAAATATTATATCAATTGTATACTAAATAAGTGATGTTACGCAGCACAGGCGTGGCGGGTTAAGAAGATAACTGATCACCCCTTATTTTGTGCGCATGACCAAGTCGAGCCTTAGGAGTGGAGAGAGAGATAAAAATTGATTTAGACTTATCTACCCCTTTCCTTTTAAAATAAAAAATAAAAAAAAAATAAGTGATGTTACAACATATATGATGTGTTGTAAATTTTCTCCTTAACCTTGCCAACATATTGAGACACGGTGTCATCGAGAAGATAGGATGATAGATATCTCATATCTCTCACGAATTCAGCAAAGCACAGGTGACAGGCCACTAGATTTAGATTCTTTATTTGAGTTGTGTTTCCTCTTTTACCGAGCGACAAGCAGATGGCGGATGCTCCTTCATATTTATTACGTGGCGAGATAGTATTGGATAGTTATGAACGGCTTGGATTTTGTCAGAAGAACTTTTCACTTCGCTTTTTGCAGGCGGGGCCATGTAGGAATATGGTGCTGACATGGCAGGGAGCAAGTATCAACTCCTAGCAGGCTGTACAAGGGAGCCGGGTGGGCCTATTGCCACGTGCTTATGTTGTAAGTGGGCTTTGATTGGTTGTCGAGTGAGCATTAAAAAAATCGGCGAAAAAGGCAAGCCCGTTGTTTTTGCCGAGGACAAACACATTTTGTTTTGTTTTGTTTTTTTTTTAAATTCTTTATTGAGTCTTTTAATATGTTGAAAATGAAAACAAAAAACAAGTTCTCCTTGTTACCGTTTACATTTAATTTTCATGAAACTCAAAAAGAGTAAAGATTTATGCCAAAATTGTTAATTTAATATGCTAATTCTTATTTTTTTCCTCTACTCACTCAATTGAATACTTAATTATCCGATATTAATCTTAAAAAAGATAATGAATTAAAAAATTCCTTTAAACGTTTCTCACCCCTTAATTTTTAAAATAAAAAATATTAACACTTAATAAAAATGAATAGAGGATACATCATAATTAGTAAGACATAATTTTCATAAAATTTTCTTTACTTACTCATATAAATGTTTGTTCTAACTACACATGTGCTTGTAATTAAGGGCAGAGTATAAAAAAAGTTCTTTAAAATTATTAAAGTTTTATTTTTAAATTACAACAAGATTTTATCTTTTTTCTCAAGTATGTCCCTGAATGAAATTATATTAAAATAACTTAAATGTTCTTTACAATTATTACTGTAGCATTGGAACCTTTGCAATCCAATTGGAGTTAATGCCATATTTTATTTAAATATGTTTATAATATATTTTGTTTAGAGCGAGGCCCGTGAAGTTTATTACTTGATATATATATTTTTTAAAAGAATTATATATTCACGCAATTATAAATAATAAATGTAAACTCTTGTCCAATCAAAGATTTCGGGTCTACAAAAAATTCCAAGTTTCTAAATTCATTAAAAAAGGTTTGCAGAATATAATCAAAGTAATTTAATGAAAGGGAAAAAAAAAGAAAAGAAAGAAAGAAAAAATGAAGTAAGAATAGGAAGTAATAGATAGAACGAGTAATTGAAGAAGGATGCCGACTCAGGGAGGCGAGTAATTGAGGAAAAGAATAGAAACGAGAGTGAGAGTGTGAGAGGTGATGACATGGCAAGAAAAAGTAGGGGCCGGGCAGGACAACGGAGCACTATCTCAATCTATATAGCAAAGGCAAAATGGGGGAATCAAGACAGCATGAAAGATCTCAAAGGCCACAAGAACTTGTGGCTCAGAATGTTTTCACCATCTCTGACGTGGCATTCCCCTTCTCGTTAAACTCCTCCGTGTCACCATTTTCAATTTTTCACTCCCTCTCTCCTCTCATTCTCCTTCGTCCGCTACAAATTAAAAAAAAAAAAAGAAGACAAACTTTCTGCAACCAACAGACATAGATTGCTTAATTGTATTAGAATGTCAGAAGTGAAAGACTCCGCAATAAAGCTGTTTGGTCAGATGATTCCGTTGTCTTTACTCAAGTTTCAGCAGCAGCAAGGGCAAGTGACGTTGGCTAATGATCACTCTGCTTCTGATGATGATCATCGTCATCAGGAGGCCTGTTGTGATCGAAACCCTGAAAGTTCTTTACGTGAGGAGAACTCTAACAAACAGCAGCAACAACAACAACAGGAACACAAGGTATGTACATAAATTGATGTGTATTTGTGGCATTGAATGACCCCTTTGAATTTTGCAAGTCTGAGGATAGTGGGTTGGTTTTAGCTTCTCGTGATATCACGTGGTGACAGGGTTTTGTGCTTATTGATTAAGTGATCATTACGGGCCAATTTTGTGGTTGGTGATTTTAGTTTTACCAATAAAACAGTCTTTAGTTACATGACTGACTAAAATGAATTGGTTCACTGTGTTAAAGCTTTAGATCAGCCTAATCGGGCATAAACTCTTTACACAAGTAAATTGGAGAAAAAGTTAAGTTAAAAGAAAAGAAAGGAGCCTCATATTCTAGACTTTCTTAACTGTAATTAGGATTTGAAAAATTCAATACCCTCCGATGAACTCCATGTCAATTTATTTATTTATTTATTTTCTCTCTGATACTGACAAAACTATATATAAAGTGTGTATAATTTTCTTATCAGAAAATAAATAAATTAAATTTTTATAATTTGCAAAAATATGAATGCACTTTTGCAAAAGTTTATTCTTCTATGTTTCTCTGATTAAATTTTCTGTTTCTGAGGACATGAAAGGAAATCAAGTATAATAAGGCCAATATAGTGGCTTTTGGCTTACCATTTCAGCTATAAAATGTTTGGAATATGTACTGAATTATTAATAAGTTTCGTAAGTTCCGTGATTTAAGAGGACTTATATTAGATCTTCACTTATTACTTTGACACTAATAGTTTTTCTAATTGGAACTTTTGGTGGCAATTTCAGGAAATGATCCTACAACAAATTAAAGAGGATGAACATGAAGATGTCTCCTCCAAACAAAATGATCCTACAACATCATCAGGCAATAGCGATAACCCAAAAACTCCCTCCGTTGACAGAGAAACTTGGTCGCTGAAGAGCTCCAAGAATGGAGAACAAAGTGAGACAAGTAATTCGCAAGAAAAGACTTTGAAGAAACCAGACAAGATCCTTCCATGTCCTCGGTGTAACAGCATGGACACCAAATTCTGTTACTACAACAACTACAATGTCAATCAGCCCCGGCATTTCTGCAAAAACTGTCAAAGATACTGGACAGCCGGAGGAACCATGAGGAATGTTCCTGTAGGTGCTGGTCGCCGCAAGAACAAGAGCTCTTCTGCTTCCAATTATCGGCAGATTATGATCTCGGAAGCTCTACGTACATTTCAGGCCAATGCTTCAAGTGGAGTCCATAACCCTTGTTCGGGAAACAATGGCTCTATTCTTACCTTTGGCTCCGATTCTCCACTTCATGAATCTGTAGCTTCTGTACTGAACCTTTCAGACAAGTCGCAGAATTGTGTAAGAAATGGATTTCATAGATCTGAACCAAGAATTCTTGTATCCGCAACGGATAACGGGTCATCAATAACAGCTTCAAGTTCATTAGAAAAAGGAGGCAATTGGACTTCACAAGATATAAGGACTAAGAATTATCGAGGTTCTGTGCCTGAAGTACCATACTTCCCAGGACCTCCTTGGCCTCATCCATGGAACACTCCAATGCCTCCACCAGGTTTCCACCCTTCGGGATTTCCAGTGTCATTCTTCCCGGAAACAACTTATTGGGGTTGCGCCGTTCCTGGCCATTGGAATATGCCATGTGTACCACCAAATGCTTCATTGCAAAGCCAATTTGTCCAGAACACTCTTTCTACTCCAACCTTAGGGAAACATTCCAGAGATGGTAACATCATTACTCCAGCCAGTTCGGAAAAAGGAGAACCATCAAGAGGGAGCCGGAATTCAGAAAGTTCTGTCTTAGTTCCAAAAACTTTGAGGATTGATGATCCCACTGAAGCTGCTAAAAGCTCGATATGGGCAACACTTGGGATTAAAAATGAAAAGGTCACCTCTGCAGGGGAATGTCTCTTTGAGGGCTTTCAATCAAAGAGTGATGACAGAAATTATATTGCTGAAACATCCGAGGTGCTGCAGGCCAATCCTGCAGCCTTGTCCCGGTCACTCAATTTCCATGAGAGGACATAACTAAAAGCTTGGGACCGGGTGGTAAAATATCTACTATTACTTGCCATAGATGGCACGGACTTTTCATCTCTGATACTTCTCATCGCTGACAAACATCTATCGAATTTACTCCTTACTGTTACCTCACTAACCAAGCTCAATTCAAGATTTTGGTCGCGAAGCAATCCATGATCCCGACATAAAGGAAGAGTAGGGAAGTGTTCATATGTGATCTTTACCTTTGAAGTGAGAGTATAACAGATATATTTTTTTTTTTTGCTCGGGCTTGTTGAGCAAGTATAAATGTACGTGCATATATGTGTATGTGAGATTGTAAGATATATTTATATAGGTCAGAACAAGATAGATTCTAATTTGCTGTATAATAAACCATAATCAGGAGCTTTTGCCTGGAGCTCTCGATGAATAAATTGGAATTCGATGTTTGCTGAATCTTTTTCTCATTCTTGCATTTGCTTCACTTGTTGGAGGCTTATGAGATTCTTCACAAAATGGACTTTTAGCTTTCAATATGACAAAAAAATAAAAAAGAGAGAGGGAGGGCAGATTCAAATGAAAGAAAAGCGTAGGCCCTCAGTCCAGCAGATAGACTTGGATTTATATCAGAAAAATTCAAGCATCTCCCTTTCAGGCCTAAAAGAATCCGAGCAAGTAACCAAAAAGCATAAAGTCATTGATAAAGTTTACTTTTTCTCTCCATCTTTTGCCTTCTCTTTTCCTCTTTCCTTTCGTATTTTCCTTTCATCTAGCCATGGAATATTATTTTGTGATGTCAAATAATAGTTATCGTGTATGTGTGTGTGCGTTTTTTTTTTTTTTTCTTTTTTTTTGGGCGTGGGGTGTTGGGCGCTGGGCTTGATTGGTAAATCAAAATCATATGTTTGTGTATGTTTCTAATTTTTCAGCCATAGAGGAACATTTAGCCATAGATAATTAGATGTCCACACGTTCTTCAGAATTTTAGCCGTATTGGGCCCATGCATGTGATACATGCCATGGAAGCATTTAATCACCGCACCACCTGCAACTTTTGTTTCTTTTATATTTCAGTTTCCTTTTGTACTTTTCACGTTTAATAATCTTGTTTCAAAAGTAGCCATCAAACTAAATATAGACATGTTGAGCAATCAGCTTTAATGGTTCTGTTCAATCTTGTGGTTCTTCTTGGCAATCAGCTGTTCCAAGTTAACATGCAAATTGCAATCTCATTTATGCCCAATAATATATCACGCATCTATTTTATTTACACTATTCTCGATTTCTTAAATCATTAAGCAGGTTTCTGTTTCCTGTTTATCTTGTATTGGAAGTGGAAGTGGAGTGCTTTGAAATTTCCTTAGGAAACGAGTTTGTTTCACTTTCAAGATTAAAGATTATGGATGCACCTTTACTTGCCACCCAAAAGGATAAGATTAACTAACTTATAATCTTTTTTTATTCACGCTAATGGGTGATTAGGAACTTAAGTGAACATTTCAGTGCAGATTCCAATTCATGACTTTTAACAAAAGTCCAAATGTTAAACATAGAAAGAAAGGTCTTTAGAAATTAGGTGTAAAGTACTTTGCCACTACTTTCTTTCTTATAAAGTCTTTTGAACTTTAGATTAAATAAATTAAAAAAAGAAACGGCAAATTGATCATGGAGTGTCCATTGGGTGATGGTGACAATTGTGTTAGAATGAGCACATATTTATAATCTAAAAACTGTCCTATATATTTGACTATTTTGAGAGTGCGCTTGCTTTTTAATTGTGGGGGGGAAATTATTATATTATATCCTCACTCAAAGATTAGATTATCTTACCCTCCCCCACACCCTTTTTGAACGAGTAATTATCTTAGTTTGGTGACAGTTATTTAACAACGATTCTAAGGATAATTTGTGTAATTCTGTAACAGAATTTTAGTCAGGTGTGCAATGGGACGCATAACAAATTCTTATCGGCAACATTATGTTATGATCCCACAACTCCGCTAATGAGAATTGGCACGCACCTTGTCAGCCCTCTCCCTAGCAACCTATTTTAGAAGTGTGATGAATACCATACAACAATACCGTACCTTGCTACACTCCCACCCGTATTGTTGGTTGAAAGAATATAAGAGTGCATTTGAGAATATTTTTTAATTAATGTTCTTTATTTTAAAGCAGAAGAATAATGTTTTTAATTTGATTTTTTTTAAATGAAAATTTGTTAAGTAGTATGTTCTCAAACGAACATATAAAAATGAAGACAGTGAAAAAGCATTTTGATTATTTATTTGAAAATGTGAAGTATAATAAAAATTTATTTGGTTGTTTGTCTAAAAATATAGAAAACTGGAAAAATGTGTTTGGTAGATTTTTTTATAAAATAGTTTCCTTCAATTTATTTATACATTTTGTCTTTTATTATTATAATTGTAATAAAAATGAAATCAAATTTCAAACAGTGGTAATAATTTTCAGAAAATCTTCTCACAATTTATTAACTTCTAAAAAATTAAAATAAAATAATAAACGTAGACATATAACAAAATAAAAATGTGTACTACAATTATATTTATTATAGACATATAAGCCTATAACAGGGGACCATTCTACTTTATCATTGATATCAACATCAACATCAATTGAGCCCATCTCCTTCTAATGCATTCAAAAAGAATTCGCATATATTCACAAACTCTAGCAATATATAATAATAATGTTACACTTTTAAAAGCTGTAATAAAATTTTTCAGTGACACCACTAGAATAATATCACGATTACTCTTATGTCAAAAAAATTAAGCTATATTTTATTGTTTCACTTTTGCAAATGATAGCTCACTGTAACTTTACCAAACAAAAATTCAATAATATATCATAAACAACTCTCAAATAAACAATTAATGCAACATAAGATTTTTCAGTATTACAACAAAGTACTTGCTTAAAAATGAAAAAACTATAGGCATATGAAAATTTATTTATAAAGTAATTTAAAATAAAGCATCATTATTCATTCTTACTAGGTAGAAATTACCAAAAAAAAAAAGGGATCTTTATTTTATATTTGATATAAAAAAAAAATCATACTAAATTTAGTAAAAACTAAACAAAACATAAAATTTAAAAAAAAATCTATATTTGCGTATTGGCTGAGTGTGCAAGAGATAAAAGGAGAGATTTTTCATAAGTGAAGAGTAGGGGTGGCAAAAATATCAGCTTGACCCGCACCGACACCGTACCCAGGCAATGCGGGCCAGGTAATACCCAACATGGGTATGAAGGCGGACCGATCTTGGGCATCACTTAATAAATTCGAAACCCAGCTTGGAACCCGAATTTTTTTTAAAAAATTATAAAATATATATTATTTTAAATATTTATATTTATTCAACTCATCTATTACACAAATATAAATTTTTAAACACTTAAAGTTTATAATTTTATGTCAAATTTCATTAAAATAAATTTAAAACTTATAACATTACAAAAAAATAAATATTATTATATTAAAAAATATAAAATCCAAGTACCTAGATTAAAACCCGGCCAAATGCCGAGCTTAAAAAACCCAGTTCGGGTGTAAAAAATTTGTATTTGGCCCGAGTTTGGGCATTGCGATTCCTGAACTCGGACCCGGATTTTCCCAACCCTAGTGAAGAGACAAGGTAGAAGTAAATATGGTGTAGTAGAAAGAGTTGTTAATGTAATAAAATAATAATTAATAAAAGAAGGTTAGTGAGGCAAGACACAATTCCTTACATTTTTTGTTTGTTCTCTAATGTTGGGGAACATTTTTGCAAACAAAAGTGAAAGAACAAAAATATTGTACTCCTCAATATTTTTAATAATGGTTAGAGAATAGGCTTACCAAACATGTTTTTACGTTTTTCGTTTTCAGAAAAGAAAAAACGCTCTGCAAAACACGTTACCAAACGCACCGTTATTGTTTAAAATTTTTCGTTGCTAAAACTCTCCCAAATTTCAGTTCATATTCCCAAATCCAGGACGCATCAACAGGAACTTCGGAATGTGAGAAAAACACTGAAAATTTCCAACGGAGAATTAATAAAGAGGCAGGTACGGGGCATTGTACCAAACAATACACTAGGATACGATGTAATATAACAATACGTAGACTGACGATAGATGTTATGTACGAGTTGCCAGCCGCATTATTTTTGTAGCCAGTCCCTGGACTTTTCAGTTTTCCGAAAAATAAAAGCGTGGATTTGTGATGGATCAGACATGGCCCAAACGATACTGGACCAGTAGATACATATATAGCAGCGCAAACTTCAACAAGGGCTGAAGTTATTTTTTTATAGCAAAGGCATTCCACCCCTCTTCCAAACTCTAAAACCCCTTTTCTTAATTTACCATTAGAATATTCAAAATAATACAAACATAATTTTTCAAACACCACACTTAATTCTCAAAATAAGCCTGATGAAAAAATTACTCTCATAATAGAGTAATGATAGGCATTTCAAATATTTTATCTGAATTATCAATTCAAATGATGCATCATTTATTAAGTAATTGATACTTTTTTACAAGATTCAAGTGAATTAATTTTATTATCTAATCAATCAATTAATGAATGCCACATCATTTGGGATTATTTTTTTAAAATAAAAAATTTGAGACATATAACAATACTTTTCAAATTACATTATATATACAAATGAAAAGCTTCAATGGGCTAGGCTGCCAAAGGTCCGGACTCAGGAATATCATTAATATAGTTACTTCAATAGTTGAAAAAGTGCTTCTTAATTTAGCAATAGGAAACGCTTAAATTAAAGTAACTCCTAGTTTCAGCGCCTATCAATATCAAGCCTCATATCTATTGAAGACAAGATCTTGGTCTTCATTTTATGTGAGATATGTAAATATGGGTAAATGCTATTAAAATCACTGGTTAGTTTTGGTAATTTCAAAAGTTATATAAAAGGTTTTTTATTTTTGTGTTGGCAGGATAATTTGATGCTCAACTCATCTCAAGGGAAGATCTTATCTAGGGGAGGAATTAGGAGGAAATAATCAACAGAGAGAATCCGCTAAAAACATGAATAAAGCAGTGATCAAAATTATTTGAAAAATCTCTAAATATATAAAAATAAGAGCACGATCCTCGCATAAATGCACAACTATTTTAAAAAGATGATGGTGATGATTATTATTATTATTATTTGCTAACTTAAATATTGGAGTGGGAGTACTAGAGGCGACTCTTTCTCGTCCCATTTATGTTTACTGTGTGTGCAGGTAAAACCTCCATGTGTTATTTCTAGCTCAACACACATTGATAAAAGAACAACTATTAACACTGTGATTTGTTAGAATTTAAAATTATACATAACAAACAATGACACTATAATTTTTTAAACGATTAAATCTATCAACTATGGGAGTAACACCAGAAACTTAAAAAAACACAAGAGCTGATTAGATAATTATTCCCAATTATAAGAACTTGAAAATTGAGTAATTTAGCCGCGCGAATATTTTATCCTCGAGCCGACAACATCAGCCGCTACAGATCTTGGGAATTTAAATATAATTAATAAACAAAACGGAGGCTTTTTAGTTTTTTTGGCACGGTGTCAAAAGGAGCATGAACCGTTTGGGTTGGGCCTGCTTGCTTTGCTTGTTTGAAGGGTTCACGCACGTGGACAGGTACAATCACTTGTTATTCTTTGCTTCTCCAAATCTGATTGCGAGTCCAACTGCTGTTGACAATCAAAGTTTTTTTTCTTTTTTTGGTTTATATAATGCACTATTGCGTGCATAACCATACAATGAGATACATAATTATACGTATATATGGACACACAGAGTGATGCAGAAAACTCCTTTATGTTACTAAAACTATATCCTGTAAGAAAATGCTTATTCTCTTACAAAATCAATTGTATGTCCCTGTTTTTTTTTTCAATAATCAAAGTGAAATTAATTTCTTACCTTTGAAGTCAGTATGATGATGGCGTGTCTTTCTCAGTTCTCACTTTATCTTATTGAAATGAAGAAGTACCTGAGAGAGAAAATCCTAGACCATTCATTTAGTCTGAGTTGTTTACATCTTTCTTGCAAATCATGGAAAAGAGTGGGGCAAGGAGAAATAACAAATTATGTAGTGCTCTTTGTATTTACTGAGCTCATATCTTTTTAAAGGGATTTCCGAATTTCTGTTTCTGATCCTTTGTTCTGAATCACACACACACGCATATATGTGATACTAACTGTTAAAGCTTATACATATGACAGAAACAGTCCTCCAAACTCTCCATCATTTATATCTAAATGAGGCATTGTAAATTTTTTACATCCTACCCCTTGAAGCAGATAAATTAAAACCCTAGCTAGGACAGCTAGGACTTTCTCTGCAGTAACCTATACATTCTGCTGAATGCTGATGTGATGAAAACTTCATCAGCTTGCTGTTTGTGAGTAGAGTTACAGCTAGCTCTGGCCTGCTTTGGAAGTGGCACTAGTGCACTGCTACTGCCCTACAAACTTTATAGCTTCAACCTTGATTTGAACAACTGTTCTGTCCTTGGAGCTAGTTTCCTAGGGTTTCTGCTTGCCACATGACTCGCACGTGGGCTCGGGGGTGGGGGAGAGTGGCGTTGCAGCAAAGCACAATTTCATTATATTGATCAAACATTTACAAATTGATTGATCGTTGATGAGACTGGCCTCTGGTACTATTCTATTTGTTAGGCAGAAGTTAAAAATTCTTGCACTCTCTCAAAGTGAAAATAGAAATTAAATGCCACATCGATGCAAACATAAATCACAAGTGGTTCTTTTGTTGCCACTATCAATTTATCGTTAAGCCTCTTTTTTGCTCACTATTTTGATGAAAGGTACAGTTAATGTGATAACTTGGATTGTGGATCCCTTTCCTTGACTGTGTAAAGTGAGAGATGCATTTATGATTGGCTGCTATTTGCCCATCAACATCAAGACGTCGGTTTAAGATGTCACATTTCACGATTTATTCCTACTCATACCCTCTAACTCAGCTCTTCGAAAGACCATTTAAAATACAATGGTTCTCCTCTCCTTGAGTTGTTTACATTAATGGTGTGTTTAGTTTTTAGATTGGGGAATCGGAATCCAGAATCGAAATGATTGATGGCGTTTACTTCATAAAAATAAAATAGGAATCGGAATCGGAATCGTGAGGCTCACCACTATTTGGGAATGAGGAATGAGAGATTGATTCCCATGGGGGAGGTGGGAATCAATCTCTCATTCCCTAGAATTCCCATTTTACCCCTCCCCAAAATTAAAAATACCAACTTTATCCTCATTTGTAATTAATTAATATATTATTATAATTAATTAATTAATTAATATATTATAATTAATTAATATATTGATACATTATTATCAATAATTATAATTTTTGAATAAATAATCACAATAATTAATATATTATTATTATAATTAATATAATATTATTATAGTTAATTAATTAATATAATTATTATAACTAATTAATATATTAATATATTATTAACAATAACTATCAATAATTATAGTTTTTTAATAAATAATCACAATAATTAATATGTTATTATTATTATTATAATTAATTTATTTATTGTTATAATAATTATTAATATAATTATTATAATGAATTCATATATTGTCATCAATTAATTGATATAGTTATTACTATTAATTAATATATAAATATATTATTAACAATAATATATTAATATTTATAGTTTTTGATTAAATAATCACAATAATTAATATATTACTATTATTATAATTAATTCATTTATTATTAATAATATATTAATATAAAAATTACCATTAATTATTATATTAATACATTATTAACAATAATATGTTAATAATTTTAGTTTTTGAATAAATAATCACAATAATTAATATATTTTTATTATTATTATAATTAATTAATTAATATACTATTATAATAATTATTTATGCAATTGTTAATTAATTAATATAACTATTACTACTAGTTATTATATTAATACATTATTAATGATAACTATTAATAATTATAGTTTTTGACTAACTAATCACAATAATTAATATGTTATTATTATAATTAATTAATTTACTATTATAATAATTTTAATATAATTATTATAATATAATTCGTATATTATCATCAATTAACTCATATAATTATTACTATTAATTAATATATAAATATATTATTAACAATAATATATTAATAATTATAGTTTTTGATTAAGTAATCACAATAATTAATATATTACTATTATTATAATTAATTAATTTACTATTATAATAATTTTAATATAATTATTATAATATAATTCGTATATTATCATCAATTAATTCATATAATTATTACTATTAATTAATATATAAATATATTATTAACAATAATATATTAATAATTATAGTTTTTGATTAAGTAATCACAATAATTAATATATTACTATTATTATAATTAATTCATTTATTATTAATAATAAATAATTAATATAAAAATTACTATTAATTATTATATTAATACATTATTAACAATAACTATTAATAAAAACATTATTTTGACTAAATAATCACAATAATTAATAATATAATTATTATAATTAATTAGTATATTATTATAATTAATTAATTAATTTTACAATTAATTAATATATCAATATATTATTGACAATAATTAATAATAATAAAAATTTTTGAATAAATAATCACTATAATTAAATTATAAAATAATAATTATGAAAATAATTCATTAAGTACTTTTTGGTAATTTATTACAATCAAATTCATTCCGATTCCGATTCTAAGACAAAGTAAACACATTAATGGCAATCCAGCTCATTCCGATTTCGATTCCTATAGTTCAAGTAAACAATTTATTCTGATTCCCATTCCTTATTCCCATTCCTGTCCATTCCGATTCCAGCTCATTCCGATTCCAGTTTAGTAACGCACCATAAATGTAATTTACAATCATTAAGAATACGGTAAAAATATAGCATTTGTTTCATATAATTCATTTGCATGTTATTTATTTTAAAATTATTTTTAATTAATTATAAATTATAATAAATGTAACTTAATGATTATTAAATACAATAGTTTCGAGTTTTTTTTATGATCAAGAAACTGTCACTAATCAATTAAGCCAAACCCTGTCTTTACAACTGTAAGGACATGAGTTCGAACCCCCACAACACAATATAGGGGTTTAATTTTCTTCCTCAATTTAAGTAAAAACAATCATCTTTCCTTTAAAATGTGAGTATAGTGGACGTCATTTGAATATTAAAGAAGGTAAAATTTGAGTTTTGTTATATAAGATTTATAAATTAGTTCTAGTAATTATCTGATTGTAAATATCATTATTAGTAATCTTATGAAATATGAGTTGTAATTTGAATAATAATTAACATAATTTTTTTTAAAAAAAAACTCTCACCACCCTTTTGACTAACCATGCATGATTTTATTTGGCTTTCCGATGAACAACCCGTGAAGTGATTGAAATGCAGTTTCAATGGTCCGATCCAAGTCGAGAACCAGAAAGATAATATATTAGAAAATTAAAGAACAACTTTAAAATTCTTTGGGGTATCCTCGTTAATCAATAAGTAGGTCTAGAGGTCACACGATAGGGTCATATCTCTCTTGCTTACATGGGTCTGAGAATAGTATCCAAATTGCGAACTGAAAGCAGTGTTATTTTGCTAACTCACTTCCATGCTTGAAGCGTGTAATTGTATGTGCGCAATTGCATTAGGAAGGGAAAGGCAAAGCATATATATATTTATATCTATGTGATTTACTATGCTGTTTGTGTTGTGTTATACCTACAACTTATGCTTTTGCTTTGCATTATAGAGAAACCCAGTTTACTACTCAGATTTAATTTGTCTTGTTGTTTGGAGCTCTGGGGTACCCAATATAGCTACTAAGGGGCGCCATCTCGGCTTCCTTTTCAGATGGTTCCAAGGGAACAGCCCCAACAGAATCTTATCGTTCAGCCCTACTATTTATATGGTGGGCCATCAAATATTATGTTATCTGACCTTTTGCTCTCTCTTTCTCTTTCATGTTATTTGCCGGTTTCAATTTTAGTCATTAGCAATATTTGATTGATTGATTGATTATACTCTCACCCAGCTGCTAGCTAGCTCGGTAGTTTCAACACATCTTACAAAAATGGGTCATTTCAAAAGCATGTTTCTTCATTCATGTTGGACATGTAACAGACTCAAGCACATGAACTTAATGGGTGTGTGTTGTGGGAGCCCATCACCTCCTTACTCGACAAGAAAAGAAACCACACAACACACACACACCACAGACCCCCCAACAGTTTTGCTTCTTGGTTTGGTAATTCAACTACATTAATTAACATTCATCTCTGTTAAGTTTTGTTTGGATCTTCCACATTCTACTAGATTGACTACTGAGTAGATATCAGGTAATTAATAAGCTTTCTGGCTTATCTCATTATATGTTGCGCTTTTTAATGCTGTATGTATTCAGATTAAGAATAAAACTATTGTCGACACTGCCATTATTGTACTTGGGATCCAGTGCTTTGCGTGGAATGCAGTGTTAAACAACCAACAGACATTTCTAGATTTGGATATAAAAACCAGATGGGTTAGGTTTTGGTAGAAGAATGAAACTGTGTTTCCCTCCTAATAGGGTTTAATTTCCTGACTGCTCAGCGTTGCATCACGTACGTGCCCGGATGAAAAAGCCTGGGGCCAACCGTTCCTTCCACTATATACAATACACACAACCGGAAAAAAAAAAAGAGAAAAAAATTGAAGCAGAGCTAGAGCCTAGAGGGGCATCCTATGTTTGAACTTTGAAACTGACTCGGTACTCTCAATAATTCAGCTGGAATTGAATCGGGGGTCCACTTGTGCAAACACAGGCACACGTGGGAGTCGTGCAAGTTCAGATATATCAGAAGAAAAAAGCCACAAGAAAGGATTGATCAGGTTCAAGATATGCATGATGATATACACTACACAGCGCAGCACAGCACAGCACCGCACAATTTAATTTTGGTTTACCTGTCTGTCAATCGCAATTCACAAATACAAATGTTTGATGTTTCCACTTTTCTGTTTTCATTTCAGTGTCTGAAAAGTTGGAGACCGAGTGATCCATTGTCCTTTTCTCTGAAAATATAGCATTTTTTTCTTTTTTAATCATTTTGGTCTTTGGAGTTTGAGCTCTTTGGAAAAAGTTCCTTTCTAACTTGCCGCACCCACAGCCACAAGCCACAAAAGGCCATCCTCTAAACTCCATCTCAATCATATTTTAGGCATTCTAAACTCCTTTAAGCTTAATTAAAAAAAACAAAAAAACAAAATTCTCCTTGAATGCTTAAATATACATCAGAATCAATGTAACATTAGATTCTAACACCGCAAATTCATAATACTAATGACCCTCCATATCTAAGATAATTAGCAGCGGGTACCAATTTGAATCAGTTTGATTTTAGAATAAATCAAAATTTTTTATTTAGTTTGGTTAGGGAATTTAAAAAATCGGTTTGGTTTTGGCATTAATCAATTTGTTTTTTTTTTTAAATTATAAAACACCGTATTGAAACTAAAAAAATCAAACTGTATTTATAATTTTAGGTCCAATCTAGTTCAGCTAATCCCTGAACGCTACATGGTATTTTTAATTTAATTTTTTCTGATTTTTTTGTTCGATTTTGAGTTTGAAATTTTAAACTCAAAGTCGAATTGGAGTATTTGGTGTTCTACCAAACTAAAATATTTGATTTTTTTCAAAGAAAATATACCAAATAGAACCCCTAAAAAATTGAATTGGATTGATAATTTTTTGTGTCCGGTTCAATTCTATCCACGCCTAAAGATAACAACATTTCAAAGCCTCAATTACACTCAAAAAATTATTCAAAAGTTCTGGTAATTTTTACGGTTTGAATAACCATTACAAAAAAGAGGTTATTCTCCAATGTATGCAGAAACCAAAAGATGATTCATTGAGCAACTTTATACAATATACGATAAACAGTAAGATACATAATATATTTTCACTACTATGTTTTGAATAGTCTAATATATAATATATTTTCTTAGCAATGTTTTGAATAGTCTAAATAGTATTGAAATCATGATCTGGCTAAACTACACTGTGCAGCTACATTACATCTAGATCTAGATCATTTTTCTACAAAGATACAACAATGAAATTTTTTTAGTTGCATTTCTCAAATTATCGATTAAACTTCTATAATTTTTCTTTAAAAAAAAAATAAAGGAATTAATCATATCAGAAATTGGTTTATGCAATAAACGGAAATTATAGGACTATTGTCCTTTTACTGCTCTAAGGTCCAATCATATGGAAATAATTAATTACTACAATAATGATTGAGGTGCAACATTTTTTTCCCTAATAAATGTTATAATAATCGTTTGTTATTTTTGGCATACTTAAACTGTAAAAGAATAATAAAGCTTGTATTTAATTAGAACCTCAAAGATAAATACGCAGGGACATGCTAAGTGTTTTTTTTTTTTTTTGAATTAGTGATGCATATTATATAACTAGAGATTCACTAACATTTACATAAGATATTTATTCAAATTAATTACATCTATTCTATAATAACTCAGTTTAGATGTTTATTCTCTTAAATACTAAAGAAATATCTTCACCACAGGTGAACGAACACGAGTCCTAGCCGCAGCAGCCCGTCAAAACTTTTACGACGAAGTTGGAGGAAGATATGACAAAATCAAAGAGAAGGTTTAGCCAGTTCCCAATGCAATGTGTGGTTCAATCAATCGAAGGTGATGACGATGACATCAAAGACAGATGATGAATAATGAATGATGCAGTAAGCAAGTTCACATGCATGTGTGCCACCATAAAAGAAATTTTGGGCAGGAAAAAAAACCTCTAGTATGACGCCAACATGCTTCCTCTAACTGGGACCCCTATGGCCTGAAAATAGTTATAGTCTTATAGAGGCGCAAAGCAAGATGAGGAGTAACTGCAAATTGGTGGTCTGGTTAATCCTCATTATCCTCTCATGGGGGTATCAGTGAATTGTTTTTTCAATCGCTGGGGTCTTTTTGTTGGTCCGTTTCTCATATAAGGCCAGATTTTTCAAAGTTCTAATTTTGACCAAGACTCTCTATTCACTGCAGAGAGATGATAGTACATTGCAGTCACCCTGTGATCACATTAAATGTAACGTCTGTCATTGGGTTTGGTTTTCCGGTTCGTAAAAACTCGAAAGCTTATAATTTATTTAATAATATACGGGCGACTTTCCTTTTCTTTTCTTGTTTATTTTATATTTTGTGGATTAGGATTTACGAGAAATAACAACTTAATTCCTTGCACGAAAATATGCCTCCCTTTCTCGATTGGTTTACTTGATGTTTGTCAAGAATGTGCAGTCATATTAAATTCTTCTTAATTATTTGAGTGTGCTTCGGCTTGTTACATGCAACGGAACACTCAAAAGGATTGAAAGCACAGTAACATAAATCTCTCATAATTGCACTCTCAAACATCATACGTTTAGGGTAACAATGTAACATCTAGTACGGGGCTTCATAAAAGACAAGGGAAAAGACAAGAGAGAGAAAATAAAAATATATATAAAGAAATGAGAATTAAGGTGACGTTAAGGCATGGAACTTTTCTGTACTGTTACCGATTGGTTGCGAAAGAAGAGAAATGAATCAAGTAATTTTTAGGTAAAAAGGATGGTTGTGGCGTCAACTTCAGGTGGTTAACTGAAACCCCAAGTTAAAACCCATCTCCCGACCTCTGATCAGGTTAACTAAAATTATTTATGAAAAAAAAGAGGAGTGAAAAAATCAGAGCGATTGAGACGGAGAGAGAGTTATGGCCTATATATGTTATGTTATTTACAACTGTTTGACAGGCCAAGGCAGGAGAGGAGGTAGCTGTTGCGTCAAAGCTCTCAATTTCTGCCCCAGCTGATAGCTCTGATCTGCACACACATCAGATTAGAGTCTTTCTTTGTCACTATAGAGTTACGAGTTGTAGACAGTCTAAGAAAGAGAGAGATTTGCTATTTGCTATTTGTGTCTTTATATTTATTTATTTATTTATTATATGCATCCTCCCTCCTTCCCTCCCACACGTGTAATCGTTTTAGGATTTTCGTTTCCTTACAATAATAATAATTTAAGGAACTAGTTTTAAGTCAAGCAGCATCTGGGTAGAGTGTGGGTAACTTCTTTTAACGCTCTCTCTCACTCTTTGTTTCTCTCTTCAAGTTCGACACCAAAAGAAGAGGGGAGGCCGTGTAGGATTCTGTTAAAACACTTTTGCTGTTTTCATTTCTTCAAGGTTTTTCTTTTTTTCTTTTCCTCATAATGTTTTTGGGTTATCAATAAATATAATATGCACATGAAAATCACACTTTGAATAGTTGTGTAACAGCATTTGCCTGTCAGAGAGAGAATGATCTGAAGACATGAACGGCCATACTTGCAACTATTCTTCCACTTCTTCTTCATTATCGTTAACGATGGATGTTTATGCAGATATGGGGATGGGGTCTCTCTCTCTTAATAATCCCAGTTATGGAGGTGCAGTTTCAGAGGAAAATGAGAGAGCTTGGGATTTTCCTTTCCTGGCAAGTAGCAGTTCAAATGATAAGCCGGGGAACAACTCTGAGGAACGACGTCAATGCGACATTATTGATGTTAATTATAATAATAACAATGTGGTGAGTAAAAGTAAAGGCTCTGATTGCAGTGATGGGTGTGGTGAAAAAAGTGAGACCTTGATTCAATATCAGTGTGATATCAACTTGAATGAAGAGTTTAACCCTAATGAAAACTCAGTCGGTCCCAGTGAAAAGGATTTAGATGGTGGGCAACCTAAGACTTGTGCTAGAGGTCACTGGAGGCCTGCTGAAGATACAAAGCTCAAAGAACTTGTTGCTCTTTATGGCCCCCAAAATTGGAACCTTATAGCTGAGAAGCTAGAAGGCAGATCAGGTAACGTATTAAGTCGGCTGTTATTAAGATTGCTGATTAATTACATTCTCTTTGCCTCATGTGACTTTGTATTTTTGATAAATTAAAGGTAAGAGCTGTAGGCTGAGGTGGTTTAATCAGTTGGATCCAAGGATCAACAGAAGAGCTTTCACAGAAGAAGAAGAAGAAAGGCTAATGCATGCTCATAGACTCTATGGCAACAAATGGGCCATGATTGCTAGGCTGTTTCCTGGAAGAACTGATAATGCTGTCAAGAACCATTGGCATGTTATAATGGCTAGGAAGTATAGGGAACAATCCAGTGCTTATAGGAGAAGAAAGCTGAGTCAATCTGTTAACAGAATAATGGATGATATGCCAAGCTTTGTGGGCAATGATGCGGCAGCTGGAAGAATAATAGAACCACAGCCATACTGCAGCAGTATTGGTAGTGTGAATGGAGGTTTTTATCATTTCACATATGGAAACTTTAATGGTGCTGCTGGTGTTGGGCTTGATTATCGCTTAAATGGTTCCCCTTACATGCTCCTTGGGCAACAAGAAGTTATCTCATCCTCGAGCAACCAAGTCCATCACGGTGGGTTTTGTGCACAGGCACAGCAGCAGACACCTTGTGATTTCTTCTCTGGTGTGTGTCTCCGTCATCCCTTATATTGCTCAGTTAGTTAATCTCCATTCTCTTCTATGTTCCTTGCTTCCTCCAGTTTGTGGATTTGGGTTACTGCGCTCCTTCCTCCTCATTGGTGTCTTTTGCCTTATAGTCTCCTGATCTATTCTTTTTGTTTTACACACATTACGTTGACTGATGCAGCAATCTCACCTTCATTGACTGATGCAACAATCTCACCTTTTTTCTGCCTTAAATTCTTTCTCTTTGCTTTTTCGCGCGCGCGTGTCTGTGTTAGTTTAACATATCACACTTCGGTTTCAGTTTGCCTTCCAAGTTGTCTGGTTCTCTTAGTCATTTTGATTTGTTCAATTTGCAGGTCCCAAAAGCAATGACATGATGGGCATGTTCAGCCGTATCAGATCTTGGGATAGGCCAATGGATGAAGTACCCCGTAACATCTCATCATCATCAGCAAGTTTCGACCTCCACAACTGCAACAACCCTCAATATTTGATGGCAATGCAACAGTCAAACTCAAACATCTATAATCCTGACAGTTTCTTTGATTTCACGGCATCAAAAACACAAGTTTCACCTACTGAGCCTTCATCATCAGTTACAGGGAACAGAGTTGCCAGCCACTTTGACACTATTCCTCCACCGTTCATTGACTTTCTTGGAGTAGGAGCCAGATGAAAAAGCTCAAAAAGGTTTTAAAGATTCATCAAAAGAGCCCCTAATACGGATGTGCTGCTAGGTAAGCTGGGAGGCCACTTGGGAGGTAATTTAAGATCCATGAGAAACGAATTTTGTTTCAGTTGGTTTTTGACACCCGTGTAATTTAAGTCTGTTGAACGAGTCATGTCCCACCTTTCTTTTGTCTTTTACACTTTGTCTCTTCCAATAGTTTAAACAATCATTTTATTTTTTGGTCACTAATAATTTTGTCCATTTTGTATCTGTGCTTAGTTTAAGTTTATTGTCATTAGACTGTGAAAGTGAAAACTACTACGAAAGACAAATAAAATAATATAATATAATATTGATGATGATGAAGGGTAAAAAAGACAAAACAAGAAACTGAAACTTAAGGGGGAAAAAAATAAAAATAAAAACATCCTTCTCCCATGTCTCTGCAAAAATCAGGCACAAAATCTGCAGCATAATGCATTGCATTCATGATGGAAACTGTTGAACATAATTTGCTGAAAGCTCATGCCGCTCACATGGGGAGCTTTTGCATAGCATTAGCAACTGTCGTTAATTGAATATACACTGTGGACTTTGATCCAAAGATCGGACAAGGTATATGTTGGCTGACACAAAGAAACACGTATTGTGACAATATGCACGATCATGGCTTTCACTGTTTTCAGGAAACAGCCTCTCATTTGGCTGCCGCTGCACACATTCAACTCTTTCACTATTTCTTTCCCAATCTCATGCACTGTTGTTAGCTGTTAACTGTTCTTTGAAAATTGAAACATCCCAAATCCCAAGCAAAGCCAATTTAGTGCATGAATTCCTGTTTTCGACTAAATAAAATTTTCAGTGTCCTCTTCAGTTTAGAGTTTGTCCATAAACCTAATATAATATAATGGGTACATAACTCTTCCAGATAAAAATTCAACAGTTGTAGAAATATAAGACAATAAAATCTTGTTATTTTCATAATCATTTGATTTTCATCAAACAGTTATGAAAGAGTTATGTACCTTACATAATTATATATCATAACAAAATTGCAATACAATTTCTCAAGCTTAAATAGGAAATAGACTTGACTAAATGATTAGAGACTAAAAAAAAAAGTTAGTAAGATTTTACAGCGATGATGTGAAAATATCGCATAAAATGTATTGTCAATTCGAAATTCAATAGTTCAACTCATGGTAAGAAGCTTGTCCGTATAAAATTGATTAAACCCGATGTTTTTTAACAAAATTAGGTAATTACTAAGTTACTGTTAGTGTAACTTATAGCCTTTGAAAATAATACAAATAATAATAATAAATTATGGAACCCCATACATTTTATTGAGGGATGTAAGTTACATTGACAGTAACTTAGTGAAACCCACAAAATTATATTTGTTTAAAAAGCAATTTACACCCACACAAAGCAATATGATGACTATGAGTTGAGAGGGTTCTTCATGACCCAAAGATAATTTTGGTGGAAGAAAACCGAATTAGTTTGGGCGAAAACCCAACTATTTTTTCTTAGGCCTATTCTAGACTGAAAACTAAAAGTTATAGCACACGATCTTGTGATTTTAAAGGAAGATTTTGGAATCATGATCTGTTTTTTTGTGCTCACATCAATATTGATGAAACTACACCATTTGAAATGAAAAAAAAAAAAAAAACAAAGTCGGTTTCAGGCCACAAATAATTTCTATGGAATTTTCATTCTTTTTTTTTGAAAAATTAAAAAAAAATCTTAAAAATTTGAAAAATTTTTGAAATTGAAGAGGTTGTGTATGACCCAAATAAGATTTTTATGGAAGAAAACCAAATTAGTTTTTGAAGACTTATTTTTGACCCAAAACTATCTGCTATAGCATACAATTTCAGGCTTTTATAAGAGGGTTTCGGAATTTTGAGCTGATTTTCAAAAATTAATTCGATTTCTTCCACTGAAATGCTCTTTGGATAAAAAATAGCCTTCTCAAATAGTTTCACATAATTTTGAAAAGTTCTCTTAATTTCTTTAGGATTTTCTTTGATTTTTCATGAAAACTAAAAATTCCATAGAACTTATTTCGGAACTAAAAATCGACTCTCGTTTTTCCCTATGGTATAGTTTTGGCAATACTCACATCATTTTGAAAAGTTCTAATTTCTTTCGATTTTCTTTAATTTAAAAAAAGGACCAAAATTTTCATAAAAATTATTTCAAGGCTTGAAACCAACTCTCGTTTTTTATAGTTTTGCCAATATTTACCTTTATGCAGAAGAATCAGCTCAAAATTTCAAATTCGTCCTTTAAAAGCGTAAGACTTATGTTGTAGCCATATCTTTGGGTCTAAAACAGCCTCGAGAAAAAAAAAACTTGAATTTTTCTCCTAAAATTAATTTAGTTTTCGTCCATCAAAATCTTCTTTGGGTCATAAAGAGCCCTCTTAGATAGTTTCACAGCATTCCAAAAAGGCATCTGAATTTCATTGAGATTTTCTTTGATTTTTCAAAAAGAAAAACTGAAAATTCTATAGAAAATATTCCGGGGCTCAAACCATATCCATTTTTTGCTATGGTATTGTTTCACCAATATTGACCTTCGTGCATAAAATCAACTGAAATTCCAAAATCATCCTTTAAAGGCCAAAACCATGTGCTATATATCCTTCAGTTTTAGTCATAAAATAGGTCCAAAGAAAAAATTTCTTTGTTTTTCTTCAGAATCTAATTCCGTTGTCTTCCACCAAAATCCTCTTTGCATCATAAATACGCTCTCAAACAATTTCACATCATTCCAAAAAATTTCTTTGGTTTTTAAAAAGAAAAAGATTGAAAATTTTATAGAAATTATTTGGAGGCTTGAAACCAACTCCTTTTTTTTTTTTTTAATTACCATATAGTTTCCCCAATATTGAGCTTCGTACAAAAAAGCAACTAAAACTTTCTAAGATCTTCCTTTAAAAGCCCAATACCATGTTCTATAGCCTTCGAGTTTTGGCGCAAAATGGGTCGAGAAGAAAAGTTTAATTTCTCTTCAAAAACTAATTCGGTTTTCTTCCACTAAAATATGCTTTTGGTCATACAGAGCCTCTTGAACAGTTTCACATCATTTTAAATATTTCTACTAATTTCTTTGGGATTTTCATTGGTTTTTTTTTTTAAAAAAAAAAAAAGACCAAAAATTTCATAGAAATTATTTCGGGACTCGAAACCAACTCTTGTTTTTTGATATTGTATGGTTTCGCCATTATTGACATGCATGTGAAGAACCGGCTCAAAATTATAAAATTGTCCTTTAGTAGGGCAAGAACTCTTTTTATGGCCTTTACTTTTGGTCCTAAAATAGGTTTGAGAAAAAAAAGTCAAGTTTTTCTCTTAAAACTAATTCGCTTTTCTTCCATCAAATTCGTCTTTGGGTCCTAAAAAAGCCTCTCAGAGTTTCTCATCGTTACAAGAAGTTGGGTTTTGCAGAGCGATGTGTTTAACTCTTTCGAGGGTAGGGCCCATTATTTTAAAACTCCTTTTCTAAATGAACCCTCAATAAGTAAAACTAAGACGCACCTTGTTACTGTTAGCACTCATTTTAATTCCCACAATGTCCCTGTCAGTCTCATTTTCTACCATTTTTTCTTTAAATCCTACCGCGCATGTCATCCTGAGTGATTTATTTATTTTTATTAATAAAGTTGGAAGGAATCTTTAAGAGCGCAAAAGCAATTGTGAAAGAGCGAATTTATTTTTAATTTTCTAGATTTATGGGAGAACGGTATGCTTTTTGCGTAATTTTAGAGAGTACTTGACTTCAAATGGATTCTTGCTGAATACAAATTCTTTAACGTCTACTATTTAGAATAACATGACATTACAATGAGACTAATGATGAATTTAAAGAGTTTGGGGGAAAAGAAACAATGTATAAAAATAAAGTTTGGGTGTGGGTATTAAGCATCCTAAAAGATTGTTCAAATGAGATTTTATTATTCAATAATAAATATTGTAAAAAAAATTTCATATGAAATTCTTCAAATAAAATCGTTGAAGAGAGAGAATAAATATCTTATTTCAAAAATCTTATTTGAAAACTATCTTAGAGATCGTTTTTTATCTCGTCATTGTCAAAGATTGGAGAAATGTTATATAATTACTATTATTTTGATGAGGGAAAATTTTTAATTAAAATAATACAAACTTATTTTTATTTGAAAATTTTTTTAGAAAGAATTTATTTATTTTTTTCATTCTTTTATTTATCACATAACTAAATAAATAAGTATATGGAAAGTAACATTAAGAAAGTCTTTTAGTGATAACGAGCTTACATTGATTTTTCTGAGATAAAAAATATTGTGATTTAGTTAGATTTATCATTGTTCTTTACTGCAATTGCGGCCAGGAGGGTGAAAATAGCACAACTCCTCTTTCAAAGCTTGACAACAGGTATGAGCCTAATGAAAACGAGCTTTTACCGCACAAGATTTTCTTGCAAGCGTCAGAATGGACAACAAAATTTGGCTTTTCTAGCACCAAGGCCAATATGTACACGCATCATGATAATGCGAAGCAGCATCCTTCAGTGAGTAGGGGTGGACCGGACGGCTGTCAATGTCGTCAATGGCAAGATACGTTCGTAAAAGTAGAAGAATAACAAATTACAGAGGTCAGTGGAAGAACCATGCGGCTTTCAAAATTTCAAGCCTCAACGTGGAGCCTCGGATTAGTTCAATCCAGAAAGGCGTAGCCCAATCCCTCCGAAACTTTAGAATTTTAGGAAACGAAAAATAATCACACTTCCACTGAATCAAAAACTCCAGCTCCAGAATGAAGAAAGATGGACATCCCAAAACCCACACCCCAGCTTCTGAAAATAAAATAGAAGTGTCCTAGAGTCTCTTTACTAACTGGATACAGACACCCCAGCAGTCTTCAAGCTCCACTTGTCAGAACTAGAATTCAAACTTCAAAAATTTTACATTTTGTCAAAAGAAAAGATGATGATTCTTTGTAAGACTAGTCTCCAGTCATTTCAACATTATCAATCTCGCCAGTGGCGAGACCATTTAGTTTTGACATCAGCCAGAATCAATTCTAGTATAGTCAGTCTCAAAAGGAAGCAAGTTAACCCATTGATAACAAGACACCAAAAACTGACCAGACTATTGAAAGGCCTCTAGAATTTAAATCAGAGGAGTATAATAATATGGATGGTCAAATCATTTTAGCCTCAAGCAGCTCTGGTAAAGTAACAATGGCCATGAAGAACCATCCACAAAATAGCCAATTGACGAGGAGGTTGCATAGGGGGATGCAGCAGATTTAAATTAGATTATAACGAAGATCCCAGTTCTGGTATAAGAAAAACAATTTACCAACAACGAACACCGTCAAAAGTATGCAAATGGCAAGAAAATATACTCAAACAAGATAAAATCATAAAACTACTTGGTTCCTTTATCTCCACAATTTACAACACATGATAAAGCAATCATCAGAGCAGATGATTGAAAAGTCATCTCAATGCCAAAGAAATATTTTAAGGGGAAAAAGAAGGTAATATACAAACAATTAAAATCATTTGAATGCAACTCCTGCGACATACTTACAATAATGAGCTTCTGTCGGTCAGCTTCAAGCGCATTTCAATCAACCTAGCATTGAACTCTCCATCGCTAACTCTTAACATTTGGGCCAAAGGAAGCTTAAACCCATGGTCAACCAAAACTCTATACCTAGGTTTAATCTTCCTCTCTAAACTAAAGGAAAAATACTGTGGAAACTTCTTAAGTTCCTCCAAATCACCCTTCATTTCCTGGACGAAAAAATCAACCTTACGCACCAAATTATTCTCCACGCTAAAAGTCAACAACCCGGGAGACCTTATCACCATCCTCTCCACTTCCTCATCCGAAAACCCTAAATTCTTCAAAAAATCAATCTTTGGCTTCAAAGTCCTCTCCACGCTCGAGACCAACAACAAAGTCGTCTGACAGTTAATTTTCTGACTACCCTTAAACCCGAATTCTACAAGGAAATTAAAAGTGGGACGCAATTGGGTTTTCAAATCGGAAACCAAGATTCTAGGGCAGCGAATGAGAGATTTGGGGAGGTCGTTGAACGGGATAAGCACTTCCTCAAGGAGGAAGTGGATGATGGGCTCGAGGTCTCGGGGAATGTCGGCGGTGAGGAGTTTCGGGTGCATGTCGAGAATCCGGCCGACGGCTGGGCGGGAGAGGCCGAGGGAGAGCAAGTAGTGTTCGAGGGAGCGGAGAGAGGAGAGTGGGGTGCAGCGGAAATTGGGGTTCTGGTGAAGGGCTTTTTGGGGATTTACGTTGAGGGCTTGGAGGTGGAGGATCTTTTGGCGGAAGAGGAGGCCGGCGTCTGTGGTAGTGGCGGAGATGTGTGACGGAGGTTGAACGGAGGTTTTAGGCGGGTTTAGCGGTACTGGGAGTGGTAGTCTTGTCAACATTTTTCAGTGTTTTTTTTTTATTTTTTTTTTGGGAAAGTCAAATGGCAGAATGAGTGAGTGAGTGCTGATTGCTGAGTCATGTTGTTGTGATGCCGTGGGATATGTACTTTCTGAGCTGCATGTAAATCTAACTTAGCATTTGCCGTAACGTATAGGTTCCATTACTTTCGTCCCTTCCGAATTCCTGCTGCTGGATTCTAAGCGCACCCTGCAAATCCACCCCACCGGGCGCCCCTTCATCAAGAGATTGAGCGGTGAAGCCCTCTAAAATTCTTATAAACCACTCTTTTCTTATTAAACCCCATCCTTATCTGTTTGTTGTTTTCTCCTTTTCAGACCAACGGTTGAAAAAAAAAAGAGCAGCACATCCATAATCAAGGCCATCTGGTGAACCAAACCCCCTCCTCCCCCAACGAAAAAACAAATCTTGTTTTCTATCATTCGCATAAATGATTTTATGGGTATAAGGTTGCATTTGTAATTGATATTGAGCAGCCTTAATTTAAAAGTTACAGTATTAAAGTATTTAGTAAATATTAGCTACTGTACACCAAAAGTTATGTTTATATGATTTTTTACTTGTATTATAGAAAATCTATTATATCTTTAATAATTTTTTTAAAAATTATTATTTAAATTTTATATTTGTTATATATTACTAACTTTTATTTCATACTTATAATTTTTTTTTCCAAGTTACAACACCTTAATCTCAAATATACCCTAAATTATATTTAACCAATTGTTCATGTATTCATATCTTTAGTTTAAAAGTATAATTGAACTCAAACTCAAGTTGGAAGCAAAGTAAAGAAAGTCGAAGGTGGGGATCTATTTGTTAACCAGCATCTAAGATACTTGAGTTTATTTGTGTTCATACTCACCATCGGTCTTTTCATCACTACTTCTTTCTTGATCTTTGAAGCATCTTTTTCTTGGCAAAATCACAATCATGCAAAGAAGCAATAGCATCATTCTTTTTAGTTTTGAGTTACTTGCTTATGAGTTTAAAGTTTAAATCATAAATGCTTGAATGAGTTAAAATTTTGCTTAAGGAGCATCAAATTGACGAGAGGGGCGTGTTAAGACTTACGAGTTAGATGAAAAAGAAAAATGGTAAATGAGTTTAATTATATATTAGTTCTTAAATGTAATTGCATCAATAGAAGGGTGTTATAAGGACAATGAAGGGTGTTAATTGCACTACTTCAAGAGATATATAAACACAACTAGGTGTTTTTTTAGAATTAAAAATTAGGTGTTTTAAGTTCAAGTTGACCGATGGGTCTTTGGTCTAGTGGGTGAGCCATTCGTAAGCGCAAGGGTTCAAGCTTCCATAAGAGTATTATGGAAGTTAATTTCAATTTATCCTTCAATTATCAACTAATTGAGTGGAGACGATTTCTCCTTCGAATATTTAAGAGAGTTTAAGAGTCTGAACAATACTTCAGTGGAAAATGTATGGCGAGGAGGTCCGTCCCAGCAATATTGGTTGTAAATATTAATATCTGATGTATATTAATATCTTATGTAATATCAGTAATTTGTATATAGACAGAACAATAAAAAAAAAAAAGTTCAAGTTCGTCTCGATTTGGTACTGAAATAATGCTTTGACCCAATCTAAATAATGTGAAATTCAAGAGAAGGGTGCCTAGCACCGTACAACGATTCTTCGAAGCCTCTACTTAATAATCTTTTTATTTGTGTTTTTAATTTATAGAGATTTTTTCACCCTAAAACTTTTCTATGGTTGACAAGATTACACACACACACACACACACACATATATATAGAGGGAGAGAGAGAGAGAGAGAGAATCTTTAATGAGGGCATCTTCGTTAGAAAATTATATGTACATACATATACATATATACATACATGCATACATATATATATATAGATTGGCAAGGGTTCTGCTCCAGTACTGATAATGCTGCCATCAGTATCACTGTCATCCTCATCTTCAACATCATCCCAGCCTGTAGGGATGATGGGTTCAGTAACAGGTGGTGGAGGAGAGTAACTTCGCTAGAATGCCTTCTGACAATTTCCAGAGGCGTTTTCCTCCCATATATGCCATGGTTTTGTTGGCTTGTTTGTTCCCCAATACGCAGTAGGATAACACTTCTCTAATTCTTTTCGATCAGCAACTCCCGTAAGCCTTAACATCTTTATAGGCCTTTTGTGCATTATAGAGAATTGTTCGGTGGTCACAACGTTTTTCTTGATAATTTTCTTTTCGATATTATCAAGTCTCCTAATTATCTCTTGTTGCCCTTGTATCAATTCTCCAATGCATTGGTTCTATTCGACTGCATTTAGGTTGGACCAATTAATAGCCTTCTCAATTGGGCCCAATTCTGCTGGGTCAAGTTTCTTTATAACCCAGAAACCATTCCCGTACTTCCTCCAGTAACTGTTTCTTCTGCAGTGGAGGGTGTTCTTATCATCATTATTGGGAACCTGTGGTGTCTGGTTGACATGGACCTTTGGGGCATGTGTTTGCAGCTACTTTGTTTGCCCATTAGCTGGCACTTTTCACATGGATAAATAGCCTTGGTTTCTTTAGGAAAAGAAACCGAAGTTCTACCTTCTGTGATAGTCTCAATCTTTGGCTGCTCATGCACCTCCTGTGCTTTGTTTGCCTTTTCGTATTCGTTGATCTAGCTGGCAGAAAATATCAATTGATTCTGCTTATAAGTCTTCGGTTGGATCACTCTTCCTTCTCCAGCAAGGAACCTTGCGATCGGCAACCCATTCTGGGATAGAGAGAACATGTGTGTCTGCACCTTATACGTCATTGAATGATGGATCGCCAGGGCTGATTCGTTGGGCTTCATCACCAATCCATTGAGTTGGACTAGTATCTGTATGGATTCTGAAAATGTCGGCCTCATTAGATCCAGGGTGAAATTGGGTTCCACCTGTAGTATGACATGTCCTTGATTCAATCCGACCTCGACAGCAGTAATTAATGCTGTTTCAAATGTTTGCCATCTTGTATCAAGAATGGCAATGAGACATGTGACATTCTTTCCTGCAAGGAATAGAGGTTGTAATCCTATTCGTATTGCTCCCAGATGTAACCCCTTATATCCTTCCTTGATATATCTTGCTACATCACATTTGCTGATTATGGGAAGGTAAGTCTCTGTTGAGTTTGACTTTATTGGCTGGACCAGAACTTCTGAGGATTTGAACACCGTTTTTCGAGCAGCTTTTTTCAACAAGGATTTGACAATATGGCGAGAATGCGTAGTTCCATAATGGCGGTATGGATCAAATGGATCCAATCTCATTCTGGAATCTCTTGGAACTTCATCGATTTCTATATGAGCATTGAGAGTGTCTGAAGAAGTAGTGTAGTTTCCTCCAATCATGACACTTTGCTCAACTTGATCTACAGGGGCTTCCTGTGTCTCCATAGATACTCCTTCTTATGTAACACAGGCTAGTGTTGCTCTCTGCTATTCCCTTTCTGGCGCCCTCTTGGCTATTTGGTTTCGCTTTGAGCAACCTTTCGCTTTCGGCAAGTGAGTGGGGATGGAGATTATAATCCTCGTTTCTTGATCAAAGTTGTAGCTAAGTTTCTGATGTAGAGGTTCTAATTTCTCGGCAACTACAGAGCATACTTCTTAGACTAAAACTTTCTTCCTTTTGGGAAGGCTGGCTATGATACCGTTTTCTTTTCTTAATTATATGAGAAGATTTATTGCTCGATAATCCAATACAAACTAGGAGGCTCTACTTGAAGGCTTTCAATATACCTTGACCGGTCCTGACACTCAGCCTCATTCTTTCTTACTCCCTTGGATTTCATCTATCTATCTATATATATATATATATATATCTATGTATGTATGTATTGTAGTCTTCTCCACACCGTGCACATAAATAATTTTATGGGTGATAAATTTTTTGAAGTTTTCTGTTCTCTATTATTCTCTTCAAATTTTCTTCTCTACAAAACTCAAAAAGACTAATTTCACAAGAATAAACTTAGTAATAATAAAAAAAAAGAATAAACATAATCTGAAAATATAAGGAAAAAGATAAATAGAGTATTTTAAATTTTGCAAGCCAATAGAATAGATGATAGTCTAAAATTTTAAAAAAATGAAAATAAATTGATGATAAATCTGAAGAGTTCGCTATAATAGGTGGGGGGGAAAAACATCCTATGCAATCAAAAGAGATGAAAGAGAGAGAAAATATAAATGACTTAATTATATATGGATTCTTCCTTAAATATAATTTCAGTAGAAAAGAAATTTTATCGAAATATTGAAGAGGTGTTAAAAGCACGCTCAAAATGCAAATCTAATAATAACGTTAGGATTTGAGTAGAGCTATTTGAGCACCTTCTCTTTACACTTGTGACCCCAGCTTAGATTTTTTTTTTTCCATCTAGCTTCGTAGTAAAATGGAGGTGTTCTTATAAGTTTTGTTTTAAGAAAGAATTAATATACTTTTGTCATTAGTATTGAGTTGCATTTAGTTGCTTTGGAATAAATAGAAATTTTCAATGAAAATCAAAATACTAGTAATAAGAGTCAACAAAAATTATGATTAAAGAAACAAGCAACTGCCATGTCCTTTCATTGAAATTGTGTTGTGAATTTTTCATAGTGAAACTGAAATGGAATTATGGAGGTATTGAAGAGTGAAATGAAGGCACAAATCCGGAATTAAATGGGCAGTCTTTTTTTTTTTTTAAAAAAAAAGAAATAAAGAGGCTAATATTATAAGTTTTATTAATGGATAGCCCCACAACCACTCTCGGATATCGTATTGAGGCTTTGTAGAGACTGTAGAGTGTGGCTGGTTGGTCCGGATCCAACCGGCTTGCATACTGAAACCCTCGAGATAAAATTTACGTGTTTTTCATGTGAAAGATAGTTTTTACAGAAAATATTAGTAAACGAAAAAGATTTTAGCAATGTTTATTTATTTATTTATTAATTCAATAATGGTGCCTTTACAATATTGTAACTGATGCAGCATATGGTTCGTGTTCATCCAAATTGGCTACATGTGTAATTTTCATTGTTTATTATTTGGGAACAGAACGCCGTTTGTTACAAATATTTAGTATTAACATAAATGGAACTCGTTAAGCGTATGACAGAGATAAGAAAAAGTGACCAAAGCTTTACATGAACAATACAGAGAGAGAAAGCGTGGGAGTGAGTGATGATGTTACTGGAGGGCTTGAGTAGTTGTAGTTGTCGGTTTCTACAACTCACGAAGTTGGTAAGGGTAATGGAAATGGAAAGCAAATGCCACGGAGTGTGGCGATGGGTTGAGAGTTGAGGTTAATTAATTATAAGAAGGGGTGTAAAATGAATGAGTTGGTTCGGTCGGTTTTGAGGGAAACTTCTGAGCGATCCCTATTCTATAGCTCGTTCCAAATGACCGCTTTTCCCGCTCACCCGGTCGTGTAATACAATCCTATATGTAAGCTCACGCCTCTCTCCCTCTATCTCTGCTTTCTCTTTCTCTCTTTGGCCCCTTACCCCCACTTTTAAGCCCTTCCCTTCATTCTCTTTCAACTTGTCGTTTGATTTGCTCATTTGGGTATGTATGCTTTTCTCTTTCTTTCTTTCTTTCTGTCTTCCAATTTTTTTTCTTATTAAAGGTTTAATTTTTAACCCTTTTACTCATATGAGTTTTTGTTTCTTCTTTACTATCTTCAAATCTGCTGAATTTTAAGTTTATGAATCATTGCTTTGATTATGATATTGTGTTACACTTGGATTGGAAATTTCAATTGATTTTTATTATGAGATACATTGGTTTTTATGTTTTTTTAATTTGTTTCGTGATTCTTAAAAGAGCGAATTTCAAGACATTTTGTAAATTATTTGCAGGATGGGAAGGGTTAAGCTAAAAATAAAGAAGTTGGAGAATACAAATGGCCGTCAAGCGACCTACGCCAAAAGGAAACATGGCATCATGAAGAAAGCTAATGAATTATCAATACTTTGTGATATTGACATTATCCTTCTCATGTTCTCACCCACCGGCAAGCCTTCCTTATGTAATGGAAAGCGAAGGTACTTTTTTCTTTGTACCTATGTATTGGAGGAAATCATAGTTCTTTGGAAGGTTTATCATTTTTGCGCATTCAGTAAAACATTAGTTATAGTTTCCACAATTACAGGCTTATAAAATTTTGTCATGCAATTCTATTTCACCATGAGGTTTATGCATGTATAGCAAAGTTATTGGTGAAGTGAGTTGTGTGCATATTATGGATTATTGGCATCAAAATGGGAATGTTTTCAGTGTTGGATCTTCATGTGCACACAAACCTTCAAATTCTCAAGCATTGTAATAGCCACGGTTAAGTTTCATACTTTTTTTTTTCCTTCTGTGGATTTAGTAGCATTGAAGAAGTCATTGCAAAGTTTGCTCAACTAACTCCACAGGAACGGGCAAAAAGGTACTATCAGTTTATCTTGCTTGAATAACCATATGATTTATTTTACATTTCTGAGTTGGATATAATGATTGAATTGGAATTAAACTAAATTTCACTTGATTGCTGCAGGAAGTTGGAAAGTCTTGAAGTAAGTTTCTTCTGCAACCCATTCTCTTTTTTGCTATTGGTATCGGTGTCTGCAATCCCATCACTCATATTTGCTAGATTATCTTTTGGTTTCTCTTTGAAAGTGTAGGCATTAAAGAAGACATTTAAGAAGTTGGACCACGATGTAAATGTACAAGAATTTTTGGGTACAAGGTATTTGATAATTCAAGTTTAGTGGCACTGTTTGTTATATTGGAGTGTAATTTGATTTCATCTTATAATATATGACTAATGAAACTCTATGATTTCCTTTTTGACTCTTCATTTCAGTTCTCAAACAATTGAGGTATGTAAGTTAGCTCCTTCTATCTTATTAATAATCATTTAAAATTTCTGTTTGAAGAATTGTTCACGTGCTGTGACATGCTAAATATTCCTCAAATTGCTTTGAGCAGGACCTGACCAACCAAACAAGGTTACTGCAATCTCAACTTTCTGAAATACACAGGCGTCTGAGGTGAATTACCTGCAAATCTTTATTTTTTTATTTTGTTGTGGTTTCTGTTACATGCCCTTTTACAGAATTCACCCATGGTCAGTCATCCTCTTGCTAATTGTATATTACATTGAATTTTGCAGGTATTGGACAAATCTAGATAAGATCAACAGTGTGGAACATTTGGGACAAATGGAAAATTCACTGAGGGATTCTCTTAACCAGCTACGGATGCATAAGGTATCTCTATCATTCTTGTGGTTAGGGCCATCTAAAGGAGTCATTTATCTGCCTTTTAGTCTTATGAAGACAATCGGTGATTGAAATTAGATTCGATTAGTTTATGTTCTTGGATGTCTTATTTGTTATTATATGAAGTAGATGATTACTTTTTCGATGATATCAATTATGCTTGTCAGTGAGATGTCATGTTTGTTGCACTAACACAGTCTACAATCTTTTGGCAGGAAAATTTAGGAAAGCAGGAACTTATGTCATTAGAATGCACTACTCAGGTAGAAGAAATGCTTAATTGATCAGGGAATGCTTTCCTGAATCCGTTCTTACGCATGTTTAGTGGAATATGTTATCTGACCTTCTATCTCTTGCAGTTCCAAAATGGGATATGCATCCCTTTCAGATTGGGATCCGAGGAGCAGTTTCAAACTCTATCATGGATTCCAAATAACGATAATAGGCATATGGTTTTACCAGAGGATCCAAATTTGCTTTCCCATAGGTAAGTGACTAAGTGAACTTCTTTGTGTAAGCTTCTATTTTCGGACCTTTAAAGTTTGTGTCCTGGAAATCAGAATAACATGTAAGATGAGAAATCCAATTGTTGGATTTAATTCATGCTCAAGTTGGACTAATGATTTTTTCTTTTTCATCTGTTCTCAACCATTGAATTGTTTGTTTCTGTAGGGATGTGGAATGTTCAGGAAGCTCCTCCTTTGGGAGTTATTCTGGATACTTTGGCACCGGAAAAAGTTCAGAGATTTCAAATTCTGGGCAAGATAGTAGCCTTCTTAATGAGTTAAGTGGGACTGCATCACTGAGGCTACAACTTGGGGGGCAATGCTCCTACATACCATATAATGTCAATTTGCTGAACGATAAATTCCAACCAGTTTCAGAAATGAACATACAAGAAAACCCTGTGGATTACCATGTCTCTGGAAGCTTGGAAGTTCCTAGGCCTGGGTTTGACACCACCCCTGGGAGTTGGGCTTCCACGTCCGGACCTTGTGAAGTTACCTTGTTTGATGAGCGCTTATATTCCCAGGCAAGTTCTTTAAACTCAGGTGTTTCGTAAGTAAATGTTCTCTAATGTGGATCACTTAAAAATTCATATCCACCTTTAGCTTGATCAACTATCCACCTTTTTTTTCAAAAAAAATAAATATCCACTAGGATTCTGGTTAGAGAGAGAGAATACTTTTCCCAACATATTGCTTTCCCTTTTGCTTAGTAACCTAGTGGCAGAAAATATTTGGATCTTTGCTGAATAAGCTATTAATTGCCTGCAAAATTCCAAGCTCCCAAGGCTACCAGTTGATAAGCATTTTCCATTAAGTGAATGATCCATTGTTGCATTGTAGTCGAAGTAAGAAATTGATCGCACTTAATGGAGTTATAAAAGGCAGAAACTATCACTGAATTGATGCTTAAAGATTGATTTTAGGAATTCTGAGTATGCTGCCGTGGACCTATTTTAATGATGAGTATGTGCTCAAATCAGCATGTGGCCGTTCAATTCACAGGAAGTTCTAAGCAGGCCCATCTTTTTCAGCTTTCAAGATGTGGCACATTTTCAGTTCTCCCCTTGCATTTTAGAAAACTGAATGTTGACCTGTGTATTATCATTCAGTGTGACAAAAAAACCTAGTTAATTCTAATATTAATGATCTGCCAAAGCTAGGAAATTAGCTGAGAAAATTGGTTTATAATTTCTTAGATTCTTAAATTGTGTTGTTTCATTTTTATAAACTAATTTTCTGATTACTGGTCGGGTTAATTTGCAATTGGTCTTAATAAGATATTTTGGCACCCTATATTTTTATAAACTGCTGTTCTGATATGAAACTTTACCTTTATTGCTTTCGTAATCGGAACAGTAAAATGTTTGAAATCTTCAGATTCAAGTTTTACTTTTCCTGTTCCTTTATTTATTTGTAGCAAATGCCTGATTTATGGAATAATCATGAAGTCTAAGTTACGAGATTGACGACTGTGATGCTATTTTTCGATGAAATCTGTGGATAATAGGAGCTGGACTGTGATTGTAAGCAGCCAGTAGTCTATCTCTATTCTAGCTAGTTTGTTTTTGTGTTCATTGCTTGGAGAGATTGGGGAACGACTACAGATATGGTAAAAATGAGTGGCACCTCAGTAGCCTCATGGAGGAAGATGTTAAAATTCCTGCCGTGCGTGGTGATGTGTTTTTATCTCGGCAGAGTTAATTAGCTTTCAAATAGTTCACTCTGCCACCCGTGGTGATGTGTTTTTATCTCGGCAGAGTTAATTAGCTTTCAAATAGTTCACTCTGCCACCGTTGCCATAGAATGTTGTGTTAATGTTCCTTGTGTTGTTGGTCCATCAAATCGTTTGCTTTCTTATGAGATCTTACTTATTTGTTGCAGCAACTCAACTGAGATTCGAAAGAGCTTATACCATTCAAATGGCTTTATCAGGCTGCCGAAGAAGTTGGTCATATGTGAGAAATTATCTCAGAACATCATAGTAGACCTGCACCTGCTGATTTTGTAATGGTCTCCTTCGCCATGCCGAGGCAGAGAATCAGCCAGCGAGATATGTATAGCATGATTACAAGATACGAAGTTACCTTGACTCTGATCACCTGACAAGATTGAACCGTGCTGACGTCACTGAATGAGGCACCCCCATTTGTGATTGTTATATATCATACGCATACGACTTAAAATATTTAATAGTAGGTTTCCTTCAAAGCTTATTTTGGCTTTCCTCCTTTTTGCCGAGGTTACTAATCTGTAAATTAAATGCATACATAATTAATTGGTTGTAATTCCAAAACAGTATCTACAATATAAAGTTCCTTTGCTAACAGGCCAATTTTGCCCCTGCCCGCCTACATTTTGTTGACTTTATTCCATTATTGACATTTCAAAACAACCTGAACTTGATGGCCTGTGGCATTTCAGTTGCTCTTTCATGCGTTAACAACCGCACCGATATTTCTACATCATCAAAGACTCCACCAAACGCCCCCCCACCCCAAAAAAAAAGAAAAAAAAAAAAGATAATGGGCATTATTTATGCTATAGTCTATTGTAACATATAAAGCAACAACATTGTCAATATTACAGTACTATCGTTTTTGTTATGGTAATATTTTATTGGTGTCCAAATATTATTTTTCGTCTTATCAATATGATTTTACATAATTTATCTTGGAACATTATTTTCATTACATTCCAAGGCCAACCTGGATTGCACAAAATCAAATCAATTTAGGAGTTGCAATTTTTTAAGCGCAAAGAAGGAATTTTAGTAAAGTTGGCATGTGCAGAGAGCACTTTAGTCACAGTCCTTGAAGGTGACATTGGATAACAAACAATTGGGCACATCCTTCCAGCTCAGCTACATTTTCATATGGAGCGACTTTATAATAAAATAATATAGATAAATAAATCAAAAGGAGCATCCATTATTTGAGCATTAGCGATTATCCAATATCACTAAGTTAAGGTTGTTCGTGGGATTTATTAAGTATCTGAACTCTTTCTCTCTTTGGTAATCTTTACGTCTAGGTTTTTTTAAAAATGAGTTTAATTGATATATGCATAATAATGAGTACACACGTTGTATTCAAGCTTGAGAAAATTTCATTATTTCAAGTAAAATCATTGGAAAGTAACTTTGAGTTTCGCTTCTAATAGTTGAAGTAGCCACAATGGACCAAAATTAGTAAATATGAATATGGTCATGTCCATGTTGTCGGAGGTTATCAGAAATGGAACCTTGAGTTTTAGACATTATGGTCATAACTATTGTATCTAAGGCTAAAGCTTTTTTATTTTAAAGGAGTTTAATATTTAAAAAAAAAAAAAATAGTAAATCGCCGAAAAAGAAAAACGAAAATGGGTAATTAGATTTATAGATATTTTTGCATTGGTCAGGTACAGCCAATTAATGGCTGCGTAAACAACGGAATATGCGGCGACTCACATGGGGGCGTTTGTCGTGATGTATGGTAGCGGGACACGTACGCCGTTGGCGGGGTCGATGGTCAGAAAGATCGTATCGCATCATGATGCTGTCTGATCTTGCCACGTAATCATTTTGTCGTGGACTAAGACAAAGCGTTGATAGGACCGAAGCATCAGAAGATATTGAGACTCACGCGGCTCGATGTCATGTCAGATTCTATGCCAGGTGAGAGTTGTTGACCCATCAATCTCCAAATTCAAGAACAAACCCACAACGATAATCACATTGATCAAGTACAAACCAAAATTTTTCATTTAATTTAATCCCTTTTTTTTCCCCCCAAAATTTATACCCTTCGACAAATCCTTATCGATGGTGATACTGTCTAATCCGAAAATGCGTGGAAAAAGAAACAACATCAAAACCTATTCAGATCTTTTATTTTTGAAATTCAGATTACGGTGATGTTTGGTCGTTGCTGGGAGTAATGGTCATAAAGAGATAATGAATGAATCTTGATGCAAATCTAATTTGAAAGAAACAGCACGGGCAAGGGACAAGTACTGGATTTGATATGAAATGCCTTTTCAGTGAGTCAGAAGAGGAAACAGCTGCCACACAAAACTACAACAGGTTCAGGCTGAAATATAATTTATTTCTTCGAACTACTCTGTAGAGCAAAATTTTGTTCACGAATAAATTCTATGTTGCTCTTGCTTGGTCATCTTTTAATTTTCAGTTTCGAAGTCTTCAACCTAAAAACTAAACAAGCATGTGCATGTCGGTTTTGGTGGCAGCCGATAGTAAAAAATACAAATTAAATGTGGCATGTTCGTGGTTAATTTGTTGGTTGGGGAAACTGCATTCTTGTCAATCTTTTTTTTCCCCATTTTCGAAACTTGGTTGGAAAACCAAGTTCTTAGAGTACCTCAAATGCTTTGTCTCACTCATTAAACCTGTAGTGGCATAGAAGAGATTATTTATAGTCGAGGCTACACGATAATTTTGCAGCTAAGATTTTTTAGATTATTAGCTCATCTGGTACCTTAAGGCACGGGCTTAAGATCAAAATAAATAACGCAAGATGATAATAAAGTAGCAACTTCCATTAATCACTTAATTAATAATGAAATGGAAATTTACACCTCCAATCTCGTACAAATTTAGCCACCATTACATCCAACGACATAATAATTAATACTCAGCCAAATCTGCTGATGACAATTAAACTTGGCACGCCAAAAAGTGCTTCCGGGCAAGCAATTCCAAGAAGCATCAAAAAAGACGATTTCAAACACAAATGGCGGGTGGAAAAATCCACCTCAGCCATTTGTTGCCCTTCAACAGAACCCAAAAAAAAAAGAGTAAAAAAAAGGATCCCCAAGATAATAAAAGGATCCGATGATAACACACCCAACGACAACCATAAAAATCAATTCAAAATGAAAAAATGAGCCATTTTAAAATAAGCCCCTTTTTTCCATTTTGACCCTGGAAGCCAAAAACTGGCCACATAGCAACTTCTATTTTATATAAATGTACCCTAGTATGCTAAAATTTCATGCTAAAATTTACTACTTAGTATACGAACATATAGCTAAAAAAGGTGTTAAAACCCAAGCTTCAATGCTGGCTCTAGCGGAATTGAGCACCGGCGTAAGTTTGGCCAAAGGACCAGCCTGCAGGGGCAACATTGTAGGAAGTCACAGTGCGGCCATCGCTTGTAGTGACCTTAAATGAGAGGCTTTGACCATTGAGATAAGTGTTGCTTTGCCAGTTTTGGCCCCAGTTTCTTGACATAGGCTGCCAGCCAGTTCTGGACCCTTTGATTGAAACAGCATGAACATCGCCAGCACCACCAACGTTGGTGATCAACACTAGGTTGAAGTAGGAATGGCCATTGATTGTGAACCTAATGCCTCCCTTTCTTCTGCAGGGTACCCTACAAAAATAACGACCAACAAAATAACAATAATTAATAGTGTCACTTTCTTGTCAGTTGTTACCACCAAATGGTCCAACAAAGTAAAAAGTTATAAAGCCAATTATTTTTTGGGGGGAAAAAATCACCATGAATAAATTAATGGGTAACAGTTGAATTGGTGAGGAGGAAAGAGAAAAAGGAAAAATCTTGGACTAGACCACAAATCACAATCAGTAAAAGCATTGGGCCACTAGACTAGAGCAACAGTAAGTGGGTGACAATATCTTAAGAGCATGGTTTTAATCTCGAATTAACAAACATAAAGAAGCAATTGTTGAGCTCAAAACCAAGAGAGCATACCTCCTGTAAGCTACAGGGACAATTCCAGCTCTGTATTGAGCAATGTGTTGGAAGACAGGCTGAGAGAGATCAAAATGTTGCTGAGGAGGATTGCACCAACCGCCTGCATTGTTAGGGAGGGCATTGTTCGGTGGGCAAAAATTGGTGGCTGTGACCACAATGGAGCCGGGCAAGCACCATTTGGGGTCATTAACACACCTAATCTCATAGCAAGACCCACAGCTCAAACCACTGTTGAACAAAGCTGTGCTCAAAGCTGCAGTGTTCGTTCCATAGCCCTGGCTATACAGATTCCCATAGCCACAAGCCCCACCTGCACCATTTAATTAATAAATTTAATTTATAGCCAAAATCACCAAAATGTACAAGCTTTGAACAAGCAACATCAGCATTAACACCTACCCATGGTCCCTGAAGCATCACCACCGCCATAGAAAGTGGCATGAGCATTTATCCACCCTCCGCCTCCATAAGCATGAACAGAGGACACCAATGCAAGGAAACCCAACGAGAAAAATCCAGCAAAATACATTTTCCTGAAATAATTTTTAAGAAGAAAAAGATCAACCCTTAAGCATTTTATGTAATTGCAACTTCAAAAGCGTACTTTCATTTAACATAAAACGAAATGTCACAAGAAGGGAAGATGATTAATTACTTGGAGAAATTGGAAGCTCAGAGGGAGAGCAGGTAAAGAGAGAGAGGAAATGTGAGGCAGTTGAGTGAAGAAATTAGGGGGGCTAAGGGGAATTTATAGAAATTTTTATCCTCGGGACAGTTAAAAGAGCTCACCGTCACCACATAACTAACACTTTTTAAGCTTCTGTTTCGAGTTGGGACCATAAGTTGAATTATATTATAAAACTGCTGAGACATAAGGTATTGTATTTTATAGTTTTTATTTATTCATTTATGTTATTTTTTTCATTGGTAATAGTGAAAACAACGCACATGCGGATGCGGGCTTTTGTATTAAGCAGTTTCGGGCCTGAGAAAGCGTGGTTTCGTAGCTTTCTTGGTGGGAATTTTGCTCTTGAATCCGAGTGGCAGTGGGTCTCACAGACTCGCAGCAATTTTCGATTTTGCCCTTAATGGTTAATAAATATCAAATTGCGTGATTGATGTAGGAGGTACTTTAAGTTAAAGCAGCTGTAATTTAGTAATTATTTTTTAGAAGATTTTGGTAGATTTTAAGGTTTTTTTTATTTTTTATTTTAAGTTGAGTTAAATTATGACATGTGTTTAATATTTTTTTTAATATAATTATAATTAATTTACTTTCAAATTAACTTGAGAATTATATTTATCTCTTATAAATAGACAGATCACTTAATTAATAAAAATCTTCTTTTATAATTTCAGTAGAGATTATTTATCAAATTCTCTCTTGTATATTCATTTAGATTCAAGCATCACTTAATCTTACTGTATAGTGTTATCAAACTCTCATTAAATCATTTGAGATTAAATCATGCTACGATTAAAGCGTAATCTAATCGTGTTGATTTAGTATATTCTTAGACATTTAATATTTATATGCCCTATCAATCTACTTTCACTATGCTGTTGTGTCAATTTTCTCCCCCCTTGCAAAACCCGTCCTCCTGCTTTTTTAGGGTATGAAACTTGGAGTGGAGAAGCAATTCATCTTGTAGCTCAAACTTGTGGCCCATTTATCATCAACCTTTCTTGGAACTCATAATTCTCCATGCTTCATCTTCTTCTTGATCTTACTAGTAATTCTATGAAAAGGCGAAGTCTTGTAGGAATGAACAACTCTTAAGCTTTTTAAGTTTATTACCAAATCTTACTCAATGTTCTCTTTAAGTAATTTTATTTTTATAGCCAAATCTTATTCAAGAACAATCTTCTTATCTTCAATATGGATATGCATCATCACGTCAATTATTATTGGGTTCTCTTCAAGTTAATTTTGCCATATAAACTCAATTATCCTATTAAGCTCAACGCTCAAATAAAGAGTAGGTTGTAACTCTTCTTTAAAAATCTTAGACAAATCAATAAATTTTTTTTTTCAATTGTGTTAAAAGAGAGGGTTCGACATCATCATAATAAATTAAATAGTCTTCCATCAATTGCCTCATATTAAATCACCCTGAATTTTCACCATGCCTTATCGAATCCTTGATTCCTATAAACTGTAACTTTTGATGAGATAGTTAAAGAAAATCTTCCATCATGTAAATCTAATAAAAAAGTATCATCACGTTTACCATCAAAATTTAAGATATCTTTTAACTCAATGAAACAAAATGACCTTGATACTCTATTTTCATCATTTTTTCCTCAACATTCAAAATACAACTAATGGAAAAATTGAAATAACTCTTGGGTTCCGATGTTGTCAATGGTTGGTGCCTCTGATTGGACTAGAGGGAGTTGGATCTTGAAGTGACGGCAACTAGGAGTAAGCTGGTTCCAGCGATGACTATTAACTCACAAAAATAGCTCGACGGATTGAAACACTAAAATTGGGCCTTAGGTTTCATTTGGCTACAACGATTCCAACAATGTTTTGACTCTGTGTTGGCTAGGATTAAACAATAAAATGATTCTATTGCCATTGATGTCTTAATTGATGGTTGTCATGGCTAAAACTGTAAGTGGCAAAATTGAGGATGGTGGCTCTTGATTTTAGAGGCTTTGTATGTTGGCTTGTAGCAATGGGATGACAATGATAATGAGTAAGGTTTGGTCACCAACTGATAGTGATTCTGGTAGGAAGATTGATCATCGGTGATGCCCGGTGAATGTGATTGTTGTAGCGGCTACAATGGTTGAAGGTGGCATTTTGTAATTTGAGAATTTTTATTTTTTTGGATTTTTTGTTTTGTTTTTTTATTGAAATGATAAAAGATAGATGTGGGGTAGTTAGCAAAGTTGTACAATTGGCACAAAATTGCTTGAATACCGATTAACATAGCAGAGTAGAAGAAATAGATTAATAGGATAAACAAACACTCAATATTATGTTAAGACCAAACTAAGCACACTCTAATTGAAGAACGATTGGATCTTATTTTAATTCTAAAAGCATTTTCAATCCCAAATATATATATCAATGAGGAGATTTTATTAATCAAAATGTTTTACCAAAATAATGACAAAACCTTTCTATTTATAAGAGGATAAACCTATTTCTCAAGTTAATTCAAAAGAAAAGAAAATTAAATCAGAATTACAATAAAAATAAAAGACTAAACACATATGACAATTAAGTCTAATTAAAATAAAAAATAAAGAAAAACCTTAAGTAATTAAAATCCCAAATCGCCAAAAATCTTCTAAAATCATCATACACCCACTAATCCAATTAATGGAAAAGTCACATTGTTTTAAGACCATTGCTCTTTTTTACATTCAGTTTTGTATACTTCAACTAATTGTGATTATATTTATATGGAAAATTATCATTCATATATCTTAAATTTGTTTTGTTAGAAAAAATACTATAACACTTTAAATGTGTATCAATCGTCCACCCTAAGTTAATAAAAATTATCTAACGACCACTAATCTGTTAACTGCTATTTGTAAGTGCTGATTTCGTAAAGGTAATTTAGTCTTTTAAGATAAAAGAAGCTCTTATAAAAAAATGAAATCTCATCCCTATAAAAAAACACATGTTGTCCCATATAAAACAACAACTCATCCTATAAAGAACGGCAAAAAGCGACATATCATTTTTAGATGATTATGTCATTTCACTCATGTGAAAAGGTGTTGTTTCACCATATAAAATGGCATTATTTCACGAGAAGATCCAAAACTTAAAAAAAACAAAAGAGTCAAATTGAAACACACTCAACATACACAACCATGAATGAAACTCTTATTCTTTTATTCTCTTCACATACAGTACGCAAAAGCAAAGCAACCACCGATAGCACTAATGATCGAAGACAGCACGACAGACATAGAGGTAGCCCGCAGTCTAGCGTAGAACCATTATTATTAATGCAACCCACAACTCTTCCATTGGATCTACTCCTCTGCAACTTATTTAAGTTTTAAACCCAACATGACTTAATTTGAGTTCAGTAGAAGGCTCATACAAACTTCTTGCCATGAGGTGGTGACAATATTTACAAAGTTTCCACATTAATTTGGTTTATAGGAATTCTTTCCTATGTTGTTTCTTATAGTATTTGGAGTTATACTTTATTGCACTGGTAATTCTTGTTAAATTAGTGTAGTATTGTTTAAGAGAGTAATAGAAAGATAATGAGTATTATCTTAATGTGATCCTACCCATTTTCCTCTTTAATGTATTCTCAAGATATTGTAGTTCACATAGGTAGACAATGAGGGATTTATCTGTTTATAATTAAAAAAAATTCCCATTAGTCATTTATCATTTAAAATTTAATTTTTAAAAGGGGTTGTTTTTGTATGTTAATAAAATTTTATTTAAAAATTTAATTATGTTTGTTTACTTTAATTTGGGTTTTAAGGGCAAAATCATCATTTTTTTTACAATTATGTTAACTTATAAAGGGCAACTAACGGATTAATGGTCGGAAGATAACTTTTGTTAATTTAAAGTAGGCGATTGATACATTCTTTAAGCGTTGTGGTACTTTTTATAATAAAATAAATTTTAGACATACAAATGATAATTTCCTTATTTATATAATATTTTTGGAGCATCGAAGACTCTCACAATTACTAAGAAACTAACAAATAATGCCCATTTATCGTAAATACCATTTTCTTTTCTTTTCTTTCTATATTGCATTTAATCATATTATCAATTAAAATTTCATTGGAGTTTTATTGTGAGCAGAATTTTTAGCATCAACTTTATTATGACACACTCGAATATTTTGGGCCCAGAGAAACTCAAATAATTTTCACATGTAAACAGAAGAAGATTTACCATCTAGCTAATAAATTACTCGTCTTTCAAAAAAAAAAAACCAAAAATGGGTGCTTATTATTGACTTTGAAATTTTTATCATTGTCCTTGGAGCCGAGAATTTCTAACAAATGCAAATCACATTTCACATTAATGCTTTTGATTATGCAGCCGTTCAGGAGGACTAGTATTAGATCAAGTTGAATTTAATAGCAAATAGTTTCTGGTGAGCGAATTTAATTATACACCTTGACTGACGTTTCTTCTTATTCTTTCATGGAAAATTTTCGATATCAGCAGAATCAGAGTCTTGCAAGTAATTACCACTTATAAAATTATTAATAGTAAATCATGATTAATTAATGAAAGATAAGATATGCATGGATGGCAATGACTTGGATTAAGAATTGATTGGCGAAATAACAGGACCGCGATTCTCGGTATTTTAGTGTATTAAATAAATTGTCAATCAAAACTACTCAGCAACCAACTGTTGAAACTATGGTACAAATTTGAGATTGGGAGCGTTCTTTGACCCGAAGGAAGGAATCTCCAATAATAATTTTTTTTGGTTATTTAAAGATTGTATTTCTTTTACTCTCATCTTTCTCTGGAAACTGGGTTTTCCAGCGCAGAGACTGAAGACAATTAGAGAATTTTAACACCGCACGACTTTACTAGGCCGTACCAAACGTATGAACTAAAAAGTTTGCTTTGAAGTTTACCTTTTTTTTCTTTTTTTTAATCTTTTTCATATTTGAAGTTGACGGATTTAGTTTGAGTTCAGATATTTCAGTTCTAACAAATTTGGGCTAGTTTAGTAAGTTTGATGGGTATCGTTTTGAGGTTCAAAATCCCCTCCTCAATCAAATGAAAAAAGAATGAGTGAACGAGAAATCTAAATAATAATCGACTGAAAGAAGCGATTACACATCTTTTAACGTGGCTGTTTCATGGCGAAGCGAGGGCACAAGAGGGGATATGAGTAGGACTAGGCGTGGCCTGCTTTTGCCCAAATATCGAAGTCAAGCTCGGGCCGACCATAAGCTATAATTCTATAAAGCACCACTCCCAATGGAGTCAAAACTCACGCAAATTATTGGTTCAATTTGCAAATTTCAGCAGGAGCCGAGACCCATCTGTGTCCACATCTGGGGTTGTTTTATTGGTTCAAACTTCAACAGCAAACGGTTAAAATTTGTAAAATAAATCATGCTAAATGATTTGGTGTTATTTATTTTATTTTATTTTTTTTGGTGGGGGCGGGGCAATTTGCATTGGGTTGTTTTTCGAAATGCTGGACTAGCTGCTTAATTATGCCTTATTGCTTTGCTGAAATAAGATTGGCTCAACTGGAAAAAGATATAGCTAGGATTAATGTAAGGCGACCTTTGTCTCGTTCCAGTAAAGTTTGAAAACTACAAAGTGAAGGAACATGCAACAGCTTCAACGGATGGGGGTGGGGGACCTTACCTTGCCTTTCAAAATTTCGATTCAAGAACTGCAACCAACCACTAGCGGTTTGGCCTCTGAAAGCGATTTCTGCTGAATCTGCTTTTGCTTTAACGGTGCTACCGTAGCGGCAGGCTGGGTGCTACCTAGGCAGCACATGCAACCCCTTTGGCTCCATTCCTGCAATTCAAAACCTACTTGGCTTCTACCTAGCTATCTACATAATAACCTAACAATAGTTATGAGAATTCAATTGACTGCGCGCTTGAATCCAATCGTAATTTCAGAAATGGTCGGCTATACTTTACATCTCCTGTTTTATAAATAAACATCTAAAACTTATTTTGTTGTTAGCGAATTCCATATAGTGATGTTGTTAGATATATATATATATATATATATTGACTACTGATGTTATATAAGATATTTATAATTATTATTTTAAATTAGATAAATAATTGAAATTATAACTTTACATTAAATTATATGAAATATTTATTTAGACAAATAATCCTGATAAATATTTGAAAATGTTTACTCTACTCGTATTTTGTAAAAAAAAAAAAAACACAAATTGAGTCTATAAGAACTCGAACCGTTACTCTCATGTTTGTAAGAGCAAGCGGTCCACCACCCCACCAAATATATGTAATATATTAATCAGTTTTAAATAGACAAAATGCACTAACACAACAAAAAAGAGAGATACATTTATAGCTATAGATATCTTTTTCCTTAATAAAATTTAAAATTTTGTTTTTCGGTAGCAGATTCTTTCACACAAAATCACAAAGTCTAGAACAAAAAGACAATAAAATTTAAAACAAATCAGATACCCAAACAAGCCGGTGAACTAAAAATATCCCTTCCTCTATGCCTTTTGTTAGTGAGTGATTCTCTAGCAAATTGGTCCCCTCGTCTGCAATTACTGTTAAGTCCCTCAAACACTTCAAAGGTCATGGTGTTTTTGGTAAATCAGGAAGAGATCGGTCATTTTAGTAGTTAAGACGAAAAAGATCTTGTCATCGAGGTGGAGACCCTCAACGGCCATATCATCCAACTTCTCTTTTAAAACTACTGAGAGCCCGTGTACTTACAACAGTGACAGGGTTTAAAGTGTCTGGATAATATTTTAATAGGTGAATGTATGGGGGAAAATTATAAAGTTGTTGTAGTATCAGTAACAATTTGTGCTTAATAAAATTAAAAAAAAAAAAAACTATCGAGATAAGGCATAGAGTCCTATCTTACTTGACAAGTGTGGCTAAGTTATCATATGTTTTAGAATATATTTATTTGATACATGTATAGATCGATTAAATATAATTATCAATTATATTATGATCATTTAAAATATATATATATATATATATATATATATATATATATATATATATATATATATATATATTTTATAGATATTATAAATTAAATTTATACCTCTGGTGTGCTATAAAATCTCTCTTTAAGTTACATTATATATAATCTAAATTTAATAAAACAAAACTTAGATTATTAGAAATAACTCAAGAGTTAATGTAAAATGCATGTAATGTAATGTATCTTAACATGACCCTCCTGTGCGGCTATTCTCTATCCTGTGTTTTGTCTGTCTGTAAACTTTAGGATTTAATCTTACCCGTCCATCTTCTGAGACCACTGACCACACGTTTATTGTTTCAGATTTTTCGGTGCTTTGATGTTTGCTCTGACCTTTCACTGTTACTAAGGATTCGCTGTTCTGAGTCTCGGTTCTCTGCAACTATTGCTCAGTTCCAAGATACATTTCTCTACCTTAACCAACAAACTAACCATGGTCTATGGTAAGCTTCACAAAAACTAACTATGGTAGTAAATGGTGTGTTAGTAGTACATATTTTAGTTTTGGGTTAATTCGTTAACCAAGACTTCTTTATCTGATACAGTATTTTTGCCATTTTTACTTACAGATAAACTCTTCTTTCTCTTTTTTTAATGTTTTTTCTTTTGTCTTATACAACTTTACAAATTGAAATTTTACCTTCAATATTACATACTCTTTTAGACTTTACCCATATCACTTTTGTTTGTATCCCACTTGTATGTCGCTGATCACAACAATTTCTTATGTTACTTGTCCACACATTCACACATATTAACCAAGCTCAAGTACTTTTACCTCACACAAAAATCAAACCTAAAGTGTTTGCTTTTTTTACTATTGACTCTTTGGTATTGGGTTAAATTTCGAAATTTAAACTTGATGTATCGCCCAAAAACAAAAAAAAAAGAAAAAAAGAAAAGATAATAAATATTATTTAATTTATTGTTTGCACTTTATCATCAGGTCAGGTGACTCGATCAATCATGTATTGACTTTTTAACTAAAGGAAATTTGTATGAACTATTAACTGTGGTCTTGGTCACTGCTTTGCCTTTGCGGCTACCAGCAAGCTAGACGTTTCTATCAGAAAAGAAATGGGCAGGCAGTTAAATTGCACTGGCCCATAAACTACTTAAATTTACCCCACTCCCCTTTATTTTGCTTTGATTGTTCGATCGTGTGCTTAATCAAATCTTCTGATGACTTTAAAGTCGTAATCAAATTTCCTAAACAAAGTGTCAGTATCCTTCTCGCATTAATCCCCATGTGATGTGTCGTTAAAAGTGGTCGTCAAATGCTTAATCATATCTTTATGACTCTTCACGTAATATCTCTTTTGTCCAATTGAATTGCACCACCTTGACTGCTGCTTGTTAAACAAATTCAAACTAAAGCGTATCAAAAAGATAAAGAAGGAAAGATTCCAGTGCTAGCATGGTGCTGTTCTTTATCACGATTTCACAGAGACATAACTAAAGTTTCGGAATTCTTTTTGGACAAGAAAGTTGAACCCTCACGCAAAAGTTATAATTTCAAACAACAGGCTAAAGTATCAACTCCCACCACAAATCATTGCGCGTGCATCCTTGCTCTAATAATGTCATATTATTAGGAGCTTTGAAATTTTTGTGTTTCATATTCATTTTGACAAACGACAATGATCTATCATACTCGGCTCCTTGTTTGGGTTTGCTCTCGTGCGTGTAAGCGTTATTTTCTGTAGGCTTGTTATCATTTTAAAGTTATGAATCAAGTATTAATGCCTTTCTTTTCCTTTCCTTTCCTTTTTTATGCGGAACAATGGTATTTTAGAGTACGCGACCAAAGACACACTATTATCTGGGTTTGGATTCTAGACCAAAAAATAAAGAATACTTTTAAGGGAAAAAAAAAAAATATTAAACAAATAACTGCGCGTGGCACTTCGCAATCGCTTAAGGTGCGTGTGGGAATTGCATAAGGCAAGCCCGTGATCAAAGGAAGTTTTGCCTAGAAAAGACAGAGCTGTATCTGAGGCAGTAGATATGCTATGTCTTATTTATTAATTAACTGCGCCCGTTAAGTAGCTAACCTAATTAACCACCTCTCTTGAACAGTTGAGTCCTTTGCAGGCTAAAAAATTAAAGCACCTAACAAATGCTCTAAAAAGCACTCCCAACTACCTTCAGGATTTGGTGTTAAAAAAAGAAAAAAGAAAAAAAAAAAGGAGCACTTTAAGTTTAAGATCTTCTTGTTCGGTCATAATTTGGTAAAATTGCTTTTGGAGACTTCTGAGATCGCGCTCGTTAATTACAACAAGGGATTAAAAGTTAAAACTATTCGAATAACAGGTTGGTGCTTCTGCTTCATCATCATTGCATTTACTCGCAATGCTTGGTTGGTAATTTTGTATTGTATTATTGTGCAACGACAACCGTTTGATTTGATCATCATTTGTACTGTTGTTACCGACAGGGAGATGCTGCTTCTTGATTTTTATGGAATCTTTTTCCGTCCTTCTGGCTTCTTTTCACCTCGCACCATTGATTTTAAATTCAAAATGATTCTTGGAAGCTTTAGAATTTACTATGCTTTACGTTTTTATGTTGGTCTTGCTAAAAGCTTGGTTTGGAGACAAAACAATCACACGCAATTCCCACTTACGACTTTTCTAATTGTTAAATATGCTTCTTTAAGTTCTAATATACTAGCCACTCTTTTTTCTTTTTCTGTTTCTTTTTTGTTTTTATTTAATTTAAGTTTGGAAATTTTGCCATGTAACTTATGATGAGTGGGTGCGAATATATCGTTTTCACTCCTCAATTTTTCTTTTTCTTTTAAAAATTGGATCAAAATCAAAACTTTCCTCACCGAACACCAGCCCTTATCATATTATTATTAGAATTTGTGTGGTTCACGACCAGCGGATCTACGTTTAGGATGAAAATTTTCTTTATATTTGTTTTCTCATTCATTTGAAATAAAAGTTGGGAATTCTTATCAGTAGGATACTAATTTTTTATTTTGTGTGATCATGAGCAAATTAAGAATTTTTTATTTCTTTTAGCAGTATGATTTTTTGTTTTTTCAAATTTGTGTGATCAGGAGCAAATCAAGATTTGGTTGATTAGAACATTGGATAGATAAAACTATAAACTAATGCGTGCCAGATTGCAATTAAATCAATTGAGTCCAGGATTCTTGATAAGCCACTCATATAAAACAAGGTAACATCAAAGTTCTTGACATTGTTCCATGCCGATGGCACTTACGCTGAGGGCCACACAATGACATGAATTGAAAGTGACCAATATTGTAAATCAAGTACGTATGTATTTCATTTTCACAGTATTTGTTTTGTGCGTGTCATTATACGAGTATAAGAATTGTGTTCTAGTAAGGGATCTTACACTTTAATTAAATGTGGGATCTCAATTGAATTCGTTAAATTTAATGATTTTTAAAATCTGTACATGTTAGGTTCTACCATGTGTGCATTTTAAAATAAAATAATGATAAACAATTAGATTTGAATCCAATAACTTTAGTTGAAATTTCATCCAAGTGAATTTTATTGATTATTTGACAATCTTAAACAGTTTAATGTCGCTTTAGTCATTGGACGTACCACTACGATCGCGTATCCATCAGCTGAAAACTTGCAATTTTAAAAAATAGAAATTTCGACGACGTTTTAAGCAGGATATCTTCTTCTAATGGCATATGACAACGGCATTTAATATTTAAGCCAAATTTCCCATCAAGAATTCAATTCCAATTTGTACATTGAGTGACAGAGAACAGAACCCCCCCATGTGCAGATTCTACTGCAATTTTAAATTACACTGACCATGTGCCGAGGCCCGCCCTTAGCATTATAACTTGGGTTTAGCTACTTTTGGGTGTTTTCTATAAATTGAGTTAATTCAGCTTCAGAATGGCAGGTTTCCACTTCTTTATCACCAGCGACCAAATATGGTCCATGCTGCAATCCCAATTTGTAAAATGCCCCTTGCATGGAAACGTGATACGTGATAAAGAACGCGAAAGCGAATTATGAGTTATTGAAATAATTATTACGGAGTTTGTAGGTGGGACGAAATTAAACATGAGACCTTAACACTAATATCATATTCAAAAAACTACTTGACCCACAAACTTAAGTTGATGGTAAGTTCCCAACAATTAAAAAGCAGAACATAAATTGCACAGTATGACATAATTAAGATGCCCCTTTTTTTTTTCTTTTGATGAAAATGGCATGTGTTACAAGGGACTAACTATAAAGGACCTCCACCTGGCCTCCTGCTTTTAGTAGACCTAATTAGTACTTTTGTCCGGCGCCCTATATGCTTTCACATGTATACTGTGGAGAATGAGACATCACAAAGTTAACAAGCAAATTAAATCAATGTGTTCTATTGTTTGGTTGGGAACAATTTCAAATGTTTATGGACCAAGATTTAGGTTCTAAATAGGACTTTGCTTATGAAGTAATTTCATTTTCAACGTTTAGAATGCATGGCAAGTAAATTTAAAGCAAACCTTTGTTAGTGCTGTTTCTGTCTCCTTTAGAAACTCAGTTAATGTGGTTGGCCAACAAGCAACTGAAATCAAATAACCATGCAAGCACATTTATGACATTTGTGATTTTATGTTATGATGATTCGTCATATAAGCTGTTACAAAAAGCACAACAAAGGATACAATAAACGGATTTGGTAGTTTTAATTATTCCTCCAGTCCAGTTATCTTCAGGCTATATATTGGTCCAATTGTCGCACCTCATTTCCTATTGTCAGTGGCCTCTGATAAGGTTTTGGCTAATGCGCGGTGCAACTTTGCACTGGCACTCGCCCATATCCTGAACAGATTAGTTTTCAATTTCTTTCAACCAATTTCGTATCCTCACTATACATGTGCATGAATGAATGAAGGGTCTCAATCCTAAAATTATCTCCAAGGAGTTTTTTTCCCCCACATTTTTTTAGCTCATTAATAAGAAAATGACAATGGCTTGAACAAGGGCAACAGGCAGGGGTTGCAGTCGCAATCCCTCACGCCTCTACTGCAAAATTTGGTCGTGGCTTCAATAGGACTTGGATTTCAAGTTGATTCATGTTTCTGTTTGCAATGTGCAACTGTCTTGGGTAACAGCAACAGAGCACATGATTGTGGGGAAAGGACTGTCTCCTAGCATAGCTTTAAGAAATATTCCATTAACCAGAGTCAAATCTGAATGGCTATGAAAGTTGGCCCATTGACAAAAAGATTTTTTTCCATTTAAACGGTTGAAGGTGAGCCTCATAATTCAAGGGATACCCGTTGGTGCAAGATTTCGGTTGGGGTAATGACAACTACTAGTGTCTTGGTGCCTCCCTTTCGTTCCAAGTTTGCAACTTGTTGCAAAACTTGGCCTTTGCCCTTTGTTTTATTTATGCTAGGACTTTAGAGATATTGAGTGGACCAAATGTGCGGATCAACTTTTCAACTTACTGAGTTTAAGGCCCATATATGGTGTGGAATGATTAGTCTTTTTGGGTCCATGAATGAGTTTTCGTTTTTAAGTCCGCAAACTTCTGGGATTCTCTACTCTTCAATCCACGTCACATAGATAATCCTTCAGCGTTCAAAAACCCACTAACTGCTTAATCTTGATTGTTAGTCAAACTTTTCAGCTTCCACTAGTGGCACAATTATGCAAGACTTGGCTGAGCAGTTAATATTTGCACTACAAACTTTTTACCCGCTGTATATTCATATCAATTAAATTCTCTGGAAAAAGTACCCAGGGCAACCTTTCTTACAAGTGCTTTTAAACCTTCATACGGACCCCAACGCCATAGCCACCACAAATACAACCAATTCACAGATTGACAGGATATTTTTGGTTTTTGCCTCGGATGCCTTCATGTTGTGGGCACACCATATTTTTTTCCTGGTTGGGACTAGAAATTAAAAACTAAAAACTCTGAAAGGCTGCTGCTCATGGTCACAGAACAAGATTGGACCAGTGGGGCATTAACAACTGCCCAAATAATTGAGAGGGATCCAAAATGGCCATAAGATGACGACAAAATTATTAATACTAGTATCCTGATGCCTACCTTTCATTGCAAGTTTACAAACATATATGGATTTTGCCTATCAGGTGTTAGACCCAATGGGCCGCCAGTTTGATGGAAGCTCGACGGATATCCAAATCCTATTAGCAACCAGGCCGATTAGCCTCAAATCTAAACGATGCACAGTGGCAACATAAAAATCACAGGTTCAGTTTACATGTTTTCATCAAACATCAAGCACAAAAAGAGATGCTATACTGTGGATTTCCAATCACATTCTCCAGAATTCTATTCGGCTAACCTGAAACTTTCAACCCATCAAGAAACTGAAAATGCATTCATCATTCATCAACAGAATCAACATCATCTTCTCATGCTTGGGCCTGCTGTTGTCTTTGAGCAACCTACTACTGGATCAATCGTCTTTCCACTGAACAGCGGCTAGGAGTATGCACCTGTTTTCCTCAACTTTCCAGGAAATTCCTTACTTGAATTACCCTTTAAAGAAAGGTTTTTCTTCGCACGATTCCGGTTAAGCAACAACACAGTATTACGTGGAGGTACATGCGAAGCACCTTCGACACAATCGCTGGCCCGTGCACAACCCCAAGGCCTTGACCTACCATCGTCACAAGACTGTCTAAGCCTAGGAAAACTATTCTTCAGCCTGGAAAACACTTGCTGATCAGGAAAATTTTCCTCCTGCAATCTGAGACAAATAGGGCAAGAAGGGTCACTTTTCTGGGTCTTTGGTGTTGTCTGCTCTAAACATTCTGCATGGAAAACATGATGACATGAAAGAACCCCAACAACAGGCATGTCTCCACTCCTCACAATGCGGCGAGAACTCCAAGGTGATCTCTGTGAGAGAAATCTTTCACACAATCCACATTTAAAAGTATCCGATGGGACATATGATTGACCAAAACTTTCAGACTCAAATGGCTCTGAAACATCAGCAAAATCGACGCTGCTGCTGGCACTGCTCCAACAATGGGCCTCTCTTTCTGGAGTGGAAGCATCATCTTCTGATAACACAGTAGATGCAGAGCCAATAGCCTCTCTGTTAGAAGTTTGGGTAGGAAAGGACAAGGGATAAATAGGTTTGGACATAAAGGAAAGGCGGCTAGAAAAGTTGCGATGGGAAGACATGCAAGATTTGACTTTTGGCTCAGACTCACTGCTGTCTGAGCGTGATGATGTGGAGCCCTTGCTATACGGATTTGCTGAGGTTCCCTGAAAGGATTTAATGCTAATAAGGAATAGATTCCAGGAAGATACTGGTCAGCAAAATGAAAAGCAAGACAAGAATGCAGTACCTCAATTGCAGGTGTAAAAGAAAATTGCGTTGAAACTGGATCTAACAACGAAAAATATCAACAAAATGTTAATAAAAAAAAAATATATCAGCAGGAAGGGTAACATGAAACTACTGATATTCTCAAGTTAATCATTGGCTAAAAAACATGACATTAAATAGCTGAATACTGGGCATTGTGATCAATTTTGAATGAGTATGATCGAAAAAAAGAAGTGATACTGCTTCTACATGAACCTCCAAAGTTATGGCTCATAAAATGTCCAAGATATACTTTCATTTGGACTAGTTGATGAGAACTAGGTTGTTAAAGCTTCACAAGATCCATTGAGTATCTATGGAGGTCCAATGACAAGGGCAAGAACCAAGAAAATGAAGGAAGCATTAAATGGATTAATTGAGCACATCATTTATCTTTGTGAGGTTCATATCACTAGTTAACAGGCTTTTCATTAACTCTCACTGACCCCAAAACTTATGTAATATAAATGAAACTTGGTAGTTCTGAGCACGGACAATCTCCTCTCCGTCTGTCCCTTCTCCCCGCTTCCCCCGGCCCCCAACCCAACCCAACCCAAACAAAAAGATGAAGAAAAAAAAGAAAAAGGAGGGTAGCAAAGAGAAAGGTACTTACGACAATTTGAAAAGAGTTCATGATGAAACAACGAGATACTGTTATACAACTTACCTCTCCTTCTTGGTGTTTCACAACCATCAATGGTGATTTCCTGTATAGCTGGAGGGGTCCACTGTGGACCCTGAGAAAGGTCAGAAGAACTACTTAAAAAAAGCCCAGCACTATCAGATGCTGAATACTGGTTATTATACAGAAGATTGTGTCTCACCCAACTCTTGCTTTCTTTACTGTTTGATGATGTAGAAGATCCGAAAAAATGAAAACCATCATTTGAACCATACGGAAGCCCTTCGGATTGGAATCGAAAATCCCATCTGGATGGAGGTGGTGAGAAGCTCGTGTTAGTCTGCCAATAAGGCTCATGTGGACCCATAGACCAGTCCCTACTGGTCGCATTTGAGCCATGTGGCCTTGCAGCCACACAACACAGTGACCCCGTCTTAGCTATTTTCTATAAACCTCAAAATTATAAAATCCCACCTCCCTCAACCTCAGAAAGTTTTCCACGGTGGAAAATTTAGAGAATAAAAATCAGGAACTTAAATAACACTTCCCAATCACTCATTAATCCACTACAACCGGCATTAGTGTCAGAACGCTAACTTTACAAATTGAATAACTTAACACAGCTTGTTATCATAGGTTTCATCTACATTGGACTCTGCAGAATTTCTTCTGAGGAAAGAATGTGTTTGAAAATCAATCAACCTGTTTAAAAAATACGATTAATACAATAAGACGCTTCATTCAAGACAAGTACAAACAATCAACTATACTTCAAAATCTCCAATAAGTGATCCAAAAAGAAACACCATGAACCCCACCATGCAAAAGACCACATAATTGACGACATACAGAAGAGTTGATGCTGATAATTAAAGAAAGACCATAAATTTAATTCCACACAAGGAAGAAGAAAATCAAGCAAATATTCAGTAATAATAAAAAACCATAAAGCAAACGCAAAGCCTATGATGATTCAGCTCAAATATAATCCTCAACATGAGAGCAGCAAAATTTTCATAATTCTAAAGCAAAAAATTAAAATTTTAACAATATATGACTTAGAATGAGCGCAGTCACCTTGAAGGCAGGGCACTAAGTGCAGAACTATTCAAGTTTCAGAACCAACAAAATCCAAACCCTAGCGAGGTGAAGTTACTTCACAGAAATTTGCTCAAAATCCTAATTGGTATGAAAAAATAACGAATGTGTACAGTCAAATAGAGAGAGAGCTTACAATCACGAGTAAACAGAGCATCATTAAAGGTGATGCTGATGCGTACGCCACAACTGATTTAAAGAATGAAAATGCAACCCTAATTTATCGGCGCGAGGGAGATTAATTTAAGCGCTTTGATCCAAAAATAAATAAATTGAAGCGCTTTGTTTCAGTTTTGTTCTTCGTGTTTTGTAAATTTCTAATTTAGTTCTAAAATTCGATTTCCTTTCAATTACGTCCTTCAATGTAATCTGAAGAAGAAAATTAAAGCCAACTATCACTTAGGGACCATGGAGTGTTGTTGGGTTTGTACAATTTTTTTTCTATTTTTTGTTAATTAGTTTCCAACATCGGTAATGACTTTCTGATATTAAAAACTAAGGGACTGGTATTTGGGTTGGATTATTATAATAGTATCTAGAAATATAATCGACTATAATCCACTTAAAACTAATTGTCATTGAGCCAATCTTATAAATACAACTAGGAGTCCATGTTGGCAATCTAATTTATAAGTACAACTTAAACTCTACATAGGCGACCTGATTTATAACCTGAACCTTATGTGGGAGATCTAATTTATAAATACAGACCTTAGTCTATACAAGTGACATAAAAATCTACTAATCTGATATGGAAATGAAACAGTTCAACTTAAAAACTCATTTGTCTGACCTGAGAATGTGCTAATTTGACACAGAATCATTGATTAGGGCCACATGACCTATATTTTAGGGAAGTTACATACCACAACTTGTTAAACCGTTATCAACTAACAACTAGCTATAACTACCCAAAAGAGTGGCATAAAATTACTGAGGTAACAACCCACAATGGAAAGGTTATTTTAGCTGAAAAGAGCATTAAGTGCAGGGGTTAAAAAAATTAACTAAAAAAGAACCCTACAAATAACTAATCCTCAAGCCTCCCTATTTTCTACAAGATTCACAACACCACCACTAGAAAACTCATTGATTTTAACTCACATTCAGTTCCTCTTTTTCATTTTTCTTTTTTCTCATACACAAAACATCTAACTTAAATATTGAAGGATTTTCGCCGAAACCACCACCGGGTTGTCATAACCGTGTTTTGTGGTTAGCAGATAAAGGAAGTTGTGGTTGTGTCATTTCTCAAGTCGAATTCATGCTATTATTCCTCAGAAAATGAATTCTGCTATTGAGATTGTTTTTTGGCATTACCACACTAACTTTTAAAATAATTATTATTAGTTGTGTTATAAAAATAAATTAATAATAAAGAGAATCAGTTAACTATTTTGTAAATTTTTTTTTTAGAATTATTGTGAGTTTTAAAAACTGTTATCGATATAAGAAAGCAAACGACATAATGGAGGATGAAATTTTTTTACACATATAAAAGCATATACATGCAATATTTTTAATTGAGTTTTATAATAATTTTAACTAAAAATAAAATGTATACTTTATTAATTTTATTTCTTTTATTTTACTAACTTAAAAAAATTGATAATTAAAAAATCAACTATAACTTTTATTAAATACGATCATTATTGTATAATCAAAATAAACAAACCAACCAACAAATATTATGATAAAATATTCACCAATCAATTGCATTGAATAGACATGAATTGAGTTAAAATCTAATGAAACACGTGCGGGTGATCTTGCTTTACTGTTGTAATATGAGAATTTTTGATAGAATGTAAAATATAAAGAATAAATATGATCAATGAAGGGAATACATGAATTATAATAAAAATTTATTGAAGTATCAATTTTATTTCCAATTTGAATAAGGACAATTTTAGGTTTAGATAATAATTATGAGGATATTTATGAAATTGTATTAAAAGATAAAATTAATTGTCAAATTATATTTTAAAATGTTACTATTTTTTGCTTTAAAAAAAGGAATTGATTTTAACAAATGTAATTTTAACTCATTTTTTGCTTTCAAAAAAGGAATTGATTTTAACAAATGTAATTTTAACTTGTTTTTTTAAAACCAAACATCAACATTAGTTTTTAAATCCTCAAAATTACTTTTAAATCTCCTAAAAATAATCCTAAAAGGCCTTTACTAATTATTACTAAAATTGTTGCAAAATAGTGTATGATTTAAAAGTTCATTTGCATTAACTTTAGTTAATATTTTGCTAAATTCGAGGTTTTGACTTTTCTGATGGTTTTAAGTAGAGGTTGCAAAACGGGTTATCAGATCGTGTTCGTCTCGGGTCAGTTTCGTGTTGTGTCAAATTTAGGTCGACCCAAACCCGAGCCATTTAATAAAAGTGTCAAAATATTGAGACTCAAACTCGACACGAAAAAATAATTGTGTTACCCAATAACCTGCTTAATATTTATATATCAAACAAAATTTACATAAAATATTTATACGCTGTCATTCATATGCGCGTACATACTTTATTGATATTATAAAATATACATATATACCAAAATATTACACATTTACACTATTATATATATATATATATATAATATTATATATCGATATTATAAGATATACATATCTACCAATATTTTACACATTTATACTATTGAAGCTCTAAATATATATAAAATTTTATAAATAAAACACTGTGTTTATATTCATCATTTTAAAAAATATAAATAAAAGAGAAAATTATCTCTAATATTTGAGTTTTGATGATAATGAACGTGCAAATTATTTTAAAATAGAAAATATAATCGGGTCATTGATTGAGTAAATGGGTCAAAAATTTTAACCTTAACCCGACACGGAAAAAAATCGTGCCAACCCAGACTCAACCCATTTAATAATCGTGTTAAATTCGACGACTCATACCCATTTATTCGTGTAATGCTCGTGTCAAGTAATCAGGTTGTGTTAAATTTTAACAACTCTAGTTTTAAGGCATCATAAGGGTGTTAATGCAAAATTATGGTACCTTATGGTGTAGAAAATTAAATTTGCAACATAATCATTGAATGGTATCAAATTGGCTAATCATGATGAAGGCATCATGTAATTGGCTCACACTAATCATGCGTAAATCCATTAGAAGTCTCTTTGGACGTATCCAAAAGATGCTTGCACAAGAATAAAATCAAATTTAAAAATATATCATATGCTCTCATTTGATTGACTCATAACAAGCAGCCGTGACTATTGACAAAAGTTTAGTTGAAATGTTCTTTCGAGCACCAGAAAGCCCTGCCTTTTTATAATTGATCCCTTTCTTCAGATTTTAATCACGAGTTGTCAATAAAGCATTATTAATTATTATTGTATAGGATATGATATAATAAAAGACTCCGATAACGATACATAGACACAGAGTTGTCATTTTAAGTAATGAAAAATTGTTTGAAGCCACAGTCTATAATAAAAGTTCTGCCTGATTGTTCAGTATCATTTACCTAGTGATCACAAAGTGTATTTTTAATTTTATAATTTTTTAAAAATTTTAGTATTATTTAGTTATATTTTGAGTAAATTTTTTGGGAATTAAATAAATTATTTTACTTATACTTACAAAAATAGAGGTCGTAAGATTTTTTTAAAAAATTAAATTGTCTAAAATACCTTTAATTTATCTCAGTATTTTATTTTATTTCTTTTATAACATAACTTTATAAAACTTATATATTAAATAATTTTATAATTTTTAATAAAAACTCTTATTAACAACCAAACAACTCGATATAGATAGACAGACAGACAGACAGATAGATAGATAGATAGATAAATAGATAGATAGATAGATAAAGTTCTATTTAAGTAAATTCTATTTGAAAAACTACACTAAATAGAACTTGGTATTAAGATAGCATAATTTAATTAATTTCTAGTTTGATTGAGTTTGTTGAGTCTATTATTAATAGAGTTGGTATTTTATGGCAAGTCTAATTAAATTGAAATTTTATTTATTGCATATTTTGTAATAGAGATTAATTTATTAATTCCATAATTTAGTGAAATTCCAATTTATTAGGATATTTGTTTCCTATTTTAATTATATGTCTAATTTCAAAAGTCAATTGATGATGGGATTTTATAATTGGCGAATGATATCTATTTAGAGCAAGAAATTGGCCCAAACATGAGGTTTATTAAATGCTCTAAATATTTCTTGGGCGACAAGCATGACAAGAAGATCGGATTTATTTTTATTCAGATTTATAGGAACTATAAGAGGAAAAAAAGTCTTATTTGGAAAAAATTTAAGTCTTTTAAAACTTATAATTTTTGTGAAACTCTAGTGCCTATATAAAGAGAGATATTTCACAATTGAAGGTGTGCAACATAGAGCATAAAGGAGAGAAGCAAAATTCGGCATCCTCCCTAGAGAATTCAAATTTGACGCATAATATTGTGTTAATTTGTTTTCATTCTAAGTCTTGTTATGGAATTATTTCTTTTCATTTCTATGAAGAGTCTATGTAAATCTTGAATCACTAAACTTTAAAGTATTGAAGAATCGTTATTGATCACTTTGCGAAGTGCCTTGAGGATCATGGATCAAGAGGGGTAACAGTTATTTAAAGGAAACGATCTAAGGTTGAGTAAACTACATGGTGATAAACTGTAAGTGAGAGTATTAAGTTTGATAAATCCATAGGTTGTAACATCTCAACTTAATGAATTATTTTTAATCTGGGCATGACCTCGTGGATGTAGGATTGATTAATCCAAACCACATAAAAATCTCTGCGTCGTTTAATTTTTGTAATTTATTTTGTTTTGGAAAATTCATGTTTTTTATGTGGATGAATAGTACATGCGGACAGCATCCGTGAACAATTCCAGCAAACGATAACGATGAACAATATTTTCAAAAATTAGTTAAGTTGTTAATAATTAGGTTTTAACTACCTACATCCATTTGCAATAAATCTGAATTTCTTTCCGAGTTTATTATTATTATTATTTTACTATTTATTACTTGACTACTTATGAGCAATCCCATAGACATGAGGATTTATGAGTGATGCATTAGACAAGAATGCATTGCCAAGTTCCACAGATGAAAAGCCGGCTTCAGATATATTATTCCCTGTTTGTCGAGTAAGGTGACAACCGTCGGACACTATTTGCTGTAAAGGATTGACGACATTCTGCCAAAATTTAAGAAACGTTCCATCTGCATTATCAGAGAAACAAAAACAATTTAGAGCCCAATTTCAACACTAAAAGGATTCGGATAATTAGTTAATACCTTCTGCGGCAACATGTTCCACAAATAAGTAAATGCCTCCTGGTTTCAGCACCCTCCGCACTTCTAAAATAAAAATGACAAATTTGCATTTGGTCAGATTGAGCCTTGCAGTTATTACTTGTTAGAGTCTTTATGAAAAGGCTAATTAATGCAACGAAAATGATCTCATTACTACCTTGTAGAGTCATGTCAACGTCTTTCACTGAACACAATACAAGCGTTCCAACAACAGCGTCAACAGAAGCATCGCTGACTGGAATTGCCTCCCCAACCTGGATGAAATTAAATTAACACCCTCAACATTTCTAGTTTCACAGAACAACTACATACAATAAACAATGGAATCAAAACTCCAATGAGCAGACATGCGTGCGTGTTTAACACAGGAAGCTGGCCTTTCAACTAAACCACACTGTCTAAAATGAGACCACTCGTACAATTTGAAAGATAAGTCATCTTATGGCGCATTATCAGTAAAACATACGGCTTGTAAAAATTTGAAGTTTGTGAGGGGCAAACCGGCAGCCACCGCCGCTGTCTGTGCATACTTCTCCATTTTTCTGTTTGGATCCACACCAAGAACTTGCACATCAGTATCCCCAGCATAGTATTTAAGATTAGGGCCAGTTCCGATGCCAATCTCCAACACTTTCTTTGCTTTTCCCCTCAAATTATCAAAGAGCTGTGACTTGTAACCTGCAACCTTACCAGAGAACAGAAAGTATTTGCATCCTCATTTTGAAGTTTAACTACACCACATACAAGATACACACAGTACGGCACACTAACGTGCGGCAAGAAATAAGCTATTAGGCAAATTCATTAATCAATTTAAATGGACACTAACCTCAGCCTCATAAGACTTCATGCTTGAATTCATAACCGAAGCATAAAACTCTTCATACCAATCGGGTCTTGGCGGATGAACCCTGTTCAACATGGCCTACACAAACACACACACTGTCACCGACATCAAAGTTCCAAAATCTATAATTAATTTCATGATCCACAAAATTAATGAAAAGATTATGCGAGATTGAGATGCCGCAGCTTTGAAGCCACTGTGGAACAGAATCATTAGCGTAGTGTGATGCCAAGTACAAGGTAAAAGTGTGGTAGAAAAATGGTTACAAACGTACCATGGAATCAGAAGGCGATGAAGCAGAGGAGGGGGTTGAAGAGTAGAGCAATGGGAATAAAGCGGTAGCTGCACCTTCGATGAAAAGTCTTCTTGAACCACAGCAACAGCATTTGCCCCCGCATAACTGCTCATTGATCGACAACTGGTTCCGCGATGTGGGTGGAGTTTTATGGGAAGAGCATGTCGTGTTGATGACGGAGGAGACCGGTGAAGATGATGAATTCAGAATCATTCTGTTTCTGCACTTTCTAGTTTCTAGTCCAGCTTCTGAGCTTGTGGTGTGACCCTAGTTCTATCATCTATGCTATCATTTCCATTTTTTATTATCCAATTATCACCGTCACTCTCACCTATTTAAATGGACTGAAAATATGAATTTGCTCTTGTGTCTTTTCAAAAATTAGTTTTACCTCTTGTAATTAATAGCTAATTCGAGTTGTAACTAGACAAGTTTCTTGGCGAGGTTATTTTATTATTATCATATTTTTCTAGTAGGAACGATACAGTAGTTAGTCAAACAAATTGTTATTTTATTTTTTTTTGGGGGGGGGGGGGGGAAGAGGGGGTAAGACAAAGTTTGACTTCAATATAAAATATTAATTATAGTTGTCATTAGCTGGAAAAATTATATAATTGTTAAAATAAAAATAATTTATGACTAAAGTGTCGTTCATTTTTTTAGTTTGAAGTTTAAATTTAATTTTTTATAGATATTTATTTATTTTAAATTATTTATTTTTTTAATGCATCACTTATTATCAGACAATAGAAAAAGTAAAAAAAAATTTATTTTTTATCTTAAGTCTGGAATCTAAATGAAAAATTTTCATTTCAAATCTCTAAAATATCCTTAATAATTTATGTTTTTCTAGTATTATATATAAACCTAATATTTTTGTATTATTCTTGAAGTTATTTTTTTTATTGCTTTAAATTTTTATTCACATAATAACATTAACTAAATTAAAATATTAAACGGATAAAATTATGTCCATTGTGATGAATAAAAAATAAAATAATAATATTAACTTTGTAATAAAAATTAATATTATAATTACATCTTTTATTATACAATTAAATTAAAATAAACAATAATAATACTTTTTTTTTAATATTGTCAAACTATTCAACCTATGAAAATTATAAATTATAAACATCAAATATATACACCATTTAAAATAATATTTATATCAAACTATTAATTTTAAAATTTTTCTCTTCAAATATTAAAAAAAATTCAAATATTTTCATTTAAACTTATTCACACTTACATTCAAATTTCACGTAAAAAAACAATCTCAACCTAATATACCAACCTGACTTTTCATTCAAAGCGAACATGCGATGACGGTTCCAACGCTAGAAATAGAATACAAAAGCACAGCAAAGCAAGCACACTTGTCCCTTCTGTCCCGCAAGATATTTTTATTCGCTCGAAGCTCTCCGGTCATGAGCGTCATCATTAATTAATTCATTATTTATTATTAGTTTTTCTTCTTCTTTTTTTCTTAATAGTGTGTTATAACTATTATTAATTAATTGACATTTTTTATAACCAAAGAAATAAAGCAAAGAGACACTCTCATGTCCGCGCGACTCGATAAGCTGAACGACTCGACCAGCTGTCTCGCCCTCCTCTACGTCTAACGTGTTAGTCTCTCTTTCTCTCTCCTCTATAACCTAAATTCGTTTTCAAGATCTCTCTTATACCGTTGTTAATTAATCAAATTTAATTTCATTTTCACGTACTGTTTCTAATTTTGTAAATCTTTATTTTATTTCATTTTTTTAGTTTTATCAGTTAATGCTATTGTATTATCGTTCGTTAATTTCTCCTCATATAATTTATATGCAAAAAAAAAGAAAAGAAAAAGTTGGCAGCTCAATTTTCCTTTTTTTTTTTTTTTTTGTGTTTATCTGAATTACATTTGTTCACTTTTTTTAAAAAAAAAAAATTTGTAACTAGGATTGATACTGGAGTATATTGTGCGGGAGTAAGTAATATTGTTGTAATGGCTGGCCAAAGCAATATTAATTATGGAAAAAGGACTCATTTTCAATCTGATGCTGCTACTAATGGGGGGAGTAAGAGGAGAAACCCAGGAGATGAAACCGAGCAGCATGGCATTGGTTCAGAGGACACCGTCTACCGATACTTGTGTCCGTTGAGAAAGATTGGTAGTATTATTGGTAAAGGTGGTGAGATTGTAAAACAATTGAGGTCTGAAACCAAGTCGAATATTAGGATTAGTGAGACTATACCAGGGTGCGATGAGCGAATTGTTACTATTTATAGTTCCAGTGAGGGAACCAATCTGTTCGAAGATTCTGGAGAGTTTGTTTCGCCTGCTCAGGATGCTTTGTTCAGGGTCCATGATAGGATTGTTGCTGAGGATTCGCTTGCTGATGATGAGTTTGGAGAGCTCACACTTATTACAGTGAGGATGCTCGTGCCTGCTGATCAGATTGGATGTGTTATTGGTAAAGGTGGACAAGTGGTTCAGAACATTAGGACTGAAACTCGTGCCCAAATTCGCATTTTGAAGGATGAACATTTGCCCCTTTGTGCTTTGAGTTTTGATGAGCTTCTACAGGTAGCATATTTTTTCTGTGCAGTGTTGGTTCTGTTATAGGAGGAAATAACTTCTACTATTTATTACTTTTCTGATTGATAGTGTTATCGATTACAATAGATAAACTAAAAATCTTATTCAGCCTTTATATGCTGTTCGAAAAGTGAAGTGATAGCACAGACATTGCCCTATCTTTTGCCACATGGTATTGGCAAGTCTGTTTCCTGATGTCACCTGTCCTTCTTGTATTCAAGTGCCCGTGTTGTTGTTTTTTGATGTTATCATTTCATAAGTTCAGGATGCTTTGTCAGAGAGGACACTGAATTTTGTTCCTTACAGATATAAAACTGACAGCAAATTTTATTAGGCTTATGAACATGATGTTTTTGGTCTATGAGTGGTACTCTGTTTGTTTATGGTAGCAATTGAATAGGTAACCGTTTACTTTCAATCAAGTAATAAAATTAACTAGAAGTTTTGGGTCTTCACTTGAAAATCATTTGGTTGAGCTCAGTGAAACTTTTAGTAATATCCGCTCTCTTGAAACATAATGAAGAAATCCTTCCCTGTGCACGCAAGTATGTGTTGTTCAGTTGACAGGGGGATTGTGATTCATCAACTAAATTACTTTCCTTTCATGGTGTGTTGTGGGGCTTCGGATTTTAGGTATCTGGCGAACCAGCAGTTGTGAGAAAAGCTCTTACTCAAATAGCTTCTCGCCTTCATGAGAATCCATCGCGATCACAGCACCTGCTTCTGACTTCTTCATCTAACATATATCAATCAAGTGGTGTGTACTTGGGTGCCCCACTTGTGGGTTCTTATGGGAATTACTCTGCACGAAGAGATGAAGCATCTGCAAGAGAATTTTCTCTTCGTTTGGTGTGTCCTGCTGGGAATATTGGTGGTGTAATTGGCAAAGGTGGGGGTATTATCAAACAAATCAGACAGGAATCTGGGGCATCTATTAAAGTTGACAGTTCAGGAGCTGAAAGAGATGATTGCATTATATTTATATCGACAAAAGAGGTGAGAATATACTTTTCCCCTTAATAACTTTTAGGTTAATAAATTTTTTTATTGATGATATTATAGAGTTTTAGATATAATACCATGTTTGGTATTAACATATCCTCTTGCAGTTCTTTGAAGACCCATCTCCCACCATTACTGCTGCACTGCGCTTGCAACCACGATGCAGTGAGAAAACAGAAAGGGAATCAGGTGATCCTATAATCACCACCCGTATACTTGTGCCAAGTACACAGATTGGGTGTCTTATTGGTAGAGGTGGGGCTATCATATCTGAGATGAGGAGCGCTACAAGAGCAAGCATCCGCATACTTACGAATGAAAACGTTCCTAAAGTTGCTTATGAAGATGAGGAGATGGTGCAGGTGATTGGAATGCTTTTATAAATATGAACATTCATATTTACACACATTCAAGCCCTATTGCATGCTCACACCTGTTCATGTCCTCTGTATTTTCCAATTTTAATTGATAAGATGGAAAGTAATTTTATTTTGACCAGATCACTGGAAGTCTTGATGTGGCTAGCAGTGCCCTTTCACAAGTAACTTTGCGATTAAGAGCCAATACTTTTGAAAGGGAAGGAGCACTAGCTGCTCATCCACCTGTGCTTCCTTATGTCCCCATGTCTCTAGACATAACAGATGGTTCAAAATATGGAAATCGAGATAATCAGTCACGTGGGCGTGGTTACTCTTATGCAACTGGTAATTTGTCTGGACGCGATAGTTATGGAAGCTACGGTGGCTCACAGGTAAGACATGCCTTTACTTTCATATCAAGCTACAGTTAAACTTCCCAATGTCATGTCTTAATTAAATAGGTGTTTTTAATATTTGGTGATAGCTTTTTATTAAATTTCAATTCATTGCCTTTTTTCAGAGTGGTGGCGGAAATGCTTATGGAGCATATGGTGACCACTCTTCAGGCCGCGGGTAAAATCTACTTTTTGTCTTATTTATATTCTTTCTCAAATTCTTCATTTTATATAGCATTTGTCATATAAACTTTATTTTGTTTGTTAATAAGAGGTCAAGTCATTAGTCTTTATTTCATTTGTTTATCATTGATAACCTAATCCAGGGCTGATTTAATCATTTGTTGTTAGGTTATCTGGTCATAGGAAAAACCATGGATATTAGTCCTAATTACCAGACCTGGCAGGTAAATTTTTTCTTTGTTCTTCCTTCTTGTTCTTATTTATTGGACTTTAACATGCAACTTTTTTCTCTTTATATTTTAGTTAGTGAAAGGGACACTGCAATTAGCTGATGTCTGCTTAACCCAGCCAGCCATTTTCTGCTTTCTAGAATCCATTCACCATTTTTCATTTGTCGCCTTCCCTCTCCCTTCTAATCAGCTATGATCTGCAAATCCTGAAGTCAGCCAGTTGCCCATTTAATGAAGCCTCCAGCCTAGATCAGAAGACCAGATTCTCAGGGTTTGACAAAATTATGCTCTACCTTGGCCCACCCTCGGTGCATCGTCAAGTCCAACATTTTCTGATGATGCGATGCATTTTACAACCATTTGTGGCCCTGACTTACACAATTTCAGGGTTGTATATCATGTCTCAATAGTGCTATATGTGAGCAATTTGGCATATATTTTACAGCAAACAATAAGTAGATTGATTGCCATGGCTTCTGTTTACTTGATGCTTGAGGAAATCTTTAATTGCACACTTGAAATTGCTTCTGGTGGTTGGGGTTGTATATCACGTCTCAATAGTGCTATGTGTGAGCAATTTGGCATATATTTTACAGCAAACAATATGTACATTGACTGCCATGGCTTCTGTTTACTTGATGCATGAGGAAATCTTTAATTGCACACTTGAAATTGCTTCTGATGGTTGTGCTGTTTCTTTTCTGTTCTTTAAGGGTAGAAGTGTGGATGATGAAATTCTGGCTTTAGATCTTTGGGAACTTTCATGTTTGTAGCTTAACATGTTATTACACCATTGTTGTGCTACTTTTTTAGATCCCTTGGCTATTATTTTGGCTGGTGTGATGTATCATTGGTTTCTTTGTCATGATGAGCATGGTGACTTACTGAACGATTGAATCATCTTTTTAGTACAATATACACGTATTCTCCTCAAGGGTTCAATTAAGAAGTGAATCTGCATATGTACACACAAATGTTGATTAGTTGTGACTTGTGAAATAAAAGGACTCCAACACAAATGTGCATATCAAATCCAAGACTTGTCAATTGTAGGATTCTCAAATATTTGTTTTAGTGATCCACCACAGTTAATTTTAAATTCACTAATGCTATATGAAAAGTAGAAATTTGTGGGTTTAACGTAAAACAAAACTGGTGATATGGTTCAGTGTTACAGTAATAAGTACTACATTGTAGTACAACATAGCCATATCTATTGCTTATTTATGAAAGCAGAGAAGAAACTGTTATCAAACTTTGTTGTGATTTCAGAATGAGGTGCCATCTCATATACAGCCAGCTAGTCACGGGAGCTCTGGTCTTCCGAAGCTGGGTTACTAGTATTATTGTTGTTGCTAGTATTATTGTTGCCACAATCTGGTGCAAAACTTTGATCCTCAGAAGTTGTGACGTTACCGCCACCATCTGCCATTGAGATAATGAATAAGTAGGAGCTTAAGTTTGAACATGTGTGCATTAAAGAATTTGTATGACCTTGACCACAATCTGTACATACCCTCTTCGTCATCTGAAGGAGCATATGCCGAGCGCCTTGAGCGTACTTGCTGGTGTGGAGTGGGCTGGTATGCAATGGAAGACCATTAGAAGTAAAATCAGATTCGAGTTGATCTTTAAAGTATAGGGCATTCACAAATCACAATCACCTTGAAGGGATTAGAAGATTTTGCCGAAAATGAAAATATATATGATGATGGGTGTCGGATATCTCATACCTGCAATTTAGGGCGGAGTGGTTCAAGCGGTCCCTTGGGCTTCTGACTCTGAGCTCCTTGCTGTTAGAACGTGTCATGTCAAAGAAGCAAGCAGGTATTATTTGCTTAGCTTGACCTTCCACCCCATTAAAAATATGAAACACTGTTGGGCTGCGATTATGCGATCATCTAATAAGATGGAAATTGGAAATGATTACGATTACCTTTCCCAGTGCCCAATCGGCAGAATCAAAAAATGCACGTTCGTGGTCCTGGTAGCGTAAGAGATGTACTTGGCATGCAATCAGTAGTTTCTGTTGGGATTGTAATTTGCAGTTACGTATACATAATATATACATACCTTGGATATTAAAGGGCGTTTCTTTGGAACAATTCCCCCGTACTTGTTCTTGATAATTTCCTCCTGCCAGCAAAACTCAAGACAACAAAGTTATTATTCACAATATATTATTATTATTAAGGCCGTAAATTCACAATAGGGTAGCTACTAGCTGGTCTAGGTACCTCCTGCTGAGGTGAGGGGCGCATGAGATTTTCATCGATATTCTTTTCGGAATCATTTGGTTCTTCATCTTGCGTACAGCTTTCACCATCAACTTGTTTTCCACAGGCAATCTCTTGCTCCTGCTCCTGCTCCTGCTCCTTCGCATTCTCTACGTTTGTGATTGTGCCAGACATTCTCGCTCTCTATACAGGTAACAACTACTTGATATAGAAGATCAAAATCTTCATATTAATTTGTTTTGAATTTTAAAGCTAAACAACTTTAGCAACACAATCATGCATTACAAACAACACATGAAATATCAAATTCAACTGTTTAATCACAAATACTTCCGAGCAATTAAGAAAGGCAATATAATCAATAACATGACGCTGTTAGATTTTTCAAATTTTCAGTAATTATTTTTATTTATATGTGGTCATTTTGCATTAAAAGCTAGGACTAGAGTAGTACACCGTACCTGATCGAAGCTCCGATTGCAGAGAGAAGGAGAGCCCCTATACAAAAGCGGGTCACCCGGTTTTGCCCTTTCTATCATCAAACTGAAGCCTAAAATAAACGCGCAGCGCATCTCTTCCGGGAGTTGTGGGGCCGGGTCTGTTCATGGATCCATAGGCCGCTGAAAAAATCTAGTCATATGGGCTTTCAAATTTTGGTATGGGCTCTAAATCCTAAATCCTGAAACTTATTTTATACATGTATATGTGAAAATTAAATAAGGCTTGTCAAATACAAAATTACATCTTGTTAACAGACAAGGCAAGTGGGTCATAGTTGTAAATGTGCCTCAAAGAAACGCAGAAAAAAAAGGACGACTGAGTTCGGAGAAAGTATTGTGCTCCACTCAAAAGAAAGTTGGTTAGCGGCCCATGTCACCTCCATAACCATTTCATGGAATCCCGTACCCCTTCCCCCACTTCATTACATCACTTTTTCACTACGGACCATCTTTTTTGTCATTCCATGATTCTATCACCCCATATCTTCATTTTGTTATTCTTCTATTTTCTCTTTTATTTCCCCCTAAAAAAATTTTTTATTTTACTTGAACAAGTCAAAAACATGACCCTAGGACAGTAATGTAATGCTACCAGCCGAAGAATGCCTAGATTTTCTGCAACTGATATGTTATCTGAAGTTTAATTTGAACGTGGTGAGGGATAAGATTTATTGTTTAGCAAAACAGTTTAGAATCATACAATGGGCTGTGGTCATAGCTCCTGTGTGGTGAATTATAGTTTCAATGTGAATGCTTTCTTGCTAACAAACATCACATGGGGAAAACTACGCATCAGCTAATCTTACCGTTGGTGAGGAAATAACCTCAAGTTTTGATTTTGATTGGCTGTGGTACCATGCAGTTGTGACATCTTTCAATCCGATGAGGCCTTTATATATCGGCCTCATTATCAGTGTTTGAAATACATAGAAATGGACCTACACTTCTCTATGCAAAAGCTTGCAGCTACAAGTCATAAGAAGAAGAAATGCAACAAAAGCATTTTATAAGATCAAACTCAACAGTTTCACCGTCGTTCAAAACCAGATACTTCGCTTACGCCCAGACATCCCATGTGGTATTTCTATTTATCTATGGTCTTGCATGTGGAGATGAAATGATGTGGTGCAGCCAAGGATGACTTGCCGGCAAGCCCCTTTCTTAGAACCTAAGCATCATATTTATAGATGGCTTTACACTTATGAATCTTTTGACTTGGGGGTTGATTCTATAGCTTCACTTGTAGGGTTAACCGGCAAGTTGTCTTTGGCTACACCTCTGCCTCATATTCACATGTTAGACCTGTGATGATATTAGTATTTTGGCAATGATGAAGACCACTTTGCAGTTCATTCAGCATTCATTGCTAACGGTGTAGACGCCAAATGTCATGCACAAGCGACATTATAAAAGTAAGTTCTTTCTTAGAGTCTTATTTAGGTTGTTGACTTAGTAGTTTCTGTCATTAAGCAAGTTCTGATGCAAAAGCAATCTCTGAGAAATTAAAATGTATTGCTTCTAATACATAGATATAACTGCAGTCAAGTACTCTCTGAAAACCGTATCACAGGAATGATTAGGAAGGCTTGGTGTTTCGTTGATAGGTATTAACCGAATCCCTTCACATCAAATGTGACTTAGCAAAGCACTGCTCTGTTTCCACTTTGCTCTTGATCATCAGACTTTATGAACCTTATTGTGTATATGCTTATAAATTGTGCTTCTGAAACTGATCGCTTCATTTCAATGATTTACATAAAGGGTTTGAGATTTTATCCCAACTCTTAGAAGTTAAAAGTTGAATAAAGGGTGAATGAATTATGGATCTTCACTTAGAATGCATATTTCCTCATTACAATGTTATGTAGGGATTATTTGACGCACATCCCAAGATTTGGACCTCGGAGGACGCTCCATTTGTAACTTTTTGGTAGGTACTTACAGAAGTGGGACTTGTTGCACATGAAAATTTTTGTAAATCCAAGCACTACTGCCATCATATTGAGCAGCTCTATGCAGATCATGTCTCCTCGTGTAAATAAGATATATCGGTTTCTCAAATTTTCAGTCTTTTGTTTTCTTAATACACTCGTTTTTTGCTGCCTAACCAAAAGCACAACTCCTGTTACTTCATCTTCCTCCCCCTGCTATAGTGATGGGCTCCACACATTGAAGCTGCCATGGACCAGCCACTGAATAATATCAGTTGTTTGCAAAATGCACAGATGCAACAACCAGAACAGCAAATGGCAGTATCACTGGCCACAGCATACTTTAGGCCATTTTATGGATATAAATGCATAAGATCAAGGCTATTAATATATTGAGCAGGTAAGAAACTCCATCGTAGCCTCCCTAAGCAGAATCAAGGACCCTATCATGGTAGCCCTCGTGGCTTAATTACAGAAACAAAACGCCAGCAACTTGAGCTTAGCATACCTAATACCCACTTCCATTGCTCGCCATTGGTTGATTCCTTGAGAAAATCCAACACATTTGATTTGTACAAAAGAAGGCCTCCCCTTTAATTCTTCCAAGCATTCTCAGCTGCCATAATCATCAATCAAAGAATATGAAGGCAGAAGCAGAGCCAGTTAATGAGGCTGGTGAGGCGTCAAGGGATGAAATCTCAACTCACGAGATGAACAAAGGGATCTCTATTTTAGACCTTATTCTAAGGAACATTGCGGCTGCTGGAACATTTGGAAGTGCCATTGCCACGGGTACTACCGACGAGACACTCGCAGTTTTCCCACAATTCACCCAAGTTAGGGCAGAGTACGATGATCATCCCTCGTTCACGTAAGTTCTATTTATCCCTTAATTTGACCTGTCGCTTCTATTGTGCTAAGTCAAACCAACTGGGCTATTCTTAATTTTAATTTAGTACCAACAATAACTCTCTATTTACTATGAATACAGGTTCTTCATGATAGCCAACTCGATTGTGTGCGGATATCTTGCTCTTTCTGTCCCTTTATCTATCTTCCACATTATCAGGACAGCGGCTAAAAAAACTAGAATCTTATTGCTCGTTTTCGACTTGGTAAAGATGCTAATTCTTTCTGTACCTCTAATCATGCTACAAATTAAATTTGACCAATATGCGCGCATGTTGCCAATACCAGATAATTGATCAAGCATAGAGTTGTAATATAATGCTTGAAACTTGTGAGTGAAGGTAATGCTAACTCTTGTCACAGCCGGGGCTTCTTCAGCAACAGCCATTGTATACGTAGCACACAAGGGCAACACTAGTGCTAATTGGTTCGCCATTTGCCAACAGCTTGATTCCTTCTGTGAACGTATATCCGGATCTTTGATCGGTTCATTTGCCGCAGCAGTTATGCTTATGCTAGTAATCATTACATCAGCTGTAGCTCTCTCTCGCTGCTAATATATTTATGTATGTCATTTGGATGTGGCATAGTTTTGTTGGGTTGTAATATGATCGGCTTTAAGAAAACCCCAAAAATAAAAAAAGAATGTATATATGAATTTTGAATTCAACACACGCATACATATATATAGTCTATTTATGTATATTAGGCTGGGCTTGTATCTGATTATGGTATATGAAAATTAGCAGGATATATATCATAATAATGCTTTAATGACTGTTTACTAACAGTAATTTGAGGCTCTTATATTTGACTATTGTTTGGTTTTCTCAAAATATGTTGCTTCATTACATATTGAAGAATTTTAACATTGAAAATATTTCACTTTACACACACACACACACAAGAACAAATAATTGTCTGCACGCACGGTGTGCGCTACCAAATCTAACTCGTAGATTGGTGTTTCACATTGTTTGACAACAAATAAACTGAAGGGAAGCCAACATGTCTGAATTAAAATGAAGAAATTTTTACTGCAATATATTCTACTCACGTCACATTAACTGAAGCTGGTTTATATATCACAAACAGTGACAGTGTCACGTACATAACACCACTCAAAACAAACATGCAGGAGCTCCATTGATATCAAGAAGTCTTGTGCTCACTAAGCAAACATTGCCACGATATCATCTAAATTTTTCAATGCCTTCTCGTAGTACAAGTATGATTCGTACACCTTTGGCGTGCGCACATAATAGTCAAACTGTAAATAAATAAATTAACCCAATTCATCGTCGGGCTAGTAATTAAAGTAAATTACTAAATTTAAGTTAATAGGCACAGAGACAGCGTCTTACGTACCTCAGCCATGTTATCAACCAAATCATTGGCTATATTGACATACTCCCTTCTACGGACTTCTGGCAACGTACTCAAAGCATTCTTCAAATCCTGGGAAAGATAGGCTTGCTTTAACCTAATATAAAATATCACATACCTCCAAGCCATGCGGTCCACCATTTCCCTGAGGCTATGCATTCCCTCAGCCGTCTGCTTGATTCTAGCCACCGCATCCTCCGGTGACAGCTCCGGTTCAAAGAACCTTTCCTTCAAAAACGACCGCGTGCCCCAACTCTCAGCTAGGGCGGCTACGCTAGCGCCAGAACTGCTGCAAATGCCATCCCCATGCAACCCTACTAGTGCTAGTGAAGTGGATATCAATGTGGTTACAAAATTTCTTCGGCTGGGTATTGGATTTTGAGTTGCTTTGAGTTTGATTTCTGGGAGTGACGTTTTGGGGTTGTGATTGTTGGTGATGTTGTGAGGTTGGAGGAGGCTTGTGGCCTTACCGAAGCTGCAGCTGTTCATGATTCTCTTTTGGATAAACTTTCATGGAAATTATTTAATATTTATGACGGATAGATATGCCAGCGTAGTGAAAGCATTCTCTTTTTTTTTTTAAAAAAAATATATATGTATATATTTCGGCAATACTTTCGCTAATTTTCTGACAGGTGGCCCGCGTTATCTTGTCACCACCCGGTCTGTTCATATGCTTCCCTTCGTCTACTGTTTACATCATTGTACATGTAGTTGTAATTAGAAGGACATGGGATTTGAATTTGTCCTAGTTTCTTTTCTTTTTTCGAACAAAGATAATGAACAAAAGAATTTGGATCCAAGTTAAGTTTCTTTTTTCTTTTAACCGCGGATACATACATTTATAGTAATATGATGTTGAGATTTAATTACTTATTTTCTATTATTTAACAACGACTAATTATATCTTTTTAAAAAGTTAAAATTTAATTATCTATTTATTATTATCCGATGATTGCTATTATTTTCTTATACAACTTAATAGTTAAAAATCATTAGTTGTGTCTTACCGTTACTTGAACAATTAATCAATTTATTTCTAATTATTTAATTTGATAATAATATTAATAAATAGTTGAAAATACTTTTTAGGATTAAGCACTTAAGGGATTGGATTGAATTTTTTGTAACCAGCACCATATGCAATTTGGGTGAGTTGGATGTCAACCCAACATCTTCTGACCCACCCAATCCACACGGCCACACCCAGCCCATTGAAAAGTTTGGTGCAAAACTCAAATTAAAACTTACAAATAAATTTCTATATTTTTCCTTTTTCCTTTTTCCTTTTTCCTCTCCTCTCCTCTCATTTCCTTTCTACAAACCAGACATGCAAATTGTTGTCACAAATTTAAAGTTTCCATAGGTACCATAAAGAGCGCCCTTTGCATGATTCGATCAATTGAAACATGGCATAAAGACATAAAGTTGCCGAGCCCCATTGCGCTCTGGCCTGACGAAAGCCATATAAGCACCATTCTAAAACCACACAACTTTATTGCATCCAGAAAAATACCGATAGCCCCGGCCACACTCTTTAACCACGCAAAATTTTATTGTATGTGAAAAATACCTTCAGCCCGTTAATGATTTTATTTATTGCGTATAAATTATAAAGCAAATAAATAACAAGCCCCCACCCCCCATCCATTAATTTTCAAAATTAGTTGGGATTATCCTATTTGTTTTCGTCTTTTCGTCGTTAAGGGGTTGGATAATCCGTCCTGATCATCTCATTAATCTACAGAATTGTAGAGCTGTGCTATTGTCCATCCGATGTATTGTAAAATCCTTAGACTTAAGCTCCAAAATTTGCGTCTAGTAAAAGTAATATTAACCACCTACAACTACATTTACGTAACAATAATATAGGGCGCGCAATCACGCACCAAATCACTTTTCTATATTTACATATGAGAACTTTGTCTTCGACAATATAGGAAAGAGTGAGTGGCCAGCTTGATTTAAAAAAGAATAGTAATAATATTGAAAAGTATGACTCCAATTGAATCCTCTGTTTGGTATTGAATCGGGCCACCAATGAAGAATTGCATGTCCTTGCACCAGCCGATCCTATTCCTTCCCCATCGTCGGTGTCATAACAATGCCAAGCCACACTTGTAAGTAAAATTCAATTCTCTCAGGGGGTTCCCATTTTGCTAGCATGCCAGCAATGTTGTTGCGCGTTTGCTTGGCGTTTCGCTTGCTCCGAAGGTAATACTGTAATGTATTGATTGCTTTATTCTTATTACTTCTAATTAATTAATGCTGAATTTGATGCGAGGGTTATGGGCTGTCGCCAGTAGCGAGACCAATATTTTGGGTCGATGAGGGCCACAATAGAGAAACTGCGAAATTACAAGGCTGTAACATAAAACTGCGTATTTTAGGCGGATAAATGAAACATATTCGTAAAACTAGGCTTAAATTCCGGTGAAGCCTTTGTCTCTTACTACTTGTAGCTTTGTTTCTCCTTGAATCAATATAGCAGCGTTCGCTTTTCTTTTTGTATTGTGCAAAGAAGGGCATTTTCAAAATTTTAATTAATGACTATGTTACACGTAGTCATTAGGTAATCATACTAAAATCTAATAACACCATATGTGCCAGCTTGAAAATGAAATGTAAATGTTCTATGATATGACTTTAGCTCATAATTATTCAAATGTGAATGTGGGTTTTCCAATATGCGTAGCCAATATCCCACCTAATGCATGAGAACTTCGGCCTGCAAAATTGACTTTGCATGGCTTTTAAATTGATCTCTGACGAAGAAAAGTAGACCATGTGACAATTGATATTGGTATGTTGGCTCAGTACTTCAACCTCAATTTTCAAGTAGCTCAAAATATATTTGTTGGACTCGACAGTCCGTTAGTCACGGAGTCTTTGAGGTAACTAGTTCATTCGCTCATTAATACGCAACATGAAGAATAACTCCCTGTCATTGATGCTCAAAGTTTGATCTATATTATCAATAACCTGCAGAAACAAGCACCAGCTCTACTGGACATCGACATTAGTGTTCCATATAGCCTAAAATTCAAGCCAAAGAAAACCATATCAACCATATGTCATTCTTTTATAAAGAAAAGTGAATTATGGTCTGTTGTCTTAATTTATATCACTTGGTCATGGTAGTGGGAAAAAGGACGTCATGATTTCAGAGGCATGTAAGCTTCAAAGTTCAAACAATGCCCCATTGAGAGAATAGTCATCATTCTGTCCTTCACTCGGTGATTCGAGGTCCTCTTCGTCATTCTGAATCAGTGACAGTTTATCTTCTTTTGCTCTGTCTCCTTCAAAAGCTTCGAGCTCTGAGTCAAGCTTTTCTGCAAAATGAGTATGTGTCATCACACCGCGTAGACAGCATTATTGCCCACGATAGAGCTGTTGCTGTTGTGTCTCAGCCAGCAATCATAAAGTTCGGAACAACATTTTGTGACTTTTGTTAAATAGGTTGCTGTCTAGATCTTCACTTAACTTGATAAATCTTGTCAACATATCAAAATTTATCGGACACATTCATGATTCATGGTATGGTAACAATAACACAGTACCTTAAAAAAAAGGGGGGAAAAAAAGGAATATTGTTAAATACTCACTTCATATTTTTTGACATATAATTTTATTATCAAAGATTTCAGATAATTATATTTTATCACATGATGTTTTAGTTGCTATCATTTTTCCACCAAATTATTAGCTCCATTTAAAAGTGATGATGTTGCATGGGTGTTTAAGGTACTTCAATTTGATAAATTTTAACAACAGTAGTGATTTGATACAAAACAAGAAAGGGATGCTGTAATCTATAATTTCCCAATAAGTCAAGTGGCAAATTGATAAATTTTCAATAAAATAATATAATTATTTAGGATTATTAAATAAAATATTGTAATTGATATGTACTTTTTTATTTGATCTAAACAGCTAAATACAAATGTTAAAAGAACAAGCCGCTAAGATAAAATAATTTTCTTAAAATAGCTATTTATTTTTATTAAATTTATTATTACAATGTATTTGTATTTATTAAAATTGATATAAATATAAGTATTAAAATAACATTAGTATCTTAATATAGCCATCTGTTTTCAAAAGTTTTAACATTGAAAATATTGGAATTTTGGGAAAAAAATATTTTAAATGACAAAATAACTTCTCTACACACTTAATTAGTTTAAGGGGTAAAATAGTTTTTTAACAAAAATTATGTTAAATATTATGTTACTTTTAACAACTTAATGACAAAATGGTAATAATCGAAACATCAATAAAGAAAATATAATTATCAGAAAATCTTAGTAATAAAGTGATGCGTCAGAAAATATTCGCTCGTATTTGATAATATCCTTAAAGATAATAGTCACTGTGTGCCACCGTCTTTATTTTCTCAGCAAAAGCAGCTGCTTTCAAGGATAAAGATGGATGATGAATTGGATCATCAATGAATGCAGTGACGCCAACTTAGCCATATCCAACCAAGACAATGACATAAATTAAACAAGGATCAAGATTACAAGGGAGATCAATGCGACAGATGTTTCTAGAAAATTTACACGAATTAGACTAATAATTAATATTTCTGACCTTAAGCTGCGAATTAAATGATTACTTCAAAGCTTTAGGTCTATTAGGAACAGCAAATTGTGGGTGGGGCCTAAACGGGTTTAGACTGGGTTTTAGCTTCTATTATTTTTTAAATAAATATTTAATAAAGCTAAAATAAAAATACGTAAATTAAAGATGATTATTCAATATATTATAGACTAAAAAATACTAACACCACAACATAATGAATTACTTTATGAATTATAAATTATATAAATTATAGATAATAAATTAAATTTTTTTAATTTATAAGTTATAAATCTAATTTTTTTTTCAGAAGCTCTTAATTAAGTCTATTCACAATAGATTTTTAAATTTTTGACCCATGTCCATGTCCTCACGACGAGGGTCGGAGTAAAGCGGTGAAACTTTTTTGCCTGCTACAAGGTCCAAGACAATTGGCACATAGGTACATAGAATTGAATCAAAACCTCAAGACAATTCAAATAAAAGATAAAAGCTTTTTCAACAACACAAAACAAATATATCCATTGCATTAGAAAATTATAATAGTCACTATTTATTAAACAACTAAAAAGCATTGAATCTGAATTGAACCGTGATCCTGATTTTTTTTTAAAATTTTTCATTCATCAACTGTAGAAATGAATGACTCGAGAAAACGATGGCATGGCGATGATACCCGAGGCTGAACTCACTCTAGGCTTTCTGTGGGTCGACGAGGAACAATCTTGGCTGTGCCTTATAAGTTTGTTCTTGTGACTAGGATTACTTGAACAACAAGAATTACAAATTTGATTAGCGACACATGCCAATCTTTTATTATTAATATTTCAAAATGTATCTGATACATGGCATGCCACGTGCCACTTTTATTTTCGAAAATCTCAATTAGTTTTGTTATCTTGTACGCTATGACAAACAAATTCTGTAGACTTTCTTGCTTGGCAGCTGCCAGCTTATACAATATACTGAACGTGTGAACGTTGCCTTTGACTAAGAAGCTTGGCATAATTGACCTTCCCTTCACTCGCAACAAATTAAAGAAGCTGGTTTTCTGAAATCAGGATCAATAATTTTCTGAAACTTACTTCACAATCAGTGTAATGTATGTATGTTCCCAGAACCAATTTTCACGATTCTTGGTTAAATATATATCTAAAAAACCAATTTATATCATCTATTTTTTGTTTTATCTAAGATCTAGAATCACTGAAATTCGAACACCGTTGGGTTCACAAACAGTGACTGCTGGTTTAACGAGTCACTGTGGTTCACTTGGTGCATGCCACCTGGCTGTAGTTTATTCTGAAATTGGTCATCGGAGGCAGCATTATTGTTAATGCCGTTCTGGAAATCATAGTTAAAATTGTAAGTGCTGTCATTGAGAAGGGGTGAAATCGGAGCAAAGTATTCCAATTCCATTAGATGAGTAAGTGAACATGTCCTTGGAAATTTCACCATCATTTTCTGTTCATCACCAGCATGAGCATGCTCAACATAGCCTCCTGTTTTGCCTAATTGATCAACACATGATTGACCTTCATCAATTTTTGTATCCAAAACTGATCTTGATCCCGTTTGCCTCTTCTTGTAAATCCTACACAGTACCCAATCATCCAGCTGAAACACACAAGACAACCCAATTAGCCAGTCACATCACTGTATAATTAATTAAACACAGTTGGATGATATCATCGTGATGATTGATATGAGTACCTTATTGAGAAATTAAAAAATACAATTAAATAATGCTCATAGAAAAATCATGCACACGATTTATGCTCACTTTCATGGAACCATTTTGTTTGTGGGGTCGTCTTGTTGAGTCACTTAGCCGATATTCATGCATGATCCAATCAGTCTTGGTTCCCTTGGGGGGCCTGCCCCTGTAAAAAACAAGAGCTTTCTTGACACCAACATATTTAGACCCACTATATATTGCCTTATCAGTCCCTGTGGCCTTCCAATATCCTGATACAGCCGCCCTGTTAGGCCTCACTCCATTGGGATACTTCCTGTCTCGTGGGGTGAAAAAGTACCATTCGTTCTCTCCGAATTCAGCTTTCTCTACAATGACATACATAATTTACAAACACGATCATTATTAACAAATTGCCTTAATTAAGTACCCGTTCATAATGAATCATATAATTATTTAGTTAAAGGAAAATTATGGGTATATAAGTAGAAAACAAACCAGGAAGTTGCCAGGGGTCAAACTTGTAAATATCCACTTCTGGGATTATTGACACAGGGCATGGTCTCGACGCGGCTTGGTTACGAAGGTAATGAACAATTAGTTCTTCGTCAGTTGGGTGGAATCTGAACCCAGGTGGCAGCCCAGTGCTGGCTTGTGCTTCCATTGTTAAGCTTAATTAGCTCTCAATATAATGCTAAAAAAAATAAAATAAAATTCTGAGGCTGAAGGGATTATTTTTGTTTGTTAAGAGAAGAGAGAAATGAAGGTGTTTGAAATGTTTGCAAGGAGAGGGCTAGGCCTTTTATCTTTGGGCCTGCGTTGTCGTTTTGTGGGGTTTGCATGGCACGGATTTGATTGGTTGCTGTCTTGACTTTTGTTCTTTTTTTTTTTTTTTGTTTAATGTTATTCCTCGTATACTATTTGTCGGCCATACTCGCGGGATGCGGCTGAACGCGTGTACACGCATGTAGTTTCACGCTGATTAAATTTGAATTTCATGCTTGGTTCAACGAACCACTTTGGCTTGGAAAAAGACCTTTTCTTCTTTTTTTTTGTTAGGTTGAATATCCAATAGCAGTATAATGTTGGTGCCCTCAACCTCCGTAGAAAGTTTGGCAGGTATTTTGTTCTTATCTTTTGTACACCATTGAGAGGTTTCCCACCATTGAACGTTAGTATTTATAAAAATATAATTATCAATCTAACCTTTACGCTTGGAAATTTTTCATTATCAATGAATAAATCATCAAAAATCTTTGAATTTTAATTTTCTAATATAAAAATCAAATTTTTTTTTTAAAATTGTTTAATAATAACTCAATTCTCTCTTATTTATGCAAAGAATGTTCAAACTCATATTTTTTTTTATTTTTTTTTACTATTCCAATCACTTTTCGAAAATAATTTAATTAATATCGCCAGGGGATTTTATTTAATTTTTCAATTGAATGAAATGTTATTTAACATTTTAATGTTATATAAAAAATTTGTTCGCAGGGAGTATGGTATTTTCCTACACTCGCGCGAGTGGAGTTCCAAAAGTTCCTCAATCCAATTATAAGTCCAATATCACACTTGGCGAATCATCCTTGAGAGGTAGCTGTCAACCCCACTTAAGGGATCGACGCGTGTACCTATAGGCCAGGATAAGCGTTGTAAGAAATGTAGGCCAATTTTAATCGTGGTTCTTATCTAGCCACCTCAACGTTGCTTCCTTGCTGGCGCTAATGTTAATCTCTTGATTATAACCATTTTTCAACATTTTTTTAATGTCACGCGGTGTGGTTTAGTCCCTCGGATTAAGAACAGATCCACCACGTGGCGTGCTGATTAAGTTTATCTCATGAAAATTTCAAGGGAGAATATTCTATGAATCTCCGCCTTCAACTGGGCTCTGGTCAGCCCTGTTTTTTTTTTTACCCTTAACGTCACTAAATTAGTGTGCGCAATGCGTGTTTGACCGAGGGCTTCTTCTTTTCAATCAAACGAAGGATATAAGAACACTGAATCAAGGTAGCAGCAAAATTAGTGTTCTAAAAAGGGAATTGGAAAGCTGGAGATTAAGTGGATTAAGTGGCTCATTACGTGTGCTTGATCGTGATTTCAAAAGGCTTCTGGGTGCAAGAAAGATAAGATTAAATCCTCTGGTTACTAGTTGCAGCAAGTGTCATCACAGAAGTGTAGTCATCGTGGGAAGCAAAGCTCGATTCAAGTGGTAGATTTAAAATATTATGCGGATTGGTAACCTTTGTTTTTTTTTGTTTGAAATCTAAATAGAGTTAAATTAGTCTTAATTTTAAATAAATCTAAATATTTGAATCTGAATAATATATTTATTTTTTTATATGTATCTCTGAAAATAAATATTAAGTTGTTGGTTTTTTCAACTTAAAAAATTAAAAATATGTATTTTTACTATAATGTTTTAATATTTATAAGTAAAACTACATTTAAGTAAATATATAATGATTTTAAAATTATAATATATAAAATACCATAAATTTTAATTTTATCACTAATTCTCAGTAATAGTACATAATATAAGGGGAAAAAATAAAGATGAGATTTGGGATGGGCATAAAAAACAAATTATAAAGTATGAGATATTTTTAACATTAAAAATTAATTGACTTAATTCATATTTCTCCATTCAGTAAAAAGCCAAAAAAATGACTTATTTTATTAAGTCAAAATTATCTAAAAAGTCCCATTAAGTTAAAAAAAACACTTCTAAATAACTTAATTAATTAAGTTAAGTCATTTTAAATTATTAAGTTAAAAAAAAAAAACGCCACCTTAATTGGACGTGGAATCACTCTTGAGTTTATATAGGATGTTATTTTAGGTTATTTTAATATTATAGAATTTTATATTTTAATTACAATTAATTATGCTATTTTATTATTTTAAAATTTTTTTATTTTTATTAGAGTCAATTAAAGTATGAGATTTAGATAACTTGGGAAAACTATATTTTATTTCTATCATAATTATGATTTAATTTTCCTTTTTAAGTTAACTTAGGAAAGTGAGTTTTCTCTATTATAAATAGAAAAGTCTTGTTATTATTTTTATAACTTTAGATTTAATTATTCAATAAGAACCCTTTTTTTACAAAATTTCTGGGATTATATATCAAAATCTCTCTTTTAGAGTCGTTTGGATTAGAGCGTCATCTAATCTCGTATTATGCGTTATTAAAAATCTCATTGAATCGTTACATTAGAACGAGATCTAATCACGTTTCAATTAAAGTGTAACATAATTGCATTAGCTTGATTTAGTACTAAAACGATATCTTGTGTTTTCTACCCAATCAATTATGCTTCTGCTACCCTCGCTCCATCAATTGGTATTAGAGCCATTTTGTGCCAATTACACAGTTTTTTTGAATACCACATTCGTTCTCACCAAATCCATTACAAGAAAAAAAAAAGGTTCTTATGGCTTATCAATAATTGTTTGACGACCTTCTGAATTCTTCCGAGCTTGTTATTGATCCTGAAGTTGTCAAATAAGCAATCAGAGAAGCAGTTGTTGATGCATAAAATTTGATAATGAGATCTCGTCTGCAAAGACACCCTTCTCGTACTCCACTCTGTTGCACTACTGACAACTTGCTCTGCTTGCACTTAAGATAACCACACCAACCTTGACACAATGTGGCTTGCATACACCTGCAACCACAATTCATTGTTAGAGGGCGCCAGATGTTTTTCCGGCGATAACCCTTTGACGCTCAAGTCAGTACTCGTGCTTTTGCTTTTGAAAAAACTCAGGCCACAGATCTCAGTCTTCTCTCCCTTTCACATAATGAAATGTTTTTCTCAAAGAAAAGAATGGAAATTCAAGAAATCAAATACCCATTTCAGATAAAAATTTGTCCAACCCCTTTACCTTCGTTCTTTCTTGACTTTATACCCTATTCAAGGTCTCCAATATGCTTTACATCCCCTATCTCTCGGGCCCGTTACCCATCATGAAAAACGGGGGCTTAACTGCCTTGCTCAATTGCCTTTGCGTGGGAATCGTGCTCGTACTTCTCGGTGGCTTACCCACGATCTGGCAACTGTCAATGATTACAACTCTGCTCTTACCACGAGCAGAATTTCTGGTCGACGCAACGAGGATCACCTGCTCTACTCAACCTCAAAGAGGGGCTCGCATGCTGTGGTTTTGCTCTGCTCAACCAGCAGTCTCACAAGTGTTTAAGAAAGCTTTTAACCCAAGATTGGTGGCGATAAAGCAGACAATTGAGAGTCTTAGGCTTTCCTTTAATAGATACAAAGGGAGAAATCCAACATAAAGAAAGTTAAGTCAACTACATCCACGAAGCCAATTTGAGATCTTTAGTTTTCTCATAAGTCAGCAGCCTAAAGTGAAAGATGTTCAAATGAAAAAAGTTTGTGCCTCCTCACATATCGAAGATGTGCCTAATATCACAGAAGAAAAGCAAAATCAAGTTTAAGAAGCTGAAATGATTAAAATGGCTATACCTATTCATATTGAATATAAGAAGATTGTGATCGAAGAAGATTTGATTGAAAATGTAAAATTTATTGGAGAGTGTATTGAGTGTCAATTAGGGAAGGGTAAGAGTTATTTGCTCGTTGTTCGTTCTAAGAAGTCTTCATTGCCTCAAAGAACGTACAAGGGAAAAAAGTTGATGAAGTATGGGTTCAAAGTTTCGAGAAAGATTAATGAAAAAGACAACAAGTTCGAGTTAGAAGATAATTTGTTTTTACACTACAAGTTTCATCATTCAGATTATATCCAAACTCAAGAATGAGTTTCCTTTAAAAGGGGAGAATGATGTAGGATGCTATTTTAGGTTATTTTAAGATTGTATAATCCTATTATTTTAAGACTTGCTATTTTAATTAGAGTTAATTATGAGATTTTATTATTTTAAAACTTTCTATTTTCATTAGAGTTAATTAATGTATGAGATTTAGTTAACTTAAAAAATATATATTTTATTTCCATTATAATTGTGATTTAGTTTCCCTTTTTAAGTTAACTTAGAGAAATGGATTTTCTTTATTATAAATAAAGAGTTCTTGTTATTATTTTCATAACTTCAAATTCAATTATTCAATAAAAACTTTCTTTTACAATTCCCTCTAGGATTATCTATCAAAATATCTTTTATAGAATCATTTGGATTAGAGCGTTATCTAATCTCGCATTATGCGTTATTAAAAATCTCATTGAATTGTTGGGTTAGAGTGAGATTTAATCACGCCTCGATTAGATTAATTCTTTTAGTTCAAGTTAACCCATGCATATAATTACAAAATAGAGTGGCGATATTTGACTTCTTTAGTTTGTCTCACTAGGTCATATTTTTTAATAAATATTATTTATTCTTAAATTGCCCTTATTAAAAAATAAAATTTAATTAAAAATAATATATTTTCTTTACTCTCAAGTTCTCGATAGATTAGCTTCTCATCTCACTTTTTTTTCGCAAATCAACAATCCTAAGATCCCATCTAGAATTAAGGTTGAAACATAATTTTTTTCTTTTACAAAAATAATATTAGGTAAATCTTGCAAAAAATATTTTTTTTTCATAATTTTCTCTATTTACGACAGCAGCTTATAAAAAGCAAGTGAAAGATTATTTTTTTTATAGGCAACTTATTAAATAAGTAACCACATATTTCTAAAGTTTTTATTATAACCTTAATATTATAACAAAAAGATAATTATGTCTTATTTTTTTTCATAAATCCTAATATATAAACAATTATGTATCATATTATTGCTACAATCAAATTACGCTAATAACAATTATGTCACTGCAACCATGCATTACATAATTATATAAGGAGGCATGCACAATGTGATCCTCATTTTGACAACATTGAAAATGTTCCTAGTTCAATATATGATATAAAAAGAGAAAATAACACTTAAGAAAAGTACCACAATACTAATGGTTGTGGATAACAAGAAATGAAAAATTTGAGGATTATTATTGTAACAAATTTAATGTGAATGCAATGCATATTATTTTTTATATTATTTGAATTATATATTAGTATGAATTTTTATCATATTTTATGTAATAAATTATGATGTTTATTAGATTGTATTTAATTGAGATTTTTTTCACTTTATGTAATTTTATGTGCTTTAAAAATAAAAAAGGCATGTCTAAATAATTGATTAAATATACTCTAAAAAATAAAAAATAATTTAAATTTATGTTTATTTTTATCATTATATAATAAAACAGCAGTTCGGTAATAAAATTTATTAAATTTATGCACTCTACTTTTTAAACTTACAACAACTATAAGAACACAATTTACAAACAATAAGTTTTTTTTTAATCAGCAGTTTATTTTATCCGTATAACATAAGTAACTTATTTCATTAGCCATCAAAATCCCAAACTGGCCCTAAATATTTCAACATCTAAGTCCCAATTTGAATCTTAATTGCTCTGGTATTTATGCATTGAATATTAATTAAGTAATTTTACAAATTATAAAATCTATTATCTAATAAATGAGTGTCAAATGATATTAGAACTCAAATTTGAATCAACATCATTTTTTTTATTGATTCATAATTAAAATAAATATTAACTCTTGAAAATATCTCCTATTTAAAGTACAATTTAAGTTTTATATTAAAAAATGATATTTGACACTCTCATATTATATCACCTGCCCCACTTTTTTATTTATCTTATTACTTTTTAGAATTGTCAAAGGACTATTATTTTTTATTTTATTTTATTCTACCTACCCTCCCAACCTTTTCTGGCACTTTATTAACAAGAACTTTACCACTATTATTATTATTTATCTTTTTCAACATCAACCATTACCTCCACCAACATATGATAAGTTTCAATTTTAGATTTTTTTTTAAAGTTCATGAATAAGTGGTGAGTTTTGTTATTATAGATGATATTGGTTTTGATTTTGTGTGATAATCTAATATTTTATTTCGCTTCAATTTGGGATTTGATTAGAAATTAATATTCAATTCAAATTGTGAATCAATTTGGAAGAAAAATGGAAGAGAGAGACTTGAGAGATAATCTATTGAGTGCATGAGATAGAAGAAAAATATTTATTTTCTATTTTTCAATAAGGGCAATTCTAAAATAAATAATATTAACAAAGTGAGGGGTTAAGTATCACCACTCTTCTAAAGTGGGCCCTAATATTGAGTTAAAACATTGCTATTGTTGATTTACCCACTAGAACTTTTAAGTACACTTCTTTAGTTTTGGGATATCAAAAAGGGGCAAAAAAGAAAGAAAGAGAGTAGAACTATTCATTCAACTCTAATATCTTGTTGAAACACCATATATATAGGGTTGGGCAAAAAAACTGATGCCTAAAAAAAATCGAACCGAACCAGTGGATTCGTTTAGATTCAGATCGGTTTTTTTCTTATAAATATCCGAATAACCGAGTTATAAGAAAAAATCGAAATACCGGTTCGGATTTCGGTTCACTTAGCTGAACTGAATAACCGAACCGAAGAACCGAGACATTTTTGTAATTTTATCAAAATATGAAATGTGTCATATATTAATTGACTATGCAAAATGATTACAATAAACTTGCTCACACACAATTGTTATTTTTATTTTGTGTTATAAGTATTGTTATTTTTATTTTTCTTTACAACTTTATATTTATTTAGATGGAGCATTAGAGTCTAGATTTGTATTCTTAAATCTCAATATTTCATATTTTGTTACTACTAGTTAGTAAGACATTAGTGATAAATGTGTTTTGAATACTTTGTGTTTATTGTTAGTATTTGTAATGAAACTACGATGAATTGATTGCTGAGAAAATTATTCCATTAATGAGGCCCAACGGGCTAAAAATTTGAAATTCAAAATGAGCCCAATAGGCCCATAACTGAAAAAATTGAACTGAACTGAACCACACCGAATTGATCCGTTTAGGTTCGGTTCTTTTTTGTATTCGGTTCTTTTTATAAAATAACCGAATTTAATCGGTTATGCTCAATCTCGATCCCGAACCGAACCGAACTGATTCGTGCCCACCCCTACATATATATTTACAGGTTTACCATTACATAAAATTGCATAAAAGGACAAGCTTGATTATTTTTATTTTTATCTTGAGTAACTCCATCATTCTCATCAAATCTTAATTTTTGTTTTTAGAATTATGAATGTAATAGTTATAAAGTTTAAATTTATCATCATTAGGGAGTTGATGAGGAAGAAAACTCACAATAAAGAGAGAGAGAGAGAGAGAGAGAGAGAGAGAGAGAGAGAGAGAAGGGGTGCAAATGTTTTAGGAATTTATTCAATACGAAATTATGGTTATTTTTGGAATTAAAATAGGTAAGGTGACAAAAGAATTTTTTACTTTTTAAACAAGTTAAATTTGGTAGAAAAAGAAAAAGGGTTTTAAGAGATATTTAGAGGGGTGGTAATAGTCTAACAAAAAAAACAAGAAAAGAGATGGTAGACATACGTGGGGAAACTGAAAAATTCAAAATAGGTAGGGAAACATGAGAACTTTTTTATTTTTAAACAATTTTAATTTGGTAGAAAAAAAAAGGCTTTTAAAAGAAATTCAGAGGGCTGACAATAGTCTAACCAAAAAAAGAAGAAAAGAGATGGTAGATATACGTGGGGAAATCTGAAAATTTAAAATGGGCCCGAATCATTGTGAAGGCCCAATACCATGTTCAATTTCGTGTGCGCGAGTGGAGTGGTTATTGTTGTGTTTTATAATATCGTTCTGTGTTTAGGGTTTTTGCGTTGGAACAGAAAACTCTCGCGATCAAATTAATCACCGTAAGTTCAATCATTAGTTAGCGTTATCTTTAATTTCTTTGGGTTAAGAAACCATTGTTCGATTTAATTTCAATTTAAAATATAAAAGCTTACGAATTTCCAGCCAAATTTTGTTTATTTGATAGTCACGTGTTGTTTTAATGCAGGTTTTGTTGTTAAATTTTATGTGTTAATTGAGTAATGTATTCTTCTAGAGGGAGTAATGCTTATGGTCAGCAGCCGTATGGTAGCCAATCTGCTTATGGACAAAATGTAAGTTTTTTTGGTTATTTATGTATTAATCAGTGTAATTATTTCAATTTTCTTTTTCAGCTGACTGTTATTGTCACTTGTATGTTTTTCAATTGTTATATGTATTTATAGTTTTGTGAGCTTTTAGCACCATGCACCCGTTGAAATCTGTCAGGGTCTATTAAGCTTTAAGCACCACATGTCTGTTGAAGTCCAATGAGTGTCTATTGAGCTTATAGCACCACTTGTCCTTTGAAATCTGTTTTTGTGTCTATTAATTAAATTTCTAGTTTGGCCTTTTTTCTTTTTTGGTATATTGCAGCTGGGACCTGGCTATTCTGGAAGTTCTGTTGGATTACCAGAGACTAGCTCTCACGTTTCTTTGTCTTCTCGGCATTCATCAATGCTGGGAGCTTCTCAGGAAGCAGAGGTTGGTGGGTATAGAAGCCAGACATCAGCTGGACCTCATTATGGAGGACAGTATTCCTCTGTCTATGGCTCTACTGCTCTAACTGGGGCACAGCAAGTTAGTGATTTTAATTTAATTATTTACATTTCTAAGATTTTTCCTCCGCAGAGCCTTATTAGAATATCTGGGAAGGCTTTGGTTATTCATTAAGAAAAGTTGAAGAACTTGTTTAGAAATATATGTTTATCACTTTATGTACATTGGAAGTGAAAGTTTGGAAATCTACGGTATTTTCTTTTATATGACTGGATTCTTAATTTGAATTTTATGTTGAAAAAGAGATGATTATGTGAGATATACGATTGATTGAAGAAAATGTGAGAAATGATCAAACAAAGTAAGAAAGATACATATTTACTAAAGGTTACATAAAATATTTCCCATGTGTTGCCTTTATTTTTTGGTGTGCTTGTAGGCTACGTGTATCGGAAAGTATATCAGAGGTTAATATTTAAGAAGATATCTATTTATAAGTAAAAGGTTACGTTAAATTTTGCCCATTTGTTGCCTTTATTTAATTCGTGGTTAAGAATAATTAAAGAATGATCAATTCTGTGTTGCTTTAAGTTTCTCAGATGGTCTGAAGTTTGAGATATGTGATTCAAAAGCTAAGTTGATCTGTGATTCAAAAGCTAAGTGCTTTGTTTAGGAGTGGTTACCTGGTCCAACCCTTTTCTTCTAAAACCAGTGTTCTGGGACTACTGCTGTGACCGTACCTTGTGTCTTTCTTGGTTTTATTGCTTTTTAATCCTGACACAATATACTACAATTTTATGATTGACATCTTTTATTAAATTTTTTTAGGTATGTTATTGTTGGATAAACATACTAAGTCTGGTGCAATGCAAATTTTATTGTCTGTCTTATGTTTAGTCTTCTATTTGACAGGTTCCGGCAATAAATATCAAGGGGGCTGGATCATCAGCTTTGGAAGGTCGTGGTGGCTACACATCAGCTATATCTGATTCACCTAAATTTGCATCTGGTGACTATGTTTCAACATCAAGCCTTGGGTATGGTCATAAAGGTGATCAAATATATGCAGAGAAGATTCCTGACTATTCTACAATGGATAGAAGAGTGTATGGTGAACGACAAAGCACTTACTTGGGAAGGGATTTGCAAAGTGAATCAACTGGACGCTTTGCTGATGCTGTCGGTTATGGTCATCAAAATCAGGTGTAATATTTATATATTTTTCAATCTCTTTCAAATGAAGCTTCTTCTTCCTTCTTTCTTTTTCTTTTTTTTTTGGTTTGCTAATAAAATACGTTTAAGCCTGACCTTTTATGACAACTTTTGTGGTAATCTAAAGTTTTTTCTATCATCTTTTGTATCAGCCTGAGATTTATGACCGCCTTGACCAGACATCACTGCTTCGACAAGAACAATTGTTGAAAGCACAGTCTTTGCAATCCTCTTCTCTTGATGGGGGTACCAGGTAAATAAGTATTCATTATGTAACCAATTTAATGAAGCTTGATTTCTGATCTCAGCTGCTGGTCATCACTTGGAGTTGCAGTTAATAACCTTCTGTTTTAAATGGATGTTTAATGTCAACCTTTCCCTCTTAATGATACGATAGGCCTATATCATAAGGTGATAGGTTTGTTGACAGTTGTGCTAGATGGTAATATATTTCTTGCTGCACTGAGTGGTACCGCATTTCTGGCAGACAAGCTGATTATCTTGCAACAAGAGGTCCCGCTAGTCATCATTCCACACAAGATCTTTTGTCTTTTGGAGGACGTATGGAAGCAGATCCTCGCAACATGTCCATGCTTAGTTCTTCTGCGTATGGTGGACATCATGCTCCATCGATATTGGGGGCTGCTCCGCGAAGAAATGTGGATGATCACATGTATCCACAGAGTTCATCAAACCCTGGTTATGGAGTGAGTTTGCCTCCTGGTAGGAACTATGCAACAGGAAAAGGACTTCATGCAACAGCTGTTGAGTCAGATTATCCTGGTAGTATGTTTTCACGTAGTAGTCATCCAAGTATTGATGAGTGCAAGGATGATAGAGCAAGTTATCTTCGGGAGTTTGAGCTAAGGGAGGAGGAGCGTCGTCGTGAGTATTTGCGTGAGAGAGAGAAAGAAAGAGAGAGGGAGAAGGACCGGGAACGAGAACGAGAAAGAGAAAGGCAGCGACAAAGAGAACGAGAGCGAGAAAGGGAACGAATGTTAGAACGGCGGGAGAAGGAAAGAGAACGAGAGCGCAAACGTGCGATTGAAATTAAGCGTGAGCGAACTCCGCCAAGAGTCTCCAAAGACCCACGTGGTCCCTCATTGACAAAGGAGGGAAGATCCTTTCGACGAGATTCGCCTCGTCATGAAGCTTTACATAGGTGTATCTTGATGTTTTGTTTTACCTCGTGCTGTAGTTATGAATATGTAGCTCCCTGTGCATCTTTCAGCCTCACAACTAACTTGGTGTTCTGTTATGCTGAAGGCGTCATTCACCTGGTAGAGAAAAAAGGAGGGAATATGCCTGCAAGGTAAAACAAACAACACAAGAGCTTCGTCATGCGATTATAATAAGAACTTTCTCCTCTTCAAGGATCTTCTCTTCTCCTTGAGGGATTTACAGTCCATCTCTTTTACTCTTGTTATTCCTCTACTTGGCATTTTCCTTCTCAAACAGCTACCTTTGGATTGTGGCCAGGGGTTTTATTGTTTATCTTGAATTCTCCGTAATTTAATTTCCTCAGCCTTGATAAATTCTTATTACTTTGCCTAAGGTGGGGTTTCCCTTGTATATATTGCTGCTTGATGACCTTTCTGCGTCAGGTCTCATTATCAAGTTTTGGCATTTCCTTTCTCTTACTTCATTGTGTACATTCTTCAATTCGTCATTTTCACTTGTAATATAAGTACATTCATTTTTTTTCTAAGCTGCCTTGCTATACTTTTACAGCTTCCTCTTTTATACTGCTACTTCTTCCCTTTTTAGGTCCTATTTTCATCTTCCTTGGACTTCGTTTTTCCTTCATCTTCGTTTTTCCTTCATCTTCGTTTTCATTCTTGTTTTCTATTACTTGTATTGGAACTCTGTTGATTATGTTCATCTTTATGAAGACTGTTGCTACAGTTTAATGCATCCAACTTTTTCCTCCAATGTAGAAATTTTGTGTGGTATTATGTTCTTAAGCTGAGATGGTAAGTTATTAGTTGGATCTGTTCTAGCTCTTATCGCTGAGGAATGTTCCATGTAAGGAAAGAAAAACGACCGAATAAAATTTGTGAATTTCAAGTTTTTTTTTTTTTGGTTATGACTATGTTTTATTGCTATGGTTGTTTGCAACCTGAATGTTTATGTGGGTGGATCCTATTTAATACTTTCTACTTGCAGGTTAACTCATCTAGTTTTGTAGATGTAGAGAGGGATTATCTATCACTAGATAAGCGATATCCTAGACTCTTTGTATCTCCAGATGTTTCCAAGGTGTGTCTATGTGACTATATAATATATTATTGTTTTGCATGTCAAGCTTGGGTGGTGAATTATTTATTTACATTTGTTTTTAGGTGGTTGTGAACTGGCTGAAGGAGGAGCTCAAACTTTCTATTCACACTCCTGTTAGGTAATCTTTCATTTGAACACTGTATTATATTTAAAGAGCTTTCATAGATTTCTATGTTCATTCAACTAGGATAAAATTTTTATTATGGTCACTTTTGGTTTGTTTTTTACACCTAGTTAAAGGAGTTTTCTTAGCCAACTTATCTGTTTTATTTGTGATAACGAAACCATCTTTGAATTCCTCACTTAATGGTTTGGTCTGGTTTCTTGATAGATTGCTGACTTGAAATGATTTTAATATCTTAGATATTGCTTCCGGTTTTAATCATTTTTGAACTTCATTGTTTTTTACTTTTTTGTAAATGTCTTTTGCTTTAACTAATTGCGATGGATCATCATTGAATGAATTTTTCTAAGTTCAGAGCTTTGGTATTTCAGACTTAACTGTTATGGGACTCAATCTGTTCTTTGCTTGCCCCCACATTTGCGAATATTTCTAATAGTAATTACAGAACACTCTCTAAATTGTTTATCTTATAGTTTGGTCTGATTGTTGTTTAAGATTGTTTTAATTTATTCATTGTGGGATTCTAATCGGTCTTTTGGCTTTTCTAAAACTTTCCTGTAACCAACTTAATAAAAACTGTCTTTAGCTTTTTATTCTTAAGAAAGAACAAAGAATAGAACCACTAATTAAGGCGTAATTGTGTAATTTGTTAAACATGTTGAATGGAGCAGTTTTGAGCATGATTTTGTTGAAGAAGAGAGTGGGGTTGACCCAAAGGTTACTTCCTACAAGCTTTTGACCGGGGAACTAGCAGATTCAGAGCAAGGAAGTACAGTATGGAATGCGAAGGTGGGTTATCTGTTAATCATTCTGTTGTAACTGCACTTGATTGGTTTGTATTCTTGCATTGCTGGTTAACATAATTTATCGTTTCTTATGAAACTGCATCTTGTTTAACTAGGTATATTTCTATATTTTCCCCCATGTTGAATTTGTAAACTGTTCTGGTCATTGCATTATTCTTTATGTTTTTGACCTTCTGTATTTGCAATCTAGATTATTTGATCTTTTGGAGTTTTCAATTATTAAGTTTGCCAGCATGGATTTTTGGGGGTGGAAAAGATGCGATAACTTTAACAGAAGTAATTTTGCTTTTATCTTAGCGCATCTAAAGAACATTGATTCATTATTTTATATTGAATGTGTGGGAAATATCCTGCATTGATATTTCTTTCTAACATTGTTAAATTCAATTGAGCAATTGATACAAGCTTTATATGTCTTCCTTGTTTCGCTATGACCAAGTTCCATTTTGTAGCAATGCTCAATATTGTACATCCCCCCTCCTCCATGTACATTTCCTACATCTAATATAGTTATTTTGTTTCTGACCCCCTCCCCCCAACAACCACCCCCCCCCCCCAAAAAAAAATCCTTAAACATGTCGATGGTTGTTGTTTATAAACAGTTCGTTGTATGATGGATGCATTGGAGATTTTCAAACAGTTTGGTTGCTTTGGTATAATGTAATTAACTATTCCATTTGTTTTTTGGAGTAATGTGTGTTTCTGTTTTCCATTTCAGCTAATTTTGATGAGTGGACTTAGCAGAAGTGCGGTTGAGGAGCTGTCATCCGAAAAAAGCTTTGATGATCGTGTGCCCCATATTTGCAATATCCTTAGATTTGCTGTTCTCAAAAAGGACCATTCCTTCATGGCCATTGGTGGACCGTGGAATTCTGTTGATGGTAGTGACCCTTCAGTTGATAGTTCCTCTCTAGTCCAAACAGCAATTAGGTTTGTTCTGTATGCTTTTGTTTTGAATGAATTGGTTTTTTGAAATGTGATTCTTTTTCTCAAGTGGATGGTGTTGTTTCTTTGTAGATATGCAAAGGATGTAACTCAACTTGATTTGCAGGATTGTCACAATTGGAATCGGTTTTTTGAGGTAGCATTTTGCTCGTTGGTGATTATTTGTCTAAACTAGCTTAGAATTTTTACTACGGAACAATAATATTGTAAAATTGGTCAATGGCTGCTGTTTCAGTGATTTCTGATATCATATGGATATTTACACTTGTTTCTTTATGATACTAAGTTAAGATCAAATGTTCTTTACTTGGAAATTGCAGATACATTATGATAGAGTCGGGAAGGATGGTCTATTTAGCCATAAAGAGGTAACTGTATATTTTGTTCCAGATTTATCTGAATGTCTTCCATCATTGGATACATGGCGAACCCAATGGCTTGCTCACAAGAAGGCTGTTGCAGAGAGAGAACGTCAACTTTCAATGAAAATGGAGGTTAGTCTTCTAAGCCTTTTTAAACTTTTGTTTCTCTGTTGGTTTTTTCATTTGCTAATTTTGATTGTCTAAAGACATCTGATTATAGAAACAACCCACATATACAAATAAACATATGTTGCATGCATGTTCGGACAGAGTGCAGTGAGAATTAGAGTTTGGAATAAATTACATGTGGTCTATTTATTCTGTCTTATTTATACAAACCGTTTGTGTGAACCTTATGTTCTTTTATGGTAAAATCAAAGAGAAGATTCCATGATTCTCCTGTGCTTTTCAGGCAAGATAAGTTTCTTAATGATTATGTTTTGTATGTACTCTTACTTATTCAGCTTGGAGCTTTTATTCTTTGTGGGGCTGCTGCGAAGGAACAGTCTTCCCACGACCTAAATGGTTGGAAGTTTTTGTTCTTGTCAGCTTTGTAAAACCTAGTTCATAGATTGTAGCGGATAACCTAATTTAGATATATTAGCACATCTAATAGGCATTCTAAGATATTGTAATTTGATATTACCCTCAAGACAATAGTAGGCACATAATCCTAAACTGGACTTTGTGAATTAGACCAGAAACATTGATTCACACTGTGTTCCAACAACATGGGGTCTACCTTATGAATAAAGATCATAAATGTATTAGAACTTGGAATGTTTAAATCTAATCAGTCATAGCAAGGTCGGAACCTTGTAAGAACCTGGGGTTGGGTTATTGTTGATAACCTCTTTTTGTTACTTAAACCCTTTAGGAAAAACAAGAAAGGACAATAGATTTATCGTGTGTCGCTAATGTAATTTATATAAATCTTGCAGAGGTCTAAGGAGAAGAAGGATGGACAGAAAGGTATTGGAGTAAAGAGAATCCTTCATACATTGTTTTGCATATTTTACTGTCCTTGGCATCAATGATCAATTTCAGATGCTAACTCTTTGCATATTATCTTCATTGATTAAAAAATTTAGATAAGGAAATGGACACCTCAAAAGATGTTGAAAGGACAGTCAAATCTGAGAAGAAGAAAGGGTCTCCATCTTCTGGAGAGGCAGTCAAGATTAATGAAAAGGAGAAGAGTTTTACTGATTTGAAAGGGAATGCAACCAACCAGAAGGGTAATGGAAGTGACAAGAAATTTGAAAAAATAGATGGTATTGAAACAGGCAGGGAAGAAAAAAATGTTGAGGAAAAAGATCTGGTAGAAACTGCTGCTGCTCAGACAGCTGGCAATGCAAAGCCTGGCAAGAGAAAGATTATTAGGAGGATCGTGAAGCAAAAGGTTGTTGACAAGGCAGCCGGTGGTGAGAACACTGATGGCAATCAGAATGACAAGCTGGACAAGAAGGATGCTGTAGAGAAGAAGAATGCAAACTCAGAGGTCTCAGGTCATCAGGAAGAACCTTCAATTGAACCTGCTGGAGTCAAGACTTTCACCAGGAAGAAGGTTTCCAAAAAAACTCCCGAGGAGAACCCCTATCAAAATGACAACAAAGGCATTCAGCCTGAGGTGAAAGCTGAGGAAATGGACCAAGCTGATGATAAACCAAAGGATGATTCAGTTCTCAGCGGCACTGCAGCTGTGCAAGATACCGGTGTGAAAACAACGATAAAAAAGAAAATAATTAAGAGGGTACTGAAAAGAAAGGTTACTGGAAGGACTAATGATGCAGTTGTTGACACAAAGATAGGTGGCAATGGGGATCAGAAAAGCTTAATTCAGTTGGAGAATAAAACTGAAGATGCAGGGACACAAATGGCTGACACAGAAAAGAAAACAAGCCCTGAAATGAAATCTAAATCACCAGGAGCTCTGAGGCTAGATGTTGTGGCTAATTCAAGTAAAACTGAAATCAAGGTTGAAAAGGATGGTAAGAAAGCAGGGATGGGAGCAGATGTAGAGTATAAAACTGCCAAGGAAAAAGTTTCTCTGAAGGATAGTTCTATTGGCATAAGGGGAAATTCTAAAGATGGGGAAAGATCAAAGGATGAAAAGCCAAAGAATGAGAAAGATGGAAAAGTTGAATCTAGAAGTCATTCAAATAAGGAAGGGAAAGAAAAGAGAAAGCCTGATGAACCTCCTCGGCATCCTGGATTGATTCTACGAACGAAATCGAACAAGGATTATAAAGTAGGTGGACTGTAGCTAAAAAACCAGACACTGTATATTGAAAGTTAAAAAATTCATACATTGATTTCATCTTATAAATCTTCTGGTATTCCTTGTCTAATTGTGCAATCGTACTCCTATAGTTGCGTTCGTTGTCACTCTCGTTGGATTCACTTTTGGAGTATACCGACAAGGATATTGAAGAATCATCTTTTGAGGTAGTCTTTTCAACTTCATGCTTGCTATATTCCTGCAACTCCCATTTAGGTCTCCAGTATAATACTCTGGCAGTGCTTGAAGCTTGTTTTCTCATGCCAACCATTTCTTACTGCCCTTTCAGCTTTCATTATTTGGGGAAATTCTGTATGAAATGCTTCAGCATCAAATGGGATGTCGTGTTTTAGAATTTCTCCAGGTTGGTTTTGACGCGGTCGTTCAAGTTGTATATTATTTGATTTCCTTCTGATATGTTTTTTCATTAATGTACTTGTTCTGTATAGAGACTTCGCATAAAATTTCTGTCTGAACGGAATGAACGTAAGAGGCAGCGGAGTGAAGTCCAAGAGAAGGAAAATGACAAAAAATCGCCAAAGCGTTCGAAGATTGATGAGCTTCCTGCAGCAAGGAAGTCTACTACGCCTGAAACAACAAATTCAGCACAACCAGACGATAAAAAAACTATGGTCAAGGAAGACACTTTGGTTGACCATGTCAATGAGGCAAAGATTGAAGAAACAGAGGATGAAGAAGATCCTGAGGAAGATCCTGAGGAGGATGAAGAAATGCGGGATGCAAGTTCTCAACCAAACTCTTCTAATGGGGTAGGACCTCTCACTCTTCATCCCTCCTCTGTTAATTAATGCTAATTTATTAGCTAATTTTCTAGTTATACCATGATTCTTTTTAAGATCTTGTCACCTTGGCAGAAGTTATTTAAATTAATTACTATTTGGTTAGTCAATACTTGTTTTAGTTATTTGCCAATACATTGCTAATAGGCCCAATACTTATTGAAATCCCTGAACACTTTTTATGTGCCTTTGGGAAACTATTTTATGACAGAACGATGAGGAAGAGGGTAAGACTGATGCAAATGCTCAGCCTGGAACAGAGTTGGGGAATGAAAAGGACAAAGCAAATGAGTCTAATAAGGAGAAAACTATTATGGAAGCTGCAGAGGTAAAACACACTGATGTAGATATGGGCGAAAAAGGAGAAAGAAAGGTGGAGACAGGGAAGAAAGAGTTTTTTGATAAGGAATTATTACAGGTATGTTCCCAAAAACTTTCAAATCCTCGCCTGAGTCTTTATTTATGATGAACTTTCAAATCCTCTCCTGAGTCTTTATTTATGATGAAACTTCCCTCTCCGTGCATCTTTATTTATGATGAAACATCCAAGATGCATCAATTTTCCTCAACGTGATAACATTTACCATCTGATGCAGGCTTTCAGATTTTTTGATCGAAATCAAGTTGGCTACATTAGGGTGAGTGAAATCTTCTGTTCATATTGTGATGCAAAACCTTGTTCAGAAGAGTTGTTAGAAGTTTCTGTTGCCTTTTCAGGTTGAAGATTTGAGGCTGATCATACACAACTTGGGGAAATTTCTCTCCCACCGGGATGTCAAGGTGAGAATTGATATTGAAGCTTTTTCCCCCTTTTTCTTTTCTTCTTTTTTTCAATTAAACTGCTCTTAAAAGCTTACATCTCTGTTATTGAATTAGGAACTTGTGCAAAGTGCACTGCTGGAGAGCAACACTGGACGAGATGACCGAATCCTTTATAATAAGCTAGTGAGAATGCCCGACATCTGAGATCTGGGAGATTTTTGGGTTCATTGTAGTCAGCTTGTATAGAACTTGCGAATTGTAATTATGTTCATCATATCTCCTTTATAAACCTTGAATTTTCAATTGTTGTCTTTCTTGAGAGCCTGATTCTTGATAATGTGAAAGAAAATAAAATTATGATCGCCGAGTCTGTTCACAGTTTGAAAAGCAATTGGTGTCGTGGATAAATTGCTATCTTTGGAGGGTAAATATTAAAAAATAAAAGTGTTTCTGAAATCAGCTTATGATGTCAGATTGCAATTGTCAAAGAATCATCAATGAGGGGGAGGGATGGAGAAGAATATTAATTTGTATTAGGCGTGGCTTTCTTTTGTGACAGATAATGAGTTTTACTGGCGCTGTGATGATATATTAGGTGAAGAATAAGGCACTTTGGTATGGAACCTCAGTAGTGATAGAAATCATATGAGTGGAAACCCCAATGAACACAGAAATCACTAAGGACTGACAGACAAGTGGCTGGCGGTAGGAGTGTTCGCAGATTGGAGGAGTGTTTGCGGATTGGATTGTACGGATTAAACATCAATTCATATCTGATTTATGATTTTGTGGATTATAATTTTTCAATCCAACTCAATTCACGGATTGATTAATTTTAATTCAAATTCAATCTATACATCTGCGGATCGGATGCGGATTTGACTCAATCCATATTCAATTCATACGTCTACAGATCGGATGCGGATTTGACTTAATCCATATCTAATCTACCATTTTGCTCATTAGTTTACGGATTAAAATTTTTTAGTTCTCTCCAATCCATGAACTAATGAAATAAATCTAACATATAAATAATTTTACTACCAATTAAATTCAAAAATAAATAAAATTTAAATAAATTAATTGTTTAAATAAAGCTAAAACAATACATTTAAAGTTTTAAAATATAATATGCCGAGATTAATTGTTCAAATAAAGCTACAATATATATTTAAAGTTTCAAACTATAACACACCAAGATTAATTGTTCAAATAGAGCTATAATAATACATTCAAAATTTTAAAATATAACACTGAAATTAATTGTTTAAATAAAACTACAATAATACATTTAAAGTTTCAAAATAAAACACATTGAAAAGAAAAATGTCAACCCCCAATTTGTACTTCGTACTTTAACCTATACAAAATAAACATAATTGAAATAAATAAAAAATAAAATTTTTATTTAATAAAAAAATTAATTAATATTTACCTTTATTATCCCATCAAATGCTATTAAACTTCATCAAATATGTTCTTATCATCTCCCAAAATCTCTGTATGTGTAAGACAAGAAAAATGTCAATTTTTAAAATAGAATAACAATATAAAGTCACATAATAATCAATAAATAAAATTAAAGTTAAATTGTTACATTTTACTTGTCTTAATATGTTTAATCTCATTTATTGCTTCATCATAAAAAATGTCAAATTTTTTTTATTTTATATTATTTTTAAATAATGGATAACATATATTAATATTATGGTGTTAATGTCAGTATGTAAAAATTATCACATAATTACTTATTTATTAGTAATATCACATTTATAATTTTTTTTAATTTATATATATATATATATATATAAGATTCACGAATTTTTGCGGATTTACAAAAGTCAATTTATATCCGATCCACCAACTGCAGATTTTCAAAATTTCAATCCAATCCAATCCATTTAATCCACGGATCAAATTTTAACAGATCAAATCTTTACAGATCAGACGGATTAAGCGGATCAGATTGAATTCTGAACACCGCTGGTGATAATAGGGGTTTTGTAAGAAACAGATGGTTTCGGTTCACTAGTTGACGAAAAGAATAAGATAATGCGAGTATTCAATAATGATTCAAACGGTGAGTTTGTTTCACCATTTGCTTTATGGTTTCTCAACACCCACATTAGTTGGGACACACACACACATTAGTTGGGACATAAATTTTTTATGTTAATTTTGAGGTGTATCGCTACTTGGAAGTCAGAGCTGAAAACTTAATGAATTAGATTTCAAGTAGAAATTTCAAAGCTTGTTTTTTGACCAATTTTCCATAGAGGCCTTTTCCCAACTTGAATGGTCTCTCCATCTCTGGCATCCCACAACTACTTCCCTTCAATCCTCCTATCAAAACCTTGAGCATTCTCTCATCGCTCCCAACAACTCCCACAACACTATCCACCACAGCTTCCGCCGCCGGAATTCGCTTTCCCCACCTCTTCATCAGCCTCTCTGAACCATAAGTCTCCGCATATGCACTCCAAATGGATGCCCTCAAATAGCCCTTCTCTCTCCCCCTCACAATCCATCTTTTCATGTTTTCCTCTAACCTAAAAACTGCATTGCCTGCATCTATGCCTCTTTCAAGTCCTATCTCTATCTCACTCAACTCTTGCTTTGAACTCATTCCTTCCTCAAACTTGCACCTCTTGCACTTGCAATGAAACCCCCACGTCTTTGACATTTCCCTGCGCTTCTCCAATGGCAAAAGCATGTCAAAGTAGGCAAATGTGATCTCCTCACCAGCCTTCACATCCCTTGAAGCATGAACTATGATATAATCTCCTACATGTACGCGCCTGGCATTAGGACTACAAGAATGGTTGATGAATGAAGCAAGTGCCCATAGCCCAACACCATAAAGACCTTTATTCTTCCCCAAAACTTTTGCTGAAATTGCATCCTCAACAAGGGAATTCACGTCCAGGATACTCAAAATCTTACCCATATCAAGCTTCTCATTCGAGCTCCTACTCTCTTCTGCCTCAGGCCTAAAAGCACTTACGTCAGGAACCTCAACCTCATCCTCATTGTCACCACTAGATAACATACTAATCAAGTGGCGAGTCCGTTGACGTTTTAAAATCGATTCCGTAACCTTATCAATGAAATTCTTCCACATAACCAATTGTTCATTCTCATTTGAATTTTCACCAGACAATATACCTCTCTCTGTAGCAATTGCTTTTGTGACTAGAAACGAAGTCCCAGCCTCAACATTCTTTGTTGCAAATAAGCCTCGTCCGCTGATCTCAGACTTACTAATCTGCACAGCACCAATGTACTCAGCCAATTCTGGACATTTGCCGCGCAACCCATTAAGGATCCAATCCGAAAGATCCAAAGCACCTGTTCTTGATTGGTACTCAAGTTTCTTGCTTTTTTCCAAAAACCCATTAACCGTTTCAAGAATTCCACTAGCTTGAGCATCAACTAAAGTTTCTTTGAAGCAATCCAAAGCCATTGAATATCTATTCAAACTAAGCAGAATTTTACCTTTGCAAAGAAGAGCCTTGAAATGGGAACTCTCTATCTTCAGGGCCTGTTCACAGTCACGCAATGCTTCATCGAAATCTCGTAGCCTTGATCGTGCCTCGGCTCTGTTTGACAGGGCCAAGCAGAGGGATTTGTTGAGGTTGGAGAGTTGGCTTGCTTCCTGCTTCGTTTCTGTGATTTGGTCTTGGCAAAGATCGATGAACTGAGTGTAAACTTGTACGGATCCTTTCCATTCTTCTCTCAAGAGTAGCTCAGTGGCTTTAGATCTCAGCTGTTGCATCAGCTCTTGTGCAGTTTGAAGCTGTCGTTGTTCATCTTCTCTCATGTTTGATGTTTGAATTTTTTATGGTGGTGGGTGAGTGTAAGACTAAGAAAGATGGAGATTTTGATTTCTTTGTGACTTCAGTGGTGGTGTTTCTTTCTGTATGGCGTTTAGATTTGAATTCGGGGGTTTTGTAACGGTCATATTTCTCTTTTCTAATTTTACCTTTTCTAGGCTGTATTCTTCTCTAACGGCAACGGGCATGCCGGGATTTTTTTTTTTTTAATTTTGTTATTTTATTCTCGCCACGATATCTAATACCAAATGAGGATTTTCAATATGTGGGGTATATATAGATATATGTTAAACTTAATAAGCCTATTCAGAAATTTATTTGAATTTACTTAAAAATCAATTTTATTGTTTTTCATTGAGAAAAGAACAAAAAAATCTATTCCCACTCAATAATGAGAAAAGAAAACGAATCTCTACACTTTCCCTTTCCCTCAATCTTTATGGAGAGATCTTTGTGGAGGGTTATCACTCAGGCTTATCTCAAGAATATTTTCAATTTTCAGAACTTCCACATTGAGCAAATTTATGAAAAATTTGTTATAAGTTTCTTTTTTCTTTTTAATTGGATATCTTGTTAAAGCAAAAATAGTAGCTACTTTTCATCAAGAACTCCTTATACCTTAATCCAAAATAGAAGAAACTGATTCGAACAAAAAACAAACTTCATTAAGCGATAACTAATTTTAATTTAATTTATAAGAAACGCGCGAATCCAACCTAAAGCTAAAACATGCATAATATACTTGTATTTAATAAGAAAACTTAAAATATTAATAATAAATTAATAAATTTTAAGTAACTCATGAAAAAAAATTAATTAATAACAATAAATAATAAATAAATAATTTGAAGTAATAAATAAAAAATTATGTAATCAATTATAGAAGATATCGAAAATAGATAAATATTTTTTTTATCTCATTATGTAATCTCAATTAAACACACATGAAAAATAGGATTGTTTTATCCCATGAATTTAGGATTAAAATGTAAATTTGATCTATTAATCCAATCTGAGTGAGCATGCCAAATATGAAATTAATATTTTATCTTAAAAATTAATCTAATCATGCACTTAGGTGGCGTTTGTTTTTTAACTTAATAATTTAAAGTGGCTTAACTTAATTAATTAAGTTAATTAGATGTGTTTGTTTTTATAACTTAATAGGACTTTTCAGATAATTTTGACTTAATAAAAGAAGCCAATTTTTTTAGCTTTTTGCTAAATAGAAGAATCTGAATTAAGTCAATTAATTTATAATGTAAAAAATATCAGTATTTTATAATTTATTTTTCATACTTATCTCAAAATTCACCTATAGACATTTATCCTACATAATCTTATCTTTATATGCTACAACTTCAAGATAAAATGACAAATCAATTATTTCAAGTATCTTTTTTTTTTCTTTATATTATGTACTATTATTGAGAATTAATGATAAAATTTAAAATTTATGATATTTTATATATTATAATTCCAAAATCATTATGTATTCACTTGAATATAGTTTTACTTATAAATATTAAAATATTATGGTATTTAGTGTATTATTTATTTGACATTTAAATTTAATAAGGGTACAAATGTAAAAATATATATTTTTAGATTTTTAAGTTTAAAAAACAAACAACTTAATCTTATCTCCTAGAACATTGCCTTAATGACTTATATAGTATAAATTCATTCTCTGCATAACATTTGTTTTGATTGAATTCGGCCGTAGCAAAAAATTGTTTTTCTTATATAATGAAAGATGATGCCTAACTTTTGAAACAGCTAGTCTATTTAATTATTTTCACGTAAATTATGACTCACTCAGCAAACTTAGTTCATATTAGAACTCGTTCAGTTTATTTCTACAATGGAGTTTTTTTTTTTGGCTAGGTCACCATAAATTTGGGGAGGGGAGGGTGGGGATTAAAAAAATTAATTTGATGATTTTGAAATTAGGTGTTTTTCAAAGATTTTGTCCAACTAGTAGACCGATGGCTCTCACATTCAATGGTTTGAGTTCTTATAAACTTAAATCTTCCCTCAATTAAGAATGATTCAGTGGAGTTAATATATAGTCTTTCTCCCTTGCGAAATGCGAGTAAAGCATACATTTATTGAATATATGTGAGCCTTATTTGTTTGGAAAAGTGTTTCATAGAATTTAATATGAAAGTTGTAGTACTAATGATTTTTTTAATTGTAAATATCAGTAATTGTCTGGTGAAATATCATTTGTTAGCAATGATAAATATTTAATGTAATAGTAATTGTAAAAAAAAATAATGTTCTTCCACCATAATATCATATAGAGATGGCAATGGGTATCGTCCACAGTGGATTTATCATAACTAATTCCAAAACCGCATAAAATTTAAATTATCAAATTTACCTGCAATGCGTTGTGTTTAATTTTTTTTTTTTTTATGAAAACTCACTTGTTGCTTGTTTTTACAATTACCATACTCGGCAAATTTTTTGTGAGTTTTCACATTTAAAATTATAAATGTTTAATATGTAAATTTATAATAATAACGTAAAATTTGACATAATATACTCAATTTTAAATTCAACTAATGTAAATGAAAAATTAAAAATTTCAACATCAATCCAACACAAATTCTCAAATTCAAGTATAAAATACATAAATTCATACGAAAAAAGTTACAAACTAGTATATGAAAATAATAATTATGATTTTATATTATCATTCAACACAAACTCCAAGAGAAGATCTTCGGTTCATTCACTACCGTTAGCAATTATCCAGCATGATTCTAACAATAATGATTAGTATTAATATTTTCTAAATAATAATACTTTTTAAATACTAATCCAAAAAAATTATAATAATGAAATAATCGATACATTAAGTTAAAGAATAATAGTCCATACAAAATTATAATAATTTATGCATTAAGTTTAAGTCTATTAGTACTTAGACATGTTGCAACTTGCATACACGTTTATAATTTACATTATTTATTTTATATATTTTTATATTTAAATATTTTTTAATTAAAATTAAATTAAAAATATTTGTAACAAACTGTAGGTTGATGGATACCCATGGGGCAACTTAGTGTAAGTTTCAATTTATAATATCAAACTTGCCCACAACTTATAAAATTACCCGCAACAAACGGGTTTTGAGGAACATATTTGGGTAGGTTTCCTGGGGTGCGGGTATTATTACCATCCTAGATCATACAAAACTAATAAAACGGAAAATCTTTTCGGTCCCCATGTTTATAAAGGAAATGCTTCGACTTTGCTATCAGAGCTAAAACAATAATTTTGTCCTTTTACTCAATACTTCTTCTCATAAACCATTTAAGAAAAAAAAAAGATTTGTTCGCACTCCAACCCTATTCTTGTTTCTTTAACCGACCGAAAAAAGAAAAAAACAAAAAAGAGTGCACAGCATTTCAAAAAAAAAATGTGCACAGAACCGTGCAAATTCATTGTCTTTTTAGAACTTTGAATAAATTTTTTTTAGCACATGCTGAAAATTACTAAAAGAATACTTATTAGCCGTTTCCATTTCACAGATTTTCTCCACTATATTTCCGAAAGTTCCTTCTTGACTTTCTGGATTGGATAATGGGAATCTAAAACTAGAATCGTTAACAGTGTTTAGTTCACAAATAAAAAAATGAGAACCAGAATGAAACAGGTGATGATGATTATTGATGACAATAATGATGATTGATAAAGATGGTGATGATTATTATTATTGATGACGTAATTGTGACGATGGTAATGATGAAGATGGTGTAATTGTGATGACACTGATGAAGATGAAATTGAATTGTGACGTTGATGAAGAAGAAAGGGGATTGACAGGAAGAAGATAATTGATCGAAAAAGAAAAGAAACTATTATTATTATTATTATTACCAATAATAATACCAACTTTGCAGGAAAGATTAATACGTACTAATAATTATTAAAATAAATAATAGTAATACCAGTAATTAAATAGGGACATTTTAATAATATGAAAGAATTTATTTTTATTTTTTGTTAAAGTAAATATATCAATATTAATACAATTCATTCTGATTTTGAAGTAAATTATTTATTCTTATTTTTATTCTCATTTGCATTACAGTCTATTGAGATTCCATTGCATTCTGTTTCTTCTCAACCAAAAGAATTAAAAAAAATTGTGGATCATATCATTGGAGAGGTCATATTAAGAGTTGGGTCCAAAGGTGACCGTGATTTTTTAAGTCAAGATTAAATTTAAACTGATCTGCAGATTAAGATTATCCTTCATCATGCAGAGGAGAAGTACACGAAGAGCCAGGCAACTGAAGACCTGTTCAGGCCAACTCCAAAACTTAAAGCGATCCTAAGATGGCGTCTCGGTTCTATCATAGAGGGTGCCACCGCCAGATTTCAAGAAATTTCAAGACCAAACGACTACTTTTGATTTGAAGGGAATTTTAGAGGAAACTCCAAAAAATAAACAATCGAATGACCAAATTACAAGTCTTTGGCGGTTGAAACTAAGTATGCACTACAGCAGACAAGAAGAGAAGCCGGAAATGGTTGAATTGTGCATATCAGAGAAGAAGCGTATAATAGTTTTTTGGGTTACAACAGATCACACAGGGAAGTGAAAATTCTCGAGCTCTGCTGTGAATAAAAATTCATTGCATGTACATAATATTGGGACTTGGGAGTACAAGAATTGTCAATCCTTAGTGAAGGACATGACGACATAACTCATAATAATAAAAAATGCAATTTTTATCTTTCCCCTTCTCAATCTGTCCATGCAAGATTCTGCCTGAAAAAACATAAACATCGTTTTGGGATTCAATAATTTAGGCTCATATATGCATATTAGTCATTGAAAGGGACGATATAATGTACAGAGCATCATGGCTATGGTGAAATACTCTTCTCACACAAGCGGGAGGATGTTCAATGTTGATAGAAGACTCGACACAATAGCCAGAAGCCAATGTAGTGGTTAACTGCTGGGCCAAAAATGCTCCCAAATTTACACGACCCATACAAATGGAAAAAGCATTCCAATTTTAGCAATAGAGCATTCTTGACTTCAGAAAGCTATCTACGATGCGCCAAAATCAATATTTCCAGTAACGGCAACCCCAATGGTCACTCAGAACACTTTCACGCAATCAAAAGATTTCCCTATAAGCACCAATGCTGTGATATATCATGCACAAAAAGGGAAACAAGAGAGATTTTGAAACATCCAAAGTAGCTAAAGAGAAACTCACCATTTCTCTTTGTTCGTAGTTTTGGACTTTGGATGTGATACCACTCATTTATTTAATTACTTTTTCAGAAAGTACATTCCATCTCTGAGTTCCAATTTCTCTTCAGAAACTAGTCCAGATAAAAAGCTTTGCAATTGTTGGAGTGATTTATCATAAGGAGGATCAGCTACACAAAACATCTGCACAAATGCATTTTATCTAGTAAGTTATCAACAAAATCAAGCTCTTTTTGGTTGTAACCTGTTAAAATCAGTCTTACCTTGAGAGTGTTGTGAATTCGATCTAATGCCATGCTACCAAAATTTGTGAGCATTCCCAAGATAAATTTCTACAACAAAACAAATGTCAATTAGCTTGATAGCAAGCCAAATAAAAAAATTTAAATTAATGCACAATTACACCTGTATGATCATTTCTGTTCTTAATGTTTCTTATTCATTCTTGGAGGAAAAAATTTCTCTAAGCATGAACATCTTAAGTGCTCCACAGGCTCACAACTTGTGTACTGCTAAAAAAGGGATGGTGACTAATGTAAATTCCATTGGCCAAGAGATGTGGAAGCTGCAGCATAAATTATTTGCAGGGTACCTACCATCATGAACCAGGGGAAAATATAGAATGGGTGCATGGTAATAGTCCCATATTGATACGAATCAACCCATATGTTCCCATTTTTAAAAAGACCCATACCCTGCCATGGCCCCTTCTTAAACCCACATATTAAAGGGCTATTGTTGACAGCAGACTCTTCTGAGTCAAAATGTTTCCAACATATCTTACTAGAAACAGCATGGGCTGATTGAGAAGACAACCATCCATTATCACCATAACAGAAAACAAACAACAATTACATGACATTACCACACATTACGTACCTCATATACAGTCATTTCATTACGTATTTGATCCTCAACTGAGGCAACAGATCTCTCTCCATCCTCATCACCTCCCAGCAGCTCCTCACAACTGCCAGTATTATCGCCATTTTTACTACTGTCAACCATGCCTTCCACAAGATTATAAAGGTGATCATTAGAGTCTGTCCCCACTGATTCTTTAATGATTCCCTGCACACAAGACTGAATTATTAGTTAATTGCTTTACATCTAATCCATGAAATTTTCTTATTAATAATTGAGCTCCAAACATTTCAAGCTTGGTATTGAGCATTCCTATTCAGTTATAGCAAATAAAGATTGTTGAACTTGTCCCGTAGAGGATAATTACATAAACATCTCATATATTAACATATAAAGATGAAGACCGGTACCAATGAACTCATGCAGAAATCATGGGCAATGAATAAAATTTTTCCTAATTACTAAAACTGATTCTTTCACACAACTAGTAAAGTTTTCTCAGTCAAGTCAAATATTTTTGGTCCAGTTTGTCAGTGGATAAAAATTAAATCATGAAATATAATACAAGCTTCTACCACAGACCTTGCTTATCCAAAAGTTTATCCTCCGACTCAGTACATCCACTGGTACCCCAACAGCAGCAGCAAGATTCTTAGAGGTCCAACTGAAATTAGAAAATGAAAATTGTTATACTATCATTAAAGAGTATAGGGATTATCCAGATAACTCCTTAAGTTACCTTGTTTGGTCCTGAAATTGCATAATAATTGCAGCATGTATGGGAGCCACCATGAACTGCATTGCTCTATCATCAAACTGTACCTCCAACTACAACAGCATTCCCATATAAAGTGATGTTATTTGCATGATGCAAGAAAATAAACTGGGGAAAAATTAAGAGAAAGTTCTCTACCAAGTTTGAGTGCAGCAGAAAACAAATAAAGTAGCATTCATATTGAGATATCAGAAACATTAGACATCGAGTGATAAAATGAACCCAACCTTTACTGTGCCAAGATTTTTCTTCCAAAGCAGCTTACGAGGGGTTTTAATTTCATTAAACCTTTTTGCATAATCAGCAAGCAGCTGGTCAATATGTCCAGGTACAATAAGCGCCTCATCCTGGAATTCTCAAGCTCAGTTACATTGATGTACTAAAGGGCAAAACAAAGAAAATAAAAGAAGATATTGCTATGAGAGGATATCAACCAGGAAACATAAAGTAAATCACGGATGACTATGTGCTGACCTTACATGAGCCAAAATGGAATAGATTTTTAAGTGATGAAGAAAGTCAAGTAAAAAGGGGGAGATTGGCATGAAAAAACTGTCAACCACTAGAATGACCAACTAATTTAATGTTCTTGCATGTATAAGCTATGGATTTTTAAGTGTTGAAGAAAATCAAGTCAAAAGGAGAAGATTGGCATGAAAAAACTGCCAACCAGTTGCATGACCAAATAATTAAATGTTATTGCATGTATAAGCTAAGGAGTGATAAGGGGCTTTATGCTAATATAAGCTGCCATCAAATGTACAAAAATCTCTATTCCCCCATTCCCCACCAAAATCCAGCTGTGCACAAAAAAAAAAGATAAAAAACAAAAAGCCCCTATCCTTTCCATTATAAGAAAAATTTCATGATGGTGATTTATGCCTATCTTTTGAATATATTATCGATATCATTATAAGAGAAATTATACTCCATACCTGCATTGGAGGCCAGAAGTTTGATGATATGATTGTAGCATCAAGCAAACCAAGAGATACCCCCTTTTCCCCCAGATCAGAACCTAAGAATACATTTGCCAAAAGGTTTTTACTGTTCTTTTAAAGAACAATGGTGGTATTTCAAAAAACAGTAGAAAGTTAAAAGCATACCAGGTTGAGATTGCTTCTCAATGGTTGCTTTGATATTCGCATTTGTTCTCTTTGAATCAATCAAATCATTAAGCATAATTTCACATCTTTGCATGCTACCCTCTCCAAAATGTATCTGGAAAGTGACAGCACAACAAATATACTTTCAGGTGTCCAGGAAAGATATGATCAAAACAACACCGAAAGAGCACAAATTCATCCAAATACCACAACTGTTTATATACAAAACACCTACTTTCAGGAGTTCTAACGTGCGTATTTCTGAATCAATTTCATAATCAGACTTATTCAGAAGCTTTTCTGCCAGCATGACACGATATTCATTGACAAGTTGGTCCTTTGAACCAATTATGCCAACAATCATGCCAAGTATGTCCACCTTCCTTCGATTCTGGCTACCCTTCAAGGGGTCAGCCTCCACAGGGTCAGGCTCCCAGCTGAAAGGTCCGAATTCATGCAGGAAATGTCAAAACTGACCATATAACTCATAGAAATCCAAATTTCATCACATAACTTAAAAACAAACCATGATAGAAAACACATACCACACAGCATTAATCCATGCTTGCTTGTCATCAATATTGAAACCATCATCAACACCAATATTCTCTTGATTTTCTTCATCTCTATTTAATTCTTCAAGAAGGCTATCCCCTGCATTTCCAGATCCATTTGGATTTCCTCCAGTTCCGTCAGTAAGCATGGTCACAATGCATTTTATGGTATCCTTCCTTCCCCTTAGATAGTCCCTTATCGGTTCACCAACTGCTTGAAGAAAAACACCGGTTGGGTCGATTGTCCGAAGTGCTTTAATAGTTGAAACATATTGATGCAATATATCATTGGTTGAGGCACCCGCAGTGAGCAAACGATATTTTAGTGCTGATATAAATGACTCAACCAGCTTAGAATGTTGACCAGTATATTCAAGACACTGCTTTAAGTCTTCAATTGCGGGAGAGCTACAAGATTCAAAGGATAGTTTTGATAAATTAGGAAATGCAAACTTTTTCCATTAATATCATTCACTTCCATAAATTCACTGTTAAGACAAAAGTTGGATATCACCCTATATCATCTCATTTTGATGATCCATATCATCATCTTTATTCTCTTTATCAATTCTCCTATACCACCTAGGTTTAAGAATTTTTCTTCTTGTAATTAGAGCATAGGAAAAGGGTTTGTCCTTGGTCCACAAAATTGCCAAGCATCCCATTGCATTTCCTCTAGAAAATTTATATATGTTGTACGGAATAGTTGCTATCAAGATTGAAGAATATACAAACTCATTCATCCAGTTTGATTTAACTCGCCAAACCTGCTACAACTGCTATTCAGGTGAAAAAAAAAAGCAAATAATTTCTGCTGTGTCTTGGAAAAAGCGATGGAGATATACTCCCCACAAACATAAACAACCTCAATAATAGCACAAGATAAAGATGCACGCGTGACCAGTGATTTATAGATATCACAAATATTTACACTTACCTTTCAGGGTAGTCCACAATAATCTCAAATAGCTTAGCTATCCTTAAGTCTTGCAGTGTTTCATAGGCAAAATACTCTAACTGCAATCGCCATCTGACAAGTCCTTCTGAGGGATTGCATGTTCCAGGACAGCACAAAGGGCGTGAGGCTAGAGGTGATTTACGGCCAGCTGTAGGACTATCGTAATTCTCAGATTCTCCAAGATAAGCAAGAAGTGCATTCAAGAACTGAAGAGGTACAGCCTGTGAAACAAACTGTTAAGTATAATAAACCACCTACCATAACATAATTTTACAAACTTGACTAAAGTAGATGCCACAGGGAATGTTAAAAAAAGTAAGCAAAACATTGGAATAAACAACTCTTTAACTTGGGCTTTATGTAAAGTATGAACAAGATTATACAAGCAACAAGAAGAAATTGAAGCAATATGAACATATGGCAAAATACCACACATTGTTGGCCAATCAAACCACATGCCCTTGCTAATACCTTGATAAGAGCTTAATCATTTTGTTAACAACATTCCCAACATACGGCAAATGTTTATCAAAGAAGGTGCAACACCAACAATGTTAAAACCAATTATTTGAAAAGATGCCCATGTTTTTTTATCAAATATATAGAGTCAGCATTACTGTAAAGGTGGCATGGTTAATATGCACAAACTATACAGTTACAAGAAAGGGAAAGCTATTTAGAGCAAAAAACAACCTGTATCCATGCTTTAATGGGCTCCAAAACAGAACTCCTGTAATCCTCGCCAGCCAGATTATGAACTTTAGCCTGCCATCCAATCAGGAAAACATGCTATTAGCAAAATAAACTGTAAATGAAAGCAGAAAGGAGGCAGATGACTTCGAAGGTAAAAAGCAATAAATAGTTTAAGTAATTGCAGTAGATCAACATGAAATGAAAAAACAACATTAGTAAAAAGAGGAGAAGAAACTCTGACCAAAGGAATGGAATTCATTGAACAGCTACTGCATAATAAAATAGCCCACCTTCAAAAGCGAAAAGATGGCAGAAGCATAGGCATTTTCAGTCATAGATGTAAATCCAAGAGTTCGAAGATCATGTACAACCTTCCCAATGTGGTTCACCAGTTTGCTCTTCTCTGAAAATTTCCCATGGTTATAGGACTGATCAATATCCATTTCACCAGTTCTTTGTTTACCCTTTTCATCTAAATCCATGTCATCTTTATCATTAGAATCATTTTCGTCCCCTAACTCACCATCCATGATTGTACTCAACTCCTCCAGCCTTCCCTTGAAATACCAGTAGAGCATTTCTGAGAACATTGTAAGGCATGTACATTGTAGCTTCATTACCAAAACATGGCAACAAAAATATTTAATAAGAATCCAGAAAAATTTCCATTATTTATATACATATAACCCTCAAGCATAATTACACAACATAACTAACAATTTGAGATAGACATACCAGGAAAATGTGGAGGAAGACTAGCCATAAGAACCGAAGATAACATTAGTTGGTATTTAGCAAAAAGATGTCCTTTGGAATCCGAAATGGGCTTCTCTTCTAGTGAACAGTCCCTAGGGGACTCTATAGCATGAACAAGCGTAAACAAGCACTTTTCCTGATATTGTATCTCCATACAAATCTCTTCTAAAGCTTTACATAAAAGCTCATGAACCTCATCATCATAAATCTGTAATTAACAAGAAAAATATATGACAATTATCTACTAACTAAAATAAAATAAAAAAAAAATTACAATCTTCAAACAGATAACAGTTACGTACACGTGGTTTATTCTTCTCTGGAACTGCAACTTTGCTGTAGATATCAAAATGCCGCCAAAATTTTGGCACGGAAATTTTCTCAAAAGTTTCCTGACAGGAATTCGACATATAACATATGAATTAACTTAAAAAAACCCCGAAACCCTAGAATGAACAGTATCAGTCTTGAATGAACCTATTTGTTAATAAGAAAATCATTAATTTTCACTAAAAGGTTCCGTTCAACTAGCTTGTTAAGCTAAACATTTTTTTTAATTAAATGATAGAAGAAATATAGCGGCGAAAGTGGTGAGTTGAATTTAATACCTCGAGGGATCGGAGAAAGTGGTCATGAGCGAGAGATTGGAGGCCGTGTTTGCAGAGAGAGCGCACGTGAGCGACGAACTCCTTTCCGACGGAGATATCGCGGCCGCCATTTAGAAGAGAGTTTGTGGTGGCATAGAAACCATTGTAGCTTTCGATAATTTCTTGGACTGATTCGTCGTTAAGTTTTTCTAAAATCCCTAGATTACAGTACATTGAAGTTGATTCTTCCATTTCGATTAATGTCAAGCAATAAGAAAAACATAATAGGCTCGCTCACTTTCTAAATGTGAGTACACATATGTAGTGTAACTGAGCGAGAATCAGACGTGGAAGAGATGAAGTATTGATTTTGCCGCCACTCCACTGACAGAAAATGTGCGCGTTGGCTGGCACTGGGTATTTGAACAACCCCTGTGTTTGTTTTCGGGTTAAACGACGCTGCTTTTTATTTATTATTTTAATTTTATTTTTTGAAAGGACGGTTTATTTCTACATGTTATATTGTTATTTCAAACCGCAGCCAGCGGCGTTCAAAATTCAATTTAATTTCTTTAATTCGTATGATTCCTAAAAATTCAACCCATAAAAATTTAATTTATAAATTAATAGATTAAATTAAATTAAAAATTTAAAAATTTATCGTAAGTGAATTGGATATAAATTTATTTCTATAAATTTATAAAAAAAATATTTATTTAATTAAAAAATTAAACTTGTAAATATGAAATTAGTACTTATTAATAAATAAATTAATTAAAATATAGTTGCATTAACACAATATTATATCTTATCTAATAATAATATAAAATAAAAATAATTAAATAAACAAATATAGTTTACTAGCTAGTTAATTTTTATATATTAATATTTACAAATGAGATTTTTTTAGTGTGTTATATTTAAAACTTTGAATATATTTTTTAATTTTATTTAAGTAATTAATTAATTTAAATATTATTTAATTTTAAATTTGATCAGTATTAAATTTATTTTTATGTTAATTTTTTTATTTAGTTAGTTTATAAATTAAACAAAATTAAAAATTTTAGTCCACAAATCAATTTAAAAAATAATAAATTGGATATGAATTGGGTTAAATGTACATCTAATCTACAGATATATGAATTTTGTTTTATCAATTTATGAATTGAATTGAATTAGAAATTTATAATTCATAAAATTATAAATCGAATATAAATTGATGCTCAATCCGTAAAATTCAATTCATAACCCTCTTGTCTTTTGTAGATCTAATTGTGAAGTAAATTGTAAAGTATTCAGAGTAGGCATGCAAATAATATAAAGAATGGCAGCTAAAGGGGTTTATTGAAATTGACATTTAAAGAAAAGAATGTGCCTGGTTTTCTTCACGTGATATCTGCCTCATTTCTGATTGATCAGAATGAATGATTTCTGATTGTTGCTGATTACAAACAACGTTATTAAATGAAGGATATTAGCTCATGTTGCTAATCTAATCTCACGTGATATCTGCCTTACATCAGTGTTTGTATTATTAACAAGAAACATCCTAAAATTATGAGTATTATTGTTTGTATTATTAACAAGAAACATCCTAAAATTATGAGTATTATTGTTTGTATTATTAACAGCAAGCCTCCTAAAATCATGAATGTTTATTGTAATACACTTCCTAAATTTCATAATGTGAGACACATATTATTTTTAAATGGTGGATAGACATATCCCATTACATTCTCTATTAGATTTTCACCCATTGATGATAATTGCACTTAACTCTTGCTCAAGAAAAATCTCATGGGATAAAAACTCCAAGTGAAAGAAATGCATTCAATGAATTATAAAATAGCTTTGGATATACTTTCAAATTGCCTTTTTAAAAATCTTTGTTAGTAAAATCCAGTGAGATAAATTTTGGACAAGGAAAAAATAGTAAAATGCACATATATCTAATTTACTCGTCGGAGTTCTTCCCAATAAAGTACAATCCCTTTGATTAGTGCTTCCTCTGATGAGTGCTCCCTATGATGAGTACTCCTCCAAATGATAATATATATCAACTTGATAATCTATGTAGTCGACTGCTAATCCCATGTATTATTTTCTCAAATGTTAATATAAGTAGAGCTTTAGATAATATACTGGTAAAATTAATAGTGTAGCATATTTGCTTAATGTCAATCTTCTTCTTTTATTGGAACTCATGAGTGTAGAAAAACTTTGGTGATACACACTTTGTTCTATCTCAACTGACATATTCCCTTTGGAGTTGAGCTTGGCAAGTAATGTTATCTTTATAAATTATTGTCAGATCGTTTATACTTGAAGGTAATTTACAGACACTCTGAATATGATGTGTGATAGATTGTAACTATATACATTCTTGACTTACCTTATGTAATGCAAGGAATTCAAATGATTAGAGAATTTAGCAATAAGAGTTTACTTTGCAGATTTCTAAGAAATCATTGTACTAATAAATGTAGAAAGATATCTTGTCTGTAAAGACGCATTATGGGGATTAGACAAACAACTTGCATTAGCTTAACCAATAAGACTTCGATTTTGGTTGGTTCAATACCATATTCGGTCTAGTGTATTGGGCTAAATAAGTCAGAGTACTGATTGCATTTAGATATAGTATCTCAAGACTAAGTATTTATTCATCAACCTCTTTACGATGGAACGAATACTTTTAGGATCAAAAGATTGGATTATCATTCGGTTTTTAATGGATAATACTTGTCCATATGGTAACATTTCAATTTTTTCTTTTAGTAGAAAGTGATTTATGGATAAAGATCTCAATAAATTCGTGCTTAATCTGCCACTTGAGACAGTACCTATTTTTCCCCAGCCTTTTGGAGCTCTTTTGAAGTTTAAATCAACTTTATATCATCAACATTAATTGCAACGATAGTAAAGCTAAATTCTGATTGCTTTATAAAAACATAAGGACATATAGAGTCATTAACATATTGTTATTTTATCAAGTATTCACTAAGACAATTACACCACATACGTCTAGACTAATTAACCTTTACAATGATCTCTATAGCTTTATTCGATATAAACTATGATGTGGTGATTAACAAGCTTTTGTCATTTTAAATCCTTCAAGGATTTTCATATAGATATTAATATCAAGTGACCCATATAAATAAGTTGTAACCACATCCATGAGGTGCATTTCAAGCCTTCAAATATTACTAAATCAATTAAAAATAAAAATGTAATTGCACAGATAAAGAGAGTATATGTCTTCTAGTAATCAATATTAAGTCTTTGTGAGAATTATTGTGCAATTAGTCATGCTGTGTATCTTATAGACCTCTTTTTATTATGTTTTAATAAAAATATCCATTTTTACCTAGCAGGTTTAACTCCCTCTAGTGTTTGGGCTACATGTCCAAATATATTATGTTTGGCTAAAGAAGTCAAGTATGCCTATATTGCTCCTTTCCACTTAATCAAGTCTAAGTAGACATTTATCGATATATTGCGGATCTTAATCACTGACAATATCAGTAGTTATTGTATACGCAAACAAATCATTGATGACTATCTCTTTATAATTTTACACCTTTGTTATGTGCACAACATTTATAGACTTTTTTCTTCTCCCCATTTTGAGCCACTTCTTGGGTATATACCTCTTCAAGATGTTTTTCATTGTTTGTACTTCAACTAAAGACTAGGCACAGTTTCGAAGTATTGCTTTAATTAAAATCAACAATAACCTCATTATTTTTTGATTCATTTGCCTCTTTAAACTTATATCTCGTCTTATTGTTATAATTTATCAAGGTCTTTGGTCTTTTCATAGATCATTCGCTCTTTTATAGTATTTGAGCATCATATACAACAAGAACTTGATCTTTCATTTTTCTTTTTCGTGGAACAATATCTTGTCAACCAAGTGGTCTACCATGTTTTAGGTGTGTGATAGACAATTCTTCAGCAACACTTTTAATAACTCGTTCTTTAGGAAAAAAGACCTACCTAGGGGATATTAATAACCGATATAGATGACTTAGTTATTTTTGTCATATTTGTAAATTCATTAGGCAATTGAGTAATTATATGCCTCAAATGAACTATCCTTTGTATTTCATTTTCACAATGAGAGGTGCATAGATTTAGATGAGACATATCAACCACTTCTTATTGAGGATTATATCTAAACTTATAGAACATTTTTCTCTCTTAATAAAGGAAATTTTTCTCGTCAAAATAATAACTCATAAAACATGAAATAAACTAATCATCAGTCACTAGCTTAAATATTTGATAATAGATGATGAGTCAAACTTATATAAATTTTCAAATGACATTAGGGTCCCATCTTAGTGCATTGTGGTGGTACAACTGACACTTATACGTTGCAATGAAAGGCATGTTAATGGGATATATTAGGTTGATGTCCTAACCAATTGCAATGGGGAATAATGATATAGGCCTAAGGCGAATTAATGCAAAATTACATGTCCTGGGCACCAATAGGTAATTGATAACGTAATAATAAAGAAATTATCTACAAATGTCTAATGAGCAATTTTGCAATCCATTATGAATATAAATGTATGGTGCTAACTGCTCTCTATCAATCCCAACTAACATACAATACTCATCCAAAGTTTTATAAACAAACTCATTAATATTATTTAGTCGTACAATTTTAATTGGATAATTTAGAAATTATACACGTAACTTGATAATTTGTATAATCAATCTAGCAAATACAATGTTACATGTATATAATAAAGAAACATGAAGCTATTGAGTAGATATATCAATCAAAATTATAAAATAAGAAATCAACTACTTGGTGGGTGAATAAATCCTCAAATAGTTCCTTAAATTCTTTGCAAGAATGATGAATATTCAAAACTAATTTATTAGGTAATGATCTAACCACCGGTTTACTATGTGAACAAGTAATTATTCTCATTAGACAATAGAATTTTTAAACTCTTCAATGGGTATTCATGAGAATTTTTGACAATTCTACACATCATTATTGATCCAGTATGACAAATTAGTCATGCCAAAGTATAAAAGCTTTTGAATCACATAACATATGTTTTATGATTGTATACTTTTTTATTGATTTAATTGTTGTATAATACAAGGTAGATGAGAAAGCTGGAAGGTTTTCTAATATTTATTTCTAACTAGAGACATTAGATGTATTGTACATATATTCTACATTATTTTCATTTATTATCTGAATATAAAAATCATTACAACAAATATCTTTAATGCTTAGTAGATTTATTCTACTCTTGGGTGAATATAGAGCATCATGGATACAAAATTCTGTACCATTCACCAATGTCAATATAGCTCTTCCAGAGTGGCATGGATTGTATATGCATTTTGCACTATCAGCGAAACAATATCCTCACCAAGTGATTTGCTTTTAAGCTTCATATGTTTTCAACAGGTAAGGTAAAAGATAAATGTTTTAACTATTTCTTGTTTTCTAACGCATAAGGTCCAATTTAACGGTAACCACAAAGCATACTTATAAGAATAATTTTATTTAATAAACAGATAAAATCAAGAGTATAAAAGGAATAAGATACCTCCCATACAAAGCAAAGTCGTGTTATAATGAGCTGTGGATCCAATTGGAAAGTATCAAAGAAAACATGCAAATAATATAAAGAATTGAAGGCACGGGCGCTTATTGAAATTTGACATAAAAAAATGTGAGAGAATGTGCATGATTTTCTTCTCTTGATATTCGGCTCATTTCTCACTGATCAACGAACAAATTCTGAAAGTTCTTGATTACGAGCATGCCCCCTGTTTATTGTAAATGAAGGTATTAGTTTATGGGGTCGCTGTTGCTGGTTCCAATTCCACTACACTTTACATACTTTGTTGTTTGTGTTATTAGCAACACACCTACTCAAATCATGAGTGTGTGTTGCGACTCACTTCTTAAACTTCATAAGAATGTGAGAAATACATTATTTTTATTAAAGAGTGGATAGATATATCCTATAACAGAATTTTTCTTTTAAAGGAAAAAAATGTTTAAAATAATTTTTTTTCTTTTGAATGATAAAAAATACATTAACAAAAAGTAACAAATTTTTTCTTTTAATTTTCACAATTTTAGAAGATAGGAAGTATTAAATCATCCGAGTTCGGTCCGATAGACACGTGGGCCAAGCATATTGACGGGGGCAAACGAAGGCCTATGACATTTGCTTTTTCATTGTCCCTCCCTCTTCCGGTCCGTTTCAGTTTCACTTTCACCGTCGACGTTTTCGATGGACGGGTGTGCCCATGAAGGATGAATCAAGGGGAAAGGCCTGGAGATGGAGGGGAGCAAACTGAGACGAAGATCTTACTGAGCTCGATCTCAGCTATGATTGCGGAGACTACAACATTCCCAATAGACTTAACGAAGACGAGGCTGCAGTTGCACGGCGAGTCGGACTCCCTGGCTCGACCCACCAACGCGTTACGGGTCGCATCGGACATCATTCGCCATCAGGGTCCTCTCAGCCTCTATAAAGGCCTTTCTCCTGCCATTTTAAGACACCTCTTTTACACTCCCATTAGAATCGTTGGTTACGAGAATTTGAGAAACCTTTTAGTTGGCGATAACATTACTGGTGGCTCCTTTTCCCTCCCTACTAAAGCCCTTGTTGGTGGAATCTCTGGCGTCATCGCCCAGGTACTATCAATTTCTTTTTTTTTTTTTTCGGTTTATCAATTAAATTTGCATTATGCATTCAATTTCAAGCTGATTTTGATTTGCTTTAGCATGACCTATTCTTCTTTATCGCACAAATTGTTTTATTGTGTAAATGTAGTATTATTTATTGGGTAAAGAATATCATTTAGGGACATATGATGTCTGCAATTTACAAGTGATAGGCCTGCTCAGGTTTAAATGGCGGGTTAATATAACATGTACTTAGTTTGTAATTTTATCATTCAAAAGGAATTAGATGAATTGGTCCGTTGGAACAAAGATTGGTGGTTGTAGTGCCGCCCTTTTTAACCTGTTGTCTTGTGTGGCCTTGTTGTTGTATGCTTGGGTTTGTTTTCTTATTTTAACTCTTCATGAATTCCACCCCAACACACTGACTCACCACTTGTATTTCCATCAGTGCATACTTGGGAAAGAATAGCAAGTTTTAAAGATAAATTTTACTTTCTTCATTTGCTCTATGTTTGCTCTGGCAAATATAAATTGATTCCCAATGTTCTGTGTTGGTTTCATTGAGGATATATAGTGGTTGCTGAAATCCAGTAATTTTACCATTAGGATGACACTGAAATTTGGATGCCTTTGAGAATCTACGGATTACTTTTATCATATGGTAATCCATGACTTGTTGGGTAATTTGAATTGTGGATAGTATTCTAATAAATGTGCTGGTTGTTATGCTGGTTATCTTTCCTTTCACTATCTAGTACTATATATTTGTAACAAACAATATTTCTTTCAATCTTAGTGGCACAGATAGTGGCAAGCCCTGCTGATCTTGTTAAGGTGAGAATGCAAGCAGATGGTCGTATGGTGAGCAAGGGTTTCCAACTGAGATACTCAGGGCCATTTGATGCTTTCAAAAAGATCATTCAGACAGAAGGTGTTGGGGGACTTTGGAAAGGAGTTTTCCCAAATGTCCAAAGAGCATTTTTAGTGAACATGGGAGAGTTGGCTTGTTATGATCATGCAAAACGTTTTGTTATCCAAAATCAGATTGCTGGTGACAACATTTTTGCCCACACTTTAGCATCTATTATGTCAGGTCTCTCTGCAACTGCTTTGAGCTGTCCAGCCGATGTGGTAAAGACTAGAATGATGAATCAGGCTGCTGGCAAGGAAGACAAGATAACGTATATAAATTCATACGATTGTCTGGTGAAGACTGTTAGAGCTGAAGGGTTGAGAGCACTGTGGAAGGGTTTCTTTCCGACCTGGGCAAGACTTGGTCCCTGGCAATTTGTCTTCTGGGTCTCGTATGAAAAGTTTCGACAAATTGCAGAGCTCTCTACCTTCTGAATATTCTACTTCTTATTCACAATGCCTGTTCCCTTAAAAAAATAGTCGACAGGCCTTTTCTAGTCCTCACACAGCTTTTAAGGTCATCCCCACCAGTTTCAGACTTTTGTTGGGGTGATGTCAAAATTTATGTAGGCTTTGATGGTGATCAAGTTATCATGAAATAGAGCATGGCGAGAATTAAATAATCTTGGGTATGGATTTCATTCATGAATGAAAAGAAAATGTTACTTCTACTGTTCTCCAACTTTTTTGAATGATCTGGTCGACTTGAGCAGTGCAGAAAAAGAATAAACGAAGCTTTACTTAGATATGGCTTTGCCTAATGTGGGGGAGGCTTTGTCCTGGTTCATTCCGCCGTCTCCGCTAACTTGCTGATGCATAACTATTAATTATGAATGTGAAATGTTATCTCATGATAGAAGTTTAAATACTTGTTGATCAAAAAAGAACTAGGACATTTTCCTAAAAAGAGCTATGACATTTTCCCGGGGGGACTTGAACAATATTTTAACCTCAAGATGCCTGTCATGTCATTTGCCAAAGTCGTTCGCATAAAAATAGGTTTTAAAATAAATTTCACTTCTACAATTTTGTGGATGATTTTTGTCTACTATAATTTGGGTTAGAATCAAACAGCCTTCATTGCATGCGGAGTGGAATCATTGGTTAATGAGATGTAAATTGATAAAAATATTTAAATTGATTCTTTTTATTAGTCACTAATTCTTAGAACAGTAGGATTGTTATAGTCATTTACTAAACTTATTGAAAAGATAAAATACAACCAAAGCATATTCCAATAATTCTAAATATGCATCAATCAAACGATAAAATTATTATTAACATCTGATCAGTTGTTGTTACCCTATTGGTGATAAACAATGAAAAAAGCTACTTGTGAAAGAAAAGCAAATATTCCCTTGGTGTCATACACATGGACATAGTTTCTTTTAGTAAAATAGTAAGCACCAAAATGGATCAATATTTGAGAGCTCAAGCTCAAATCCTGACCTTCGCTTTAGCACAAATCATTAGCAGAGATAGAATGAATACTGGAGAAGGGAAGATGGAATGAGTAACAGGAGCTTCAGGTTTCATAGATTCATGGCTGGTGAAGCTGTTACTGCAAAGAGGTTATACTGTTAAGGCTGTTATTCTTGACCCAAGTCAGTGCCTCCCTCTCTCTCGCTTCAGTTTTTCCAAATTTTGATAACTGTTATGGTGTTAAAAGGTTGTATCTTCTTCATGATTTAGTTCTGGGTTTAGAAGTTGTTTTGATAATTTGATCGCTATATATGATTTTTTTGCTTTTTCCTCCATTTCTGTGATGATGATAATTAATGTCTCACTTTAATTCCTGGCCAAAATTGCATCTTTGGATAGAAAATTGAACCAACAATAAGCAAAATCAAGAGAAACTGTTGCTTTGACTATGAAAGTGCCAGCAGAATTAAATCATTCAGCATTCAGACTTTTTAATCTTAAAAAAATGTAGGCATTGCAATTGTTGAACTGTTATTCAATTTACTGTACTCTGCAGACGATCCTTCAATGACAGAACATTTACAAGCACTTGCTGGAGCTAAAGAAAGGCTTCACATATTCAAGGCAAACTTGCTGGAAGAAGGATCTTTTGATTTTTAAGTTGATGGATGTGAAGGTGTTTTCCATACAGCTTCTGCTGTAATTTTTTCATCCAATGATCCACAGGTTGATAGACTTTGATTTTGATGTGTTGCATGACTCTGATTCAACCAATCTTTTTCATTACTTCGAGAACCTTACTTAAGCCATTTGTATGCGTGCGTGTACGTGCAGTGAAGGGAACAATTAACGTTCTTAGATCATGCACAAAAGTTCCTTCTGTCAAGAGAGTATTTGTAACCTCTTCAATGGTTGCAATGGCATACAATGGAACTCCTCTGACCCCTGATGTGGTAGTCGATGAGACTTGAGTTTCAAATCCAGACAAATGCAGGGAGTTGAAGTTGCAAATCTTCTAATTTCATAAAATTATTGTCTTCTACAATATATATGATAATTTTTCTGATTTTCTTCCGGAACTGGTACGCACTTTCGAAGACCTTAGATGAACAGGAAGCTTGGAAGTTTGCAAAAGAGAGCGGTATTGACTTGGTTACAATTCATCCAGGATTTACTTTTGGTCCTTTTCTACAGCCAAACCTGTAACTTATCTGTGGGGCTGATACCGAATTTCATAAAAGGTAACATCTAGCAACCATATGTTGAGAATAACAAGAACCAATGTCTAACTTCTGACAAATAATGGTATTTAAGTTTTTGAGGTATTAGAAATGCAGGAAATCTGAAGTATCTCGGCCCTTACGGATTTGTTGATGTTAGAGATATTGCACATACACATATTCAGGCTGTCGAGGTTTCAACAGCTAATGGTAGATACTTGGTAGCTGGAAAAGTTACACAGCTTTCTAAGGTTTTGAAGATTTTTGCACCGACATTACCCTGCTTTGCCCCTTCTGGAGAAGTATGTTTCAGTAGCATTTTCATTTCATTTAGTTTCCTTTGATGTAAATTTTGCAAGTACTTTGATCTCACTGCCGACTTGGCAAGCTAATTCTGTCCAAATAAGAAATATTCCAAGAAATCTAAAGTAATTGAAGTGATTCTCTAATTGGTAGGAACATTGAAAGAGCTGATGGCACTGCCATATTGACTTCTGAAGCTGGAAACGAAAACTATGTAATATAGAAGAGCAACAAGCCACTGATGAGACTTCTATTAACATTCTATCCAAAACGTTTCTGGTAAACACTTATCTGACAGTTCGTCAATCACACGCCCACTTATACCTGACAGTTATGATTTCGTCTCACAACAGTGGCAAATTAAAAGACACAAAAGTCCAATCTCAAAAATATACCTGATGGCTCTGACAATTTGTTCTGGTATAACTAGGAACTTAGGACAACTTATACATGGTGCATCAAATCATAAAAGAATATTTCTGAAGCTTTTTTTTCCCCGGGAAAATTTGGTGGTAGCAGATTCCGAGATGCCAAGGATGAGCAAATATACCATGTTTTTAAATAAAAAGCAAAAAGTTTCGGCATGTCCAATTTAATACCATTTGAGGTGAATCTTAAAGACGCTGTTGAAAGCTAGACGGAGAAGGGCTTTTTGAATTTCTGAATGATGCTACCATCAGAAAAGCAAAGCAAGTATTAAAAAGAAATATTATTGAAATCTCAATTTCTTATCAATGATTCACATAAATAATGTACAATTGGATACTGTGATTGAGCTGTATCATGCAATATGGTATCGATCTTGGCTCATAATGATCAATCTCTTTGATATCAATATATCAAATGCATCTTATTAATTTACATCACCTATGATAAACAACCACGGTAGAAATGAGAAATAAAATGTAGCATTTTCGATGTAGTTGGTTAAGAAATTTATTTGATTCAGCAGGAAAGTTTTGATGAGAGCAAATAGTCCAGCGCTAGGACCCACCAGGCCACCACTGCAGGGAAGGGCCATATGAAAATTACTATACAGCAGGAAGTTTTATTGCCCATTTTCATGCAAATAAGGCCATTGTAGAAAAAAAATTGTTCATTATGAAAAAAAAAAAGTTCATAGTGCATAGTAAATCAGATTTTTAAATTATAATTTTGACTAAAATAATAAAGATATTATAAATTTTTTTATTATATAAATACGAGATCAACTCAATTTAACTTAGAAGATATAGTAGTTAGTATTTATTAAATATTTTATTACTGTAACTTTTAAGCTATAATATCTTATCTCAACATTAAACATATCCTAAATCAGCTTAAAGTTAAATTTGCTTCCACTCGTAGATACTGATTCCCCCTACCCACCTTTCTTTCCTTTTCTTTTTCTTTTTCTTTTTCTTTTTTTCATTTTCTCCCATTGAATTGGACGCCATGTGAATGAAATATCGTATCCAAATCAATTATCATTTTTAAATCTGATGTTCATTCAGTGGTGATTGAAATGAATTCTAGAGTAGCTTTCTATCTCCTGAGTTACAAAATAGTGATATATTATGCATTTTTTGCCTCATTCATAAAATTCATCTAAAGTTCTAAGGAGAAATTTAATAAAGCAAATTAAACAATATGTAGATATATAAATCAAAATAAATAATATATAAATATATATATTAAGTGAGCTCCCAATCTAATGAATAAGTTAAAAAAATAAAAAAAAAAACATAAAATTTAATATACTATGTAATAAATTCTAAATTTTTTCTGTTTATTTTTTTTATCTTATTCTTAGATTTACCATAGGTAGAAACCTCAGGTGTAATTGGATACCGCCTACTTTAGGACCACCCTATGTATGGTTTGTAACTTAATTACTTTGAGTACCGCCACGTCCCCGTGTCTGACAACTTTTCGGCTAATAAGTTGAGTTTTCACGTGCCATTCCTGCTTAATGGGGGCCATTTCCTCTCATTAAATTATTCATTGTTACAAGCCGAATCAAATAAATTTTCATAAGTCTTTGGTTTTATTAGTTCTCTTTTGTACTCTTTTACTTTACCAATTGGGGATAAAAAAAAAAAAAAAAGAAATAAGATTTATTAACTTATTTACTTTTTTAAAAAAAGAAGAATAGAAAAGAAATTGACTAGACTCCACAAATTTAGAAATATAGAATGAGATTTTTGTTCTCAAAGAGAGAGGTGGAAATAAGAATGAGGAATATGAATGAGAAGTGAATTAACATTTGTAACGTTAGTGAAAATTAAAAATTTCTTTTTACCTTATTTTTTAATAATAATAATAATAATTACTATTATCAAAATAATTACTATAATAATAATAATAATAGTGATTACTATTATCAAATTATTACCATTATTAAAAATAATTATTTTTAGTAATAATAATAATAATCACAATTATTATAATAAATAATAACAATAATCAACTAATGTTAGTTTAGTAACTTACAACAATCTATTTCAAATTTAAAACAAAATAAACACATCAATAATAATAAAACTCATTCCAATTATGATTCCTATAATTAAAATAAACAATTTATTCTCATTCTCATTCGCATTCTCAATTTTGATTTCAACTCATTATGATTCTAATTTATTTCGATTCAATCAATTTTAATTACTAATTGATAAATACACCATATTTATACTATAGTGATTTGTAATCTTTAACCGGACACGCGTCGTGCGAATATGTGTATATATACATTATAAATTTTGTTCAGAGAACTAAAGTTTAGCAGTTGAGCAAACAGTTTTCCAATAAAGAGAGAGTTGATTAGTTCCACATATTAAGTTGGCTGTACGCTTAATTAGCTAGCTAGCTAGCTAGCTAGTAAAATAGATTCTACTATTGTTGAATTTCACGAACAATGCAGTGTCACATGAGTAGTGCGGAATTCAATTTATCATCACTGGCTGATTGACATTTAGTCTTAGGACCAACCCACTTTTTAAATTGATTCGCGTACGGTGTCGGACGATTTTTTCATCGTTTCATTCACGTGGCATTCATTGTGGATCCGGAATCTAGCTGGAGACAACTAGAAGAGTAATCATAAATATTTTAAATTTTTTATGTCATTTATTGAATAATTAATAATTTTTTTTTATAAAATTTAAGTAAATTAATTATATTATATTATTAATTATTTAATGAATGTTAAATTATTTAAGATAATTTTTTTAAAAAATAAGATATGTAGCGCCACTGTAATAGAAACAATTTGATCATATTTGATATTATAAGCTACAATATTAAATATTTGATAAATACCTATTGTTGTGGTATGAAGACTTGGTAAGTTTTATTAGGAATGGCAAAATCCGAATCCGGATTGATATTCTTACATACACATCCTCAAATTTTTTTGAGAATCCGGATACGGGTAATATCCGCACGGATTGCGGACGGATATTCCAGATATTAAGATCCGTAAAAATTAAAATTTATTAATTTAAAGTATAATTTAAAATTCAATAATTTATGTAATAATATCAAATAAAATTCAATTATAATTTAACAATCAACAATTTAATACCAGAATCATATATAACACCACAAAATCACAAATAAAAATACTATAATATAAATCAAACATCAAGAATAATATAAATGTAAGTCTACCATCATCACAATTCCACAAATAATATTATAAAAATACCACAAATCCACATAAAATAATATACAGATCCCAATATATTTCTTAATTTAATTTAACTTCTATATTTTTTAATTAATCCTATTATGTTATTTCAATTAACTTATATATTTTTTCATTATATGTTAATTTAATAAATAATTTCATTAAAAAAATATACAGATCCCAATATATTTCTTAATTTAATTTAATTTCTATATTTTTTAATTAATCCTATTATGTTTTTTTTTTGTTTAACTTTTATATTTTTTTTATTTAATTTTAATACAATAAATAATTTAATTAAAAAAATAATATCTCGATATTCGATTTTTTGGATGCATTTGCATCTGGATCCGAATCTGGATTCGGATTCGCACGGATCCTAATTTTAAAGATCCAGATCCGCATATTTTAATTTGCAGATCCAGATTTTCCCGAATCCGGATCTTTGCAAATTCGAGTCGGATTCGAATAGTTTTGACATCCCTAAGTTTTTATCTTGTTTTTATATGATGAAAAACTTATAATAATATTGTTATTTTATCAAAATTATTATTTTAAAACCATATTTATCATATTAATAATTTTTATTTTTAAAACAATCATAATCAATTTTGCTATAAGTTACAACTAACATCATATCAAGGGTTAATGGCTCACCAGCAGCTTCAGGAGTAGGGCTCTTTTGGTCTAGGGGGTTTGCAAGGTTCGATTAGAAATTTTAGATTATGATTTTACCAAACCCAACAAACCATTTCCCTCATTGCGTAATGCAAAAGCTGTTTGGCGAGGGTCCAAGGGCTTAATAATAATAGAGTAATGATAGAAGAACAGCTATCTTGTACAAACGATGTTTATAAATTGATGTAAGTCTAAAGGTGGCCAACGGGCTAGGCGGCACGTGGCATGGCACGGGCATAACACGTGTCCGTACAGCACAACACTGCACGACACGAGCACGTTTTGGTAGGGCATGCGGCACGGTACGACACGCACATGAGCTATGTTGAGCTTTGAATTTTAGGCATGTGGGCCTTAAAAGTACGGCATGTAAAAAGACACATAATAAGTATGCTTTATTGGTGGGTTAGCACGTGGCTTGGGCCAAAGTATACCAAAGTAAATTTTTTTAATAAAAAGTAAAAATAAAATGTTATGATTTTACAAATATTTTGAAATTAAACTTTTAATATATTTTATTAAATTAATTTAATTCTTAGTTTTAAAAAAGTTCTAATTGTTTTATATTTATCATTTATTAAATGAATAAATAAATATCATAGTTTTAATAAATAAAATTATAAATATAATGATTTTATAAATGATATATCAAAATTTTACGACATTAATCATTATTGTAATCTATAAAATTAAATTTATGTATTGTTGTATTATATAGGGGTGGGCAAATGATTTGTTCTAATCCAACCCAACTCGATCCGATCCGAAAAAATTGGGTTCATATCGGATCAGATTTCATGTTAAACCCGATTGGATGGAATTCACTCAATCCGATCGGATCATGATCGGACCAGATTAAATTCGATCTGATATAAAAATCTGATTGGATTGGTTAACAAAAAAAAAAGGTTAAATGAGTGAAAAAAAATGGCCAAACCTAAATTGACTTTTGCATCGTCTTCATCTTCACACACACACACACGCAACATTACAATCTCTTTATCTTCACACTAGGAATGGCAATTGGTCGACCCACCCAAAAAAATTCAAAGCCCGACCTGATCAAAGTCCGACCATTGGTGGTTCAGGTCGGGTTGGGCCCAACCTAAATTGGGCCAACTTCAGATCGGGCTGACTCGACCTGGCCAAAATTAATTTTGTATTTAATTTTTATGCTCTTTCTATTAGTTATAATACCATGAATATAAAACAAAAAAAAAATTGATTTTTGTATTTTAAAATAATTAACAACACAAGGCAAAATATACAATATAATTAATCACAAAATAATTGACAGAACAACCAATTAATAAAAATAATTTTTTGCAATTCAATTCTACAATTCAACATTAAAAACATATAATGCAATTAAATTAAAAACAAACAATCTAATTCCACAACTATTTTAACCCCATACAAAATTCAATTCTAGAATCAAACATAAAAAATACATAATACAATTAATTGGTTGTTTGTGTAGTGTGTGTTTTTTTTTTGTTTTTTTATTTAGTATAGGGTTGGGTCGGCTTAAGCCCTACTCGACTCAAAATTTGATCGGGCCTAAAAATTTTGGCTCGAGCCTGACCTGAAGCCCGAATATTTGAGTCAAAGCTCGAAAAATTCCGGCTGGGTCAATCAGGCCAAAATTCAAGCCAGGTCAAATTGTCATCCCTACTGCACACACACAACATTACAGTAACAGCAACACACTGCACACTGGAGATCGGAGATGGCATGGCAGCATAGACAACATGGCAGCCAACTTGATCTATTGCAGCTTGAGTCCATCGCGAGCCCATGACTCGCCGACGTGGTCTGCTACAGGCAACATAGACAACACAACAGTCGACTCGATCTGTTGCGGCTTGAGTTTGTCGCGAGCCCACAATGCGCCAACGCAATCTGCTACAGCTCAACCGCTACTGCTGTAGTGTCGCTTGCTGTACCGTGACAGTTGTTGCAGGTTGCTCCCTCCACCTCAACCGACAACCACCATCACCAAAGTCCTCCAAGCTCCAATCCAAAATTTTTAATTTTCAATTTTCATTGTGTGTGTGTGTAACTCTTTATATACATGTAAATTCTTGATGAATTTGGTGGCGGTGATAACTCCATTTCTTGTCCTAAATCTTGATAAGAGGTAGTGGATGGGCATTTAAAATATCATGATTCTTGTTGTTTACCCAAGTTGACCCGAATTTATAACCCGATCAGATTATACTTTCGAATTGAATTCGAATGATTTTTTACTCAACCCGATCAACTTGAAATCCGATTGGGTTGATCTGAATCCAATCCCAACTCGATTTTGCCCACTCCTAGTATTATAATTGGTAATTGTAAAATTAAATATTTAAATATACAGTTGTGAAATTATGATAAACCAATAATAAAATGCTAATTATTCGCTTAATAGTTAATAAAAATTATATTATTATTGTTATTGTTGTTGTTATAAGATGATGATGATGATGATGATGATGATGATGATTATTATTATTATTATTATTATTAGACAGGTTAATGGGTTTGAAAAAGCATGCTAGGCATGTAAGATTAAACAAAGCACAACAAACATGTGGGCTTAAAGGAAAAAAAAAAAAATTGATGAGCCTTTTTTAGGCACGGCTCACGGCATGGCTCGAGCACAGCACACGTGGGCTCATGCCATGGGCTGTGCTGGGCTTAAAAAAAATTTAGGCACGGAACAGCACGATCCAACAAATTGTGTTGGCCCGTGGGCCTTCATGGGCTATGGTTTGACACGCCGTGCTGTGCCATTGGCCATCTTTAGATGTAACATAAAAAAATTAGTTGCATAAACAATCTTTAGATCTATGCCCCACTTGACTTCTCCCATCCTTCTTCTCCTTCTTCTCCTTCTCCTTCTTCTCCTTCTCTTTCTTCTCTTTCTCCTTCTTCTCCTTCTCCTTCTCCTTTTTATTCTTCTTCTCACCACTACCAAATATCATATTCTTCTTTTCTTTTTCTGTCTTCTTCTTCTTTCCTTACACCACTGCCGAACATCATCTTCTTCTTCTCTTCTTTTTCTTTTTCTTTTTCTAATCTCCATCAATTAATCATTTAATAATTAATTTTTTAATTGTTAGTTAATTTCTTAATTTTCTTTTGTTAATTGTTGTTAATTTTTTTAATTGTTAAATATAGAATTCTATATGTTAATTAGTTAATTTGTAAATAAAATTATAGGTAATTGGTGCGATATTTAGTTAATTTTTTTTCTGTTTTGGATGGAGATAAAATTAGGGTTTCATAATATAAATGAACCCAAATTTGTAACTTGAACCGAACCAAACTGAATTTAATTTGATTTGGTTTGGTTCGGGTTTTTAGTTTGAACCTGATTAGGCTGAATCCTCCAAAATTAACCGATTGAAGCCTAAACAACCCAAACCGAAATCCAATTTGCCCACCCCTACATAAAGTCCTTGATCTATATCCATTTACGTTGAAATTTTAAATTTACTTAGGTTCTCGTTTGGAATTGAGGTTGAAATTTTAAATTTACTTAGGTCCTCGTTTGGAATTGAGGTTGAAATAGAATAGGCTATTTATTTTATAATTTGTGACAAAAATAGTGTTTAACAAATTTTGTAAAATCTACTTATTTTATAATTTTCTTTATTTTGACAGCATATTTTAAAAGTAAGTATAAGGTTACTTTTCATAAATAGCTTATTAAATAAGTTATCATACATTTTTAAAGTTGCTATTATAACCTTAATATTTCAAAAATAATAATTATGTCTTATTTTTTCATGCACTATAATATTAAGCCATTAGATATCATATTACCACCACAATCAAATTACTGTCACAACTATTGAATATTCTCTCTAGTATCAAAGTATTTATCTAGTAAGTTCATATTTTTTATATTTTATTTGTATTTTCTATTATGAGATTAAAAAAGGTTTTCTGTAATTTTTTTTTAGCTTTGAGCAATTTCACTTGAAAATTAACCATAACTTTTAAAATTAATTTCATAACCATGGGTTTTAATATTCAATTTATTTATATTTTTTTTCCATAGTTATGGTGTTTATTCCATCAAGTTTAATATGACTATAATGCATATGACTTGTTTATTTTATCTAGATTATGTTTCACTATGAATTTTTTGTTAGATTTTTTAATTCAGTATTGTTGGGTCTTTAATCCAATATTGGGATTATATGTGAATAATTATGTGTTGCAGACTGTCATATAAGGTTAAGCCCAATTAAAGTAATCTGTTAAGGTTTACGGTATTATGGGCTTTAATGTATTTAAAGGATGTGGGCTTTTAATGTGTAGAGACTCAATAGTATTTTAATTCTATGATGGGCAGAATCAGGAATACCCAGTGACATCAGGAAACTGTTGTCTATATAAGTGGTCATGGTCCCCAGGTCACACGTTAAAAATAGAAATATTTCCATTCTTTCTGATATACCATCATCAGAGAGAAAGCACATAGAGAACTAAATGACTCTCTAAGAGAACATGTAGATCTGGAAGGCCAACCACGCAACTCTAGAAGAGGAATTAAATGTTATGGATTCAGGTATGCTTCCGCATAATTTATTATTGGTTCTTGGTGATATGACATGAATATTTCTGGGTTATAAGTGATAGTGTTCACTAAAGGTTTTATTATCCCAACATTTTTATCATATTTTATATAACAAATTTATTGAGTTCTTTTTTCACTTTATGCATTTTTACGCATTTTAAAAAGAAAAAGCATGTCTAAATAGCATTACATACACTAAAAAATAAAAAAGTAATTTGTATTTATATTTATTTTGATAATTATTTAATAGAACATTACATTTCTAATAAAAGTTACCAAACGCATATATACTATTTTTCAAACATATAACAACTGTAATAACAAAATTTACAAAATACTAACCAACTTTTTTAATCAACTGCTTATTACATCAGTAAAGCAAAATCAACTGCTTATTACATCAGTAAAGCAAAATCAACTTATTTAATTAGTAACTGCAATTTCAAACTGCCGCTTAATTATTTTTTTTTCATCTGTTTTATATTAGATTTGCTTGAATTTTAAAACTATATTAAACAAAGATATATTTTTTAATTCTCAACTAGTTGTATCGAACACCTACGAAAGTAACGACACTGAGTGTTTTGAATAGTTTTTAAAATATTATGAGCTAATTGAATAATTAATTGACTCTAATTGTAGGGGCTAGAAGAGCATTTATGTATTCAATTGTTATACCACGACATATAAACACTTGTGCGCCATACATATTAAAGCCGAATAACGCGTTACACATTGTGTGTACGTAAAATCAATTCCTTTGAAGTACGTTTGCGACGTTAAAACACAAGAACGATAAATTTAGATTAATTACTTTTAGTTTACCAAGTTTAAATAATAACGTTAAAAAAAAAAGGAAAAGGAAGATAAAATTATTATTCATTAATCCAATTTAATTTAGTAAGAAGTGTCATATTTCTTTAGGCAATTCCCTCATTTTAATAAAACAAAGATTTAATAAATACTAATGCCCACCGTGTGCAAGCATCTAGATGGATGATATAGTTTTGTGACCCTAGTGAATATTAGTGTTAAAATTATGGATTAACCTCGCCGTAAGGTGAGGAACTGTTCCTTATCCTGTTTACATGTTTGTTATATTTATTATGCATAGTAATTGCAGCTTGCACGACGATGAGACCCAGCGATAGCACAGTGACTAAAAGTATTAAATAGGCAACAACACTTACAATACCATAAATTGAAAGATAAATCCCTTTTCCTTTTGGCTTGTATTTTTCCCCGAGCAGAAGTGAAAATTAGATGGAAAATTAAAGACGAAACGACAGACACATCTGCAGATCTGCTACTGATTCCTGAAACAAGGTTAGGGGAAAAAAAAGGAGGAATTAAGGAAAAATAAGCTCTCAGGACAATAACAAACAAACCTAACCCCTTTATTTGAAAACTAGAGCTTCAATTCCACTTCACTTCACATCACCATATAATAATATATAATAATGCCAAACGGAGCCTGTCGCAGTTCCAATCATTTCCAAATCCACCAAGTTCGTACAATTTTTGCGTGGTAACCTGAAGATTGTGTCAATTTCGTTGGGAACGTAAACATGCCAATTACAAACGAAATATGAGAGAGTACTAAGTAGCTAGGCTCGCCATCTTTCGTGTTCATGCATTTTGTGCCATGAGCATCGTAGAGGAAGCTTCATGATTAATGCCTTTTATAGCATGCAGGGAAATTTATGAGTATTTGTCATAAAGTAGCTGAGTTCTTAACTATCTAATAGCCATTAGCCTTGCCTTAATAAGCAATCTTTTTTACCCTCTGGAAATGTATATAATCCGATGGAACAACAGAATTTATTACTGAAAATAGAAAAAAAAAAGGAAAAGATTTTATACCTAATAAAGAGAGGATGTACTGAGTCTTACTTTATTGAAGAACTTTTAGGGTTAATTTGGTGAATTATTTTTTTTTTTCTTTTCATTAATGTCTTGACCGAAGATTGTTATAATGGTCTTATATATTGCAAATTAAAATTAAGAAATAAATAAGAACAAGAGTACTGTAACATAATTACAACAATTTTAACAATTTTTTCTACTTTCTTAGAGTATCTTCTAAAATATATGAATTAAACCGACACTAACTTAAAATATAAAAATTTAATGAACATTTACCTTTTTTTTTTTTTGTTTCTAGACAAAAATAAGATTTCAAGTGTTCTATGATATTATATCATATGCATAAGTCAGGGATGGCAAAACCTGGGTTCAAGTATCGCAATATTTGAACTTGGCCTGGATGTAATTTTTAGACACCCAAGCGAGACTTAAAAAGCTCGACACCAGGCCGAGTTTTAATCTGGATACTCATATTTTGTATTTTTTAAAATTATATGTGTACACTTATTTATTTTTTTATAATTTTATAAGTTTTAAATTCATTTCAATAAAATTTGACATTAAAATATAAACTTTAAGTGTTTAAAACTTTACATATGTGTAATAGATAAGTTAAATAAATATAAATATTTAAAATAATATATATTTTATAAATATTTTTTAATAAAATTAGGATTTTGGGCTGGGTCCTGAAATTATTAAGTAATGTCCAGTACCGTTTTGCCTTCATACCCAAGCCGAGTATTCACATTGCTTGGTTGCGATCTGGGTCCAAATTGGGTGAGTATTTTAACCCCTAACATAATCATTCATCATAGAAATGTACTCAACAAAAGCTTAACTTATAATTTGATGTGGGAAAATGTCACTTTTGCAAGTAGACAGAGATATATGTAGAAGCTAGTACCATCTTATGACATGAGCTTTTTGAGTTTTATACTAATTCTATAAGTATATCTAATAATTAGCAATAAGTGCTTGTATTTTGACAATGCAAAAATGTAAAAAGTTTATTGATAGAAGAAACTAGTTTTCTAAATAATGAAAGCTTTATTAGAAAAGTCTAAATGAACAAAGTTAAAGTTTTAGGCCCCTTTTATACTAACTTTAAATATAGAAAAATTATCAAAATAAGCAAATTTAAAATATTCTTTTAGAATAAAATTTTCTTAATGTAAATAGGGAAAACAAAATAAATAGTGTCTAAATCCGATGTCTCAAAAGAAATATAAAAATCTTTAAAATAACAAAAAAAAGGAACATAATTAAAATTGAAAAAAAAATCAGGAAAAAACTAGAATTTTTAGCTCAACCATAAGGTAAAACTAATAAGATGTTTTTGAGTTTGATTGCTCTTGTAACAATCTTCTAAACAATATATTATACTGTCAAAATAGACACCTTTAATTTAAGTTATGACCTCTAAAAAAATACAAATTTCATTTCACATAACCCTCATAAATCATATTTTAATTAAAAAAAATATGTATTAAAAGAGAATCCTAATCCCATCAATAAATTAGTTAGTGCAATTTTGTTACGTGGGGTCAAATTTGAAAGGGGAATGTACACTTTTCCCAAATGATTAAATAAGTAAACAACGGGAAAGAAGGAAAGAAAATCACTTGAAGTTGACCGATCACTTAAAGGAGGGGGATCAATAAATAAGAAAACAGATGGATGTAAGTTACGGTTACCGTAACTTCTTGTAAATCTGGATTTCTAGATCGAACTCTGGCCCAAAATTGACATCTTTTACTTGACATCTCTCGTCTTGGCCACTTCCACAACTCTTTGTATTAATTGTGCTTCTCTTTTTTATAGCATCCACCGCCCCCCTTTCAAGTTTTGTTGTGTTCTTATTACAACACGTAAACTCCACCGAGTACCTTTTTTTAGCTCTGATCGGTTGTGGAAATAAATGAATAAAAGCCATTGGTTTTGAAGTTATTCAACTTGCCAACTGCAGTTATAGCTTTCATGATATGTGTGTCATCCGCAAGGTCATAGGTAAATTTCACATTAGTTCTTATGGTTTGAATTAATTATCTCGTTAATTTTTATATTTTAAAAAATCACTCAAAACATTTTTATCCATAATTATTGAATCTAATTTTTATATCATAAATAATATTTTTGAGAATATATGAATGTAAAAACTTGACAAGTGTGATTAGAAGTTTCAATAGATTGTACAGCACTTGTAAGAATGTTAATTGATCTATATGGTGTTTTTGCTTAATCGAAACAAACATCTCTCATAAGGAACAACGTGGATACAACCAAACCACAAAATATGGGGCCATCTACAGTACCCCCATATATTGCATACATGCAAAAAAAATATTAATAAATATAAAATACGCACCATTAAATTTGATATTGGGGACCATTAAATTTAAAATTTATAACTATTAACTTTAGTTTCAAGTTTAATGATGAGAGTTTCATGTTTAATGATTGGAGTTTTATATTTATTGATCCATTTTTTTTTATGTATGCAATACATATATGTATCGTAGCATTACCCACAAAATATATCATCGGCAATAATTGAATCTTGTCGAATTATAAATGACAACTTGAGTAAATGAATTAATTAATGTGCACACCGATCAAGACGATCGTTCTTCGACCTTTCTACTATTTTGCAGGAGATGAGCAAATTTCCCAACTGCCGCCAAAATGGCAGACGTTACTCAAATAAATGTTAATTAGTTTTTTTTTTAATATAATTAATGTTAACAGTTAATAAAAACTATAATATTAATAACAATAGTTTGGAAATGCCGGTCGGTGAAGAAAATCGTGAAAGCCATGTATTTTATTCTCACAATAACGCCACGTCTCAAGCCTTAACTGTCAAATTAAATACGGTCGATTAATTTTGGTGATTAATATTCATTTACTTTTGTAGGTTGTTTAATTTAACCCGACGGAGACAATTAAGATACCTGCTCCATAATAATTAATCATGCCCCATGCCATTCAGCGCATTGGCAACAACAATCAATTTTTGCTTACCCCACTTGTCACTACTTGTGTGCTGATTTTATTACCAATACTGTTCACCTCTGCAACCATCAGATAAATTACTTTCGCTCTTCGTATTCTATTCGAATATATCTATTCTTATTCTCACATGATAAAAAATGAAATTCCACATTTATTATTCCCCAAAATGGAAGCATTTATTTTAAATGCAATTTTAGAAAATATGAAAATCTTTCATATTCAAAGATGATCAGAAGTTAAATTTCTGCATAGATTAAATTTTTAAAAAATGCAAACGTATGGACTACATAACTTTTTGACCGTGTACATATAATATGTAATATCGAAATTTCGGTTATATGCCATACTGCCACGCAGTGGAATGAATTTACTCTTATTGCATATAAATATTCATTTAGACCCTATTGTTTAAGTCAATTGTTTAATTAGTCTCTATGTTTTTAAAGATTAGCCAATACATCCCTGTTGTATTTTTGTTTTCATTAAAATCTACTTAATTATTGTCCATTTTTCACTTGTTCTATATCATACATTAGTACTATTTCATGATTGAAACATTAAATCCAACAGCTATGAAAGTAATGGCAAATATCAAATTAAATACTTTATTTTATTAATTTTTACAAGTAGTGCTAGACATTCCAAAAATTTTATTCACAAATAATGTGATATTTATGAAGTAGATGGTTAGATAATTAATTAATTCAATTGGAACTTATAAAAAGTTATTAACTACTTAATGAATGATACATTGCAAGTTACATTACTTACGATAAATTTGTGAAATATCTATCATTACTCTAATTTTTACATTGAGCTGGCCAATTACCAAAGTATTAGAGTCCCATTGTCTCTTATTTGATAGGATTATAAATTTATGATAGGCAATATATGACACTAAATATAGGCAGATGGGTTGTTAAATCCTGTAGTCAATAAGTAGAATACCAATAATTGTATATACAAAATGCTATACAAAATTTTTAATACAATTTGAAATGGCGGTTGGCGGTCGCCTAAACCCTAAGCCTTAAATAAAATACAATAATAAAAGTGCCAATTGTAAATTCAACTGTCTTGTATTTGTTTTGTATGTATAAATACATAAACATGTAATTGATTTTTATAGCTCATAAGTAGCCGCAAGTTGTAGGAAAAATTTGAGAAGGTTTTTTTTTTAAATTAGGTGTCTCAATATGCGAAGAAGAATATTTTTATTTTTTTGTCTAAAAATACTAGTTATTTTTTTTAAAAAAAATCTTACCTGTTATATCATTAACATTCTTTTTAGAAATTTTAATTTTTATATTTATGTTTTGGGTAGACAAAGCTCAAATAAACTTTTTAACTCCATAATTTAAAATTTAAAATTTGGATGGCCAATTAAATAAAGTTGCTTAAAACTACTCGTCTAATTTTTTTTTCAAAAGGTTAATATGTAGTAACTTATCATTATTTTCACACCATATATATAGAGGATACATTTGTTTAGCTAAAAAAAAAATAATATTGAAGAAAAAAATAAAAGCAAAAAATATACACTCCGTTCATGACAACTTACAATTTATTGTTGGTGATTCCAAGCTGACTCTTTGTTTTGTATTTAAGCTTATACTTAGATAGCGTTTGTTTTTTTTTTTTTTCTGAAATTTAAATAAACTTAAGCTAGTGTAAATGACATGTTTGTTTTTGTTAAATGAATTGAATCAAAACGACATCTTTTTTTTTCCCCCTAAATCTTTAATAATAAGAATTGAGTTGTTTCTTTCCTAACTTAAAAAATTTGAAAACCATTACTTTTGCATTTGTATCCTTATAATTTTTAAATATTAAATAAATAATAAATAAACATTATTAACAAACATAAATAAGATAGTATTTTATCATAATATAAATCATGTTCAAGTGAATACCACCCTTTAATATTCTAAATTAAAATATCTTAATCAATTTTATTGTAGCTGATGATGTATTATATGAAAAAGGATAAATTTCATATTACTACCTCATCAATTGATTATCTTTAAATTTCCTCATTTACTTTTAAAAACCTTAAATTATCCCTATTTTTGTTCAAAAGTAAGGGAAAATTTAGGGTAGGTTAATGATTTTTTTTTTAATCTTCTAAAAAAAGAGTAAATTGAGATTTTCAAAAGTAATGAGGTAATTTGAAGATAATCAATTCAAGAGAGGACAATTAATCCTATAAAAATTATTCTTGTAGATGAATAATAATGCTAATTATTAAGTTTTATTTAGATAAGAATGAAAATTAATCAACTAGATAGAGATATTTTTGGCCATTGTTTTTTAATGGTCTTATTTAGACTTTTTTGATTAAGTAAAAAGTTAAAAAAAAATTAGCGTAATAACTTAGGTGGCTTTTGTTTTTTTGGTCTAAAATCTGAATACATCTACATTAGTCTGAATTCTTAATAGAGCTAAATGTTTAAATCTGAATGTTTTTTTTTTGTCTGAATCACTAAAAATAAATATTAATATTTTTAACTAAACAAATTTGAAAAATAGTATTTTTACATTTATGCCCTTACAAATTATAAATGTTAAACAAATTATAAACCTATCAAAGAATATAAATAAGATAATATATTATCATACCATAAATCATATTCAATTGAATACAATCCTTTAATATTTTATATTATATATGCTAATCAATTTTATTATAGTTTATGTTGTTTTTATATAAAAATATTGATAAAAAATATGAAGATAAATAATGCTAATTTAAAAAAAATAAAAGAGAAAAATAATCGTAGTCTACCACTTTATATTATCATAAGTTATTTAGAGATGGGTAATAATGCTTATTATTAAATTTTATTTAAGTAAGAATAAAAATGAATTAATTAGTTAGGAATATTTTAGAGAATATCTTTTAGAGATATTATTTATGCTTTTTAGATTAAGTAAAAAGTTAAAAAAAAATAGTTTAATAACTTAATGACTTAATGGTTGAAAATTTTTGTTATGTTGAAAGAACAAACAGACTTAATGACTTAACTTATTAAAATTAAGTCATTAAAAAAAAACTAATGACCCCTTAGTCACTAAACATTTTCATTAAATTAATAAAATAAATAGACATAATGATTTAACTTATTAAAATTAAGTCTATTAAATGAAAAAAAAAAACAAACGCCTTCTTAATTACTCTTTGTTATTACTTTTTTATTTTATTTATTATTTATTTTTTTTCTATTGATTTCATGGAGAAGTTTTGGATGCCCGTAAAACACTAGTCAGACTTTAATTCATTAACGGATCGTCTAACTTGATGAGAATTTATAATCGTCACAAATTCTCAATCACAAATTCTCAACTGATTGCCCCCGGCTTTTAATTTAGCATATTAATGTTCTGTCTTTAGTTTTTTATATATTTATTCTTAGGCCAAGCGATTAATTTCCTTTCACACCATTAGTATTGTATAAGCTTATCAGAATCATATTCAATCCGCACAAAATTTTACGTGGGCTCAATTTCACTTATCGACATCATTTCTATCTCTTTTAACATTAATTTGTAGTAACTTAAACATTTATAGCTCAACTCCGGAGCATAATATCGTGAACAAATTCAATTCCTTTTTTGTCAAAATTTTGTAATATATTTGTATATGGTCAAAGTAATATTTTGTTGATTGATAAATACATTAAGGACCTGTAACTTTATCCATAATATGTATGAAAGTAGTTAATAAAAAAGGTAAAAAGGATTATTGCACCCGCAAGATTTGAGAAAACGGTTCAGACTATCATATTTTCAATGAAAGGCATAAGATTATTTTTTAGTATGATAGCCTTTGGCTTTATTAACAAAAAAGAAATAACTATGATATTTTAAAAAAAATAGAAATGTTATACTAAAATAAACGTAATAATATATATTTTAAAATAATTTCAATATTAGTAGAATATTTTAATATTCTACAATTTATTAGACATATTTTATTACATTAAAGTAAATTTTATAATGAATAGAAACATAATAAAGGTTGGATGAATTCATGGCGGGAGAGTGATTCCGTGCTTGTGATTCATCTCTTATGTAATCACTCCCTATACCCTCATTGAAGCATTTGAAATAGATGGGATAATTGTATTCTCTAGATTCAATCTGTAAGCTTCCGCTTCTAAAAAGGCTAATGGATGCTTTGGTTTACAGTCTGTCCAGGATTTTTCGTAATCATTTTTTCTTGACTGTTTCAGTCTTATGCTTCTCATGATCGCGGCCCCCCCACCCCCTTCTCTCTTCCCGCCGCAGTGCTTCTTGAAAAAAAAAATTGCCCTAGCTTTTAAGTTCGCCACTAACAATCGCGTGGACCGAATTATAAATTTTTACATCAATATTTTCAATATTAAAAAAATTACACAATAATTTCTTTTTTTATGAAGTCTGAATAGTTTTTAATTCAATTCAAATTTGAATAGATATGAAAATTATTGCTTCCTTTTAAGGGATAGTGCCAATTGAATTCCATTTTGTGCCCATATTATTTTATGTTTTTGTCATTTATTCTCTTACAATTATCATAATATTTGGTTATCTCCTCTTTTTTAAGTGAAGGGTTCCTTCACTTTAACAAAATGTGGACTAAAGTATAACAGAAAAACAACACAAATTTCAATATGTTAAATGACAAAAAAAAAAGAGATTTGATGTGTGTGTTTTTATTATCTTTTAGTTTTATCTTGAATATAATAAGAGCTTCCTCATGAGAGAATTACTCAATATCAATATATTAAAAATATTCATAGCTAAAGTTATGAAAACCAACTTTTTCCTTAAAAGTATTTCACTTTCTTTTTATTCATAGAATATACCTTGCAATTAATTAGTTCACCTGTTAATTCTACAATAAAGATAAGGTATTAGCTAAGTTGGATCGACTTTACGGTGGGGTATTGATGAAGACTATCAAATCATAGTAATAAGTACAGAATAATATTTAGATTTATGATTGTGTAGTCATCATCAATACTCAACTGTGTAGCCAATCCAACTTAGTCGGACCCTAAACATAAACTTGTTATCACCTTGGGATTAACTTAGTGTAATTTGTTCGGATCATTCTATGATGCCAAATATCGTAATTAAATATAAATTATGTAAATGAAATATAACACTCATAAATTTAATACAAAATTTGTAAATCGACATTTACCATATAAAATATAAGTCTCATAAATGAAATATATGACTTGTAAATAAAAGGTAAACAAGTAAATTAATGTAAAATTGATAAATTAATGTATTTCTAGTAAACAAAAAAAAATTACAAATATGATGCAAAACTAGTAAATTAACATTAAGTGCAAAATAAAATATAAATTTTAAAAATAAAACATAAGATTTATAAAATGGAAGATAGAACAATTAAATTAATATAAAATCAGTAAATTAATGTATTACTAGTAAACAAAAAAAAATTTACAAATAAAACATAAAACTAGTTGATCACCAATAAGTATAAAATAAAACATAAATTTTGAAAATGAAACATAGGGCTTGTAAGTAAAAATTAAAACAAGTAAATTCTAGTAAATTGATGTATTACAGGTAAACAAATAAAAACTTACAAATATAACATAAAAATAGTAAATTAATATTAGGTGTAAAATAAACACAAATTTTAGAAATGAAATATAAGACTTATAAATAGATGATAAAACAAAAAATTAATATGAAAGTTATTGAAAAAATTAAAAAAATAGAAATTTAAAATAAAAACTCATTATAATATTGATTATCTTTATATATTTACTGATTTTTGTATTTAAATTGAATAATGTGAGTTTTGAGTTATGTAATACATTTGATGTTTTATTAAGAATAAAATTTATTTTTAAAATTAGATTTTGAAAAAGTTATTCTCTTAATGTTTTTTAAAGTTGTTGTAAGGTGTATGGTTTTGCATACATCTCCTCAACAACAACCATGAATAGTCTTTTAAGTACAAATAAGGAACAAAATTTAAAACTACATGGAATATTTATAAAACTCATAATTATATATAATGTTATTGATATATCATATATGTATCTAGTAATGTAAGAATATCTTTTTATTTTGTCTTGGCTTAAACCACATCCAAATAAATAATTTCGCTTAATAAACTTGTGCAGTAAACAAAAGATAAATAATGTCACTTAATTAACTTGAATGGTAAAAAAATACTATCATAGAAAATGAAAAAAAAATTATAAATGTCCTAAAATGAATGTAGAAAAATTTATGGTTAAATCAATTCAATGAAATTGATTCTACTTCTTTTCAGTACATTTTTTTTCTGTTTTCAATTAATGAGTGATTTTTTTCTTTGTTTAACTAAAGTAAATGAATAAAGTATTTTTCATTAAAATTCTACAAGAACCATGCTAATTTCTTTAATAATTAATAGTCTTATATTGATTTACTTGTTTGACTTTCTATTTACTAGTCAAATGTGTAATTTATAAAATATATGTTTATTAGGGTATTGGTATCATAATTTTAATTACGGCATTATAGAATTTTTGAATTCATATTAATTCACTTTGAAATATTCAAATAAATTTATTTAGATTTTATCAAAAAGATAAATGTTTGTTTAGTCCTTATATTTTAACTTCAATGCCTATTTAGTCCCTATCTTTTAAAAAAATCTTAAGACACCCCTACTATTAAATACGTTACATTGTTACTCTTACGTTTTCTTTGCTTTTATAATAATAGCCTTCCAACAATATTTTTTACATTAATTTTTTAATTTATAAAAAAAATTAATTAGCAAATCAAATCAACTAGTAATTACTTATTAGCAAATTTAAATATTGGTATGAAACAACTAGTCTTTTCCATACACTTCCAACAATCTTGCTAATTATTATTTATAAATAAATTAATACAAGCCAATTTAAAGTAATGTTTATTACCGTTGCAACAATTTTAACAATTTTTTTTTGTAAAAAATTAATTTACCATATTAATCCTAAAAGTAAAATAATAACAATTAATTTTTATTTTACTTTTAAGGCTGATTTGATAAACTTACATTTTTTTTTCTTTTCATTAATATCTCCAAAAATATTGTTGTAATGATATTATTGTAAAAGTAAAGAAAAAGCAAGGGTAAAATTGTAATATAATTATTAAGAAGGATATGTTAATGTATCTTTTAAAATACAAGAACTAGATGTGTACTTAAACTATATGGGCTACACAAACTTTTACCCTTATCAAACTATTGAATTTGTAAAATCTTATAATGTATTTATATGACTTACGGAATCTATTTTGTAAAAATGCTAATTTTCAAGTGTTTGATTTACAAAAACAAACAGCTTAGTGCTAATAATCAGAAGTAAATATACATTGATTAAATTTCCCAAGTGGGTAGCGAGAGTAACGGACCGTTGGTTCATGAAACTTTGATACGTAGGACCTCAACATATTTATCACCGCCGATACGTAATGGCCAATCAAATTAAATCTTGCTCTATATATAGCTAGTGCTACTCTCTCGTTTTATTATTAAAAAGTCGTCGTTCTGACCTTACTTCTTTAATCCTTGTGCTCTCTCTAGAATCATTCGTAGGATAATTTTTACATATTGTGACTCGAGCAAAATGGGGAGGTCTCCATGTTGTGAGAAGGTGGGTTTGAAGAAAGGGCCATGGACTCCTGAAGAGGACCAGAAACTCTTGGCTTTCATTGAACAACATGGCCATGGAAGCTGGCGAGCCTTGCCTGCAAAAGCTGGTAATGTGATTAGTTTTCATAACGAAGAATATTCGTATTATACCTTGCGATTTTTTTATTCATTTTTTTTCCTTTGGGGTTGGTGTTGGGGGTTTTCGCACTTGCAGGGCTTCAGAGATGCGGGAAGAGCTGTAGATTGAGGTGGATAAATTACCTAAGACCTGATATCAAGAGAGGAAAGTTCAGTTTGCAGGAAGAACAAACCATAATTCAACTTCACGCTCTTCTCGGAAACAGGTCAGTATAATTTTTTGTCTCTTTCAATTAGCATATAAGAATTGTAAATGCTGCTTTTTTTTTTCTTGCTTGCTAGAGGTAGCTTCTTAAAAAATGAAAAATAATTAAAGAAATACTAATGCTAAGCAGGTAATAGAGCTAATGATTAGTGTGGTACATGTCCGAAGGGTACTTCAAGTGCTTACACTTTAATCAATTTCTGGTTTTGCTAGGTCGGCTCCTAGCTAGATTGAGTTGGTTTGTCATTATATTATCTTTGTACTTAATAATTTAGCAGCATATGGACATTAACTTAATTTGCTAATATATAATAAAATGAATGTCATTGATCAGGTGGTCGGCAATAGCAGCTCACTTGCCAAAACGAACTGATAATGAGATCAAGAACTACTGGAACACACATCTTAAGAAAAGACTGACAAAGATGGGCATTGATCCTGTGACCCATAAGCCCAAAACCAACCCTCTTGGCCAGCCTAAGGACACCGCTAATCTTAGCCACATGGCTCAGTGGGAGAGCGCTCGGCTCGAAGCTGAAGCAAGACTTGTCAGAGAATCAAAACTAGTTTCTAAACCTCCTCCTGCTAATCATCCTCACGATCATCAGCTTGGCCTTGGCTCCAGCAAAGCCGCCGCTCCGGCGGGTAGACCCCAGTGCCTTGACGTGCTGAAAGCTTGGCAAGGGGTAGTTTCCGGGATGTTTGGTGTAGCCTGCGGGGACAATAATCTTGAGTCTCCAACGTCAACTTTGAACTTCAACGAACATATATTGCTAAGTGGCCCACCAGCCGTTGGATTATTTAGCAACAACTTTGCGGGAAATTCAATTCCATGCTTTGAGAAATCGGGCCAAATAATTGACGGAACGAAGGACAATTTGGACAATTCATCAATGCCGATAGGGTTGCATGAAATGACCAACGCCGCGGATGGTTCTGTTGCTACATGGTTTCAAGATTCGTTTAGGACAGCTGAGAATATTATGGAGTGCTTATCATCGGATCTGATGATTTGTGATTCTGTTGATAGCGATCACAATTCGTCAATAATCATTAATGCAGCAGAGAGCTGTCCTGGAAATGTTGGTGGCAACTTCGATCAAGAGAACAAGAATTTTTGGAACGGTGTGATGAATCTGGTTAGTGCATCAACAGCCTGGTCGCCAGTGTTTTAGAAGTACTGTTGAAAAAGGGTTGAAGAGTAGGTTGGTGTTGTCAGTCTGTAGACTAATTATGAGAATCTTCATGCATGCTAGTGTAACGGGGCAACTTTGGAATAAAAATTTTTCCCAATTGTTTAGCATCAATTAATCACCAAAAGTTGTTGGTATCTGTTTTAGAGATTTGGATTTAGTACAATTTGTATAATTCTTGTGCTCACCTTTTTATGAGATTGTGACTGAGAAATTTTCTAAAATCACGCGTACTTGTCCATTCATTTTAAGTCTTTAGGTTAAAAGCTTATCGACGGTCAAGATTTATTAATGGATTAAATGATATTAATCTTTTTAATTTTTATCTTTAATGGACGCTTACTCTCTCCTTTTATCCATTTTCTTCCCCAACGTTTTCTAATATCTTCCACCCTCTGCCACCGACATTTTTTCTCGTCTTTACAGCCACTTTTCATATCCTCTCTTATTTTTCAGTTTGTTATTTTATCTCTCTTAAAATTCAGTAGGTTAGAAGAGAGGATCAATCTCCGGTTCAACAGGTGCACTTATTCAATACTGTACCCTTATTTTGTCTTTTTTGACTGCACCCTTTACTCTCTTTCGTATTGACAGTTTATTAAAGTAATTTTTTTTCCTCTTTCTTCCCCACCTTACCTTTAAAATCTTCTAGATTTTTTTTCCATTTTCAATTAAACTTGTAATCAACCAATTGAAATCAATAAGAAAGAAGGTGATATTCTTATTAAAGCTACTTTTTTGTTACCTTAAGATTCATTTTCTCTATACCCTACAAATAATAATGAATTAAATATTTTATATATATAAAAAAAAAGATAACATAGAATACACACACACACTCTCTCTCACTTTATCATCTACAATGAAATTAAAATATTAATAAATAAGATTTTTTTATCATTTATTATGTGTATTTTTTCCCTTTTCTCAACCGTGCGTCTCTCTATTTTTTCTTTGAACAATCTAACTTTAAGGCTTTCTAATAATTGGATTATTATTATTTTTGTAAGTAAAATTTCTCTTTATTATGTCAATAGGTTTATTTTTTAGGAAAAAAAATATTTTCGCAAATGATCAAAAGTGGAAGCATTAACAAAAATTTCGAACTCATCTTAGTTTTTGTTGTACTTGTTGATGTATGTGGCATGTTTGGTCTCTTGATTATAGCTTATGAGAGCAGGTTCTGTAACATAATAATAATGAATTGATAATTAATAATTCTTACTGAGAGTATTCGGAAAGAAAGAAGTTGGCGCAAAATTTTATAAATTTTGACTTTTTAAATTTTCAGCAAACAATAGAGATTGCATTATTAGTAATTAAATAAACACATCTCTACTCTTGAAACTCGTTTTTGTGTTAAACCTAATGGTAATAGCAAAAAAAGACAAAAAAAAAAGGGTATGGTGCACCCTTTGCACAGTAGTTGGATTCTAGAAAAGATTGTTGGCTTTACTCTAAAGTCTTGTAAATCTAAATCCAAACATGTAACATACGAGTGATGATACAGTCATAAATTCTTATACAAATTTATTTTATACAAATTGATTAGGTATTAATTAATTGATTGAATGAAAATAAAAAATAATAAATACAAACCTTGTGAATTTAGGAATATTTAATTCAACTAATTTAATCATGTAATACCAGTTTGTACAAAAAAAAAATTATACAAGAGTTTGTAGTTATATTGTTACTCCTAACATACATATTTAAGTTAAAAAAGAAACAAAAATCACTTACTCCTTCGCAATTTCCCTTGGTCAAACAGAGCATAACCTCCGTCAACGAGCTGTATATTGGTTACAAATCCACCAAATTTGTTTGTTGCAGTTTTGTGCGGGGGTAAATTTATATTTGTATACATATTTTATTCTTTATTCTTTATTCTTTATTCAAAGACATTTGCTATTGGGTACAAAACTGCGAGAGAAATCAATTGATTAAAAAACAAGAGATGAAGAAAAAGAAAGTTATAAGAAAATAGATGGGATGGATAAAGAAAAAAAATATTGAAGAATGACAAACGAGGGGGGAGAGAACACATTAACACTTAATTTATGATAAAATTCCATGTCATCAATTCATTAAATCCTAACTGTTTTTAATCTATAAACCTAAAACTAGTGTAAAATTTAGTGTAACTTTAAGGAACTCACCACACACTAGATTCAAGTTTCATTTTTAGAACTCTTTCTTTTTCTTTTTCTTTTTTTTTTTGGAAAAGAAAATAAAAAAAAATTACTGCACCGAAAACAATTTTGATTTGGCAGAACAACTGTATCATAAACAACTAGAGGTTTAATACTTTAATTAGTTAAATTCTGGATATGAACGAGAAATTAATTTCTTCTAGATGTACAATTAAGGAGAACGACACTTAGAAATTATTTTTGTTTATTGAGTCTGATCTAAATTTTTAACGCCCTGTCCAAAGAAATAATAATCAAAGGATAAACGTGACTTTTTTGCATAAAAAATAGTTGACGCGATTTGAAATTTGAAATTATTACTTTGCTTCATTAATTCTCAAAAATCACAAAATTACTTTGATATATTAACTACTTTCTCTCTTCCCAACGGTTAAAAACTAAAGTAATTTTTCTCTCTTTTCATTTTTTTAATTTTTTCTTGGAATATCAACTTTATCTGTCTCTTAGTTTTAACTATGATATCGTCAGATGTACCTAATATTATCATTTAGAATTTATACTATTGAGATTTGACTAAAAAAATTCTTATAGATTTAAACTGGTACAAAAGTTTTATTTTTTATTTTTACATGATCAGTGTTGATACTTTTATTTTGTTTAGATTACCATAGGGTTGAATTTGTTAATTTTTAAACAATTTCATTTGTTAAATATAATATTTAATTCATGTATCATGAAAAATTTTGATAATTGACAGAGACAAGGGAGAAAGAATGAGGTCAAATAAATAATTGATTAAATTATATTTCTACAATAAATTTTTTAATTCAAAAAATGGTGCAGCGTAAACTTTAGTGGCTCAAATAGCCTCACCCTTAAATTATTTATCAAACATATGTATAAATATATAAAATTAGTTAATCTAATTTGTGTGTTAAAAATTTTACATCTTTACTTGTCGATTTTTTTTGGTCGATAATTCAACACCGGGAATTGATTGTGGCGATACTTTAGTCTCTTGCTAGTAGAAGGTGTACTTTGTACAGAAGGTATCTTATTCCCTAATACTCTATATTTTATCTGTTTATTTAATAAAACTATCCTTATAAGTATGCTCTATGATTGTCATTAAATTAGACTTTCTAAAAAAAAAAAATAGCTATAATATTTATTTTTTTACCTTATTTGTTGAAAAATAATATAAAGAATTGAGGGTAAAGAGGCATACATGAAAAATGATATTTGACCAGTAATAAAATATTATTATGATAAAAATGATAGTACTGTAACATAAATAGTGCCGATATTTTGTGTGCTATAATGATACTACAACAAGAAGTATGAACAGGATCACATTTTTTTTTTTTTGATCGTGTTAAAATATTAATGTTATACTCACACACACACACATACCCGCGACACATTCAGGAGCATTCTGCTGAAGGCCGTAAATTAGAACGTGAACGTCAAATTATTAGCGAAAACAATAGTTGCCATCCTCTGAGGTCCTCGGACGGAAACATCAATCATCCAATTGAATGATTGGCTCAGAAAGCCTATCCAGTTTAGCAGTTGCATTAATTGATATGGACCTCACGATGTCAGTCACTTATCTCTCATCTGCCTCTTGCGGTCTTGCCATTCAATGCAAGCTCCGGCCGAATCAAAGAAACCTAGCTAGCCAGCTGGAAGCATGCGGGATTGTGCTGCCGCCACAGATATTGAAACTACGATTTTTCTAGGTTACGGCTGCTGTAATTTACGGCACGCATAAAAATTATCTGTAAATATTAATATTAGTAAGTTTTACATAATTCTTGTGTGTATTGTCTTTTTAAATTACAGGCGGTAAGTTATGGGACACGTAAAAATTATGCGTGAACAATAACGGTAACAAGTCTCACATAATTTTTATGTGTGTTGTAAATTAAAAGAGCTGTAACTTAACAATTCGCTTGAAACTAACACAGGATAAATTTATATATGTTTTCGGTAACCTATGGCATATGTCGTTGTTTGCATTGCAAACATATATACGTATAGATTTATATATGCATGGAGAATGCAAACATATGTATGTATAGATTTATATATGCGTGGAGAATGTTTCAGCAGTGTAAGGTCAATTATTTCTTAATTTGTATGTGCTTTCTTTTTCAAAATATTTTTGCCGTGCAAGCGACTGGTGGACAAGAATCAAACAGGGACCCTATCATTTAATCTAATCTGGTTCCGTCTTTTACAATTTAAAAAGGTCAAAAAGAATATATAGAATCTAAAGTCAACCAAATTTCTTCTCCACCCAACACAATTTATTCATAAACTTAATTAGTATTAGGGTGTGTTTGTTAGTAAGATTAGGGAATCGAAATCTAAAATAAAAATGATCGATGTTGTTTATTAGTTAAAGTTGGAGGGAGAATGAGAATGAAAATTGTAGGGTTCATATATTTTTGGGATTAAAGAATAGGAACTTGATTCTCATGTAAGGTTGAAAATTAAGTTTCCATTCCTTGAACTCCCTATATCACCTCCATTAAATTTTCATAATCTCCAAATTACCTTCAATTTAGTTTGTTCAATTTTGCATTTTGGACCCTACAGAAATTTTGTAATATTTGTAAATAATTCCTTCATTATTTATTATTATTATTAGTAGTAGTAGTAATAGTATATTATCATTATTGTTGTTGTTATTATCATTGTCGTCGTCGTCGTTATTATTGATATTATTATTAAAATGTATTATTTCAATTGTTATTATTAACAATAATTATTTTGAATAACAATAAACATAATTACAATTATTATAATAAAAAAATAATGATAATCAACTAAGGTCATTTTAATAATTTACAATAATTTATTTTAATTTCAAGATAAAGTAAACATAACTTCGAAATTCCTATATGCAAAGTAAACAATTTATTTTCTTATTCCTATTTTCAATTTTGATTTTAGAGCATTCCTATTCTATTGTATTCCAATTATCGGTTAGTAAACATGCCATCAATCTAATCTCAATAGTTCTGTAGAATTAGTGAATACACTCATGTTCCATGTACATAATTGATGTAAGCTAAATAATCAAATATTAAACATGAATATTAGTTTAAACATCAAATGATATTAAGTATTCTTTTTCCATGAATGAAATTAAGTTACTAATGTGTTCTCTCTTTACTTTTTTCATGAAACAAAGTTAATAATGTGTTATGTGTTTTGGGGGCGGGGGAGGAAGCATTTGAGGGAATTTACGTTTCTTATTGACTACATATAAACAAATGGTGAGTTTACTAAAAATAAATTAGAATGAGGTGAAATCGGAATAAGAAATTGAAATTATAATACATTATTTACTTAAGTTGTAAGAATTGGAATATGAATGAATTGCATTCTCATTGATGTGTTTATTTTAAAATCGGAATGAACTCTTACAAGTTACTAGAATACTTTTTTTTAATTGTTGTTTATAGTATTATTTGTATATATTATAACAACAACAACAACAACAATAATAATGACAATAATACTAATTATAACAATAAAATTAAATAAATTTTAATAATAATAATAATAATAATAATAGATTAATAACAATAATATCAACAAAAAATAATTAATAATAATCAAAGTAATAAAGTTAATAATAATAATGACATTAATGATAGTACTAATAATAATAATAATAAAAATAAAAATAAAATATTAATATTAATATTAATAATAATGATAGTAATGATAGTAATAACAACAACAACAATAATAATAAGAATAACAATGATGATCATGATGATGATGATGAATTCTAATCTATATTATCGCAAATGAAATAAGGAGTTTATGATGTGAGTGTGAAGAGATATATTGTTACAAAAAGAAACTATATTATTGAGTTTAATTGATTTTATATTTGAGCTTTTATGTAATTTTAAACAGTGGAAAAAAAATTATAACTACAAAGATGAGGATATTGAAAGAGTGCCAGTTAGAGTTATTTTTCTTGTATCCCTCCCCATTCAGTTGGGCTCGTTTGATTGGGCAGCGTATGTGCCCAAATCTAAAGGTTAGAAAGACTAGCCCAAAGGGGAATCACCAGACGGCCCTGAATAGAGAATAGAGCTAAATACTGTACAACATACTAATAATAATAATAATAAATAAATAAATCTACAAAGAAATTGGTCAAAATTTTGATTGTGACAAGCTTACGACGATCAACCATGCATCGGACGGCCACATCAAACCAAAGACCAACCTCAATTTAGCATTGACTTTAGTTCAGCCACATCAATCTTAGCAAATTAGCAATAGACTGTAAATCATCCAATTAAGCAAACAATATTGAGATTAGGCCGATAGTTACGGAAAAAGAAAATGTCACGCATTAACAAATCTATTAAACTACACACTGAAACCTGTCCATCTTCTGAACTTTGTAACATCACTCCCTTCAGAAACTGCTAAACCAATCCCAGTTCTCCCTCCATTACCAATACCTTTGTAATACAACCTCCATTCATCACTGTCTCGATCCATTTGGACTAAATAAGGCGACCCAATTCCTTTATTATCCCATCCATCCTCAGCTTCAACCTCAAGCACGGCGTTGTCTTGAAATCTCCTCCACCCCTTCAACCCATCAGTTGATACTGCCAATCCAATACTACTACTCCCATCAGCACCAACACCTTCATACGCCATCAGATACTTCCCATCCTTCTTGTTCCTTGCAACACACGCATTCTTTACCCCAAATTCATCAAAAGAACCTCTTATTCCCCCTCCCATTATCTTGCCCAATTTCACCCACTTGATTCCATCTCTAGACCTTGCAATGCCGATGCCAAATTCACCTTTTTCGACATCAAATGAATGGTAGTACATCCTCAGATCACCATGTCCATGAAAGACAACCTGTGGGGCGGCGATGAATAAAGAATCCCAATCTTCATCCGAGCCAACATCAAACAATGCTCCACTGTGATGCTCCCCTTCAATTCTTGCCCAATGCCTCCCATCCTGGCTTATTGCTAAACCAGGCAAGGACTTATTAATCTGCCGCCTTAAACCATTTTCACCACTCAACAAATTGCCAACGCGAAACCTCTCAGGGTTCTCTAAATTGAACTCCAAAGAATCATAATCTAAAAAATTCATTTTCTCACTACTGTAACCAGTATAATGAAGCCAGTAAACAGCACTTGAGGCTCTAACTTTAGCACTGGACATGATCACTACCTCACTAGGTCTAATGCTTAAAGTATCAAATGCCCACCAATCTTTACCACAATTCATGACCAAACCCACATCATTGCTAGTTCTGACTGGCCCATTACCTCTCTCCCAGTGAATCCCATTGCTTGAAATTGCTAAACCAACAGAATCTGAACCTGGGTTTTCACCAGAATTGCCATAGTACCACATGTACCATCTCTCTTCATCATCACCGAGGAATCTTTTGACTACTGGCGAACCAATTTCACCGCTGTCCCATGAATTTGTTGAACCTAAATCAAGCACCAATCCTCGAGAACTAGAAGAATTTGATGGTGACAAAGAAGCGCCAAGTGCTTCATCTGAATTTGAACTTGACGATGCATTACTCTGGTTGAATTTTGAGTTTGAGTTATGCTCAATTGTTGAATCTTGGTCTGTTTCATTGTTCGTGTTGGTGTCTGGTTTTGTGGAGCAATGAGTGAGGAAAGAAAGAAGATTATTAACTCTTGGAGCATAAACAGCAAGCAGGTTTGGTTTTTTGGGTTTGGAAAGCCATCGTGCTGATAAGGAGGCTGTAGGGACAAACGTTCGTGGGGTTGGCGAAGTTGCAAGGAAGTTTATTGCCGTCATCATGCCCGATGCTGCAGTTGTAGCTTCCATGGCTGGAGAGCTGCGAAAGGATTGGATTCCAGATTGTTGCTTGAACTGCTGTAGACCAACAAAATTGTGACACCACAGAAGAGTTTATGTTTGTGAAATGTCTAAATATGCAACATATTTTTATCAGTGTACTAGCCTACTAGGGGCCTAGGGGACCTTGAGTTGTAAAAACCAGCTGATTATTACACAAAGATAAAAGTTGCCCATTTGGAGATCTTCTTATCTTGAAGAAGAAGTTAACGTTAGAAAAATTGTGGATGCAAGAATAAATCAGTGTTCTTTTTGTTTGATTTTTATGTATCTATCGCCACTTCTTTCCCAACATATAACAGTAAAAGTGTTACCGTAACCTCCATTTTCGCTCTTTATATTCAGTACCCTCGAGACGTGTATCGATAATTCAGGATAATGCTCTTATTCCCTGCTTTCTCTTTATAATCTTTCGGCAAGCTAGGTGATCTTTTCTTTTGGCTCTTTAAATATTAGACAACTCAACAGTGTAGGAGAGAGTAAGAGTACGGCCGGGCTCATGTTCATACAACAAAAAGCACCAGACTTCTTTCACTGCATTTAGAGACAAATTACAAGGTCATGCAAGAGGCAGTCCCCTAGCCGAACACTTCATAATCACTAAATTGAATTAATCTAATGCCCATCTGCAGATTAAGTTGGCGATCATACCAACTCTTGAAGAATATAAAAGGATCGTCATCTTGTGTCCGAATGGTTTCTTTCAGCCTGTGCAGGGAGATTAGTTTGTATATGACAATAAACACCCAGGGATAAATAATTATTTCTAGCAGGTAATTCTTCTTGTATCCGAATTGTATTTTGGACTGATGAAATAAAAGATAGTATACAAATGAGAATATTAAATTTGATTATCTAATTTTAATGCTATCAAATAATAATTGACCAAAAAATTTATGCTCAAAAGCACTAAAAGATCTCTGGAAGTTGAAAAGCCATATCAATCATTATAAATAATTCAGTGATTGTAGATGCATCTGACGGCTCTCTTATCTTAGAACTCATTTCAGAAAAGCTTTACCAGCCACTCCCTCTCATCCTGCCGTGTCCTTCAGCTGCCTTCTCCTCTTTCATCACTTGAACCATTTTGACAATGCTGGGATTATAGAAACGGTCGCGGACATACTTCCTCTCCTTTGCTTGTATCTTTTTTATAGCACTAGGATATGGGTTAGGAGGAGGGCTCTTCCCCAGAAGATGAGCAATTTCCTTCAATCGAGAATATGCGTTCTTTTTCATTTTCTTCTCTGCTCGATATTCCATCTAGAAAGAAATAACAGCAGTTGTAACAATGGCGAAGAAAAGAAAATATCCTTCATTTTTGCAATATCCTCCACCCAATAAACTAACTATTAATCAACAAATACAAATAGTAGTTACAAGTTTAGATTGAGGAGAAAGATAAGAGGACAGAAGAAGAATCAGGATTCAGAATGCAGGATATATACATCAGCCACTTGCATAGCTTCCTCCTCATTAACTCCTTGCTCTTTAAACTCAAGCACCCGCTGAGCAAATAAACGGGCTGGAACTGGTTCGAAACCATTTATCCTGACCAAACGTTAAGCATAAATTAGTCTAGTCATCTTTGAAATCTATTCTCAAAATTAAACAAGCCTAAACATTGAAAGATGACAAACATGAATTCACTCGCGGTGAACAGAAGAAGCTATTAAAACGAAGCTAAGATAAGAATGTGGAGAGAATAACTTTGAGCATTCATGGTACATAAGTGAAAAGAAACAAACTTACACACATGTAAAAGCTAAACTGCCTATAATTCTGACAATCTACTTAGGGGAAAGGGGAGAGAGAGATAGAGAGAGAGGAAGGGTAAAAAAAAAAAAAAAGAGGTGGCCAGACATTAGCAGGGTTAAAAAAAAAATTAATCTAAAGATTACGCTATAAAATAAGACACAAATTGGCAAGGCATCACATAAAACAGTAAGATGGACCATTTGGCAAGTGGCCTACTATACAAGTGTGAATCCAGCAAGAAGACAAAATAGTGATTATTTGCAGTAGCTGAGCATAGTAAAACAAAACACTTCTTAAAATTTTACTCACCAAACTTGCACCTCTCATTACAACTATAACTGACCTTAATATCAGATAAATCCCAATCTTATACTCAAATTCTGTTAATGATAAAGGTTTTGCAGCAGGAGAACGGCATACATGTGTGATGGAATTAGTAGGCAAGTAGCATAGCAGGCCATTCACCTGTGGATCCATCTTCACAGTTGCATAGCATCTGCTAGTAAAACTGATTTTCTCTATGCACCTAGCTCAGGCCGCTCTAATATAAATTAGAAAGGCCTATGATTAAGTGCAATTTACAACGAAACAAGACATCAAACACCTGCCACATAAAAATATCTCAAGAGAAATAGAACCGGTTTACCCTATAACCATTTCACCAAATAATGACTCGATTAGGCCAGTTTTCCAACAAATGAATCCATATCACACACATATAATCATATGAAAAAAAAAAGGAACTGGAAGTTGAAACTGAATGCATACTGAATGTCATCGTGATAAAGCGAATCCGGATGCCTCTGAAAGAACTTCTTTATGTAGACATCCTCTGGGAGATTAATCTTCTGAACTTTTCCTTCGGCACGTGGGAATGTTGCAGGAGGAGCCCTAATTTAAAAAAATCAATTTTTTTTTTAATTTTAGTGAAAATGAATAATAAAAATAAAATCTTTTTCATAATTAAGAAATTAGGGATTGTAGAGACTCACTGTTCCATGGCTTTGAGCCACACAGGCTCAGCCTTGGCCATGCCCTTGACCAGCTTTCTAGTTTTCATCAGTAAATCTCCTTTCATAAATGACATCGTAGCTGTCTTCTAATGTTGTTTCACTGAGTTCGCTTCAGTTCTCTAAAACTAATCTACCTGCAGGAGCAGTACTACCAGGAGGCGGACAAAAAGATGCCGCTAGCAGCTGCGGTGGACCCCAAAACGACGTTGTTTAACCGAGATGGAGTGCCTGAATTGGTTTGATTCTGGGCTCCAACTTGGGCTTATAACAAAGTCTAAGCCAATTTTATGTGACGTTTATGATAAGAGAAAGTCTTTTGACACCCGAAAAAATTCCTCACAGACCCCCTTTTCAATTGAAATTACTTACACAGAAGTTTTGTATTTTGAAGGGAGAATTCAATTAAACACTTACTAAATTACTCTTTTACCAGATTATACACACCCTGTCTCATAATTTGTATTTATATTTTAAATTTTAATTAAAAAATTATAAGAGTTTAGAGTTATGGAGATAGTAATTATATAATATAAGAAAATAATTTAAGATTTTAATATTTGTATATATTCTATAAATAAAAACTTAAAAGAAATTTGTAGAAATACAATGGAAAGATAGTTAATTTTAATATATGGGTTTGTATTTTATAAATAAAAATAGGGATATTTTAGGAAACAAAAATGAAAAGGGATGTTATAAGGATTTTAAAAGGGAAATTATTCACCGACCACCTAAAGTTTCGAACTTTTTAAAAAATACACAATTCTTTTTTTTTTCCTGAATTATACCTGAAGTTACAATTCTTTGTATTTTTCCACGTCTGTCTGTTGACCGATAAGATTCTGTTAGTTTTTTAAACAAAATGACTGTTTTGCCCCCCAAAATTAATGCTATAGGATGAAATTGTAATTTTACATTTAGGGGCAAAATCGTCATTTTGTTAAAAAAATAACGGAATCTTAATGGTCAACAGACGGAAGTGGAAAAATGAAAAAAATTATAACTTCAAGTGTAATTCAGGAAAAAAAAAGAATTGTGTATTTTTAAAAAAGTGAAAAAAATCATGTGGTTGATGGATAATTTTCCATTTTAAAAAGGTAGTAAAAGCTCCACTCTTATGAAAATGGCCAAAACATATAAATAATTTACAAAGTTGACCTAAATAAAAAATTTTTAAACACAAAATTTATAAAAGGATACTATCATTTTACCACTAAACTAGTTTCGTGAAGAAATTATTAATGTCACAAGTGTATTTTAAGAATTTCAATATATTAAACCAAAAGTGTTTTAATACATTCGATTTTGTCAATTGATTATTTTGAATATATAAAATAATTAATTGATTATAAAATAATTAATTGATAAAATTATTATCTCTTTATATACAATTAAGTTTTTATTTGTTTAATTTAAAGTATTAAATTGTATTTACATAGTTTAGGGTAATATAGACTTTGACCATAAACTCTATTAATTTTTAATGGTTTGGTTATAAATGATAAAAATTGAAACATTAGATGGGAAAATTTTATTGTAAAAAAAAAAAACTTTAGTGATAAGTGATATGTCAAGAAAAATTAGGTGATAAAATGATAATATTTTATGAATAAATATATTTAGTAAATATTAGAAATGATCGTACATACTTATTTTAAGACACCTACACCCCTTTTTATATAAACTTTAGAGGTCTATGAAATTGTTTCTATCAACACATTAGGGAATCGGTAAAACCATTTCTAAAAAGGATATTGTCAAATATCCATATAATATTTTTTGACATATCATCTAACAACTACATTTTACCACCTGATATTTCTATTATTATTATTATTATTATTATTATTATTATTATTATTATTATTATTATTATTATTATTATTATTATTATTATTATTATTATTATTATTATTATTATTATTATTATTATTATTATTATTATTATACTAAATAGTTAACTTAATTTAAAAAACAATGATATGCAGGGGTATTTAAGGTATTTCAATTTGATAAATTTAAGCAGCATTGGTGATTTCATATAAAACAAAAATGACATGTAGTAATTTGATAATATTTCAATCAAATAATACAATTATTTAGGATTACTAAATTTAATATTGTAATTGATATTTACTAATTAAACTAATCTAAATAACTAAATACAATGTTAAAAGAGAAAGCAACTAAGATAAAATAATTTTTTATTGGTCTTTAATAAATTTATTATTATAATGGATTTGTATTTATTAAAATTGATATAAATATAAATATTGAAGTAACATTATTTTCTTAATATATTTATTTATTTTCAAAAGCTTAAACATTTAACGTATTTGATTTTCCAAATCTTTAATTTTTGCAAAAAAATATTATTTTAGATGACAAAATCATATTTCTACATACTTAAAAATAGTTTAAAGTATAAAATAGTTTTTTAACAAAAGTCATGTTAAATATTCTGTCACTTTTAATGATTTGGTGGTAAAATAATAACAACTGAATCATTAGGTGACAAAATATAGTTATTAGAAAATTTTGGTAGTAAAATGATATGTTAGAAAATATTAGGTAAGTATTTGATAATATCAAATTATACGACCGCCGCTATTTATTTTTAATAAAAACTTTGTAGATAAGAAAATACTTAAATAAATACTAATTGTGACTACTAACCACAGTTTATATTGTAGATAAGGATTCAATGCTGAATTAAGTTTTTGCTAAGTATTAAATAAATGATTAAGAGAAGTGATAAATAAAAAAAATAAAGATTTTAAACAAGTTTAACAATTGATTTAGTGCTAAGTAAAAAACCTAACTCAGTACTAAATTTAATCCTTGTTTCTATTAACTTTGACTCATTTCTATTTGACACAGCTCATTTAATGTCTATAAGTACTTATTTTTTGTTGTTTTAAAAAATTTGTTCAGATGTTTGGTTGATTTTTCAATATAACTTTTGATAATTAAGCAAGCTATTTTACCTTTACTGAAATTTAAATTTTGGGCTTTTAAAAAGTAGAGGTTAAAATGCTTTTTAAAATATTGAAACATTTTATTTACTTATTTGATAATTTTATTTTATTTCCTTCATAACATAAGTTAAAAAAACTTGTCTATTAAAGTTATTTTATAATTTTTAGTACAAGTTTTAATTGACACCTAAATAACTAATATTTCTTTTGGTGAAAACTCTATTTTTAAAAGTTCTACTTCAATAAATTTTATTTAAAAAGATATAACAAACAGAGCCTTAGATATAATTCGTCCATGTCCAAAATGATTTTTTTTTGGGCTAAAAAATCAAATATATATTTATTATTTTCCAAACAAAAATGTTGCTATATGAGTTTCATTTTGAGAATTTAAGAAAATTTATATGCAGTAGTATTATACCACGAGTAAAGGATATTTTGTTTTTGCTCCTGGGAATTGGCAGAGAGAGCTTTCACTGGCAGCAGATATCGGGATATCAAGTAACAGAATAAATGGTAACAAGTTGGCTTCAACTTGCTGATGCTTATACGCGTATTGTTGATCTGTTTACAAAATTAGCTAGCTAGGGAAAAAGTACAGAAAAACCCAAAACAAGAAATAAAAATTTAGAATTGATCTCTAAGACTCTGAGGAAACGTAATTCTATTTAACATCAAAATTGGAAGCAGGATAACACAGCTAGCATTTTGGTGGTAACTGGGATTATTATGACAGCGGGAAGTTAATTAGACCCCAAGTCATATCCTCACAGTACTTCCTATGTGTCCCTATTGACCACCTTAAGGTCCCAAGTCATATCCTACAATGAGGCACATAAGGAACGATGGTACCTGTATCAATTCCCTCTTTTCTCTGCAGTCATAAACGGGAGAAGCGTGAAAACAACGCTCCATCGACACATCTTTTTGACAGGCAGGATTCGGGGTGGTATCATTTTCAGCCTTAGAGAGGATCCATGGTTTCAAACCTGCAAGACCCTGAGCTATATAGCCATATGTAGACCATGAGCTCGTAATTAACGATCAGTTAAACTGAGGAGATACATTTCAGCCAATGCCTTGCCGTTGTGAGATGATTTTTCTGTCTGTTGATACTCTTCGTGGCTTGGCTGGTAAACTGCAACCATATCACCGGTCACAGTTGAATATTCCCAGTACAAGTTCCTCAAAATTTCATAGTATTTAGAATTTAAAGAGGTAACCAAAACAACCTTAAATTTAGGCTTTGCTGATGACTTGATAGCAGATTCGTCATTATCAACTTCAGGCAGCGATTTCTGCTTTAGAGTACAGTACAGTCTAGAATCTGATCAATCACATATTTAAATGGATCAGGTCGTGTATGAAAAACTCTTACTTGAATTCCAATCCTCTCATCTGCCTTCGCCAAGTAAGCTTGTTAGTACCTTATAATTAGCCCCCATAAATGGTTTTTTGGGTGGATCAGATACCGGGCCAAGTAGTGGAAAACGGTGTCTTTCTTAGGAAATAATTTAAGAAGTTCCTCTTTGAAAGATTGAATCAAGAAGAGCGATGGCACAAAATAATTATCTGTTTTAATTTTTAACCAGGGAACTCCTTCTAAAAGAGCTTGATCCTGATCACAGAAAAAGAGCTTATCGTGATGCTGATAGTCATGATTAAGATGTAGATATAGATAGGAAGGCAATGATGCTTTCCCAGAACACTCGGGAGATTTCGTGTTAAAGCCATTGAACTTTTGTGTAATGAGAAAATCCAAGGGTAGAATCCGTGATATCTTTGGAAATGGCTCGTAGAAAAGATCAACCATGTCCTCGATCAATGAGCATAACTCGGTTTGTTAGCAGAGCGTAAAGAAGTACTGCAGTTACGGATAAAACCTTGTTTCCCAAGCCACTGAAAGCTACCCAAACAACGTATTTACAATCTGCGCCTGCGGAATCACTGCTGCTGTGGCTAGACTTAACTTTCTTCAGGGTTCCGTTGAAGGATTGAGTATTAGGTCCGCAGCGTTTGTGAAGAGCTTCATAATTTCTGAGTTTGGAAATGAGATAAGAGGAAGGCTTATGGGGCGATGTTTTGTGATATAAAAAGGACTAACGCCTTCTTAAACAAGAACCTTCTTCAAATCCTCCAGCAGCAATATGTCCTCCAAGAAGTTTGCCTTAAGAAGGCAGCTCAGTAGCTTTAGGGTTATTAAGGACTGAGCCTATATATGAAGAAATGAACGAGTTAGCAAATCAAACAGAAGTTAAAGAACAGACTCCCATAGGTAGATATCATTCTACGTTATCACAGGTAAGGTAGTTGCAAACAATGAAACCAAGTGAAGCAGATGCGAGAAGCATTAATTGGTATATATCTGCCTAAGAAATGAACAATTCACGGATGAGCTCATAAAAATGATTAGCTCTATGCATTATAAATAAATCCGCAGGTTGTAATTATCAATTGACTCAATGGGTAAAATCTCTCAGATTGTAAAAAATGTTTGCCAATCCCGCTCATAATTTTTTTTTTTTTTTGGGGGGGGGGGGGGGGGTTGGGGGATTTAGTTTCCAGTAGTGCTAGTTCCATGCTCATAGAATAAATAAAATAAATATATTTTTTTAAAAAAAAAGGGTTCGGTTTAATAAAGAAGAGAGTTTTGCGCACTTGTTTTTGAAGCAACATTTGGTGGAGCTCGTGCTATTTTGTTCTGCTCGCTTGTTGGAGGAGCTCCTGCTGTTACCTGACTTAATCTTGAAGTGGTGATATTTAGTTGCACCTTTGCTACCAAGATTCTGGCGTCGGCTAATCCGACGGTGTGATCAGACGGGTTTTGATGAGAGATCAGGAGAGAATGACAAGAACGGGATGAAGGATCAAACCAGTTGCCAAAATCTTGGCAAGCCTCGTAGTAATGAATATCGAATCTCTTATTATCTGCAAAATCTTACGGGCGATGTCGCCTCCGACGTGAATGAGGATCCATAGTACGTAATTGATTGTTAGAAAACTCAGCTTCAGAATTTTCAAATTTGTTTCTGTTGCCACTTGCTATTGTGGATCTCGTTAAGAGTGGTCAAACTGAAACCGCCAAATGTGCACGGTCCGAGGGAAAATTTTTACCGAGCCTTTCATGTTCGTGTTTAATGTTTATTAGACTTAACTAAACATAATATTGATAGTCTCTGACATTTGACATAGATTTTGATTGTCAAATATATGTGCACAATTCATTTTTTATTTATTTATAAGTAACAAAATTACACTATTTTTTGATTATGACAATTTACAAATAGTTTCATAGTATAAGATAAACTAAATAATAAAAACTCGTTTTGCAAAGTTATATTTTAAGGTTAAAGAATTCTCTTAATTTGATTTTGTTTAGCAAAGGACATGAAATTCTTATTGACGATATGAACAAGTATTATAAAGTACAATGTTGCAAGATTAACCTTTCAATCTTTTTTTAAGAAAAAATAATTTTTGTGATTAATTATGAAAGAAAATAAAAAAAATAAGAACCATGTAAGTAATGTCATGATTTTATTCAACAAATGGTTCAAGATTTTTATGCGATATCACTTTATACACAATAATTTGTTCAAAGAATTTTGGCTTTGTCAATATTTTAATGTTATAACTCATGACTATAAAAAAAAAAAATACAATGATGGGGTCAGAAATTCAAATCCCAGTTAATTGAGAAATTAAGGACAACAAATTTCAAGAATACTATGACCTTACAGTTCAATTTGCTTTTTGGGGGTTGGGGTTGGGCTGGGGGGAGGGGGAGTGTTAAGCAAGGAGGACTACTGTATACTATTTTGTCAGGACGTCTCGTATTAAATGACAAAAACCGCAAATAGAGGACTCTAATAAATGTACGGGTGGCTAATAAAACCGGGAAAGGGGAAAGTGAGGAAACCATAAACAAGGGTATGATGTTAAAAAGGGTTTCTGTGACCAGTTTCGAAACCTTGGGGTTTTTAATGTATATTTAGGAAAAGAATGGGGATGTAGTTGTCATTTTTCATTCAGTTTAAAAGGCATCGCATTAAACGACGTCGCTCTCTTCAGCGAATAGAAAAACCTAACAGCCCACTTCGTACTTGCAGTGCTATCAAAATGGCGTTGAGACTGGCGATGTTAAAGAGCGCCGGTGGTACCGCGGGATGGACGTTGCCGTTCAGGAGGTGGGCCCACGCCTCCGCTCTTCCTCTGCCATTGGATACGGCTATCAGCTCTCGGATCCCATCTCCTTCTTTGGTTTTGCCCGAGTGTGACCGAAACGGAGACACGACAAACTACAATAATAACAGTGAATTCGGATTCCCCAGTTTCTCGTTTGCTGGGTCCATGGAGCTCATGGCTGTCCCCAAAAAAAAGGTAATTCTTTTTTTTTTTTAACTTCTGTAAACTCCGCTTCTTATTATTTTTCATTATTGTTGTAGTTGCTGCTGCCGCTGCTAAAAAATTGATCCTTCGTTTGTTGTAATGGTATATTGCGTTTGTAATTAAAGATGCAATTCTTCTATGTGAATGCTATTTACAATTCCTTCCTGCATACCTGTTTTTCCATGAAGTTTGGGCTAGTGAAATTTCATTTATATTTTTTGAAAAAAGGCATTTTCGAGGCTTTGCTAATCGTGCAGGTTTCTCGCCACAAGAGAGGCATAAGAAATGGACCAAAGGCTTTGAAACCTGTTCCAGTGATTGTTCGCTGCAAGTAAGGATATTTCCAGTAATGTTAGCCTGTTATGTTTTTTGCTTGATGTTTTGGATATAAGTTATTTCATTATGGATTTTTTTCAAAGATAAGAAATGATTAGGAGAATTATTATGTCCTGGCAGTTTTGTTGGTAAAACAAGAAAAAAAAATATTATTATGGGCTTGTTATTTTATACAAGGAACTGAGGGACTCACTGGCTTGACCAAGCCATTGTTAGTTTGGATATTTTAACAATTTGGGAGTGATATGAGACTCAAACTTTGATTTATGATAATGCGGGAAAATTAATGGTATTTTCTACCCTAGACTTGTTGCATTATTTGTTTGATTGGTTGCAAACATGATAACCTTTTCCCCTGTTTTTTCAAAGTCTAAACCTGCATTTGTTTTTGGGGTGACAGAGCATTGAATTGGTATGGATTTGCGAGCCATATTGTTGTTCAGTTTTTCTTCTTTCTTCTTTCTGAGGTAAGGAGGGGGTCCTTTCCAAAATCGGCATCTTAGAATGGTGTGTTAAAATGCAATTTCTTGAAGGCTTGAACAAAGATATGGTTTTCCTTCAGTTCATTTTCACCCTTCTTTCTGCGTAATGTTATATTAGCTTGTCTAAGCCGCCGTCTTAATCAAATTCTACTACTTTTCAGCATATGAGTTTGATGCATGCTTCATTTAGTGCCACGTCTGTTAATATTTGAGATCCAGTACATAGATATTCATTATGGTCTTTTCTGTAATCTATTTATCGTGTTACAGGAGTTGCGGTCGGGTTAAGCTACCACACTTCTTCTGTTGTAGTGGAGAGAGGAAAAATCATGAGTAAAAATGATTAAGCTCGCTGATTCATTCCGATGGAGCTTGGAGCCATGGTTGTGTTATGAGGGTCATCTGTTTTTGCCCCCTTATATGATTTAAAGTTGTGCTGAGATAGTTCAGTAATACTATTTAGTTTGAGTTTCTTTGTAGAAATGTTTTGAATAATACGACATTTTTCTTTTTGGGAGCTTAGGACAAAATGGTTATTCTTGTAAAATGAGCAGAATCTAGACAAAAAGCAGTACGAAAATCAAGTGAATTAGGAACCAAAACTTCACTGTTCACACAAGGCTTTGGTATTTCAAATTTATGTACGAACTTCAAATTTTCAACCATTACCGTAACCTGAGCAGTTAAATGCAGGCAAAATCCACAAGTTTACGGAAAGGGTACCAACCTTATTCATGATGTGGGTATGATGTTTCCGATGCCAATTCATGAATATAAGACAAAATTTGAAAAACCAACCAAGACTAAAGTATACTTGAGCAAAATTCTATTTCCAATATGAATTCTTGGACACATACATTTATATTTTGGTACTTGTTGGTTTTTCGAATTTTGATACTAAAATGATGCACCCGACATACTCATAATCAACAGTTATGGTGCGTTTATTTTTTAGATTGGAGTGAGAATCCTGAGGAGTGGGAATTTTAAAATTGGAAGGGGATTGGGAGCATGGAGTGGAGCGTTTATTTTTTGGATTGGAGTGAGAATGATTGCGGGATTGAAAGGGATTGGGAGCGTGGGTGGAGTAGGTTGTTTACTTTACTTACACTAGGATGAGAGTATGGAATCGGAGCAAATAGTTTCAAATTATAATTTTATCTTTATTTAAAGAATTGTAGTTTTTTATTACAAAATTAATAAAAAAAATATTTTAAAAAATAAAAATCTTATTTTATTGTATTTGAAAATTAATAATAACTATTAATATTCTTAATTATGTAAATTATTATTTTTTATTAATTTTAATTATGTAAATAAAAAATTATTGATAAGAGTAGCACAAATGAAATATTATTATTATAATATAGTATAAAATTAATTTTTTTAGAATAAAATATTTATAATTATTAATTACTAATATTAAATAAATATAATACTATTATTTTTAAATAAATATAATAATATTATATTTTCAGATAAAATAGTATATAATAATATTATTAATTCTTTATAAATATAATAATATTATTTTTAATTAAGTATTATAATATTATATTTAAATAAGTTTAATATTATTATTTTTAATAAATATATTTTATAAAATAATATAATATTATTATTTAATATTATTATTTATAAAAGTAAAACAAGAAAAAAGGGAGAGTGGATTCCCACTCCCAACCCCCATGGGAGTGAAAATCTTAGTCTCCACTCCAAAAATGGATGGCACCCACCGAGTGAAAATCTCATTTTCTCTTTATTTGTATAAGTAAACACTGGAGTAATAGTAATCCACACTCCTCACTCCCACTCCAATAAATAAACGCAGCCTTAGCATTATCCAAACGCGAGAGCTGGCATCAGCCATTGCGCCCGAAGAAATGGTGTGCTGCGGCGAACTTGGTGAGCTGGGAAAGTTTAACGGTTCTTGAAGTCGAGGACACGCGTCAAAAATTTGTGGCAAATTGTAATTCTCAATCGTAACCAATAAATATGAGAGGAATTATGCTGTCTCATAAGCCCACAGAACGTCCTACAGGCAATCCAATCAGATGAAACGTTTCTGTTGCTTGGAGACGACTTCGTCGTTTGATTGGTCCGGCTCATGTTCAAGCTGTGCTCTTGCGAACACACGATTCTTAAGCATGGCTAATTGGAAAGCAGCGTGCCGGTGGCAGAGCGGAGGCTTTTCAGGCTCAAAAATACACCTCATTTTTAGTGCTTCAAGAAATACACTATCAAGGCGGTTTCATTCTTGTTACTCTGAAAATCTTCTTCTGTCTCCATTCGTTTTCTTTGCCGAACAAGAAAAACGAAAAATAAGGTCCCTTCTTGCGTCTTCTCTTTTCTCATTTTGGTTCTTCTTAATTAGTGGCTGCGTGCATGTTACAATGTAAGTTCTTGAATTATTTTGTTAGTACTGTTTGCAATGGTGTATCATTTGGATACTTTTCCGTCACCTCTGTCTCTATTGGTACCTCTGTGACTCTGACGCTTGTAGTATTTACTTTAATAGTGGCCCAAAATTGGGTACCTGGTCGATAGTTTTGTTTATTTCGTTTGCATGTAAATCTTGAGATAAATATTTGTGAGTAACACCGTACTTGTGTGTTTACTAGATTGTAGAGAGAAACAAAAATAAAGTTTGGGAAAGAGTTCAAGAAACAGAAGGTCCCTGAGTGGACAGATGCATACATGGACTATAATGGGCTCAAGCAAATTCTAGGAGAAATTATGCTGCACAAGTTGAGTAAGCAACCACCAACACCCTTGAGAGCGATTAAGCAGAAGTTAAGACTGCATTGAACCTTCAGTGGACTACATGCAAAATCCAGAGATTTTGTCAGTCGGGGTGATATTGAAGATCAGGTGATAGATGTTGAGGCGTTGCCGTGAGATGGTTCTGGACATTTTTACAGGACTAATTTCCTGAGGCAATCTAAAGGAAGGGCGATTGAGGAAAGTTCTTTGAGAAACTCGATCAAGAGCTCAACAAGGTCAATAAATTTTGTAAGGATAAGGTGGAGGCAGTAATGAGCGAAGCAGCTGAGCTTAATAAGCAAATGGATGCCTTGATTGCGTTGCGAATCAAGGTGCATTGGAAAAATGCTTCTCCAGATAATGCTACTGCAGTGCCTTTAAGAAGCAGTACTAGGACTCTGGCTAAGTGTAATTAAATTACATCTTGTTTGGCTGTTTTGTGAATAGTTTGAATATTATCCATGTCCGGTTTCATTTGGGAATATTTTTAGCTTACTATTACAACATCATAGAGACACAAGTAGCTTAAAGTTCTTTACTTTTTTTAATCTGCTTCTGCAGACTCGGTGTAAAATCTTAATAGCCTTGTGATTCAAGTCGGAAGGTCATCATTTCCTTGTTTATTATTGTCACATGCCCAAGATGCAGGAACAGGACATATTGAGGGACCGGGAGTTGATATTAGCAAAAGAAGTCAGCTAGAAGAATCTCCTGACTCTTCCAATAGAGATCTTCTTCTGATCTGCAGTTACATCTCTGTTACTTAGAGATTTATTTTACCCTTAAAATTTACAAAACCATCCTAAATGTGCAGCAAGTGATGGTACGGATTTGACAGTTGGAGTGGATACAAGTAATAATTGTCAAGAGGGAGTGCTAACTGGTGGCCATGAAGTCAATCAAGTTGCTTCTGCCAACTGTAGTAGTAGTGATTGCAACGAAGAGGAGAACAAATGCGAAGACCATTCTTTAGAAATTCTCGAGCATGTGAGGATTAATAACACACTTGAAACTCCTAGGTCGACCCTAAAAAGAGTTTTCAAGGATTCAAAAAATGATGAGTTGTGATTCAGAAAAGAGGAGTTGAGGAAAGTTGAAGGATAATTGATAGTAGTGTTTGTTGAATTCTATCAGAAGCTATGCCTTCCAAAGGACTACAGGTGATTGACAGAAATAATCTGGAAAAATTCTATTCCATTTTTTTTTCTTTTTTCACCCTTTGCGCAATTAATTGTTAATGGGAGAAACAGTTTCATCGATCTTACAGCATTTTCCAAGATCGTGAAGAAGTCTGATAAGGTTAGAGACCAAATGCTTCTTTATATTGTGAGTTTCATGACTACCATATAAATTCATGAACAATTCGGTAATTTACTCCCTTCGTTGCATTAAGCAGATCACATCAACGAGAGCATCCAGATCATATATGAAAATTGTGGACAACTCATACCTTGGCAGCTCTGATGATGTGTGTCTCACATCTTTGTTTTTGAGTCATAAATCATGATGTTGGTAATAGTATGCATAGGATACTTCATTCTTATACAAAATTATCAAAATGTGACATTGAACATGCCCAGGATTTTGAAAAAACTGGACAATGTTAGAATTCAATATGAGCAGTTTGATCAACTCATAAATTTTACGATGTTCTCAACTCTAAACATCCTTTATGGTTAAATGGTAGTTTACTTTATGCCTCTGTAGGTTACGAGTTTGCTGGAAAAAGTGGAAGTTACTTTCATCAACAATTTTTCAAACTCAAATTGCAAAGATGGCACGAAGTCATTGAGGCCAAAAAAAACAAAAGAAGGACACTGTAACATTTTTATCAGGTATATTAGTCATTTACTAGTTAAAGTGCAGTGTTTTTCGTGGCTCTGAGACGTTCTATTGATTGATTTTATTTCATTGTGTCCTCTTCAGGGTTCTTCTCTCGTTGCTCTATTGCGCTACTTATTGCTGTTACATTAAGAATAGAAGCCAGAGACCTAATGGATAAGAAGGAGGGTGCTTCATACTTGGTTAACATTTTCCCACTTTACAGGCAACCAAAGACTTCCCCATAGAATCTGTTCATTAATTCTAGAATTTATTCATAATAATTCGATGAATATCTTTCTGCAGACCCGTGATTTCAATGAGCATCATTTTGATTATCCTTGCAGTTTATTTGCATATGCTGTCCTACATATGCTCATGTATGCCGCAGACATATACTTCTGGAGGCGTTATCGGGTCAACTATCCATTTATACTTGGTTTCAAGCAGGGAACTGAGTTGAGCTACTGAGAAGTCTTCCTCCTCAGCACAGGTCTCGCAGTTCTAGCTCTATCAAGTTTCCTGGCAAATTTGCACTTCGACATGGGATCAAGAACTCAATATTACCAGAAATTAACGAAGCTGGTTCCTCTGTTCTCAATTACAGTAAGATGAAACAGTTAAACTCTTCTCTCATTGGTGTTTCTACATGACAATGAATCATTTATTTATCTTTGTGACCACATTATTGTATAAAAAAATACAGTAAACTTGGCAGGTTTGGATAACTGGATATCCTTTTTCTTTTCTCACCATTTTGCAGATTGTAATTGTCATAATTTTCAGTCCCTTTGACATCATATACCGTTCAAGTCATCTCTTCTTTATTAAATCAGCAACTCACTGTTTTTGTGCCCCTCTCTACAAAGTGAGCAATTTTAACAGTGAATGTTATACCTGACGAAGTTAAAATGAGCCGTATGGCATATTCAATTCTCTCTCTCTTCAAGGTTACACTTGCAGACTTTTTCTTGGCAGACAATCTTACCAGTCAGGTCTTACTATATACCCACACACCTGATTGGGAGCAACTAGGATAGATGCCTAACTTCAGTTATGTTATGTTGCTGCCTCTTGTTTTGTACCAGGTCCAGGCCATAAGGAGTATTGAGTTGTACATATGCTACTATGGCTTGGGAGAGTTTTCACAGAGGCAAAGCAAGTGCCACACTAGTGGCATTTATAATGCTTTCTATTTTGTTATGGCCATTGTACCATTCTGGCTCCGTTTCTTACAGGTTCAGTCTCAGTCTTTTCTCTTCTTGTTTTGCATGTCTGCAAGTTTTGATGCTGGAGAGCATTGTCTATGGATTATGGCCTTGTCATGGTGGTCATTCAGGGTCTTAAAAAACTATATGATGTTGCATTTGTTTGAATTTTCTGTTCCCACCTATATGTACTCTTTCTTACTTTAGCTATATCCACGTCCACAACCAAAACAAAACAACCCTTTCAAGGAATCCCATTTAAGAAAACTTATCGCCTTTGAATTATGTACCTAAAACAATGGTTTATGTAAACTTGTAGTGCCTCCGTCGGTTGTGTGAAGAGAAGGATGCTGTACATGGATGGAATGGCTTGAAATACTTATTGATAACTGTCGCAGTTCTTATAAGAACAGCTTTTGAACTGAAAAAGGAAACCACCTGGTTTGTGTTGGCTTTAGCCAGCTCAGCTGTTGCAGTAGCAATGAGCACATATAGGGACATTGTCATGGATTGAGGGCTTCTACGAAGGATATTGTCATGGATTGAGGGCTTCTACGAAGGAAATCCGAGAACACTTATTTGAGAGATAATCTTGTTATTCCCAGCAAGAGTGTTTATTTTGCAGCAATGGTAATGCTCAGGAGACTAGTCACTGAGGTATTCTTTTATCGTATTGTGCATCTTATGCTATTGAACAAGCCTTTGATGGGATTCATTACAGGTCCTGAATATAGTACTGAGAGTTCCTTGGATGCAGTTAGTTCTTGAATTCAATTTGCATTCTTTTCAGAAAATGGCAATAACAACCATAATTTCCTGCCTAGAAGTTTTTCGTCGTGGCATTTGGAACTTCAGGTATGTCTCCTCTTTGGCAATGAGGAAAGTCATGCCAAGTATTAATAACTTAATTATCTACTTGGTGCTTATACTCTAATGAGAGTATCATGTTCAATCAGGCTGGAGAATGAGCACTTGAACAATGTTGGCAAGTACCAAGCATTCAAGTCAGTTCCGGCACCTTTGAGTTACAATGATGAAGAAACCGAGAAAGATGATTAGCATCACCAGAATATCCATCAAAATTTTGTTGAATTCAACAGGAAAGTTCCATTGCTTGGAGGACCATTATGATGTATCCAGAATGGTTCACGCATAGGATGACTTTCTTCTTAAGACAATTCTGAACTGAAATTATTATTGTACAACAGCCTTGCATCAAATTTGTTTTAAATGTACTGGATCTCTAACAACCGTAAGGAATGCTTCAACTGAAATGCTTCAAATTTATAGCACTATGATGAATCTCCATCAATTGCCTATAATCATCATGCTTAATTTCAAATTTCAAGTTTCAAGCCAAGTGTAGTTTAGCTTATTCAATTTATTTGTTGGTTTAATGAAAGATACTGTCATGCTCATGGAAAGTACAATAATTATTTGCCTTTTTTTTTCTAATGTTATTTGAAAACTAAAATAAAAGAGAGTAGTGGGCAATTGAAGCTACTTTGGTATAGCTTTTTAAATACAACATATTTAAGTAGAGTTTTTTTAAAAAAAAAAAAAATTAGATTTATTACTAAAAGAAATTAGTTGTTTGGTTGTCAAATGAAAGTTTTTTTCAAAAATTGTAAAATTATTTTAATAGGTAAATTTTTTAAAGTTATGTTACGATAGAAATGAAATAAAATTGTTAAATAAATATATGTTAGGAAATATGTCATATTTTTTAATAAGGATTTTTATGAATTTTTTTTTTTTTCAGGATTCTTATTCTTTAAGAATAAGTAATTTCTCTTTTAAAACTTAACTTATTCAAGGACTACTAGTATAAGAAAAAGAATATTTTTTCCACAAGTAATAATAATTATATATAGGGAGATTGGATTTACTTATTTATATAACACAACAATCAATTCTCTACAAGTAGTAAGAGAAACAATAGGTATATTGAGAGATTAAGTGTTATTGGGGCTTTGAGTGTGAAGGAAAATACTTGGGTGATTGTAATAATTTTTTACATAATAGATTTTTCTCTCGTTGTCCTTGGTATCCGTGGTTTTTTTTTTTTTCATTATAGGAGTTTTCCACATAAATTATTGTGTTGTGTGATTGATTTTATTCTCTATCTATTTTTCTGTTTATTATTTATTTGATATATTTTTATTTACAAGATCTTGGTAGGATTAAAATTCTTTAGTAAGTGGTATCAGAGTTAAAGTTGCAACGTAAAGCAAATATATATGCAGTAAGATTTTTAAATCCTATGAGGATTGAGTTCTAAAGTTTGATGGGAGAATCAATTTTAACTTAGGATTCAAACTAAGGATATATTAATTCAATCTAGTTGTACATGAAAAACAAGGGCGATGTGAATCCTATTCTCACTGGTGGACCCCCTAGAGGTGTGTAGACAATCAAGGCACCTTAAAGAAGATTGTTGGAATGAAGTAAGTTCGACAAGTGACTCTAAGTCAGTATATGAGATGATGATAGTATTACTAGTGGAAAGTCTCTCATCATTATGAGAGACGATGATTCCCTGTAATAGATAACGAAGACATTTTCATGGTAAGCCATTAGTGCCATGGAAAAAAGATGTATTAATGTTAGCAGGTTTACAATATTTGCACACAAGACATGGTTTGACGTTTATATAGGTTGTGTGGTGGAATTTCTTTTTTTAATGGCTGAAGACTCTAAAGGAAGCCAAACATGATAGTGTTTATTTTTAGTAAGGTGATCAACATATGCCAAATATATGTACTTTGAATAAAGTGAAGTGTGATGATTTTCAATATAGAGAATTATGGCTATTGGATAGAAGATAAGATTTTACCCATGATAGAGTGATTCTCATAAGTCCTATGTGAGTGTAGTTTTGGTAGAGTAAAAAAAGTAGAGACGATATGGTTGTGTGGATACACAGTAAATCGTATTTTGTCGCCTAATTGAAAAACTCGATAAGGTGAAGATTGTTAGAAAATATGTCTTATTTTTCAATGAGGATTTCCTAAGATATTTTTCTTTTTTTTTTTGTTGGATTCTTATTATTTAGGAATAATTAAACTTGACTTATTTAAGAATGACTATTAGTATAAAAAAAGAAATACTTATTCTACAAATAATAATCATTACATATATGGAGATTAGGTTCACTTATTTATATAGCACAACAATCAATTATCTTTAATTAAAAGTTTTTAGTGTGAGAGAAACAATAGATTTATTGAGAGATTAGGTATTATTGGGACTTTGGGTGTGAGGAAAAATATTTAGGTGATTGTAATAATTTTTCACATAGTAGATTTTTCTCTCGTCTCTCTTGACATCCATGGTTTTGTTTTATTATAAGAGTTTTCTACCTAAATTATTGTGTTGTGTGATTGATTTTATTCTCTATTTATTTTTTTGTTTGTTATTTGTTTGATATATTTTTACTTGTAAGATCTTGGTGGAATTAAAATTTCCTAACAATTAAGAATATTTTAATATTTTAAATTTTTTTTCAATCTCTATTCACTTTAAATTTTAAGTTTTTTTTTCTGATAAAGATAAAATAATTTAGTTAATTTTAAAAATTCTACTTAAAAAATAACTAAATAAAAATTTAAAAAATAGTTTATGAGACTAAATAAATAGGGGATATGAAGATGCAACCTATGGTTATCAGTTATTAATTATTAATTGAGGGACAAGTAAAAGGGTCAATACTGTTGAGAGAAGCAGGGGCCTTGATTTGATTAATCGCAAGCAAAGTAACAACCGAACAAGTGAACAGGAGCAACACTTTCTCCTTTTTCTTTTTGAACAAGAAAACAATTCCTTCAAATGTGTAATTAAAGAAAAACAATGAAAAACATTTTTTTTGGGAAAAAAAAGGGGGAAACGCTCTCAACCAGCAAGGGTTTAAAGGAGGTTTTAACCAGACATGGGAGGCGGCTTCTCTTCAACAACAACCGATTCCTACAACTCTAACTCGTATTCTGACTCACCGATTCATACAGATTCTCAAAATTCAAACTTTTCTCCTAACTCAGCAAACCGTAATATGCCCTCTTCAGATAACAGGAACCAACCACAAGCCCCACAGAGCTCAATCACTGACGCCCAAAAGACCCTAGAACCAAAACCCCAATCTTCAGATTCATCAACTGACAACAAATTAGAAAAATCCCAAGAAGGGAAAGAGACAGTGAGTGATAATGGAGAGGCAATTGAAGGTGAAGAAGAGGAAGAAGAGGGAGAGTGTGGATTTTGCTTGTTTATGAAGGGCGGTGGATGCAAAGATAGCTTTGTAAACTGGGAGAAATGTGTGGAAGAAGCTGAGCAGAACAAGGAAGACGTTGTTGAGAAATGCTTTGAAGCGACCAGTACTTTGAGAAAGTGTATGGAGGCTCATGCTGATTACTATGAGCCTATTTTACGCGCTGAGAAGGCCGCTCAGGAAGAGGCCACTAAGGAGTTGGAGAAAGAGAAGGCCGCTGAGGAATTGGAGAAGCAGAAGGATTCTTTAGGAGAGGGAAATGTAGGTGCAAATTGAGATGGTTTGATGGTCAAAAAAACTTTCTTTCTTTCCTTTTTTCAAATGGAAAATGTTGTGCACGATTTTATTACTTATTCTTCGAGAATAGGTTAACATTTGGTGATAATAAGGGTTCTTCATTTTGTTTTATTTACAGATATAAGATTACGAGAAATGAAAGTTATCATCACTTAAGTAAGTGGAGGATGATTTTTTATTTGAAAATCATTTATTATTTGGTAATACAATAACTTAGTATGGCTTTTGTATTGTGTTACTATGATAAATGCTTAAGCTGATTACCACTGCTTTACCTGCCTTTAACTTCCCCTTATAATTATGTGGTTTAATCCTGTTGGTTATTGCTACAAGGTGCTTCTGTTATACTTTGTAGTAGTAAACTAGTGATGTTCTTATGCTAGGATACTTGTGGTTTGTGTTTTTAATAGGATTCATTTAGCATCATACTTTTCTTTACTGATTTTGCTAGTCTGGAACGTCACCTCAGATTGCTCTGTTCTTGTGTCCTCTCCTATAATTAACCAGCATTCCTGCCATTTTCTAATCTGTTGAGGACCCATTTCTAGTGATAAGAAATTTTAAGTGGGAACGTCTATTGGAAATCCAAGGACCTGCCTGACGGTGTTTAAGGCTTTTTTTATTAGTGATTGATTATTGCAGGAATATATTCGTTCGCTTTGATCTATTAAAAGACCTAGAATGAGTGGGTGTTAAGATATTTGGCCCTGGGATGGAAATTCAAGGGGATTGTAGTGATGAGCAGGATCCAAGGTTAAGATCGTTGAAGGTATATATTGTCTTTCGATTATTCTCCTTACAAATCTTGAATTGTAATGGACCTTTTGTATCTGGTGTATTGGTGTATGTACTACAAATGGATATTCGTATGTTGGTGAGTACATTCTAGATAATATCTGATGAAGCAGGAATTGATGAATGAGTACATTGCAGATAATATTCTTGTGATTGTATTATGGTGATAATAGTGATTTAAAACTAGGAATTTTCCTTAATGCCAACAAAAGGAAACATTAGCCAATTGAGTCAGAAACTTGGTAGTGAATTTTTTCATCAGTTTGGCATCAGAAGAAAACAAGCGGTGCATGAGTCTTGTTCTGCAGGGAGAAACTAGGCTGCATACAAATTCTGGGTGAACTAGCAAAACTTTCATTTTGCTTTTCTTGTTTTCAAAACTGCTATCTTTCTGCCATTTTTATCTGTTTCAACAAGTCTATGCCCAATGTTTTGACACTTTTCTACTTCGCTTAAAACCCCTGGAAGCAAAAATGAATTTGAGTTCGCCAAATTTCCATGCATGGTCATGTTTTTGACGTGTTTTACTCTGCTTTGGAACCTCGAAGCCAAAAAGATATTTGAATTAATCAAACTTACTACACGAATGGACCACGTCTGCATTGATTACCTGGAAATTGACGATGTCATCTTACATTTTCAAATGTAAAACAAAAATGATGCTGACGAGAACAAACAGATTCTTTTTCTTCTTCCAGTTAATCTGAATTTCACTTTTATTTCCTTCACTGTCAAAAACATCGGCTGAATCTTCATTCGAAATTACTTTTATTGTTCTTATAAAAAGAAAAAAATACTTTTCTTATTCATCTTTCTCTTCATCTTCATCATGGTTGAATGGTAGTGGTACTGACTTGAATGCACGATACTTGCCCACATCGCTCAAATGCTCATTTTTCCAACCTTAAAAAACAATAATAATTAAAAAAAAAAATAGTTAACTCATTGTGACAGGTAGGTGAAAGAGATCTTGTTTACCTGAAAAATTCCATAGGCCACGACAGATGATTTCAAGGTTGGCAACAATTGTGATCATGGCGTTCCTATGTAGGAAGTAAAATTGAAATTTAACAGTCTGCAGCCATGCAAATCTCAGGAGAACGTTCAACGCCTGCAGTTTGATGATCAACTGCTTTAGAAACTCCCAGTCTTGATGGAGACTTCATATATATTTTATTGTTGCTTACCATGGCTATAAAATATACACTCTTATGAGGGACAAGGAGTTTGTCTCTCAGCCAACGGTTCATAGAATGCCAGTTTAGAAGACCCCAGTCGAAAACAATGTCCCAATATGTACCAAAGATTGCTGCACTTACTGAGAAAACCCAGACGATTATTTTCCAGCCAAGACCCCCGTTAAGACTCAGAGCTGTTCTCATGCAAACAGCAACAACTGTGAGGAAATACTTTAGCCCATTGTATCCTTGCATCGGATCTTTTTCCTCAAACAGGCGTTGTAAACACCGGATTTAAAGAAATTTAAATATTTTAGTTTACACAACCCGCAAGTTTGAAGAGAAAGCAGTTGAATAAACAAAGTTCAAATCTTCTTAATGCAAAATTTTAATCCTTTTTTGGCCATTTGCAATTATATACCTGAAGAAGGCGAGACATGTATGGAATCACAGCAAAGATGAAGTTGCAAGTTTGGTATATACTGCTATCTTTGCAAGAGTTCTGTCTGTGTTAGAATCTCCCCAACCATAGTAGCAAATGTAGAACTCCAAGCTTCTAAGGGGTAAAATTTTATAGGATATAAACTGATTAATTTTGCGTGTGAAATGAAGGCATTTTTGTAATTGACATTGCTAATATATAATCCAATTAACAAATCTGGCTGGTAAATTGGTCTTCCAAGAAAAAATCGGGGTGTGTGACCTGCAGTGGATAGAATCAAATATTAACTTTTTGGTTTCATGTTTTTTTTCCCCTTCTCCTTCCATTATTTCTTTCATTACACAAGTGTGTCTCAATTGTTTACCTTGTATAGAGGAGCAGCAATGCAGTGAAACAGACATCTTAAGAAGAAGAAGCGACTTGAGCCATGTACCATGTTGAATGGCAAGAACAACATGGCAAATAGAAGCTGCAAAATAAAGGAAATAATTAGTTGTGTATGATTTTCGGAAGTTGAATAGGGAAGGATAGATAGTTATAGTATTTGAGTTCGATGATCTTTACCACAAGCAAGATCAGAGGATGAGCTTCTGTGAGTTCATTGTAACCTTTTGTCTTGGGGTCTATTTCTATTTCAAGGTTGCCAAGGACAGTCAGTTAGGCTAGTACCGAAATGACAAAACTGACGAGTATAACTTGTCGACACCCCAACTCAGTTCCCTGCTTGAATCCAAATATGAAGGAATAATTCACTCTATATGACCTCCAGAAGTATATATTGCTAGCATACATAAACATGTACAGGACAATGAACGCAAACAAGCTGCAAGAAATTAAAACCCTTCATTACTTGTCAAACATATACAGTAAATAAATTCTTTAAGGCCAATCTTGGTTACTTGTAACGGGTGAACATGTTGTCCATGTTTTGCTTCTGCCCTACTTTATGCAATATATCATGGGCCGGTATGATCAAGATGAGGGCTGTTACCAGAGCAGCTGTGCAGCCAGCTAAGAAACCTGAAAATTTTAAAAGAAATTTGTTAAAGGAAAATAAATCAACTCTATAGAAATCCAAATCTGCATGCAATTCTAATTAATTAATCAAATAAGAATCTAATAGTAACCTGTAGAAAATGTTATTCTATGTCTTTCTCTCTTAGCTTTTGGTCTTAAAACGTTCATGCCTTTACTGCGGTTTGAATTTGAGAAATGCTTGATGAACGTAGCTAGCTTGGAAACCTGCAACATGACGTTTCAGGTGAGTGGCTTAACAAAAGGGAATTATACTTCTTCACATCGACATATGGGATAAAATATGCACAAATTATTCCTTTTTTTAATAATTGATTGCCATTTTAATTATATCATTTCTTTAGACATCTCACCTCATCAGAGCTTCCAAGAAAAGAATTGTCTACCATTTTCATGTAAGATTTTGCTGCATTTCTTGAAGTGATCTGCAAGAATGATGTTAACAAAAGTGAGCTGGGGCAAATACCTTACATCAGACACTATTTTGAATTAATCCATCAGTAAGAGGGAGTACCTTGTCATATTTCTTCATAATTTTTGAAAATGCCAACATATTTAGGAAGCTGTTTCATGCATATATTAAAATCACATCACATACCATTTAAAATACATCAGCAGTAATTGATTAATTACCTGTAACTCTTAGGAAGGCGAAGCCTTTGGTAGAATTCAACAAAAGCTCTCTTAAGTTGATCTTCAAGTTTCCTCAAATTTTCCCTACTGAGTTTCAACTGTGTGTGCTGAGGAACTTTGAGCACTCCCTTGATAATGGAACGAGGGGTTTCCAATGTGTTCGTAATTTTCACACGGTCAAGTACTTCCAATGGAGCTGGTCTATTATTTGTCTTAATGCTAACTGGTGGTATCTATGTTTGTACAATATTTTGTAATTTTATCACCGTGTGATTGCTCTCTTTTTTGTTATCTTTATTGTCATCACTCGTCTCATCTGGCAGCCCATGGATGCTTTCTTCAATCACATCCATCTGTTGAGCTCTTCCTGCATGCATAAATATGCATGCACACACAATAGAAAGCCAAGTTAATTTCTCCATATAAAATTTGGGACATATATACACTTACTGCTTTGTTCTAGCTCCAGCTGGAGTAGAAATGGACAATTCAGCTGTGGAAGCTGCAATATCAGATGCAAGACGAGTCATCTCCAGCTCCATCGATTTATCAAACCAAATCCCTTGTGGATTCTCTACTTTAATCCTGCAGGCAATGAAAGCATCCATTTGCTTATTCAACATGGCAGCCTCCTTCATCACCTCTTGCACTTTAGCTCTACAAAACTTGTCAACCTTACTGAACTCATCATCAAGCCTTCTAAAATACGCCAACTCGTACTCCCCCCTTCGTCTGAGGACATAAGGAAGGTTGTTTCGTAACTTTGATTGCCCTTCCGGCTCACAGAATTGACCAAAATGGCTGATTGGCTTTCAATATCTGAAGGAGAAGCAGAGGATGGGCTCATGGGATCGTTGTGTTTTTGCGTTAGGCCACTGAAAGCTCTGTATAGTGTCATCTTTCGCTTTAGCCTACCTACACCTGGCCCCACCTACACCTCCAGGGGTTGCTGCTCTGTTTCTTTTCTTGACACTTTGGATTTCTTTCAAAAGGGCTTTCAGATAATCATTCTGGCACCATTTGTTCTGCAAATTCTTTTCCAAACTTCATTTTGATTTGCAAATGAATATGATAATTTTAGCAGTTTGATTGTGATAGCTGCTAGATTTAGTGAACTTGATAACTGAAAAGTCGATGAAGCTACCAATGAATGAACAATATTGTTTGAGTCTATGTATACGCATCATATGCATTCATTGTCATAGAGATCACCCAGAGTAAGGAAAGAGACTCTTTCATAATCTGGTTAAATTAGTTAATAATTACGATAATAACTCATAAAGGAGTGTTGATATTGGTTGAAAATTCACGTCAAAATTTTCGAAAAGAGCCCGCAAGCAGACACGGCCACGACGACGGGCACATTCATTTTAAATGAGAACGATGGTTTTTTTTTTGAGTATTTTATCTTTTAACAACTGTCCAGTCCTCAAGAGTTAATGATCTGAAGTTCAACAAAATACGAACGTTTGTAATATCTGTAAAGTAAGATATTGTGTAGTAGTAAATAAAAATGAAATATTCCTTTTCTTCCATAGATAGTAACTAGACAAAATAATAATAATAATAATGAAGGTTGAGTTTCGCGTATGTCGTATGTTATGCAGCAGAAGTCGCGGTTGACCACGTGAATTGACAAGAAACAGCACTTGGACCTTTTCGCTTTTGGTGCACCTGCACACAAGTGCTTCAAAATTCTTAACCGGCCGGTACTGCATACATTGTTCTTAGGCATATTAAAATTCGATCTCTGTTCATATTTCGTCTACCAACCGTTTTTACTTTATTTTTTTTACCTAATCTTTACTCTAATAGCCCGAATAAATTGAATACATACACCAAAATAGGAACCCTTCTTTATTCCATAACAACAAAAGCACTCATTCACTCTGTCGTCAGAAATTTCAATCTTTTCGAAGCACTTCCTATTGTAGTTAGTAGTGGGGTAGTCGATTCATGTCTTTGTTTTGACTGCTTATATACATAAATTAAGGGCCGTATATATACATTATAGAAAAAAATAAATGTTAGTGTCTGATTAATTCAACAATTTACAAAATAAATTCAATAATCCAAGTCCAATGCTAGCAAATAAGGCGTAACTTCGGGAAAAAATAATTTTTCTACTGCAAAACAAAACACATCCTGCTCACCAAATGCACGCAGCACAAGGATGTTATTATTATTATTATTTCGGTTCAAACTATGCTAGTGTAACTCTTTGGCCATTTCAATCTTTGATTATTGTTATCAAACTTTTCATGCATGCAGTCCGATTTGCATAAAAGAGGAGTGGAAGAAGCAAACATTAGATACACGCACTACAATTTGAGGTAGCTTATCAATTTCATAAATAAATAAAAAGGCAAAATACGGTACGTGTTAATTAATTGTTGATCATGCTGTCATGCTCAAAGTTCAACTACTTTTGCTTGCTTGCTGCTGGTGCTGGGGCCTGAGTGAGTACTGGGGATCAAAGACTCTCATTTTCTTTAACCCCACTTCTCTTCTCTGGACTGGGACTCGACGTCTTGTGCCTGTTTTATTCACAGCCCCTATAACTACCTATAACCACCACACTTTCTGATTTCTCTTTCTCTTTCGCTTTTGAGAAATATTATTTTACAGAAAAACTAAACTAACAGAGAAGGAGAAGAAGGGCCTATCCAGCGAAATCAATTTTTTTTTTTTAAGCATCAGTCTTTTCTGGGTCTGTTGAGGCCCCAGGCCCCCAGTAGTTCATGATTCATGGGCTTGACGTGAATTTATCAATTCGTTTCCTTATGTGTTAGATCTTGCGACACCTTTTTTTTTTTTTTTGAAAGGAAATGAGTCACAAAGACACCAGCCACTGCATTTATGATTTTTTTTTTATTGCGCGCGCCAAAATCTTCTGTTAACGAACTCCATTTGAATTTAACAATATTAGGTATTTTAATATTTAAGTTTTAATTAGTTAAATAATTTTGTAAATTATAAAATCTATCATTTAATAGATGAGTGGCACATAATATTATAACTCAAATTATGATGTAAATATTAAGATTCTTAACTCATTAATTGAAAAAAAAATGTCAAAGAAATATTATGTAAAATCTACTTCCATATGTTTCAAGTATTCTTAAAGATTAGTTAATAAAAAAGCAAAAAAAATCCACACCCACATGTGCCATCGAAATTCTTTCAATTCTTATTTTAGATGAGACTCGTCAATGTCAATGCATGGCTTGTACTCGTCCAAAAGTACCAATAATTTTTTAAAAGATGCTGTACCACTTCCTGAGAAAAAAATGTGAAAAAAAATAAAGAGAAGATGATGATGATGACGCTAGATATTTGGAATTCACAATCTTTTTTTCTTTTTTTTTTTTTTTTACCAATAAGAACTGCACTGCCTTTGTAATTTTAAATTAGATACAATTTTATTATAATTTTAGATGTAAAGATATTTTTACCTGTTTAATGTCAATATGACATTAACATCCAACTAACGATGTTAATAGAGATGAAAATAATAATCACAAACTTACAAACTCGCCTAACCCCACCCACTAAAACCCGTCTATTGTAAGTAATTTTGTGGGTTGCGGACGAATTTGGTATCACAAATTAAAAACCAACACTGAATTACAAGTAAATTTCATATATGTGAAATATCTTATAGATACTCGCATGAGTACCTGACAACCTGCACTTTTTTCAATTAATTTTTTTAAGTTTAATAATTTTGATACTTATTATAATTATTATGTACAAATTATTTTCGTTATATAATTATGGATTGTTACGTACTTATAGATTATTATATACTTATTAAAAATATAAATTATACTTATGGATTATTAATTTATTACATACTTCTTGTAATTATTATATAATTATTATAATTTTGTTCTTTGCATTAGTGTTTAGAAAGTATTAGTATTAGAAAATATTAATCTTAAATGATTGTTGTAGGAATTATATTGGATGAGTGCTAATGGTGGTAAATGAATTGAAGATTTTAACTCTTAGAGCTTGTATTGAATGCGAATATAAGATGACAATTGTTGCAGGTGCAGTCGTGATACTTTTGCATAATTGTGTTGTTACTTTTAGATACTAAATTTTGGTTTTTTTCTTTTTTTTTTAAAATTGAAAGTATTTTTGTGGTTTAATGTGCTTGTGCATTTCAAACTTAAATTTGAGAATTGGTGTTTGATTTGAATTTTTTTTTGGGTCTAATGTTGAAATTTAATTTTTTATTTATATTGATTAAATTTAGGATTGAGTATTTTATGTAAAATTTTAGGCTATTGTTATAAAATTACATGTTGAGTTATATAATTTAAATTTTTAGATTTTATTAAAAGTATCTTTTAACATTTATGATTTTAAATGAGTGAAGCATAAAAAATCCGTTGGGATATTATTACGAATTTGTTAATTGTGAAAACCCCCCAATAGATTTTTTTTAAAAAAAATTAAAACTCATATCAAGTTGCATGTGACAAACCCACAGCAAACAGTACCAATTACCATTCCTAAGTATCAACAAAAATATTGTAAAATAAAAAAATTACAATTTATAATCATTTAATATATTAACAATTTTAATCACACCATAATATCCCTACGTTAAAAATCTTATCCAAACCCACAAGCTATATAAGACACGAATCTATGGACAACCAAAGCAAAAGCTCACAGTTCGAGTGGGGAAAACAATGGCCGCACTCTTGACTTTTTCACTCGCATCATCTACCAGTCCTACGACATTCGTTTCCTCCTCAAAAACCCTAAAGCTTCTTACTTCCCTGACGAAAAAACCATTTTTTCGTCTAAAAAGCGGAGCTTTTGCAGCAACTTGTTCACTTCATTCAGCATCAGCAACAACTAACCTACCAACAGCGGAAGTCCAAACCTTCTGGCAATGGCTCTGCGACGAGAAAGTGGTCTCCCCAAAGTCACCCATAAGGCCAGCTGCAGTCCCAGAAGGACTGGGGCTGGTTGCACAGAGAGACATTGCTAAAAACGAGGTCGTTTTGGAGGTTCCCATGAAGTTCTGGATAAACCCAGATACGGTTGCAGCTTCAGAGATTGGAAGTTTGTGTACCGGATTGAAGCCTTGGATTTCAGTGGCTCTGTTCTTGACCAGAGAGAAAAAGAAGGAGGATTCTCCTTGGCGGGTTTATCTTGATATTCTTCCCGAGTGTACGGACTCCACTGTGTTTTGGTGGGTGTCTCTTTGCCTTTTCTTTCTTACTTTCGTTGTTTGTTCTGTTCTGTTTGGGTTGGCTTTGGTTTTGATTTTTTGATTTTGATCAAGTGTTGTGTTAATGGCTTCAGTGCAGGTCTGAAGAGGAGCTTGTTGAGCTTCAAGGTTAGTGACGGAGGCTTTGGAAATATTTGATTTATAGATTGAAGTAAATCAGTTAACTGTGAACTACCCTCTGTAGCTATATATGCGAAGCATATGTTTTGGTAATTAGAAGCTGCTAGTGAGTGTAGTTTGATGAACTTATTCATTTAGTGGTATGAAGAAATTGAGCTTTGTTTTTTGAATTAGTTACATAGTTGATCTTTCTATCACTGCCACTTTCTATCACTACCATATGTGGCTAGAACAAGTGAAGGCACATGATTGAGTCAAATTACGTCTATATAATCATTGTTTCTTTTATAGTTGAGATTTTGATTTATGTGATGCAGGAACCCAACTATTAAGCACAACTTTAGGTGTGAAAGAATATGTCCAAAACGAATACCTAAAAGTCGAAGAAGAAATCATACTTCCTCACAAGCAACTCTTTCCTCACCCTATCACATCGGAAGACTTCTTGTGGGCCTTTGGGATTCTAAGATCAAGAGCATTTTCACGTCTTCGTGGTCAAAATCTCGTTTTGATCCCCCTTGCAGACTTGGTAAGGCCTTTTGCTTTTGCCTTCAAGTGGTTTTCCGTAGCAAGAAGCTAAAATATGCAGGCAATGAATTTTCAACTATGTTTTGGAGGGCCTCTTGTTTCTTTCAGTTTCAAAATTTAACTTTCTATGAACTTGGATTATCAATCAGATAAACCATAGCCCTGGCATAACCACAGAAGATTATGCATATGAGATTAAAGGAGCAGGTCTTTTCTCAAGGGATCTTCTATTTTCTTTGCGGACTCCTGTTCCTGTTAAGGCTGGTGAGCAGGTGAAGCTTTCCATCTTTTAACATTTATTATTTTATTACTTCAGCCACTGTGGTTCCAAAGTTCCTTCCAAAAGCTATATTTGATGTTGAGAAAATCTTTGGAATCATCAGCAACCCTACTGATACAAATATATCTGTTTCTTGTCAATATCAAAATGAACTTTTTGGCTCTCTTTATGTTGCCCTTGTAAACTGAATTTGGGGTTTACACAAAAAATCCTCTTATAAGTTGTGAGCTTCAGAGGATTTTTATTAACACCAAATATAAACAACTGCTGACATGGACTACCATTGATAGGTTCTGATCCAATATGATCTAAATAAGAGCAACGCCGAATTGGCTCTAGACTATGGCTTCATCGAGTCAAAGTCTGACCGCAATGCATATACCTTAACACTAGAGATATCTGAATCGGATCCATTTTTCGGTGACAAACTCGACATTGCTGAGAGAAATGGTTTGGGAGAGTCTGCATACTTTGATATTGTCTTGGGAAGAACTCTTCCACCAGCAATGCTTCAGTATCTGCGGTTGGTAGCACTTGGGGGAACTGATGCTTTCCTCTTGGAATCAGTTTTTAGAAATACCATCTGGGGTCACCTTGATTTGCCTGTAAGTTGGGCGAATGAAGAACTCATATGCCGAGTGGTAAGAGATGCCTGCAAATCTGCTCTATCTGGCTTTCATACTTCCATTGAAGAGGTAAGTGTTGGTCCTTTATGTGCATGACTAATAGAAGTTAATTCTCATGCAGTGATTTTAATTTTCCATTCATGCATATACTACAACACAGTTAAGGAGATGCAATTTGAACTTGTTTATATCTTTTCCAATGCTCCTTTTGTGCTGGTATCAAATAAATTTGTCTTGCAGGATGAGCAGTTGTTACAAGGAGGAAATCTTGATCCAAGATTGAGAATTGCAGTTGGAGTAAGAGCAGGAGAGAAGATGGTGCTGCAGCAAATTGATGAGATTTTGAAGGAAAGGGAATTGGAATTGGATGAGTTGGAATATTACCAAGAAAGGAGACTTAAGGACCTTGGTCTGGTTGGTGAACAAGGTGACATAATCTTTTGGGAGCCAAAGTAAGATTCGACAATGGGTTCCAAATGGCTCAGGCCTGAAGGAGGCTTGTGCTAGACTACAAGCAATGTATTGTTATTGAAGCTACCAGAATTGACGTTTTTTTTCTTTTTTTTTTTCTGGAAAGATTCATGTCCGTTATACTTTTACACTGGATCACAGCAAATAAGCATATTTGATCATTCCGGAAGGAATTATGATGCAGAGCTTTCATTCCAACCTGTGGTCCTCACGAGGGAAAAGTGAATAGGATTGTTTGCAGGTGTTTCAACAGCAGTATCTCTCATGGGGCTGAATAATTGCAACCTCGTATTTGACAAATTCTTGTAGGGTTCTGTTGCGGTTGATCAGGCATTAAGAAAACGGAGACCATTGTAATTTCTTATTTTTTTTCTAAGCCGTGTATTTGTTATGTTTTCCTGGAAGCAAGAGCCATCAGTTTCACTGAAAAGTAATAGTATCTGCATTCAAAATAATTTACTCTCATTGCTTCATTTTTTAATCCAAAACAATAGTCATCAGGCACACACTCAGCCAACTGCTCCACCCTGATTCACGCTGAGTCGATCTTATTTTAAGAAGCCAGGTTTAGTATGTTCAACATTCAGTCCTTGGAGCGATAAATCTCAACTACATTTTCTTTTTCACTCTGTGAAGAACAATGAAGAGATACAATCTGTATGATCAACTATGCAATTATGTGGCAGCAACGAGAAACAAATGAACAGGATGGAAGGGGCAAAATTGAAAAAGAATAAATACAAGAAAAAAATGGATGACCAAACTTAGAAATGCCTAGATGGAACTCAGGAAATCTGCTCTTCCATTTCAAACAAAACTCTACTGTGTGCATAGGCGGTCGTTTAAAGCCTTCAATCTTGAAAGTGAAATGGCTTGATCACCTGAGACTTGGGAGAAAGTATGTGGAAACCTTCTCAAGACAGTAAATCTGTAACTTCAGCTCACTGTATACTACTTGAGTTACCATGACCTGGCAAGTCAGCACAATTTGTTCCCTCACAAAGGCACTCCTGAGGATTTGCATAGAAATAATCTTCCTCCTTGGGTTTGTCTGCAATTACCCTTCGACGTGTTGGCTGTCCCATCCTTTTCTCGTGTGCTAGCCGAACAGCAACTGCAAATTCATTAAAAGAAAGAGTACCATTGTGATGCATATCCAGCAGCCCTACCAGAATTTTCCGATCTAATAATATGGATTTTTTGAACCCGAGATACCTGTATGAGACGAAGTTAGGAGTGGCTTCAATTATCTCATCATTGAATATAGATTTGCATTCTTTGGTTCTCATGAGCTGACATGCATACCTGCGGTGACCCTCCACAACTTTTGCCATGTTCCCATCATATGTAGGAATGAAAATATCACTAGCTGTAGAAACCATAAAATCCAGGGCTGCCATTTGAGATGAATGATTCTGAAACAGTTGTAGCTCTGCTGGATCTAACAGCATTTCTTTTCTCACCTGAAATCATAACCAAATATTGAGATTCAAAAGAATTTATATCCTAATGTACAAACCAGAAATTTAAATTAAAGAAAAGAGACTCATGAAATTGGAAGGGGAAAGTATGATTAGTCAAACAGTACAAATGTTCAGATTTTGGGTCTCCAAGATACTCACAATCCGTGGAAATGCAGCTCTTAGTGCTGCCAGTCTCTTTTCCCCACCATAAATCTCACCAGCTGCAATATAGATTTGTGCATCCTTATCGATACCTAATGCTTGCAAAACCAGTGCAGCCTCTTCTGGAGTCAAAGGACACAGACCTTGTGATCTCCTCTCCTCTGAAACTATTTCTTTCTCTCTCCACCATGGGTATGCATATCTGAAAAGAAGAGGCAATGCAGTGAAAATTGAGCCATATCATCTCCAAAATTACATGGCAAAGCACAAATTACTTTGATCTTTTGATACATTCATAGAACAGATTGAAAAAAAAAAATAGAATTCTTTGGGTTGGAATACAATTCATTCCTTGGACAAAGGACAAGTTTAAACAATTAAAATGACTTGGATAAATGAAACCAGAAACAACATCATTCCAAAATTAGCATGAATTTCATTATCGTTGACTATCGATTCCACAGTTACCACAATTTACAATGTCACGTACAAAACAGCAAAATTTTTTCTGGTTTTTGGCTATGACATATAACCTGACTGTTATTTGTGTCTTTTAACAAGAGTATATTAAAAGCGCACTGCCATACAGGATATCATAAGGGAAAAGAAAAGAATGAGAGAGAGATAGCATCAGCTTTCAAGCACAACAAACCTCAACCGCTTCAGTTCTTCTGCTTCTTCCATGGAGCAGCCATGTGTACAACCTGAGAAAGCCAACATGTCCATCTCATATCTTAGATGCAGAGCCACAAAAGGTCCCCTTTCTTGAAGTATACGAACCAATTTGTATCCCAGAGTCTCAATCTTAGGAGTAAATTTCAGTCCTTGGAAATTTACGCGGCACCTGAGTTTTTGAAGATCAAACGGTATCCCATTGTTTGCCAGACGTGCATCTGTTCTGTTGAAGTGCAACACCTTGCGCTTGCTAAAAAGTGGCAGAATCTGCATTGTAGGACCACTGACATTAGTCAAACTGCTGGAGCAAATAAAGACTATTGCACTGACCTTCTATTGACATAGTACATAGTAATTCAAGAAAAATAGCAAAACAAGTAGACCTGCTGCAAATAGTATTTTTCATTTGACCAGCTAACAGGTGGCATCTCCATGGGACTGTATCCGTATTTCCTAATATACTTCTTTGGGAGCCTTCTGACTATTCGAACTTCATCCCTTAGGGAATCAATGAAATGCCTCACATTGAAGATATCCTCAAAATTACTGCAGAAAGAAACCTAATTGAAAATTTAAAGAATCCATCAATTAAGGAAATTATGAAGCTTTCTGATAATCGTGGACATACCTAGGGTCAGCCCAGAATGATGTCTTATCAAGCTCAGGAACAACCAAAGTGAGATTTAAAAGTCGTGCAACAGTCACCATGTCACATATCTAAAATATGAGAGTCAAAAACTTGGAGTACTATTAAGAAAACCAGGCAAAAAGGAGAAGAATAAGAAATACAAACCGCAGCACGCATTTGATTCAAACCCCCATTGCAGGACACTTTAAGGAAACCGTTACTAGTATAATTTCCTGCAAAACAAGGTGTTATAATCTGGGAATGAAAATGTGTCTTTGATAATAAAAGCCATTTTTGCAAGCTGGTCGTTAGGGTAGTTTCTAGTGATGTATCACCTTAAGATGATCAGTTTATGGCCATGAGAACAAGTAAAATTACATGATTCTAGTGCTCTATCTTCTTGACTTTCTCCTATGGAACGAAGGTCAAGAATTTGAGAAATATTACAATTACAACCACAATAACTTTGATCTCTCTCATGTTTTTATTTATATAAAATTCATGTTTGTAGAGATATTTACTACATAAAGATTAATTTCATCTTTGTTATTTCGTCAAAAGCTTTATAACAAATTTGAAGACACTACACTAACATAGTGGACATTACTGATCAAGCATCTAGCAACCACCTAAGAAATGGAGGAGAAAATACTGAAACCTCATAATACTTATAGCTCTTTCAGAGCTTTCACAACTAATAAAACCAACTTCTAATCCACAGAGAGAATTGCTCAAAACTTAAGAAGGTCTGAAGTAAAGACCATAATCAGCTATTCTATTAGCATCACTATGCTGCCCAGAATGTCACAACCAGCACATTGAGACTACAAATGTACTCGTCTAAACAAAATATCCTGTATTATGTACTCTTAAAACACATAATAACTGCTCATAATTCAAAACACACCCAACTATATTAACCTTCAATTATCCCTGTTCCATATATCAATATAATCACTTAACAACTAACAAGTCGGCGCTTGCCCACCCAATTAGTAACAGTAAAGAACTGAATATGATGAATGCTCACAACCGAAATGGTGAACAAAAAATTTCAACTTAATAAAATTTCATAACTAGCATCACCACTTAACTGAGTCCAAAACGAAAGGTATAAGATAGAAAAAGAAACTTTCATGAATAGAAATAAAAAGCACTAAACAAATAAAAAAGAAGCGAACTCACTAGGGGGAACAAGAGGAGGGGGAGATTGAACAACGGCGTCCACATGGCGAGGAACTAGCGTAATCCAAGGAACTTTGTTTGTTATATTGGGGAAAAGTTTGGGATGCCAAAGCTCTCCAACGGCCACTAACTGAACCAAACAAGTCCATAACAGTATGCTCGAGCATACCCTTATGAACCAAACTTGTAAACGTGTCCGAGGAATCACTGGCGCTTGCAACTTGTCGCATCTCACTTGTACATTCTCAGATCTAACTTCCATTTCTCTTCATCGCCACTTCATTGAAACCTTGCAACAAATAAACTTATGCTTTCACAGAAAATAAACAATACCCAGTCTGATTTTGGCAACAAAAAGCCTAACGCATGAGCATTGTCGAAATAAATTTGGAACTTAAACGTTGGTTAGGGTTTTGATGAACTAATTTCTATAAAATTTGGTAACTTTTTGATAGATCAAGGAAAGGAAAAGCAATAAAAAGGGTGACAGTCACAAGCGAAAAAGAGAGAAAATAAATCAAACCAACCGAAGAAGGATTTTTTAATTTTTTGGGAAATTTTCTTTTTCTTTTCTCTCTCAATTAATTAATTTTCTTTTTTGGGTCCGGTCTTCGGAAACAATTGTCAATTTTTTTTTTTTGATCGTTTTGTTTAATTAAAAATACCTTTCCTTAATCTTGAATCAAAGCCAATTGTTGAGTTTAAAGAAATTGTTGATATTTATAGGACCCTATATGGCTCCGGTATATTTATTCATGTTCAAAAATTAAATATCGGAATAGATTGATTAAACAAAAAATGTGTGTATTTGATATAATCAAGGTTGGAAGACTTGTTCAAAATCAATTTATAATTGTATAATGGGAGTGTTTTGTTAACGAGCAGGCTTAAAAGTGCTGGTCAAAAATCAAACGAGGCTAATAGAGTTTGATTCTCTGGTTAGGAATGTCGCTATTACTCTAATTATCTTGCATAAAAGATAATTTTCGAATGATTTTAATACCTACACAAATAGAGAGAAGACTTTTTTGAAAGTATAATATAACGATTTGCTAATGATATGATAATGGAGGATAGCGGAAAATTTAAAATCGTACAATTGTAATAAGGCCGGGGTAATTTTAAAAAGTTAAATGAAGTTCACGCACTCGTTGTTGAAGTCGCGGGATACCACTAATTACATTCTTAAAAATTCATGTCAGTTTTCATTATTCATTAACCCGACTTGGTCTTACATTATGGTGTTTAATTAATAAAAGATATAAAGGTAAAATAAAATTGTCAACGTTTTTGGGATAAAAATAAAGCAGTCAGACCAACCTTGGAATTGTTGAGCAGCCAAATTGCACACTCCCTCTGCCCCTCAGCTGATGCTTGCCTTACACGGAAAGCCTGCCTTTGTGTTGTGAGTACAAATTGCAAAAGGCAGTGGAGCAATGATTTCAGTTCAAGTTCTTGCGGTTGCGGATGCCAATAAGTAGGCTGCACAAATAGTGGCACCAATTTAGGCCAACAGCCTCTGAGATTGAGAAGCTTTATTCGGAGAAGAGCAATTAACGACCCTTTGTGGCAAAAGAACCAAATCTGCTCGCTAACTTATTGGTGGCAGACCCCATAACATAAGAAAGCCCCCTTAGAGACGGGGTGGCAGAGAGCACGGAGAGCCATTGGGATGGGCGGCTTTTGCATAGACTCCGTGGCTGCTTTAGTACTATGCGAAATAGGCAGTTGCCTAGGGTCCTGTATTAAGGAAAGTTCTAATTTTTTGGTATTTATTTATTAGTTAGTATAATTAATTTTTTTTAGGTTCAAAAAATTAAGTTATATATATATTTTTCTAAAGTAAAAAAACTTAATTTTTAGACTTTACCCTATTATTACTCTTATTCATAATTATCTCTCTTATTTGATAATTTTTACCTTAAATATAAAATATATTTTTATGGTATAATAATTATTTTGGACGATACTTCTTTATTTTTTTTTACTATTTCCTAAAAAAAAATCAATGCTTTCCCTTTCCAAAAATAACTCTTATTAAAATCAGTAACGTTAGATTTTTAGAGTTAACTTTTAGTATTTTATTAAAATATATTTAAAAACTCATTATCTATAAACCGATACGCATTGAATCAAAAATACTTTCAGTAAAAAGCTTTCATGCTCTCTTCTCTTTCTGGACAAAATACATTGTCATCGTCATCTTCATCTCAATTAGTCAATTGACTTAATACCAAGTGCTATCATTCTATTTCTTCTAGTTTTTATTATTACTGTTCTTATCATTTTTAAATTTATTTTATTTTTATTTTTTGTATTGATTTTGGCTTAAATAATCTAGAAAAGAAAATTGTGTTTGTTTATTTGCTTGTTTTTTAGATTTAAAAGCATGTCAACTAGAAAATATGCATTAAAATATGAAAAATTGGAAAAAAAAAAAAGGAAAAAAAAGAAAAGAGGAGAATAGAAAAGTTAGTCGAATCTCAAAAAGTAACTCTTGATAAATTTATCACAACTAGCAATAAATATATATTTTTTCTCCTACTATTATTATTTTTTTGGGGATCTTGTTAATAATTATAATAATTCAAGATATTATTTAATATGGTTGACTTTTGAACTACTTGATGTTGTTGTGAGAGTTTTTTGAGCTATATTAATATTCTTGTGAGAGTTTCAAGATATTATTAATATTTTAACATCAGAAGGCTTAAAATAAAATTTTACCTAAAGCCCCCAATTGATTAAACCAGACTGAATGGTGTGGTTGATGAGTGTTATTGTTGGTGTCGGAAACGATTGCCTCACAAATGCATGAATGAATTTACTTGGGACCTTCAAATTGGAATAGCTATGATGAAATCAACAATTTTGACAACCGTTCATACTTATCATTTATTTTTTTCATTGTATTATATTAGATATTAAGACATTCTTAATTTGATGAGTGTGGATCATTAATACAGTGCATTGATCGTCTATCATTCTGTTGTAGAAGATTTTTTTCATGATCTGTTCAGTATTTGGGAGTGGGAATGAAATTTGGGGGTTTTATATATTTTGTAATGTTCATCAAACCGGCCCAACTTCAAATTTATCCGGCCAAAAAAAATGGATGGATTTGAAACCCGTTCAGGTCGGCCCATATTTCGCGTTTACGTGTTTCGTCGAATGACAAACAAGCAAGTAGCAAGAACAGTTGACCTTCTTTATGGTGGCGCCACGGCCCTCGTCAATCACTGGAATCTTGCTTGATTAATCGCTCACTCGCTCAATCAGATCAAATCACGTAAAATTACAAACACGCCACTATGATCAGATCAACCCTGACTCTTGTTTTAATCATCGGGCTTTTATCCTCGACTTCGCAATCACTCCGCTTCGAGATACAATCGGGCCACACTAAATGCATCGCCGAAGACATCAAAAGCAACTCCATGACCGTCGGGAAGTATAACGTGGTCAACCCTAGCGACGGCCAACCCTTGCCCGAATCACATAAACTCACCGTCAGGGTAGCTAAAATTGATCAATTTTTTTTTTGAATTATTATATTATTATGATTTTACATTTATGTGTGTGTTATTTCCCGTGATAGGTGACGTCGGCTTACGGTAATAGTTATCATTACGCGGACCGAGTTGACTCGGGCCAGTTTGCGTTTACGGCTGCCGAGGCTGGTGATTACATGGCTTGTTTTTGGGCCGTTGATCATAACCCGCAAACAACGGTGACGATTGATTTTGATTGGAGGACTGGTGTGCAAGCTAAGGACTGGTCTAACATCGCCAAGAAAGGTTCTGTTGACGTAAGTTAATTTTGAAACTTTTCGTGTGATTTCTGTACGAATTCATTTTTTTTTTCAAATAATTAACTGATTTTAGTGATATAACTATTTAAATGCCTTACGAAGAGGAACTAGTATTGGGATTGCAGAAATTTTTTGGGGAAAAGAAAGAATTGATCTTTTAGGTATCTACCCTAAATGTTGATAAAAAATTGGATTGTTCTTTTGAATGCCATTTAGATATTATCTGCCCATGAATGTGTAATTATTTAGACTTTTTAGGGAGTGAAATATGGCAAGCAATCCTTTGTTGTCATCTGCATGTTTGCTGATCAAGGCCATGTAAATCAGGGTGCACTTTATCCCTAATCTGAGAGCAAAATACACATTTTGAGGATTACTGCTGGTGGATTTGTTAAAGCAATGCCTAATAGGAAGCTTGAGCTTGCATTTATCTGGAATCATGGCCCTGAGAGCACTATCTACCCTCATTTGACATGGTATACTCGAAGATATTTAGGCACACGTCAAACTTGCCCTTTAAATGATGAACGTAGTAATGTGCTTTAAATAGTTAAAATGCTGTTGGGGATCTGGATTATTTGATAGAGATTCCTTATTGTCTGCTGGAAGTGAGCGTTTCCATTGACTCTTGATTTCACTTAGATTTATCAGAGCCAAACACCTTTGTAATGGGTGTTGGTACGAGTGTCAAATGCTTAATTGCTGGAAAATATTCCGTTCTTTTAAAGAGTATTCATGTCTGACGCTCCACCGAACTTAATGCTGGTGAAGAGTGCCATGCTGTTGTGCAGCAACATAGTTACTGATTTTGTAGAAACTTGGTCAGTGCTGATAGAAAATAAGATTGCTCCACTTAGCTCCCCTACAGAATTGATGCATATATCTATGAGTCGTTCATTTGCATAAGTTGTGTGCTTTGGTACGGCAATTAGTGTAATCACCTTTTAATTGTACAAATTCTTACTTTAAATTTAATGGAATACAAGTTTTTGTGTGAAAATTCATGATTGAAAGCTAGTTATTGGTATTCCCTATTAATAGTAGACATTTTGGGATTGAGATATGGAATGGAATTTACACTTTGCTTCACTCTTTCAATGACAGGTCATGGAATTAGAGCTGAAGAAGTTGTATGATACTGTTAGTTCTATTCACCAGGAGATGTTTTATCTCCGTGAAAGGTAATGAAATGTTTCATTTGCTAGCAATGTTTTTCGTACAGATGTCACATTAACTATTGCTTATGCTTCTTTCTTCCTTGGTTCAGAGAAGAAGAAATGCAGGAGCTGAACCGTGTTACTAACTCCAGAATGGCCTGGTTTAGTGGGTTTTCGCTGTTTATATGCATTGCTGTTGCTGGCTTGCAACTATGGCACTTGAAAACATTCTTTGAGAAAAAGAAGCTTATATAAGAGAAGCTTTGATTAAATTAAGCAATTTTCTATTTGGTGCTCTTGTAAAATATTTCCCCGAAATTTTACTTCTAGAAGGAAAAATAATTTTCAGATCATATGGTTAGATTTATTGGAATTTTTCAGGAACCTGAATATACATTTTGCATACTTCTTTTTCCTTTCGTCGCATATCTTGGTGTAATTCTCAGTTTTAAATGATTGATGCCCGTCTGCCTGACTGTTCTACCTATTGTGAACGCTCTTCTCTTTCTGAGAATTAGGGATTATTTTTCTTACTAGTTGGAAATTTGGAACAGAATTTTGCTGATGGATGATCTGGAAAACTTTTCAAAGTTTGATCTCTGTAATTGGTTTGCGAGATCACTCATAAGCATACCAATGATGCTTAAATAACAAGTTTAATATATAATTAATTTTGTTTTAAGCTTCAGGGCAATTCCGAATCGCCAATTTTACCTTTGGTAATTCGGTGCTCGAACATTTTAGAATGTCAAAAATAGAATGCATAGAACTTGTGTACGTTTCCGCGTTTCCGTCCAGGAGCTCGAGCCAAGATGGTTTTAGGCATCTCTATCTAGGGGTAAAAAAATTGGTAGATCTACAAATCCGGCATTATACAAGAAACACAGCTAAGGGAATGTCGGATTAACGACTTTGCGCCTGTGAAAAGGAACAATGGAAGAGCAAAAGCTATCACTTTGGGACGACCAAAAATTACAATTGAAAGATTCCACTGAAAATCTATTGCCAAAGGATTGAACATTAAGCTTTGATTTGGGGTGAAACTAAAAAACATGCTAGTTTGAGACAAAGAACGTAAAAACTGAAGAAGTAAAGGAATAGCAGCTATTCTGTTCATCAATAGAATCTGAACAGATTAGCGGAAATCCATCAAAGCAATAGTTCTCACAAGCTTCCTCAGTTGAGTCTATTCACAACACCACCCTGTGAGATTGAGTGTACAGGAAGTGATGCAGAAACCGCATATAGAGCACCTAGTATGTACTCCAACCCTGATACTATGCATTGAATATGTTCCAATGATGATCTGTTGGTAAAGTTTCCTTGATCTTTTCAAGCCTCTTGAGAATATCCAAGAATGGAGGTCTTTGGTTCATGTCAGCAGCCCAGCAATTCTCTGTTAACCTAAAAGCATGCAAGAATAAAGAGACATTAGCAACATGATGTCAATTTTCAACCCGTACCTTGATAGAGATAAAAAGTTATCTTGAATACCCAATCAAATTGTGGAAAATCCTTTTTCAGTCGAGTTTACTAGTAAATTTTACTGGACCGCCTTAATACTACCAATAGAATTCATGAACAAAATTCTTGTTTCAATTTAGTTAATAGTATTTTGTATGATAAAATATTTCTACGGAACTCTAGGAGGTCCTCTTGGAATCTTAACAAAGTTGATACTGTGCACCAGAGTATTTTTTTTTTTTTTGAAGACGTGGTTATCCAGAGTCATAGCATGATTTGTTACAGTCAATAGTCGTCACCATAAATCATTTTCCAGGTAAACCCTCTTCAGGTATGGTTAAGTGTTTCCCGTTAGACAAATTCTGGGCCATGTAACATCTTAAATTTGATTCATCTGTCAGCCATGTGTGGGGCAGCAGAAGATAAGCAACTTCCGGCTACATTGAAGAATAGAATTAACTCACTCTCTCAATTCAGGGGTAAATCCTTTCGCACGGAAAAAAGGCCTGTGTCCCTGCGCCACATATTTTGCTGCTTCATAAGGTTCGTAATTTGCATGTGGTGGTTCTCCTTCAAGCATCTGCTCAAATCGAAAAGTAGTGCATTAGGACTAAATAGAAGATGCAATACATCTCATCACCATAAGCGCAGCTCAATTACCTCATAGAGTATCATTGCAAAAGAGAAAACATCAACCTTCTTGTCATATTTTCGGTGCTTGAAGACCTCAGGAGCCATATACCGGTCTTTTGTTTGTTCACAAAACAGAAGAAAATAAGTATAACAAGATCATAGTTACATAAATGAACAATTTGACAAGAGATACTCACAACTCCCAGTTTCCCCAGTCATTTTGTACACATCATGAGAATTCTGAACCTTGATGAGCTTGCTTAGTCCAAAATCTCCAACTTTCAAGTGGTCAGCACTTGAGTTGACCAGAAGAACATTCCTGATACACACAAAAAACTGACTCAACAGCGTAAAATCGTGCAAATGCTAACTCAGAATTATTAATGATAGAAGAGGATACGAGTTAATGAAGAAATGATATATTTTCCCTTGCTGGACAAAGGCATTGTTTGTTTAAATACTCTTTAAGAATATATGAATGAATATAGTGCATTAAGTAAGCGAAAAATCAGCAGCTATAAGTAAAAACTGAAGATGGCAATTTAAAATGAAATCGGACACAGATAACTCACCTTGGCTTCAGGTCTCGATGAATTATGACATTTGGCTCATTGTGAAGATAAGCCATGCCTCTGGCCACAACAGAATTACAAATATTAGCAAAATATTGAAATCCACAAGGGACCTTTATTCGATATGACTTATTTATTTTTCTTTTAGAGAAGAAACAAAGTATGTTAAAGAAGCAGGCAGATGACAGTCTAAATAAAAGTTTTTAAGGCTATGTTTCCAAATCTGATGAATATCTGCAGTATATATATTCCAAGTAGTAATTTTTTTTGTGGATGACAAGAGAAGTTGAGTTTCCTCCAACAATGAAAATGAAAGGCCATGTTCCCAATTAAACATAGAATCAAGAGAAACATCTAAAACACTTCCAGCTCTGTCATGCTTCTTTTTCCCTTGTGTTAATTGAAAGCTGAAAATGAGGTATCAGTGCAATTTAGATTTTAGACTTAGGGGTTGAATATTTACCTGGCAATGTCCAATGCAAAGTTAACAGCTGTTGAAGGACTAAGTGCACCCTTTTCCTTGAGATACTTATGAAGATCACCCTATCATGAATTCTTTTTTTGAGTCAATTTCTTCAGATCACTCATAAAAGCTTGTAAGGAGATAACTTAAATTTGAAACAGAAAACAAATGCGCATTCAGATACCCCTCGTAAATACTCAGTAATTAACATAAGGGGCTTCCTCTCGGTGACCGCTCCCAGAAATTGGACTATATTAGGATGGCGAAGTTTCACCAGCAAATTGACCTCATGCCTGAAGTCCTGACTGAATCAAGAAAGTGAAAAATAGTAAGCGATTTACATTCTTAATATAAAAGGTAAATAAAACGGTAGCAATGAATTAGATTACACTGCAACATCCACGAGATTAATCATTTTATTAAGAATGGTGAACCAAACTTAATAACCCTAGTTATATATATGATATGTTGAAGTCACTTCTTCCTCCAATAGAGAACATCACATCTTGGAAAAGCATCTCAAAATAAATATCTGGCAAATCTAGGCAACTTGAAATTCTACATTCATCTTTTATATGAGTTATGATTCATTGCCCATTAGGGCGCAAAAGGAACTATCAGAATTATTTTAATCAGAAACAAGTAATTTATACGGTTTGTGATGAGACCTTAGAACTGTCATCAAACTATACTCAAATTTCAAAAAAAACAATACAGAGAACTTACATCACCAATCTATCATCTGAAAGTGACGGAAGTATACGTTTGATAGCAACTGGTGTTCCTCGCCAATAGGCTTTTAAAATCTCACCGAAAGATCCCTACCACAATCAGTTATTCTCAATGAAAGCACATCTTGCAGGCAGATTTAAAAGGAGGATAAAAAAAGAAGAAGAAGAAGAAGAAGAAGGGCCCAAGAACTAGTATGGCATGTAAAATGCCAACAACAGACCAAAAGCATAAAAATTACCAGAAATTTTGATCAATCAAGAACTTGTTTCGCAGATATCATAAAAACAAAGTTTGAATACCCATGCAACTTCTTTGATCAATCAAGAACTGCAAAGGCCCACTATAATTTGAAAATCATTAATCTTCAGAAATTAAAGTTGCGCCTCACCTTCCCGATAATTGCTGAACTTGAGAAGTCCAGCTCAGAAGGGTCAATTTCCCAGTCACACTTGTTTGGCAGAGGGGGAGGGACTGGCTTTGGTTCAAAGTGACTTCCATTTTGACCCTGCAGCATGTAGAATCTCAATCAGAGCTCACAAATGCAATTGAAGATACAAATGGCGCATCATGAAGCATAAATACATCAAGCAATACAAATAATGCGTTGGTGATTGGACTTACATAAGACAGGCCACCATGAGCCTTCAAAAGCTCCATCATGTTGAATTTCTTAGCTCCTTCGGCATCAGCTAGCGGCTGCATAACAGTAGCAAAAATCCAAATTTACATGAAACTATCCCAATCTTGAAATCATGTGTAGTTTCTAGCTGCAGTTCAATTAAAGATTTTTCATTTAATAAAAAAAATCAAAAGCATTATAAAAAAATTCAAGAACTCCAGTAAAGAATCAGTAGCAGTAATCAGAGTCAAGTGATGGATAATTAAATCAAAATTCCGAATAATCGTTTTTAGAAAGAAAAAAGTACCGTATTTTTCCAGCGATCCTGCGCGTTGACGTCAGCGCCATACTCGATCAAGCATTTGGCCACGTCGATCCAGCCGTGGAGGGACGCCACGTGGAGCGGGGTCCGACTATCGTAGTCCCTGGCCTGGACAAGAGACTGATCTTCCTCGAGGAGCTTGCGGACGGCAGCGGCGTCGTTTTGGTGAGCGTGCCAGAGTATCAGAGACGTCCTGCTCACTCTCGCCTTCTCCTTCTGCTTGTCGGCTGCGGAGGTGGCGCCTCCCTTACAGGGCGTCGCGGAATCGCCAGGAGAGGAATTACCCGAACTCATGTGCTGAAACGGATTGGACCTTTTTCGTTTTCTTGCTTTGACGGTGGGTTGCTTGTTTGTTTGCTTTGAGTGAGAGTTAGTTTTGTTTTGTTTGTACGCGCTTCAGATTATTTATTTCCTTTTTACGGATTCCGAGTGTGTGTGAAAGTGAAATGGAAGCGAGAGAGCCTAACATGGTAGTTTTTGCATCCGTTTTTCGGGCTTTTCACAACTTTTTCAACAGAAATAGATTCGTACCATTTTTTTATTTTCCCTCCAGCATTTTATCTTTATTTTTTTTTTATTTATAACTTTTATATTTACTATGGTGTAATGTCTTTTCCAATCTGAAACGCATCCTAATCCTACCGTGTAGCATGTACATAGAAAGCTCTCAGCGCGTCAGCCTGTAAGATTATTTCGTAATATTCACTAATATTATTTTCGCCCTACCGAGTTACTTATCACTACAATTCCTTGTAATAATACTACTTTTGACTAATTAAAAATGACTTGTGCTTAAAATATTCAAGGTTAAAAAAAAAAACCGATGCAGTCCACTGTTCAAATGTGGGCGGGTGTACTCTCACAAATGAATAAAACTAACACCAAATGCACTCCCAAGCTCCCGAATTTTTTTTTGAAAGGTAATAATAACTTAATTTTATATGAATTAATACCTATGATTATTTTTGACATTTGGTAATAGCTAAATATGTAACTCCGTAAACCTTCTATATATTTACTCCATTAACAAATGAATATTATATATTACAGCATACATTTCATTTTGATGGCGAAATTTCTAATCCTTTGCCATGCAGCCACACAACACTTACATCAACTCCTCTTGGTCTTCAAGTGACCTTTTACGTGCCCTCAGATTTAGCTCAAGGCGCTGAGGTAAAGGGGGTGTCCTTCCTTTGCGGAACAAAACAGCAAGGGCCCTCATTTTTCTGCATAAGTCAAAAACCTGCAGGAAATGTATGCAAATGAATGAATGATCATGAAACGTCTTTGGATGGGGCAGAGTTCAAGTTTGCTCTGTATCTTACGGATGAGGCTTCAATCTCTGCAACACCTTCACATCCTTGACCTCCTCCTTGCAGCAAGTCACAGTATCTTGCAGCTTCATTCACATCTTCAAATACCTGTAACACAAGTTTAGTTTTTAACAAATGAATCAAGATAACCCAAGAAAGCAAAATTAAGAGCCCACTTCAAACTAGAGCAACAGGCAGTGGCATGCTTCACTGCAAGAGAATTTTAATCGAGGGAGGTTAAGGGGAAGTGGACAAATGGAAGTTCACTGTCCTAAAAGTTCGAATTGTAAGTTGCCACAAAAAGAACATTGTAGAGACCAATCAGACCTCCTTTACAAGTTAAGTATAGATGATAACTGAAGTTGAGTTGAGTTCTGTTTGCCATAAATAACAAAGCTATACATAATCAAGGAACAAAATTTAGAAAAAGTTTTGTTATCCAACAGAAAACTTACAAGTACTCCCTCTCTAATATCCTCCACAAGCATCTGGAACTTTGTCCCACCACTAGACTGTTTAGCCTGATCCCCAATTTCAGGCCTCCGCTTTCTCCCTTTAGAAAACAATAACCCAAGCTCCCTTTCAACCTCACTGTCAAAAAAGGCCAAAAATGAGCCAGGAAACAGTAACAATTATTCAATAGGAAGATAGCACATGGAACCAAATCAGACCTGCGATTCCTCCGAGTTTTCATGGTGCACAACTGGTTTTCCCGGTGAGTTAGTATATATACAGGCTTTGAATCTTCTCTCCATGGGTTTGCCTCCAACACTAGTTATACCAAAAAAGAGGGAGATGATTATGAAGCTTGTCGAGTTAAAAAATGTGAGTGAGTGACACTATATATCAGTCAAAACTAACCCTTGATGAAGCAGAACATATTAAGCATCAACACCAACAGAAAATGTGAAATATTCAAAATCCACCAAGGAAGACAAGCAGAACATCGCATCAAAAACAAGAGAAAGAGGAGATTTTAATAATGAAAACTATGCCAAATTATGCCTCAACCAGCCAGAAGTATTTGCTTACGCTGAAACATAAGGTTTAATTTGTAGTTAGAGAAAGAAAGCTTTTCTAGTAGTATTTCCTGACATTTTATCAACCAATCTACATTCATTAAACGAAGGTTTTATGCTACCGATTCAGACTGGATATAAATATAATTAGAAATTTCAGGAGCAACCCTGTGGACTCGAACTTCTAAGGCTTGATAAATTTTTAAATGGGTCAATGAATTGATGAGCAGAAGCTAAAATACTTAATTTCTAAAAAGAAGGGAAAATCACCATCATAGCTGATGCTATCGAAAGTTTGCTGAAGATGCCTGCGCATATCATAAGCACGAGAAGAGACTCGCTTTACGAACTCATTAGAACTCCCTGGAATGGTGCCGTCCAAGTGAAGCGCTCTCTCTGCTTCTTGGCTTCCATCATCACCATCATCATCATCATCACGACCTTGAGCACCATCGCTTGCTCTACAGTACACGCGTCGGAATCTCCTTGAAGAGGTGAAACTATAAGAAAGACGATTATTGAAAGTGCGCGGAGAGAGAAAAACCTGTCGCCGCCGAGTACGGAAGGGGTTGATGGTACCGGGAGGGAGAACTATTGACGGAGAAACTGATGAGATTGAGTCCATGCTGATGTGGTTCAATCAATTTACCTAACTTATTAGTCTTTTATGGCAAAGTTATGAAGACCTTTCTACAAACACGTGGTGTGCGTGTGTGAATCAAATTCAAAGGGACGGAGACAAGGATTTCTCGGCGTGCAAGGCTCAGTAATGGACTGGAGAGTGAAAGAATCGAAAGAAAGAAAGAAAGGAATAAGAGAACAGAAACTTTGGACATGTGATGACAATTCACAAAAACTTGGATTTGTAAATCGGCTGGATATTTTTTGAATGGTGGGGTCCAGTGCAGTTGGGATCTCTATGACTGAAGCAAACGGGTCAATCAAAACGCGCAGCATTTGAAAAAATAAATAAATTAATAGAAAACCAAAGATGAGGTATTAATATGATCAGGTGCTGGCTCGCCCACGTGTAGAGTGCCCCTGAATCTATGATGATCATCCTTGCATCTTGATCTTCGATGTTTAATACGAAATTTTCAATTGCAAAAGTATACGTGCCAATTTTTATTATCTATGCCCCAAATGAAGAAGTTTTGTCACCTAATATTTAGCCCTTCATCACTGTTCAATTGCAAATCTTCAAGCTCATCATCCATTCACTTCCAGTAGCAAACTTGTTATATTTCCACCATCCGAAATGGGATGGAGGCACGTCTGCATCTGCAGACACACGTCTGCATCTGCAGACACCCTATTTTGCAGTTGCATGTAAATAAAAACTCCATTCCAAATAACCAAGAAAAGGATAAAGAACGGGACTGACAAACTGATCAACTGATTCAATTTGTATCATTTAGTTTCGAGGGCTCACAAATGAAAATCGCAAGAAAAGAAATTGAACAATGATAATTGACAAAGGCAATACATCAGAAATGACATCAGATACAATCATACATTGATCAAGTAGATAACATGAAGAAAAATGGGAATATATCCATTAAATGCCCCGTAACTTTGTACAACATGCACATAAAGCAACAGAGAACTTTCCCTGAACTTGAGCATTTGAAATGGTCAGACTAGTGATGTGAAAGCTTATAAAAGAGGATAAAGATTATGGCAAGGACAAGAGCTACAATTATTGAGCCAACGATCCATTTGTTCCTGGTCATTCTCCGCGACATGGATGATAAAACTTTTTTACTCTTGCTTATGGCATCATCCACCCCATGAAGCTACAAAAGAAGAAACTGTTTACTGATAATAAAATCATCTATCAAACAAACCCACAACTTTTACAGCACATTTATCACATGCAGAGCTCTTGGCTCCTCTGTGAGAAGGGTTGCAAATAAATGTTTCTATCAATGAAACCAACTGACGCTCATACATTACCTCCCAATTGTCATCATGAAACTAGGGGTAACTCAAACTCTTGTAAGAATGCATATGAACCAAAAAGAAAAACCAAACAAGCAAAAATACCTTGTTACGAGAATTTAACAGAGTTTCACGCTGTTGATTCAGATCTTCCACAATTGAGATACCAAGCTCCTCCGTCTCTAGCATGATTCTTCTACTCTCCCTAATTCTTTCACCCGACTGATTTATTCTCTCAACTGACATGGCCAATCTTTCTCTCTGCTCCCCGGAAACCTGTAACATCAGTTATCAGTCATAGAAATTGTCTACAAAATATATACGAACATCTCCACTTCATGCGGCAAGCAAATTGTTCAAATCGCAAAGCATCAAACTAACTAATCAATCTCCATTCCAGTAAAATTCAACAAACTAAAAACAATCTTCAACAAACTGTCATAAACTGACTATTCCCACTCACAAGTCGCACTCATCATTAGTTCTGTCAAAGTTCCAGATAGTAATTGATAGACAAACATTTTTCTGCACATTCTCATCTATCAGCAAAACTGGCACCAAGCAACATTTGTAGTGCATTTGAGACTCTTTGGAATTGATAAATCTTTTTATATACTTCAAATGGGTTTTCTATTAGCTTTCTGGTGTTTGGATTAAATACACAAAGGAGAAGCAGTTGATAGATGCGTTTGACAAAGCAACTTTCAGATTGGGGGGAAAAGAAAGCACACTCCCTCATAAACCCTTTCAACAAACATGTTCCCAAAGACACTCTAAGTATATAGCCGCAGATACAACCATCGGCAATTGATTAAAGTGGAAATCAAGTTAAGCAATCTCTTCTCCAAGTTAAAACAAGTAATCTAAAGCCGAAAATGGTAACCATGAATCACGCAAAGTCAAAACGAAAATGACTAGGTACCATATTTGGATCGGCTTTTCCAGACTCCAGCAACTCTTCGTGAGCGTCGGGTGACGAAATTCTTTTAAACTCCCTCTTCAACTTATTCAAATCTGACTTGTATTCTCTCAATTTAGCAAGCAGCATTGCCTTCACATTCGGCTGCAAGCTTCTTGCCTCCAAATCCATTTTACGAATCTGACCCCAAAAAGAAAAAAAAATATAAATACAAAACAGTGAAACCTCTAAATATAAAAAGCAAGATTCTTTTGAGGCAGTACCAAAGCGTCAGCATCATCCAGTCCAGATTGTATCTCCGAATACTTTTCTTTCTTCTGATCTGTAATATCAAATCAACATCAGCAGAACTTATGCAACTCAGAAGATCAGTTAAATACCATGTATAATTAAAATATTTATAATGGTTGTGATAATACCTCCATCTGGTAGAAGAGAAGCTGAGCTGCACTTTCTGGAGAGATTTGTTGAGAGCTCGCAGTACTGACGCTCGTATCCTTCGAAGACCTCACTCATTTTCGATTGATTTTCGAGCTGAGTCGAAAATCGGATAAATCTCAAACCCTAGATCTTCAAACCAATTAAATTATGAAAGTGAGACTGTTTTCACTTTTCATAAGCCAACTGCGAATCGTCAATTTGACCGTAAGTAAATAAAATGGACAATAAGATGACACCGTAGTTTTCAAGTTTTAAACTTCTGCATTATTTTACTTCGCTAAAAAGAAACGGTGCGTATCATATTTCGAACCGTTCCGCGGTTCCGCCTTCCATACTCTTTCGGTCTTTCCAAGCAAGTATTACACCATTACTCATTTATTAATAATGAATTTTATTACTTATAAAATTATTTAATCACAGTCTAATAAATAAACATCACATGAACTGAGTCTCAAATTAGAATGCCCAACGTAACTTTTCAAAAGTAAAAGTCATCAAAAATAAATTCGTACCTTGAGCCTAGTTTGGAATCTAAAAATTGTGTTTTTTTTTCTTTTCCAAATGTGAGAAATTAGAAACTGCGCTCTATGCTCAATTATCTATGGATTTACATACGGTTCATGAAATTTTGAATATCACCAACCATTCATTCAAGCAGAAAGCAGGTAGCCTAAGTTGAAAACTTCACTCTCATGTTTAGTAAATGTGCTGACACAAAGTACAAATAGTTTTCTAATCTGTACATCAATAGGCAACCCGAAAACTAAATTCCTTCGAGGGAATATGAGCGAAGTTCTTCCCATTTGAATTCTCAAAATACATAAACAATTAGTTCAAATCCTTCCACTCATCAGATGCTCTACAAGAAGATACCTAAAGAACTAATAATTCCTGCACAGATAACTAATTCTTCAATATTGGACGATACACCTTGGCCTAGATTCCACCATCTCAACCAAGAGTATGAACATCAACCAGAAGATACAAGTGAGATTCTGTTCATACCCTTCTTCCATGCTAACTTGCTTCTAGAAGCTGCAAAATGTGATACGAAGTGGTAAACCTTTGCCAGAATTCAGTGTCTATGAACACAGTAACAGAAAGCCAAATACGACACTATGTTGATTTCATGTCTCAGCACTTTCAGAAGCCACTGTTTCATTTGAAGGAATGGAACCCATTTCATCAGAAACCAAACCTCCACCAATATCACTCTGCTTAAGCTGTGGCTGATCACTGTCTTGATCAGGGAACACCTCAGATTGCAAAGACGGAACAATGTTGTTCACATGAAGCCATGTAAGTTCCCACAAGCTATCTCCTCCTAAAGCACTTCTTTGCACAAGCACTCCCCTTGTCTTCATTATAAGTAGAGTATTCTTAAGAAGCTCAGGCACTATTTCCTGGAGCTTTTCACTTTTCTTCCCTCTGACTTTCACCTTCATATATTTTTCCATTCGGCTAAGGACTCCCAGCCATAATTTGCAGAATGTTGTTAACTGTGAGAGTTCATGAAGTAACTGTAAAAACACCTTTGACAGGAGCTTCATGGCCAATATAAGCGTGCCTTCCATGTTCCGGTAGTCCTTTTGGGAGTGACCTTGAGCTATTTCAAGCAAGTCATCAAGCATGGTGAAGATTACCATATCAAAACACTGTAACCACAAACCATGTGGAAGGTGAATCTCATCCACCCCTGTCAAGCATTTCTGCAAAGATAGAAGAGCATGGTTTCTGACGTCTTCTCTCTGGTCTAAACAAACTTTCCTCAATGCTTGCACAAGCCTCAGCCACATTTCCCCCATATCCTGAGACAATTTGCCAACTTCATCCTCTCCCATTGATTCCTTTGCCTCATGACCCCATCTTGCTAAACAATCAACAGAACCAGACATAAGTTCTACTGCACGGACAGACCGCTCTGCCTGTCCAACACGAGACTCAGCAAACTGCCTTGCGGAATCTATGCAGAGAACATAATTGGCAGGTAACAAGTGGGTTCCATCAGACATAATGAACAATAGCGCTTCGAATCCCGCTTCAGAAGCTTCTGGATGTCGAGCTGTGATGGAAAGTAGGGATGTAATAGTGCGCCAACCCATCTGGGATCTGATATGAGTAGCATTGGCTTTCACAAGGCGGCTGACTTCCTGGGTAATCTGTTCACAGTATGCGTCAGCTACCCGAGCATCAAGCTTCAGTACAAGTTGCAGTGACCTCAAAAGTTCATCTGCCAGATTCTCTTTATATGGAAGCAGCCGCTGGCAAATTCGGAGGAGTCCAAAAACAGCCTTTTCTACCAAGGCACAAGGCATTACAGTTGACTGAACAATATTAGCAATGTGCTCATAAACTCCCTGCCAAAGAAGCACAATCCTATCCCGGTTGTTCAGGGTAATTGCAATGAGCAATTCTAGGCAGAAAACTGCAGTATCTTCATCTTCCGGAGAACTGTTCCCTTTCTGCGGTCGCCCAGCAGCCCAGATAAGCGCTCGTGCAAGTTGCAATAAGGATTCAGCTTGCAAAAACTTACTCTCTGTAAAGATGCTGTCAATATGGCATTTTTGAATCGTCTGTAGGGTCCGTTGATGAGCAGCAAGTTGTTGTTCAGTTGGCTGTGATCTTGGCTCCTCGGTGTCAAGAGATAAAAGCTGACTAAATCGGCCCATCAACCCAGAAGATCTCCTTGGAGTTCCAATTGATGGCATGTGAGATGATGATAAAGAGTTTGTAATAGGCTTCCCTTGGCTAGGGTCAGCAGAAAGCTCTGATTCATCAGCTGCATCACTGGCCACTCTAGCTGGAAGAAGACCAAGCTTGTGTAACCTTAAGATGCAATCCAGAATATTTCTCCAACCTGTGCGAATAAAATCCCCATATCGATTTGCAATGGTAAAAACAGAGACAGTTGCCATCCTGGCTTTTGCATCATCACCAAAGGCTAGCACAGGTTCCTCAACAGCTGCTGGATTTAAAAGGGTTGTAAACTTACACAAAGACACTACGAGATCATCAAGCACATCTTCCAGATGATGGCAAGCCGAAATTTTTGCAACAGCTATGAATCCATCAATACATGTCTGGTAAACTTCTTCATGTTCTGCATGATCAAATACAACAGCAATAGCAGCAATTGTTGGGCCCGACATTATGGCAAACATATCATGATCAAGGTAAGCTTTGCTATCAGCTACAATAAACGGAGCTGTTTTCTTAGACTTGTGCATTAGATCAATCCAACGGCTTGGGGTCATCTCCGGGAAACCAGCACCTTGTTCTGGAGTTGTGCGAATCTCATTCTTGCAAATTGAATGGTACAGCTCTGACAGGAATTCTCGAGGTAGATCATTGCCTCCATTGATGTGCCTATTATTACGGATAAAATCTTCTTCCGTCATCTTTTTCTTCACCTGTACATTATGCTGATCTGTGTTAAGCATTATAAGCGAATAGGATAACAAAAGTGCAGCATCCTTGTTAGCTAGAATCTGAGGTGACTGCTCGTAGTATCTCTCAGAAAATGCCTCAAGCACTCTTTGTATCTTTTGTGATTCTCCAGGCAACCGAAAAGTTTCCAAGAATAACCGCAGGGCAGTGTCCAAATTCATGTCTTGAAAATCAAAAGTACCAGCAAATTCATGAAGAACCTGAACACAAAATTCATCATGATTTCCGAGAAAATCCCCAACAAGATTCTTATCTAACCCTGCAGTGTACCTGAAAAAGCAAGCCACACTTTGGGGATCAAGCTTGTCGGGCAAAAGATGCGTTCCTTGGAGAAATTCTAACCCTTTCTTGGGGTCACGGTTAAAATGATCAGCTCCAATCATCAATCTTCTCTTGATATACTTCCTCCGGCGAACAAATGGGACCCAATGGTTTGGATCACTGTAGTTGTCACACTTCACCATCCAGAATGGGGTATATTCTTCAAGAGTGACTGGGCTCTGCTCTGAACTAACAGATGCATTGCCTATTCTCTCAGCCATTCCCTGGATAACAGCGATCAGACCATCCAAAGCCAGAATATGCATTGCAGACAAAGGGCAGTTCACTGGAAATGCACTCTTTGACAACAAATTAGCCAGGTCTTCAAACACATTACTGCAGGTTATGTCACAATCTAAGTTAGCGTACATCTCCACCATAAAAGTTTTCTGCCTGCAGAAGTCAACAAGAGCCTCCATGGCAACCTCCTGCTGCTGATATGAAGCCCCATGTCTGCTTTGTGCAAGCCGCAAGATCACACAGGAAAAGAAAGCCTCAAGCTGTAGTTTCAGTTCAGTACGCAGATGGTGATACAGATTGAGAACAATGCTACAAACCATTGAAAGAATAAGTGGGCTCATTGACAAACCAAATTGCATAAGGTTACGAAATAGTTCATCCTGAATCAAACTCAATAACCTTGGGTGACGCCGGATGGCAGGCCCACCCAATTCTATTGCCGAGTTAATCAAGCGCAAGGCAAAAAGAGGAACATCTTCATCCAATGCTATGGTATTAGACCTTGGGCCCATTGTCATAAGCTCAGAGACATTTAATAAAGAACACAGGAAGTGAAATATCTCCACCATGCAAGGGACTCCATATGGCTCTGTCATGAGATGCAGGTCATAAGAAACAGAATCCTTTCCAGTACTAGACCCATTCGTATTTTCTTCCATCATAGTTGCTACAACACCTGAAGGTGAGACAAGATTTGCAAAGGATTGTTGACCCTCATACTCTGAACCACCATTGCCATTCTCCAATTGTTTACTCCCGAAAGCATAATCATTGTCCAGCCCACCAATCTGCATTGCATGATTCATCAACCATAAACCATGTCAGTGTTCAACCATAGAAAGACAGATACATTTCTCTTTTCCGACAATCAAATACTAGCTAGCGCTTGAGTTACAGTTACAGCCAACAACAACTGAACAAAAATAAATAGCTACAATCTCTAATAATAAAACCCACTAACTCAGAGCAAACCCAGTCAATCACCTGCAATCAATGGTGTCTAGCAGCCATCACTTCTAAATTTTGGATTGAAAAGCGCAACATAATTTCCACCATGATGCACTGAGTTGCCTAATTGAACCCACAGAAACAAGAAAAAACAGTAGGAAATCTTACATCTTCTGTATCTTACATTTTCTGTTGTTTGATTACCAAGAAGTATAAGGTACATATGAAGAGAATGAAGAAAGCATTAATCGAAATTTCTACATCTCAGGATTCCAAATAGACAGCCAGCCAAATCCACTATCAAACCAATTAAAAACAATTCAACTCTATCATTTTTTTATTTCACCCCATATTTTCCCCCCACTTCCCAGCAACCATTACCAACCCCCCACAAAAATAATAAACAAATAAAATAAAATAAAATAAAAAAGATAATGAGGAAGGTGGAACATGTGTTTATACCTCCTGCTTGACAGCAGTAACTCCATTAACCAATGCATGTTCTGAGTTATCAACATCTGGAAGGTGTGAAAAAATACACCTGACAAGTTCATGCATAGTGTGGCGAGCTATCCTCTGTAACAACTCACCCTTATTTCCTGCTTGATGAACTATACGGAAACAAGTGTTTACTATGGTGCAAACATGCTGATTACTCAACACGATGGATGCTTTGCTTTTCATACAAGCCAAAAGAACCTGAAGTATCTTCATCAGAACCACTTCCTCTGATGCAGGATCAGTCACTTCAAATCTGCAGCTAGTCACAGCATCTACTACCAAGTGCATAGCCTCTTCAACATTAATGGTGTTTTGATCAATCACGTCAAGAGATAAAATCTTGTACATGGAAGACAAAGCAATACCAGTGATTGGTGCACCAGTTTCATCCGATCGAATCACATCTAGAAACGGCTGGAGATATGCAGCAGGGTTAATGGTATGCCATGGATGCTGCCATGAGAAGATTTGTTTCCGTAATGTCTTCAGAGACTGGATCAAAGAATGCTCCAGCTGATCATCACCTGACATATACTGACCCCCCCACCTTACACTTCTATTTCGTCTCATCACTGCCAACACGGCACCTACTTCTGAATTAATCATGCATGATAAAGTAGCTTTGTTCGAATAAGTTGAATCATACTCCTCAGGTTCTTCCTCAATAGCCTTGATTCCAGATTGTAACTTTAAACGCCCCATTTTGTAATCAATTCTGTCTTCAAACTAAACTTTACGAGTATCTATCAACTGCTTGCATACCCTAGAAGATTGGAAAAGAAAATATAAAATAAATAAAACGAGAGCACACTTGTCAACTCTTTGACAAATTGAACAAAGCACGCTCTTCTAGACATTCAGTTTGAACATAGACTTTGCCTAGAAGCTTCATCTGGCCAAACTAATAAAAGCAAATCTATCTCCCCCCCCCCCCAAGCGCATGTTTTTTGTAGTTATGATCAATTATCTCCTGTGTATGAATATAACACAAATAAATAAAAACCAATGAGCGAAAGAAGCCAGAACGACAAATATGAGTAAGATCTTTCACTTATTCAACAGCATTACCTTTTCAAACTGCTGCAGTAATGAAATTTATGCTTAATTCACAAATTAAAAATATAACGAGAAATAAACGACGTCGTTTTAGCGAAACTAACCAGCAGAAGAAATTTTAACTAATAACCACACTAAAAGCTCGAGGCGATAACTGAATACATCAAGTTCTAATAAATGCTGGAAAATGCGAAGGAGAAATTAAATGCACTACGCAGCTGGAGGTAAACAAATTGAGTGAGAATTGTGCAAGGAGAGAGGCAGACTATGAACTCATACGCGAGATCGAGACACCTGGCTTACCTCGCCGGGTCCGAAGACTGAGATCCGTCGAGGAACGACTCTACGAGAGAGGGAAAAATAAAAAATGTGATCGAGGAAAGCGAAGTGACGCTGTTGAGCAGGCAGAGAAATGAAAGTATTATGTAGTATTACGAAAATGCCCCTGTAGGAATACATTCCTTTTAAAAATAATTTCCGCATGAAGGATTTAAAATATAATGTAATCACGGTGGGTTGTCATTCCCAAATATGGATTTTGTCAATTAAGGATTCATTGTGGAATCGAGGTTGGGTATGGATGGGACAAGAGATATAATATATAAATATTAATTGTTATATTTTTAAAATTATATTGATATAATTTTATATATATATATATGATAAAAATTTATTATATTTTAATAATTTTATTAAAATTATTATTTAAAAATTATATTTATTTTATATCCTTAACTTTTATTTTATAATTATATTTTTTTAATAACAGCTCTAATTTTAAAGCACAAGTTTTGGCCTTTTGGAGTTAAACGATTTATTCCAAAACGAAGCATTTTCGGTAAAGGTAAAAATATATATTAAAAAAAAGATCATAACCATTGATTGTAAAATATGTCAGATGAAAATATATTCTTAATAGCCCACTGGATCATAATCCTCTATAGGTTCAATCCATTACTAGGAGTTTCATTAAAACAACATGTGGAAAATGATCTCTTTAACCTTTTTTTTTTTTCCTCATTCAAATTTACAAGTGATCTTTGTTTGTAATCTAATCCCTAATGAATTATTGGTCCAATCGGATATACCACGAAATTACACTTTCGGTTAGATCGATTTTACTTGTTAATGCCGGTGTCAGATCCATTTGTGCTTGATCACTTGTCGAATTGAGCAAAATTTTAAAGCCAAAACCAAACAGTAAATTAAACTGCCTTGAGTTTGAATCCGATTGTAATATATGAAAATTTTTATTCCAATTGATACATAAGATTCATAGTTATTAGTTTAAATCTAAAGATTAGCTCATTCTCTACCACTGACTAAAAAATTTAACGCTAATATTGGTATTCATTATGACTTACCTACGTATATGATGGTCTTGTATTGTATCTATGGTTTTATGACAGAATCTAAAGAAAAAATATGAACAATTCACACATTTTTAAGCAAAATTGCGGTATTAATTGTGCCGTGGACGTGGTAGTCTCCTTTTGCTTAGCCGCTTAGATTACTTCTGTTATAGTTGTATGGATTCTTACACTCGGTCTAGGCTGCTTATAATGCAAATTGTATGCTTGAGTTCACTATTTCCTGATGTTTTTACTTAAATATTGGTTAAATTTACTCATACAACAACTCTTAAATTTCATATGAATAAAATATGAAAATTGATATTTAACCACTAACAAAACACCACATGATAGAAATGACATTATTATAGTACGAACAATATTATCTTTTTTTATGATACAGTGTTACTGCATGTCTCCGTGGTGTTTTGATGGTGTTCAAATACCAGTTCTCATAAAATACATATAGACAGATCCCTTTAGAAATAATTTAGTTCATGTATTTTAAAATTTTGAATAAATCACTTTGACAAAAGCTTTGAAAGAAAAAAAAAAAAAAAGGCATCGTACACATTTTGACGAATTAACCTTTCAAATTTGGAAGCACCAAAGGAACATACTTTTCCGTAATCAAATAATTTTTAAATTAAACAAATTAAGTATGGTTTGGGATTGAAATGAGATAGCTTTTTAAGCTATAATAGTTGTGAGATAAAAGCTGAAATAGTGAAATAAAAACTGATGGGTGTTTAGTAAACACCAATTTATGCGGCAAAAGCTATTGATAAAATTTGTGTTAAAATTAAATTTAAAATTTAATAAATTATATGATGAAAAATAAAAGAATATTATTTAATTAAATAGTTTCTATTTAATATGTTAAATAAATTATTTAATAATTATTATATATATTTAAAATATCTAGAGTCGTCGTCAAATTTGTCATATAGTGACAATCATCAACGACGACCATAATAAAAATGTGTACACCATGACCATAACAATCGTCAAATTTGTCTTCCAGATTATAGTGGCAGTGCACCATGACTTGCTATCATTAAACGGCAACGTCACAAAGCAACCACGACTTTGGGAGGTGATTGTTCGTTTTCTAAATGTTGTTGGTGTCGATAATTGCACCATTAGATCGATCGCAAGAAAAAGATTCTAAAGCCACTGTAGTGTAATCTTTGGGTGGTTTTTTTATTTTTCCAGCAACTTTGGCCGGCGACGGTAATGTTGGTTTTATTTTTTTTTTTATTTTTTTCTGTAATGAAATTTTTTTTTATAAATTACTGGGATATTATAGGGTATTTACCGATTGTTATGGGATAAAATCCCGCAACGCACAAACTATAAGTGTTTTAGCAAACACTTAAGGGCTATAAGTTTAGGGCCACAGCTACCTCACTGCATTACCAAATGGCCTTAGCAAAAAGAACAAAAGAAGACATGTAAAGTGAAGAGTAAATAACTAGAGCAGTCACCAGTTCACAACAAAGAAACAGAAATATATCCAAGTATCAAATATGAAAATACGTCCGTTTCGCCTCCTCTCGCTCTCCGCACTAAATATAGAAATTGCTAACATTGTAAGCGCCTGCTTTAACATCAAATTAATCAACCAATTCGAAGCACTGGGACCTTGCGGCGTGCCGATAATAATTCATTCATCTGCGAAATTTGAAGCAAGAGCTGACTAATTTTCTGCAAAACCATAGTAAATGCTAAGAGTCACGCAAGTTTAAACTCTGTTAACTCGTTCTAGCCATATAAAAACGAATGAGCACAAAGGCAACTCAATGATCGATGATTGTTACTCTTTATATATATATAGATATATCGAAACGAACCTGGTCTTTCTCTTTGACCAAGACAATCAAACGGTTGTTCTCTTCCTGAAATTTTCTACGCCACGTCCTCCGCACTTTTGCATACACAAAAGATAGCAACACAGCTGCCAAAACTCCAGTCACCGATGCAAATGAACAAAACCCACCTATACACGCCGCATAGTAACGAAACTTAGCAGCAATTCTTGCAATCCCAAAACTCAGATTCTCAAAACGTGGCCTCGAAGCTGAGCTTGAACTATTATCTGTAGCTAATCCATTAGACAATAAAGAAGGCGAAGAAGCTGATGATGGTGAATTTGGCGCTTCATGCTGATCTTGAGTAATTGTTTGTAAGCCTTCATGCTGGCTAGGAGGAAAGAATGAAACACTATCTTGAAGATAATTGTCTCTAATTGCCTCGATATCCCATTCTCTTGATGGGGTTCTTGTGGACAATATACGCGGAGAAGGTGAGTGGACTTGCTCCCATTCATCCAAGTTCAAGCCTTCATCTGGAATTCGATAATCATCCATTTTGAGTCAGTACGCTGGTACTAGCTGCAAATTAAAAAATTAAGTGTATTTATGTTATTGGGTATGAGCCATTTGCTGCTCGGCAATTGGCATGATAGTGATTTTTTAAAATATCTAGTGAAAGGATATTTTCTGGTAGAATTTTATGAGAAATATCTAACTGGAACTAAAGCATCTGTCTATTAGGTTGATTTGATACGTGGGCCAGCGGTGCTTGTATCTTTTAAGGTCTCAAACCATCTGTCAATGGAGGCTGCTTTGTGAGTTTGTCGGTTGTCACTGGGATGGCAACACTTGTACGGTGAAATTCTGTAGAAGAGATAAGGCCTACGAGTCTTGCTAATGCTAACCTCACATTTAGTATAAGGTAAACTGATGTTAAAATTAAGTAATTAGCCCAGTTGATACCTAAGTACGCCTTACATTAAATACAAGTTAATCGAGCCCTAGAGATAGTATCATGAATACCCGCCCCGTAGCCTAGACAGGCGACATCATTGCACCTTGCGGATGCCCCCTTAGCCTAACAATTTTTCCCCGAGTGGGAGAACGTGCGGCATAATTTGTGGTGGGAGAAGCGCAATTTTTTTTTCACTCTTTTCTTAATTTTTGATTTGATGGTGTCATGTGATGGTCATTACATGATTTATTAGTCTGTTAACTACTCTTTATCATGATTTACTAGACTGTTAACTACTATTTGTTTTTTGGGTTGCCCGCGGCTGTTCTTGGAAATGGAAACTTTTTGGTTGCCTGGAGAATCACAAAAGATACAAGGGTGCTTGAGGCATTCTGAGAGGTACTACGAGCAGTCATCTCAGATTCTAGCTAACAAGATGCTGCACTTTTGTCATCCTATTCGCTTATAATGCTTAACACAGGTCAGCATAATTTACAGGTCAAGAAAAAGATGACGGAAGAAGATTTTATCCGTAGTAATAGGCATATCAACGGATGCAACGATCTACCACGAGAGAATTCCTATCAGAGCTGTGCCATTCAATTTGCAAGAATGAGATTGGCACAACTCCAGAACAAGGTGTTGGTTTCCCGGAGATGACCCAAAAGCCGTTGGATTGATCTAATGCGCAAGTCTAAGAAAACAGCTCCGTTTATTGTAGCTGATGGCAGAGCTTACCTTGACCGTGATATGTTTGCCATAAAGTCGGGGCCAACACTGGCTGCTATTGCTGTTGTATTTGATCATGCAGAACATGAAGAAGTTTACCAGACGTATTGATGGATTCGTGGCTGTCGCAAAAATTCCAGTCTGCCATCATCGGGAAGATCGATGCGCTTGATGATCTCATACCTTTTTAGAATCGATTGAGTTGTTCAATGATAATAGTCGTGGCTCACCACTTGCAGCCTGCAGGCTAGTGAGCGACGACATTAAGTTATCGTCGCTGCCGAGAATTAAAAAGGGTTATCCTTGCCCATCATTTAAGGTAGTGCAGGTCCAAAAAAGAGATTGCTGTTAATATTTTTTCGTTTTATAAAAAATATTTATCGTGTTAGCTCTTTCGCTAATATAAGAAAGAGTATATTATAAGAAAACTAAGTACTTTAGCGGTTTAGCCTATGCTACTCTGATTGTTGTGAAAGCCATGGGGGAATACGTCGTAATTTCTTGGTGGGGCTTGCGTTCTCAGGGGCTCCGACGAATTGGTAGCCCGAACAGTTTTCTTCTTTCAGTTGGACCATTTGCGCCCTTCCAGAAATCTTTTAAAACTTTTTTTTCTTTTTTACCCTATTAAAATATTTTAAATAATGAAATTTTCTTGAGGCACATCCTATAATTAAAAAAATAACCTTAAATCAAAATTACTACACATGGAATCGCACCCTTTTATTTTTATTTTTTTTCCAGTGACGTTCGACGCCGTATCAACATTTTTTTTCTAATATCTGATCTTTTAATCCTCAGTTATACAAAATGTATTTTTCTAACTCGTTTACTCTTTGTTAAAACAAATTCTTATTATCACTTATTTTCTCCTCAATTAAGCCAATTCATAAATGGTAAGGGTGTTTATTAATTAAATTAAAAAAAAAACTTATTAGAGGATGAAAACTTAATTTTTAAGAGAGGTAGGAATCAAGTTCTCATTTTTAGAATTACTTAGTGTACCCTATTAAATTTTTATAATTCTTAAATTACCCTCAATTAAATTAAAAATATAAATACAAAAAAAAATAAAAATAAATGTCATCAAATCCTTGAACGCCTAAACCGATCGACAACAAAACCCGCCCATAGAGGGGCAGCACCCTCATTGTCGCTTGTCATTACTTGTGGAGCAACAGCCGATCACTAGTTGGCCAGCACATCATCTCCGTTTGGGTACGATTGGAGCTTGTTTATCATCGTCACGCATCTCATCACTATTGATGCCCAATGCCCGGCACGGCCCACAAGGGCCCACGGGCTGGCACGGCACAGCTCAATAATTTATTTTAAGCCTAGCATGACCTAAGACACGAGCCCACTTATGTCATGTCCAAAAAAGTCCATCATTTTTTTTTTCCAAGCACACATGCTTTTTCAAATCTATAAGCCCATATAATAATAATAATAATAATAATAATAATAATAATAATAATAATAATAATAATAATAATAATAATAATAATAATAACAACAACAATAATAATTTTTATTAACTATTAAGAGAATAATTAATATTTTATTATCAATTTATCATAATTTCATAAATATATATTTAAATATTTAATTTCATAATTATTAATTATAACACAACAATAATAAATTTAATTCTATAGATCATAGAAATGATTAATAAAAATTAAAATTACGATATTAGAATAACGATTACAAGAAGTCACAACTACGAGATATTAATTATAATAAATATCAAGTCACAACTTGCAAGTTACAATTACGAAATATGAATTACAACAAATTGATAAATCACAACTACGCAAATACAATGTATTGATTATTAAGTATGAAATAACATTTATTAATCATAACTATGGATACGCTAAACGAGAAAGGTTAGAATAAATTATATCCATCTCTTTAAAAGTCTAACATCTGTGCTAGCTATACGAAAATGATCAAAAGTAGGTCTCTAAAAAATTTTTATTTTTATTTACTATAATGTAATATTGCTTTTGAAAAAAAATATAGAAGGGTTTGTTCATATAGGTCCATAATTAGTAAAACCAGTGATAATATATACTAATATATGTATTTAGCAATATTGAAAGTTGTTGCTCTGATAATTATATGCTAATATATTGGTAGTTGAGCAATTACTTTTTGTAATGTTGTGATTAATTCTTTATTAACACCCATTATATAAATATGAAAAATATTTCATTCACAAATCACAAATGAAACATATTTTTGTTAACTAAGTTACGATTTCATAAAAATGAAATATTAATGTTGTAAAATTTTGATATATCATTTATAAATTCATGATATTTATAATTTTATTTATTAAAGTCATTATATGTATTTATTCATTTAATAAACGATAAACATAAAACAATTAGATTTTTAAAAAAAACTAGTGCTTAAATTAATTTAATAAAATATATTTAAAATTTAAAATATTTGTAAAATCATAAGTTCATAATATTTTATTTTTTCTTTTTATTAAAAAAATTTATCTTGATATATTTTGACCTACGTGCTATTAATGGCCCACAGGCCACGTGCTAGCCTACCAATAAAGCGTGCTTATTACGTGCCTTTTCGCGTACCGTACTTTAGTTCATAACTAATTGTGCCATGCTTTTAAGGCTCATGTTCCTAAAATTCTGAGCCCGGCCGGCCCACATGCATGTCGTGCCGTGGCCCATGCCCACATGCGTGCCATGCCATGGCTCGTGCCCTACCGAAACGTGCTCGTGCTATACCATGACATACGGACGCGCGTCATGCCCATGCCGTGCCTTGTGCTGTCTGGCCCGTTAGCCACCTCTACTCATCACCATCTCTATCGGGCATTTCCAATCATCTTGATTGTCGCTGCAGGTCACCCATTGGATCTCGAAAATTTTATTTATGCTTTCGGGAAAAAAAATATATGCAGAATTTTATTTTTTTAATCTTAATAATATATTATTAATATAGGGAAATATTTTATCTACTTTAGTCCCCTGCTTTTGTTATTTATTTTCATATGTTTCTTACCGTGAGAACCCCAAAATACAAATTTATGTGAAGTGTTGTATGTATGTTTTTATCATTACTTAATCAGAGCTATTGATCACTATTTTCATGATGTCATATTCTCTTATTTTATCAATTGTGGAAGCAGCTAGCGATTTATAATGATGATGATGATGATGATGATAATGAAGGTGCATGATTCCAGTGCCATCCATTGAATTTTTTTATACATTAGTAAATTTGGTTTGACATCTGAAATATGATTTATGGAATTCGTTAGAGTTAATTAATATTGACTGGCTTCATCTGTAATGTTGAGATATAAGAATGACTCAGTTGATTTGTGTGCTTTTTAATGATAAGGATACAGCTAATTTACAAGGTAAATTATATAAAAAAAATGAGTAAAATTGAACTTTTGGCTAATGCAAAAATGTATGCTGCAGATATTATATTGGCCTAAAAAAATAATCTATTACATGTGCTTTTTACTTTGCTTGATAACCTCAAAAAAAGATATGTTCTTCAAATACTTCGTTGTCGGATGTAGTATGATATTAATTATGATTTTTGAAACTTTGTTCTTGTGCTGAATGTTGGGGTTTTAAATAAATAAATAAATATATATATATATATATATATATAAAATTCAAAAGTGATGCTTAAATTTCTATATGTGTCATGTGGGGATTTTTAATTTTATGTCTGTATTTTTATGTTGTTGGAACTTGCGTTGCACTGGAAGTTATTTTGGATTTATATATATGCAGTTTATGGTTGCTTACTACTACCTTCAATTCAATTAGCTTATTATTAGTTGAAGACAAAATGCGAACGATTGGCCGCTCATTTTGAAGCAGCATGCCGGTTGTATCAAGTTCTATATCAAGTTCTATCATTTTTTCAGTTTGATCTCTATAGAATTTATAAAAATGTATAAAATTTTTAAAATATTTATAAACAGGTCCTCTATTATTTATTAATAGTTATTATATTATTATTTTATTCTTATTATTGTTATTATCATAATAGATACAAATAATATTAAGGACAATAATTAACAAATGATATTTTAGTAACTTGTAACAGCCAATTTCAATTTCAAGATAAAATAAATATATTAATGGAAATATAATTTATTTTAATTTTGATTCTTACATCTTAAGTAAAGAACTTATTTTAATTTTCATTCATCATTCTCATTCCAACTCATTCTGATTTTTAATTGGTAAGTCAATAATTAATGTAATTTTATTAAAAGCTAAAGTTGTAAGGATAAATAAATTCAGATTCGCACTAAGTTCAGGTCAACTCAATTGGGTTTGGGGTTGATGGACATGGAAAAGAGTGATCCCTTGGTTCTGCTACTGGAACATAGACCACAGACTCAAGTAAATAATTTTTATTTGACTTTTTACAATTTTCATTTTGAGATCTGGATAATGTTTGCTTCAAACATTCCAGTTTACACCTTGGGCCGACAGAGCCTATCCATCTCTGCTTCAGCCGCTTGTGATTCTCCTGCGGCAAAAAAAATTGACCTTTTTCGTCTTTTTTGATTTTGTTTCAAGAAGCTTCTGCAAGCTCACACCATAACTCAACTCAATACTGCCCCGAGATGTCCCAAATATAAACAGCAGAGCACAAAAGTTTCATCCATGGTCAGTTTATACATGCAGAGAATGAGGTTTGCAAATAACAACTATACTTTAATGTTCTATATGACTTTTAGCACTAAATCACTATAAGCTCAATTCCTAAAGTGGATTTCCAATTTTTAAATCATACAAGGGTCAGGGGCTATAAATGAATGCTATATCAAAAACATTTTTTTTTTAATTTTTTTCAATCTGATAGAATTTTCTGATCGAATAGAATTTAAAACCAAATCGATCGCGATACGATTGATTTGTTAAAATTCCACCTGATTGGATTGGAGCTTTCATTTGCATCCTATTCAAATTCGGATTTTTTAGTTTGGGACAGATCCGATCGTACTGGATTATTTACCCACCCTTATAATGCAAAAGATTTTAAGAGGATTTTGGCGGGGTGGCACTAGTCAAACTCTTCTTCTTTGTGTTGGGTTTAAACTTTAAATAGCTGTACTTTGATCGGCCCGATGTGTGTAAAACGGGTGGGTCCAGCAAGCTTCACGAAGCATTTGGTTGGCGGGCAGTTTTTATTTTGAGCGTTTGATTAATTGTTACAGTGTTAGCCTCATCCGGCTGACGAACTCCAAGTGGCAAGTACCAACAATGTTCTCCACGCAAACTCAAAATCGGATTCCCCAAAATATCCCCACTTTCCGCCATGAAATTTCCAGAAACCGTTGATTAAAATTTCAAATCACGACACGAAAAATTAAAAAGGCTCGGCACGACAAATTCGGTGTTGCTCAATGAGTTAATTGTGTGTGGCATATAAAGCAAACAGGCACTGGGGGCATTTCCGGTACTTAAAAAGTCACAAGCAACTAGCTTTACTTTAACTCCACAGTCGTTTTAGCTACTAATTAATCTGAATTTGGTTTGAAAATCAGTGGAAAATTCTCACATCCAGTGTCATTACAGCTGCAGGTTTCGTTTCTCTTCTTCTAATTGTTCTAGCTTTCATTTCTTGTATTACTTGATACGACAGGATCACTTTTTTTTCGAATTTATTGCATTTGAAATTTTAAGCTTTTTAAGAAAATCTTAGAAGTTTAACTAAACAAGTGTTGACAGTCGAAGTAGCAATGAAAGTAAAATTGTTTATGAGTATGATTTGTCTCAGGGACTAAAATCAGTTACATAATTTTGGCCAATTATTGTTTTTATTTTTATTTTATTTTTTTTCATACAGGTGTTTATCTTTATCGAAGGTCTTGAGATAATTAATTACTGGGAAGAAATGCTTGTGTCAGCTCTGTTAACATCAGTGGGAATAAACTCTGGCCTTTGTGTTTTGTTTTTCACGTTATACTCAATATTGCGAAAACAACCGAGTAATTATGAAGTTTATGTGCCTCGCTTACTGGCCAAAGGAAGTTCTAAACGGAGACGTCGATTCAACCTAGAAAGGTTAATACCTTCGGCAGGCTGGGTGTCAAGGGCATGGAAGCATTCGGAAGAGGATCTATTAGAATCGTCTGGCTTGGATGCTGTCGTCTTTATGCATGTTATAACCTTCAGGTGATTCAGTTTAGTCACTAGTAACTACTTCAATTGTCAACGAGTGGAAAGACAAACGGATGTGTATTGTTTCATTGCATTGGTGTTGCAACTTTGTCTCAAATTCCTTTGTTAATATGATAGGTTTGTCTTTTATTTATTCTGACTTTGTATCTGTTTTCATCTGAATACTGCAGTTTGAAAGTATTTTTGTTTGCTGGGATTATTGGGATTTTTGTGATTCTGCCAGTCAACTCCATGGGAACTGAGATTTATGAGATTGACTTTGCTGATTTATCCAATAATTCATTGGATGTGTTTACCATTTCAAATGTAAACAGAGGCTCTAATAGGTAATTTCGTACCTCTAACACTAACTAACCCCTGTTAGCATTTCTGGGAAGGTTGACAAAATGCACTTGGTGCAGGGTACAAGTATGTTAAGCTCAATCTAACTGGGGTTTGTGTTCCCTTGTAACGCATGATCTTTTATACTGGGAATAGCATCATTTCTACCATTTGATCTTGTAGTTTCCTGTTAGACTAACAATATGTGTAATATAAAATAGTTTCACTAGTTTTGGTCCTTTTCTCCAGGTTATGGGTTCATTTTGGCGCAGTGTATCTTGTCACTATATTTGTCTGCTATCTTCTTTATTCTGTAAGTAAACATTGCTCATATTTAGCTTGATGATGTGTTATTACTTGGAAAATTGAATTTCAGCAAGCTGTGTCTTTAGGGTGCCCTGTAAGTGTAATATATTTGGTAACCAGGGTTATACATTGGATTTGTGTCTTTTAGTAGATCTGTGCTTAGGTTTGTTGCTGATCGTATTTAACTTCTACGATTGATAGTTACACGGTGAATGAATGCATTGATGGATATGTTACCTATATGAGAGCAATTATCAAAGATTGTGGTTCTCTTCTATAATTGCTCATTGAATTGAATGCTGAACAGTGTTTGCTTCTGCAGGAATATAAATATATATGTGAAAAAAGAATGGATTATTTTTATTCATCCAAACCTCAGCCGCATCAGTTCACTGTTTTAGTTCACAGTATCCCTGTTTCTGCTGGGAGCACTGTTAGTGACACCGTTGAGAACTTCTTTAAAGAGTTTCATCATACTACCTATCTGTCACATACGGTTATTCATCGAACAAGTAATCTGTGTAGTCTCATTGTAAGAATTTTCCCTATGCTATCAAGTGATTTCTTATATTGTAAATGAATGGTGACTACTGTAGTGTAATCTAGTGTTCTTGGTATTGCTTTGAATAATTCTTTGATATCCCTTTACTAGGATGATGCAAAGAATCTGTATGGAAGGCTTATCCACTTACAATCATATCCCAATCAAGAAAAGAATCAACGACGGAAGGTTGATCTTGTGGATCATGATGGGAAAAGGTCAGGAAATGTTGAGGAGAATTCGAGAATGGAGCGATCAGAGGTTTCAATGGCTAGAGATGTATGTGCTTTACCAACATTTTATTGCTTTGCTCAAACTTTTGACTTCTTCTAACCTAATCAATTTTTTCTTGGGATTTTTTTTAACTATGTATAGTTGTTTTGTGGATAATTGGTGTACCATACAGATTAAATGCAGTTAGATTTGACCTCTGAATAGATTAAACACTGGATTATGACCTTGGTGGAATGAGCTGCTATTGTTTCATTTTATTCATAGCATGACTATAAACACTAATTCATCATTTTCTTTAATCAAATAGTAAAATGTTGTTGATGAGTATGAACTGTGAAATGGCAGGCTTTCGTTTTTCATTGTTGAACGACAAGTTTTATGCATGGCCAATAAATTTAACAGTGTAAGGAAAAAATTTTCAAGGAGAAAACAAATTTGTGAGATGATAATACCAGAATACTCAATAACAATTGCATTTAATTTCAGTATGAGCAATAGAGGCAGCTATTAACAGTTAATTATAAAATAAGAATGCCTATCAATTTGCAGTTGCTGTGATTAGTTACACATATGATCCAACCATATATGGTCGGAAAGAAAAAAATAACATATGATATTACACGGGTAGTCTCTTCATTGTGACTTATTAGTTGTCTAGAGCTTGGAAATTTCAGAAGAGGAGTATAGGTTTGTGTGTCAATTACATGGTAATACTATCTTTGGCAATTGTTTATTGTTTTATAAACTCTAGCTGAGGGCTTTGATGTATTTTCATGTCATTGATTTCTTCAGTTAGCAATTAGTCTCTTTTCTTCTTTCTGCTACATGTGATGCACACTGTAGATCTTCATTTTCTTTTTATCAATGTAAAAGGAACTTGGAGCTGCCTTCGTGTCCTTCAACTCTCGATACGGAGCTGCAATTGCTTTCCACATGCAACAATCAACCAATCCCACAGATTGGTTGCTAGAGCAAGCTCCTGAACCAAATGATGTTTATTGGCCTTTCTTTTCTGCATCATTTATGCGAAGATGGATCTCCAAGATTGTGATCGTATTTGCCTGTATTCTTTTGACAATTTTGTTCCTTATTCCTGTGCTGGTTGTGCAAGGCCTTACTAACTTGAATCAGTTGGAAAGTTGGTTCCCATTCCTGAAAAGCATCCTAACCACGTAAGCAATCTTTATGCAATTTTTAACTTCACAGCTTTACTACAAGCTAAGGCCCAAGAGAAGGTCTATGAAAAAACTGGATTAACATCTTTTCATGATATCTTATTTTTTAAATTTATTGTCTTGATAGTGCGAATTACTAAAACTTTATGAGTTTTACTTGCAGAAAATTTGTCAGTCAAGTAGTTACAGGATACCTTCCCAATCTCATTCTTCAGCTGTTTCTGAAGATAGTGCCTCCTGTCATGGAGTTCCTTTCCTCCATTCAAGGATACATATCTCACAGTGACATACAAAAGAGTGCATGTAACAAAGTACTTTGGTTCATGATATGGAACATCTTTTTTGCAACTGTATTTTCTGGATCAGCTCTATACCAGCTCAATATTGTTCTTGACCCGAAGAATATTCCTGCAAGGCTAGGTGTTGCAGTTCCAGCTCAGGTTAGAATTATTATCTGTGCAGACAATTTTCTTTTAATTTGTAATCAATTTAGTTAAAAGAAATAGGTGAGGACTAGCAAAATTTGGTGCCACTATGATGTGAAACTTGAAAGACTTTGTTCTGAGCTCTCACAAGATGGTTTAGTTCCCTATATATGTAATAGGTCATGAAAACAATCCAATCGAATTGAGAAACCAATTCAAACCGATCTTTTGGTTTTGTTTGGTTTCTCTCTCTTGTTCTTCGTATGAGATGTCTAGTTAAATTCCGAAACCCGAACCAATTCTTTTCTTTGACCATTTTGATATTCATATAATATAAAAAGTTGGCTGATATAGTTTGGTTCTGTTTCTTTTTTTCTTTTTTTTCTTTTTTTTCTTTTTCAGTTCCATTTGTTTTTAATTCATTGAAAGGAAATCTATACCTGCAGCCACAGTCATAGTAAAACTTACATACAATAAAGTAATTAAACCCCAGACTGAAGCAGTCCTTGCACACACTTAAAACTTTATGTGTTCTCTTAACCCATTTGATTGTGCGAAAATGTAGAAATTAAAATGGTCTTTCTTCATCTCTGATGACTCCCATGGGGTTTTCTGCCCTGTCATATTTTCCAAATTGTTAGCCTATGAAAGTAACCCAAAAGTTGGAACATGGTTGCTCAATTAGAAGGTATGCTAATTTTTATCAGTTGTCACTGGGAACCCTCACTATCTGCACGGCAAAGTCATGTTGAGAAAATCATGCTTTGGCCAGCCACCTAATGTCGACAACAGTACTAGACAGCAGTTATCCTACTGAGGGACAAGGCTAAATTTCATCTACGTGGACAGTTACCATATTAGTCAAAATAAAATTCCAAAGTTGCACCAGATTTATTCTCTCTCTTGTACAGACGTGCACACATCAATCTATGATGAAATTAGTTCATTGTTTCCATTGTTCTGAGAATGTTAATTTTTTACTTCTCTTTCTGTAGGCCTCTTTTTTCATTGCTTATGTCGTCACATCTGGATGGACTAGCATTTCCTCTGAACTCTTTCAGATATTCCCTCTTATATGCAGTCTAATTAGCAAACCTTTTACCAAAAGTAAAGATGATGACTTTGAAGTTCCAGCTTTCCGTTATCACAGTGAAATTCCAAGGATTCTTTTATTTGGACTTCTTGGTATTACATATTTCTTCCTAGCTCCACTAATTCTGCCCTTCCTATTGATATACCTCTGTCTTGCATACATTATCTACCGTAATCAGGTTAGTTGGCTATCTAACAATTCTATCTCCCTATCTTGATTTTGATATTTTAATTTTGTGATGCATTTTGAAATTTCACCTTCCAAGTGTGCCATTTTAGGCTAGGCTCTTTATCTGTTTCAATATTCATTATTTTTAATACACGATTTATTGTTAAGTGCTTTGCAATTTGAACAATTTCCTACTTCAATGATGCATATATGCCCATAACTTGTCAAAATGTTTAGCATAAATCAGTTGGTACTAGAGTTCCACTCGCTGCAATAAGTCAATGAAATGTTTTAAGTTACTTTGCAGTTGACCAAACAATAAAAATACGACAATGGATTTGTTATCTGTCTGGTCCTCAGAATTTCAACCACTTCATGGAACTTCCAACAATCAAATTTCCTGAGAATGGTACAGGCTAATAAAATTTTTTGCATCATGCAGTGTACTTAAATAACACCTAATCAGGACAAGAAGTTAAAAGCGAGTGGTTCATTGTACAGATGAAGAGAAGTAATATTTCCAAAGAAATGTGTTTGCTTGTGGCATTATATATTAGTATGCCCAATGTATGTAGCGATGTTAGTATGCCCAATGGATGTGCTTGAGTTAGTATTTTCAAGAAAATAAAGAGACCAGGAATCCATGGTTACATGTGTCTTTATTGCTCTGTTTTATCTGTTGAAAGGAGTAATTAGTTTTTAGTATTTTGGAATTTGTTTGAATTTACTGATTCTTGACAAATTTATTGTGCAGTTCATAAATGTATATGAACCCAAGTATGAAACAGCTGGGAAATTTTGGCCAATTGTACACAATTCAATGATATTTTCCTTGGTACTTATGCATGCTATTGCAGTAGGAATTTTCACTTTAAAGAAGCTCTCTACAGCATCAACCCTAATTTTTCCTCTCCCAGTCCTCACACTTCTTTTCAACGAGTACTGCCGGAAACGCTTCCTACCCAATTTTATTGATTACCCTGCTGAGGTACACTGACATGCCAATTGCTGCATATTGTACCTGTTCCACAGGAGGAACACAACCGCCCCAGAGTTGACACGTGTTTTCTTGTTCTTAGGTTTTGATTAAGAAAGACCGGGAAGACCGGGATGATGCTACCATAGCTGAATTCTTTGATAGCTTGGCCGTCACCTACCGGGACCCAGCCTTGTTGCCGGTTCATTACTCTGGTACCGGTGACAGTCTTAACAGGCCTCTTTTATCGTCCTCTGGAAGTTGATGCTAAGGTATGATTCCCTTTCTATCATAATCAAACTGACTAACGAATATCACAGTTGTTGATAAATAGGCCCATTTATTTATAATTGTATGGAAACAAAGCGAATGTAATATTTTAGAGCTAAAATATTAATTTTGCCCATAAATGTAACAGGGTTAAGGATGCGTATGAATCATGGTGGTAATTTCAAAGAGTGAAAGCAACAACATAAAAATCACAAATGAGGAATATTAATGCGGGCATTTTGTTCTGCATTGTCCTGTCTACTAGACTTTGCAAAGCAAACACTTAGTTCTTCACTAGGTTTCATATTCCAGAGTACCAGAAGATTTATTTATTTGTTATCCTATAATACTTATATTTACAGTTATTTTTAGGAATCTGAGGTTAAGAGGTTTTAAAAAAAAAAACAAAAAAACAAAAAAGTATGGAGGTCTGCATGTTTTAGATTTAAGTTAAATCTGTTGTACAGAGTCAAATTCAATTTTACAAGGTCGGATATCTGCTTCCGGAAATTTGTGTATACAAAATAGTTTGTTCTGCCATGATTCTGGTTCAAATTCGCATTTTCCTCCGTGTACTTGTCTGCTGTGGAAAAAGTTATTGAAGAATAATTAGTAAGGCTTTTTTTTTTTTTTTAATTTTTACTCACCCGAGACAATTGTGTAATTCTCATGTTGATGATTCCTGCTCATTTATGGGATGGAACATTGTTGTTTATCTTGGAAATCACGAACGTGATCGGTGCTGAGATGTGAGGGATTCTCAAGAACTAAACAAATACACACGCATACGTACAACGGGTCTCTTTAACAGTGTTGGTTTCTACAATGTTTCTAGTTAACTTAAAAGGTTAAATTGTTAGTTTTTCATATACAGAACATGTCGCTGTCTTCTCATTACAAGCGAATTAATTTAATTTATTAATTTTTGGCAGCTGCTAAGTTGGTAGAAAAGGAGTCAGAACCTGGAATTAATGACGATGAGTAATTAACGCATTTCCAATAATAATAAGAAGAAGAATAAGAACAAACAAATAAATAAATAAAGCCGTGTGATCCATAACCTCTTCTAGGATAATTTCTCCTAAGATTTATATGTGAGTATAGCACGTGTCATTTAAGTGCATCTAGTGTTAAGATTTGATTTACTTTTAATTTTGCTTCCTATTAAGTGGCAAACTGAAATAGAATAATTAACGAGTGACCACCGGATGTTAACTCTAAAATATTGACGTGTCTTGGCATTTAAAAAGGGAAATCAATGGTTAATTAAATCTGAGCCCTAGATATGCTTAAGTGACACACTTCATAGTCCCATTTGAACCTTAAGGAAAATTAGATTAGGAGAGGATCCGATCGTGATCTGTTGTACTCAATTTAACTCATTGTGCAGGGAGTAGCAAAGTGAACTTCAGGCTAAAAAGGGGTAAAATGTAAATATCGCATACTGTCTACTTTAATTTAGTTCCTGCACTTCGATATCAATTCTCAGTTGTTCCTTGTAAAGTGGCATTTAGTCGTCAAAAAGTAACGTCTAACACAAACAGAGATTATGGCCTCATTTGCTTAGTGATTTTGGGAAAATAGAGTTTTAATGTTTTTATCTGAGGTACAATCGAAATTAAAGTAAGAAACAAGTCTGACTTGGTAAAATAGAAATACTTATTTATCTCGGTTCTTGATATCTCCCCAAGAATGAAAGTGAAATTTGCAAGCCGAATGAATTCAACAAGCTAAGGAACAAAGGAGTAGATACAAGTATGCATTAGATTAGACAGAGCTACAGCTCTTACATACCTTCTCTCGCTTCGGCTTCGAATGCAGCATCCCCAATCTTACTCTTACGTATAATTTATATATAACAACAACTAGGCAATATCAAGAAACTAATTAAAAGACGCCATAACTATTATATTTGCATGATTCAGAATAAGAGAAAGGGTAGTGATCAAGGCGAATTAGAAGGGAGAGAAAACAATAACAGTAAGAATCAAATCATCACCAGACACCAGGAGTTGATTCACCTGGAAACAAGTGCATGAGCTGGGGGCAAGTGATGGAGGAGGCAGCACTATCACCAGGTGGTGGTCGGCGAGGAAGAAAACGTTTTGTTGGAGTAAGGCAACGGCCATCGGGACGGTGGGTGGCCGAGATAAAAGACACCATACAAAAGATTAGGGTTTGGTTGGGGACTTACGATACTGCTGAGGAAGCTGCAAGAGCTTATGACGAAGCAGCTTGCTTGCTTCGTGGAGCCAATACTAGAACAAACTTCTGCCCTTGCTCCTTGTCTTCTTCAACTCGACCGCCGGCTCTTCCTTCAAGGATAACTAATCTTCTCTTGCATAGACTTAAGGCCAGGAATAGCAGCAATTATCAGTCTACTGCTATTTCCATTGACATGATGCAGGATCAAGAAGCAGCAAATAACCTGTTAGAAGATACCGGCCAGTCTGCTGATAATTTCTTTGACGTGACGCATGAAACTAATATTATTACTCCTAATGATTGTTGCGAGATTGATGCTTTTGATTCAAGTTTCAATAGCAATACCATCACTGGCGTTCGTACTAGTACTCCAGGAGAAAATAACTGGAGAAATAATAATATTGGGTTTGATGAAAATGAAGGGATCGATTGCAAGAAAGGGAAGATTGATTTTAGATTTGTGGATGCACTCGGGGCTGCTTCAGCTTGTAGTGACGAGTGTTCTCCATTTGAGATAGCTCAAGAGATGATGCGGTCAATGGAGAGAGAGGATGGATCTTCTTCTTCTGGAGATGAGGGTGACCCAACAATGCAGCTCATTAGAGAGACAATGAAGAGGATCCAGTATGAACGCAACTTCTCAGCTTCTTTGTATGCTTTCAATGGGATCTCTGAGTGTTTGAAGATGAAGCTCGGGTGTAGTGATAATAATGACTCCCTTAGTACTTTTGCTAATAGTAATAGTTATGAGGACAATGAGGAGGACCAGGATCAAAAGGAAAATGATGAAGTAGTTGGGACGACACTAATAAGTACATCAATTCAAACCGCGGCCGGGTCTTCTGGTAGTTCTGCTTCGTCGATTTCATCGACCAAGGGAGGTGAGTTATTGTTTCCCAGCTGGAGCCCTCTCGATCTTTCTTCTATCTAGCTACTTCACGATTTAATAGATGGGATACTATTATTAATAATGATCATTGAATATATATTTATGAGTGCTAGTCCTTGTTACTTGCAATTCGAATCGTTAGTTAGTTTGTTGATTTGCCTATTTAATTTGCATTGAAAGAGATTTGATTGTAGTAGGTAGTTTATATCTCTGTCTAGGTTGTGTGTCCCACAATTCTTTCGTCTTGTACTTCATTGGATTATCGTTACATGCTTGGCGATGTTCAAGAATTAATGAAGTGATTTAATTTCCAATCTCCAGAGCTTGATTAAAGACGTTAGCCTATAGGATGTATTGATTCATTATATATAATTGAGACCGAGGATCCTTCTTTTCTAATTAACAGGATTTCGTTTCATGTTTCATACCGTGCATGCCGGCTGAAATGTATGTTGCATAGGGTGTACGTACGTATATTTATATATATGTTACGGTTACGCCCACCACAAATTTTTCGTTACTAATTAATCTCAAGTCCATCGTTGTATTCACAAACTGACGTCTTCATTTAAGATGTGTAATGCCGCGATCCTTAGGAGTAACAAATAAATGATAATAATGTAAGCAGAAAATTTTATTGGCATATGCATCCCATGCGTAAGCAACATAACTTGAGCGCATCTCCAATTATTCAAGTGTTTTCTTACACACGACACAACTAGGAAGATACACGTGTGCTTTCAAGTTTCAACCACAAATAATTAAAACATGACAATTGTTAAGTTGCTTAACTTACAGCCCATTTAAAAATATGTAAAAAATTATAATAAGTGATGGGATTCGTATGATTTTTGAATGGATTATAAGTTACAACAGTTGTAACTTAACAGAACCCTTAAAATATGAGCTCAGTTAGACAGCTGACACAGAATCTAGAGCCTATACATTATGTATTAATCCTAGAATGCTATAGAGCTAGCCGGCTAGAAAGCATGGGAAAAATAATAATCACATTTTCCATATTTTAGGGCTAAAGTCATACTGCTCCTAATTATCTCTTGCAATATATATTTCTTTCATGATTTCACGTATACAGAAATGTAGGCGCGAGCGATGAGGTTACATTAGATTTACGTAGCAATTAATCAGTATAAACATCTGTAAAATCGATCAGACAATCCTTGAACATATATAAATTGAGTTAGACTGACCAATTTTTATTATTTCGAATATTCATCTCATCGTCCTATTTAACATTATTAAGATTATGAGATATAACTAAAAACTTGTATATATATATACTACGACTTTTCTTCTAACAAGGAAACTCTCATTTTAATATAGCAGGACTACCTCTCATTAGAAGACTGCTCTCTATGTTTCTCCTTAAATTTGTTTATAAAAAGTAAACTAAATACTCGTTTATAGTACTGATATTTTTTAAAATGTCTTCAAACACCCTTACAATTAAATATGTTATATTCTTATCCTTATTTTTCTTTCATTTTAATTAACTTATCTATACAAAAATTAATTAGCCAATAATGATTTATTAGTAAATTAGCCCATAAATATCAATGTGAAATTACTAGTATTTTTTGTACCTATGCAATAATCTTACTAATAACTATTTATAAATAAATTGACGTCAACCAACTTAAAGCAACGTTTAATATCTTTATAATGATCTTACTAATAATTATTTTATACAAATTTACAAAATTAATCCTAAAAGTAAAATAATAATAAAAAAGTTTGTATAAATTTTTACATTAATTTTAAAGTTAATTTGATAAATTATCATTTTTTCTTGTTTATAGTATTTGCAAGAATATTAATGTAACAATATTATTGTAAAAGAAAATAAATTGTACAGATAGGAGTGTAACATATTTAATAGTAGAGGTGTCTCGAGGTTTTTTTATTTTGTTTAACTCTAAGGAGTAAACAAGTACTTACCTCAAAATATAATAACTGAATGAGCATTTATCATAAAAAGTATTTAGGCTCATTTTTAGGTAGAACTTAATTTATCTTTTGTTAGGAAAAATATCCTATGTTAATTAGGTATTGAACTTAAATTAAGCATAAGAATTGAACAATCTTAAATTTTTAAGTTAGCTTTTGTGTTGAATTAAGCCCTTAGACTTCTATATAGTATTAGAGCTAAACTCATATATAACTAGGCGTGTTAGAAAAAATGTCCCACATCTATTGAGTATTGAACTTATGCTTAGGTATTGAGCTCGAATTAAGTATAAAAATTGGATAATCCTCAACTCTTGAGCTAACTTTTAAGTGGAGTTAAGCTCGTAAATTTTTAAATAATATTAGAGCTAAATTCATACATGATTGGGTTTGTTAAGAAAAATATCCCAAATCCTCTTAGTATTAAAGTTGAGATAAATATATAAGACTTTGAGCAAGACTTCCATATCTTTCACTTTCACCAAACCATTATAAAGAGGAATAATATCAAAGTAAAAGTACAAGTTTTGACCAAGCTTTTTGACAATATAGAACTATCGAAAAGTTAAAACACAGACAGAGCCTTGACATGAAAACGTGGCAAATATCAACCAACACTAGATGCTAGCTAGGTTAGGTGTTCTTCTCTGGCCAGGGCCTGCCGACATTCAACAACAAAATTATATATCCTTAATGGGTCAGATAATGAACTAATTATATATATGATAATGCCGCACTTCCAAGCATTTTGACATTTTCATTAATTAACTTATTAATAGACTAAAAGTGCTGCTAATTAATGAAATTCAGTTGACATTTTCTTAAAACATTCGTGATGATATGATATGTGTAGTGGGTAAAATTAAAATGAACCAGTCATTAGCCGAATCGTTGAATCATCACTATTGTCTTTATTTTGGTGATCTAAATCATCATTTACGTCCACCTCTTTCGTTTCTGATTGTATTTTTCAAAGTAAAATATGAAGTCATATACATACGCCCAAAGATTCTCTTAAATTTTGAGTATCTTCAAGTAGGATTTGCTTAATCATATGATCTAATTAAGTTTGATAAACAATCCACAAACCTTATTAAAATCATGCATGATTAATTTTTTGTCTTTCTAGACTCACTCTAGTGCTAATTGTTCAAACAGTCGTCTCCCGGCCACGATAATAGGCCGAGCTTCTGTGTCAACTTTATACCTCGAGGGTTACATACAGATAGAGAAAGCAATAGCCGTTTAATTAAAGTTTTAAGCATTGCGTCTTTTCTTTTATTTCTTTTTTCATTTCTAATATAATTAGAAGTCAAGAACTCAAGTCCTTGGCTTTCTATTGAAACCAATCGTACATATTGCATAAATGAATAATAATAACTCATGGTCTTTTCATCGATCCACAAGCATTTTTTTTTTTGACAACCTGGTCATAATAATTGATGGATCGACTGAAAAGCAAGTGTCTTCACCACTAATTTAACAAATATTTTTGCTCCGCTATATGTAGATTAATATTTTTTTTTCTATCCTTAATTATCATATAGTTCTGTTTATATATATATATATATCAATAAGAAACGAAACCTCGTGCATGCAAGCTCGTCATACCAGCGCAGCAGCTATTGAATCCTGGTGATGCCACCCACTAAATATCACCATGATTTGTTTTGATTAAAATTTCAGTAAACGTAGCCATGTGGATCGATCTCAATAGGGTCTCACTCAACAACTAAACAGAATGATATACATATAACATGAAAATTCCAAACCAAATAATAATAATAATAATAATAGTAACAATTGTGTGATAATTAATCTAGGAATTTGTTGTATTAATGCTCAAGTAAAAGCGGCAGGCTCGAAACCTGGGAAGTAGAGAGATTCCCCGTGCTTCTCTCCATCACAGCGGGCTGCGAGTGAGACCTATTGAACAAACAGCTAGATACACTCGTATTTAATGTGTCCAGAAACTAGGCCGAGCTTAACTGTGAATTATATAAGCACTGCCCGTTATCTTTAAATCGCTGCCCTCTACATACGCACATCAATCTCTATATGAGGTTAGATTTTACCGGTTTAAATAAATAACACTGGCTTTAAATTGTCTCTCTCTCTGTTTCACCAGTTTTTCATTTTCTACTTGCAATAAGCATTATTATGTGTGTGTGTGTGTCTATACACATGTAAGCAGTAAAGACCCAGTGCAAAATCCTACCCTTTGAGAACTTGTAAAGACACATTAGCTTTTGAAACAAAATTATATATGTGTGTGTGTATATATATATATATATATATATATATATATATGAAATATTTTTATCCGTTGGGTACTTTAATTAATTTGTTGGAGATTTTGTGGGTTATGGAGACGATAAAGGCAATGCACAAAAGCGCAAATGGTCTTTTCAATGGTCACTATAATGAAGAAAGTTATAAAGCAAGAAATGAAAGTGAGACAAATTAAATTAAGATGAGCTATAATCATTGGCTTTATTAGTTGTTGTGTATTGGTTGAAAAAGTCTGAGATTTTCTTACTCTCAATTCAGTGAGGATTATCAATTAACAAACCGTTTAATTTATTCACTAACTTGGGGTAATTGTCAATTCCTCTGGGAAGTTAAACACAAGGTCAAAGCGTCATGCTCGAAGCTAATGTGAACGTTCCAAGTGTCGCGTTATGCTAAGTTGGAAACTGTATGAGGTCTGATCTGATCTGATCTTATATTTTTGTCATACGTGTTGAAGAATTGGTGAACAGAAGCAATGAATTGACTATAGTGGGAAATGATGTGGTCCTGATCTTATTATAAAACTTAGGCTCCACATTAATCATAATGTCCCTCATCGTCACATTCCAACCATGTTTATCCTTAAAAAAATTATCGAAAAACCACCTTCCCGAGTGCATGAAATGGCCCATTTCCCTTCTCCACTACCACTAAAAGTGTTGACAAAAGTTCAGGCAAAAGATAGGCTACCTACAACCATGGCTGGTTTCAGTGAAATATGCATGACAAACGCTAGAAATAAAGAGACTCCTCATAGAATTAGAATAGAAGATTCCTACTTAATCCTCGTGACAAATGATCAACCAGAGCCACCATAAATTTATAGGGCTCTTAAATAGAGCTCTTAAACGGGACACCACCCGCCGTCGTTTGTCATTACAAAACACAACAACATAAAAGACTTTTTAACGGTGAGATGGCATAAACTATAGCATGCTATTGATTCATGAGCCATGGATAGTCATAAACTTTCAATGGCATAATTATACAATGAATTCTAAAAAACAATTTCGCAATACTTCTTATTTCAACTTGTTTGAGTCAATAGAGGGAAAAAAATTTAATAAAGTCATTACATTTTTATAAAATAATATTTACAAAGACTTGAAGTTCACCATCCCAGACCTGAAGTTCCTCTTCCTCTAAAAATTATTAATTCTTTTCTTTCCAAAGACCTGCAATAACATTAAATAAAACCCGTACGTTCTAAAAAATATAATCAGACTAATACATGATAATAATGTAACCTTCAACTGAAATTTTTTTATAAAAACTAGTACCAATTCTATAAGTACGTATTGCAAAATGGTACCCTCTTCGAGATTTCATTTCATCAATTAATTCACGGTGGGCATTTGACGACACCAATCCCTCAACTAATGTTGTTGTTGATTGTTCTTTAGCCATAGTATTTTTATTATTTTACCATTAAGAATATTATGTCTAATTTGTTTTTCCAACACTTTAATTTTGCAATTTTTTTTTTCTGAGATTACAAAAAATTAACTTGCTGGAGGATTGATGCCACGAGGATTCGATAAATACGTTTAAATCAAATTGATGATTGATTAACCAAAAATATGTTATTGACTGAAGTCAAGAGAAAGAAGCCAATTTTGACATGGGAACCATAAGAATTGAAAAGGGAAGATGAGATTTTTTAGGCGTGAGTGAAATAGAAAAGCAAGGAATTTCCTATCCTTGGAGATTAATGGCAAAGAGAGAGATCTCATCTAATTGGGGGTAAACACAAAAAAATTATTTAATTCCCTAGTTTTTAGGATTTTGATTTAATGGCATACGAAATATGCCACATAATTAATGGCATGTAAATTATGCTTTCAAAAAGTGTCATCACAACATTTCAAAATTATATGCCATTACTTAACAATGAACTAATGTTATCTACGGCACGTTTTTAATATATGCCATGTTATTATCTTTTACCCTGATGATAACAGCGTTTATAATAGACATGCCATCTTTGAGCGGTTAATTATATTGTGCCATAGGAAGCCAATTTTGTTGTAGTGAAACCAGCACCTATAAAAAATTTAAATTATTAAACCCGCTCTTCTAGTGGATTTTTTTTTTTTTTTAAAAAAAAAAGACCCACGGCATGTTTGAACAATTAACAAAACCACTCGCAACTTGTCTAGATTTTTTGCGAGTTTTCTCATTTAAAATTATAAATATTAAAAAAATACTTTTAAATAATGCATAAAAACTTAAATGCTATAATTCAAATTATAATTTTATAACAATAGCCTTAGATCTGCAAACAATACTCAATTCCAGATTTTATCAATGTAAATAAGAAATTCAAATTTCAACATTAAAATAAATACACAAAATATATTAATCTAACATAAAATATTTCGGTTGTAGACAAATCATCATCACTAATATCAATATCTTGATCCATCTTTTAATCAATATACAAGTATTATCAACAATATTAATAAGTAAAATTTATACAACCATTGCTTACAATTAATTAAACAAATAAAAACCTAACTTTAATAAGTAATCAGTAGGTTCAAGTCATTAAAACAAAATAAACAAAATCAATCAAATAAAAATAAAATATAAGTAGTATTAATCTTGAAAATCATAAAATTTTTACTTATTAAAAGCTAGGAACTTTAATTTACATATATTTATAATTAATTTTTAATGTAATCTTTATGATTAAAATTACAAATATAAATAATTAAAACAAAGAATGCAAGTTGGTGGATACTCGCATTAGTATCTAGGGGATTTTTTCTTACTATCAAGCCCACCAATAACTCATAGCAAGTTTAAGTTTGAAATATCATGCTTACCTACAACTTACAAAATTATTCGCAATAGATGAGTTTTGGCAAATTTACATGTTGATAAGTAATTTTACCATCCCTACTCTAAAAGACTTAATAGCTTTTTTTTTTTTTTTTACATTTTTAAGTTTTTATTTTTTATATTAAGAAAGAAATTTGTAGTTCATAGTTGCATAAATTTGACATTAAAAAGCATTTTTAAAATGAGCGTCCTCCTTTATAAATAATTATAAAGTGGGAAAATTTCCTCTATATTAGTGCAAATTTTTTAGTTATATTTGATAAACTCTCAAATTATGCTACATATAAATGCCGGTGACATGCACCCATTTGTTGCAGTAGTATATTGTAATACAATACTCAAAAGAGGGATTAACGTTAACTCTATACTTTGCAATTTGGTTAATTTTGCATTTGCTTTTGTATCATGTCACCCACTCTTATTATTTTAATAATTCTGCAGTCTGGTCACTGGTGTCCCTAAATAGTTCCAACATGTTTAAAACACAAGCTTTATTATTCATTGATCTCATATTAGTCTTTGTTAATGATGAAGTTGAGTTACACGATGATGCTAAAAAGATTCAAAAGATAGTATTAAAAAAAAAAAAAAACAAGATTTTTAAAAACAAATTTGACCAAAACCTGTATGAAAACTCCAATCACCATCCGCTAAAAACAGTTATTTTTTGAAAACGAAATTTAGGCCTTTTCCTTTCCCTTTCCCACCTCATTTATAATTTGACTACAAAAGCAATCAAGCAAAAGGCCCCTAATGAAAGGCCAGCATAGCCAAATTTGCTTGACACATAGTCAATGACTCGTAAAGAGATATGTCTGAAGCCTAACATTGTGCTTATTTACACACATTGCGTACCTCCAAATAGACAATTGCTGCTTTTTCACTGCTAATGTGTGACCATTTTTAACTTTCTTTTGAGGCAAGGCCAGAAACAATTTTTTCATTTTGAATTTCACCTTCACCGTATTTATACGTGTAGGTGTAACGTAAGGCCTCTTGAGAATCAGGAAACGCTAGACTCAAAGAACCTCGGCTACTAAAACCAAAGCTCTCTTTATTTCCTTCATTTCCCCCTCTCCTGCAATAACTACAGCTCCTGTTCTGCTACTTCCATATCAAAACACTGCTGCTTTTGCTTCTTTCTCACTCAATTAACTCATGGAAGAGACAGCAGACGAGTCCAATGCAAACAAGAAATGCAGTAACAACGCCACCACCCACAGCAAAACAAGAACTTTTAGAGGCAGGGCTAATACAAATCCTCACAGGCACCAGTATCAGTATCAGTATCAGTACCAGTACCAGCAACATCATCAGCTGTGGCAATATTCAAACCATTTTGGGTTCTATAACCAAAACCAGTATCAAAGCTACTACCCAGCTTTGCTTCCTTTGCCTCCTACTATTCCTTTGCAACTTGCCTTAACTCCACCACTTCCTCAAAACCAAAGCTTTGGATCAAAAACCCAGTTGCACAAACCTTCATGTAAGCTCCATAACCCTTCTCTTGCTACTTCCTCTGATACCCATGCCCATGTTGTTAATATTTCACCAGGTAACGCAATATGTTTATAGTTCTAAACTTTTTTGCTTATTATTATTATTATTTTAAATGCAAATATGGTTTAAGCATAGGATTCTGTGTTCAAACAGGTGAATCTCCCTCTTAATATGGAAGCAGATTTATTTTTCCCTTTTCATTGATTGATTTTGTAGGCTTTTTTACTCTTTAAATTTTTTATTTGGTGGCTGGTTTCAGTGTCCGCGTGATAAAAAAGAAAAAAAGTGTTTTTTTTTTTTTTTTTAATTTCAAAAAGCTTAAGCCTTCAAGAGAGGAAATGTTTATTATTCTGTTGGTCTTTTTTGAGACCAAAAAGGAAAATCAAAATTTTTGTTTCAATATCTCTCATTTGACTGTTTTTTATTTTGTTTTTCAGCAATAAGGATGATATTGTTGTCAAAATGATACTTTTTGATTGTCTTCATGTATGAATCTGTTAGTAGCTTTTGAAATATGACTTAAACTGGAATGAGATCTTATCATACAGGTGTTCATGAGTTCTATATATCAGTTGGCTAACTATTTCTTTGAACTCACGCAAGCATCTCCAGAGGGGCTCTGCAGGAGAAACAAGGTAGCTGTTAAAGGAGATGATGGGAGAAGGATCACGGGTGCCAAAACACAAGGACTTGTCGCTGCAAGGAGGCCAGATGGTGGTGGTGTAGAAGGGGCAGTGATTTCTCTCCTGGCCAATCATTTTCTAGTCCAATTTGATCCATCACAGAGGATTTTCCATTACAATGTTGAAATGTCACCAAGTCCTTCCAAGGAAGTTGCCCGACTGATCAAACAAAAACTTGTGGAGGAAAATTCTTCTATGCTCTCTGGTGCTTATCCTGCATATGATGGCAGAAAAAACATTTACAGTCCTGTTGAATTCAAAAATGATAGGCTTGAGTTCTTCGTTAGCCTCCCAATTCCTACTAGCAAGTCGGTGTTGCCTTCTGGAGAACTCAAGGAATTGATACACAAGCAGCATCAGCTGAAACTGTTTCGTATAAATATCAAACTTGTGTCGAAGTATGATGGAAAGGAATTGAGTAGATACTTGAGCAAAGAGGACAATGACTGGATCCCACTCCCTCAGGATTATCTCCATGCTTTGGATGTTGTCTTGAGGGAGAGCCCGAGCGAGAAATGTATACCTGTGGGGAGATCACTCTATTCATCTTCAATGGAAGGTGCAAAAGAAATTGGAGGAGGAGCTGTTGGTTTGAGAGGATTCTTTCAGAGTCTCAGACCAACACAACAAGGACTAGCCCTTAATGTGGATTCCTCTGTTAGTGCTTTCCATGAAAGCATTGGAGTAATTCCCTACTTGCAGAAGCGTCTTGAGTTTCTTAAGGACCTTTCTCAAAGGAAGACGAAAGGCTTGAGTGGTGATCAAAAGAAAGAAGTGGAGAGGGCCCTGAAGAACATTAGGGTCTTTGTTTGCCATAGAGAAACTGTACAGAGATACCGGGTTTATGGTTTGACTGAGGAAGTTACTGAAAATCTTTGGTTTGCAGACAGGGATGGAAAGAATATAAGGCTTCTGTGTTACTTCAAGGATCACTACAATTATAACATACAATTTAAAAATTTACCATGTTTGCAGATCAGTAGGAGCAAACCATGTTATCTTCCTATGGAGCTTTGCATGATTTGTGAAGGCCAGAAGTTCCTTGGGAAGCTTTCAGATGATCAGACAGCAAGAATACTTAAGATGGGTTGCCAAAGGCCAAAAGAAAGAAAGGCTATGATAGATGGAGTCATGCGAGGACCTGTTGGTCCAACAAGGTAACTTCAATACTAGTTAGAAAGATCCATTACTGGAGAAAATTTTCAGTTATCTTGAAACTTGATTGTGATGAATAAGATCTTCACTACTTATTTTAATATCTTAAAGTTCTTTTCTCTAATGGATTTAGAATGTTTTCTTGATAGTGGCAACCAGGGAAGAGAATTCAAACTCCATGTTTCAAGGGAAATGACAAGATTGAATGGGAGAATACTCCAACCTCCAAAGCTAAAGCTTGGTGATGGAGGCCACATAACGGATCTTGTTCCTTGCCGCCATGACCGCCAATGGAACTTTCTTGAGAGTCATGTCTTTGAAGGAACACGAATTGAAAGGTGGGCACTGTTAAGTTTTGGTGGCAGCCATGATCAGAAGTCCACCATTCCGAAGTTCATTTGCCAGTTATCTCAACGGTGTGAGCAATTGGGAATCTTTCTTAACAAAAGTACAATCATTAGCCCTCAATTTGAGCAAACCCATGTGCTTAATAATGTTTCTCTCTTGGAATCTAAACTTAAGAAAATCCATGAAGCTGCCTCAAACAATCTCCAGCTTCTCATATGTGTCATGGAAAGGAAGCACAAGGGGTATGCAGACTTGAAACGAATAGCGGAAACAGGTGTTGGGGTTGTAAGTCAGTGTTGCTTGTACTCAAATCTTGGCAAGTTGAGCTCACAGTTTCTGGCAAATTTGGCTCTTAAGATCAATGCCAAAGTTGGTGGATGCACAGTAGCTTTGTACAACTCATTACCCTCTCAGATACCCCGCCTTCTCTTTCCTGATGAGCCAGTAATCTTTATGGGAGCTGATGTTACTCATCCTCACCCACTAGATGATTTCAGTCCATCCGTTGCTGCCGTGGTTGGCAGCATGAACTGGCCAGCGGCTAACAAGTATGCGTCAAGGATGAGGTCCCAAACACATCGACAAGAAATAATCCAAGACCTTGGTGTGATGGTTGGAGAATTACTTGATGACTTTTACCATGAATTAAACAAACTTCCTAGGAGAATAGTCTTCTTCAGAGACGGGGTAAGTGAAACTCAATTTTATAAAGTGTTGCAAGAGGAACTGCAATCGATAAGAGAAGCTTGTTCAAGATTTCCTGGTTATAGTCCTCCGATTACGTTTGTGGTGGTACAAAAGAGACACCACACAAGGCTGTTTCCATATGACAATGATCCATCTTCTGCTCACAATCAATCTTTTGATGAAAACATTCCTCCAGGGACTGTTGTAGATACTGTGATAACTCATCCAAGGGAATTTGATTTCTATCTTTGCAGCCACTGGGGGGTTAAGGGAACAAGCAGGCCGACACATTATCATATTCTATGGGATGATAACAAGTTCACTTCTGATGAACTACAGAAGCTGGTTTACAATCTGTGCTACACGTTTGTGAGGTGTACTAAGCCTGTTTCATTGGTGCCTCCGGCTTACTATGCCCATTTGGCTGCATACAGAGGTAGACTTTACCTTGAACGTTCGGAGTCAGCAACTTTAATGGGAAGTTCTTCTGCAATCTGCCGAGCTGCCCCTCCAAAGGCGGCGCCTCTACCACAACTTAGTGAGAATGTTAAGAAACTTATGTTCTACTGCTAATTGGTCATGCAACACCGTTGCATATCCAAAGAAACTCATTGTTCTACTGCTATTTGTTCATGCAACATCATTGCATATCCAGAACTATTGAATTGTATTCTCTCTAATGCAATAAAAATTTAGTCCGGTATATAATTAATCACTATAGCTAGCTATTTTATGTAGGCTAACCCAAGAATGGGTTGCTAATTATTGGATTTAAGGCCGACTAAATGAAGCAATTTGTTGTGAAGTCTCCTATTAATTAAGAAACAAATGACAAGTTACTGATCTCAAATTAGAAGAAAAAAAGTATCTTAAATAGGTGGATCAATGTGAAGACAAAAGCCAAATCAGTTTAGATACTTCCAAAACAACCAATGCTTTTTGCAAAGGAATAATTACTCTACTTAGTATTAGTTCACTGTATGATTAGCCCCACGAGAAATAATGATCAGTTTGTTCCATAATAATTTGACAAATGAAGCATACTTTTAAGCAGAATCTTGTCACTTACACTAAAATAAAGTATAAAATCCAATGTGAATAAAATGCTGTACTACAAAAGAGTTCAGTGATTTAACATCTCCATCTTTTGAAGCAATAATGGGGGCTTTTTTTTATTTTTCCTGATTCTTTTTGAGATAGACGAAATGGGCGCAGTTGACTTCATATTTTTTAAAGATTACTTATAAGGTCCCTGTGCAAAAATTTAAAAAACATGAAGTCATTTGCCAAAGTTACTCTTATTTCTGAAAGCAACAAATACTATGTCATCACAGTAACTACTGGGCATGTATGTGTATGAACTTGAAAACATGACCGGCCACAGAAAAGATTGAAGAATAAGCAGAGATAGGATCTAGCTGCTTCAGCCTTTAGGCCGGTTTTGGGACCATAAAAAGGCGTTCCCAATTTTTAAAAAAGGAGAAACAAGACTGATTAAGAGCTTCTTTAAAAATGCTGCATGGCTGCTATCTTTGTCAGTTGTGTATCATACCTATTTTAAATGGATGCAGCATTAGGATGAAGAAGAGGTGACAGCGCAGCTGGAGTTGCATATTCAGACGCAAAAGAAGACAATAAATAAAGCCACTTCCATATAGCTGACCCACCAAAATATGCTGAAAAACTTTATCATTTAAACCCATGAGATTTTACATTATTGTATATTCACTCAAATAGGTCCTATAGATCTTCTAACATTAGAGCTTCTACAAATGAAACTTTTAAGAGAAAAATTGATTGTCCAATTGTCGGTTGTACTGTTGGGGGTAAGTATCACCTGCATTAACTTGTAGTAAAAGTCATACAAAAAAGTCTAAAGGAAAAAAAATCACAAAAATTATTTCTTCTCTCAACCATTGGGCGACAATTAGGAGTTGGCCTTAGAAAACAAATACACTAATATAAGAGTTGTCACTAGGGGTGGGCAAAACCAAAATGAACGGGAAAAATTATCGATTTGGTTCAATTTTTAGGGTTTGGTATTTTTTGTTAAAAAAATGGATATTCCAATTTGATATAAAACTAAATACTTCAATTCGGTTTTCAGTTTAAAATTTTCAAATCCAAAAACTGAATTGAAAAACTAAAAAAATATATTAAAAATATCATGGCCTTTAGGGGTCAACCAAATCGAACGAGACCCAAAAAAATTAGTTCGATTAGTTTTTTTGGCTTCGCTTCGGTGTTTTCTAACTAAAAAGGAAAAAAAATGGATTATTATTGAAACTGAATAGAATAGAAATTTCTAAGTTGGTCTTTTGAAATTCTCAAACCAAACTGAACAAAAAATTTCAATTTATTTCGAAACTAAATTGATCCGAACTAGTGCCCACCCCTAGTTATCACTAGAAACTTTTTATGCTAATAAAGTATCTAATATTTATAATTGAGGAACTTTCTCAAGCTAACTATTTTTTTAAAATTTAATTTTAGGGTGAGGCTGTTTGTATTCAAAAAATATCTTAAATCACTCTTATTACTCTGTATATTCATATGCTAAATTTAAAAGCTTAAGTTTTACTTTCTACACTCTTTAAAATGTCAAAAAAAAAAAAAACCTTACTGAAACTACTTAAATTACTTTACTCAAAACACTAATTAAACTATTTAACACACTAAAAAAGAATTAATAATGATTTAATATATACAACAATAGAATCAAATTATTTTATAAACAAATTCTTTAACATAAGTTTCAGTTATTAGTTCTTGTTTATTAAAGAATATGATCAATATTAGTTTTTACGCCTTAATTTTTTAACATAAAAATTGAAAAAAAAAATGGTCATCTAGCCAAAATAAAATAAAAAAAAAACAAAAAACAAAAGAAGAGGAAGAAAAAGTAGGTGAAGAAAAAGAAATGAAGAAGGAGACAACAACAAAAGATACTTTTATTTTTATTTTTTTTGAAAACCAAAAAGCAAAAATATGTTCAAAATATTTTAACTATTGATTTGCTCCTTGATTTTAACTAAATACTATCTAAGAGGTTGGAAATAAAATTTTTAGTGTTTATGGTAAGAGAAATTATATATTAAATAGCGAGTGTGCCATACAAGTGTTTAAAATAATTATATTATATTAGTTTATAAAAGAGAGTCTTTAATAGTGATTCATATAATGGATATTTTTATGATAAAATATTTTATTAAAATAATAGTGCTCTAAGTAAATTTAGAGTACAAATAACCTCATCTTTAATTATATAATATCTCCAATTAATAATTTAGTAATTTGATCAAGGTACTTTAAGCATCATTAAAGCACAATAATCATCTCAATTAATTCAAACGATTCAAAGAAGTTATTAGAATTGAATCCAATACACACATGAAGAAGTAAGCTACACACAAATGATTTATAGGGATACATATGTGTATGTCCGTATGTAGGTATAAGCTTGTTCAAATAATATATTGATATTTTAAATAATTTATCTTTTAAAAGATACATTGTAAAAATTCTTTTTAAAGTTTAAAATTTGAGTTGCTTGTTTTAAAAGAGTATATACAAATGAGTTTATAAATTCAAAATAAAGAAACGAGTTTTCCAATTTTTGCTTTGACCTACCCAACCCAAGTTATGTATCGAAAATGAGAAAATGTAAAGACGAAGGGGACGTCGATGATAAAATCCAAATAAGTACAAGAGGGAACAGGGGTGCAGCGGGGGTGGGAGCAATTAATAAGAGAAAGAAAAGAACAAAATAAGAGCTAACAAAAGATTGGGTTTCAAGTAAAAGGCACCCCGCTCTGACTTTCGACTTCCCCTTTTGTCTCTTCAGCTCTCTCTCCCTCTCTGTGCGTCTGTGTAATCTGTATCAGCCTCAGCCTCGGGCCTGAGGCCTCAGCAGCGTATGTCCTTTTCACCTTGCGCCACCACCAATGACCATTAGTATTTCTCTCTTTTCTTTTTCATTTTTTTCTTTTTTCCTTTTTGACCTTTTTCTATTTTTGTTTGTGGCGTCTGTCACCATCGGAAAGACCTTTGTGTAGTACATGGTCACAGCAACGGACAGAAGCACTCAGAAATAAACGTGGGTGCAGACAGAACGTGGGGACCACCAGCTAGCCCGTCACCTATGTGACACGTGGTGTCTTGGCCTTTTGAGACCTTCGTATCACGAGTTATTTAAGTATTTCGTGCGGCATATCGGTGTGGCAATTAGATAATTATCGTCCAAAAATTGTTTGGTAAGCCTTAAATTTTTTGATGAGTGAAGTTGGAATGCTTGCAGGGGAACCAAAGAGAAAAAAAGAAAGCAAGCTAAAGAACATTTGTGTTATTCATGAAAGCTTATACCAGAGTGTTGCTTTGCAGTGTTTGAGAGCTTGTTTAGTTGCTTAGAGTTTGCTTAGAGTTCATGCTATCTGACAAGCCTTATTTATTGGGGGACTTGCCTGGTTCTATTGAGGTTTAGAATCTTCCAATCAATCTAGAGAGTTTTCATGACTTAGAGAGCTCTCGTTTATGCAGCGTTCTAGAAAGTTATATGTATAAACTACAAGTGCCTGTAGAGCATTCACGCTCTACATGTATCTAGATAGTTTTTCAATAGTTACAAGTGAAGTACGGTTTTAGAGTTAGAGCCTTCTAGATACAAGGCCAAGTTTGCACACTTCGGCTTATGCACGCAACCTCTTCGGCCTCTTTTCTTCAATTTTGAAGCACCTAGTTAATTTTAGGGAGATGCCTGTTTTCTCATACTAAAATTAATACGTACCACTTATTCTATTATTTTTATAATATTCAACAACTTTCCTTACATCAAAAAATTTTAAAGGAAAGAGAGGTATATGAGTAATTTTCTTAATAGTTAATCTTCAGAATATAAAATATATACTTAGTATAAGAAAAAAAGTTTCAAAATAACAAAACTACCATAAAAATATCTTATAGTTAATTATTTTTTATTCACATCAAAACCTATTTTTCTTATTTGTAGCATTTATACTTTTTTATTGTTATTTCAAGTTATATGATTTGTTTGATTTATAATAAACATGCATTTAAAAATAAGGGTAATATTATAAAATTATAGTGTCGGGAAGGGTTACTGGGTATTATAAAACAATAGAGAAGCAAGTGGTATAGATTGATTTCAGTAAGAGGAAATTGGTTACTAATTTTCATTTAATGTGCTAATATTTTTTGGTGGTATATTTACCAATTGGTAATCAGAATGAGATTAGAATGTGAATGATGATTTAGAATCAGACTATAGGAATTGGAATCGAAATTAATAGTATTTTCATTTATGTGTTTATTTCATCTTAAAATTAATATAAATAAATTACAAATAATAGCAATGACAACAACAACAACAACATAAAATTAAAGAATAACTACAAAAATAATAGAAAAATGAAATTAGAGAGTGATGACGGTGTTGGGTGATCGGCAAATGATAGTGAAAATAAGAGCGTAACAACGAGTGCAGATGGTGCTACGCAATGACCAACAATGACTACAGTGAGAGGCTAACCTTCTGTGTTTGATTAGACACGTGTGACAGTTTCTGCGACTACCGACGATGAGACATGGGTTCAATTAGCTACTAATTCTAATCAACAATAAAAAGGGTTAGGGTTTCAACAAATTGAACTTGGGCATTTTGTTTTATATTTTTAAATCAAGAATATAATTTGTATCAAGAAATCTTGATCAGATAAAATAATCAGTTTCGAGAATGAAATTCTAATTTCCAACCGCTTGGAGATTAAAATCTCATGTCTTATTCTCAAATAAGCATGAGACCTACCAATTTGATTCTCATTCCCTTCTTTAATTTGGAAATAAATATATTATTCATTCTCATTCTCTAATTTTTTATTGTTATTATTAATTAACAAATACACAGTTAAAAAAACTGAAAAGTGTACTTTCCATTATTTTTTTGAGAAATTTGTAAAAATTAAGCTAGCATCAAAACCAAATCGTGTCCAAATACACACACACACACACACACATATATATATATATATATATATATATTTGGACATATATATATTTTAAATGAGACTTTCTCAATTTTCTTTTCCTTTTTCCATTTTTTACGAATTATTTTTTCCAACAATTTTTCATTTCAGTATTTTACCACCGGAAACATTTATGGTGACTGTTAGGGATACGTTTTACTGGCAAAAAAGTAAGTACATAATTCTTATTTTTACCAGAATAAACAAATAATTGAATTGAAAAATATATATAATTTTCTATTTCACGCTTATCGAGGAAGTAAGTGGTAAGAGATTCTTTGTGACGTCGCCGGATTCCTTCTGTCGGCAACGAGAACTTGTTGACAGACTACTCGACAGCCCGTCAAACAAAATAAGTTAACGACATCAGCTTTCCGTCAAATCAAACCCCACGCCCATGAATTCCAGCTCGAATCTGCTCTGCCCTTTCCTTTTATTTAATTTCTTTTTCTTTTTCAAATTTTAAATAAAAAGATACTCCCTCCATTCTGATTGATCGATCTACCAGATGGCATCAAACCTCAACCCCAAACCTAATATCTAACGCCATAGATGTTGTCAAATGATAAAAACAACGACTGATGTGCATGAGTTTCATGTGCCGTCCAATCTCAGAGTTGAGTGTCATGGAAGTGACTCTACCCATCATCTTCTGCTGGGTTCAAATCAGACTCTAGTTTGTTTGTAGGATCCCTCAAGACAACAGTCTACTGCTAGTCTGCTACTGGCTACATTACATAGCAATAGCATGCCTACAAAGGCAGTGAAGCTGGTTCGAACTTGAGAAGAAACATCAGAAAAGAAAAATGGGGACCAAATGACCTGTCAACTCCCTTTGTTTTTCTTCCAAGTCTCGGAGAGTAGATCTATGTGAGCCGCCGCCCCACTCGTTTTTCAGCGTCATCTACCAATGGGTAATAAAGAGCCCAAATCCACAATTTTACAAAAAGTTTCAGCCCATAACATATTTTATACTCCACCACCCTTGTAACTTCACTTTCATCTTAGTCGTTAAAAATGCAAAAACAACCCACGAGTTAAAGCAGTAGCAAGATTTAAGGTTCAAAATCTAGTTACTCAAGTTCATACAATGTTAGAAGATGGCCTCCTAAGGTTCAAAATCTAGTTCAAGTTCATACAATGTTAGAAGATGGCCTCCTGAACACTCATCTCGGTGGGGAGTTGGAGTAACTCACGAATCCCTTCACAAACCTGAAAGCAATTCGGCAGTTGCATATCAGAAGTGGACCAACAGAAAAAGAACAATTTCCGTTCATATTGATCATATGCTAGTAGTTAATTGTTGTCATTTAGAACCCAATCATTTACATACATATTATGTGCTAAACCCTAAAAAATATAATATTCCAGCCATCTAAGCTAACTCTCATATTTGAGAGACAAGCTTGAAGAGGCTTAAGCAGCATTGCAACTCCATAAAATATGTAGAAAAGCCAAGAATGAATGAAGAAAGCACAAAAAGAGAAAGATCCAACACATAATAAACATACCAATTTAATCTGGGCTTTAATTGATGCAATAAGGCGAGTGTACTCATCTATTTGCCTGCAGAAAGCACTTCAATAATGCATCAAGCTTGAAATTGAAAGTAATTTCTGAGAAAGAGAAAAGACACAGTTTGCCAAAAATTAATTAAACCATAAAATTATACCTAGCTATTTTATCTTCCCTTTGTGATATGAACTTCAAAGCTTCGGACCAGGTGAACTCCACATGGAATCCAAGTCCAATGTCCACAAATATATGCTGCGTATCTGGCCTGCACTCCATCCAGCAGTCCAAAATTAAAGGAGAATAGCAAATTTTAAGGCCAAAAGAAAGTAAAAATTAACTTTGAAAATAAGAATGAACGTAGGAAGGCTTATGATGCAAGCTTTGTAAGAATGAAAGCAGCATTAAACACCAAAATGCATAACTAAAACTTACACATCAGCTTGCATGTATACTTCAGAGCCCAGGTTCACCAATGTCCTAAGACTTGTCACGCTATTTTTCTCTAAATTCTCTATGTTCTTTCGCAAATCTGAGCTACCGGCATTTGGTGTCAAGTAAAACCAGATAAAAGAAACGATTGCCAAATTGGATAATAAGGAAGAACATAATCATTGAGAAGGATTCAGTTTCAGTGCCTCTTTCAGGATGTTTCTTTGCTTTGAATTGGACATCTATTTGATTCTAAAATATTACTTCATATACAGTAAAAAAAAAGACAATCAAAAAGCTCTAATACAGCAAGCCAACTTCAAGAATTTCACTAGTGATTAAAAAAAAAAAATCTCTTCATCAAGATTCAATCAAAACGATAATTACCATTTACAAATAAATTGAACTGGCCGATGTCATTCATGGAGAACTACTTCTTATAAAGTAAAAGAAAATCAGCTATATCTCTCAACAAATATGAATCCAAGGATACAAAATCTTTTGTTGTTCAAAGACCTTGTCTCTGCAAAGTGAAACAAAGTAAGCAGTCAGAACATGAGCCTTTTATTATAAATCAAAGTGCTTAAAGCAGTCATAAAGTTTCAATCAAAAACTGACATACCACTGTCCCCATATTATTATTATTACAAACTCAACAAGCAGGTACTTTGTTCAGCACACTAATCAAAATTAATGATGCTGGATTTAATTATACCAGGCATGAAACTATTAAAGGAGAATTATTAACAACGAATAAAAATATCAGAGACCAAGCACGAAGCTTTTATTCATCCGTTGAGCCAAAAACAGTCAAGTGAATAGAATTAGAAACATACCGTTCAGCGATAGCACGTGTAAGGTCTGGTTTCAATCTGCGCTCAACGAATTCCTCGAATTTCTGTACTTTCTCCTGACGGTAGCTATCCATTCTCAGTCCTACTAAGACAGCGAAAAAGTCAAAACTTGATCCAACATCAACAATTCAGGATGCCTTAAGAATACATTGACAGGAAACACAGCAGCAACCAAGGAATGTATCAAAGACCAAGATTCCAAGCCACTATCTGATTCTTCCTATAACAATGCTAAATGCTCCCAAATATCCAGCAGCTTATCAGCGCTTTACAAGAAAACAAAAACTTTCACTTGGGCATTTTATCGAACAGTTAACGAGCAACGACTGACTTCAAAAGTAAAAACTAGAGAACATGTAACTTCAAAATTGGGACAGTTTGGATACATTATCACATATCTAATATATGCCTTCTGCTGTGCGTTTCCATGATCATCGATTACATTTTTTTTTCCCTTTTCGATAGCAAAGTTAGTTGCTTACCCTTTTTTTTTTCTCCTTTTTTCAAATAAGTACCGTTGTGTGAACAGTGAACTCCGAGGTTAGGCAGTGAGTCTGATTATATATGCAAGGGATTAGACGACGGATGGCGGTAATTTGAACCCAGCCTTTTTCTTCTTCAACCTTCAAAACGCACCGTTTCCGATGCTATAATTTCACTATATTGTAAGTGAGCCGTAACAATTATTATTATGAAGTGATCCGAGGTTGATTCCGACTTTGTAGTCGATACGAACTGTCAGGCGAGAATTTTGGTTTTTAAATCGTCAAAGTTTACTCTCCTAATAATACCCCCTTCAAAATTCTTAGAAAGCCCCTTCGCCAAATACACCCAATAAAAATAAATGAAAATTTTAATCACTTCTAACGGTGCCCCTTTTTATTCCTCAATTAAACCTTTAATGTTATTTTTCATAAACCCCAGTAGTGAAAATATATGATGATTGCGAAAATATTTTAGTCATGCTTGCATTACCAGTACCCATTCATTCCATCATTTTGTGTGGAGACTGCTAATCATGTATGCGAGAGTAGTAATGCAACCATGATTTTTAATTTTAACATGCATTTCATATACACATATACACACGTCAATTTTTAACTTGTCTGTAATATCCAAAAGTTCTTTTTACAATTTCTTTAACTTTGTTAGTAATGCCCTCTCCCATGCGAAATGCGAGTGGAGTAGTGGCGTCCCTCCCTAGTGAGGGGTATGAGTCTGGGCATGCACTTCATAAAATTTAATGTAATATTGTAAGTCCCGGGTGTATATATCTCTGATTGTAAATATCAGTATATATATATCTGATATAAACATATATCTGATGTAATATCAATAACATGGTATTTAACCAGTTAAAAAAAAAAAAAACTTTGTTAGTAATGTCTGCCTCTCTTTCATTGCAAGATTCTTTCTTTAATCTATTTATTTATTTTCAAAATATTTCTTACAACATGAAAAGATTGAAAGTTGGCCAATAGCAATGTAATTAATCAAATATCAATGTTTAACCCCAACCCCGGGACACAACAATATCTAATATTTAATTGATTTCTGCTTCCTTGACTCTGCAAGCCATTCAGTCAAATCATTTTATCGAGGGCTCCATCTCATATAAATGACATGCGTATACAATATAATAAGCTAGCGTGATCTGTGCAATAAGAATAATAATACACTTTTGATTCACGATTAAATAGAAAATATTTTCAAAGCACTTTGAATTATATTATACAAATAACATTTAATAGAGTATGCTATTTGATCGATCTCTTATTTACACATGAAAGAGACCCACGAAACTTTCTCAATGCGTTGTACGTCTTGGTGTGAACTCAAGGAGATTCTGTTCCCTTATTTTAACCCATTCTTATGTGGTAGGTAGGAAACTGATAATGAGCAAGTTACAAAAGCCTCGAAATGTTGGTGCCCACAAGCATCCCAAAAAGCCAATCAATAGAAGAACAACAGTTGAAGAAGTTTCCAAACCTGGTTCCATATCAAGTCCAGAAATGACTTCTCTACAGGTAGATGATGCAACATCTTTGCGTGGTGTCCATGAAAATGCAGCAGATTTTACAGACTGTGAAGTACAAGAAGAACAAGCAAGTGTACGAGGTTCTTGTTACCATGGTACTGATAGGATATTCAAGCTACAATGTTGCAGTCTTATATGCTGTTCAATTTCATGTCATTATTTTATTTCGCAGAAATTACTGAGCCTGAAAAGACATGCAATTGTGGCTGTAACTGGAACTTTGCTAACAATGAAACTGGAGTTGAAGAAGATGAGGAACCACGTTTCATGGAAATTGACAACACATCAAATCGACTGAGAGGCATAAGATTCAGTAATGGAGGATTTCAAGTGGACTTCCTCATTGTTAAAAGTTAGCTGGAGAAAGCTTAGTTATTGTTCCTATAATATGTTTATTTCCCTCGACATAACATTAGTATGACTGTAGTTCTCAAAGGTTCAGTAATAAATGGTAATCACATGCAGAATCAAATCACAGCTGAAATTTATAATTACTTAAACAACAATGGCGCAGCTCATAGGACTGGATAAATGGATTTTGAACATGGTTGTCCCTCTCCCATTTAGACAAGCAAAAATGGCATGTCCCTCAAGATGTCTCAGATTTGTGCAAATCTGCTAGCCACAGCACACATTCCACACAACAGAATCTATTTTGCTATTAACTCTTGAAGCAGCACAATCCAGAACAATATGTAAAATGCCAGTGCTTTCAACACATTACACATTTGAAATACATGAATATTTGCATAAGTCAGAATTCTAAGTTCTGAAAGTAACGCATACATTAGTACAAGAATTTGTGGCAGTCACAGTCTTCCTGAAATGAACATATTCCTCCACACACACGCAAAGGAATTCTGGGCTTTTATGCTTCTTCACTTTTGAGAAAGCAATAACTATCCAATCACAAGTTCAAAGTAGAATTTTTCAACAGTCACTCTTAAATCAGTTTTGAAATTTACTGCAATTATCATCCAAAACTCAAATTCCAACTATGATATAATATATTTTTAAAGAACATGTGGAACTGAAATACAGAAAGTTGAAACTATCTAAAGTAACTTTTCATTATATGTAAATGATGACAGGACAATAATATTTCACCAAAGGAACTAATAAGAAACATGTTCTAACCAATAAACGAATGAAAAAAAAAGTTACAATTCCCTGACTTTTTCCTAGAAGGAATCCTGCCTCTTCCATTGTATCTGTAGTTATTCAAATTCCATCTAGTATGAGGAAGCTTGGGAGTCAAGCACATACCACCTGCTACAAACCTCTTTACGTGAAGGTCTACCAATGTACTAGCACTCAATTCCTCTTCAATGTTGAAAGAATATAACCAACAACAAAGTCTGTGTTTCCCCTTTGCTGCTCCATCTTCATATTATTGAATAAAAGGAGTTTTATGGATAAACCAAACCAATTTTACAGATGACATCATTGAATTTCTGTTGATTCAGGAGAAACAGCTATAGATTCTAGAATCGGCTCAGATTCACCATTCAAAGCTCCCATACCATAAGATTTGCAACTGAAGTAGAAAACAGCACTCATCATGGAATCAATAAGCACCACAAATGAGTACATTATCACTAAAAGAGGCCCTTCCCACAGTCTTGAAGATCCATCTCCATAGCTCAGGGTTGTAACTCTATGCTCAAACAAACCCTCAATAAAACCCATCCCAACTGTTGATCCAAGAAATATCAATAGACCCACATGAGTCTGCCCCCTAATCAAAACCCCTGACCTAAATAATGCTTGTGCCCCTGAAACATCCTCCAACACAGAGATAACTATACCAATGTTACAAATAACAATAGCATTAGCATAAACAACTGAAAACACCAACCCCACCACTACTGCCGCATAGAAAACCAAATCAGGCAAAAGCCAAATTGCAGAAACTGCGCTACACACAGCAGCAAGAAGCACAAAAAACAACATGATGCAGCCAACAATCACCATACATACCCACAAATACGTTACTACAACCTTCTTCCAGATCTTACGAACTATCACAAAAAACTTGGAGATTTCAACCTTTTTCCTTGAGTAAGTACAATATACAGAGTAAACGACAGCAGCTTTTGACAACAAGGACGATGTAATGAACAAAGGGAAGCACATTGTCGATGAGAGAACCATTTCAGAGAATTTATGACATGAGAGAGTAACAAAAGACGTCAATGGAAGACCACAAACTTCAGCAACTAGCAAGAGCCTGTAAGTGAGTTTATTGACGATGTGTTGGTCAACTATTAAGTTTGACAAAAGAATAGCTGATACTGGGCAAATGAGCACTGCAGCAGTAATCATAAAACCCGAAGAATTGAAGCGGAGAATCCTAACAGTTTCTCTCAAGATCTCTAAAGCACTGGATGAATGGAATTGGTATTCACATTGATTAATACCAGTATCAGATGACTCTAATTCGAGATTATGCAAAGGGGTACTTTCAGATCCCTCTAATTTTGAGTGACACATGCTGACTCTAGGAGAAGCAACACTAGAGGACTCCATGATGATTAAAATATCATAACAAACTGACCAAGACAACCGTAACGATTAACGGGTAACTGAAAAATCAACAATGGGTATCAGAAAACGCTCTGAAGTGAAATACGGAGAGAGCGAAAAATGAATGAGAAATTCAGATCGGCTAATGTGCGAAAAACCTGAGAGTGACGAAACCCAGGCAACAGCAGCAGCTAAATAGAGAGCGACACTCATGATTCGTAACCCATGAGGCTTCCAACACTAATTTCAGGAGATATCGGAAGAAATGGGATTTGTCCAAAACGTGTGCTTTGGGGTTTTGGTGCTGACGCTGTGGATTTTACCGTGAGTTTCTGTTTCCCCTTTTCTAACTTTTGACTGCGTTAATGTAAAACGGAAATTTGTGTACTTTCATCGAACATTTTATAGGCGTTAAAGATGCAATCTCATGATCCGTGTTTTATTTAAGGGATGGGCGCTGCCAAGTTTAGGACAGAAACACAATTTGAGCAACTCACCGGAACAAAATTGTTGTGGTGCTTGACAGTTGACACAGCTTGTAATGGGATAAAATGGGCTTTCCAATTGGAGTTTTCGATCAAGGGGATGAATGATGGAGGGATTTGGCTCCTACGCCTTGTGCTTCTTCTCGTAGGAAGACGTGGAGGACATTAATTAATTCGTACGTGTTTAATAATTACCACCTCACGTATAAGGATGCGATGGTAAAAATTTGGATATTTGACGTCTAAATATATAAATTTATTTTTATAATTGTATGTCATAATTTTAGGAAGTAAAAAAAACTATACGGAGTTTTAAGGTTTTTCTTTTTTTTTTTTTTTTGGGTGGGGGGTGAATTTTGGTCTTAATAAATAATTTCTATTTCTCTACAATTACATTTTGTTTCTTAATTTTAATTTTGAATAAAAAAGGTCGGAGGACAGGTGTTGTTCACAAAAATCAAAACACTCCTCTCGCTGGACAGAGAAGATTCGGGAAAAATCTATTCCTCTCTCTGGACGGCCAAAAGCATCATCGTCACCCGCCATGTCAACGACGTGTCGGAATCTGTGGACAATCCTCTCGGAATCAAAACGCATAATAAAAGCGCACTCTCGTCACTTCCTGGCCCTCTCAGTGATCTTCCTTCTCCCTCTCGCTTTCTCCGTCCTCGTCTTCCCAACCCTCCAACGGCTCCTCCTCCTCCTCCTTCACGACGACACCGTCGCGAAATCCTTCCTCAGCCACATCCACACTTCCACCTCGGACCAACGACGACGACGACAAACCCTTATTATTCTCTCAATCTCTTACGCCATCTTCGTTCTCGTTTTCTCCCTCTGCGCTGTGGCCTCCATCACGTACAGCGTCTGCCACGGATTCTATGGCAGGCCCGTCAAGCTTGTTTCATCACTTTACTCCATTCTTCGCTCTTTCTTTCCGCTCTTGATTACCACTCTTGTTTGTCAACTCCTTGTATCTGCCCTTGTTGCCCTTTTCGCCTCCTCCTCGTTTCTGCTTGTTAAACTCCTTCATAACATCCTCCGATTTGACTACTCTTCCCCGTTTTTCATCTCCTTTTCTCTGCTTCCTTTCATCGGTTTACTTTTGTCTTTGCTTTACCTGCAGGTCAAATGGGCTTTGGTTTCGGTTGTTGTTGTGTCAGAGCAACAATTTCCCTCTTGCTGGGCCTGGGGGATCAGGCCACTCAACAGAAGTGCCCATCTTATCAAGGGGTTTCAGTCTGTGGCTTTCTCTATCTACTTGTACTTTGCAATTTCCGCTGGAGTTTTGATTTTGAGCAGCTGGGGATTGGCTGCTGCTTTTGGTGACACTGACGGCTGGAAGAGTTGGGCATTTGTGCTACAGATTGTCGTCGCCTCAGCTTTGCTTACACTGCTGTTCCTTTACTTGGCTGCTGCCAATACTGTGTTGTATATGTATTGTAAGGCTACACATGGAGAACTTGCAATGGAGATTGCCGAGGAGTTTGCTAGAGAGTATGTGCGTTTGCCTTTTGATGATGGCAAGGTACCTCATCTTGTTTCTGTTCTTTATACCACTTAGCACTTGATGAGGATGGGTTTGCTGCCTGCCTTGTAATGCCAATGTACTACGTACTGATGTTGGTGTCTCAAAAACAAAACATTTTGTTTCTCTGCTAGTGCTAGCGCTCGCGCTCGTTCCTGTTTGTTTCTTGATTGTAATTGCTGCTGTCTTATACTTTGTCTCGTAGAAAAAGGGGTTGTATATTGTTGATAATGCTAAAGAATTTGTGATTTTTGAATACACAAACTAGAGACTCCTGCTGCTTTTCTGCATACCACAAAAACCTCTGTACCGTCATGCAGCCTAAATGATGAATATGCAATGAAAGAAACTAAAGCAAAATACACACACATCTTGAAGGATTTAACGTGTAGCAACGCGTATGACAACTTGGTTATCTGGAAGTTCATTTGGGGAACTCCCAAGAGAAGCACTAGAATGTTTATGTGAGAAAGAAGTTATCTAAACACTGAGCAATCCACTTTCAACACAGGGAGTACGGTTGAGTATTACAAGCAAAATATCGGTAGAAGATGCCTTCTTTGTCCGAGCACCAGAATTTGCAACAAAGCTCAAGTGTAAAACAATTGTGTATCTCAATGATACCCGAGTCCTACAATTTCTTTACAGTCCTTGTCATGTATTTGACTTGATGACAGTCTGAACACCGATAACCAATTCACTCGGGCAGAGATGAGGATGATTAATTGGTCCTGCTAAGTACTTCAGCCCACAAATGAAAGAATCTTGAATTTTTCACCAATGTAAAGTAAAATGAACCAATATCTTCATCAATAGTTGGCGAGTCAAAGCTTTCTGTTGATGGTGTGGCTAGATGAAGACGGTGCTTTCAATTTAACAATGCTCTCAACAAGCCTCTCATCATGATCAGTACCAAAGAGAAGATTACTCCAGTTTGCTGACCTCTGGACAATTCGGGAAGGAACACGATCACTATCTTCACCACCAGATGCTTCGTACCCATCACTTGTAGATCTTGATAGTGGAAATCCTTTCTGAGCTGCTAGACCACCAGTTGCTAGTTCAGTCAACCGCCTTGACTCTTCAGCCCCTGATGAGGAGACCCGGAATGGGTGGATGTCTGGAGAGTCTAAGCTACTTTCAGGAGAAGAAGCAACCATGCCTGCTGAGCTTGACATTGCTCTGCTTGTTTGGAAAGCACTCCGTGCTTCAAGCTGAAGAGGAGCTAGATTAGTTGATGTCTCAGTGAAATTCTTTTCAACAGCTTTAGCTGAAACAATTGTTAGGGGATCCATAGGTAAGTCAGCTGGAAGGCGCACCCGCTTACTAGCTCGCCTTCTGTTGTTGTCGGGCCTTGGGACCATTCGACGGCTACCGCTACCAAAGCTGCTGTTTGATTCTAGCCCAAAAGGAGCTTCCCGTTTAACCACAGGCTGCAGGATTTTGGATTTCTTTCTTGCCTCTGCAGCAGCCTTTGAAATCTCCTCTGCATTCAACCGAGCCAGTGTCCATGGACTAATCTTCACTGCTGGGTTCTTTTTCTTAATTGGTTCGTCTCCCACCATCTTCTTTCCTAATGAACTTACAGACCCAGTCTCTGGAGGAACTACATCAAACTGGGAGAAAAGATGAAAAAACAATTGTCATTTGATTTTTCAATCAATACAGAAAGCAATACAATCTTCACAAAATTTTCAAAGGACTTATAGATTTCAAGAATCTAGTTTCTGCATCTCACCTACTTGATATACCAATTTACATTGTACATGGTTCGAACATTGAAAAATATCCCAAACTTCACAGACAATTTGGTTTTCCTCAACAAAAATCATGCCATGTATTTTAAAAGCCATGAATGGAGATGCTAAAAAATACTAAAGGAAAACATGGCAGTTTGGGCAATTATATCGATTGTTCACTGAGTCAAAATAAATTCGTAAGGGGCCAATTTGCAAGCATACTTGTATCTCCCATAGATAAACAAGGAAAATTGGTCACAATTACCTGATCTTCAAGAAATAGGCGTGGTGGTGTACACCAGGCCCCTCGGTGAAAAGTAGAAAAAGAGCTTGCACTGCTTAATCCAGTGAGCGAGCTGGCAATTGACATTTGTGGACTCTGCTGGCCTCCAACTCCTTGTTGCTCTTGTTCCTGCTCCCTTAGAGCTATAATGTAATCATATGTGGTAATTCCCTGTGAAAAATAAAGAAATGACCTAATAAGCTCAACAACACTGGCACTTCATTAAATCACAACAGAACAAGCCAGATGCCACAGAAGAATAGAGCACATGCTGAAAAAATAAGAACAAGGAAAGGAGGCAGCATTCTGCCCAGGGGAAAGTTTTTGGAAAAAGCCCAAAGAGAAGTCACAACTAAGAATTAACACATGTAGAGCATCAATTACAATCCTTGATACTGCCTAATTTTCTTAAAAGAAAGAAGGAAACCCAAAAAAAAAAAAAACCAATACAGCTTAATTCACTTATGAAAAAAAAACAAGGTTACAGTCAACAAGAAGCAAAAAGGAACATGCCAAGGTTACCTTTTTTATTAGGAGTATGTGAAAAAAGAAGAGCTGAGCAAGTGGTAAGGTTGCAAGCATCGCCAAAATGGTGCATACTGCCTGTAAGAATCCAAATTCTTTTTTAGTTGACATGAGATAAAAATTGAAGCAGCACTAGACACTTGAAAGCTTGTGGACATACGTAAGGTTTATTGGCACTCGTATCCCAGCCAATTAGCACAAATAACATATCAATGGTGGTCAAACACTTACCACCACAATAACAAAGGGAACCAAGGAGAAACTGCTTCCTAACTTGGAGGAAATATCCACAGAGTAACGCTTTCGCTCCAGGAAACAAGAAATAAGTACAAAGATCCCAGTCACCCATTGTAGAATAAGCTGCAATCTCAAGCCCAAGGTGGACAAACCATGTAGACCTGTCAATAATCAATTAAAATGAAAATGACTTGAAAAATAAATGCTTACACTGGTGTTCTTCAAATTCTGGCCCGTTGCTTGATGGAATGATAATAGCAATTTGAAATGAAGAAACTGTTCAATGCCAAGAATTGGCAAAGAATATGATATTTTATCGGGAAGCAACAGAGTAAGCACTATTGGAACCAATGGTTACCCCAAAATCATGTAATAACCAAGAATAGGCGACTAAAGAAAAATTTCAAGAAAATGTAGGGGCAATTATGACAAAGAAATTTTCAAAACTACTCCTGTGGGGGCAATTATATGGATTGAGAAATCACAGGCATTAAAGCTTTCAAAAAGTTAGCTTTAATGGTGATGACTACTCAGATTCCCAAAGGCTACCAGAAAAGCTTAAGCAAGGCTGGAATATGTTAGGCCAAGGAAAGGTTTATACAGAAAATTAGATACACTGATAAATTGATGAGAGATTTCCAGTGAACGATTCCAAGAAAAGCAGAATAAGGCGATTCATGCTCACCAAGAGAAGTGCAGAAACCATTAGGGTGAAAAACTGTCGGTAATTCTTTTTGCCAATACAATTGTTAAGCCACTGCAAGAACCAAGGACTCAGAGAGCATTAGGATATCATCAAGCAAGAATAAATAAACCAAAAATAAAAGATCCTATTTACCCTGCAGTGATGATCAAAACGGTCGACACATTTGTCACACACTCTACAGTGCTTGCTATACTTGAAAACCTGTTCAAGATGTGTAAGAAAAAATATTATGATTTTACCCAATTATTTCATTTTCAACTGTGTTTAATAGATTACAAACACAACTTGATGATGAGAAAGAAGTACACTTGAATAAAATTCAAACAATTTCATATACCTCAACTTCACACAAGCTGCAATAAAACATGCCATCTTCGTTCATCTGCTGCTCAGATGATTCCTCACTTGAACCAAAGCAATTGCAGATAAAAGCACAAGGAGAGAGAGCCAACGTGCAACAGGAAGAATTCTGTGAGAATGCATTTTTCTCCCGAACTTCAGAATTGAGGTCTTTAGAAGCGGTATCTGCATCCTTTTCCACAGGTTTGTGCCCGACTGTAGCTGCATTGGCATCATTTATAGATGAAGTCGAATCACCACCAAGTTTAGAATCCTTTGGTCGGGAAGACTTTCCACTGTCCAGAATCTTGAGGTATTTTTTCGACTTGAAAACTCCTGAGTCAGCAGGATCAGCTGCTGCACACCAAATATATAGCCCAAAGACACAGCCGATCTAAATAGAAAACAGGTGTCAATGAATTTCCTCTGGCCATCTCATGCATTTATTACAATTAGTCAGAACACAAACCAAATGTACATATACTACATAATATAATGATAATATATGTTTTGACTTGTGAAAATTTGTACCTGACACTAATGCATTGAAATATACACATATTTTATGGCCACTATAAATGCAATTCATATATCAGCATTCAAGGGCAGAGAAACTTCATACAAAGTTGAAACAAATGCTAATTATTTGCATCAGACAAACAACCAAGAAATACTGATCAAAATCTGCAAAGTACTTTAAATAGATGTCCAAGTTCAAGAATACCCGTTTTTGTGCCATTAAAAAACTAGTAATTGTCACTGGTTCGACTGCACGCTGTGCTAAGTATGACTGCGATATACACAATAATTTAGCACGGAAGTAACCACAAAATCTTCATGGAATGGGCTTATCTTTACCTCTAGATGGTGGATTCAATTAACAGAAACTGCTTTAATTTAGCGTTAATAGGCATACATAAAAGAAGAATTCACAATCAAAGAAAAAATAAGGTTTAGTAGTTACTCCTGAACAAGTGACAAACATGTGTGATTTTCAACTGAATCAAATTTGAAATTCAGAATTTATGGAATACGTTGCCATCCAAAAGATGCAATGACTAAAAGACAGGCAACCCACGTTATCCTTATCAAATGAAGTGACAGGTTCACGAAACACTTGAAAGGATCTATAGTTAATTCTGCCAAATGACAGACATAAACAACCCAGAAAGGGAAAGGATCCCAATTTTGAGAAGAATAAGATACATATCACAAATTTAAAACCAAACAAAATGAATGAAAATCCAGCAAGCAGAGAAGCTCAGATCTCAGTTGATCAAAGTCCAACACATTTGAAATGCACGACACTTAAGCATAAATAAGATAAATAGGATAGAGAAAATGTGAAATGGCTCATAAGAATTGAGCTAAAAAAATAGGAGCGCTTACAAGAGGACTGTAGATTCCCATTATAATAAGCTGCAAAATCCTCTTCCCAACAAAAGGAGCGAAGAAAACATAGAAAGCAAACCCCAACGCCATAAATACAGCAACAGCCACCACCTTCAAAGACCCAAAACAAGCACTAAAAATCCAAACTTTAACCAATAAAAATCCCCAGAAAGAAAAAAAAAAGGTTAAGAAAGCTTAACAAAAGCAAATACCTGAAGAGGGTGATAAGGTAGTTGCCAACCATGCTTCCTCATTTTTTCATAAATGTGGAAACTTCCAAACTCAGAGAGGGAAAATGCGAAACAAAAGCAAATAAAAATAAAAAATTTGGTCCTATCATAACCTTGGTTTACATATTTTTTATTCACTTTCCCTCATTTTCCGGTTTAAAAAAAAAAAAAAGGTCACTCACTACCAAACTAATGAAATATTCCAAAGACCATTTGTTTTTCCAGTGAGGAAGATAAGAGAAGCTTTGTCTTTGTTCACACAAAACAACCAAAGCCCCCAAGTAGTAATCTGGATTTGGTTTTCTCCTTTTTTTTTATTTGACAAGCAAGCTTTTTACTTGGGCAAGGCAACAACAACAACTAAGATCTGTGAATCGTTACTGTCAGAGCTATGAGAGAGAGAAGAAGATTGAAATGGGATTGTCTGATTTTGCTTTTGATGCTTATAATTACATTTCATTACCCTGCAAACCAACTTTTACTTTTCATTTTTTTTTCCTGTTGTTTGTAGCGTTACCTTTTTCTCTGGGGCAAATCATGTGTCACAGAGACAGTTGTTTCGGTGTTCCTTTGGTTTCACCTTTTGTAATTTCTGCTTGCTTCCACTGGCTGCTGCCACTCCCTTCTTTTGAAGCTTTTTTTTTAACGCCTACACTTGATTACACCCCCCATTGTACTTACTTTACGCCCCTGCTTTTTGTATTATTTGGTTTAGCAGAATTTGTTGTTTTTGCTATTGAATTGAATACATGAGAGGATAATAAAGCCAATATTTAATGTACCATAATCTTATTCGTAATTAACTCATAAAAGAAATCTGATAAATAAAATATCTATTTTTGAAAAGGGGAAAAAGATAAGTATGTGTATTTTATTTTTTTTATGGGTGTTTAAAGATGAATCAAATGAAGCAACCAAGCCAAGAGAGGAAGCAAAATTGGAGCACCGAACCCTACTTTCATTAATGCATTTTGCTACTTTAAAGCTATTGTTTCCATCATTACCAGAGATGGGCATGCCTTTTAGCTGAATCCCCTTCACTGGCTCTACTACCAGACAAATACCTGCTAGTATTAAATGTTGCTCTTTTAATTTTTCTTTTTTGTTATTTTTATTTTAGTAAAATTATGGTCATGAAGATGGAGCGGTTGATGCCTATGGCTATGAGAAGGTATATTCGGAGCTACAAAACAAGGCACAAGCATAATTTTAATATTAAGCCATTCTTTAATGAATTGAGGAGAATCATTTGAATTTAAGGAGCGATATTGTTTTTTTGCTGAAGAATGCCGCCTAAATCGTTTAAAAAGCTTAATTTTCTTACAGGAATGGTAGTATCCATTTATGGTGGGTTTATTAATTGATAATTAGAATGAATTAGAATTGAATGGGTTAAAATTAGAATGAGAAATGAAAATTAAAATAAATTAATTATTTCACTTGTAAGAATCGAAATTGAAATAAATTATATTATTATTATTACTGATATTACTTTGTCTTAGAATTAAAATAAATTATAACAAGTTATTAAAATAATTTTAATTAATTCATTATCATTATTTATTATAATAATTAAGATTATAATTATTGTTATTCAAAATAATTATTGTTAGTAATAATAATGACATTAATAAACAACGGCAACAATACTAATACTAATACTAATACGAATAATAAAACATTACAGAAACTGAACTGCGTCAAACAAAAACTAATCCACTGGTTTTGCCTGGATTAAACTGTATTTAATTAACATAAATAAAAATAAATTTAAAAATATGGGATTATTTAAATTTTGATTTTGATCATGAGTAGGGCATCTCATGCTTTCACTTGGGGAAGAGCATTTTTGGCATTTTCTTGTCAGATATTGATCCTGATGAAAAGGGGATTGAAAAAGTTGAAATATAACAACATCCAACGGCTAAAATTGCATGTGAATCAAAGAGAGAATCATACAACAGCCGTTGATTATGCTAACGAGGGGAAACATCTGACAAGGTAGCTCAACGCATTAATAAAGTTTTTTGGATCTCTATCTGTCGTTCCTCTCTCTCGAAACAGACTTGCATCGCTCACGTCTCTCCAAACCCCACCCGCCTTACTATAAGGCCCCACCACACTGTAGTGTTGCTTCTGCCTTCTGGTTGTGGTTGAATCAATGGAGTTGTGATTCGACGGTCCAGATTGAAACTCAATCTAAAGAGTTGAACAGTAGGTGCTGTGGTACTAGTAGTAGTACCCAGATGTACAAAGACTCAGCAGCGAGATGCGAGCTGTAACGTATAGGTACCAGGTAGCTTTTCGTTTCGCGTACTAGCAATTCACAGCATCATGTCACGTGCAAAAAAATTATTCATGGGCTATTTTGTTCGTTAGTATTATTATTTTATTTATTTATATTTGTCCATTAGCATTGGTATTGGTTGGCAATAATTTCCTAACCATATTGCTTTAAAAAATTCAGATCGGTTCTATTTGCTTTTTAAAATACACACACACACATATATATATCTCATAAAACTGAAAAATTAGAAACAAAGCCAAATCACTTCAAACAGTACTGTTGAATCCAATCCAATTTTATCTGTCCCGCGATAGATTCTATTATTTTCATAACACTAATATTTAAAAATTCTATATACAGCACTAATTTGATTCAGGATCTTAAATTTTAATAAAATTTAAAAATCTAAAATTATGAATCGAATAATTTATATATATAAAGAGAGAGTGTGTGCCTGTGATACTCTATTTATTTAGTTGAGATATTTAATTTGTATTTCAATGATGTGCCACAAATATAAATTCACTATTTAAATTAAAAATGATAAAGCTTGATAATTATTTATCTATCACTTGAATCAATCAGGTAGTGATACATCATTTACCACATCAATCAAGATATTTAATTTGTATCTCAACTGAATAAGTATAACACTATATAGATATATACACAGACTCTCTCTCTCTCTAATAAGATAATAAGGTAATGATGTCATTAAAATATAAACAAACACATCATTTAATGTATTAAAAACTATACTTATTTATTCATTAATGCATAAAATTTATAATTTTTTATCCGTTAGCAATGCTCACACTTTGTTAAATGAAAATATACACATTACAGAATTATTCTATATATATATATATATAGCAACTTATGTAGCAATTTGAGCGTGGAAGAATGGGTTAAGCTCGAGTCAAATAATTTTATTAAAATAATCAGGATTCAATGTTGCACTTTCGAGATCGTTATTAATTATTGTTTAGTAAATTAAGAGAATATTGGGATTTTGGATTTGAACAACAATAAGAAAACAAACAAATAAATAGATAAACGTGCAAAGGATGGAGGACCCCTCTGTATTTTATTCTTGAATTGATTATATGTGATTTGATTAATCCATAATTTGCGTTTTAATTGAACTAATCATGTGTATGTATTTCTATTATCGAGCTATGCTCGATAGTTTAAAATTCAATTCAAATGATGCGTCTGTAATTCATCAAGTGGATAATAAAACAAAATAATTAATATAATTAAAACAAAAAATCAACCACCTTATCACATACCATAACACATTATTGCATATGGAACTTGTAATAAAATTTAATATGTTTCTCATTTTTCATTTTAATAAGATAGCATTTATGGATATAAACCTTTAGCAGACCCACAGGATAATAGTATTAATTACTTTCTTCGCTTTTTTTTTTTTTTTTTAAATGAAACTCTCTCCTTTCTTCACTTAAACCTTAAGAAAATAGTAAATCAATAGTAATTTCCTTTTTTTTTTTTTTTAAAAAAAAGGCTCTTTTGATCGATTAGACGAAGTGGACCCAAACGTTTTGCACAATTAGGGAGACCACTTAAGCCGAAAGTCATGACATCAAAATGATCATATTAGCAAAAGCAGCTTTTGCTTCGTTTGGAAGCAAATTAAAGCAACACCCGATAAAAAGAAAGCAGAACTCGTGTCTTGCATTTATTTATTTATTTATTTTTATCTGTTTTTGCTTTTGATTTGTTGTTTTCCGCAACATAATTCCAAAAATTGCGTTCAAAGCATCAGCATAGTAGCGTATAACGTCGAAACTTTTATTTTTTTATTTTTAAAAAAAAGAAAGATTAATTCGATTATCATTTTTATGTGAAATGAAAAAGTTTTGATTCCATCTTTTATGTTCATCTACTCTATTATATTTATTTTTTCTAATAATGGGCAGGATACATTGGCCTACAAAACAAGAAAAGACCTTTTTATTTTTGTTTTTTTTTCCTTTTTTTGCTTTTTCCCCACTGCCGCGAAAGTGACCTATTTTGTATGAATGGCAGAGTGATTCATTCTATGTGTATATATATAAGAACCTAGGTGGTGTCTGTTTTTTTTTTTCACTTGAATATTGAATGAATCTGAATTAACTCTAAATTGATCTAAAATGTTCGTTTTCTAATTACATGACTACAAGTGTCCGAAAGCCCCATACTTTGATACTTGTGCCCTTTAAATACGTTAGGAAATCTTAATAGCTTGTACTGACGTCGGAACGCTGAACCGACATGCGGATAAGGTGGGTTATTTTTGTAATGAGCGTCAACAGATGCACAAAGCGTACGCTTAGCTTCACGAAAGAAAAATAATTGATACTCCATAATCTTCCACGTGGACTTTAAAATGAATCAAGCCCATGAATAGCCTGGTCGTTGTAATTAACAGTGGGCCATCGATTTTTTCTTCCGACACTTGGCTCGAATGGCATTTAAAACAAAAAAAAAAAAGGTTGGCGCAGCATTGGTGTGGGCCTAGTGCCTAGTGGTGCAATTCATGATCTGCGTTCGCAATGTTAACTTTAGCCGAACATGTGAATCGTTTAATTGTATCAATGTTCAAAGTGGCATGATGTGTCATCATCATGGCTAGCTCTTGGTTTACATATTTAGCTGGAATTGAAATTGACCTTTTGCGATCGATATGGAACTTACTTGTTCCAACACATAAAATCATCCTTTCTAGTGGCACTGCTACAAACGGCGGCCATCGCACAACTTTTTTTTGGTAGGGGTGGATATTTGGTTCAATTTAGTCTGAATTAAACCGAACCGAACTGTATTATAATAATTCAGTTTGGTTCGATTCACAATATAAAATTAAATGGTTTAAAATTTTTGAACTATTTAACTTTTAATTTGGTTCGGTTTGATACCAAACATGTTTGGTTCGATTCAATAGCTCGTTGGTCATAGAAGTTTGAAGTTTCTTTTGTGATATGTAATAGATTTTTAAATTATTGTTGGATTTTATGATGTTAATTTACTATTGTTAAATTTTGTATGTTTTTTATTGTTTGTGGATTTCTAAATTATTATTGAATTTTATTATGTTAATTTAGTATTGTTAGATTTTTTTTATGTTATTTATTATTTGTGTATTTATAGATTAAGGATTATTGTTGTAGTAACAATGTATTACTATTATGTCATTTTTATTAAATAATAAATATATAAATTGAAACCAGACCAAATTAGAGCAAACTAAACCAAATTACTGAACCAAACTAAATTAATTTGGTTTGGTTCAATTTGGTTTTATAATTTAGTTCATAAATTTATGAACTATTTGGTTTCAGTTTGGTTCGGTTCTAGACCTGAACCGACACAAATTTAATAGTGCTCGCCCCTAATTTTTGGTATAATGATATTATTTAATAATAAATTATAAATTAATTTTTATTTATTAACTACCATAATATAAACACCACACCCGAAAAAAAAAAATGAAACTAATGCCAACTCGCACAAATCCTAGGGCGCACGAGTTTGCTTAATGCTATATTTAATTACACCATAATGCAGCCTTGTAAATGGTAATGTGCTATAAAATAAATAAGAATGAAACTGCCTTAACTAATGCAAGGATGTGCGTCTGGCACCGGAGTTGGAATATTCCAAAAAATTGTTGTGGCTTCGGATTGAGCCCAGAACCAGAACACGAAACCATTATGGGCCCAAGTTTCTAACCATGTGGAAACATCATGGGGCCGGTTTGAGTTCATTAACCATCATCGTCCATTAGATGCTCTCACGCTATGATGAATATTGGGTGATCGATTCGATCATTCAAAAATTTCTCCCTTCTTTTTGGTGGCAAATGTTCAATCAAGTATTTGACCAAGCAGAGCTTTTTAATAAGTGCCTAGTAGTAGTAATTCACTATGAAGGGAAGAGAAACTTGCAAGTTGGAAGTACGGATCCGAATAAGTTGAAAGAAAATAAATGATGTCCATGTGCATCGATCCTTACACATTTACGTTGTCCATAATTTTTGAGAACATGGGCATTTCAATGCTTGCCCATCGATTAGCGCCCCCCCCTAATTTTCCAGTTCTTTTTGCTCTCTCGAGTCTTACCCCCAACATCTACTTGCTCCCATTCGTTGACCATTCCACAATGTTTCTAGAATTCAATTTCAATCTTGGACACGATTTCTTATATGATATGATGTGTGCGATACACAAATAAATTTGACAGCGTAGCATAAAATTTATAATATTTAATAAAGAATAGGGTATTCTCCGCAACAACAACTGGATTGTTAATACCCTTAACTTAATAGTTCTTTTTTAATACATAACTCAATATATCTTAAAATATATATTCAAATTCGAGGACACGCAACATAGCTTAATTGTAACACCCCACATTACTAACGAGATTGTTTCTGGTATAGTCTATAAACCCTTTAACTCTTCTCTTCTAACTAAGTAAATGTGTTTTGCATTGTAAAACCCAATAACAAAATCTTATAATTTAAATAGTAGTTAAATAATATTGTCAAATCTCAAATCTATATTTTAAGATGTGAGGACGTAGTAAACAAAAACTGATAAATAAATTTATGCTCTCAAAATATTACTTTTAAATTAATATTAAAAAAAAAAGCATATTTGCATTATTCTATATGCTCTTAGGTGCTACATTTTATTGTCACTTGATGACATTTTTGTGGATAGATTAGTTGGTGTTGCGTGTTGGACTGCTCCAAATTAAAAAACAATTAATTTTTGGTTTTTTTTTTTCATTTGTTGTATGTGAGTTTCAAAGCACAATAGTATAAATTTTAATGCACCTAAGTTGGGTAGGTGATTGACAATATCAAATTCTGTATCTTCGTTGGTTTAGCTGTTTATTAATTATGAACTAAACCTTGTAATTTAAATTCACCAGTATTAAAATAATAAGCTGTTAGTAATGTACTTCCACTTACTCTTTTAAACAACAGCAAAGGAATTGGATAGGTAAGAATATTGGATTTGGTCTAAGCTGCAACATCACAACATAAATAAATATATTTGAATTATTTAATTTATTTTGATGTTTTTGTGTTTAGTAGTTGGATGTTCTATGTTTCATTTCATTGTGCCCTATCGAAAAAAATTAAAATTTAATGAGTGTACTCAAAATAATAAATTAGTACATCAATGGTGTGTTTACTAACTAGTAATCGTAATAGATTGAATTTGGAATGAAGAATAAGAGTGAAAATAAGATGCTTATTTGAACATTAAGAATCAGAATCGGAATGACCCGTATTTACCACTAATGTGTTTATTTTTGTTTTAAAATGAATTGTTATAAGTTACTAAAATACTTATTAGTTAATTATTGTTATTTGTTATGATGATTGTGATTATTATTATTATTATTATTATTAATTATAGTTAATAATAATAATAATCATTGTTGGTGATCGGTAGCAGCAACGACCGACAACTGCACAGCCAGTAACGAGGCAGCATGCAAAGACCAGCAACAATCTATTGCATTCGACTAGGGATGATTTGTTGCGATGGCCAACAACAATTTACAACATTTGACGACACCAATGATGAGCAGCGACGAGAGCTAGGTTCAATCACGACTTGTGGTTTTGATCGGGTTTCAATTAACCATTTTCAGCTAAATTTTTGCATTTTGTTCTTTTTTGAATTGATGGTAAAATGAGAATAATAAAAATCTGACGGGGGTAAAGATGTCAGTTATAGGAATAAGTTATGGTTCTTAACCTTCCTTATGAATCAGAACTCAAGTAATCATTTCCAAATAAATGGATCCTTGTAATATCCTACATTGTTAGTGAGTGATTTCGTAGGCTAGTTTATAAGCAATAGGTTCTCCTAATTAAATAGACACATTTTGAATTGCAAAACCCAATAAAAAAATCATGACGAACTGTGTGTCTAAAGTAGATAATATTCACTTAATTGTTAGGCTCCAGCTATTACAATTATATAATGTCTCACGTCACTATACTAACTTATAAGTTCACGGCTCTTCTAATTAATTATTGTTCCTTAATTTTCATTCCCATTAATGATACACGCAGCACAAATGAACTCAACCTTAATTTTGAAAATCTTTCGATAGCGCAAAAAGTGTCATTGCCTAATTAAAATATATTTTTTTGACAAACACCGGAAATATTTCCAAACTTTACCTAAATTAGTTTGAAAGGGATGTTCAATGATGAATGAGTTTATACTAAAGGGTTGTTAAGAGATCATTAAATAACCTTTGAATAATTGAACCAAGAGAATGAATTAAGTTCTTGATTTGATTTTTTTCTTCAAGAAGTTGGCGAAAGGGATGCAAAAATATTGACTTCAAAAAATATGGCAACTAATTCAACATAGTTCGACAGGTCCACTTCGTCGTGCACGTTAATACATATTGCTCTTTACTTCACGCACCGAATCTTCTAATCATTGGAGTCTATTCTTGTAATGAAGACCGACCTTAGACTCTGACGTGTACCTATTAAGTTTTGTTTTTAATCAAGCTTTCTTATTATTCTTATTATTATTTATTTCACAAAGATACACTTTATAATGGGATCAGAAATAATTCAATATAATAGGCCTAACAATTATTGATATCCCAATGTTTTAAATTCGAATTCAGGACAGTATAATGCCCTTCAGTTTTGATTTAATACAGTGTATACTATTGCCTCACATTCGTATTGAGAAAATGACTGATGAACCATAAAGCCTGTTTGTTTGCATGACATACTTCTTTGGCACATATCTTAAAACCACGCATAAAATTGAAAACATTTGCGAGCACCCCACCCCCCCCAAAAAAAAAAGGAAAAAAAAAAACTGTTTCAAATCCACAAAGATTGAAAAAGGCAAGTGAATTTTGAAAGGGAAACACAGTGAGAATCTAAAAACGTCAAGTTATTTCCCATTGAATAAAATGGGAAATTCATGTATTGTTTCGATCGCTTTGAAGTAAGAGGTTGGTTTGATTGCATTATTGCAACTCAAATGAGTCATTTTCAGATACCAGCTGCAGCTTGCACAAATTCACAAAAACGACACAACTGAACGATCTTTTTAGTTTTTTTATCAATCTTCAATTGCCGCCAGACTGCCATGATTGAGACATTTTGTGCTTCTTGTTTTACAAATAAAATAGAAATTAAGAGCGTAAATTGCTTTTCTTTTCTTTTGTTTCGAAGTCGCGGTTGTTGAATGCTGACGTGACTCAAGTTTTTGGCAACAAAGATGGAGCAATATTAATCTTTAATTGTAGACTTTAGCCCACTTTCTTGTCTCTGTATTTCTCAATTAGCATGTTGAAAATTGATAAACATTCTTAATTCCCCTTACAAAAAATTAAAATTATTAAAAATTTATTGTGGGTTCGCCGGCTTGTTTTGGTTGAAGTGCATGAGCTGGATTGGAATTTAACGCAACGAAAAATGCCATATTGGCCCAAGAGGTGTTTGTGAGAAAAAAAATTAAAAAAGATTAATTTGTGTTAGTGAACGTGTTTCCAGTTACATCATCACTAATTTCGAACACCAGTCAAAGGTGCTTCATTAACGTACGAATTTGAAAAGCATAGGTCAAAAAAATACAAATAATAAAATTAATTGGATAGTAAGACCTGCCTCGCTAGTTTTCCAACAATCTTTTAAGAAAGCATCACATATTTTTCTGTTTGTATCAAACGAGCTCCGAAACTCTATTATAATGATCGAAATACCCTTCAATATTTAGGCGCTTTTGCATTAGAATATATTAGGGATGGAAACTATCTCTTAAAAATATTTTACAATGATATTTCACTTTAAATAATGAGATGACTTCTGATGTAATAACGATAAGTGACATATTACTTGTCTTATGATATAATAATGACATGTGACATATTATTTGAGATACAAATTATGTATCTAATAATATGAATGTGATGTAATTGAAATTATTATGCAAGAACTTGTGAAATTATTTATTGATATTAATTTTAGGCTACGGGCTATTTTAACTTAGAATTTTGACTCAAATTTGGAACCATTGATTTCATGTAATCTAATAATAGATATTGAGAGTCAAAGTAACTTTTAATGATATTAATTAATTAATTATTAAATTGAATGAGATTAATGACTTTTAAGTTACAATTTGAAGTTGAAATAGCCTAATCCTAATGTTAGACAATAACTTATAAAAAGAGTTTGTATTTCTAGTAATATATTTTACGTTGATGGTTAAAATATGCTTATCGCTACAAGTACAAGGGTTGGTAATTTGTCACTCAAAGTTCAGGACCTATTTAATACAAAGAGAAATATTATGTCAGCATTCAAGATAAGAGAAGAGTTTGTGGACGTATATGTTATAACGCCATAAAACAAAATAATTATCCGAAAGTAGAAATTCATAAATGAAGCCACGTGGGAACGAAGACAAAGCGAAGTGAACGGAGACTGTGTCATAAGAGAAAGTGATTTGCCCGCGAAATCTCAGGCGATAAAATATCAAAAACAGAAACACAAAGAATTTGAAAAGAAAATGGGGAAAAAAACCAAAAACAATTTAAAAAAAAAAAAAAAAACACTCAGGGGAGAGATTTAAAAGGAGAAGGTGGCCAAATGGTAGGATCGTGAAAAACAGTCTCTTCGCTGTGTTTTGGTGTTTCCTGAAAATCTCTCTTTCTTCTTCTCTTGTTGACGTATCTTCATTATATTATTTCTTGATCCAAAAGGCAAAAAAGGAGGCACAGCAAGAGAGAGCGATAAGAGGAATCAGAGTTCCTGAACAGGAACAACGATTCCTCAAAACACACACCTTCTTCGTTTCTCAGGTTGGTTTCTCTTTTCTTTGCCCTTTCATTCATTGCAATGCCAATGCATGTCTTTGCATGCAAAAAGTAAAACTTCTGTCAAAAATTATTTATTCCTTGTTTTGTGGGTAGAACAATTATGGGATTCCAAATGAAATGCTAGTTTAGTTGATAATTTTATCATTTTGGTTCCCACATGTCCTGCGCCTACTCTTTTTTTTGTTTTATATATTTTTTATTTCATCTTTTTCGCTTTGCAACTACTTTCTTTGTGCCCTCGATTGAGACTTTTTAATTTCTGTTCATTTCCTAATTAATGTACATTTTCTTCGCTCGTAATAGTTACTATCTTATTTGATAGGGACATGAAGCCATTCTTTTTTTTTTATAAGATGTCATGAGATATTTCGTGATACGGGTGTTCCCTCGGTTTAAGGTCTTAGCCAATCATAAATAATGGATCTTTTATTTTGATGAAAATCTCTCCATTTCCTTGTTCTTTTAGGAGGGTTGTTTGGCTTCTCTTCGTTAGAAGTAGCCTTTAACTTAATGGTCTGTTGTTCGAGATACAAGTTGCTGTCATTCAAATTTTTTATATTGTTTATTTTATTTATTTTTAATTTCAGGATTTCTTTAGAGTGGAGTTTGATTAAATGTGCAGACTGATGATATCTCAACACAACAACTCGTCTTAGAGCTAGAAATTTCTTTCCTTTTTCTGGCTAAGACGGGACCCGGAAGCATCCATGAGGTGCTAGATAGTTGCTAGCTCTGTTATGCATTTGATTTAGAAGGTAATGTACTTGATGCGAAAATGAATTTCAATTGCAGTTCTTTCGATTATTCAAAACTTAACATTGCACATATGCCTCGTTTTCTACATATTTATCTTTCTTCTGGGGATCAATGGCATGGCAGGTTCAATATCTCTCCGGAGTTATTTTTGCCTTTGTTAGAGATTGTTGTCACTATGGGTGGATGTATTTCAGTACATGGTGGAAAGAGTAGAGTACATAGGAAGTGCTTTCGCAAATATGGAAAACGCCGAGGGAAAATTTCTGCCTTGATTCATAATGTACCTAGTAAACGGCTTAATGATGGTGGTATAGGAGATTTTGCAGTTAGTCATGAGTTTGTGCATCTCGACTTTGAGAAGGGTGCAGCTACAACTTGTAAGAGATCCGAGGTCACTAATAAGAATTTTCACGTCACCCAGATGCAATGGAACCACAGTCAAATTGATTCAAATGGTATGTAAATCACCTGAGATGCTAATAACGCGCATAATTGTTATAGTGATTGAGGAAATTGAATAACGTGCAGGAATATGCCAAGAAGAAGCATGGTATGATTCAGTTAGTATTATAGACTCTGATTCAGATGATGACTACAGTAGTGTTCATGGAGGTAATGCAAATGCATCACATGAAACTAAAGTGAATTTTGGTTGTTATTTTTTGATGGATAATTAGAGCGAGACATTATTTTCTCCATGCCAGATTCATTTCCTTCAGTAGGTACCCCAATTGGCCACATTCCAAATGGTCAACTTCTTCAATACGAAACTGCATCGCGCTTTGTAGACACAGGGTCTAAGTATGAGGAGTTCTATGAAAGTTACCTTAAAATAGACGGAGGTAAAACGGACAAGGAATGCAAAGGTACAAATGATTCTGGAGAGAAAAATCGTGAAAATAGAAAGAAATCAACGGTTATCATGCTTTCTGTGAAAAGGAAATCGTATGATGGAGAAGCAGCAACTGGATTTTGTATGTACACATTGTGCTTGATTGAAATCATTTAATACAAAGTCAGTTTACATCTCAAATTTCATTAATGATCTTGTGCTTATCTTTAATTATGGGATCTGTGATCGCAATTCATCTATAAGATAGTATATTTTGGGAACCTTTCTTCTTACTGATAGTACCAGTATATGAACAGGTCAAGCGGAGAGATATTTATACCGTCCCAGAGCAGGATTTCTTGTTCCACGTGCAACAGGAGAGAAATCAACTCCAGGATGCTGGTCTGAGCTGTTGCCTTCAGTTTTCAGACTTCGTGGTGAGAATTATTTCAGGTATGTCACATACTTGGATCTTTTTCCCACATAGCATGTTGTGAATATGTTTGGCTTATCGAGTAATGTCTTAAGCTTTCTTTTCTTTTTACCAACAATCTTGACATTGAAAATTTATTTTTGCAGAGACAAGCAGAAGACTCCTGCTCCAAACTACAGTCCATATGTACCAATTGGTGTTGATTTATTTGCCTGCTCACGGAAGATAAATCACATTGCTCAGCATCTTGAACTTCCCCAAGTGAAAACTAATGAGAAAGTACCGTCACTCCTTATTGTTAACATACAGGTTTGCACTCTTACTGTCCCTTGGATTTTGATTTCTTGGTGTGGTCGGGACTCAGACGACTAAAATGGGATTTTTCCCATGTTGTCATTTACCATAAATCCTAGCAAATCATGCATTAACTATACAGTAGGATAAATTGGCTAATTTAGATTGTGTTTTATCCATTTTGTTAAATAGAAATACGTTCATTTCTTTGGCAACCATCCAGTTTGTGAGACTATCAAAGTGAAAAAAGGGGTCTGATTAATCAGTGGTCTTTACCCTTACATAACGGTTACTGGATTGCACAGTGATGTCTGATTATGATATGATTTTGGGTATTTCTTCTGCCAGCTGCCTACATATCCCGCTTGTATGTTTGGTGAATCTGATGGGGAGGGCATGAGTCTCGTAATATATTTCAGAGTATCAGAGACTTTTGAGAAAGAGATATCGGTTCATTTTCAGGACAGCATCAAGGTATTTTTTGAACAGTACCTTCATACAAATCTTTTTAAACAAACCGACTCAACATATTTTCATCTCCTCTTAATGTGGAATCAGCTACTCATTTTGGAGAAAAATCTTTTAAATTGAAGGTTCGGCACATATTTATCTGACTTGGCTCTGGATGTTTTAAAGCGAAAATGTTTAGCATGACAACATCAAACTCTTGCTTTGAAACCACATAATATTTCCCATTTCTCTCTAGTACGACAGGAAAACTAGATTTGCTTGGCACTGCTCATAGATTTTCTTTCCACCCTTAGTATTTTAGATGATTATCAAAGTGGGTTTCTGCTGCAGAGATTTGTTGATGATGAGATGGAAAAGGTCAAAGGGTTTGCAAGGGAATCCACAGTTCCTTTCAGAGAAAGATTGAAGATTATGGCTGGGGTGGTTAACCCAGAGGACCTTCATTTGAGTTCTACCGAAAGGAAGCTTATGCAAGCTTATAATGATAAGCCGGTGCTTTCACGCCCTCAACACGATTTCTTTAAGGTAAGGAAAGAGTTCTCTTTCAAGCTCTCACTAAACATTTGATTAAGAAAAACAAAGAGTGGCTCAAATTGGTTTTTTTAACGGAATAAACATGATAATTCTTCTTAACCAGGGACTCAACTACTTTGAGATTGACTTGGACATCCACCGATTCGGCTACATATCAAGAAAAGGATTTGAATCATTTCGGAATCGTTTGAAAGAAGGGATAATTGATCTTGGTTTAACTATTCAGGTACTTACACTTTTCTGCCAAACTTCAAAAAATGTCATCTCTAGGAACCTAATTTAAAACAGTTAAATTGCAGCAATAGATGAATGGTCATTGCAAACTTATCAGTCATTGCTACTCTCAAGTGTTGTCTATTACTTTGATTGTAAGATTGAGCTGCTTCACGGGTGCTGAATAACTTCTAAACTTTTCTTTGATAATGTTTACAGGCTCAGAAGCCTGAGGAATTGCCGGAGCAAGTCTTGTGCTGTGTACGCTTGAATAAGATTGACTTTGAAAATCATGGGCAAATACCAACCATTGTTCCACAATCATGATTAATTCCAAGAGGCAGCTGAAGGTAATGTGATTCAGGGCCCAAAAAATTCGGGCAAAGGCGAACGAAGAAGGATCAACAGCTGTATTTTGCAAAAGTTGGACCACCATGTTCATGATCCATGTGATTGACAAATGAAAAATAGAAAAGAAGATTTTTCTCCAGCTTTTGTAGTCCAAAAGTTAATTAATCTGAAATCTTGATTCCCAAGTAGTAAATCAACTCCTCTCACAGGGTTAACGAACCTTTTTGCAACGCAACAAATGGATTTACATGTTCAGCTTTTCTGTGTTAAAGGCTAAATGTTGAACAAATAATTCCAGTCCCCTCTCTTAAATCCTTTTAACCATCTAATATATTAAATTTAGAAAAAATTGCGAACCATCTGAAGCAGATAATGTCTTTTCAGCGGAAGTACACATTTTCCCACAACGCCTTCTTTTAACTTTTAAGCATCTGTTCTCTCTTTCGATGAAGAAAGTACCATTATTTTAGTGTACTTTAGCCCTAAAAATGTTACAATTATTTATTTGTATAATTTAAAAATCAATAAACCTTAAAATTGCAAATGTCCATTTATCCTTTAGCTTTTTCAAGTAACAAAGTGGATGCTCGCTTTCCACTTTTGTTACCCTCTTGTGATTGATCAATCGGTGGACTTCTCTTGCAGAGCTTTCCCCAGGAGCTACCAGAACACGGAATAAGAAAAGCACAGAAAGAGAACTGGAAAGGCAAAGCAATAATCGGGTGAATAAAAGAGATTCTGTCAATCAAACGTGAAGTCCAAATGCAACATTTATAAATAAAAAATAAAAAATTATAGAAATACAGTATACATGTACAAAAGAATGCACAGAACCAAATTTCAATACAATATAAGAACTAAACTAGTCTACACACTTTAGCTTGCTTTCAGACATCCCTCCTTTCTTTACTTTCGATTTTTTTTCCCCTGTATATTATATGTCAGATGGATGGCCAAGATCAAAATAACAGCCACAGTTGAGAGAAACAGATTTATGAAAAGATGGCTTTCAGCTTTTGCCAAATGACCGATTTCATTGTCTACTAGTACTCTGGCCTCTTATCATGATTTCAACTCAGAGAATTTATGTCAAATGCTCTTCTTTTAGCCGCAAACGAGCAATAGGCTGTTGATGATTGTTCCCTAAGTTTGTCCCAGTATTGTGTGGTTTTATCTGTGATGCATTGCTGTTGGCTGTGCTGTGGCTACTATTCTTACCAGCCGGTACATCATGATTATGTTTGCCTTCATATGTTGTTATGACAGCTTTAGGGTCGGCGGATGCCCTCTCAACATGCTTACGGACATTGCAACCGGCGGTTGTGCATTTATAATAGCTCCTGTAAATCAAAAAGAAAAAAAGGAAAAATACGTCAGGAGTAATTGATAAAAACTATGACTAAGGACCCCAATTTTCTTAGAAAGGAATCAGGCATAACACTACATGAAAAAACACATTTTGCACTGTTACAGAGTTCAGCAATCCTAGGAAGACAATCATTGTGGGATTACTACAAGAAATACTGACAACCTTCGCAATCAGGTATGCTAAAGCCAACATCCATCAAAAAGTTTAGGCCGTTTTCCTTTTGGTGAACAGGAATTGTAGATGCTTTTTATTGCTCAAATAGCAGTACTGACTACTCATTTTCACTTTCTTATGTATTTCCATCATCAAATCAACAGATAATGATAAAAAAAGCATGACTTAAAAGTTCAGAGTATAATTGAATAGCTTGGTCAAAATCTTGCAATGGGATTATAATTTGATCGGTGTAAATTCAGTTACATCTAAACAACAGAAGAATTCTGAACCAGTGAATGATGGCTTTTCCTGGAGTAATTCTCAATAACTATCACTTCATTAAACCATCACAATAATCTTAAACTACAAGCATTACAACTAGGGAAAAGATATATGACCTTGGATAAGGATTGCCTTTTACAACTTTCTGGCCATACTTGCGCCATCTGTAGCCATCATCCAAAAGATCAACTTCACTAGTTGTCTGAACAATAATTCTAGGTTCTGTAACAGTCCTATGTGAGGTTGTTGGCTCTGAACCTCTGATTTCTGTACTTCTGCACAAGCAATAGGTTTTATTAGAGAAATGACACAGACAAATAAACAAAGAGCCCTCTATGAGCAGATATATATTCCCATATAAAAAATTACCGTCTTTTTGCATCAGGCTCATCTTCATCTTTCTCAAATATACCAGTTTCAGTATCACCCACTTCTTCGCTGTCACTTGTACCAGATATATTTTCGGGTGTAACCTGGCTAGATTCTTGATCCTTTTTAGACATGGAACAACCAGCCCCTTCTTTCAATTGGGAAGCTAATTCAGAACTCCCCCGGTTATTTAAATTTCCATTTAAACTTCCAGCATCCTTGGCACGTTTATTTGATTGAGGTGGCGGATGGTTATGCTGCCCCTTGTAGATAATTTCAGTTACTTGACCATCTAGAGATCGTTCAACCTTCTTCTTGACAGGACAATTAGGATGTGTGCATTTGTAATAACTTCGAGGAAATTCACTGCCCTTCACATGCTTCTGCCCATATTTTCGCCAGTTGTAGGGATCATCAGCAGGCTTATCAGAAACATAAGAAGAAGATTGGAGTCTCTGATCAGAATGGGAGAAATCTGAGGATTCCTTCATTTGTACAAAAGAGTCTGGCATTGGGGGTGGCATCTGTTGGTTTGTGGTTGTATTGGCAGTTAAAGATGAAACTTGCGTCATAGATGTGGTCAGTGCTGATGATAAAGAAGATGGATATTCAGCAGGGATTTGTGTATGAGATTGGGCTTGTGCAGCTTGGGCAGTGACCTGTGCTAGGGCTTGCTGGTGCGTCATTCCAAAGGCTCCCTAGGTTGCATCCAATGAACCAAGAAAATTAGTAATAGATACAGTAAAATTTGGTTACCCAAGTAACATAATGCTGATAAGGCTTGACATAGAAAACAGTACGGACAATAAGTTATCACTCACTCATTCAAGCTTCGGTCCTCAAATTATGACTGGAATCTAATACCCTTTCTTTCTTGGTTGCTAATAAAGTTGTGACTAGATTGGAGAATTTCTCACATATTTGGCTTAAAGCTACATAAAGGTGTTTATATGTTGGATATGGGAGTTAAAAAGTGTTCACATGAAGACAACCAGATCTCCAACACCAACAATACCAACACTTTTCCTTTGATGGTGGGTTGCATAAACCATATGCTTCATCTCAAAGAGATGAAAGTAAAATTAGGAAAGAAAAATGCCCCATTACCATTAAAATTTGACCTGGATAGCCTAGTGTACAGTACATTTGGACATTTACAATACCAAAACAAGATGAGATTACCTCAGCAATGCAATCACATTACAACATTGCTCAAAATGTTCTTCTTTTACACTAATTAAGTCAAGAGTTTTTATCCCAATTAGAGGACACATTTATAAATCAAATAGTAAATGCTTCAGCAGGCTCTAATTCAATTCCAACTGACCGCTAACAAATCAAGGCAACGAAGAAAACTCCCCCTCCCCCCAAACAGAATAAAATCAAAATTCAAACCCGAGAATTATTAGAAATCAAATGCGAAACCCAATAAAAATGAAAGCTTTCCTGAACATGCTAAAAACTAATGAATAAATGAACAAACTTTAAGTCAGACGGAGTTAAATTGAATTACTTGTGCAGGCGAAAACAATCCGAAATTCGGCGAGTCAAGCAGAGTTGCGGGGCTCAACCCGGGTGGCACCGCAAAAATTGGCGGCGGTTGAGCAATCACCAGACCAGCCGGTCTATTCTGCTTGAACCGGAAGTCCACGTCACCACCTCCGGCATCGCCCGAACTCCTCTCCGCCTGTTCCGAAAAATTCGGTCTCAAGTGGCCGGCGGCAGGAGAGGACATGGCACCGGCGAGTAGCTGAGAGAAGGACTTGCAGTCGTCGGAGTCAGCGAAGAAGTTGGAAACTAAAGTCATGGGCCCCGGGCTGAATCCGAAGCCAAACCCGGAACCCGGCCCGTTGTTATTAAATAAAGACTCGGTAAATGATGCACGTGGCGGGAGGGTGATTGTCGGCCGTGAAGGAGTGGTCGATGGTTTTAACGACGCTGATGAGGCCGTTGACGCCCGGTCTTCATTGCCAGCCATTAGATTTCAAATGAACAAACCAAAACTACAAAAGAAGCAGCTAGTAACTGAGCGAGTAATAGGTCTCGTCTCTTCTCCTCTCTATAGTTATGTCTACGCGTTGTCGTTTTGTGTTGTGAGTTTTACGTCGCTTGGTTCAGCACTTCAGCGGATCTGAAGTTCAGTAAAAAAGTCCACGGCCCCCCACCACGACAGAAAAGCTCTCGACTCTCCTCCTGGAGATTTTTTACTTCTCTTCTTTCCTCCTTCGCTTTTTTGTCTTTTTTTTTTTTTTTCCGTTTTTTGTCTGTTTCTCCGCTTGCTCAGACGAAACAATCTGATTGGAGGACCGCTGCTGTCTTCGGCGCGATTTGACTTTTCTGCCCTCTGGATGACGGCAGCAGTTAGCAGCCTCTTCTTTTCATTTTCTCTCTTCTATCTAATATTTTTTTATTAGCTATGCTGTGCCAGTAGATATGTGACATCTGCCTTTGTTACAACTTTGTTTTGTATTATTTATACGTGGGTTCTTTACGTGGCAGTAAATGATTCGATGAGTTTGGCCCAGCCCGGCTGAATAATTTTTTTAAAAAAAAAAATCAGTGATTATGTGCCGCTTGTGAGTTCTCTCTCTCTCTCTCTCTTTTTGGCCCTTTTCCCCCGTAGACTTAAAATAAATAAACAAGTCAGGATTACTCCTATCGTGTTCATGTAATGAAGTATGATTATTAGTATTGCTCCAACATAGCAAATTAGCAGTTGCCTAATTAATATTGTCATACATGTAAATTAACAAAATGAAGTGTGGGCCACTCAAAATGGGTAGTAGCCACTAGCCAGCCAGAGTTACGTGGATATTTAATAATAAATATCGGCAATTTAATTTATAATATTTATTTTTCTTAATTTCCTAAAAAGAAAAAAGAAAAAAAAAAAAAGAAGGTTGCAAAAAAGAAACGAAGAAATTGCGTTGTTGTGGTTGAGTGATTTTGGTGAAACATGAAAGTTGAAATTAGCCAGAAACAAAGCGTTGAGATGGAGACGTGCAGTGGACGCACACGTGATTCAACTTGGGAGTTGAGATCGGAATTGGGAAGTTAAGGAGAAACTTGTGGTAGTAGAGACATGCCAACAAAAACTCCAGACTTTGTCACGTCTTTGCAACATAAATTTGACTTTAAATGCCCAAAAGTCTTTGCTTTCCTTGGGGCCACCGCGCCTACCTTGCGTTTGGATAGCGCACTTCCCTTGTACCAGAAATTAGAAGTCGTTTGTTTCTACCCCTAAAATAAAAAAATTCCTAACCGTGTATCATTTATTTGTTCGTACTTCGATTTCTTTTTTCAAAAAAAAAAAAGAAAAGAAGAAGAAAAAATCGTGCCACAACCGCCACACGCCACCAGATGTATTACTGAAAAAGTTTGTCCGACTTAAACCTTGATATTTTGGATTGCGATTCACTTGAAAAATTTTGAGTCCACATGGCAAAACCCATAAATATTTATTTACGTGGCGTCTATATTTGGATTAGATTAGCAATACTGAGAATTAAAAGTTTTGAGATTAGAAATGTAAAGTGAAAATGAAAGTGGTAATGAGTTATTTACTTATAAAGGAATAAAAATGTGAAATAAGAATTAAAATATTATTTATGTATTTACTTTATTTTAAATTAAGAGTGGATTGATTTAAATTATAATTTTATCTTTATTTAAAAATTTTAGTTTTTAACTACAAAGTGAATAAAAAAATATGTTTTTAAAATACACTATTTGTTGTATTATTATTTTTAAACGTATAAATTAATGATTATTATTAATTTTGTAAATCACAAATTTTTTTATTAATTTTAATATCAATTATGTAAATTAAAAATTATTAATAAGTACGACATAAATAAAGCATTATTAAAAATAATATAATACTAAATTAATATTTTCTTAGAATAAACTATTTATTATTATTAATTATTAATATTAAATAAATGTAATAATAATATATTTTCAAATGAAGATATTATATAGAAATATTATTAATTCTCTATGAATGCAATAATATTATTTTTAAGTAATTTTAACTTAGAATCAATGTAAATTATTATTTTTAATAAATGTGATATTATTAATTAATATAATAATATTATTTAAATAAGTATGGTACAATTATTTTTAAATAAATATAACATTATTTTATTTTGATAAATATAATTATATTATATTTAATATTTTATTTTAATAAATACAACTATGTTATATATTTAAAGGGAAAGATAAAAAAGAAAGAGGTGCGAGTGGAACTCTACCTTCTTACTCTAAAAGTGAGTGCGAACAATGGAGTAGAATTTCCACTCTCACCCTTAAATAGACATGTAAATACTAGAATAAGAGAATTTCACATTCCTTAGTTTCACTCGATTAAGTGTGTATATATATTGGGTCATGTCAGCATCAAAGCAAAACTCATGCATACTCATACTTATGCTGCACCGTGCCCTATCATGTGCTACGCGTGTGCCATGTCGTGCCTAACTTTTTTTTTTCTTTTGGCTTCGGCCCAGCTCAGCACATGTGTTGTGCCTACTAATGTCATGCCCATGCTTGTCGAGCCATGCCTAAGAAAAAAAACACTATAAACTTTTTTTAAAAAAATATTTTAAGAGGACATGTTAAGTTGTTGATATACTTTTTTTCAAACCTACGTATTTTTTTGTCTATGTGCCTTTAATTAAATTTAATAGAATAAAAAATTTCAAACTCAAATCTATATTTAATAATAATAAACTAATAATAATAAATGAATGTAATACTAATTACTAAGTTAGACCTTGCGATATTAGAATTCTTTTTTAATACTTAAAAACAACAACAATAATAGATTTTTCTTAAGAGTTAATTTAGTTGTTAACTTGGATTTATCGTAAAGTCATAAATCACAATTTATAATAACATTAATACATATTTTATAAAATCATGATATCAATAATTCATTTAATAAAATATAAACATAAATCAATTGGAGTTTTGTTTAAACTAAGAATTAAATGAATTTTAAAAGCTTGTGCTAATAAAATATATTAAAAGATTTAATTTCAAATTATTTGTAAAATTATAAAATTTTAAGTTTATTTTCATTAAGAAGTGAAATATGCTTATTGTCGGCTTTTTCATGTGTCATGTTTTAGGTCATCTCTAATCGCACTGTGTTTTTAAGATCCATGTGCCTAAAATTCTAAGTCATACTCAACCCACGTGCTTTCCGTGCAGCACTGTGTGCACCATTGAAACATGCTCATGTTGTGCCACATGTCATCCAACCCATTGGCCATCTCTGTCTACACACACACACACTTTTACGTTAGTGTTGATATTTGACCCCTCATTATATCTTATTAGCCTCCTTGTTTCAATTAATATTATTTTTTTTTCAAAATATCCCTTCTTGAAAAAAAAATTAATTAAAAGATAAATATTTTTTTCTTCCCTCTTAAGTTCTGAATAGATAATATTCTTATCTCTCACAACACTCTCATATTTTTAATCGATTCACAATTTGAATCAAATATCAACTCCTAATCAAATCCCAAATTGAAATTAAATAAAATCTTAGGTTCTCATACAAAATCAAAATCAATTTTATCAATAATAACAAAATTCATCCCTTGTTCATAAAATTTAACTAGTGATGGCAATGAGTTGGGTTAGAGGCAGGGATCATGATCCTCAAACTCGAACCCGATTTAGAAGCTATCCTCGAACCCACCCAATACCCAAAAAAAATTTTAATTGGGGATAGTTCAAGTATGTCTCCAAAAATCCCCAAATTGAGTGGGGATTAAAATGGGGATCCAATCCCCATTTAATTTTTATTTACAAAAAAAAAAAGAATAATTTTTGAAAATTTAGGTCTCTTATTTTTTTTTTTTTTCAGAAGATTTATAATTTTGGACATACAAATTTTAAATATAAATTACAAATAATCAAATTTGAACAACCTCCAAATAAATGAAAAAATAATAATTCTAAGTCTTCAACATAATTACAAATGAACAAATTTTACAAGATAAATCAAAATAATATTAAGCCTTAAAACATAAACTCGTAGAAGCTTCTTCGTAATCATCACTATTGATGCACATACTTGAGAAAATAATATAAAATTGAATGTCGAACTTACAATCAATAATCATATTCTTTATTGAATCTATAGACAAATATGTAAATGAAAATATCATCGCATCCCCAAAAATAGAAAAATAGACATCACACATACAGTTGCATCAAAATTAAAAATTTGAAAAAAATGTATAGAATTTAAAACAAACTTTATATTAGGACAAATCAAAATGTTAACAATTATAGAGAAATAGACTAGATTCAATTATGACTTTAATGTTTTAGTTATCTTGTCAGCCATGGACATAACCCATAAACTATAATAAAACAAGGACTTTTTAAATACTATTTCGATGAATATAACTAATCATCTAATTTGATAACCACGGTTTGTCCTTTTAATAAAAAATCCATTTAAACAAATCACAAATTAAAATTTTAAGGCCAACTTCATATTACCATTTAACTAACATGCACAATTCTTTAATCGTATTGTAGTTAATTAGTCATCATAACTCAGCTTAACTCTGCTCTATACATTCACTCCATCTAAATTCCATATAAACAAGCAGAATCTGCTAAATTTGACTTAAAATATAAACTCAACAAATACTCAATACCACAAAAACATAGAAATAATCAATAATAAGTAGTCAACAAAAATAATCACATTAGCAAAAATACTTAAATTTCAATATCGCATTTGTAAAATTCAATAAGAAGCTTCTAAGCACAACACCTTAAAAAGTCAAATTCATGAATTTAAGCGAAAAAAACTAATGCTATAAAGGTAAAATAGAAAAGTAGCAAATATCCAGAAACATTTAACCAAAAAAATCAACTAAAAGTTTCTAAATTTCAAATAAAACTCACCAACAGAAGGGCAATAATAGACAATCTATTACACTAGTCACATGATGTGAAGACTTGAAGAAATAGACCCCCTTTCTTTTTGGCACATGGAGCCTGCAATTACAAGCAAATTAAAATTATTGGCACAACCAATGAAGGGAATCGGATCCAATACCATGCCCACTTCAAAAATTGCCTCGAGTGGATGATGGTATGGGCAGTTGTGCAAGTAATAATGCAATCGACCATTAATTAATGAAATTATAACAAAATAAAAAATAAAAGGTAAAACTAAAAAATTTACCTCTTGCAAAATTAGAAGAATGTTGCCATCATTAAATTTAACAAAACTCAACATTGAAGCTCATCGTATGTCTCTAAAGGTGATAGATTGATGGTGAAAAAAATAGGTGGTGTGGTGGTGGTGGCGATGTCAATGATAAACTTGTTGATGATGTGGTGGGAATTGATGGTTATATACTTATTCTAGAGAGAGAGAGAGAGAGAATAAGGGGAGGTTGAGAGAGAATAAAATAAAATAATAATTTTTTTATTATACAGATAACTTGAGGAGGCTAGATATCATTACTTTTTATTTTTCTTTTTTTACATATATTTAACCCACCCATAACATATATTTATAGTTTTAAATCCCATAAGCCAAACTTTTAAAGCATAGTCCAACTAAAAAAAATTATAAATTATAAATGTGTGATACATAATTAACAAATTAAAAAAAAAAAATGTAGAATATGGTCAGGCCAAGCTAGGCCGAAGCCTGATATTTTACCATCCATACCAGATTGGCAAAGAAGAGCAATGATTTACTTCAGTGAAGTTCGTTATTCAAGCCCTAGCTAGTAGTTATATATCACATGAATTTTCTATTTAAAAAAATCATTTGAATTTAAGTCTGGAAGTAGCTCAATTGGCCCCTAAGTATTCATGTGTTCCAACTTAATTTTCAAAATATAGTAATTAAATTATCTAATGAAAAGTCAAACACTCTTGAAAATAAGCATTGACAATATTAAAAAGAAAAAAAAAACTAATCTCACATATAATGATTCTATTTCGCAACAAAGAGGGCAAATTCACGACACCTCAATTTTAAAAGAAATTAGTACATAATTTTCATTTACTTTTTCTTTTTCTTTTTTTTATAAAACTTATGATGTGTATTAAGCGTAAAAATCAAGTTGTCCGCAAATTTTCAACAGGAGTAGGAACGAATACTCAACGAAAAGTGACAGCGTTGCTCCCTTCCCTTGTCAATTAAGGCAAAGTTAAAACCAGTCATGAAAACGTGCGCCCATGCTCTTCGTTGTTTATGATCAGCGGTTAGCAGAGATGTGATTGGCCTCTTACTCTTAGTAGCTGGAAACAGCGAGTTTGGCGATTATTATTGTTATGTTTTACGTTATATAGTTGCTATTGTTGCGTCAATTCGCTGCCTAAGCCTAACTCCAATGTCTCTGTGTGTGTGTGTGTGCACTGCACGCCATTTACGTAACGTAATGTAACTATCGTCACGTTATCTTCATGTGTCTCGATCCACTAATAATAAAATATCACCTATGTACTTGTAAAACTAATAATTTCCCTTTTCCTTTCCTTTTTCTTCCAAGCTAAAAATTTCGGTCCATTCAGGAACCCTAGCTTGGCTGCCCTAGCTAGCTCCTAGCTGCTCTGCCCCCTCACGAGCAAAGGGGACAAGCTCCCGTTTTTAAACTCGTTTTTATTGCTCAACAACAGTTCACGAAACAAATGTTTTTTGATTGATTCAATTATGAATGGGCCCAACCGCTGGTCTTACTTTAAGTCAGCACTGTAACTTGCCCGAAGTCACCTGACAAAGTTAAATCAAAATATACGAAATGATATTTTCAAACGAGGATCCACTTATATTATAACTGTAGCACCGTATCATAATTTTTATCCTTATTTAACTGAGTTGGAGATGTTTCATTGGCGAATTTAATGGTTGAAATTAACTATTAGATAATTAAATATAGTGTTTAATGAATTAATTAAAGCTTATAAATAATAAGAAGATTCTCAGGTGAGGTGGCAGGCATCATGATGATGCCCTAGATTAATTTTTTAATTTCATTTCGATTGTGGGCGAGTGAAGAGTCACTAGAGCAGGAGCTGGAGCAGGAGCAGAAGCAGAAGCCAAAAGCTGAGTTGAGAGGAAGAAAGTAACCAAACGGAGCACAACTAGATGGAGTTTAACGGTAACCAGACAGCAACCGATGCCAATCAGACCAAACCAATACGTTGTATCGTGAAACTGGGTCCGTCTCTTTATCATCAAATTAATTTATTTATATCATTATTCTAATTGCTTCATGGAGTTTGTTTGATTGAATTTACACTTGAAAGTTGTTAAATTTCCGATATTTATGACATTTAACAGTTTAGTCTTAGCTATCTTTTCGTGTTCAGGCTCTAAAATGTTTATTGGTTTATTAATCTCTACTCTCAAATAAATAATGCATGACTAATACTTTGCAAACGGGTTATCAAATATAGGAGGGGCGGCAATCACTTGCAAAAATGAATTAGAGAAAATTAATGAAGAAAATCTTGAGATAGTTTCTACACAGCTGAGGCAAGCATTACTTAGTTCTGATAAGGGTGTTGGGATGGATTGGAGCAAGAGACCTGGAATTTCCGATGTTGCTTGCAACGTAGCTGGTTTTCGAGATAAGCTAAGTGTGGACTCTACCAACTTTATTGTTGTTCACGGAGCAGGTTTGTTCAATGAGCTCTTTTATTGAATTTGAATTTGTCAAAATGGTATTTAAATTCTTTTCAAGTGTTCTAAAGATGTGTGGTTGGTCTTAGGTTCTTTTGGGCACTTTCAGGCTAGCAATTCTGGGGTTCACAAAGGAGGATTGCAACAGCCTCTTGTCAAGGCAGGCTTTGTTGCCACACGCATTTCTGTATGTTCATTCGCTGAGCCTATGATTTTTCCTTTTCCTTTTTTGAGCTTTGTGAAACAGTGATCTCTTCTTTTTTGTTCCCATATTGATATTTTATTCTGTTATTGTTTATTCTATTTGAGGTTACAACTCTCAACCTTGAGATTGTTAGAGCACTTGCCAGAGGTAGTGTATGACTCTGTGACTTGTCATATTCTGCATTAATAGATGCCAAAACTTTCACAAATTTATGTAAATTTTGTATCTTCTTTTCTGTTTGTTTTTTTTATTTCCTTCCAAGTTTTTGTATGTAAAATACCCACATTGCTGGTCCAATGTTTCTTCTTCACTCAACATCTGTGGAAGTGATACACACCACTTTAAAATGATCTTTTGCTTTCTTTGCAGAGGGTATTCCTTCTATTGGGATGTCTCCATTTTCTTGTGGATGGTCAACCTCTGGGAGAAATGTTAGAAACGTTCAGAATGACTCCATTTTGTCAGATTTTTGAGCACCGATTAATTCTCTATTAAAATTCCTTTTTCCCGGAGTAATTTTTCTTCCTAAGCTTGAACTCTTGTATTTCCACAGTTACCAGTGGCTGATTTGTCTGTAGTGGCCAAGACAATTGAATCTGGTTTTGTTCCTGTAAGTTTCCAAAGCTAGAAATTCTAATATTTATATTGTAGTTTGTAAGATGTTGATTATGGTCTGCCTTTGTAGGTTCTACATGGTGATGCTGTGCTGGATGACATACAGGTCTGCTATCTCTGATAATTAGCAGTCACAATTCTTGTCTTTGTTTTGGAATTGACATTTTTTTATTTGTTTTATGGTAGGGATGCACCATATTGAGTGGAGATGTGATTATACGTCATCTAGCAGCATACATGAAGCCTGACTATGTTGTTTTTCTTGTATCCTTTGTCAATGAAGAAATTTCATTCAATGCATTTGTATCTTGGGCAGAGCTTTATGGATTGCAACAAACATTGTTTTGAATTTATCTATGCACCATCAGATCCAGATGACTCATAAGTAGTCAAACTCTTCGAATGTTGTGTTTATTGCCATGTAATTAATAATAATTGTCATTTAAAATGCACCATTTTGCCCATCTGATTGCTAGGCATAACTCTGTAGTGATTTCCATTAAGTGAAAAATTTATGTTGCTGCATTCTTACATCAAACATCATCTGATGAGTGTTGTCCGATTAATGGGGATTAAAGACTGATGTTTTGGGCGTATACAGCCATCCACCAACTGAACCTAATGCAATTCTGTTGAGGGAGATTGGTGAGCACTCTCTGTTGGCCCTAGATATATAGATGATACTCATTTTATTTAGACTGAAATGACAATTTATTTATTTTTAAAAATATTTGGCAGCCGTAAGGGAAGATGGGAGCTGGTCCATAACGAAACCAATACCTCAGCACATGAATAACCCAGGTTTGTGGATGAGCTTTTATGGTAAAAACATAGTTCTGGCATTCCAAAAATTTAATAAACTATCTAATCTCATAACATACGATCTATGACGTCATCATTCAAAGCTTGCTAAACTTTTACCTGCCAAACAGTTGAAATAACCGTGGCTGCCCATGATACAACTGGAGGAATGGTGACCAAGATATCAGAAGCTGCCATGATTGCAAAACTTGGCATTGATGTATACATTGTAAAGGTAGTAGCCGTCAGTCATGTTACTCTTTTGCCCTTTTGCTTTCTATAGACAATTCTATTTCTGTAGTATTAAGATGTTTAGCTATCTACAGGCAGCCACCAGCCACTCAGTGAAGGCCCTAACTGGAGAATTGAGAGAAAAAATTCCTGATGATTGGCTTGGTACTGTTATCCGCCTTTCGAGGAAGGAGGTCCAGTAGTTGATCTCATCATTGCTGTTGATTTTATCTCCAAGCGTTTCACATACATAAACTCGAGAAACGGAGGCTCATGGTGACATGCCGAGTTTAGGGATTGTTTGGAAACAATGTGATCTCTTGGTAGTTTGTTGATGGCCCTTTTTATTTCACAAAATCAAAGGACGAATATTTCGAGTAACTTGATGAGGTGACTAATTGTGGCTCCCTTTCCTAACTGCTGTTCGGGGGTGTTGATTGATTTTTGACAATAGTGCATGTGTGAGTCTTTCAAGTCATCTTGCAGTTTAGGTTTCATATCATAGCCCATCCATAGCCGATTAATTTTTTTCTTCTTCCCAAGACAAAGTTCAATCAGATTGTCACAGTAACTTACGTTGTATAACGTAACAAAGCAAAATCCGAGCTTCGATCAATTTCGAAATCCATACTAAGCACTTGCAAAAAAATTCATAATTCAGCACAATACATGCTGTGATACCATGCACGACATCAGCGGAACCGAAAAAGATTGAAATGCCAGGTGATACGACGAAGTTGTAAATTGCACGTTTGAAACAACCAAAAGGTGCTTCGAAGTGTATATACAGTCATGTTGGCGGATATAACTTCTTCACACCGAGAACAACCATGTTTCAACTTTCAAGCAATCAAACGGAACAAAAATATTGTCGACAGAAAACAATTAATAATATGGTAAGAGTCATTTTGTAGGAAATGATGACCCCCATTCATCTTGAAACCAGACACATCAGTAAGCTACACTACTATCCATCTTCCCACAGCTTTCAGCAATCAGCATTCTCGATCAAGCAAAAAGTCTTTTACTTGGGGCCAATGTCCTTCAGGGCACAGATCTGCTCCTCTCCCATAGCAGACTGAACTGAGACAACCAGATCTTTTCCACTCTCAAATCCATCCTTGATCTGTAAAAGAGAAAAATTAAAATTAAAATTAAAGAAACAACCAAAAAAAAAAAGACAAAACAAACATTATAATTACATAGATTACTGCTTTCAACAAAATAGCAGAACATGGAACTCGATAGTCGCAATTGAAAAATCACATAAGTATTTGAATATGAGCAAAAATTCATGCGAAAATTTACTTTATTATTATCCTGCAGAAAGGCATCACAAAGCAGCAACTGCTCATACACGTCTCAATTGTCAGCAATCAAAGCCTCACAATCCAAGTTTCTAAAACTTCAATTTCAACAATGGCAAAATTTGCAAGGTTGCCAGATCAAGTAACAAGATTCAACTTTTAATATGACAGATCGGACTAGTAACAGAACATAGCATACCAATTTTTATCTCATACCCCCAAACCATAACACCACTAAGATTATAACACACTGCAACATGGGGTTCCTTGTAAAAATGGAAATCAGTCAACTAACCTGTGAAAGCAGATTTTCATCAGTTGGAAGTCTCAGGTCATCCTTTGTGTTGCCATTCTCAGTCAGCAGGCTAACCTGCAATTTATTAGAGTATCAGAAATTATATAATCGCATTTACAGCAAACGAGAGAGGCATACTGAACGTGACAAAACAAAGTAAGAACATACAAATCCATCCTCAGAGATATCAATCAGCTGGTAGTCAGTCCGAGTGACATGAGGAACCTATAAAGTGAAATAAAACACATTAACCTCCCACGAATATTTTTTTTTTTTAAAAAGAAGTAAAAAATTACAAAGTTAAATGCACTCAAAAAAGCATAAATCAATACATCACAATTGTGGGAAGAGGGAACAATATCCTCAAGCTTCTTGCCATTGAAGATGTCAATTCCTACGAAGTGACACTTAGCATGACCGTGCTTTCCAGTCTTGGAAGTTGAAACCTCAACAACCTGTACCAAACAAAGCAACCAAAGAAGTTTAATTGCTGAAACAACCTTTTCCAAAAAAAAAATAAATTGCTGAAACAACTCCATAGGATCGCTCATTCTATTTTAATTTTTATTTTTGGTCAAAACTGATATTTTTCTCTGCGCATTTGCTTGTCTACAGTCAATAGAAAATCTCCAAAAAATTTCCTACATCAACCGTCATCTTAATTTGCATAATTAATCCTTCAAAAAAATTGCATAAACTATATATTCCTCTGATACATCTCATATCTTAATTCTATGTAATAATTAGACAATTCATTTCTCAGGTGAAGTAATTTATCCATCATTCTTCAATATTCAAAACTAATTCATAACACGACACGACAAGATATGACGTGTTAAAAAATTTTCTACTAAGATATAAATGAATTTTTGTAATTGATAAATTTAGGGAAAGCTATGTAGTGAATGCAGATCTCAAGCAAACGCAGAAAACGAAAAACGGATCTAAACAAAACTTCAGATCTGAACAAGTTTACCTTGGTAGGACGACCTTTGATGACGATATAACCGTTTTTGCGGATGGTTCCGGCCTGCTGAGGAAACGTCTTGGAGGCGCCGGCGTCGGCCTTCGACTCAAAGTGGTGCTCTTCGTCCGACATATCGTCTGATTCCTGCGATTCACAATTAGAGCTTCGACAACAAAATTTTGGTAAAATCGAACGATACCTTCACTCAACAGGAGAAAGTTTTTGATGCCGAAGGGTTTCGGATATTTATACTGAGCTGGGTAAAGAGGGTGAGAGAGAATAAGCTTTCAAATCTATCCAGGGTTCAGCCGTTGGATTTCCTTCTTTGTACCGTCCAGATTTATGTGAGTCAATATCTTTAGTTGCGTGGTGTTGACGCTGAGAGTCAGGGAGTGGCACGTGGGCGTCTTGATGATGAGTTCGTGCATGCACCTATCCATATTTCAGGGTTACTCCATATATTCTTTGCCTTGCATAAATATTTGGGATATTATTTACGGAAAAACAGGACTATATTCTTTTAAGAATCCAACTAAATTACAGCAGGTTATAATTTATTCTTATTATATAAACAGTAATATAATAATAGAATTTATATAATTGATGTGAAAAAAATAAGTTAGAATCAACTATAATTGAATTTTTTTTTTTTATATTTGTATTTCCACGGTCATTGTATTTCCACAATCAAGAATGACGAGAGATTCTAACTGTGAGTCAATAAATGAGCTTCATTTCTTAGACATCCTGAAAATTTATTAATTTTAAACTTTTTTAATTTAAACTTTTTTATTTTTAAAAAATTTACTTATTTATTTTTATAACTCATATTTAATTTTTAGATATTTATATTTGAATAAAAATTAATTTTTTTACTTCTATTTAATGAAAAAAAAAAGTTTGAATGAAAAGTAAATATTAAAATTTAAAAATTTAATTATTTCTTAAATTATAAAATCTAATCCCTTCTTCCTTCTTCATTTTGAGACATAAAAATTTATTAATTATGTTTTAAAAAAAATTATTTATAAAATAAACAAAATACCACTTAAAAAAATAAATAAATCAATCAAAATTTATATTCATACTAATTTAGATTTTATTCAAATTCAGATAAAAAAAAAAGAAATGAAATTAATTCGACCTAACTCCATTAAAAAAGTAGTTAGCAAATAAAAATGATAATATAATTAATTTTCAACCGAATGTAAGTTGGATAACTTTTTAAAGAAAAAGTAAAATAGATAGCTCGCTAAATAGAGCATTTTATTTACTTAATTACTTTCAATTGATGAAGGCTGAACAATTTTTTTCCTCAATTTTAGAATCTTGTATCACCCGATGTAAAAAATAATTTCGTAAATAATTAAATGCTTTTTTTTAATCATGAGTATATCTGATGACCTTGTTAATTGGATTTATATGTTACTTAACATGATTGATTTAATTTGTAAATAAAACTAGATAGGATGGATAAAACAATATTGTATCCATGTCTTATCTATCAACAAAATTTATCCTTTTATACACATCTTTGTGATGATCAATTCAAATATTTGCTTCTCAAAGATCTCAATAGGCAATCAAAGCTCAAGATGACCATTTATCATGTAAATATTTTTTTGCAATGCAAACTAGTGTAAGCAATAATTGAAGACTGTTAGTTATAGGCTTATAGCCGAACAACAAAACCAATCAATCGAAGTGGTATCTATTTTAGGGGACAAGGAATATTACATAGATCAACCTACAAACAACATTTGCCAACAGGCACTTCCAAAATCTAAGCATTACTGTTCCTGCACTTAAATATTTTCAGGATTTTGGCTTTTGATAGGTATAAGTATTGGAGATGTTAACGGGCTTTAATAATCTAATTCTTCATATCTAATCAATCAAACAATTGACTGCTCACGTCTTGCTGACATATGGGACAAATTGCAAAATCTCAGTGCTGCCTGCACGGCTCCAGCTGCAGTGCTATTAAGTGACTCTTCATAGACTTTCATTGTTACCTTCTCTGGAAGGCTATCTTGCAATATCAATGCCTACTAGTGCTTCCAACACAAGCTGATCGCTGTTGGATGTCGTCTATTCTGATAATAAATATTTGAGGTGGCTCATCTCTGCAACAAGTGCACACAACAACATGAACAAATCGGAAGTGAAGCCACAACCCCCTATACTGTCAATGACAATTTGCCGGTAACAATCAAATTGAAAAATCATTTACAGAACAAAAGGAAGAGAGCAAGGTAATCGCTAACATTGCAGTAGCTTCTTGGTAAGTGCAGCTTGATGCAACTGCCAGAAGTTGTCCCCCATGGTTGTATGATAATGATGCCACACTATTTGAGAATCTAGGCAACTGAAAGTGATACAATGTTAGGGCAACACAGGAACTGTATATGCATGTGCATGTCGATTGAAGGTATCATTTACATAGAACAAAATGCATATCCAGATTATCATACTACATGATGTGATAACAATACTCATCAGTTCCCAAATTAAAGAGCCAGATGATTAAACATGTTGATCTCTTTTAATAGAGGTGATGTTATGATTTGCTTTAAAATCCAACAATGGTAGTTTTTATATACTGATGAATCAGACATTACATGCACTGTGAGAACCATCATGTGGAAAGTCCCAAAAATGAGATGAATATACCTCAAATAATCTTCGTCTACTTTGGGCATCCCATGCAGCAACATTCCCCTCATTATCACCAGTAACAAAAGCACCACGAGAACTAAATTGAAAACATCTGATCATCAATATAACATCAAAAAATCTATGAGAAGAAGCTGCAGAATGAAATGCACATACAGTGGATTGAATACAACATCATTCACAGGGACTAGATGATGTCTTCCATCCTTGGACTTTGGATGACACCGGAACATGTATCTGTCACAGAGTATAAGACACATAAGATAATGTGGCCTACAAGCTTACTGAAATATACATCTCAAACAGCATTTTAATCCACACCAAATAGCATGCTCAATGTTCTAAACAACTTGGCTTTGAAATCTGAAAGTAAACCCATCGTGAAACAATTAAATGAAAAATATAGGTTATCGAGAGCCAGATTTAGCTCTACACTTGAGCAAATGCTTTTCATTATGCTACAATAGCCTGTCAATCCTGCAACAGAAAATTGAAAACATGAAACGTAATACCAAATACTATGGTAGGGCTTTTGAAATATTCTAAAAGACATTCTATTCTCAAAAATCAACAAAAAGAAGATTCACCTTTTCAACTCAAATGATAGCATGCAACAAATAAGAATGAAAAAAAATATCAGATAAGACAAGTACTTCTGGCTGTGAAATTTGAACTGCAATTCATCTACGATCTCCTTAGTTTTTCATGTGCTACAGAAACAACAATGTCTATACAACGTACAAAGAATCATCTTTATGAATTTTATTTCACAATGCAAGAGTGTTCAAGAAATCACAAAAAGATCAAAGTGAAAATAAATAAAATCATAAGTATATCAAACAATTAGAAGAAAACCATGTTCGACCTTCGTAACTAATAAAGCATGATCTGAAGAAATACCAGTTAAAAACTGACCCTGGGTTATTTGAATCAGATGGATGAGAGATCTCAACTGCTACCCGCCCATCTATTGATCCAACCACATGTCCTGCAAGGACATGAATTCCTCAATAAGTGATAGAATAAATTAAGAAAATTTGGTGTGATTGTAACATCAATATCACAAATCTGTTCTGAAAATCTGGAAATCTTGAAAGCTAGAATGCATGATTTTAAGCCATGCTTAAAATCTGAATTACTTGTGCATAACTGATATAAATGTGACATGGAAAGGTGAGAACCCACATTTTTAATACCTCTAGAATAAGGAATTGAACTGACACATTTTATTTGTACATCCATACGCAATTCACTTGATTGAACAGATCTGCCTAAATTACGTAAGTCATACATATTTACTGACGCTCCAACGGCCACTATCAAGTCATACCCAGAGAGCGACATAGACGCCACCTCTGCATCTAAATTTCCCGAAGCTTTCCCCATGTGTATGTCCCAAAACATTATCTTCTTGTCCAAACCAGCAGTAACTACTTGGCCTACCACATCCCAAGAGAGCGAATTATGTAACTCATGTTAATAAAAACCATAGGGCTCCTCACATCTCCTGCAGTTGTATTTCTGAAAGCTATTGATAAAAGCATGTTCAACAAAAGAAGCCCAAACAAAATAACATGGTAGAAGCACTAAATTGGAAATAATGGCTCACTAGTTTCTTCAGAAAATTGAAGGCAGGTTGCAATATCGCCATGATTTCCAACAGCATCATAAATTCCCAAATGCAAGTCGCACCTATAATAATGATATCCATAATCAAAACTTTGATACCAGGAAAAGTATTTAATTGAAACCAAAAATAATAATAATTATTATTTGTCATGTAATTTTTTTCCCTAGTTGCAATTTCTATGTAAATAAAATGAAAATTTAGTAGTAGACTTAATATATATATATATATATATATATTTCCAATTCAAGATTTTAAAATGTAATAAAGTGTGGGAAACACCTTACAATTTTAAGGTTTAATTTCATAATATTATTAAACCAAACAATTTTAAAGTTTTTCTAAATTTTCTCGCTCTTTAAAATCCCAGACCAAAAAACTATACGCACGCACATTTCTCATGATTTAAATTAAGAATCACAATAAAATCAAGAAACTAAAACTCCAGAAAATGTGATATAAGATAAATGAACCTTCTAATGAAACCGTCGGAGGCGGCGGAGAACACAACGGCGTCGTTTTGGAAACAGCAATCGAGAAGTGGAGGCTCCCCGGGGGATTCTAACCTCAGCTGAGAACTATCCACATCGTACAATCGAAGGCTCTAGAAATAAACAAATAAAAAAGAAATTACAAGTAATTTATAAAATTCAAAACTACTGTTTGTAATATTTCTCAGAAAAAGAGAATGAGAACGGAAAGTGAAAAGGACGCTCACGGAGTCCCAAGAAGAAATTAGAAGATTATTAGAATGCGGAGCGAATCGGATCCTGGAAATTGCGTCTGCAATCGGTTTCTCGAACTCTAAACGAAAGCCTTTCATTTCGAAAATCGAAAGAATGAACTCAACACATCTGTCAATCTCTCAGTCTCAGTTAAGTGAAACAGAAACCCTAGCTCTACACCTCTCACTAATTGTCTGATAAATGTGAAGATTAACGAGGATTTGTTTTTCAACCTGAAAATTTCCCGCCCAAATTTACATCTTGGGATAAAATTACAATATAAGGTTGATTTACTAATCTACCCCTGGCTTTTCAAATTCAATCCGGGGAGGAAATTTTCTCCATTGCCGGCTGCCGCCGTCCGTTTCTTTTTTCTACTTTCTGACTTATTAAGAGCGGTGTAATAATCGTTCCTAATTTTGTAGCACGACCTTTGGCTGATTGATTTATTATTATTTTGAAAATATGAAATCTGTAAATGAATGAGACCCCCTAATTTGTTCTTGTTTGTTCAGTAAAATAAATCACTTTTGGTGAAGCAAAGTGATTATTAACACGACTTTCCTACTTGTAGTGCATTTTCTATTGTAGTTTATAAAATACTAGTGTAAGATTTCCAGATTCAAAAATAAAATTAAATTAAAAAAAAGAAGGTTGCCTAACTGGTGTTTCTCAATCATCATAGCCCCGTGCAAATCTTCTTGCATTCACATTTACATTTTAAAATTGAGGAAAAACGTGTTGGTTATTATGAAAATAAGAAACAAATTTCAAAATACTTGTAAAAAAAACCGACCAAGATTAACCGTTAGAAACCTTTAATGCCGAGCTTGGAGAGACAAGCCATCTATTTCTTTTCTTTTTTTTTTGAATTCTGTATTCAGAGACTTGTTACAATTAATATTTACAATTAAACTATGTATTTGGGACACTTTCTGCCAATATATTTATATTTATCCACTAAAAGTACTCCACTTAATTAACTTAATTAGTTGATAATTGAATATTTACAATTTAAACCCTCAATATATTTCTAAAAAATCGCCCAAACACTTTTTAAACCCTCTCAAATATTCAAGGGCTGCCTACTCCACTCACATTTCGTAAGGAAGAAAGTACCTCCACTTAATTAACTTAATTAGTTGATAATTGAGGAAGACTGAAATTAACCTCCATAATACTTTTATAGAGGCTCGAACCCTTGCTCTCACAATTGTAAGTGCAAAGACTCTCCCATTGGACCAAAGGCCCATTGGTGACAAGCCATCTATTTCTATAAATGAAGAAATGAGTAGATAGAAACACCTTAAAGAGTCAGAAAAAACTGAAAATTTCACAGAGCAAAATTACTAATTATAATACACGAAATTTAAATTATATACACAAGTGTAAAGTTTTCTCAAGGACTAAACATTGAAACATCCGAACATAAACTTGTCAAACTGGGAAACACATTTGTTTTCTTTGTCACTTGGAAGTTCAGCACCAAGCATTTACTCATCTGGAACAAAGAAATCAAACCTGACATCTACAGAACCAGAGGTTTCTCCAGTATCTTTGTACTCAACGTTTGCTATCGTTCCCACATCATAAGATTCTAGATATTCTGGCTTCACCCGTCGTACAGGCACAGTGACAGAATAAATGGTACCGAGATCTGTATCAGTAGAGACATTAAGCTGAACTTTATCCTGTGATTCTATCTCCACAAAATCTGATAAAGCATGCACAATGTTGTTCACAATCTTCCGTTTCGCCTCATCACTAACAGCACATCGGTCAGAGAAGAGAATCATCTGCAATCGCTGCTTGGCAATCCTTGCATTAGAGTTTCTTCTGGTTGTCAGAGATGGAAATACTATCTTCCAAGCTAAGTTTAGACGATCAAAGAAGCTCATATTTATTGCATTGAGCAGGAAACTCTCAACTTCATGACTAATGGAATTTGGGGAGGGGGAGAGCTTATAATCACCCGAGATCCTAGAAAACAGTTTAGATTGACGCACGCTACAATTATCAATTGCCATGCCAGGCCATTTGGCTGCAATTTCAGAAGTGAAACCAGCGAAATCTACCTATAAAACAATGAATTATATAAGATAGTTTAGTGTTGCTGGGCATTTATGTACTTTTAGAATAACTTATACAGCATGAATACTAAAAGCAACGTGCCTAACCCTTCTTAATACTTCGAATCCAATTCAATCCAAGAATTAAGAGGAACCTAAATTTATCTTCTGCAACAGCACATTTCATCAATGACAACAGCAAAAACTAATCAAATAGTTTGGACATCCCATATCATCATGATTTAACCAGACACCCATGCACTTATTAGCTTCCCCATAGCTGCTGGGCCAACATGCTGTTATTGATGTTGTGCAACAATGGTGAGAATATTTCAAGGAAAACAGAACCAATACCATCATCCCCACCAGACCTATGGCCACGTGCACGGGCTTAGTCAACAAATTGCAATATTTGAAGTTCACTTTACATTCTGTCGAGCATTATTCGTTAGCTATGTAATCAGTTAAAGACAATCACTTTCCTAATACATTCCCAACAGACGTCACCACAGCCACCTATGATGGACACCTACAACCAATCGCCACCACAGTTATAACACTTACATGTCAACAGGCACCGTTATGTCTTTGCATATTTGTCCGTGGTTATATAAAACTTCATAGTTCATGACTAATTAGTTGGTTGTTATTGCCGAGTAAACAAGGAATAGAACTTAGCTGCACATCACAGACTAGTCCGAAACATCAAAACCCTCAGTATCAGATGATTCACTCCAAAACACAAAAAAACATTTAAAATTTGTACAAGTCTTGCTATCCGATACCTTTTCTGAGATTTTATTACACATTACTAGGCCAAAATGGGCAAACCAGGGGAAACAAGAAAAAATAAAATAAAGTTTTCAACAAAAGTTGCTCTTAAATTCTATAGACTGGCAAGACAGATAAACCACAAGAACAACTAAAACATTATCAAGCTAATAAGAGAGATAGCTTATAATTTAAGTATAATAACGCGCTATATTTGCATTTATTTGCTAACTTAGAAGCTGAATTAAGCTACGTGCACATCAGACCTTACTGAGTAGGGAGTACTGACCCGCAAAAATTTGTGTAAATTGAACCAAGAAATGAGCCTAAATTACGCAAAACACTAAAAACATTTCTCACTCTAACCCTAAACTCTTTCATCCAAAACCCGCGTACATACTTCATTTTATCAACAAACAAACATATTATTAAAAGTATATTGGGCAGATTTCACCAGACCCGTATCAGAAGAAGAATAAATTAACAGAAACATATGTAAGCGACAAGAAAAATTAAGAAAGAATTGAGGACCTTTGAAGAAGGTAATGAGCTACGAAGTGGGTGTTGATGATAAGATGCCAATGTTGCGGCGACCCTCAAGTCCCCTGATATCGCCATTCTCGATTTTCTCAATTCTCGTTCTCTCGCAGATGCGTCGCTTTTTGCTCACTTAGCTGCTACTTCAACTGCTTGTGAACAGTTGCACATCAACCGTGCCAAACGATGACGTTTAATGCTCGACCTCATTGTTGCATTTATGTAAATTTACAATTTTGGCAATATTTTTTTTAATCCTGTTAAAAATTATAGGGGCACAACAAATTTGGTTTTTTAGTTTTCTTGATTATTCGGTATGACATACCTAATACCTATAAGTGTTTATTTAATCGTATAAGCTTGTATTAAAATTTTTGTTATTGTTTGTTTTTTTTTAGAACTTTCAAAGTTTAAATAAGTTATTTTATCTTTATTAATAAAAATTTAAATTCTGGGACTTTAGAAATAGAGGTTGAAATTTTTTTTTAAACATTAAAATATTTAAAATACTCTCTACTTATTTGACAATCTTATTTTTATTCTTTTCATGACATAATTTTATACAATTTATTTATTAATTGCATGTTTGATATGACTTATCTAATGATTATAAATACTTATTTAATCTCATAGGCTTTTATCATAATTTTTGTTATTGCTTTTTTTTTTTTAGTATAGCTTTTAAAGCTTAAATAATTTATTTTACCTCTATTATTAAAAGTTTAAATTTTGGGCATTTGGAAGTAGGAGTTGAAAGGTTGTTTTTAAATATTAAAATATCATCTACTTATTTGATAATTTTATTTTATTATTTTCATAACATAACATTTAAAAAATTACCTATTAAAATAATTTCATAATTTTTTAATAAAAACTCTCATTAACAACCAAACAACTAAATTTTTTTAGATAAAAACTCTAATTAAATAAGCTCTACTTCAAAAATTGTATCAAACGGAGTCTAAACTCTAAAGTAATTTTATAATTTTTAATAAAAGTTATTATTGACAACCAAACAACTAAATTTTTTTAAGTAAAAGCTCTACTTGTAAAAATTATATTAACATAAGCTTTATTTAAATAAGTTGCATTTGAAAAGTTATATCAAATGAAGCCTTAGAGCCATTTTGGTAATACTGTAATTTTTAAAATAATTGATGTTAGTTGTGTTGGACAAATAATTAATTGTAAAGAAAATTAATTAAATATTTAATAAAATTTATTTTTAAAATTACTGTAAATTTTTAAAACACTCATATGTGCTTGCTAAATTTTATCATTAAATTGTTAAAAAAAAGTATATATGACTAAATTAGATATAATACTAAATTAAACTTATTTAAACATTTATAAATATTAACGTAAAATATTTTTTTGTTGTGTACATATAATAATTGATAAATATAATAAATATTTATGTTATTAATTTTAGTTTTTTTTATTATCTCATATATCTGTTAATAATAATAATCTCTTTAAAGTTAATGATTTTATTTTATAAGTAATAAGGATAATTTTAGATTTTTATAATGTGTGTGTGTGTGTGTGTGTGTGTGTGTTAAGTATAAAAGTAATTTTCAAAATTAGATCTTAAAAAGTTACTACTTCCATATTTTAAAAAATATACTATAAAATGAGATGATTTTTCAAAAAATGATCTCTAAAAAATTTAAGAAACATGAAAATTAGTTTTTAAATTTTTAAAATTAATTTTAAGCCTTTTAAAAGCAATCTCAATTAAGTCCTTAATTATATTACATATCGCATGAGTTGAGCATTAATAGTAAGTGAAAATACTATATATATATATGTATGTATGTATGAAAACCACATACCCTTCCAGGCAAAATATTAGCAATATGTGTATGTACTCATTTCAGTACTTGAATAATCATTCAAAAATAACAAATTACTTTTATTACTTAAATTTCAAGTTAAAAGTATTTTTAAGCATCTTAAAATTTTATTACAAATGATGTAGTTTTCATCAAACAAATAGATAGATGATTGTAATTAATTCATTTGAGATTTACAAAAAAAATTATCAATCACTTTATTACATTATTTTAGATAAAATTTAAAATAAAATTTTGAATAATATTGTAATTTCTTCAATAAAATGTCTCTCACACTGCATAGTTTTCGCTACAGGCAAGGGTAGACAATTCTCAATTTTGTTGAGTTCTAAAATACCCTCCCCTAATTATGAAGTTTAATTTTATAATCCAGTGGCGGAGTAGAAGAGTGCTCAAAACTTAGGCTGTGTTTACTATATCTTTTTTGATAAAACTCATTTAACTAAAATTTTTGTTAGTAGAATTTTTATAAAAAAAAAATATTTAGTTGTCAATGAAAGCCTTTTATTAAATATTATAAAATTATTTTAATAATTAAATTTTTTAAAATTATATTATGAAAGTAATGGAATAAAATTATTAAATAAATAAAAGATATTTTAAAATTTTCGAAAAAGCTTTTCAACCTCTAATTACAAAAGTTAAAAATTTGAGATTTTATTAGTAGAGATAAAATAATTTATTTAATCTTAAAAAACTCTACTTCAAAAACAAGCAATCAACAACAAAAAAAAAATTAAAAAATTTATGAAATTAAATAAATAATTATAGTCATTAGATATATTATATCAAATAAGCACTTAATATTTTTTACTTAAAAAAATTAATTTCATTGATTTACTAAAATCTAATTGTTGATGAATATATATTGTCAAATATTACTGTTACTTCCAATATCTACAATTATCTACAATTAGATTGTTCAAGTTAATGGATAAAGATTTATGTCAAAATATAAAAATTAAATAGCACAAGCCAAATATATAATATAGCTCAGGCTTAATTAGTCTAATAAAAGAAAGATTTACTCTTGCAAATATTTATTTTTAAAACCACAATCTTTCATAAATTAGAATTAGGCTGTGTTATGGAAAGAAAAGAATTCCATCATATACATATTTTGCGTTCTTAATGGAAGGACAATACGATTGCACATCACAAGAACTGGGAAGCCGTCTTTGAAGGGAAGAAGAAATAAAATCACAAAACAAGAGAACAAATTACAATGGCTGAAACCAGTAATTTATTTATTTAAGCACAGAGATCTCATTTTTTCCTCAATTGTTGCAAAATTTGACCAAAAACCAGGCCACAACACCTTGCCATGTCCTACTCCTCCTGCATAATTCATTGAACACAGAAGCCAAAATCCCATTTACACGTTACACTGTGAATGGGTAGATGGCGATTACCGTCTCTTCTCCTCACCCACATAGGCCGCACTCATGAAAACTACAACTTTAACCTTTTTTCCCCTCTAGAGCATCTTCGGTCCCTTAAATCTCCTTTCTTTGACCGTTGTTTCTTCTTCAATTTAAGACATTTTTCTGCAATCCCACATCGACTTTGCGCCGAGTTAGATTCTGGGTCGGTTGATTTTCACCCTAATTATGGACTCGCCGACGAAGATGAGGAAATTGGAAAAATACCCGTTAAAGCTTACTTTCTTTCCACCAGGTTAGCCTGATCATATCTTGGGTTCGTTGGAGAAGAAATACAGTTTTTATAGCTTCGTATTGCCTGTTTTGGTTTTTATTGTTCGCCCTTTTTTTACGATGATTTGGCTTCTCAGATTCATGGTTTTGGCAGTATCGATCTGAAGAGCATGCAAGCTGAGAATTTGACCCATGTTGTTCCTCCTTCCTCTCGCTCAACCAATTACATTGCCCTCAGATACTCCGATTTTCCTTCAGAAATTTCTGTAAGATTGTTCAGGAACAACGTGGTCAATCAACTTTGTTTTACTTAATTACCATGTTAATCACTTTTTTAACCCTTTGATTTTGTGTTGTTAGATGTAAGAAGTAATTGTTTGGGTCTTGTAGTTGTTGTAACTAGATTTATATACCACTAGTCATTAGGCAATGGTTTTTGTTTTATATCTTAAAATTAAAAGATAAAATAATGGCTTTTAATATGTTTGGTTTTTCACCTTTTTCCTCGTCTTTTTTGGTGTTAACATGTCACTGTGATTTAGGCACTTGGAACCTGCGGGAATGTGAGCCACTGCCGTTACGTGGTTGTGTTCCATTATGGATCTGCTGTTCTGTTTAATATCGACGATCATGAAGTTGAAAATTACCTCCATATTATTAGAAGACATGCATCTGGAATGCTCCCTGAGATGAGGAAAGATGGCAAGTTTCTTATTTAGACTCTACTTTCTTCAAATTCTTCTTATATGTGTGTATATGTGTAATCATAGACATTAAAACTTTGGATTTCCTTGTTCTTCCATGCAAAGCTTATACAATTTCCTTTCACGTTTTCTCCTTAGCTATTATGGAAAGTTTCTGGGTGTGTGTGATGCTAATTGTATTTGGTTGTTGAAATCCTGATTTAGATTATGCAATAAAAGAGAAGCCACTGTTGGCTGAGGACATGCAGGGCGGCCCAGACTACATTGTTCTTAAGACTTTAGATACTGATAGTGTCCGCGTTATTGGAAGTGTGCTTGGCCAAAGCATGGCTTTGGACTACTTTGTCTCTCAGGTTGATTGTCTGGTTGAGGAGTTTGCAGGCATAAATCGTGCAATGGAAAAAACTGGAACTTTCACAATGGATAGGACAAAGCTCCTTCAACTCGTGGGGAAGGCTAATTCAAATCTAGCTGATGTGATTCTCAAAGTGGGTCTTTTCGAAAGGTAACTGCCGATGCTTGTTTTTTAGGTGGCTAGGTAATTCTTTGCATCTGATGAGTTTCAAATCTACCCCACCTATTGAAATTGAAATTTCTCTTTTGGACCTGGAACTTCTGTAGTCCTGTGTGCTCCCATGGACTTGTAAGAGTCGACATGCCTACTGTATCCCACAGTGATTATTTGTTACATGCGGCATGAATGTCTTCATGAATTAGGGGATCCTTCTCATTTAGTCTTTCCCTCTTTTGTACTTTTTGGGCGGGTTTCATGGGAGACGGTTTTCCTAAAATATTCACCTTCTTTTCTAGTGAAGAAAAAACATCCTGAATTTTGATAGGAGTCTTTCTTTGTGAATCATGATTGATTCTCCCCTTTCACAATGTCTTTTGTTATTCAGATCAGAAATTGCTTGGAGGGATGCAAAATATGCTCAAATATATGAGTACCTTAGGGAGGAGTATGAGGTTGCACAACGCTTTGGAAATCTTGATTTCAAATTGAAATTTGTGGAGGTATGTCAGCTCTCATCCCTTGAGAATGCGTATTTCTGTTTTGGCATATATCGGACTTTAAAAAGCTATTTATCTTACCCCTTCAATTTGGAAAACAATTGAGTGTTTTGGTGCTGATTGATTTTTTTTTTAAATGAAAATGCCAAATGCGCAATGCTATAATAAGATAGCTATCTCAGCTCCACATAAATAATAAAACACCTCCTAGAAACAATAAACAACTAAATCAGCAAATTTCTCTCAATTTCATTGTGATCAAAGTTTGGAATGTGTTTCGGGGCTCTATATTGGTTCTCTTTTTCTGTTGTACCTGTATTTAGTGTGTTAATAAGTTTCACAATTACTTGGCTGTGATAGACTGATGGTAATTATTCAACTGCATCATGATATGCTTTTATTTATCATTATAAACTCTTGTGTCTGAACATAAACAATATTTATTCGTCTTGCAGCACAACATTCATTTCCTTCAAGAAGTTATACAAAATAGGCGGTCGGATCTTTTGGAGTGGTGCATCATTTTCCTGTTGACTATTGAGAATGTTATTTCAGTATATGAGATCGTTCGTGATTCAACCGGAATATCACTTGATTTGGCGTGCAGATTAGGAAACTTTTGACAGCTACATGAAGCCACTATACCTGAATTCAATCAATATATAGTGCAAATCGATTTGTTACTATTTATTTGTATCAACTAGTAATTGTCTTTAAAAACAGTATATTGCTTTCAAAATATTGATTTTTTTAAAAATAATGATAACATTGCTCTCGTTAATTAAATACACGTATGTGTTGACACCTGCGGCGGATTGGCAGATTGGGTCCTAATTAGATTTTACTGTGCTTTCAGGCTCCGCGTGAAAACAGCTGCAAAGTGAAAACAAGAATGAAAACAAGTTAGTCAAGTTAGTCTATTAACCGCAACACTGAAAAAATAAGGCAGTGCATCCTCACATACATTGTTACTCTCTCTGCGTCAAGAACTCTGCTTCTGCTCATCTATTTATGGAAGTGAGATTTTTTACCAAAACCTATTAGGCAATAGGAGAAGGTTACTCAGTTTCCTATATCTACCTTAACTCTGTTTCTTTGGTTGCAAGAATTTATAACTGAGTTTACTAAATCGATTTAGTCCTTTGACCACAAGGATTTGTCAAAAAGAAGTTTAATAATTGCTTCGTCATTCCCTACAAATATAGGAAAAGAAGCATGAAGATAGACGAAATATATCGTCACCAAATCCTAAATACGCTATTAGCTACATGTAAGCCATCCATGAGATTTCAAAAATGAAGCCAATAACATAGTCCAATTTGTTACTCATAAAAATGATGGAGTGTTACTGCCTGATCTATCTAAAACACTGCAAGATATAAGCCCTCAACCACCAGCAGCAACAACGTTAAGGAATATTTTAGAACTCAAAATTCTTCAACTCTGATAGCATTCTGTGGGGCTGAATAGGCGTCCTTTGGCCTCGATTTCTTCACTCCGGCTGTGAACCATACCTTATCGGACTTGTAGCTCTCAATGGAAACACATGTGACTTTAACCCATACAAGGACCTTAGTCTTCATTCCCTCTATACCTGAGAGCTTTCCCCTCATTAGAATCGCTTTCACCCGCGTTGCATACCTTATAACTGAGGAGTCCTTAAAAGTGACTTCACATGCTGAGGGCATGTACACAGTCAGTTTGGCCTTTGTTTCGTCAAATTCATAACAGATTATGTTCTGGGGAAAGAGGCCTGCTGGTAAGTTGTATTCGCGAAGAAGTTCTGGCAAGGTTTTCATGGGCTTTCCTGTGAAGGGAAAAGTGCATACACAAGCACATTGCTATTAGCAGATACAAGACTTCCCTTATTGTTTAAAGAAAAAAAAAAAGGGAAAATGCTCAAGATTGGAATGCATTTACCATATTCTAGCATCCTTTTGTTAGAATGCATTCTGTGAGACTTGAAAACAGAGCTTTTATCATGGAAATTCGCTACAAGTACTATGCAAAGAGTATATTTACAAGTGAAACGGATTTCTTCCATATTTAGTCATTTCTAGACTACATTTGTTTCTATACTTCGACATAAGTAAAATTTAGCACTTGCACCTTTCAGCTTGTTGAAAATCCATTTCGCCTTCTCTTCAACAGTGCTGGAGATAGTCTGCAACAATGTGAAAACCGTTAGAAAAAAGAAACTAGTACCATCATACCTAAACTACACCACATTCCAAATGATGACAAATTTCGTATCAAAGAATAAAAATGCCCCTTTCTGATGCACTCTTCTCAGGGAATATGGGCTACCAGGTAGGAAGATAGAAGATGCAATATATGTCACCATCTATAAAAGGAGATTCCTTATCTATTTTTCTTTTGATAAGATATAAAAGTATTCAAAATAACATTTTTTTTTAAGTTTGCAGCTCCTGTGGTACAAATCAAATCAATTAAATGATAAAAGTCCTGCTAACTGGCCTACCATTAAAATTATTTCAAGTTCTACTACAATTCCTTGTGTTAACAATTTGGGTAACAAAGAAAACACGATTGGATTCTGTATATTCATATCGTCTCAACCGGAAATAACTCACTTAAAATAGTAAGATGCACAGCGGTTGTAAGTTGCAATAGCCCGTAACCAGAGAAAATCAATGGGAAAGAGGGGAATATTTTATCTGATTTCATCACGAGAAACCGTTAGAAACTTTATGAATCGATAAACAACATATTTCCTTGAATTTTGAGCAGTGTAAATAGCAGTTACGCACTGGAGCTGTAAGATTACATCCAGATGTCACATTTACGAAATGACTAATAAATCATAGTTTGTTTTCTTTAATATATCAGAATATAGAAGGGATCAAAATAGTCTCATTTAATCCAAATAAAAATCTGAAGGGTTCATCACCCCCATAATGACGCCTGAAGAATGAGAGAAAGGAAAATTCTTAAAATTCACACCGAATAAATACAATTTTTGTTAAACTTAATAAGCAATTTCCGTATCAGCTTGAAATTGTAAACAAAACACGGAGAAACAAACGAAGAGACACAAAATGAAACGAGCTTCAGAAAAAATAAAATAAAATAAAATAAAATGCCAACTTTATCCAAAACGAAAGAGCAATGAACAAATTGAAACCCATCTCGCAAATTCAATCCTATTCAAGAAAAATCCAAAGATCCTACACTCCAGTAGGAAATTCCCATGAAAAATAAACCCAGAAAAATCAAGTGGGTATCACTCAATCAAGCCACATTAAGAAAATCAACCGATAACCAAAAAAACATCAGTAAACAAAAACAATCACAAGCAAACAAGATGTACTTTAACTACAAGACTAAAGACCGAAACTTGTACAAGAAAATGAATTTAGAAACAAAAAATCAGAACGCACATTGATGTCTTGAGTGATGTTAGAGAGCTCCTCCTTAGCTTTCTTCGAGATCCAGGAGCCACCTACCTTTAAGCTACTCATTTTTGTTAGTGCTTTCTCCATTTCCTTTTTTTTTTTTTTTTTTTTTAGATTTTAAATACTCTCTGTTTAGATCTCTCTCTCTCACACACACACAAAGCTCTTCTGTGTGAGTACATGCTACTGCAAGTACTTGCTGTCTTCGCCTTGCAGTTTTCACTTGTAGAGATGCAAGACAAGATATTGGTAGACGTGTATGTGTAACTGTGCTGTCAAAATAGCGGCGCTCACTGTTCTCGAGGAAAATCACAACTCACATGAGGGTGTTTTTGGAATTTCAGCTTAAGGATTGGCGCCAGCTTGGCTGCGATATCGATGGGTTTGCAAGGGTGTTTTTGAAAATTACTACTCACTGTTGTAGGCTACATGCCTATATACAAAGTAATTTGGAAGAATTGAAAGCAGGAGGTCGATCGATAAAGTGTTTTATGTGTTATGCCCTTTCGGAGCCAATATTGCTTCATGATTAGGCTCCATGTGATCATCATTTGATGATCAAATAAAGTCATCGAGGATGTTAGCAGTGCCAATACTAGTTTCCACATGGTGGGGTAAAGGAGATGCATTTGCCAGCTCAAAAGTTGACAAAGATCCCCATTTTCTTCCATGAAAATTTCCAGAACCATTAATTCCTCAATGAATCGTTTTGTCACTTACGCAAATGATGAACACCTCCCTTGGCCCTTTCTAATATGATCTTATCATTTTCTTTTTCCATAAACTTACAATCATCGAGAATTATTTAGTATAGATAACCGACACATTGTAAAATTCAGATTTAATGTTGATGCCTATCTATGTACTGTGTTATCCCCAAAGGATAGTCTAGTTACCTTAATTCTTAGTGCGGAAGTAAAGAAATGACAACCAAATTATTTCAACTATACTATATTTTACTTAATTTAAAAGCCATATAAAAATTACTTCAAAAGAAAAGAAATACCTTGTGATACAAGCAGCATTCAATTTGCTAACTTAATTTCCTTGTCCATCAATTTCTTGGTCTTCTTATAAGCATCCTTCAAGTATATCCGAAACCTATCTATATCAAACTTTAACATTTTGTGTCTTGAGATACACGCGCATATTGCTCCAATTCCCTCCAGCAAAACCTTGAGGGTTCTTTAACACCAAGCCATTGGCTCCATATTTTTCCACCAAGCTACTCTCCTCTTGTTTAATGCTGCGCCATGAATGCCCAACATTGCATGGCAAGCGTGAACAAACCTGAACGAGTCCGCCAATGAAGTGCTTGCTTTTGGCTCAAAGATTGCTACGTCAAAGACTAACTCCTCAGCTGCCTTCTTAACTTCTCTTGGGTTTAAAATCGTGCACCCAACTTTAGCATTTCTGTTAACCAAAACAAGCTTAGGTTTTCTGTGATGAAACGATGAAGAGGTATTATTATTTTTGTTATTATAAGCATTCGCTAGGAAGGATTGAAAATTTTTGGCTTTGGTAGCAACGCGGGGTTTATAACCATTTGACCATGTGATATAACTGATGGGAAACGACGTGAGATAGTTTGATTGTTAATGTTGATTATCGGGCGGCGCGTAAATCGAGGAAGAAGTAATTCGGCATACTTTCGGGCCTACTGATCGTTACAATCAGCTATGACGAGGATGACATCTTGATCAGGGAAGTGGGAATTTTTGGTGATGAAGAGAGGAACGAAGAAGTCCATGAATTCATGAAAGAAGTTTCAATTGTACCCGCCTGCGCTAAACACTAAAGCTGGACTAGTGTGTGTGACTCCACATGAAAGGTTAGGTGGAGCCGAGGTGGTGAGAGTCAGCTCTTCGACTTTGGACATTGCTGATTTGTCTGATTGTCGGGGGTAAGGCTGAGTTTTGATTTGTGAGGATGGCTGTGGCGGGGTCTAATTTGTATGGCCTACGGCGAAAAATGTTGAAGTTTTGGGGTCGAAGAGCGCTGGACCGTTGATCAAGCAGAGATCGTAGCTTTTGTGAGAGCGATCACAAGTGACTGACTTTGGGGAACTGGTGAAAGTGCTGCAGGCCTCAGTTTCATTGCCCAAGTTTTGACTTCTGTAATCAGAGCACACAACCCTCCAATAGAATCTTACCGCATACGCAAACATGCATACATTCACAGATTCACTTTAATTCATATACATGTCATACGAAATAATTCAAACATACAATAAACAAAAACGTTTTCGTTATGCGAATCAAAAACTGTTCAAAAGCAAAGACGAAACTAAAAAGGCTTAATCTATCCACCTTGAAATCGCCTTGAATCTGTGAAAGGTGTGGAAGTAAAATGGAGATAGAAAATTAGCACTGAGAAATAAGTAGCTGTGGCTGTTAAACTTCTTTTGTTCTTCATCTTGATTACATACATAGATTACATATATATCTTGCGTAATTGAAGCAATAAGCATATCTGTACTATATAAATCAGTTTAAATGTAATAATAGTCCTTCCAAAATTGTTAACATGACCCAGATATGTACCAGTTTTTTTCCCCTCAAATCCATTGTTACGTACCTAAGATTGCCAAAATCTTATCTGATGCATGACGAAAATAGGTATATTTGAAACTTATAATTTGATAGTTTTTATAAATTGTCAAAATATTTATCACTTTAGAAAATATTAGGTATGTCTCAAATGTAAATCGCAGTTAGTGCAAACATGAAACATATTTGATGTTTTTTTTAAATTAAGCATTAGGTATTAAATTTAAAAAAAAAAAGTGAAAAACAAAACAAATGAACAATCGACGTGTCCTATGCCCATTTCGCACGAAAGGCAGAACACAAAACGCAAGTTCTTCGTCACAAAACGACGAATCAATAAAGCTCGCGTTCGCGTTTGAAGTCACCATTTCTCTTCTCCTATCAAAGATTCTCCACAGTCAATATCAAAATGCCGAGCCGAGCATCCATCTTCTGAATGGGACGCTTTTAGATTCAGAGAGGATCTTTGAGAAGCTGAAGGTTCTTGATTTGTTTAATTAATTTTAAGTTTTGTTATAGATGCATCGCATTGCGATCTGTTTCCACGAATTGCATCTTGCAAGTGCTTTTTCTTTGATGATTTGGGGGAATTGAGCCCTAGCGAAGCTGGTCACGACTCTGATCGTCGGTTCAACGGACTTTCTTCGCCACAGATTCCTCATACAATGTCAATTTGTTTTTTTCCGTTGCCGTTATCATGATCTTGATCATCATTGTTGTTGCTATTCTTGTAAGGTTTCCCTGATTTTAAATTTCTTCATTTTTTTAAAATGAAATTTCACAACTGTATATCCTTACATTACAATAATAAATTGCACAATTTCGAGCCCATGGCCGGCAACCAAACAGTAAACAAGGTGCAAGGCGGGGAAAAAATCACAAAACCTCCTCAAGTAAATGGTATGAATACCAACCATCTTGTTGATAACAAAAATTGATTAGCAGATGCAAGGAGTATTGAGTACATGATCTCTCTCTTTTTATGCAATATTTTAATATGTTGCACATAAACTCAGTTTTTTTTATGCTATATTTTAATATATTGCCATGACTCACTAAGGTACCGACTAACGAACCGCATATACCCACACCATGGTTTATTTGTGGGAACCTTTTAATTATCTTTTTGTAATATTCAAACATATATATCACAATGGACACATATAACCGAACGTTATTTCAATTTAAATAAATACTTATATATGATTATAAAGAATATTGTGACATCTCCTTCACTAAAAATTTTTCTTCATAATTTTCAGTTTATTATTTATTCTATTAATTTAATCATTAAAGGTATACGAGTCATTTTACTTGATTCGTGTTCACAAAATATTTAAATTTTATGGTTAAAATCAAGGCGATAGAAGGATAATAAAATTAACAACATTGTATCGGCAAGGGGGTTTGAACTTCACCATTTTATAATACGAGGCAAGTTCCACTTAGTTCCTCCAAAAGATGTGGGGGCAGTACTCTTTGGTCGGCAAAAAAATGAGAGTAAAATTGTTTTTCACGGTGTAAGTAGTTGTTGCAACACAATTCTAAGATGCAAGAAATATGCGTTGTTGCTCTTATTATTATATAAAAGCGGCATCGTCCCACATGCTCACAAAAGAGTTACTTATTATCCTTGTCCCGCGTCCATGAATCTCTTAGCCTTCTTAAGAACTTTCTTCAAGTATTCCCTAAATCTAAACAAATCAAGTTTCACATTTTGCTCCTTCAAATATATATTCATGGCAGCACCCGACCAATCCTTCCCTCGAAATGCAACTGGGTCGTTTATGACCGTAGCATTCTTATTATACCTTTCAATCAGGCTACTTTCTTCAGCATTGACCTTGTACTCCATGTACTCTAACCCCATAGCCTTAGCCGATGTCCCGAAGCACACCGCGGCCACCCATTCAAGCCCCAGCGGCACCACCTGCACGAACACCGAGCCTGGCCTGAGAAACAATGAATGTGTAAGAGCTGCACCATGCACCCCAACCATGGCATGACTCGAATTTATTAGTGCATAAGCTTGGCGCAACGAGGTCTTACGCGTGGGTTCAAATACGATGACTTCAAAACCCAGGTCTTCTGCCACTCGTGTTACCTCCACTTGATTCAACATGACACGTCCGAGGCCACCTCTTCGACTCATCAACATGAGCCGCGGCCGAGTCAACGGAGAATTGTTCCGATTCCGAATTCCGCCATGGGAGTAGGCTTCGTCTAGCAAGCCACGGAAATGGACGAACGTTTTTGGATTTGGCATTAGTGTCGGGTCTATGGTCATATATCCATGTGATATAAGGCCGATAGTGGCAGAAGTAAAACAATGAGTGGCGGTATCGTTGTCCAGCTTTATGATAGGCTGCTTACTGAAAGCCTGCAACAACTCTGCGTACTTGCTGATCCACCAACCACGAGCTTTGTCGATCACGAGGACAATTTCTTGATCTGGGAATATTGAATGGACGGTGATAAAGAGGGGAATGATCCCATCATTGAACTCGTGCCAGAAGTTTCCCGTGTACCCGCCCAGACTGAATACTAGAGCTGGAACGTTGTGATGGACTTCACATTTTGGGCTTGACGGGCCTGAACTTATACTAACCTCTTCGATTCTCCGCATCACGTTACTTTCCCATTTACGAGGGTACGGCCTGATCTTTTCCGCTGATGACGGTGTGGGGTCCACAACGAAGAATGTGGAGGTCGTGGGATCCAATGCTGTTGGTCCGTTGATTGAGCAGATATCATACTTTTGGTGGGAACGGTCGCAGCTGATTTGGCTGCCTTGAGAATGTGGCAGACGTCCGTGAGGAAGCGAGAGCGAGTCCCACTCGCTTGCGGATTTCAGTTCCAAGCGCTTTTTGTCTGCAACGTGCCAACAATTTTAACTTAAAAAGTTGTATATTATTAAAATATTAATAAATTCATTAATCTCCAATATGATATATGTTTCTTTTTTTTTGTTTATGCTCTTCACTTTGCCACTAGCCCAATTAATGCATCAGAAATCGAATTCATGAAATTACTTTGGTATCACTTAATGCATAATGAAAAATTGCACGTTAAAAAATAAATCATGCAGCGTTCTGACGACAGATTGTAAATTAAACGTCGCACACTCCAATATTATTAGTAAATCGATCTAAGGAGTTTAATGTTACAAAGATGTTGAAACGTAGCTGTTTGCACAATACTTAAAATACCTTATTATGGCTAGCTATTATCACTGAGAGTGCAATGAACATTAAAAATTGGTATATTTTCTTTTTCTCCCCGTCTCTCTCTGGGACTTATTTTGCAATAATAAATTAATTAAAATAATAATGCTATGTTTAATAAGTTGAAATATTTATTTCGTATCAAAAATTTAGCTATTTGATAGGTTTTGGAGATAATTAGTTATATTAAATCTTATCATTTCTTATTCAAATAATTAAATTAAAAATTAAAACCCCCAACCGAAGACTATTCTGTGTATATACATCTGGCTATTTGAATCCTAAAATTATCGTTCTAGGTTTCAGGATTTTTTCCAGAGGCTAAGCTTAGAGCAGTTATTGAGTCAATAATGAATTTCCATACACACACACACACACACACACACACACACGGATCATTTTATTGTTACTTTAAGAAACGAGTTGGTGACAGCAAATGTTGATTAACAAAAATAAAAAATAAATAAATAAAAGCGAATAACAAGAGGGAATAGTAAATTGCAATAAGTAACACGCACCTTGGTGTGTGACTAAATGTGATACGTTAATTTTCAATACGATTGAGAGATTGCTCTCCAGCGCGAAGAAGAACACAATGAACACGAAGCATGCAGTCACCATCGAAGCCGATACCAAATTATCTCTCTTCATCGATCCTCTGGAAACATATTTATCTTGACAGCCTTCAATAGCTTCCTTCTTGCCCATAATTCCAGCGTCTAATTGTCCGAGAAATTTAAAAAAGAAGAACAAGAAATATGGGTGGGTCTTGGGAGATTGTTTAGTTGTCGTTGCCCGAGCTTGTGATTTAATGGGATTAAAAAGTTAAATTGCGCCTCTGCATTAATTATGCAAATCAGAAACCTACCAAATGAAGCCTTGTTTGTAATAAATTTATACAACCCAAGTCCAAGCTTGCGCTACGCATTATACTTTACTATTTAGGATTTGCTACATGCTATTAGAAAAGGGCCACACACAAAACGGTTCCGAACTGGAGTATTTACGTGTCAGCCGTGGGCTGTCGCGGGATGAAGGAGTGTGCGCACTGACGTGTGGAAAAATTGGCCAATAGTTCGTCAAGTTGTGTGGAAGGTTGGCGATTAGTTGAAAGAGGCTGGGTCTGTTGCGTTCGCTGACGTGGCTAGAAATGGGGTAATATTGCGGCGGCCGCACAGCACACCGATGATTTGCACGGTTATTAATTATCCGGATTTGGTGACGATAGCGGGGATCTGCCGCAGCAGATTATTTTTCGCCTGACACATTTGGTACATCGATGGGCCCCACTGGCAGTTGTGGCATGAAGCGAAATATATACGTATATGAAATTATTTAAAGAGAGAGTGTACCGAATGTCGAGGGTCCAAAAGTATCAGCTCAGAGTTCAGACCGTCCGCATGGAGTCGTCAGTCGTGCAATTAGAATCACTGAATCGGACTGTCCCTCGTACAAGGCGCGATTGGTACTTGCCTAGCTTCTGACGTAAAAAATTGCCCAGCAATTTATTTTATTTTTACTGTTTGCTTTCAGTAAAATCCCTTGAATTGATTCTCGGCTCACGGTCTCACACTCACATTCGTAGTTAGGTGAGGGTCTGATTTTACAACGATTAACAGAGATAATCATAATAATGACTGTAATTTGATAATCCAGAATAACTCACATTTCACTGGCCCAGGCTATTGGGCTGCACAAATTATAATGCCTAATCCAGTTTTGGGCAACTCGGCCCAAGATGTCTCTTGTTCTGAGGTGTCAACAGTCTGCCTGTTGCACGAGGCATCTTCGTAGTCGCAGCCTCCACCTTAAGCTGCACAACTTGAAGATTGAAATGACTACATACACCAGGGGAATAAAATTCCTCATCGTTTTAAAATGAATTGAAAAGAGATGCCTACTCGATAGGCATGAACAATTATGGCCGTTAATGTTACAGTGACAAATACCCGTTGTGGACCCTACCGAACACCATAGATGGATCATTTTCATCATATAAAAGTTGGGGTAGGCCACACATGAACATGATATGATCGCCTCTCCCTCATTCCAAATAATTTCATTACAAGCAACATACCACAAATAAGATCATTTGCTATATAAAAAAAAAAAAAATTGATTGATTAACATGGTAATCCCGATATTCTTATGGAAATTTGTTGTAGTTATTACCTTATTTAGAGTATACTAATTACATTGAATTGTTTGGAATAATGCAATTCTAATGACGCTTAGTTTTCAATTTAGAATATATTTGGTATTGAGAGACATAAGCGGAATATGATGATTACTTGTTCAGTTATCAATGATGTTAAGTAAAACAAAGTAAAGTGACTGTTCATCCATCGAGTGAAAATAGTTGTTTGCCTAATGTTCAAGCCATTAACAATATTAGAAAAAGTGACTGTAAACGTTGGGAGTATTATTATAAATGAAGATAGTTGTTGAGAATGCATAAGAATAGGACAGTGAATATTGAGAGAATTAGGAGAACATAATGAAGAAATAGCGAGAATTATTGAGGAAAAAAAAAACATATTTTGAAAAGGGGCAAAAGAATATTAAAAATAAATAGAATTTTAAGAAGATCTATAAATATTGATAATTAAATATAAAAAGAAAGTGTTGAGAAATATTGAAAAAGTAAAGAAAACTTCATAAAAGAGGTGACAATAAACATATTTTGTTAAAAAAAAAAATTGCAGGATGAAAGAAAATGGAGAATGTAATGAGAAAGTGAAAATAAATGTTTAAAATTAAAATAAAAGACAGCAAAAAATGTGACCCAAAAAAAAAACGTAAAAAGTGAAAACAAAAAAATTTAATGCATGCAGTGTGTTCAATCTAATATGATTTTGGAGATCTTAAAATGGGGATGCAGCCCAATTTCAGGAGGTGATGTTTATACCCCACTTAATCGAAGTAAGTACAGTATGGGTTTAATCAACTTGTGCAAATTGGGTTTAATCAACTAATTCAATAGACATTTTATACAGCAAGATTGATAATTAAAGCCAGACAATGATGGGAAGTTTCTGATAGAAAGACGCAAATGGTAAAAAACTTTGAAGGTGGCGGGGAGACAGAGACAGCGTGACTTTCTCGATAAAGCCGGGAAATTAAAAGACATGAGATTCTCCATCTCTGGGAGTCGTGAGACTGAGAGCGACCGCTTGATTTTTAGATGAGGTAATAACAGTCGCCGTGACGAAAACACGCGGGGACCACTTTTCTTATTTATGCAGGGGTACTTTCGTCCGAGACGTTTTAAGAGGGCTGGTTTTGTTATTTTGCGGAAAAGCGAAGGGTATTTTATGCAATTGGCTTCGAGGGATGTTGTTTAGAAGCCCTAGATTCATGGACGCAGATCCACATCGGGATTTGAGAGAGACTAGTTAAATAATTAAATGAGCCTTTCGTTTTGGTTTTATTTTAAGTGTAGTGTTTGGGAATTTTTATTCATTTTTTAAATATGCGTACGGACAAGTTGGAGATCGACTTTTTTTTTCTTTTTTTTTTTTTTTAAAAAAAGAAAAGTTTGCTTTTCTATATCGTGGATGAAAATACGAATTTCCGCTAATTGAAACTCAACAGACACTTGCATCTTAAAATGAATTGAGGTGTATTTCAAACTTTAAATTTTCTTTTGACCAAAAAGATTACGAGTAATGATATGGCTATAATTTTTTATTTTTACATATAAATAGATGCATCATTACATGAGTGATTGAATAAAAACATTACATGACACACGTTGTCATCTTTTTATTTTTATATTTACATCCAACTAATCATACCATAACGTATTAACTTTTTCAAAATTAATTTGTAAATACGGTAAATATTACTAAAATAATTTCATTATTATTATATTCATTATTTTATTATTATGACGACAACTCGTAGAATATTTGTATTTAAATTTTATATCTGTTTATACCCCCACTTAATCGAAGTAAGTACCGTAAGCACAGTATGGGTGAATCATAAACTTGGAAAGACATTGAATTTGTTCATAAATGAAAGGTGGGATGAATTTTCATTGTTCAGTAAGAAAGGAATAGGGAGTTGCTAGCCATGTGACATCTCATAAAATTCCAATTATTGGTGCTAATGCTAATGCGTGAATAACAAACAGATCCCATATTCCCATCCACTACTTTGTTCTAAATAAAATTCACAAGAGGGTTTCTTTCGTGGACCAGCAGCCTATATGCATAAAACAATCCATGATGAAGCCCACCAGACATGCTATGGAAAAGTTTTCAGGCTCTTTTCCTTGCCCTCTAAAATCACAAATGTTGCACTCTCTTTCGCATTTTTCTTCTGCAAAAGAATCCACATCCAGCATTTGATGTGATGTCGTTTCGGGCGGCTGCAGATCATAATAAACGACAGCTTGTGCGAATTGGTGTGCCTCTGATCTCGTGGTTGTTGTCGCCACATAAAACGCCCACGTAAATTTTGTTAATTTTATATCACGAGAGACAAAAAAAAATTGATTCAGTAAGAAATTCGCGACTAATCTTTGATATATCATGGACATCATTATCCTGCTATTATGCGTATTAACCTTGTTTTATTTCCAACAACTATCTCCTCGTCAAAATTGTTATACATTTAAAAAAGGTATTTATATAAATTATTATTGTTATTATTTATTTATTGAAAGAGTGAGTAATGTTGCTTTGACAATAGATTATTTGATTGTTTTGAACATTTGTTAATGATTAATTGAATCAAATTGAACTCAACTAAAATTTACAAGTTAGATTGATGCATATGTAAAACATTCTTCGTTGCATATTTTACGATTAATTTAATTGCTTTATTGTTATTATTATTATTATTTTTTTTTGGGGGGGGGGGGGGAGGAGGAGGTAAATAATAAATTTTTAATTTTTGTTTGCTCAATATAAAAGTAAAATATAATTGATTTATGTCATAAGTTTGTTAAATAGACTCATCAATTAGAGGTTGACATCAACTGCGTTCGATTTATACATGCATACACCCCCACAAGTGGAAAATAAAATCGTTGGAAATAAGACCCAAAATCAAACAATTGCAGAACACACACAAGTCAATATTCAGCTTTTCTGGGACGCATTGGGGTCGCAACAAAAACCATGGAAATGGGACCCTCCCATGCAGTTAGGTTAGGCTAAATCTTCCATTAGTTGGAACTTGAGAAAAAGGCAAAACTTCCACTCGTTTACCGTGACAGTGACCATTTAAGTGTAATTAGGGACCACATTAACCCCCAAATTATAGCCTTCACAAAAAGAAAACATCTATTAATGACTCAAAAATCATTAAAACTTACTTGACTCGCAACCCACTTGATTAAGAATGTATTTATTTATACATATTACTCTGATTCTGCTTAATTTTGAGAGCTTAGTTTTTTAATTGATTTCTTTTAGATATATGTACATACATCAATTTGAATGTACACCGTATGCAAAGTTATTATAGAATAATAATTAATGGTTGTTGTTGGGCATGAATGGTAGAGTTAATAAATTTTGTGATTAGTTAGTTGATGATGACATGGGCCACAATTTTTATATTTTTTTTTTGGTGACACGAGAAGCCATGAAAGAACATGGCAACAAAATCTTGGACAGTCACTACTTACATAATAAATGGACCGACCTTTTCTGGCTCAATCTAGTGCAAAGATGGCATGGCACTATGTTTTGTTATTGTATTATTTTATATTTATGAGTGGGCTGCACCCTAGCTCCCCTAATTACGGATATGGTAGTGAATCGTAATGCTCGATTATTGTGGAGTGCCTCCGTTGTACTTGATGGATGACGATGCTGCTGTGAGAGTCTTGAAATTAGGAGTGTGGAGTGAGGGTGGAAGTATGTTATTTATTTACATTGAAATGAGAGTATGAAATAGGATTCTGAATACATTGTACGTGTTTACTTTATCTTAAATTAAGAGTAAATAATTTTAAATTATAATTTTATCCCTATTTAAATAATTGTAGTTTTTAATTACAAAATTAATACTAAAATATATGTGAAAAATAAAATATTTATTTTATCATACTTGTAAATTAATAATAATTAATAATATTTTTAATTATGTAAATCATTTTTTATTAACTTTAATTTTAATTATGTAAATAAAAATTATTAATAAGAGCAACACAAATGAAGTATTATTATTAATAATAAAGTACAAAATTAATAATTTTTCTTAGAATAAACTATTTATTATTATTAATTGTAAATAAATATAATAATATTATATTTTTAAATAAAGATAATACGTAATAATATTATTAATTCTCTATGAATATGATAACATTATTTAAATAAATATAATATTATTATTTTGAAGTCAGTGTAATATTATTTTATTTTAACAAATATAAATTATATTATATAAATAAAAAAAGGGGTAAAAAAGGAAGTGGTAGGAGTGGGAATAGGGTTGGCAAATGGGATAAAAAGAAAGGTCTCATTCCCATCCCTTTATTTTTTTGGAATAAAAATTTGTCTCAATCACGTCTCGTTAAATATCTCCTCCCATCTCATTATCTTGAACAATTTCAAATATAAATAAATAAATATTTACTTTTTATTTTAACGATCATCATAATTCAATATGATAAAAATTTTAAACAAATACAAAGTAAAATAATCAAATAATAGTTATTTTTTACTACATGCATGTTTAAATATAATTTTATGCAAATATTTTTTAATTATCTATTTGTTTCTATTACACATTAATATTAAGACTTAAAGATTCAAAAATATAAATTTGCATAGTAATCAACTTCACCAATGTTAAAATATCTAAAAGTTTAATAATATAATAATAAACGAAACCAACAGGGTTAGCAATGAGACGGAATGAGACGAAATTTGTCAATTTCAATTTTGTCCCATTTATGTTAGTGGGATAAAAAGATGTCACATTTCTGTCCTTTTATTTTCATTTAAGACAAAAATATATTCTAATTCCGACCCAAATTGGATAGGATTTCGTAGGATCTCATCTCAATAAGAAAAATTATAATCTCTACTCACACCTCCCCCTATAGAAGTGGAAATCTCACTTCACACTCTAAAAGTGAGTGGACCATACCGAGTGAGATTCCTATCCCTTTTAAATAAGTAAATAAACACGAAAATGAGAAGACTCCATACTCCTTACTCGTACTCTAATAAGTAAATGCTACATTAGTTTAGTCACCTTGATTCAATCGTAAAACTTTATCGCAATCTTTAACTTCAATGATTAAGTTACTTATAATTTATAAATATTAAACGTACAAAAATTGAATATAATCAATGATTTTTGAAATAATTAATCGGTCTCGACCATAACTATTGATCGTCCGAAGCAAATTCATTTCAAAAATTGAATTTGCCCTGGCATTAATCCATTTAGATTTTGGCATATAGTTCATCAGATATTGAACGTTATTATTTTGGTAATTGGTCAGTTATTAACTCTTGATATAAACTCAGATCGACAGTCAACCTTTGCGCAATTATCCTTACTCTTGATGTTAGTAATTATAGGAAAGTATTTTTAAGGAAAACAAAATATAGAAATAAATTACACTATCGAAATTAAGCAACTCTGATGCCTTTTTGGTTCAACAAGGTGGTCATTTACAAAAAGCACTTTTTAGTCACAAGCACTTTTTAAAAATACTTTAAAATTATATAAAAAAAAAATCTAAATAAATGACATAGACGTGAAGACTGTAGCGTAATTGGCCTTTAATGTTGACAACTCAGTTGCTATTAGATACACAAAAATCCAAATGCTTTATTAAGGGTGACACCAGACACGACCAAACCAAAAATAAAGGAGCACTTGGCTCTTCCCTTCAACTTAAATGGCCGCATCCCAAAATTTTCCTGTATCCATTAACTAATAACCATCAGTTGTATATACAAATATTTTAGTTTCAATAAAAAAAAATCTTTATTTTAATACAAAATTGTTCATTTTAAAAAAGCGTATACATAATTATATTACTTTGAAAATCTAGGGCAATTATTAATGAAATATATCCCATACTTACTGGTACTTACAAAAAAAAAAAAAAAAACTCAGTCTCCTGTATCAAGATAATGCCTTGAATGTCAATAATTACATCTTTATCTTTTGTACTAACTTGAAATGATTCAAATAATTGTGTTCTAATAGGAGATATTGTTCATCTCATAAAACATGAGAGCATTTCCAGTATAATTATATACTTCATTTTGAATGATGTTTAATTGTCAAATTTGCCAATGTAAAGCTATCCGATAATATGACCTCATGTCATGTAATCAATATTATAACGAAAAAAAAAGGGAAATGCAACACGAATAACATTTAATATCTCATAGATTTTTTTTTTTCCAATTGTCAATTATGAAGGAAACCTTTTTTTCCATGTAATAATGAGGTGGAATATTTTTTAAAATACCTAAAACCTTTGTGGTGATAATTAATGTGATTAAACAGTCTCTAATTGACCAGGTGCATACAGTAATAATACGAAGATCTTGATGACCAGCAAAAAGAAGCCACGTGTAATAATAATTAATTATCATATTTTTTTCAGAAGACTTTTCTCTCCTGTTACGTTAAGACACAGGACAGAGGATCAGCCAATCAAAAAACAAGGTTCCGAGGATCATATCAAATCCCAATCTCGTAAATACACTCAGCTTATGATGTCATTTATTATCTGAACCCTCCTCTTCGTAAAACCTCATCCTTTCCACAGTGACGTGGGCCCCACTCATTGTCCGCTGTGTTAACCAATTATACACTACTTAATTAGGAAAATCTTGAATGTGATTTTGAACTAATTAATTACTCTTAATTCAATCTAACAACTACTTGTAAAACTCAATAGAATATTACTTTCAAAAACCAAAAGAATTTAATAGAATATTTTCAATTTTTCATTGGTGTAGTAAGAAAACAATTAACAATAATCTAGTCAGTAAGTTTACTCATGTAATTTAAACTTGATCGCATTGTTTTGTTAGGTAATAATGTTTTATAAATCCACAGTTTCAACTCAATCTAAGACCATCATTAGCTCTAGAGGTGTACTTGTATTCCAATTTTTTAAAAAAAAAAAATTAGAGAAGTAAAAAAATGTAAAATGAATATTATAAAAAAAGAAAAGAAAAGAAAAGAAAAGAAAAGAAAAGAAAAGAAATGTTTTAAGAGAGAGAGAGAGAGAAAGAAGTGAAGAAAAAGCAGAGAATAAAAAGAGACCGGATGTTGACAAATTTCATGTCACTGTTCTTAGAAGGTCGTTTGTTTGTGTGAAGATTTCTTATCTGGGATCTCTCTCTTTCTCTCTCTCAAAAAATTAACATAAAACTCACTTTCTCTCTCTGCAAGAAGAAGAGAACCCAAAAAAAAAAAAAAAAACCTCTTCTGTGCTTCCTTTTGTGTTGAGGGAAAGAAAGAAAGAGACTGGCCCAGCAGATCGAAATCTTCTCCTAGATGACGATCTAAGCTTTTTCAATGGTGTTGCAAAAATACCCACTTCTTTAACTATTGTTTTTTGTGGAAATTTTCAAGCTTTATTTGCTTAATTATTTTTTGTTGATACCGCGAGTTCCATTATGTGATTTTTTTTTTCAAATCATTGAATCTATGTTGGATTCTTAAACGAGAGGCGATAAGAGGATGTGGGTCTGAGGTAAAATTTAATTTTTATTTTAATTAATTAATTAAATTTTACTTTATGCTGATTTATTAGTGTATTTATTCTGATGATTTAGTTAATTGGTTTATGCATTTCTTCTCTCAGCTCAACTGTACACTTGCCTGTGTTCACTTCCTTATTGTTTAACTGGTTAATTGATTTTTTTTTTTGGATTAGTTTCATTGTAATTTTGATTTGATAGGTGATTATAGTTCTTGGTATGCTAGTTTTTCTTTGTTAATATTTGCTAGCATGTCATCGGTGAAACATTGTAGTTGTAGAGGATCTGTTCTGTTATCTTTTTGTTGCCAATTCAGCAAATTTTTTATTACGGTTTTTATCTATAGCTTGATAAATTCGTGGATAAAATTGTATTTATTTATTTATTTATTGTCTGATAATAGGGTTTCTTAATTTTTAAGTGTGTCTGGAATTTTCTGCAAAACAGAGTCTCAATTGTGGATTTACAGAGATGTCAGGATTATATTGGTATAATTTTATCCGTGACTGTAATTGAGAGACTGATTGAATGAATTCAGTTTCTTGGGCAATCATTGAGGTTCTTAAGTAATGAAATGGCTTATTGGTTTGATAACTACTTTTAGCGGCATATAGTTACTGCATATCAGTTAGTTTCTTGGTGCTTTGCCGGACAACAAGGAACATCAATCCTACTTCTCTGAGCTACATTTCATTGAATTCTATTATAATGAAGTTAGAATTGAATTAACTTCATACCATATTTTATCAGTAGCTTTAATCAATATATCCGAGTTCTTGTCTGGGAAGTTTCCAAAATTCTTGTAGGAAACTTGCCATCTGGTCATATTTTTCAGATTGTTGTTCACTGTTCTTCCCCCCGCCCCCCTTTTTCCCAAAACCTTATCAAGAATTGGAAGCTATATCACTAATTAAATTTCTCTTAGAGAAACTCATTTATTTATTCAATTTGTATAGTTGAGCACTTCTATTATTGATTTCATCCTTAATTTCACACAATAATGTCTCTTATTTGATTACCAGGAATGGGAACAAAAGTGCAGTGTAAAAGCTACTTGCCAGGATATTACTCAATGAGGGATCTTAATCAGGATTCTACTAGCTGGCCACTGTATTATGGAGATAAAACATTGACCAATGGGCAGTATTACAATGGTTTCTTGCCTAGGGCTGTTGCAGATTCTTATTCCGAGTATGACAAGGATTTAGTAAAGCGGACAATGCTTGAGCATGAGGCAATTTTTAAGAATCAGGTATGACTGTTAAAAGTTCATGATCATATGATTTTTCTTAAATCTATAAGAAGGTTATAGTATATGACCTTGCTCTGATATTATTTAATTGAAGTCAGGTTGAATGTTGTCTGATTTTGTATCTGATTTGCTTTTTGCTGATTTGAATGAATTTCAATTTTGTATTTACAAAGGTATATGAACTTCACCGTCTGTACCGAATACAAATAGACTTGATGGATGAAGTGAAAAGGAAAGAGCTGCACAAGAATCAAATGGCTGTTGAGTCATCATTGTCATCAAGCCCCTTGAACTCTCAGATTACATCTGAAGATGCTCGGAAATGGCAGATTCCCACCTTCCCTTTGGCAAACTCTGTTTGTGCTAGACCATCAATTTCAGGCATCGATGACATTCATTCTCCTCTGAGTTCCATTAAAGGAAGCAACACACAAGCTCGCCCTTTACCTTTTCAAAATGGTGGTAGTTCTAAGGAGGTTGAATTGCTGGATTCCAGACCCTCAAAGGTTCGAAGAAAGATGATCGATCTTCAACTTCCAGCGGATGCTTACATTGACACTGAAGAGGAGGCACATTGTAGGGATGAAACAATATCAGCCGCATCAAGTTATCTTCCAAATGGATGTCAGAAAATTTCAGCTGAGAGTGGTGTAAAGTTGTACGTTGGGGACAGTGAGAATATTGCTTGTCAGAAAGAGGTCTTGAGATCTGATTCATATTTAAGCAGAACAAATGGTTTGGCCGACTTGAATGAGCCAATTCCAACTGAAGAAACAAATACTTCCGGATATCTTGATCTGCTAGGTCATGCCCCCACTGATAGGGAGACTAAAGATCATGAACTATCTGCTAAATTGAAGTCACAGCTTCCAGGTTTGCCCAAGGAAGTTTCGAGGAACTCACATCTTGAAAACAGTAATGGGAGTTCAAAGAATCGACATTTGCAGAATAATGAAAATGGTAGAGGGTGGTTTTCCCCTATGTTTGAAGCAGGTGATGATTTTTCATATAGTTCCTGTTAAATTCCTTGGTTGTTCCCATTTGGAATTTGCATTTTCAACTTCTTGTTAAGTCAACATGGAAGGCATGACCTGCTTGCTCTTTAGTATCTTGTTTCATGGGAGTGAGGCTAATCATAATACTTTGGTTGTAGTTTGTAAGGAAAATAGGTTCTGCTTTGTTCATTTATTTCTTATACAGACTAGCTCATGGACAAATCTAGGAGGCCTTTCATTGACCTGACTAAATAATTGTTTATTTTTCTGCATTTATGTCCTATGGGACTTTTGCTGTTAGTTCTGGTCTTTTAATGTAGATAGTGCTGTCTTTTTAAACAGGCCCCAGTAAGCCTGTTTCTCAAGGTCTTCAACATGAAAAGTCTCCTTTATCATCACAGCCAATACAAGTTCTGTTTAGCAAAGCTCAGGAACATCCTCCTTTCTTGCTAACTGATCAAAGCAAGGTGGACCTATGGAGAGAGAGGACAATTCGTGGTTTAGACGTCTCAGAAAGAAATCATGATATGTCAAACAATAACCTTCCTGAATCAATTGTAGCTTCTAGTATACCCAGTTCATATCCTGTTGCTTCTTCCTCTGATTTGTTCAACTCTTGGTCTCACTCGGTTTCAACTTGGGAAAAGCCCCGTAGTAGCTTAAATGAGAAGTCAATATCAGTCCAAACACACCCATTTTTGAACTCATCCGATACCTTGACTCGGAATTCTCATACATCAGCTCAGTCCTATGGGATCTTTGGAGATGGGTGGCATCTTAACAGAAATCCTAGACCTAACTTAAGTTTAGAAAGTGAATTGCCAAAGCAAAATGGATTTTACCAAGGGTCTTCATCAGGCTCCAAGGAACCTCTGGTTCAAGTCCCTTTAATTAGCTACAATTATGTGAATTATGGTAATAATAATCATTTTGCCTCTGAAAATCTCATCACTCATGGTTCTGCAAAGTTTTACAATGGTTCAAGTAGCATGGACATGAAGTCTGCAAAAGATGTGAATTTGAATGTGGTCCTTTCAAACAGCCTTCAAGATTCAGTTCCACAAAGAAATGTTGAAGTCAAAGTTGAAGGAAGGAAGCAAGAGGACCCCGTTGCAGTTCTGCCTTGGCTAAGGGCTAAGCCTTCTAGTAAGAACGAGGGCACCAATACGGGGAGGGATTTGAATGCAGGGGAGTTGAGTTTCTTGCAATCTTCTCTGAATCAGTCAGTCAATAAAAATGAAACTGGCAGCAGCCAAATGTTTGCTCAGAAGTTGAAGTCAGGATCAGGTTCCAATCATGTTGAGGCCAGCAGGGTTGAAAGAAATGACTTTTCGAGTCGTAGGAAAATTCTTGGGTTTCCTGTTCTCGAAAAGCCTCACATTTCTACAAATGAATCTTCATCTCTTACCTCCCCATCTGTGTCCATTCCTCCCACATCTGAAGTAGAAGTTGAAGAAAGCAAGAAAAATAGAGTACTTGATATTAACTTGCCTTTTGATGCTGCGGTTCCTGACTTGAGCCAACAAGGTGCAACAGAAGCACTGCTGCTCGCTGAGAAGAAATCAGATGTAAGGGTTGCCAGTTTCAGACATGAAATTGATTTAAACTCGTGTGTGAGTGAGGATGAAGCTTCATTTATGCCAGCTGCTCCAAGCTCCAATGTGAAGACTTCCGGGATAGATTTGGAGGCACCCATAGTTCCAGAGACCGAGGAGATGGTAATTTCTGGAGAAGAATCTCCAGAAAAGGCACACAAAGTACATCTGCAGCAACACCAAACTGAGCTGGTGCATGATGATGATGTTGCAAGGGCAGCAGCAGAGGCAATAGTTCTGATCTCGTCATCTGCTCCACAAATTCATTTAGATGATGCCACTTGCAATTCATCTGAAGCTTCAATAAAGGATCCCCTTAATTGGTTTGTCGAGATAATTTCATCTTGTGGGGATGATATTATGAGCAAGTTTGATGCAGCTTTGAGAGGCAAAGATGGTGAGGATAATGGGGATTCTTCCTCTGAAGAGTTTGATTATTTTGAGTCCATGACATTGAAATTGACAGAGACCAAGGAAGAAGATTACATGCCCCAGCCTCTGGCTCCGGAAAACCTTAAATTTGAAGAAACAGGAACCACCATATTCCCAAATAGACCCCGAAAAGGCCAGCCAAGGAGAGGGAGGCAGCGCAGGGACTTCCAAAGGGACATCCTTCCAGGCCTTGCTTCTTTATCGAGGCACGAGGTAACTGAAGATCTTCAGACGTTTGGAGGGATGATGAGAGCTACAGGTCATTCATGGTCCGCATTGACGAGAAGGAACTCCACTAGAAATGGATCTGCAAGGGGGAGGCGGCGTGCTGTAGTTAGTTCCCCGCCCCCCACACCAGCAACCATAGCTTGCAGTCCACTGGTGCATCAGCTTGTCAATATTGAAGTGGTGGCATTGGATGATAAAAGCCTAACTGGATGGGGTAAAACAACTAGAAGGCCTCGTCGCCAAAGATGCCCTGCAGGTAATCCTCCAGCTCTATTAACATAATAATGGGAAGTAGGATCCAAATTTATCATTTGAACATTCTATAGAGGGAAGTAGGGAGTTGTTTCCATGGCTTTGAGGAGTGATGTTTATTGTAAGACATGGGGATTATCCTTGTACATTCCATAGCCCATAATTCGGGTTCTCTTAATTATCTGTCTGTCTTTGGGTGGCTACAGACTTTGTATTATTCATAAATAATGTTGAATGGTTTCTTTTTGGGATATATTTATCTTTTTTATCAATTTGTGTTTGAAGGGAGCATTATTTACATTTTGAAGACAGGTTTTTGACAATTTTTTTTTTTTGGGAGCATAAATTAAAGGAAAATTTGTAAGGAGCCTGGAACCGAATAGTTAAGTTTGAAATTAAAAACAGCGTCTGGGCAAGGTCAAATCATGCAATTTGTCCTGCTCAAGTGAGCGAGGCATCAAAAGGAGCTAACGAAAGTGTGGCCTGAAAGAGGCAACAAAAGCAGCGTCCAGATGACACAATTGTCAAGGAATCTCACCTAAAAATGTAGTGAAATGATGAGGCCACCACACACTCATATGGTAAGACACTAGGAGTATTTTAAAAATTTCTGATGGATGGCTCCTCAGGGCAAGGCGAGGTTGATCAACCCATCAAATGGGTAAAAATTTTATGATTTGCCGCGGGCACGGTTTGTGCACCTCCACACGGAACACAAGGCAGTGTGTTGTTCGTAATGGGGTTTGATTGTGATAAAGCGGTTTTAATTCATTGTCTGTCCTTTTGTTCAGAAATATGGCGACTGTCTGGCTCTACTTGTCCCACCTATATGCTTTAGTATAATTGAACCAACAGAGGTAATATTCTTCGTAAATAACAATAATTGTTTTAAAAAATAGAAAAATGATTTTCAAGTCACAAAATTATGGTACTATTTGAAAGTAAGGTATTATAATTTTTAAATTATAATTATTGTAAAAAAATTATAATTATAAAATAAAAATTAATAATATGTAGTAAATATATTTTTTAAATAATGATTGTGATAAAATTATTATAAATATAATAAATTTTTCATCATAAAAGTTAAAAATCAAATCAATATAGATACAACTATTAGTATTTACTAAACACTTTAATTTGGTATTGTAACTTTTACTTTATAGTTATTCAATCTCAATCCCAAACAAAACTTATATAAAAGACCACAAAATCAACTATTATTTACAATAATTCAATTTAGGGTGAAGTGTGAAGTAGTGAGAAGGACATTTAGATTTCAAGATTTGTCTCAATACACATGTAAATTTTTTTTCTGGGGGGAGAGGAGGGAGGGGGGGGGGGGGAGAGAAAGGGTCTAGGCCTTCTCTCGTTGTTGAATTTTATTTATTTGAATAGAGATAAAAATATTATAATATATGAATTTTAATGAAAATTATATAATACTTCAATATTTCTGTAGAACATTGATATCCCTATTCAAACATAAAAATTTTACTAACGAAATGGGACAGGAGGTTGAATTATAAACCGACGGAGTCCAGCCCTTCGTTAGGGTAAACAACATTGGGTATCTTTTTCATTTTGAAATGAGATTGGTGAATAAGAATAAGAGAAGAAGAGAGAGAGAGAGAGGTTGTGGGTTTTGCACGCGAGGGGGAAGCGCGTGGAAAGGACAAGGAAGTGGGACCGAAAATGAGAAGATCTATGTATCATTCGTACGCAGCGGGGCGGAAAGAGCATAAAACACAAGTGTCCGTGTCGGTGTCTGGAGGCTGATGAGTCGAGGGAGTTTGATTCGTTGGTACAAATCTCTCCGGTCATAGTCATGTGATATGAATAGCTCTAGATACTCAATCAACCAATCAAATTCCACCAAAAGTCTCGCTTCTTTTTATTTTATTTGCTATTTTCTGATCATGCAAAAAGCAATCACCCACCACTTAGCTTTAGCGCTACTCCTCACTTGTCTGTCCTTTTCTTGGCCTTTTCCATACGCTTGTTTCGTAACTTTTTTAGATCTTTTGGACTGACTTTATTTGCGCTTTTGACCCCTTGTTTTGTTTATTTGTTCCATGATATCTTTCATTATTTATTTTTTTTAATTATTTTTGAGAATATCTTCCTTCATGATTAGGCTTACGGTTGATTTCCGCCTGCGCCGATAAGTTTCGATAAATATCAATACACACCTACAGATCTTGACATGCTATCAAATTATATCTAACTATCAAATATTATCGTTGATGTCACCAAAAAAAAAAAACACAAACTATTTGATTTTGTTAAATTGAATTAAATTTCAATAAAAACAAAGGGGTTAATTTTTGGCCACACCCTTAATTTCCGACAAACTGTTAATGCACATCCTTATTTCATTTAAATTACGTAACAGTAATTGTCAAATTTGACATATGGGTGTGATTTGATGAGATGGGGATACATTGATATATTTGTCGAAACTTTTGGGTGTAGGCAGAAATTACGTCGATTATCCATTCATTCAGTTCTTGGGGAATTTTCATTTATGTCCTTGGGCTTAAAATAGTAGAACACTACCTCGGATATATTACCTTACCTCCTAGGGGCTTGAGAATCGAGTAGTTTGAACATAAAGACATAACGGTATTTTAATTTGAGTCTAACTATATTGGGAGTGTTCTACGTTGAAGTATTTTTTTATAACTATATGATCAAATTTATAATATATTTTATATTATTTATTACTTTACGTATGCGGTTATGATTCGTGTTTTATTTTAAAGTAAACCTAAGATAGTCATGTGTCACGAGCCGCTCAAATTTTCCGCAAATAGAGGCTAAATAATTGAGTATGGGTTTGCTTAGTAAAATTTTGCCCCAACAGCAGAATGCGCTCAGCGACAAGGTACACTCAGCAATGAGCCGTTTCATACAACTAGGGTTAGTGCACTTAACAGACAAATAGTCCAAATACAACAAAATTCAACCTAATTCTAGAATTCATTATAACTTATAAATAGCTAGATTTTTAGACAACTGGCACCACTTCCATGGAATCATCTAAACCTAAGGAGCCACTCTATAAATAGGGCCTAGCACCCACCGTTTTGCTCAACACACAATATCTAGCAACTCAAACATCCTTTTGAGATCTCTTGTATTCTCTTTTGCGAATAATAAAATTATCTTTAATCTTATTTTTCTTTCTTTTCTAACCTTTCTGCAGTTATCTTGTTTGACTAAATTGAGAAATTTTCTACTCTGTTAAAATTGTTTAAGTGCTGCACAGACTCTTACGCAACAAACTCATCCCACAACACATGTCCTTTCAATTTAGTTAACATTGTGAAAGATCTTTACTTAGCAATTTTTCAAAATTAAATTTTAATCAGCCTTGGTTACATGCCGTCTCATCAAATCATTAAATGGACAATGTCATTTCAGTTAAAGATGCGGAAAATTAATAATTGTAGAGAGTAAAATAATTATTATTCTTCAATTTTTTTTGGGACAGGTTATTATTATTATTATTATTCAACTTAATAAAATAAAACTCAATTACCATTATTACAGAAAAACACAATTATAGTTAATTGGCGGTCCACAAGGCCAACCTATTTGACAATTGCTGACGGAGACAGGTCGCCTCTCATTCTTTCAATCAAAATTTGGCGGCACTACTGCTACTCTTCTTCTTCTTCTTCTTCTTCATCTTCAGAATAAACAACAAGGAAGTGACAGAAATCAAATGAAAAAACCCGAAAGACATAATGAAACTGATCTCTGTCTTGCGAATGCACGTATCTCGTACCAAAAAACCGAAATTGCAACTAAGATTTCTCTCTTACACAAACCAGCAAACACCAACACAACATGAACTCGATCAAGCTTTCGCTTCGTTTCACTCTCTCCCTTCAATCCCATGTCTCAATCTTCTGGGTCTTTGCAAAAACACCGGTTCGCTCAAGGCATTTCACGCGTTGTTAATTGTAGATGGCCTAACGAATGACAAATGTAATACTAAACTTGTTAGTATGTACGGTTCTTTTGGGCACGTACAGTATGCCCGATCCGTGTTTGATTCAATGCCTAACCCAGACTTCTATTCGTTTCAAGTTATGATAAGATGGTATTTTCTGAATGATTTGTATAAAGACATACTGGAGTTTTATAAGTGTATGAGAAAACGCCTGAGAGAGCATGATAATTTTGTATTTTCGAAAGTGTTAAAGGCGTGTTGTGTATTGCGAGATATTGATGAGGGGAGGAAGGTACATTGTGAAGTTGTCAAAGTAGGAGGTCCTGATAGTTTTGTGTTGACGGGTCTTGTTGATATGTATGCTAAGTGCAGAGATATTGGGTCTTCTCGTCAAGTATTTGATGAAACGCTCGATAAAAATGTGGTTTCATGGACTTCTATGATTGCGGGTTATGTTCAGAATGATTGTGCACAGGAAGGATTGGTTTTATTTAATCGGATGAGAGAAGGGTTTGTTGAAGGCAATCAAATTACACTAGGGAGCTTGGTTACTGCCTGTGCAAAGTTAAGTGCTTTGCATCAGGGAAAGTGGCTTCACGGTTATATTCTTAAAATCGGTATTGAACTTAATTCTCACTTGGCGACGGCGCTTTTAGATATGTATGTCAAGTGCGGAAATATTAGAGATGCTAGGTCAGTATTTGATGAGCTTTGTAGTATTGATCTCGTGTCATGGACAGCAATGATTGTTGGGTATTCTCAAAGTGGCTACCCTGACAAGGCTTTAAAATTGTTTGCGGATAAGAAATGGGCTGATTTCTTTCCTAATGAAGTAACCATTGTAAGTGTACTTTCAGCAAGTGCACAGCTGGGCAATTTGAATCTGGGAAGGATGGTGCATAGTCTTGGGATTAAGCTTGGGCTTGAGGATCCTATGGTGATAAATGCTCTGGTGGACATGTATGCCAAGTGCCATGTAATTGCAGATGCCCGGTATATATTCGAGACAGCTTCAGAAAAGGAAGTAATTGCTTGGAATTCCATTATATCTGGGTATTCCCAAAATGGGCCTGCTTATGCATCACTTGAACTGTTTCATCGAATGAGATTAGACGACAGCGTCTCACCTGATGCAGTCACATTAGTGAGTGTCATTTCAGCTTGTGCTTCACTTGGTGCGGTCCAAGTTGGTGCTTCTCTTCATGCATACTCTACAAAACAGGGCCTACTATCATCTAATGTGTATGTAGGGACTACGCTTCTAAACTTTTATGCCAAATGTGGGGATGCTCAATCTGCTCGAATGGTTTTTGATGCCATGAGAGAGAAAAACACTGTAACATGGAGTGCAATGATTGGTGGCTATGGAATGCAAGGGGATGGTGGTGGGTCCCTATCACTTTTCAGTGATATGTTGAAGGAAGAAGTGCAGCCCAATGAAGTAATCTTTACAACAATTTTATCTGCCTGTAGTCACACTGGGATGGTTGGAGAGGGCTGGAAATGTTTCTACTCAATGTGCCAGGACTTTAACTTCATGCCTTCCATGAAGCATTATGCATGTATGGTGGATCTATTGGCTCGTGCTGGCCGGCTTGAAGAAGCCTTGGAATTTCTGGAGAATATGCCTATTGAACCTCATGTTAGTTTGTTTGGAGCTTTTCTCCATGGATGTGGACTGTATTCAAGATTTGATCTTGGAGAGGTGATGATTAAGAAAATGCTAGAGCTACATCCTGATAAAGCTTGTTACTATGTGCTCGTGTCTAACTTGTATGCTTTGGATGGAAGATGGATTCGGGTTAATCAGGTGAGAGAATTGATGAAGCAGAGAGGTTTGAGCAAGTACCCTGGCTGCAGCCTGGTGGATTTGGATGTTGCAAATGATTTCTCATTCTCTAGGGTGGTATCTCTCGCTTAGTTGCAGTCAGTAGAACTTGAAGTAACCAGGCATTGAAACCAAAGCTATCACAAGAAGCCTAATTCTGCTACAAATTTGCATGAGGGTACCTTGGTCCTTGTGGAAAGTATCTTGCATAATGATTCAACCCAGTTTGCCTGGAATGCCTTGAGATTTATACCAGGAAGTTTTTTTAGGAATATCAGTTGAAAAGATGATTGTTGGACTGCAGCTCAGTCACTGGATCCATGGTATCAATGAATTATTGTCCTGCAGTATCCTTTGAAGTCCTTGTGCTCCTCTAATATGAACATGAAGAACTTCCTGGCATTATTTGATCATCAAAGATGACCCTGAAGAGTTATCTTGAAGACCATGCACTCCATGAGCTTAAGAAAGCTCATGCCTCATGCTACTGGGGGCTCACTCCAGTTGCCCAACATGAGTTTATGAGTTGGTAAATCTATGTACATTCCAGCAAATGGTGAGGGCTGATAAGACGGTATGCTGATTTGCAATTATACTGATTCAGTAAAAAATTGAGCAAATATTTACATGAGGGATTTCGGAAGGAGGGAGGGCGTTTTTTGCAGGGAAGGCCATATCATGTACATTATTCAAAGACACACACAAGTGAGTGCGCACACGCATATTTTCCCCCGCTATAATTGTACCATATACTAACGAAATCCTGAGAGTTAGGAGTTGGCTGAGATCTGATTGAGTGCTACTTTAATTTATCTAATTTTATGTCTCTTTTTCCTCTTGTATATGGATGTTTTTACAAAGCTATACATGTTCTGTGATCTTGCTAAGGCTAGAGTATGTAAATGCACTGCTGAATCTGATCAACTTAATCAACCAAACCAACGGGAGTTGCTACTCATTATGTGGATTTGAGATAACAACCATCAAAAGAAACGAGGTGGTACTACGAAATGTATGAAATGAGCGATAAATTTTTTCAAAAATAGGAGAATATGTGTATTTCTGTTTACAGATGAGATGTCTCACCAGCTCTAAATTGACTTATCACGCTAAATTGTACTGTACCCAGGGACCTTTTTTAGACCTGTAACCTCCATTATTGATCTCACCTTTCCAAATTCATCCCAGATGCCTTCTTCAGCATATATGTTAGATAATAAAGTATAGTATCCGTTATCATTTGTACCAGTATCTGAAAGTTCTTTTTCAATTGTTTTCATTACATCTATTCGTTTGTGGATTCTACATCCGTTAAGCAGTGCACCCCAAATGCTACCATTGGCAGGGAATGGCATTAAGTGGATCATTTTAAATGCTCCTTCGACGTCACCACTACGACTTAGAAGGTCAATCATACAAGCATAATGTTGTAAGTCTGGCTCAACTCCAAAAATCCTCATTGCATTAAAATAGAACTTCCCTTCTTCTACAGACCCTGAATGACTGCAAGCCCATAAGATATTCATGAAGGTAACTTCATTCGGTTTTATTCCTGAATCTAACATTTGCTTGAAGAGAGAGGCGGCATCATTTAGCTGACCATGCATTCCATAACAGCCAATCATGGCACTCCAGGACACCACATTCCTTTCCGACATGCTATCAAAGACTCTCTGGGCTGTTTGAAGGTCTCCACACTTTGCGTACATGTCAGTTAGAGCTGTATCAATATAAACATCCTTCCTTACACCGTAGCTAATGAGCTTGTGATGAACCCACTTACCCTTTTCAAGCTGACCTAGGTTGGAACAAGCTTGAATTGCAGTTAAGAAGGTCACTTCATCCATCTCCAGACAGTTCAAGTACATTTGATGAAAGAGATTGATCGCCTCAAGTGAATTACCATTCCGGGAGAACCCACAAATCATAGAATTCCATGTGACAACACTTTTCTGTTGAATCCTCTTGAATAATAGGTATGCTAAATTCTCAAAACCACATTTGGAGTACATATCAATCAAAGAACTCTGAACAAACTCATCTTTGTAGTCTCTTTTAATGACATGACCATGTATCTGCAGGCCAAGTTGCAACGAACCCACATTTCCACAAGCTGAGAGAGAACTTGCAACACTAAATGAATCTGGCATTAGACTCCACATCTGCATCTGAACAAGAAGTTCTAATGCCTCCTTTGACATTCCTTTCCGAGCATATTCTGATATGAGCATATTCCATGATACAATATTCCTTTCTCCAATTGCATGAATAACCTTCTTGCATTCACTCATTTTCCCACATTCAGCATAGAATTCTATCAATGCTGGCCCCAAATAATCACACTTGGGTTCCATACCTTTTCTGATAATCTGACAATGAACTGACTTCCCTTCCCTAAGCCAGCCCAACCCAGCACAGGAACCTAAAACAGTAATCAAGGTTATCAAATTAGGTTCTGCTTTAACCTCCAGCATCTTAACAAAAGATTCTAAAGCCTTCTGAAACCAACCGCTTCTATTGTAGCAAGAAATCATTGCTGTCCATGAAGTAGTACATCTTTTCTTAATATTTACAAAGATTCTCTCTGCACTCAACAAGTCACCACATTTACTATACATTACAATGAAAGAATTACCCAAAGGTCCATCAATCTTAATTTTTCTCCTCAATACATGGCCATGAGTCGACCTCGCAGGTCTTAAGGAACATAATTCACCACAAACCTCAGCTAGGCTAAGCATTGTCACAAAGTCCGGCTCAATACCTTCACGCGCCATTGAATGAAACATCTTCAACCCTTCACTGAAATCCCCATTATCAAAATAACTAGCAACAATCGAACTCCACGAAACCACATCTCTACTCGTCATTTTGTCAAACACTTTCCTAGCATCATCTAAACAGCCAATTCCACCGTACGTACAAAGGATTGAAGTCTGAATAACATCATCCTTATCAAACCCACATTTGATTATCCTTCCATGGACTTTTTCACCAGAACCCAGATCACCTAAACTCGAGCAGGCCCTCAAAACAGATGGGTAAATAAAGTTACTGATTGTGGCTTGCTCGCGTATCATTTTATGGTAAAGTGAAATGGATTCTTCAAAGAAGTTGTTCCACATATAGCATTTGATGAGTACAGCCCACATGAAAGAATCAGGTTCTTTGAAAGTATCAAAGACAAGTCTTGAAGATCGCAGAGAACCCATTTCAGCATATGACTCAATGAGCCTGGTGGAGGCTGGTGGGTCATAGTGAAGACCGGTGACCAAGAGGTGTGCATGGAGTCGTGTTAATTTTCTCAAGTTGGTGCATGATCTGAACAAGGGCATGTAAAGAGTCATCGCTTCTGTTTGTGGCAACTATGCCAGTTTTGCCTCTGTTGAGAGAGAAACTGAAGTCAAAGGTCAAAGCAGAATCTGTTAAGTTAGTTAATTACTGTTTTGGCGGACAAAAAGCGCATCCCCCGGGACAGGCGCATTCAGTTGTTTGTTTGTGCATTATTCTTACTATTATACTTCAATGGTTTCTCCAATAGAGAGGAAAAATTAATCTGTTAATTATTACGATTTCGTTCCCAATGACGGTCCTCGTTTTTAACTAAAGAAGAGAAGAACAGCTGCTCAAAAACAATGTCGTTTATGCATTTAATTCGTTTATTTTTTAAACATGATTATAAAAAATTTATTGAAATAACAGATCCCTTATTTAAAAAAAAAAACTCCTATAACAACAATAATAATAATGAGGTGGCTGCCGAATGATTTTCAATTAATTTTTTTTTATTGATCATCTAAGAATTTAAATATGGGTATTATCATTTTACCACCAATATTATTATGATATATTATGTCAGTAATATAGTTTGCTGAAAAGTACATTTTACTACCAAACATTTAGAAAACAACAATTAACTATCCTTCTGTTAGAAAAATGTTAAAGTTTAATCGAAAATGAGTTAAAAGTTAATTTTATCCCAAGAGAATTAAAAGATGATTTTATCCTTTTAAAAAAAAGAAACAATGAACAAAAATAAGATTTAGAAAACAACAAAAAATTGTAATTGATAAAAAATAATGAACAATATGCAGAATTACGACAAATGGCCAATAAAAAATTAATAAAAAGTTCTACTTCAAAATCAATATTATAACCTATGAAATTCAAGTATTAATCACAACTAAAAATAATAACAATTTATAATAGCAGTAACAATTAATAAGATTTAGAAAACAACCAAAAATTGTAATTAATAAAAAATAATGAATAATATGCAAAAATAAGACAAAACGACAAAGAAAACAATTAATAAAAAATCCAGCTTCAAAATTAATATTATAATCTATGAAATTCAAGTATTAATCACAATTAAAAATAATAACAATTTAATTAAGGAAAAATTTTAATGAGAGAGAGGGGCCGATTTTAGGGTTATCAATTTCCTAATTCTTTAATTATTTTCCTTGAAATTTTTTACTTTGTTTTGTTGCTTATTTTACATTTGCAACGTAGTGTTTTGGCTTCAATAGGAAATGTCTTTACTACCCTTATGATATTAACAAAACCTCAATAAATTTTAACGTTTTTAATAGAAGGGTGGTAAATGAATAATGACGCAATCATTTAGTGGTAAAATATACTTTTTAACAAACCATGTTACTGACATGGTATGTTAGAATAATTTTAGTGATAAAATGATAATATCCCTTTAAATATTACTCATCCTTCTCTGGAAAAAGCAATTAAGGATATTCTTATTTTCTTTTCTAAAATAATAAGAATACTATTAAATAAGAATTTAAAAAATCCTTATTTTATTAAAATAGAAAACCGCTAAAAGACAAAACTTGCAGCACATAAAAAGATAAGCACGGTAGGGTTTGGATCCAAGTTCGTCGTCCGATTTGATATACCGCAGCTGCAGAGCATGGCAAATTGCCTATTTCTTGTATTTTAAACAAAGGTACATACTTGCTGATTAAAATAAAGATGTGCAGGGATCGTATCGTTCATTGCAGAATTTTGAAGCCTCTGGATCTCATGAATGATGTTCATTTACAAAACAAAAATAAAACTTTTGATCCTCAAGAGGCCAGTCGAATTACTACCCGATGGCCTCTTCTTTAGCTTAGGTACAATGGTTGTTATGGATGGCTCCATCCGACTTCCCAATAAAACAAAAATACAGGATATACAGAAATTGGAATCATATACAAGCAGGAGCTGATGTCAGAATGGAGATGCATTAGAGGACTATCTTCTTGAGCTCTAGGTCCGGCATCACTCAGCTCTCGTATACAGGATTGCAGACATCATTCATTTTAAGCATTACTGCAGCTCCTCATCTTCTGGATCTGTGGGAACTTCATATCGAGGCCTGTTGTACTTCTCTCGCAGCTGCTTGATTGGGATGAAATCTCCAGCTGTATCTGTCCCGTAAAACAGGAAAGAAATATAGGGATGATCGAACCTTGCCTGCGAATTAAGTACAGCCCACAAACAATCAGGAATAAAATAGTAGCGAATTAAGTACAGCCCACAAACAATCAGGAATAAAATAGTAGAGTTGCAGGCCGCAACTTTCATGATTTTCAGAAATCTACTCACCATGTCTGGTTGGTCAGAAGCCAACAAATTCTCCTCAGCAACTGCAGTAATGTAAAACCATTCCATATTCCATGAGCTCAACAGAGCATTAGCATAGAAAAACAGCAAGATCCAAAACAGCATATTGCAATCTAAAAGCATTTACAGTCATGCCTCTAAGTCTGATATTATGCAATTACAAAGTTGAATACTGATAACAATGCTGACAATGTGCCTTCTGTACGGTACTAAAAGGTATCTTATATCTCTAAGGAGTTGGATCAAGCAAAATGCAATTACCATAAGCCACCAGTATATTCGGGTCAGCATGTACGTCAACCAAGACCTAATAAGGGGGGAAAAAATAAAAAAGGCACGATCAGAGATAGGAGAAGCAAGCATTGTAAAACTTCACAAGAGGCGAAAATTAGAGCGAAGGACTAAGGAGCAAACCTCACAAAATTCCATTAAGAAGAAACATTTGTATATAAAAAATATTGAGGAAAATGTTCATCTTATGATAAAATTAAAATAAAGTAACCAAACATAAGGTTAATCAACCTGATAAAATGGCTGACTAGGACCTCGTTGCAACTTTTCAACTCGTGCAATTTCCATCCATGAAGTAGATTCACAGCAAACTGGATCCATACCACAAATCACAGCCTGATATCCTAAAACCATAACATGAGATTTCAGCAACATTTACAAGCAGTGAAAAGGAATAAGAGGAGGGTGTAGCCAACTCTTATTTCTACTTTTTGAATGCAATCCTCTTGAACTTTGACTGACCAAGATTATGAGGCTGTTGATATCCCGTTCATCATAAATGATTACTACTGGGAAAGAAGTACATCTATATTGTACAAGTTAACGTATGTGCTTGAGTCACACTTAAAAGCATAAATAAGTAAATAGAGGAAAAATTGAATTCATGCAATGAAAGGCATATTGTTACCAAAAATTTTATGATTCACTTTCTGCCCTAAACGAAATGCAAATTGTGCATTTTCAAACGCCAGAGCTTTTGCCGAGGCAGCCAAAGACTCTGCCTCCACTTTGGAAATTTGATCCCGTAGGTCAGCTGCTAAAGTATAATTCTCACTGTCAATTGCTTTCTGCAGATCTGCACTGCAAGGAGAAAAAGGGGCAAAAAAAAAATAAACAAGCAGTCCAATAAAAGTCTTACGTTGAATCAATATGCCACAAAACTACAATGGAAAGACGGTGTGACTTACCGTAGACATATGATACTTAAAGCCTTATCTTGGGCTTCACTCTTTGAGGACAATCCCCTTTTCGCTTCTAGCTGCCTAGATATTTCTTCCTCGACCTTCCAAGATGAACACTTATTAAATATAGTTCATAGTCCATAGAATAGGAAGCTAATTCACATGCACATGATCATATGTCAATGCAGGCGAGAGCACACAATTTTAAGATGTTCGAAATTAGAACCCCATAAGTCTAGTTACCAGCAGTCCTTGCAAAAATGAGATATAATAGTCACAGTAAACACAAATAAAACAACTTTCAAGGAGAATTGAATGCCACAACAAGTGAAAAACTTGCTTCTTATCAAATCCTGAAGTAAGGTAATGAAAGGAAACATTCTCCAAATGAGTGTTTTCTTACATAAACAAAATGAGAAATCTAACCTCAGTAAGCTTGTTTCTCAATTGTTGTGCAATGTCGTATTGCTCCATGTTCAAAGCACACTGCAATTTCACAATACCGAAACAACTAAATCTTGTTAACACAACCCTCAATCTGGGAGAAACGTTAAACCATTTCACCATGTATAAGCTGTCAAACCTGCACTCGAGTTGCCAAATCCAGCTGAAAAAAGAAAAACAGTATATCCTCGTTAGCACTTTCACTACACTCTGAGCTTGCATCCAATCCCCGGTCACTGCCTCCTTTAAACAGCCATCCAGCATTGGTCCTCAAGTTTCTTTGTCCTAATAGATTAAAATTAACTCTTAAGTGTAAGCCTCGAACAAATTGATGACAAAAGCATTGCCGATCAATCCCAATATGGCTTTTCTCTATCAGCTTGAGGTGCCTTCTCCACAAAGCGGGTGACCCATAAAACGCACCATTCCCAGAGATTGTTAGCGTGCTTAATGACAGACCTTGCACCATGTTTTTAACCTGGAAATGAAACTTTATGCTACAATATGAGCAATACCTGCTGCCAGTCTTCACATCTAAACCCACATTATTAAAAAAAAATAAAATTCAATTGTCAATTCATGATCATCGAAAAATAAAAAATTATTATTTTAAAAAGTTATTGTCTTTCTCCGAGCTACCACAAACTTAAGAGGGGAAAAAAAACTTAAAATTACACGGAGGCCATCTTAATTCTTAAGATGAAATTACCGAAGTATTATTGGGTACTTGAGCAATAAAACACACTTTGAGTATAGGCAATAGCTCCCTTTGGTTCAATTGTACTAAACCCCACTTCAAAAAAAAAATTAAAATTAAAAGCCAGTTGAGTTTTAGTGTTCTGCACAATCAATACATCATTGGATTCTGCCACTATATTTTTATCGACTTAATGTTGAATTAGAAGCGTCGAGAAGTAACGGAAGAACAGCTTTATCCTTCACTCTTACTGAAAAGTAGAAGCAGAATAAGAAAAGAGAAAGAGCTCACCTGAAAGCCGATGCCGCGAAGCAACAGAGAACTGCTAGAGGAAATCCAACTTTCGTCCTCAAAAAATAAAGTTCGTTAACAAATATCAAAAAAGGATTTGGGAATGGCGGAATACGATACTGGTCCCTTAAAGATCTTAATTTCTCAAATAAAGACATAAGTGTTCTATTTCTATGAAAAAAGTCTCCATCTGTGTCTCCTTAATCTGGTCGTCTTTCGAAATGATCAAATTAGTATCCATAGACTAATCTCCTCGTGAAATAATGAAATTCAAAAATTTTGATTTTGATTACACATCACGGCAGCCAGCATGTATGATATAACCAACTTTTAATCATTTTTCCAGTCATTTTGCTTTTTTGAGAGATATCACAAAATATTAGGATCCATATGTTATTACCCAACGTCAGATTTCTTGACACGTATAATGCTTCAAACGAGCTCGGTGCCCCGTGATTTTTTATATTATATGTAAGGGTGGAAAAAACTTACGTGTCTTTACCACTTCAGATCCGGATCCTAAAATGATAGGACACCTCATTAATATTTTGTGATATGATCAAATTAGGAGATAAAATAAATCTGATTGTAAAATTTATTAATATTTTTAATATTAAATTTGATAAATTGTATTATAAAATCTACTATAAATCCCACCTTAAATAACCGATACTCTACCACATGTCGAAACATCATTGAATAATCCCATACAATTGTTTCTCGTGGGAGCAGGGCCTCGTAGCCCTTCACCCCTCCACGTCGGATGATCGAACCCCTTGCTGCACGCTTCTCTAGGTTACTATATAGTAAATACCAATGATGGTTAGGGTTTAATTTAAGAAAAATTATAATGATAATTGCTTTTTGTTTATTCATGAATTTTTCAGACATGATCACACTAATTCATTATTACCACTATGTCATCTTTACAATTGTTTGGTAAACGCTACCCCAAAAAGAAAAAGTGTCAAGCTTTCAATTGCATTCCATTGAATTAGATCAAACTTGAACTAAACTAACTTATGCAAAAATGGCTTGGCAGAGTCATATTGTACAAAGAAAGATTGTTCAGAAAAGAATGTGAAACTAATTCATATTTGGGAACAAAAGGTCCTTACAAAGTCAAGCACGCAACCATAAACAAAGCTCAAATCACCTTCAATTATTATTTTGACAATTATCCAAGATGATACAAAAGGAACCAACTTACTTCCACCAAGCACGGACAAAGATCATTGGTCAACATATTTAATGAAAAAAAAATAAAACACTAATTGTACAGGAGTAAACAACCAAATACAAACCCATTGCCCTACTCAGGACAACAAAAATAATAACAAATGAGAAATCACTGCTTTATCCTCGGGCGGTGAACTTTTCTGTGTGATTCTTACGGTCGTTGATATACATATTTTGTTCTAGGGTCCACAATAAGACCCTTTCCACCATTCACTTCTAAATCATGCCTGCATCAAACACATTATAGCAATTCTGGAATCAATTTTCGTTATTTCTACTTTGATCTTTAGGACTATGCACTGTCAAAAATGGCAAATGTGAAGCAGAACCACTGTGGAACTAAGAAAGGGAAAACTCACTGAAAGACAAAGTCAGGAATGGTCAACTGCTCACGAGGAACATATCGGAATAGTTGCAGAAGCCGATCAACATATACTACTTTCTTCCAGACCTAGAGAGTACAATTAGTTTCCAAAACAAATTCAGAAACAGTAAGCTTTCATAATGTTCCCCCTCCCCTTTTCCTTTTTGGGTGAAAGACATAATAGGTTTCAATGAGAAATAATTTCAGACATACCACATTGTCCACAAGCAATTGCAGTGCAAAAATGGTAGCCTTCAAGTGGAAAGTAGGGTGAAGAACATATATTGCCTACAAAAGCAGATAGGACAATCAGAACCAAAATTCACGATGTGTTTTCTTGTTAAAGGGAGGTCATTATTGTTGCATACATAGAGGTTGCGTTGGTGTTTCCGACCAAGTATTTGTTGTAATCTTCTCATCCATCCCAAGTCCGGTTGCCTGTTGTTCCAGAAACAGATGGTCATAAAGTGGACAAAATAGGACTAGAAAAGAGGATTAATAAACTCGAGCATTGGTGAGTCATTCAATTGGAAAAAGTCACAACTCATTGCAAAAATGGCAAGTCAGCTTTGCAAGCATGATTGCAAGTCTGCCGTGCAATACTTACAGCTGCAGAGAAGCTGCAGAGTGAAAATACACAATAGAATAAGGCTTCTGAATCAAGGGCTCAAATTCCTGAAATTTAACAATCAACAAAGGTCTCTGTTTGTCAGCAATCATATAAAAGTTCAATGAGAGAAAAAAAAAACCACAGGAAAGACGAGTAAACAATTTCCAAAGCCAAAAACATTAGAAGTTCATAGATCCCAACAAATCTTCAGCTCAAGTGATTTGTAACTGGATTACCTTCACCACATAGAGTACAAAACGCTCAAGATCAAGACATCGCAGCAAAAAATGCGCTCCCACAACCACCATTACAGGACGTCCCTCACTGTCAACTCCACCACGGTAACTGAAATAGAAAGAGAAGAGCTAACTTGATATTATATCCAACACAAGACCATCAATCACCAAAAGAACATGAAGTGTTGATAAAGTGTGCACAAGAAAGGAAATATGATTAAGACAAAAGGTTTGCCAATTAATGAAAGTGGATTACCACCTGACGAGATAACCACCAGCACCAATTATGTACCCCAAAAAGGTGAATTTTGAGAACCAAATAATGCATGAAAAGCATAAAAATCTGCAAAAGCAAATATAAGCTGAAGTAGGCACACAAACAACAGATGTACAGATGCTTACACAATTTTCATCTCCGCAATTTCAGAAAGATTAAGAGAATTTGCTTTGGCGAGGTATCTAGAGTGTAGTGAGTATTCTTCAGCAGCTGACAGTGGAGGTCCACCTAGGTCACCAAACCCAAGCATTTTAGCACAATTCCAACCACTTTCAGCTTGAGCAGTTTTTTCCCATTGTTCCTTGCGTCTTTGATCTGGATCTTTAAGTAGGGACATAAAGGCAGGATCCAAATATGAATCCAGGTATGACGAGTTCCTGTAAGAATAACAAGCATCCACTTAAGACATTCGATAGTTTTCATTCGGTTCAGCTAGTAATAGTTTCATTGCTATGATGCATAAATATATGAGCATAAGAACAAACAGAACAAAGCTGACTCATCAAACAAAGAGGGTTAAGTTACGGTAAAAGCAAACAAAAGCTTGAAGAGCATCATTCACACTTTCAAAAAATCATCTATGGCTTAAAGAAGAAAACAACGTAGATAAAAAGAAAAAGCACATAATATTTGCAACACAATCAAATTAACCGACCTTCGTATCAAGCCAACATCACTAACAGGAGGTTCAACCGGGGCTTTGGGAGGCTTTGGAATATTCTTTTTGGGCAACGGCTTTATTCTGATCTTACGTTCATCTATAATTGTCTCACCATTTTCATCCCCAACATCAGCAGGAAGCTTTGAAATGGCCACCTCCTCCTCATGTTTATCTCGAGGAAAGTAAAGTGGAAGCAATCTACATTGTGAATAATATTAAAATATATATATATTTCTAAACCTACAGAATTACTAAAAATATATCAATTACAGAACTTAATAGCAATAGCTAAGAGAAACAATAGCCTTATACCAACTTAAAATCTGAAGAAGGCACATATTTTGCACCAGCAAGGTAATAATATAAATCTGCAATACAGTACCTTTTATATATCTCTGTATCCGATGCTGTGGTTGTGCAGAAAACAACAGCACTGATTTTATCTTTCTGCTTCTCAAGAAACCGCCGTACAGTCCCTGAACATAAAGTAAACAAAAGATGGAAAACAATGAATGCCAGGAAACAGACTAGACCTTCAACATGCACCCATCAACACATTAATTCACAAGAACAAAGGCATAAGTACTTTGGCCTTTCTATGAACACATAAGCAACATTTTCGCCAATGGGTGCACATGACCTACATGTCACAAGTTCATTAGATGATGGAGATTTATGAAGCTCATGAAACATTAATGGCTTCATGGCTTCTTCTATAAAATTTGAAGTTAAAGATCTATTAGATGAAGGGACGCCCTCAAAGTACCGATGTCACAGCCATTGTATTGGTATGGGATTGGTTTAATACTTTAAAAAGTGACACAATTTTAAAGGCTTTTTTTTTTAAATTTACTTAATAAGAAAAGGATTTAAAACTTTTGGTCAGTAGCATTTAAATTCAAAATTTCAGCAACAGCAGCATTACTATGATGAATCTGTTAAAACTTTTGTATATTAAATAATTTAAAATTAAATTTCAGCAATGCCCAAATATTCCCCACACCTCAAAAACATCAAAAGAATCAAGTGAAGCATGATAACAATGGATAGGTCAAGTTCTCACTAATTGCCACATGTGCAGCTGGTTCACGTGGATAGTTTTTAGCCTCGGTGTATATACAGCCCATTGCGATGCTACATTCATGTGCAAAGCAGATATAAGTTTCAGGTTTAATAAGACCATAAGAGAATCAAAGAAATTCCATAAGTTGCATGAAAGAAAATGATGTAGCATAACTACACACTACCTCTTAAGTCCATTTTCAATAAGAAGTTCAAGGCAAGATCGGTAGCAGTGACTAAGAGCATTCTCTGCAGCAGTATGATATTTTACAGCATACTTGGGGCCAACGGTATGGATAACCCTCCTAAAATTATCATTTAAAAAAGGAAAAAAAATCAATTGTCCAGTTAATACAGAAATTTTATGAATTTAAAACAACACATAGAAAATGTCACAGGTCTCCAGGAATAATTGAAAACTAAGTGCATCAGATAGCATAATACGATACTTATATTATAACTGGCAGCTTAGGCAACAAAAACATAAAATTTGCCAATGCAAAAACTTGTGTATTACGTGTACTGATGCATTCTCAATGTCTATGATGTCAAAACACCACCCCCACCCCCACCCACCCCCAAAAAAAAAAAAAAAAAAAAAAAAAAAAGAGAAAAAATGCCTCCACATGCTTTTACAGACTCCATCATTTTACTCTGCATGTATGAAAATGCATCAATATCAAACCTGGCAGGAAGATCATATGCATTAGTAACTTTTGCCATCCCTGTTCGGCATCCACCCTGCCAAGAAACAGAAAGTACATCCGGTCAGTCCCAGTCCGGACTATCTATCTTCCAACAATGTTCTTAACAATTAGACAGCCAATCTTCCCAAAAATAAGGCTTCAAATAAAACTAGCATATCAAGAACTATTTAACATCCTATGTTCTCACATCTGAGAATTATATCCAAATTTTGAACTAACAGATAAGCAATGAAAGTATAACAAATGTATCATGCATAGAAATGGAAAAAAATTAGATACAATTACAGGAAAGCAAACAATTATAGTTAGCATACCAATGTTGCACATTCTTCTGCAAGACCAGGCCCAGCTGCAGCATGCAAACCAGGGCTGCTGTGTGCTTCATCCAAGTTCTGTCAACAACCCATAGACGTATCAGGTCAGTAATAAAATGTATTAGATAAGGTGATGGATTGGCTGGAATATACACTTCCTGAAGAGTCATCCAGCATTTCTAATCACTCCTTAAGAAAGGACTTTCCTAGGATAGTCTTCCCATGTCCATGGTATAATCATCAAAGCTCTAGCAGAAGGCGACAGTGAGATTAATATTACAGAGCATTGTTGAACACAAATATATCTATCTACTAATACCATTTTCCATGACAGTTGTAATTCATTAAAGGCCCAAAAAAAAAAAAATTAGATAATTGAAGCATGTATATGAGCCCAACTCATACAAGCTAAGAATAAATCTATTGGTAGTTACATATTTCCAAAAGACAAAACTGCCGAAAAGCATGACTGCATAGCATAAGACACATCAGTAGTATGGTCAACTGCTGTCCACATCACAATCATCAACAAAATTAGAAACCAAACAAGGTTGAATAAGGTAACTAGTTAGTGCTCACCTCGTTTGTAGAATTCACAACAGCATCAACTTCCAGATTCCAGGGGTTTCCTCTCCACAAATATATCTTCGAATTAATCTCATGATCCACCGGAAACCTTGAAACCATCCCATTGCCACTACTTTCTGCCCCAGAAGAAGAGGCTAAAGGATCAGCAAAATACGAATCGGAGAATGAAGGATCTTCACTCTCATAATCCAATGACAGCCTATGCTCTGCATCACTCCACCGTGGAACTTGATCCAAAGTCACCACAGAATCCCCACTATCACTTGGTAATCCACCCCGTGGCGTTGCTGTAGCCACAGGCCGGTACATTTTTGACACCCCCAATTAGAATGTCACTTCTCAAATCCAATCCAAAATTTCAAAATTTTTTTAATGCTCCCAAGAACTGTAGAACATGAAACCAAACTAATCAAACAAATTACCCTGCAGACAACAAATAGAAAAAACTATATGGTCAATTTTTTTCTCTTGAAGGGGCCTATATCATCATTAAATAATAACATAAACACATAAGATCCCAATTCAACCACAAACTCGATAAAAAAATAAACTAAACACTCTTTGTTAATGATCATCACCAATTACTTTATACAACCAAAAAAAAAAAAACAATTCCAGCTTCTACAATTACATTAATTGAAGCCCTAACATTAAATGAATTGAGCAATTAAGCATCGACAACACAAATTCAAGGAAAACCTAAGCAAGTAAATTGAGGGGGAAAAGGAAACTTACCTGTGATTAACAATCTCGGACTTCACAATAATAATAATAATAATAATAATAATAATAATAATAACAACAACAATTTTGTTGATAAATTGATCTCGATGACGTGAGAAAATACAACTATTATTGCTGGGCCGATGAGCTTGCAGAGGCCGAAGCTCATTTGGCCAGAAATGAATCAAATGATTACTCGAGTTAAAATTGGAATTTGTCTTTTGTGCAATTTGACAGAACCGCTCCTCCAATTTTCTATAAATATCGCTAATGCCCCACCACGAGTTACTGTTTCTCAATGAACCCAATTGGTTTGGTCAATTCGGTAATTATAGACAAATAATCGGCTGATCGTACATCCGCTGAGCAATGATGGGGGTTTCATAGTCAAACAATCTTTTAAGGATCCACCACCGTCAGCCGGCGCTGGTCTATTGCCTCATCTTCGCCAGCAGCTGCTCGTTAGTCGTCACCTCATTCATCTCGCCAGCGGTTGCAGCCTCTCTCCGTCGTTGCTTTCTCGCCGGTCAAGGTGAGTACTGAGATGTTAGTTGAGTTCTGAGATGTTAGTTGAGTTCAATGTTTGTGTTTTGTAATAGCAATTACATGTTTATTCTTTTATTAAACTAATATGCGTAGTTGCCTGGTTCACTGGTTGGTTTGATTATTGGAAGCAAATAACAATGTAATTGATATTCGATTCAGAAAAAAAAAAATTAAGATGAAGCTTAGCTGGTTCACTGTGTGTATTTGCATGTTGCAATAGCTGACACACACACACACATGTATATTTGATCTGTCGTGCGACAACTTCTTATGTTGATTAACAGTAATGTCACATATCACAAAATTCATCTGAAAAGATTTATTCGAAGATTTATTGCTATGTTGATTTATACATGGCAATATTCATTAGTATTCTGCCGAATTATGATCAACAAATTATAAACAAGAGTGAAGGAAGAGGAAAGATAAATACAAAATGTATTTGTGGAATGAACTCAAGAGCTTACTGGCTCTGTTAGAATATCGGCACCATATGCATATCATCCAAAAAAAAAACAAAAAAGAAGCAGCTGATAATCTCTCCCAGTAACCCTACAAAAGAAACTATTCCAGTTTTAAGAGTTGATTTCCTATGCAACAGTTGCTCCAAATTGAAATGCTTCATTCATTTACTCCAGCCTTTCGCTTCAGCATTGAAATGAAGTTCTCCCTCTCCTCCCGGGACATTCCCTCTGCAGAACAGTCTCCGACTCCCCACTCTGCTCCACGCAAGCAGTATTTGTTCTCAATTTCTTGCCGGTTCCTGAAATTTTCAATGATTCTGTAGCATTACCATTTATTCCCTTGTATCATAAGTATGCATGATCAACATGAAAATTTTCTTCTAACTTAGAAATTAACAAATAACATGATACCCCTTCAACAGCCCAGCCTCGCTGAGCATTGTTAATGCTTGGCTTCATATATAACTCAAGAAACTTTTCAACCAATCTAAACTATAGACTTGCAAGGCTTAAATCACATTTCGAGCTGTTCGAAAAATAATCCAATCGAGTCCAACATAACCAAGAATTTACTTTTCTTTGTTCTGCTTGGATTTCTCTAGAAGCTTCTTTAGTAGGGGAGATTCTTTAAATCTTGCATCCAATTCTGCGTACTTCTTCTGGTTTTCTTCTGCAAAAAGAAGGCTGTTATATCTCATCAAGCCATAAAATGAGAGTAAAAATAACAAGACTAGAAGAAGTAGATCAAACCATTGAATCGATTGAGAAATTCGATCTGCGGCAACTCAGGACTGGGAACTGATTCAATTCCGGAGAATCCAGATAAAAAACCCGCTTTAGCTGAAAAGCTCATAAGCTTACATGATCAGTTATATACGAATTGCATGTTAATTGCTTAGAATTTCAGTTACACTCGTATAATTAAACAAAGTCCCCAAGACGAGCACCATAGCTAATGAATCACTTCCATCAGACCACCTAATTTTAGAAGTAGATATTCAGAAGAGCAAAAGTAAAAAATTATTAATGCAAGTGAGCTGGGCATGAGGCAACTCAAATCGCTTGATATATCATCAACTTTGAAATTTTAACTTCCAACAATACTGCTTATCAAGGGGAATAAAATGATAGATGAATGAAGAATTTTGCATAAATTAAATGAAATGCTTTAACAGATGCTGCGGTAATAATGCGTCAATTCAAAAAAAGGGGTGGCCCAATTGGTTTGGCTCTTGCTGCAGCAGTAAGAGTTCAAGAGATTGATTCCCATCGCACCGTCAGCACGTTATATAAAATAAATGAGAACCCACTTAAATGGGGTTACGGATTTTTAAAAAAACCGTTTTTACCTGGGACTGGAGAGAGAAGAATGGTAGTTGAGGCAGCCAAAGGAACAACGACTTTGTGAATGACACGCAGGAAAGATAAGGAAGATGAAGAAGACTGAGAAGATTCAGAAAAAAGTGTGTGTTTTTTATTAGACCCAGATGGTATTATCGCGTCAAGATTGTTTGGGCTTCCACAAACTGCGAAATTGTCGGACAAGAGAGGCGAAAATGAGGAGGAAACCATGGTTCCTCTTCTCTCCTGATTCAAGGAGAGACAGAGATGATACAGAGGCAAAGAACTAACGGTCCATATTTTATCAACTGAAATTCGATAACATGCACTCGTGGCATCATATCACTGGGCTCCACGTAGTTCAATTAAATGGCATCATGTCATCCTTTGATGCTGTAAACAAATTCATCCAACAATTATCTACCGCCACAAGTCAATCAAGATTGATTTAGGCCAAATACGGCAACTCCTCGAGCTTCATTTACAAAGATAAATAAAAAAAAAGCTTATCACAAATCAAACCATTCTAACTTGGGATCAAATATAGATAATTATTTTATTTTTAATTTTGCATTGACACATGATGAAACATATTCTACATATCAAAAACCAAAGCAAGCAGGAGAGGAAAACTAGAATTGGGTTTTGAATAAAACTGAAGCCAACAACATTCAATTTTTCATTTTACTGGGTTTTGTCGCACTTCCACTTGTCAATGAGCTCCGTGAATGTCCTCTCGGAGCTTCCACCAACTCCAAAAGCTTTCCTTGCCTCTTCTTCAATACGTTTAGCTTGCTCTCTCAGAAAGTCGTTTGCCATCAAATCTTTAATTTTCAAGCCAATTTCATCTCCTTTCACCAGAAGCTGCGTACCCCAACCCCAGCTCCTGACCCACATCCCCAACCCAGATCTCTCCACTGCCTCTGCATTGATCTTCTGATCCCCAAACTGTGGCCAAACTAACACAGGCACCCCGTGCCACGCAGCCTCAACCAGTGAGTTCCAACCGCCATGAGAAACGAATCCACCGACAGCCCTGTGACTCAGTACCTTCTCTTGATCCACCCAATTCTTTACCACCATCCCCTGATCTTTGATCTTCTCCATGAGTTCATGACCAAGCAAATTTTTTAAACTTTCTTCATCTTCCTTGTCAACTTTCTTACCTTTCACCACCCACAAAAATCTACGGCCACTGCTTAGTAACCCATTTCCTAGCTCCTTCGTTTGTTCCATTGACAAGGCAAATCGACTGCCAAAACTGACATACACCACCGACCCTTCTGGTTGACCATCGAGCCATCTCAGAATCAGAGGTGTACTAGGGTCGTCTCTTTTTTCAGGCTCACAAGGCAAAAGAGGTCCAACGGCGTACACCGGGGGAAGTCCAGCATTAACTCTTCTTCCATTAAGTGCAGCTAGAGTGTCTGCCTCTAATGCATCAAAGCTGTTGATCAATACACCATTCGATTTCACGAAACTCTTACCATTTTCAAGGAATGTAGTTGCAAAGAGACTCTTAGAATCTATAACCGCTGGAGGGACTGATGATAAGGGTATTGGAGGAAGGCCTGGAATTTCAATAAAATCTTCATCAAATTGAACAGAACCAGAGCTGGTTGATTTGGATGCAACAATGGCAGGAAAAGACTCCACAAGAGAAAACATTCTGGCAGATGCTGTGAAAAGGATGTAGTTCGGGAGATGTAAATTTATGGTAACAGGAATAACAGCGGAGATCAGAGTCACATCTGTGATAAGAGCAGAGAGTGGGGGAGAAAGCAGGGGAGCAAGATGGTGAGCTGAGCGGCGAATGGCTTCCCACTGGAGGACGAAAGGGTCAGTGGAGTTGGCTGAATTGGGATCAAAAGGGAGGAGATGAAACTGCTTTTCAGTGACCTGAGGAAAAGCAGATAGGAAGTGAGAAACATGTTGGGACTCGGCGACTGAGACAGTGGGGTGAGTGGTTATTAAGGTGACACGACAGTGATGCTGAACAAGTGATGCTGCAAGTCGAAGAAAGGGCGTTAGATGACCCATACCAGCACTTGGGATGAGAGCTACATGAGGATGGGAATCAGAGCTGCTGGAATCTGACATACTTGAATCTTGATCTTGCACAAATATGTTACACTAAAGCCTCAACGCTTGCTTCAAGCCTTCGACTTCAAGAGATGGAAGTCAAAGCCATCAGTCTCCCTCTCCTACGCATATAAGCAATAAACGTGTGTCTAGTTGTGCCGTGCAAATCAGTTGAGTCCTGATTTTTCATTTTTCATTGTCTTTTTCTTTTTTTATTTTAAAACTGGAATTTCCCACATCATTGCATCCCGAGCATGTAATGGAACCAACCTTCAAAATGTGGTCAAACCGACCTTTACAGCCAACCAAGCTACCAAATTCTTTCGAGTTTAGGTGGACGTGTGAAGGCTTATATTGGGTTTAAGGTTAGTTAAGCCCTTTCGACACCACTTTCAAATTTCTTATAAAATCTCTCTTTAACGAAATTTTTTTCAGAGGAAATTAGTTCTTTTTTATTGTAAATAAAAATTTAATTAAATACCTAAATAAATTATTTTTTTCCAATAATTTTTCTACACTCACCTCATTTCATATTTTATATTTATATTTTGACAATAATTAAAAAAATTTGAGAAACTTTTAAGGGTTTACAATTTATGGAAATAGAAATTATGTGACAAGAAAAAAATAATTTAAGCCTTCAGGATTTGTATGTGTCTATAAATAAAAATTTAAAAGAAGTACTTTTTTAAGGTGAAATTTAATGACAAGATGATTAATTTTAATTTATGTTTTGATATTTTATAAATTAAGATAGGGATATTTTCGAGAATAAAAATTAAAGGGATGTTACAAGGATTTTTGAGGGGTGTTAGAAGTTCCGCTCTTATCCGAAACCAAACAAAAAAATTTTGGATTTAACCAAACTAAACCAAGTTTTTACAACTCAATCCAACCATTTTAATTTACTACTTAATTTTGAGTTTAGGTTCACTTGGCCTTTGATAAACTCATGTATTATTTAACATAATTAAAATTAAATATTAATTGCATCAAATATTTTTATGTTTAAACATTAAGTACAATTTTTACTTGATAAAAATTGAGTCATACTAGCGAACTTTATAATATAATAAGAAAACCTATATCCTTGAAAGTTAAGAGAAACATAAATTTAACTCCTAGCACTAAAAGTTGGGGTATATTTGAGATTGAGGTTGTGTAAAAATTAGAGTATTGAAGTATTTAGTAAATATTAGTTGCTGACTTGCTGCATTTTAGAAATTATGTTAATATAATTTTTTACTTAAATAATGAAAAATCTATTATATATTTAATAATTTTGTCAAAATTATTATTTAACATTTCTATTTACTACATATTATTAACAATTTTTGTTTTATAATTACAACTTTATTTCTACGGCAACTATAATCTAAAAGTTATAGTATCTCAATTCCAAATTGAACCTTAGTGTTGAAACTTTAATTTCCCTTCTATTAATAATTTGGGATATATTTTAGAGTCGTATCAACAACAAAAAAAAAAAATAGTATTGCGATTTTAATTCTCCTATTAATAATCCATGCCAGGCAGCCTCAACCAGGGAGTTCCGTCCACCATGAGAGACGAATCCACCAATACCCTGTGAGCCAGTATCCCCTCTTGATCCACCCAATTCTTTACCAGCAGCCCCTGATCTTTAATCCTCTCCATCAGTTCATGACCAAGCATATTCTCTATACTTCCTTTGTCTCCCTTGTCAACTTTCCTACCTTTCACTACCCGCAAGAATCTATACCCACTGAGTAATAATCCATTTCCTAGCTCCTTCATTTGCACCCTCGACAAGGCAAGTCGACTGCCAAAACTAACAGATAGCACCGACCCTTCTGGTTGATCATCGAGCCAATTCAAGCATTTGCTAGAGTCTCTTTATTTAAACTCATATGGCAAAAGTGGTCCAATCCAATGGGGTACAAGGGCGCAAGCCCATCTAATTCTTTTCTTCTTCTATAGTTTACTTCTAGCACATGTGTTTCAAATGCTTCAAATGTGTTGATCAAGATACCATTTGAATTCATGAAACTCTGACCATTTTCTCTTAATGTAGTTGAAAATAGACTACTTAAATCTAGAAGTGCTGGAGGCAACGATGATATGGGCATTGGAGGACAGCCTGGAATTTCAAGGTCATCGTCAAATTGAACGGAACCAGAGCTGGTTTTGGATGCAACAACAGCAGGGAAAGACTCAACAAGTGCACACATTCTTGCGGATGAGATGAAAAAGATGTAGTTTGGGAAATGCAAGTTTATGGTAACTGGAAGAACAGAGGAGATCAAGGTCACATCACCGATTATAGCATTAAGGGGAGGATATACTGAAGAGAGGATAGGAGAGAGAAGGTGAGCAGAGCGGCAAATGGATTCCCACTGCAGGAAAAGAGGGTCAAAAGAGTCTGCTGAGGGTGGATCAATAGGAAGGAGATGAAACTGCTTTTAAGCGACCTGCGGAAAAGCAGACAGGAAGTGAGATAAATCTTGAGACACTGCAAGTGAGAGTCAGATGAGGGGTGATTAGGGTGGCATGGCAGTTGTGATGAACAAGTGATGCTGCAAGTCGAAGAAAGGGTTTTAGATGACCTGGGCCAGCACTTGGGAGGAGAGCAACATGGGGATGGAAGCTGAGGCCACTGGAAGTCGACATGCTTGATGCTGCGAGATGTGGATTTGCCGATTAGGTAAATCCTGGATGAGCCAAGAGAAGGAAGCCAAAGCTCTTTGGTAAGCTATACTATTCGTGTAAATCAATAAATACATGCAGAAGCAGAAGTTTCACGTTTTTTTTTCCCCTCCTTACTCTCCACCAATCTTGCAAGTTCCAAACGCTGTCCATCACTACACCTATCTTAAAAATATAGCATGAATAATGCGGCATGATTATGACTATTTTACTTTGAAAATGGAAAATCTAAATAAAGGTGAAAGCAAGTAATCGCAGGTTGCAACCAAGTTGGGGAACACCCAAACAAGCATGTAACCAGACAAGGCAGCTAAAGAAGCAACGAGTAGTGAGCCAAAAGAATATCAATAACAATTAAAATTTCCCGCCTCAACTAAGAGCATTGCAGATCATAGCACAATAAGTCTAGAATTTAAACAAGACAGTACAGACAAACAGCAAATTTCGCCCACGCAAGGCACCCAGAATTCATACAAAGGTTTTGCCATAACAATGTGAACGAAGAAAAATCCTCTTTCATGACCTCTTTATAATCTTAAAAAGCTAGGACAGTAGCTAAAGTTGAACAGTGATTTCCTTTTCTATTTTTCTCCAGCAATTGTTCAAGGATCTTGTCCTTGCAGTACAATTATTCCTTCAGCATGCACAGCCTGCCACTTACCATTAGCTACACTACCTATTTTTGCTGCAAACTAAGAATTCATCCTTCGAGCATAGCTTTAGCAGCATCAATCAGTATGGGTCTAAAATCATTTGAAGCCCGACCCAGCACAGTGTAACCCTCCTTGTCTTCCACATCAACATCCGCTCCATGTCTTATTAGAAGAAGAGCAACCTGAAAACCAGGAAAGTTACAAGAAAGAAGAAAACATATAACGATGAAATTTTCTCATTAAAAAGAGAAAAGCCTTACGGGTTCCAATTACAACTTAAATGAATTTAGAGAAGATTACCTCTTTGTTATGGCAAATCACTGCATTCATAAGAGGAGTTTGTCCAGCTTTATCGGTAACATCAACCTCTGCTCCTTCTTCAATTAAGAGTTCACACAGTTCTGAATTCCCTGTACTAGCTCCCCGGTGTAATGCTGTGCAACCAACCTGAATGCAATGTGTATTACATAATCATATGATGAAACGAAAAAAATGAAGGAACATCTAATTACTGATATGAGAAGTTACAAGCCTTGTCCTTCGAGTTAATTTTTGCACCATGTGAGATCAGAAGTTCCGCAATCTTCAACCATCCCTTGCTGGCAGCATAGTGAAGAGCAGTTCGCCCACCATCATTCTTCAAATTTACATCAGCTCCTGCTCACAAACAACCCGTAATAGCTAAGAAAATATCACAAATCTGAACATTTCTGATGTCTGATAATCATTAGAAGTGCTTTCAAACAACCAAATCTGCTGCTATCTTCGTTTCACAACGCTTCTTAAGAAAAAATGTAGTGCATTTTCAAGAAGCACTTCCCAAAAATGTATTTTTGTTTATTTTTTAATTATCAATGGAGGAAGGATATCATTATTCACGATCAAATTAATGTCACAGAAAGTGCTTGTACTAAAAAAAATGCTTCTTAAGATACTACTGCAAACAAACCCTAAATCATGTATAAAAGCTATTTCTTTGTTCTAACCTTTGCTTAACAACATTTCCACGATTGCCACATTGCCAATGCTAGCAGCAGAATGAATCGCAGCCCACCCTTCTTCATCAACAGCGTTTACTACATTCCCCGACTCATCAACACTCAACAATATTTCCACCAGCTGATATTACGGAAAAAAAAAGTAAATTACCGTACAAAAAAAAACGAAACTTTTCCGAGTAGAAGAGAAATTAGGTAAGAATAGCGGACCTCGGGGTGGCCAGATGAGGCGGCGACGTGGAGGAGGGCGCGGTCGTCGTCGTTCCGCAAGGAGAGAGATTTTAAGAGCTGCTGTTTTGAGAGGGATTTGAATGTCGAGGAATCTCCGGTTTCGGCAGCTTTGAAGAGGTCTTTCTCTTTGATTTCTGGATCGATGTCCATGTTCACACCGGAATTGTACTGTCAATTTGCCAAGAATTAGAGTTTTGACGGTGTGATTTGGTCCAGCGGCGAGCTTGTTGCAAGTCGAAAGCGGTGAAATGGTACGGTTCGGTTCGGTTGTGTCCGGTTGTCATTCTGTGCGCGGTTCGTCACCTCACTCCTTGAAGTATGCACATTTTTTTAAATCTACGACCTATAAAAAAAAATAAAAATCTACGAAACAATTACCCATTAAACATATAAAAAGAACAGAAACTATCAAAACCACCATAAATCTAAATTTAAGTGAAGAGAAATCATCATAGATTTTAGATATAGATGGACATTTATTTTCTACAAGGAGGGAAGACAAACAAAAAAACTAAAATACAACATAAAAAAATACATTCCATTGGAAAGAAAGGGTTAGGTAGAGAAAAAGTTGTGATATAGTGGTATTCAAAACAAAATAATAATAATAATAATAATAATAATAATCTCATTTATATGATGAATATCGTTTTCCAATTTGTGGAATTCATTGAATTTTGATTTTTTTTTAACGACGAATCTTTGGATCCTTATTCGATTCTAACTCCCAGTAAAATAAGATTTACTTAAAAAAAAATTCCAATAAAAAGATAATGAAAATTTTCAAACATCCATCGGCATAAATGTATTCAAGTTGCGTGTGCAGGGGACATTGGGACTGTTTGTTTCTTTTCTTCTCGCCACTTCTAGTCATCATGACTTTTCACAGAATTATGGGGAACTTGAAATGAATTATTTGCAACAAGAGCATAACTTGCCATAATCCTTTGACCATGTAACACTTCATTACTCGATTATGCCGAGACAGACGCACGTACTACGAGATGAACTGGATCGCCCTGCGTGCATTTTCCCTGAAACATGCAAAATAGAAAGCACGTGTTTCTGTATAAAAATTTAAGATTTAATCAGAAACAGCGAATGTTGGAGTGATCAGATTCAGTTGCAAATCAATGATCGTTAGACAACTGAGAACTTGATGACACGTGCTGATTGACAATTGAATTCCCAAAGGGGTGACCTGAGAACACAAAGTGCATTAGCGGCAGACGATCATTTTAATTTAATGTATAGCAGGAGCGGGCAGCGGCAACGCAAATCAAATTGAAGCCAGCCAACACCGCCCTGTGTTCCCAGGTTCACTCCTCTGGGGTTTCACATCTGTTACAGTAGGCAGCCGTAATATATATTAGTGGTTCAAGAAATGATGAGTGGTTGATTTCATCTCTCCTTTAATAACCATATATAGATCTCGCTTGACGCACAAACTCATGACACAGTGTAGTCATAATGTCAACATCATGTATATATGAACAATCAATATAGATTAGAATGTCGTCATCTGTCATACAACTTCGGCCAATTGAAACAGATATCTAAATCCAATAAAATTACGTCATAACTTTTCTTTGCGAAGTACCATATCTAACTGAATCAATCACCCAGCTGAGTCACTGTTATAATGTTCTTCAAATTATGCTTTGTCGCATGAATTGGAACGGCGCCTTGTATGCGGTAACCAAGATCAGAATTTTGTAGCCCATTATATCCACACCACAGCTTGTGTGTGATATTACAAATTACAATTACCATGCGAAATTTGGGACATTGACAACTATATTTGCAAATGGACAGTGGACGAGCCACACAAAAATAAGTGGCCAATGCAATTTCCAGTTTCCACGGTCTTCCAGATGCATAAAGAGTCATGAAAAAAAATCAGCAAAGTCAATCTGCCGACACGGGAAGTCAAAGAAAGCCATCGCTGTCCATTTATTAGCTACAGGTAACAATAACCACCACCCATCTTCAATTATTGCTTCATCTTTTGTCAGCAAATGCAATTACGCTTTCAAAGATAAATATTATTAAAGCTGCCCTATGCTCGATCAGTTCTCCCAACCTCTCAATTTTCTGCTCTTGCATATTTTCTGAAACAAAGCATGGACTCCCTAGTTTCTAAATTACAAAACAAGAAGGATTCAAAGTCAACTACTTCTCACAAAGAAAATCCCACCAAGGAGCACCACCAGCCATCAAACTCTGAGCTCATGGCTAGTGCCAAATATGTAGCAGAGGCAGCAAAAGCCACATTCAGCAATGAATCAGACAAGGTGGACAAGGCCAAAGTTGCTGGTGCTGCTGAAGATCTTCTTTCTGCTGCTTCCAAATATGGCAACCTCGAAGGAAACAAGTATGTAGAGAAGGCTGAGGGTTATCTTCACCAATACCACTCTTCTCATTCCAGTGCCCATACCGACACCTCTGGCCACTCAGCCCAAGGTGGTCATGACTCATCATCAGTTCCTTCTGGAGGTGGTGGTGATGAAAAGTCTGGAGGTGGCTATGGAGACTACTTGAAGATGGCGGAAGGCTTCTTGAAGAAGTAGTGACACTATCTAATAGACTCTGGTATTGTTGATGGGGTAGGACAAATAAATAACCTGTTCCGTTTGTATAATTGTGTCTTTTGTCCTTATAAGCTATAGCTTTGTGTATTAATGTGTCACTTTCCAGATTGGGCTTGTTTGCTAAAGCTAGCCGTCTCTGTATATGTGCGTGCTTATGGTTAATTAATGTCATATTGTAATATTTGAATCATTTTGCTTATGGTTAATTAATGTCATATTGTAATATTTGAATCATTTAACTTCTATAATCTGCTTCTTCTCTAAATAGTGTGTGTGTGCGTGCGCGCACCTCATATATTGATATACATCATGATCACTTGAAATAGATAACCTACCTCAAGTGGATCAGTTTGCTCCTTGTTTGCTGTATTGTGGGAAGCCTGTAGATATTGATTCTATTTCTATTCTGAATTTCTGTTGTGATTGGATACAATTTCATTTCAGTGGACCTCGGGACTCGCGTGTTGGCTTGGTTAGGAGGTAAAGAGTTATTAGGATTTACACTTTTCATGGCCCCAAAATGCCTAATAACATTTGGCGACCGATATTTCACAGCTAACATTACTGTAAGTAGACAAGCAATATTAAGTCCAGTCCGTGTGAGAAATTAAAACCAAGGAACATATCACGCACTCCAACGCTAAAAAGAAATCGATTCCCCGTAGATCATGAAACTTTAGCCGCCTATATGATATATGTATCAGTCACACAGTCATTAGATCTATTCAGTTATACAGCATCATTTTTAATCTTTCTTCTTTTCTCGCGCATATTATCTGAGCAAAAATGGATTCATTTTTTCACCATAACAAAGCTAAACAAACACCATGAACAATATTCTTCCAAAGATGACAATCATCACATGCACAATGAACAATATTCTTCCTATGATGGCAAGTCCAACATCCACCACAATGAACATTCTTCCTACGATGACCCATATAAGCACCGCAACGAACATTCTTCCTATGGAGACAAGCCCTACAAGCACGAAAATGTAAATTCTTCCTACACTGAACCGTTCAAGAATCACAATGTTGAATATTCTTCCTGTGTGTGACAAGCCCTGCAAGGACCATAATGAACAATATCCTTCCT